>OU860798.1:14755057-16162027 GCA_917862395.2 Heliconius sara | reverse complement strand
GTAGTATTCAGAGTTCCTAAGATTACCAGATTTTACCAAACAAACTCCTTATAATATGTAAAGTTTAAATGTTAGTATATATAGATGAATAGGTATAATATACAACCTACAAATATATACATATATATGTATTTGGACTTTATTTTTTTTCTATCTAATGATCAGATCAGATTAAGATCACATAACGTTTTCTATGGAATTAATGATACGATGCACGAGCACGATTTCATAGATGACAGTAAGAAAAACGTTACAGTACGGTAAATCAGAATAATGTAGAAAAAATTGATAATTTCTAGCTATGTGGGAAAATATGCAGAACAAACTATATTTTATTTCCATTGATAACTAATTTCATAATATTTAAAAAAATCTTTAATGGTAAATCAGTACCACTGGGAGAAGAAATGAAGTTATATTTTAATTTCTTAGCTTTGATGTCGAAGTAACGCGCAGCGTTGAGTACCGCCACTCAATACGCAATGCCTGTATAATTCGGGGGAACACGGAGAGCGGAGTGTCTTTACATCTTGCTCCATACGGGATGCTGAAAAAAAAGTACCTATAGTATTAGTGTCTGATTACGTGAATCGACTAAACGAAAAGGAAAATGTAACCTATGTATATAATGATTATAAATGTTTGTTTTTACAAATGTTTCCTGCATTAAAAAAATGCACTAGCACTGTATTCTAATACAGCGCTTCCTCTTCCGCTATCGCCATTTTCATAATTTTTTTTCATTACGTTAAAACATTAATTAAACTTAATTTCCTTGACTTCATATTTTGATATATGAGTTTAACACATTACAGAAATTTCCTTGTTTCGACTTTCGTTCTTTTCTAATTTGCTTCAATGTATTAGGTAAAATAGAATTTGAAAGTGGTAAATTGGAATAGCACGACAAACCTCTTAGTGTTCACCAATTCAATAACGTATTGACGATCATCGCTATATTGTCAATTTTAATATTAAGGTTTGTCGTGATACAGCGCGGGGGCGCAAGCTTGGGACTGTAAATGCGACAGGTTGTGGGTTCGATTCCCACTCGATGAAATTTAATATTTACTATTTTCATTTCATCACTCTGGCGTGGCGTGGCGAAGCAAAGCGTGACGTTGAGTTTCGCAACTCGTAACACAATGCCACTGCCTACAAAAAATAAAAATTATGTATAAAAAATAAATGAAATTTCCTTTTTCTTTTCACCTGGTATTTAATTTATTTAAAGTTACATATAAATATCAATTATATACTAATCTTATAAATATTAACTTTGGCTGTTCTAAAATTAATGTGACTATTAAGGAACCTATGAATTGAAATAAGAACCAAATTCTTCCATTCCATTCCCATTGTATCCGTAATGTATATTCGCTAAGCTTTCATCGTGCCTTGCTTTAAACGAATTACTATTTCTAAAAGCATTTATTATAATAAGGACCAAGGCCAACTTTCCTATCATCAGAGATTTGAACAACATAAACTTTAGCAAGCCAAGGACCAGGGGTATTAATGCTGATTGTATCACAAAAGGCATTACGAACAGAGGTAGAATTCGCTGCATTAATTTCTTCTGTTTTCCTCGTCCTGGAACAGACAGTTAACATTTGTTTAAAATATTATTATGTTTTTATCTAGACGAAGCGCGGCGTTGAGTTGCACCACTCAACACGACAAAAACAATATCTCAAATATTTGGGAGGAGGTGGGGACGTGCCTGACCAAAACTAGGTTTTCTATGCCTACCCTGATTTAAGAAATTTGCAGGACTGAACTTTTGCACATTTTTTTGTTTTATAAATAAATAATATATTGCTGCTATAAGAAGAATTTAGTATCGCAGTCGCAATGACGTCTTTAAGGCTTTCCCGCATAGCAGAGTAAACAATAAAAAATCTAGTAATCCCTACTATGTTCTACCTTGATATATATTCAACACTGCTACATTCTACACAAGTAGACTCTCTTGATACAGATATAAATAAGAAAACTGTTTTTTTTGCGCATTTACACGTGCATGAACGCTTTGAAAATGAGAAACTAGAAGAAATCGTCGCATTAATACATTTTTTGCAGTTATTCCGGTATGCTATAAAATAACAACGTATTATAATGTATAAGAAAAAAAACGAAGTAAAATGTCATACTTCTGCATATATACGAGTAAATCAGGATGAGCAGAGAAAACTTAGTATCAAGACTCTGTTTTCTCCGTTTTTCGACGCAAATTATTACGTCTAAATAGTCCTCATATACAAATTATTACTACCACTACTAAGTAACTACTCTTTTAAATTAAATTATTATGTTTAGAAACATATATATATAAGTCTACTTTTTTTGTCGATTTTATATAGGATACGTTTGAAACATTCCAGTGCAAAATTAGGAGTAAGTTTAAAGAAAATTACTCCTATATAATTGGTAAATGTTAAAGTACATTTTCGTTAAATTATGATATGTAAAGCTTAATGTTGTACCCCGAAAATGGCAGGTTAGACAGAGGGAACCTAATGTTAACTGGTTAATGCAAAATATTAGAGATATTGCGTGTAAATGGCGGAACAAAACTCCGCGCTTGAACTTGAATGAAAAATAATCATTCCTCCGAGTAGCAATCCACAACAGCATCCATTTTAATATGTATGTATTTATTTAAAGAATAAATTAAACCCGTGGTTAACATAATAAAATTTTGTAAAGGCTGTGTTTAACCGAAAGATTTATTTATTTTCAATAGTATTTGCATACCAATAAATCACTGTTAAACTAGCAGATACTTTCAAATTACCCATCTACATATATTAATAAAGGCAGATTTCGGTTCCGAATACGCCTAGAGTCAAAAGCAAAATGTCACAATTCCAATAGTCCAAATTCTAATTAGCATTTTAATGTATATCTAAATTTGTGTAAACGAAAAATTTATATTACGTGTGTATATCACTGGTTCTATCTATCTGTCAATATGTCAAATAAGAAAAAATAATATATATTATATCATTTCAGTTGCTTAATAATAAAAAACCAACAAACAACTTAATTTAAAATTAATAAATGATGGTGTAATTTGATCGCTTCTATCTAAGTATATAATTAATACAAGTACTATTTATATTTAATGTATGTATATAGATTTAACAGATATACAATAAATTATAACTATTATTTATTCAGTGAATAATTATTATCGTATGTTAATCAAGATTCGTAATTGCTATGCCCAATTGGCCGTGCTTGTAAAATACCTACGTCACAAGTTTATGCTTACAGCAAGTTAGTTATTTATACAATAAATTTCAAAATAAATAACTTACCGGCCTCTTTGTTTTCCTTTGTGTCTATTTCGAATGATAGCAATTTTTCTGTACCATTTTTATACTCCGGAATTTTTAGGATAACACCATCGTACAATTCGATTTTACGCACACCTGTATTATCATTTATTACTGACGCTTCACTGTATATTTTATTTTGATATAAAAGTAGAGTCGAAAGGCCTAAAACAATTTTGATTATCTGTGAGCTCATTCTGACGGCCGGTTAGCGAATGCACTGCGCGTGCGCCCCCTCCTTGCTATAGAATATTTTATCCTGATCAAGATCAACGACTTCAACTACGTTTCTCTACATTTTCTTTTTGCTTTCTATATAAATAAAGATTAATTTAATATATTTATACATATAATTAATTAAGTTACATTATGAATTAGATACATGCGTGTGAATGTCATGCATTCGCAGTTCTATGTATAAATGAAAATTTTAAGTATCTACTTAAAGTCAAAGTAGGCGCTTATTTAATAAATACTTCAAAATAAAAATTAAAGAACTCATATGTTTTGTATTCACATTCAATTTTCATAAATTAAAAATGTTACAAGTCAAGTATTGGAAGTAGATTAAAGGAGAGAGCATTTAGTTTTCTTCAAACTATTCAAAAATTGTAAATTTGAAAAACTGTAAAAATTTGTTTGTAACTTTCATTAATGATTTAACATAATTTTCACCAACGTAAATACAACAGATCCTACCATATAATTGATACATTTTACGCCTCGAGGAAATCACTCTGCCGGGAACAAGTGTATAACTGGTTAGAAACCTGGGCCTTAAATAGATTGTAGAGATTGACCTCTATAATTTATCTTTATAAATTTATATGTATAGTAAAGATTTCACTAGAAAAGCTAATGAATGAATGTTATTTTAATACTGTCAAATATTTTTTTTTAACAAAAAATATTCTGAGACAAATGGTGAAATCTTAGGTTGAAATTCAATTCATGGTTATATTTCTTCTATACATATATCTGTAAAAATTTATGTAAAGTTTATACTATTAAATAAGAAAATCAATTTATAATAAAGTTAAGTTATATTCATATAAATCTATATTTGTGTATTTAATAAAGATACACGTAACTAAAATCTTGTGAAACCATACAATGGACAGTTAGTAGCTTTCTAAATGTAATCTATTATTTATAATAATCATATCATTTTACATTAAGTGTAATATGTACTGTATCTTTCTAGCGAGAATAATACAGCAAGATTATTAGACCATGTCATAAAGGACATGAGTATCTATGTAAAGTAGAGCTAGATAGTATAACACTGTCACTTAAGTACTAAAATGAGCTACTACATTAAAAAAGTTAAAAGCAAAATCAACTGTAGTTAATCAAATCAATTTCAAATTTATAAATAGTCACCCTTTTGTAAATATATCTTAAAAAAGAAACACGTGTAACACAGGCAAGGTAATAAAAACATTTAATTCATTTAATTTTTATTATTTCTTTCTTATAATATAAATAAATATACTTAAAAGAACGTCGTCTATCTTTCACAAAGACTCGTATTGTTCGCGACAGGCAGACGAAGGTGGGACTTCGTAGCAATGTTGCTGATATGCAAAATTACTACAGAAACAGAGCCTAAATCCTAATAAATGCAAATACTTTTCGTCGTATACCATTCCAGTCGTTTCGTTTGAAACATATTAATTTAAAAGAGGTAGACTTCTTTACAATTTAGTCCGATATAGTTGCATCATTGTCAGATCTAGCCCATGGTGATAGAAGCGGTCCAGATGCTGGCCAAGGAGCAGGCAACGCTGGTCCGGACAATAACTCAGCTCGGGGATGAAAAACTAACGGAGCAGGTGCCGCTGCTGCAGAAAAGAGTCTCGATACCGCCTTGGAACGAAAAAGACATAATTTAGTGCAACAATAATGCATATTTTATGATATTGATTGAGTTGAATTTATGAATTATATGATATTATTTACCTGGCTGACGGCAACAATTAGAAGGACGACACCGATTGCAAGATTTTTAACAGATATAACCGCTAGAGCCATCAGAAGGGTAGAAATGACACCCAGTGTGAACATCACAGGTAGGAAGATGAAGGAAAGTCGCTTTAATGCATTATGCCCAAACGTACGGCCGACGCTAGCATCTACAAAAGAAAAAAATATTAAAAAAACAATAAAACAAAAAATATTTATATTCTTTTAAATATTTTTTGTGGCTGTTTGTGACTTAGAATTTTGTATACTTTTTTATATAAAAAAAAAGTAGAAAAGAAAGAGAAATTTTACCACAACACTTAAGTATCATTCGCTGTAAGCAAATTATACTGTTTTAGTTGACTGAACAGCATTAGATATTTAAAATCACGCAACGTAACAAATATAATCATGACTTTTACAGCTTGAATAAAAAACAGAAACACGATATACATTGTTAATACCAAACTGTCTAAATGAAACTATTAATAATAGTTTCATTTAGACATTATAATATAACTGTTCATACCTAATTATTACTGTTTTATTAGGGACTTTTATATTCCTTATTATTATCTTTCAAATCTATAAATTAAGAATGATTATGAAATATTAATGACTCTGGAAAAGTTCTAAGCATTATTTTTATTTGAAAATACTCCGATACTTTGCAAGTGTTTAGTGCAGGATCAGGATTAGATAATTAAATTTACTCTCTTGTGTTTCAGATCAAAGATAAATAAAATTAGAACAATTTTTGAAATATAAAATCTGCTACCTTTTCCTATAAAATCCACAATGTCCTTAGTAGATACATCCTCACTACAATGCACAACTGTCAACATGAATATCGCCACGTAGGCTAACGACAGTACACCAAACATTTTACACATTTTTAACGACTAATTTTAACTTCGAAAATCAATGATCGCAGGACGCTTGCTCGAGTTTGACTGATGCCGATATGATCGATAGCCAGGATATAAAGAGTCCTACGGAAGACAATAGTCGGCAAGACCAAAAACCGAAAAGAAAGTGCAGGACAACGTGATCGTGCCGTAGAAATATCGACCCAGATATTGACCGCCACTTAAGGACTAATGTCAAATCATTGTGGGGCATACATTCCCCGTAGACAATAAGAACTTCCTTTGATCCTTATCAACGATGCTTGGGTGAAAGTAATTACTTATTACCATTATATTAAATAACCTAACCGGAAAAATTCTATCTTTCGTACCTATTTTATCATACAATAAAATTAGTCGTTTTAGGTTTTCTTATTACTATAATTTTTCTTCATATAAAGGACATCTGCTATATCAACCATTGCAGTTCTCATAAAAATCAGTTCCGCAGTTCTAGACATTAGCCCGGACAATAAAAGACATATAGACCAATTTTTTAATGTTTTTGTAAATGTTTGTAATACATGCATGTTGAAAACACGGTTATTTTATAATCACAAAAGATATTTCATTTTTAAATTTTTTAAGTCGCACGTTTTCACATTGAATATTTTTATTTCTTCGCTCTGGTGTCGAGCAATGCCTCCAGATTTCGGTGGAAAGCGGAGATCGTGCCCTAACACTAGGCTCTATCTTCTTATTCCATTACAAGCATGAACTGACAGAGACCATCATACTCATCTAATTTATTGTAATCAAAACCCACAGATAAGTGATTAACTGTAGAATTTTCTATTACCACTATTTCTTCTTCTACTACTATGATGATGTTTTTAGACAAATACCACTTTCATGAATCAACAAAATAATTAAGAGAATGATTTTGCGTGTTCTGTTATAATTAATCAGTTGGATTAAAATGCAGCGCACGCTCGCCGAGGTGAAACTATGGTGCGACGACACGCGGCCGCCGTCCGTGACCGAGCCTATGTAAATCATGTGCATTTGATGATAATATGGGACATTTCCTGTCAATTCGGAATGCATTAAGAACTTTCGCCAAATTTTTAACTCATGCCCGTCACTCAATAGAAAACTCTATTACATATTATGTTTTAGCTGAAAATTTGAAATAGAATGCAAATGTACAAAGCGTGTGACTGTAACCGCGACGTTGTCAATTCGATCCCAAGTCGGTGGATTGAATTATTATTTATAAATATTTTCATTTCTTCGGACTGGAGTGTCTTAACACTAGGTTCCCTCTGCCTACCTGGCTTTAAGCGGGATCCAATGTGAAACTGAAAAAAGAATACCAGTATTATTCTATTAAGCACTCGGCTTCATTTCAGTTTCCACAAACTTAAGTAAAGTGTGAGTAAACGTAACATTTTTACGTATAAATAAAAGCTAACTAAATTGTAATCAAGTGCCATCTCTTGTAGCGTAGCTAATTGTAGATTATATCCCTCCTCACCGGGTAGCGTTGACCGCCACAAGTCAGTCAGTCAGCCTGCAGCGATGCGCGCAAGCGCCGCTATCCTCATTTTCGCAACGTGGCCATGTTTTATTCAAACACAAAATTCGAGCGTGAAACGCGATACATCCGCAAAAAAGGGCACAATAGATGAAAATGTTTTTAATTCTGTTAAAGAATGTGCAATAAAACTTGGAATCTCCAAATGTGTGGCAGCTTTCGGAACATGGGAAGCGGATAAGGTTTTACTCTCTCAGGAAATGCCAACGATTTATCGTGAAAATTTTCCCTGGCAGTATTTTTATAACATATCAATCGAGGAGCTTAATGATAGGCTTTGCAATAGAACATTAAAACTTCTTCAGGATCGTTCGCTCAAAATGACTTTATTTCAAGAATACAGTATACAACTCGATTCAAAGGCGAATGGATTTATAAGTGTCGATGTGTTTAAAAGTAATTATTTAAATTATTTTATCTTATTTTTATATGACAATTTCTAATATATTTTTTCTACTTAAGTACCTATATTATAAATAATATTTTCTTTTTATCCCGTCTGGTGAAACAAAATACGACATTCTGTTTTAAATACGGTGTATGTATGATGTGTTGATACTATATTTCTTTTGCACAAATTTTGCACTATCACACTATCTAACATCGTTATTCGTATTAAAAAGTTCTACAAGTAAAGGAATAAGCATTTATAAGTAATTTTTAAATAAAAGAAAAGTAAAAACTTTTAAATTTTTTGATCTTGGATTACAATGACTTCGTCCCAGGACAGGTATTTAATAAATTTAGCATTTTTATTGGGAAATTGTTTATTATAAGTAGGTCTTACCTATAAGAAATCTCAGTAACATTATAAATTACATTTTTTTTGGGCGTTGCGCTATTGTCCCGCACCAGCGAGGTATTCATAGGGAACCTAGTGGAACATTTATTTTATTATAAGCATAATATAATTTTACTTTAAAAAATTCCTGGAAAAAAATAATTCCTGGAAAAAAAGCCTGATAATAATAATTATTTTTTGTTTCAGAGGATGCCAAAGAATCATCACGGACTAGTATGAAAAAGTTATATAAGCATTTTTACGAAATATTGCCAATCCTTTTAGTGCCTGGTCTTATCATATCCGCAGTCTTGCCTTTCTTCTTGCCGACTCTAAAAATGATGACATTGGCAGCTGGAATGTTGAACAACATGGCTCTCACTGGGGCTGTCTTCACTCTTCTTAGAAATAACGCTTTCAATGACAAGTACCATAATAAAGTTATTTATATTAATGACGGTTATATCAACGATGGCTATCATGATAAATATGAACCGTTAGGGGATACGCAATCCCCAGCTATAGTTGATCCTAATTTTGATAATAATTTCGCTGATTTTGAAGACTATAAGATCAAAAATGATTTTGTTAATAATAAGCCTGAGAAAGGTTATGAAGTTAATCCAGATTGGTTAAAGCAATTAACAGGTAAACTTGCAAACCCTATGCAAATGTTTCAAAATCCTTTTGACGGACAAAATTGGCGTAAGAATGATAATGAAGAAAAGCAAAATTAAAATATTGGAATTGTAAAGTATTCTTTATTTGTAATAATATTTTTATTATTAAATATGTTCAGTAGTTAGGATAAAATACACGATTCTCCGTTTTTTCTTTTTTTTAAATTATGATAAAATATGCAACCTCGAGCTGTTTCCTTAGTCGGGTGAGACGGAAGAAAAACATTATTATCGATTAACATGCACCCAGAATTTAATATATTAAATATTGGATAATGGAACACGTCGCTTGTTGTTGCTTTTTGTATGTACTATGGATAGGAAATGGCTATATCTAAATTAAAATTAGTATCCTCCAGAATGAGAAAATTCAATTCACATCTATCCCGTTTACAGTCAGATAATGCCCCACTGCGCCATGGTGTCATGTAAAGCTGTTCTCGTTGTAACAGAACAAAAGACCAAAACTGTTTGTAATAGTGCCTAAATCTATAATAACTTTTATCGGTAGTGTCATTTTGAACATAGCACTCAACCAAGTATAAAAATTGTATTAAGCCGAAAGAAGTATGAAGAGGTATGGCATTTACAGTACGGCTTTCAAGAAGAGGAGGATTTTTTAAATGTATATTTGCTCTTTTATTCTATAGTATACCTAAAAATCACTAACTGAAAAATATAAAATACGCAAAATAAATTTGATTAACATAGTTTATTTCTTAAACTATGTTAATCAAATTCATTTTGCGTGATATAAAAATTTTTCGTTAATGATCTGACGTTAGTCGTTGCGCAGTTATGGGATCAGGTACGCAGCGAGGAAATGAAAATATACGTTTAAATAAATATTTCTCGAATCTAAATATTTATTAAATAGTATAAATGTATATTTTCATTTCTTTGCTCTGGTGTAGAGACAAAGCGCAGCGTTGAGTTCCGCAACTCAAAACGTGCCTCAGAAATGAAACGAAACTCAGTCTTTATGATAATGTGAAAAATACATTTATAATGAGAAGTATTATGGGAAAAAGTTAAACCAACATTTGATATCAAAATACTGTTGTTTTATTGCGTAACTGTTTAATAAAAGTACACTTTTTAACGTCTTATAACTAACTTAACTTCACCACAAATAATTTAAACTTAAATATTAAATTTGTATTTGAACATGTGACTCGGTCGAAATACACAAGCAGTGAACAATTTTTCTATATTAAATTACCTGTATAATTTCCCTATAGTAAATAGTTGAGAAGATTAACATAAATACTATTATATATTAGATACGGAATCGATAGTAAAAATTGAAAATAGTAGTTTGTTTGTAAAAATAATCTTAAGGAAATATGCATCTATTTTTAAGATAACGTTTTCATTTTATTTAATGAGATTATGAACATTCTCTTATATAACTTAAAAAGGGTAAACAAATTCAATTAATCTATATTTTTTCAGAAGGTATTTATTTAAAATATCCGCTCGAAACGATAAACGAAGCAAATAAATATTAAACATTTTAATTATTTTTTTAAAATTGATTTTTACAAAAATTCCACAATACAAAGTATTATTAAATAAATATAAATTTTCTAATAATTTTTAAAATTTTTACCCTGAATTTGTCATAATTTAGTATTGCTTGAATTAAATTAATTAGAATCACTGTATTAGCTCAGCTAATGTACAATTTCTGCTAGCATTTTTTCATCTTCAGTCATATCTTTATCGTCCCAACCCCATATTGGATTTTCAGGGTGATGATGATCATTGTCTTGCTTGGATTTTTTATCTGAAGGATGACTACCGTCGCCGGTTCTCGCTACTCGCTTACGAATCATTTCAGCTGATACTGTCTTGAGATCGTACGCTAGACCTGTGTTATTAAAAAGTAAATTGTTATGTTTATTTATTTTGATAGATAAAAAATTGAAATGAATTAGAGACAATTATGGGAACCAAATCAATTTTAGGAGTAGGTATACCAGTTGCTATTAGACAAATGTCATCTATCAAAAATCTTTTTAGTATAAAACTTATGGCGCTTACGCACTGCACACAAAGTTTGTTTAATATTTGTTATTTATATATCGTGGCCGGTCGTGGCGCAGCGGCACGAAGTGTGACTGTAAAACCGACTGGTTGTGGGTTCGATCCCCACTCGAGGAGATGAAATATTTACTTAAATTTATATTTCCATTTCTTCGCTCTGGTGTCGAGGCTTAGCGCGGCGTTGAGTTTTGCCACTCAACACGCAATGCCTCCAGAATTCGGCAGAAAGTGGGGAACGGAGTGTCTTAACACTAGGTTCCCTCTGCCTGCTGTGTGCGGGATACAGCGTGAAGCTGATTTAATTTTTTAATTTATATATGTACAATGTGTATGCGTATATCAATATTAGTTAATTGTTAAAAAGTGTCAATTTCTTCGAAATATACATACCATATTTAGCGGCGACGTCAATCAAGGCCGTCGAAAGATTTGTACTATAGTTTCCAAGTTCTGCCGCTTTGTAGTCCCACGGAAAGACGTGATGGTAATTGTGCCAACCTTCACCGAACGCACATATCGCGACCGTCTTGTTGTCTGTGGCTCCTATGTACCTGTGATAGCAATACCGACACTGTTACTATATGCGAAAGGAATTTTAAAAGGATAATTAATATTAATATTAATAAATATAGATATTGTTTTTATTAAAGCCTATATTTAGATACTTTTAATTTTTAGAATCATATAGCATACTTATTAATTTTACTTTCGCTTCTTAGAGATTGGATTGCCCTGTAAATTGGACGATATTTGCTTATTTATTGCTAAAGTCGCTAACAGGGTATAATATAACATTATATTAACAATAAAATTATATTACTCCGCACGTAGCAGGGTAGGCAGAGGGAACGCGGGAATCAAGTGTTAATGGCATTGCGTGTTTAATGGTGGAACCCAACACCGTAATTAAACGTAACTTTTACAGATTTCTTCGAAGGCTCGTATATTGGTGTTAAAAGGCACTTTGTGTCCTACGTGAGTGTTGCATATTGTTTCTACATTTTATTCAAATCACATATTTGATGATATAACTTTTTAGGTGCTACAAATATATTTCATTAAATTATCATAGATAACACTAGCGGCCCACTCGCGGCTTCGCCCGCTTAAAATACATGATTATTGATTTAATAGACAGAATTGATTACCAACTATAATGACTTCTAATATGATTTTTTTACTACATTAATTTCTATAAGATTTTTTTAATGTTTTAAATTTAAAAATACGACCAATGTTGATATTTGATATTTATAAAATATACATAAAGGTAATTTTTATTTTTGTAACATTATGTTCTTTTTACCTATGGAATGTACGTCTCATCATAATTCTAAAACTCTGTTAAATGTGCCGATGTCAGTGAATAACTATAATTTACTCCTTCAGAAACAGCCTTAAATGTTTAATTATTAATTTGAAGGATTCATAATATTCTTTGTTAAATAACTGTAATGATTGCATATTGACTCCTGTACAGTTTTTAAATTAGTTAAATGTACATTTGGTAAATATGTAGTTATTACAGAGTACGCGTAGAAAGGATGTTTTTAGGCATTTTGATATAGATTTATTTCAAACGAACGAACAAACCAAACAATCTGCGTATTTCCTTGATATTTCCTTGAAGATCAAATCGTTCTTTATCTCTGTGTTGAATTAATTACGACTTAAACTTAACTGTTATGATTTATAAAGGTAATCTCCATTAACGATTCAATTTTGTTTACTTTATTGTATAAAATATTGTGTAATAGTGGTCCAAAAATATATATTTTTATCAACATCAACGTCTTGGTTATATGACAGCCAAGACGTTTCGAATGTCATTCTTTAGCCAGGAATCTTACCAGCGCGATTGCTATATAACATTCGCAGGCAAACTAATGCCTTGAGTTCATTCAAATGACGATAACTTTTTTTTAATGAACCAGTTTTGATGAACTAAATTTTAGTAGTTAAGTTGAGTTAAAACAAAGCAATTGGTGATTTTTTTAAGTAAATCGGTTCAGTACTTTCAGAGAAAAATGTTGACAAAAATATTGACAGATAGACAGACAGACAGACAAAAAATTAAAAAAATATATTTTTGCTTTATATTATTCTTTTTAAGTGTCTCTCTCTATCCATTTCAGTCAAAATTATTAAATGTACAGACAAAATATTTTTACTGTCTTATTATATATAGAGATAATTTTCTATAAACAATATTTTACACTAAACGGTAGGTTCTTTTATTAAATTTTGTGTTAAATATATGCCATATCATAAAACAGTACCTAACGTCTATTAAATAAGTGTTTTTAAATAGTGAAAGAAGAAAGTAAAGGGCGCACCTACTTATGAATTATAATCAAAAAGAATGTTTCTCTAATTATATTAATGTTACATACATTAATTAACATTTTTCGTGTATCGTATATATCGTGTCCAAAAATGATTGGCCCTTCGTCATATCAAGAAAGTGACAAGCTTGGCTTGTTTGAAACATCAGATTTGTGCTTAATAGTTTAAATAGGGTCATTGCACTAGATCATAATAGCTTTCACCAATTTATAGACACTCGTCGTTCTGCGATTGAACGACTTTATGATTTAGAAATTTAAAAAAAGAAATAAATCAGGCTTATGCTGAATTCCGTACTTAGCAGAGTAGGCAGAGAGAATTTAGTGTTAAGACGGAAGGTGGGGGAAGGATCCCCCACCTTCCGAATGGTAGAGGCATTGCGAGTTGAGTAGCGAACTCAAGGCCGCGCTTTACCTCGACACCAGAGGAAATAAATAATAATATAAATTTAACTAAATATTTAATTTCCTTGAGTGGGGCTCGAAGCCACAACCAGTCGCGCTTACAGACACACACTTGTGCCCCTGGTCTTACGACTGGCCTCAAATGAATTAGAAAATATTTCATTTTATAGATATTTTTTATTAAGTAATTATCATTACACTCTAATTATCATCTAGATACTGCTTAATCTAGAAAAAATTAAAACTACGCTGGCAAATTCTCGAGCGGAAACCTAATTTTCTTTAAGTAATCAGTTAAGAGGCAAGTCATGGCGCACGCGGCACGAAGTGTGACTGTAAATCGACTGGTTGTGGGTTCGATCCCCACTCGAGGAGATGAAATATTTACTTAAATTTATATTTCCATTTCTTCGCTCTGGTGTCGAGGCTAAGCGTGGCGTTGAGTTCTACCACTCAACACGCAATGGCTCCAGAATTCGGCAGAAAGTGGGGAACAGAGTGTCTTACACTAGGTTCCCTCTGCCTATCCTACTGTGTGCGGGATACAGCGTGAAGCTGATTTATTTATTTTTTAATCACAAGTAGTATACTACTAAATTACAAATAAACATTATTATATAAATTAATTGTATTTTATTAATTAATATTGAGTAAATTCGAATGAAAAATATTTTAATACTTAGTAATTATTGAAAATACGTCAAATGATACTCCAATAATTCTGTTACTTAATAACGTAGCTACCTTAATTAATTTTAATAATTGTTTTCTGAGAATGATCATTTGATAAGAAAATATATTTATGCTAGCGACCTAAACACAGCTTCACCTGCTTAAACATATTGTTATTTTTTAGCAAAATTATATGAAATAGATGGAAATATAAACAATATTACTGTAAAGTTTCATCTAAACCTGTTCAGTGCTTATTGCGTGAAAGTGGAAAACACATCCATCCTCACAAGCTTTCACACTTATAATATCACAATTCAATATGAGTTAATATACAACGTTAAATAAGACAGTCCGTTCCCAACACGACATTTCCGTATTCCACTTTCCGCCGATTTCTGAAGGCATTACGTGTTGAGTGGCGGAACTCAACGCTGCGTTTCGCCTCGTTACCAGAGCGAGGAAATAAAAATATTAAATATTTTATTAAGTAAATTGGTTGGTTATTTTAGTATGGTTATGTAAGCTGTTATACAAATTATACATTGTAATTCTAACATTCATATTTATTTTTCCACGCAATAATAATCGTATTTAATATAAAAATATTTGGTTATGTCATAATTGTCTATGTAGGCGGTAGGTACTCGCGCGGCGCAAAAAGTAGATCTGTTCTCTATCTTTTAATGAAATAACTTTAAAATTTGTTTAGCTTCAATGGTAATAATTTAGTTTTTTTTAGTGCCATACTGTATAGTGCACACAGCAGGATAGGCAGAGGGAATTTAATGTTAAGACACTCCGTTCCCCATTTTTTGCATAATTCTGGAAGCATTGCAAGTTGAGTGGCGGAACTCAACGTCAAATAAATTAAATATTACATTTGAATATTTGAAACCCACAACTTGTCGTGTCTACAGTCAAACTCTGCGCCCCTGCGCCACGACTGACCTTTTTTTTTATGGAAAAGGACAAGGCAAATGAGCGTTCGGGTCACCTGCTGGTAACTAATTCTGATAGGCTATAAATTCTATCAATAAGTAGCGTAGGTACTCACTTATCATATGGCCGATTGCCCCATATGTGGGCGGCGGAGTTGACTAGCCAGGTGAAGTGAAGCGACACTGTGTACCTCATCATGGCAGCCACATACCATGAGTTCCACGGATTCTCATTCCATAATGCTACGGGAATCCAAGTTGGTAAAATAAAACAAAGTAACGGCATCACAAGCAAATAAGTTCTGAAACAATGGCGAAATTTATATATCATTAATTGTAGTATATAGCTTCACGCTGTATCCCGCACACAGCAGGGTAGGCAGAGGGATCCTAGTGTTAAGACTCTCCGTTCCCGTCTAAGCGTTAAGCTACAAAATAGACATTTTCATTCAGTTTACTTTGTATTAGGAGCCCTCTAGTAGTAATTTTTTTTTTTGTAATATGTAAACCCAAATCAAATAAAAAATTGTATAAAAATATTTGTGATTTTTTTACTTTAGGCATTTACATTAGTAAACATAATAAATATTGTAGTACGCCGAATGTCTATAATATATTATACTAAACCATGAAAGAAAAGATTCAAATTATGTATATAAAAAAAAGAAATTTACCTTTTCTGAAACATTACAATGGGATCATTCTCAAGGTCTGACATATCGACTAAGCCACCTTTTTCAAACACATCCTTATGTTTTCTGACCATCAGCCATCCCATATGAGAAAAGAAAAACCCACGACGAGCATTATGTGGATCTGCATCTGTCTCCGTGTATTTGTGATGTACCCTAGTACAAATATTGAAAATATGAATTTGATCAAATTGCATTTTTTTGTCTGTCTGTCTGTCTTAAATTCATTCATGGCGCAGGGCAGGCATAGGGAACCTAGTGTTAAGACACTCTGTTTCCCGTTTTCCACCGAATTATGGAAGCATTGTTGAGGGGCTACACTCAACGCCGCGCTTTTTCTCGACATCAGAGCGAACAAATGAAAATATATATTTATATAAATATATAATTTCCTCGAGCAGGGATCGAACTCATAACCACTTGCGCTTACAGTAGACCCCTAGTCGTGGCACAAAGTGTGGCCCTTGCGCCACGACTATCCCCAATTTGATTAGTTTTAGACTTTAAAAAATTTAGGTGTATATAAGATAGGTACATTATTTGAGAATATCTTAAAGACTTTTTATTATTTTCTCATATGTACAGATAATATCAAAAATATAATTTAATGTAGGCATGTTGCTATATGTTTGTACATTTGTAACAAAGATATTATTTAAAATAATGTTATTGTAAATAGTTACAAAATATTATAATGTAATTTAATTTTTCTATATAATACGTTATCTAGATTTCAAATAATTATAAACGGTGCAGAAAAAAATTACCTATGATCACGCACCCATTCGTATATATGATTTTGAAAAGCCATCGTCTGCATTATAGCCAAGAACAATCTTAAGGGCCATCGCGCTTTATAAGCCCGATGCGCCCACAGTCTGTGCGCGCCCGCTGTTATACCCAATGCGGACATCGCTGCGAACAAAATTGCTGCGAAACAAACATATAATTAAGAATATAATAAAGGTAAACACTAAATAATAATAAAAATATATGTAAATTTATGTTCTTATACGTCAATAGAATGCTTTTGTTACTGTTTTAACTGCAATTTTTCTTTACAACTAAGAGAAAAAAAGCCTTTTAATAATTTTATGACAAATTACATTTAGGAAAAAATAACATATGCCAATTACGTGTATAACAAATAACATAATATAACACCTAAAAACAGTAATGGTTTGTGGTAATGTTGTAATTGGTATCATAAAAATTATTAATTTAATTAAATTGAGGCGACTATTCTTAATGAGAACGGAGTATTTTAACACTGGGTTCCCAGGTTCCCTCTGTTTACCCAGCTACTCTGTGCGACATATAGCGCAATTTTTGTAATTTTCATATGAATAAATTATTATTTATTTATTATTTAAAAAAAGAACTTACCAAATACGAAAGTTGACATCTTTACTCTCCCGCTCAATATCAGGTAAAAGGCATAAACTGTGGCTACGTGAAGATAAATAAATGCTAGCACGTTTCTCCACACTATTTGCCATCTGAAAGTGCATAAAAGATATTATTTATTTTGCGAAGTCGTAAGAGTTTATAGAATTTTAAGCAAATTATATATATATATATATATATATATATATATATATATATATATATATCCGGCCTCAGGATAAATTACCATTTTAGAACTCACCCAACTCACACGGCGATTATCGAACGGGGTACGAAGAGAGAGCTATGCACTTTATTATTTTTTTCAAAAAGCAGAGGAGACAAAGGGTCTTAAAACTTCGTTCCCCATTTTCTAACAATCGACGCGTTGCGAGTAGAGTGGCGGAACTCAAAGGTGTGTTTTGCCTTGCTACCAGATCGAAGAAATTAAAATATTAATAAACCCCTTTATTTTGTATTGTACCCCTGCGCCACGGCGGCCATGGAATCCTTAGTGATAACGTGCACTGTGCAACACGTGGTGTCAATTGTTCATATATAGAACTTAATTAATAGACCAGCATCGATATAGTCAAAAGATCAACACTACGAATAACTTTTTGTTTGTTTTATGTGTAGCTGGGTAGAGGGAACCTAGTGGTAATACACCCCGTTCCCCGCTTTCCACCGCTGAAGGCCAATGTCTGGTGTTGCGTGCCGGAAAATATTAAATATTTCACTCTCCTGACTACGCACCGCCGTGTCGTCGTAAGAGGCCAGTCGTGGCGCAGCGGCACGAGGTGTGACTGTAAAGCCGACTGGTTGTGGGTTCGATCCCCACTCGAGAAGATGAAATATGATTCCATTTCTTCGCTCTGGTGGCGAGGTTAAGGATGGCGTTGAGTTCTGCCACTCAGCACGCAATGCGTCCAGAATTCGGCAGAAAGTGGGGAACGGAGTGTCTTAACACTAGGTTCCCTCTGCCTGCTGTGTGCGGGTTACAGCGTGAAGCTGATTTCATTTGATTCTGACTAAGCAGCGAACCAACAATCGTCACGTTTACGATCACACGCTTGTGGTCCGCTACGACGTTTATAAATAATAAAAAATATACATATATTTTGAAGTAATAAATTCATCATACTTACTCGTAGTCTCTCCTCTTGCCTTGTGTAATTACAGACGGTGTATTGCAATCTGCTTTCGTGTATGTGGCGTTTGTACGTAGAAAGGTAGATGCTGTCATCGTGCACAGTGTTCTTATCTGCAAATTAAGTACCTATGCGTTATTTTCTGTGTGTGTGTTACCAGGTTGTGTGAAACAAAAGTATCTTAATGGGAACTGGGTGACTTAACACTGGGTTCCCAAGTTGACTCTGCCTACTCTGCTGCTGTATGCGGGATACAGCGTGGAGCTTAAAAGCTAAACAATTATTATTATTTTTTAATTTAATTGAGTTATGTGAAGTAATAATACTTTTTTTTTGGTTTCGTACTTGAGGTTATTTGCATCAAAAGAATTATAGAATTACATTACGTTATTAGGAAATATTGTTATATTAACAAAAGGAAAATATATATTAATAACTAGCGACCCGCTCGCGGCTTAGCCCGCTTAATCTACTGAATTATTTACTTAACTCTATATATATAGCTATAGCTATCCTTTGTGTATAATATTTTTTTCTTTTTGTATTAAGTAGTTAAAAAAATTAACTTCTTTTTTAATGTTTCGTATATTAACATGGTCGTAAAAAAATCTTGTGCATATTGAATTTATTTATTTATTAAAATAAAAAAAAATCTTTAGGTCTAATGTCTAACAATGTGTCAATGTGTCTAAGGTCTGACACAAAAATTTACTTTATCTGGGCAATATTGATCATTCCGTAAAAGATACACTGACTATCTACTTGCCTACACATCTGATAAATGTATCTATACCACTTTTAGTTGAACTATAAAACTCAATAAGCGGTTTTTTAGAGTTCGTACCGATGGTACTCTCATCTTCATAACAGGGCAATGACAAAAATGTCGATTTCTTTGTTTTGAAAGAAAGCAACGTAAGTAATATCTCGTAGATTAGACGTAGGATCTATTTAATTTCATGATGTTTATCCATACCTATATTTCGTGTGACGCAGTTACGCATAGTACGTACGTACGTACGTAGACCAATGACGTAAACACATACCACTACAAAACTACTACTATAGGTTAAACAACTTTGAACTTTCCCGCCAATACCTACGACTCGATTCCGGAATGAGGCGTATGCGGCGTTTTCCCTTTGATAGGTTTATGGCTGCGTGCGTTCTTGATAAATAACGTTTTATATAATATCAATATTTTTTTTATATTTGAAAAAAATATTTTCTAACTTTTGTTTTTTTTTTACTGTATTAGGCTTTTATTAGGGTATTATTAGGGTATATTAGGCTATTATTAGGGTATTTAAAACTGTGTTTTCATTAAAGTGGTTCTGACACTTTCATCCTGTACATATTAGAAAAATTGTTATTGGGAACATTTTACACAGTAAGCCTGATTGTCTGTGCGTTTGTTCACGCTAGTCTCAGAAACTGCTAAACCGGTTTAAGTACACAGTTGGCACTATTGTATTTCAGCAAAGTTCCCTTATCATTAATTTTTTTTTTTACTTTAGTGGTTCCATTAGTAAAAAAATACATTAATATAAACTATTTTGGAAATTGCTCTTAAGCTATAGTTTTATTGAATTGGCTGAAACTTTAGTTGAAAATCAAGGTATTTCAGCTTTACGCTGTATCCCGCATAAAACAGGGTACACACCTAGTGTTAAGACACTCCATTCCCCACTCTCCGCCGAATTTTTCGAGGCATTGCGTGTTAAGTGGCGAAACTTTTGCCTTGGTGCCATGACGAAGAAATAAATATATTAATAAATAATCCCCAAGTGGACATCAAACCGAACCCGTAACCATCACGTTACAGTAGCAACCTTGCGTGCTTGCGCCACGACGTCCTCCATGTATAGATATCATCTTTAAAATAATAATAATGTTATTAGAACACGTGATTAGCCCGGATTAGTAAATAAATAATTATGTTGGTTAAGCGAGCGAAGACGCGAGAGGGTTAAATAATTGACCGAATCGGGATAAGTATTTATATATCCTCATAGACATGTGATCACTATTTTGTCACTGCTCACTAGCGGCCTGCTCGCGGCATTGCCCGCTTAAATTACATGATTATTCATTTAAGAATATATATATGTATTACAAACAGCCTTAATTATTAATTAATTGATTTGGGTAAGCATTCACGATATCCTTTGTAAAATAACTTACATTAGCTCCTGTACAGTTTTTAAATCAGTAACATATATTATTAGTTAAATTTATAATTGGTATACAGAATATACATAGAAAGCACGTTTTTAGGCATTTTTATACAATCTATAAAATAATCAACATTTTCGGTCAAGTTCAAGTCGTAGTCATGACCCGTATTTCGTACCAGTTTCATGAATACACCACCAAAAGAATAACTAATTAATTTTTCATTTTGTATCAAATTAAGTACAGATTAAAATACAATAAGTAGTCAATTTTTGAAAAATAATTTTGGAATTTTCCTTTATACGTGCCGTAAGTTTTAAGGAAGTACCCTATAGTTATTATAGAAAATGCGACATAAATTGAAGCATAAACCCTCATATTTCATCGTCATTTGATTGCGATGATATTGAGGTATCTAACCTTTAACCGATCTTGTACAAAATAGTCTTAACAGACGGACAAACAACAAAGTTATCTTGTAAGGATTTTGAGGTATGTACCCTAAAATACCCTTGGCACATACATACATGCAACATACACGTGCAATAGTGCAATGTCTAGTTTAGTGTAATAGTGATATTTTTATAAACAGTGTAAGAGCATTTATTTCTTGAGCCACAATTTTTTAGAGGTTGCTCCCAAAAGTTAATTATTTTATACGTTTCTTAAAAAAATATTAATAACAGAAACGAACGAGTAGACTGACGAACCTATTCAAAATATTTCTTTCAATAATAAGTCATTCTTTATCACTGTGGTAAATAATTACGAATTAAGCTAGACTGTTACGAAGGTAATCTTCACCAACAATTCAATTTAGTTTACTTTATAGTTAGTACTATGAACAATTGTACTTTAAAAATATGTAAATTTATGATTAATTGATTTCTTAATTAATGGCGTTTCGAGCGTGCCAGTTGAGCATAATTCATTTCACCAATGTCACGTTGTATGGATATGTAAATTTATCAACAGTCAAATAAATTATAACCATTCTAACATTGTTAGAAAAATACTACTATGTTTATGTTAAATTTATTATAAGTATAGATATAGATTATACTTACACGACGTAATTAACGTTTAACAAATAATAACTCAACAATATGTTTTATGCGTTATCAATATTAATTATCATATGTAGTCAATAGATATCGTTGCGTACATTTAAATTTTTTTCAAATATAAATATCTTAAATACTTTAAGTATATTATTTTGTGATAGAGTGTAGCGGTAACCTTTTCAAACTATAAAAATATAAAGTCTTATGCATAGCGCCATCTATTTAAGATTTAAAAGTTTAAAAATGCTGTTTATATGTTCAATTTCACCTAATAGAAAATTATATTAGCCAAAAACGATATGCTGTGCTAAAGTATTAAAATAATTAATGTTTCTCCCGTCGTAATTAGTGTTTATCTCCACAGAATGTTTCAAGTGTTATCAAGATTCGTTAGTACCTACTATTTATTTTTTTAAACATTTTTAAAGTGTTAATCCACACTTAGGAAATATAAATACTTATTTAGAAAACGTATAAAAATTTGAACGTAGCGGGACTCGAACCCGCGCCTCCTGGTCGGTTTTCAGGAGGCGCGGGTTCGAGGCCTGCTACGTTAAAATTTTTATACGTTTTCTAAATAAGTATACCTACTATTTGTTGTCAATAGATAGCGTTACTTGCTTTAAATTTATTGTGCAAAAATTGCTTAAATTTATTGTGTACTTTTTACGTGATACGGGTAACCATAAGCAGATAAACAGACAAAAATTCCAAAAATGTTAGAAATGGATTCTGTTAGTTATCCTTTAACACCCTGGCAAATTTTTTTTAAATAAAAATATTTTGCATTGAAAACAATGTACAGAAACAACTTTTCTACAGATTTATTATATAAGTATAGATATAGATTATTTTAATAGTAATGAGTATAGTTTAGAGTTTATAGTATTTTGTAAAAACTATATTTTTTTTAAAATTGTGGTTAAATAAAATGAGAAGATACTCATAAGTTATTAATTGGCCTTAACAAATTAAATTTAAATTATATAATTTAACTTCACTTGCGAGTAATCGACGTTCCTTTTCCATTCCTTCCTTCTAAAATTTCTTTATACTCCATGATGCAAACTATTTCATAAGTTGCAATAGGCTTTGTACTTGACAAAATTAATTTAATTCCATCCAGTAGTTATCAGTATTTTAAATAATTTGTATTTATCTGTTTTATTTTTTTAAGGAAACTATTATAAAACAAAAGAGTAATTTCAGACCCTAGGCTAACCCCCTGCAAAAATTCATCTATTTCTGTCAAGTAGTTTTTGCATGATTGGCGAACAAACAAGCAGACAGACAAACAGACGGGCAAGAATTCTGCTGAGTGGCTTTTTTCATGTACAGAATTGACTTTTCTATCCTTTTATTATATATAGAGATTTATCAAATAGAAATTAAATATAGCACATAAAGAAAATACCAACTTGATTATGGTATAATATTTCTGAATATTATAATAAGTAATGGGTAATGAAATAATTTATACTAATATTATAACGATAAAGAATGTTTGGACGAACGCGCGTTTTTTAAACAACTAGAAATTTGCAATTTGAATTGGAAAATTTTCTTGGTGTTAGATTAATCTATTTATCGAAGAATTACATTCGCAATAAACGTGATGACAGAAGCAAAAAAATGAGATGAGTTACGCCACTCAACACGCAATGCCTCCAGGTTTCGGCGGAAAGTGCGAAACGGAAGTGTTTTAATGAGAAAGTAGTATCTTAACACTAGGTTCTCAGGTTTCCCTCTGCCTACCTACTGTGTGCAGGATTTAGCGTATATAAGTACTTAACTACGGAGGTGAAGCCGCGGGTAAACCTTAGTTACAAAATAAAAGGGATACTTATCTAACTCAATAGCTACAAATCTTAGTCATGGTAAGTGTTACAAGAAACACATACGTTATTATAAAAACATCAACTTAAAATAATTGTTTCGCAATTTTAACATAATGATAGAAAATAAATTATAATAAATAAGTACTTTGGAGCACATATAAGTATGTACATACTCGTATACACAGCAATGTCATATACTTTTCGTTTACACATTTACCGTTTTAACTTCAACACATTTTTTTATATAACTAAATTTGCCATAATATTTAATTTTAATTTCAATAAAACAATATTATTATACGTTAGATAGTAGTGACTGCTACAAATTAAAATAATATCAAAATTTATTGATTGGCACCGAATTTAAAAAAATAAATAAAACCAGCTTCACGCTGTATCCCGCACACAGCAGGGTAGACAGAGGAATCATAATGTTAAAACACGACACCAGAGCGAAGAAATGAAAATATAAAAAATGTAAAAATAAATATTTCATTTCCTCGACTGGGGATCGAACCTACAACCAGTCGGTTTTACAGTCACACTTTGTAAAACTTAATTTTTGCTTAACATATTGAGTATGGCATCTATTCTAAGCGCGACGTACCAGTAAAAGAATAACGGTATTGTTTCAAACTCACAATATAATTATCCATATCTATAATGCCAACTTTGTTGATATTGTAAGCTATTATTATAGCAATATGACCGGTATTCCCATTTTATTTTTATTTAACTGGCATAAGATAGAAGATCACATAGAAAGTTCAATTTCTTTCGCTATATTCAAGATATGCTACAATGACAACAGTAAGAGAAATCTAAAACCGAAAGGAGTTCTCGATAAAAATATTTTAAAAGTACTTCAGCTATTTTTTATAAGCCTCTCACATTGCGGTACTGCTTAATTGGGCGCGAAGATTAAAATGCGTTCACAGCGTCGTTTGTATAGTGTGATATGTTTCTCGAGTTATTTTACAAGCGAATATTCTTGTAGGTGTATTCAGCTAGTAATTAGAGAGAAACTGTATTTACATAAATTCACAAATTCGTTCTTGACGTAGGCTTTCTACGAAACGTGTGAGCTGTTTCTAATTACTTCTTTTAAAAGTTGAATTTTTTTTGAAAATTTCTTACCTGATTTGAAAAAACAAAAAAATAGATTTTTTTTAATGATTTTTTATTTTCTGAACTCTTTTATATTTATCACTTAACACATTAGCAATACCAATCAAGAGGACAACTAACGGTCTCGATAGTTCAAGAAGGACTTATTGTAATGGAATGAAATAAACTGTTATATAAAATATATGTATACAGTACCTAATGAGTTGAAAAAAAGTACTTATTTAAATTAACATACATATTTATGTATTTGTAATGTGCGGAGGTCAGATAGGGCCTTGAAAATAACAACTGCGGAGGGACACGATAAATTTATAGTATTTATTACACTTGAGCGAGGAAGAGCTTAACTAGAACTGATGTTACAAAGAAGTTGAGGACTATTTATTATAGCTTAATTACAAATATAATTGATATTTTCCTAATTAGAATGCTACAGTTTGGAAAAAGTAAAAAAACGTCTTCAAATTAGATAAGTTCTCTCAGTTTAAACAATCCATCGGACTCTATCCTGACAAATAATCATTTTAAATGAATTTTTATATGTATGTCACAAAGACAATATAAAAATTAAATTAAATATGAAAATATTACATATGTATACTCTGGTGTTAGGAACCCCGGTAACCATTGTGATATTTGACTCCCATAACACAAGTCAAATTATGGGTACCAGTTCTCTTACATTTTTTAATATGATGGAACTGGAACAACCAGTGAGGTTGTTAAGTTATCATGTTTCAAAAATAATGAAAATATAGATGATAAATATTTTCTTTTAAATCATACATGTATGAATAAATTTTATCGTTCGAATTAATTTTATAATAAACATAATGTTTTGTACATAATTTATCTATATATCGGTAAATATAAAAAATAAAATTCGTTTTAATAAGACTCTTCAATTACTGAGTCACTCACAAACAACGTAAAGTCGATAGTACTAAAATTAGAACGTTGAAATTTTGTGATGTGCCTAGATAGGGTTAGGGGTTAACGATGGAAGAGGGATTTATCGAAGGTATTTCATAATATATTCATTACATAAAAAGAATTTGCAAAATTGATGGAAAACAAAGAATTAACACAGTAAGTCCTAAAATCTTAACAATGACTCACGGATTTCCAAAAACTTAAATGTACCCCACGGGAAATTAAGCATATTTTAATACAAATGAATAATTTTTAATTAATTTTTGAAATGAAAATCGTTTTAAGCTTAAAACCAATTTTATTAATATTATCAATAACTTTCCCGACCTTAATATTTACAATGAAATTCAACTACTCCTTTAGCTTTAAACAATTAAGGGAGTTCTTAATTATTTTATCAATTTTGTAACACATGAGACGCTTCAAAATATCTAAATAAATAAGTTGTATTTTACAATCAAAAATAATATATGATCTAAAATATTATTGTATCAGATATTTCGATTCAAATATACAAATAATCTCTATATATAATAAGACAGTAAAAATATTTTGTCTGTACATTTAATAATTTTGACTGAAATGGATAGAGGGACACTTAAAAAGAATAATAGAAAGCAAAAATTTTTTTTTTTTTTAATTTCTTGTCTGTCAGTCTATCTGTCGATATTTTTGTCCACATTTTTTTCTGAAAGTACTGAACCGATTTACTTGCTTCACCAATTGCTTTGTTTTAACTCAACTTAACTACTAAATTTAGTTCATCAAAATCGGTTCATTAAAAAAAAATATCGTCATTTGAATGAACTCAAGGCATTAGTTTGCCTGCGAATGTTATATAGCAATCGCGCTGGTAAGATTCCTGGCTAAAGAATGACATTCGAAACGTCTTGGTTGTCATATAACCAAGACGTTGATGTTGATAAAAATATATATTTTTGGACCACTATTACACAATATTTTATACAATAAAGTAAACAAAATTGAATCGTTAATGGAGATTACCTTCATAAATCATAACAGTTAAGTTTAAGTCGTAATTAATTCAACACAGAGATAAATAACGATTTGATCTTCAATGAAATATCAAGGAAATACGCAGATTGTTTGGTTTGTTCGTTCGTTTGAAATAAATCTATATCAAAATGCCTAAAAACATCCTTTCTACGCGTACTCTGTAATAACTACATATTTACCAATTGTACATTTAGCTAATAATATGTATAACTAATTTAAAAACTGTACAGGAATTAATATGCAATCATTACAGTTATTTTACAAAGAACATTATGAATCCTTCAAATCAATAATTTAACATTTAAGGCTGTTTCTGAAAGAGTAAATTAAATTAGTCACTGACATCAAAACACTTAACAGTTTTAAAATTATGATGAGACGTACATTCCATAGGTAAAAAGAACATAATGTTACAAAAATAAAAATTAGCTTTATGTATATTTTATAAATATCAAATATCAACATTGGTCGTATTTTTTAATTTAAAACATTAAAAAAATCTTATTAAATGTAGTAAAAAAATCATATTAGAAGTCATTATAGTTCTTCAATCAATTCTGTTTATTAAATCAATAATCAGATATTTTAAGCGGACGAAGCCGCGAGCGGGCTGCTAGTATTTTAGTACGTTGTTAATTTACTAAAAAGGAAAATCTTATCATTTTTCTTGTTGAATTTCATTATAGTATTGGGATAGTAGTAAGATACTTAATTGGGAGAAAATATTAACGTGCGTAATATTGGAGTAGAATAATATCAAATGAATGCTTATAAAGAAAACGAAAATTATATTAATTTTTATAAAATTGATTGTATACAGATTAGATAAAAATTTATAATTTATTATCATAAATATTTTTATTTCCTAATAGTATTTTTTTTAATTATGTTAAAATAAGATAAAGTGACTAATAAAATAACATCAGCTTCACGTTTTATCCAGCTAAGTAGCCCGTGACACATGACACTCTTATCACAGGGAATAAATAAAAAAATGCACACCCCCTAGTAAGAATCGAACCCTCAACCATGAGCTAAGTCGGACGCTATCGACCTGAATTATGCATATTATATAATGGTGTAAGTATATGTATATATAATGGTGTAAGTATAGTATATAATATGTATTTGTTTCATATCCATATGAGCTTATCTTTCTTGCAGTATTCTCTTGTTCTTGCTTTGTTTTGAAACATACAATAAGCTTGATTTGCATTATTCCCACATTTTTTCTCCAATTATCTAGTAGAGGTTGAACAACCTTCAACGAAGCTGTTGATATTATTAAATATTATATAATTAATCATTTATTCATATGTATGCCAATGTTTTTATCTTTAGGTGATTTTAAAAAATAATTCTAATGATTGAATCACGATTGTGGCGCAATTCAGGGAAGTATATGGGCGTAGTGCAAGGGTACACGCGGCTGTTGTGGATCAATCCCCATTTGGGGGAATGATTACATTCAAAATGTTTAAAATATTTATGAAAATTCTTTTTATAATGTTATTAGCTATGTAGCTGTAGATATGTATTCTACCATAGAGCATAAAATATCGAATAAAAAAATTAAGAAAGCCAAATTACAAAATTTTGTAATGTTTCAATAAATGTATTTAGTATTATATACAAAAAAAGTAGTAAAAATATTAAATTTTTCTAAAATCAATATCTCTTTCACCGAAAAATACATCACAATAAACAGACGTATTACATATATACATACATACATACTTACATACATACATACATACAGACATACAGACATACATACATACATACATACATAGTGTAGTTTGACAAACTTTTACTTCCTCTGGAAGAAAAGTAAAATAACGAAACCTGTTCTGCGATGACCTCGACTCGGACGCGTCAGCTTCAAGCACTTTCACCTCAACGACACTGGCTATACCTACTTATTCTACAGTCATTGAGAACGAGAACCGCCAGCGAGTAACGAAGACCAGAAGAATACACCGTGACTTTTTACTGTTAAATGGTTAAACCAACAACGCTTTCGAATGTTTGCAATTATGATGTACTTCAATTAAATGTTCCTATTTTTAAGGTAATACGGTAATGCCGAATTTTCACGGTACAGTATGAGTGTGGATATGAAAAAACCATGATCTTTTTTTTAGATATTACATACTATTCTCAAGTAGGAGTACCAAAAATAGAATGGTTCCTGGAAAAAAAAAACACCTTATCTTATTCAAATTTTATCTAAACAAAGAAAAGTGGCCAAGCAGTTAGTCCTCGTTATTCACAGAGTACTTTAGATCAAAATTGAACAAAACGTCACAAAAAATAAAAGTTACGAATGCGATGGGTTAATGTAAGTTTAATGAACTACAAAAAAGCGAACTAGAGGAAACCAACTGTAAAAGTGATTGAAGTAGACTAAGCAGTTTACTTAAGTTTTATATCTTACATCTACTTATTGCTAAGCAGTTGTATGATTGTTCAGTCAAGAGGAAGACTATAAAGACTTTATAGGGGATAAAGACTTTGAAATAAATCATAAGACAGGTAAGCAATAGTTACAACTCCACTCGTATAAGTTTTAGAGGTAAAAATGGTAGAGAATGAAAAAAAAAGCCAGTGAAGAATGAGGCCGTGGCGCAGTGGCACAAAATAGCACTGTAAAACCGACTGCTTGTGGGTTCGATCCCCACTCGAGGAGATGAAATATTTACTTAAATTTATATTTCCATTTCTTCCCTCTGGTGTCGAGGCTAAGTGTGGCGTTGAGTTCTACCACTCAACTCGCAATGCCTCCAGAATTCGGCAGAAAGTGGGGAACGGAGTGTCTCAACACTAGGTTCCCTCTGCCCACCCTGCAGTGTGCGGGACACAGCGTGAAGCTGATTTATTTATTTTTTTAATAAGAACAATAAACTGAACGAATAATAAGAGATGATTAGAAGTGAGTTCCACAGGTTTCAGGTTTTTTATATGTTTCAGGGTTTTCATCGTTCACAAATAAGTTGTACGGTAGAATGAATAAGAATTGACGACGCGCCTCATAGTGGCGTGATCGGTAGGTGTCGTATAAGTTACGTACATGATATACCGATATATGTACTTTTTATTTTTTTAAAATACTAATAATTGTATAGTAATTAATTAAAATATGTTTCATTATGATAGAATATTTTGAATATTAATTAAATATTTTATGTTCATAATAATTTATAACTTTTTATACATATTTCTTACTATTTAATAACAATTAAATATAATGGTAAATCTATAGTAATCTATTAAATCTAAATTCGCTTTTAACACGTGAGTTACCTCGCTATTAGTACGCAAGTTACGTCATCAAGACAAGTTCAAGTTTATATTTAAATTTTTGTATTTTTTCAATTAGTTTATAAGCATACGGAACTATTATTTTTAGAGTCTCGCTTTACTCTGTATATACTACGCGGAGGGAACCTCTGCGTAATGTGAAATCACTCCATTCTCTACTTTTCGTCAGAATTCGCCTTCGGCGGGGAAATACCCGCAAGATTATTACTGTTAATGGGAATCGTATTGCGATGGTTGCGTTTAAATTGTTGCGTTAAAACTCTATCTCACTGCTATGTACTATAACTGATGTTATTTTATAATTCTGGTATATAAACATATATTATTATATATACATGTATATATATATATGTATTACCATTTTCAAACTGAACGTTTAATTTCAAAGTCAACGCAGATATTATTTAGTCTTGACAATAAAAATCATAAAAACCCTTTGAGTTATTGTACGTTTTCCGGTTCCTGATTCTACGTATAAAAAAATAAAGATAATTAACTAATATGTTATATTGCTTCTTTATATTTAGCATTTGTTGAAAATTAATTCAGCTTTTTTACTTGTCAATTAAGTATAAACTAAAATGTGTTTTTCATTAAACTTGGCTTAACTTAAAGGCAACCAGAGAAGATCACTTTTTTGTTCGTCTCTCTGTGCATCTGTCTGCCTGTAAGACGGACAGATAGACAGACAAGCAAACAGACAGAGAGACGAACAACAAAGTGTAAAGGTTTTATCTCAGGAACGCTTGGAGATATCCTATAATTTCCTAAAAAATCTTATTTCTACATTTACTTTAAAAATAGAAATGGTCATTTTTAATCGCAAAAACGCGTATTTCGAGACTATGAAGAGATTTAAAATTAATAGGGTACTTCCGATTTACATAGAATTATGAAAATAAAATTATGCAGGTAGCATAAATTTGGCAGCTAGCATCTACAGGTAGTACTAATTTATTTATTTATTTATTTGATTTGGTTTGCTAGTGGCTATTACATTTTTAAATAAGTAATTTTACAAGCACAATATAATATCAGTAATGTGTAGCCGTTTGAAAGCAAACACTGCATGCAAATTTATTTATAAATTTGTGCTTAAATCTTAAAAAATAATAGTGGGGCAAAATAACGTACTAAAGTCGCTACTTCAAGTGAGGTATCAGATAAAGGGTTCTGGCTTAGGAAGCTTGAATTTCAGAATAAAAGATTGATATCCCCAATTTTTGTACGGAACCCGCGGTGGAAGAGCTTGTCTTCCGCTTGTCCGGTCTTTGTTTTCACTTTCATATTGCGTCACTTTGTCCCACGACCGACCTTAATGTTTTGAAATAATTAAAATGAATATATGAAGTCAGTCTTAGCGCAGGGGCACAAGCGTGTGACTGTAAACGTGACAGGTTGTCGGTTCGCTTTAGAATTATAGATTCCCACTCGAGAAACTGAAATATTTAACATTTTCATTTTTTCGCTCTGATATGAATGCAAACCGCGGCGTGAAGTTCTGCCACTCAACACGAAATGCCTACAGACGCATTAAGATAAGAAATTATAATATTAAACTTGTAGCACGGTCTAGAGTACAAAGAAACTAGTTTTACATTACCGTTTACGTTTTCGTTTTCATTTCATACTCGTTTTCTCTGATTTATAATGATATTCCTACGAAGCACTCAACAGTGAGAGTTAAAATATAAATATTTTGTATACTTTCCTAAATTTATAACATTTTATTAAATAATATTGATAAAATATGAATAATATAAAAACTTTCTCTTTACTATTATAAAATTTCAACTTACCTACTACTAACAACATTTTTCGTACGATATAAAGCTATTTTATAAAAAGAACATAAATTATTAATGAAATTATATATATGTAAGTATGTATTATGGGTGAACAACAAATATTAGAATGATATATATATATATTTATTTATACATATCTTAATTTTCGAGGTTATTTGGTATTTATTGTACTTAAAAAATATTAAAATTAACTCCACGCTACGTAAAAATACAAATTTAATCTGTTTTTTTATCAATATGTTGAGATCAACATAGAATATTTCTTGTAAGTTATATGAAACAGTCATTAGCGTCGTAGGCCACAACACTATGACATTTTAACGTTCTTTCACTACTCTTTCATAATAATGCTTTGGTCAGTATTCGAGAAAATTCTATATTCTTCGTTTATTAACTATTATCATTCTCTTTTCTTCTTATCCATTATATATCTATTTAGTTGAATACAGGTAAAATTAACAACAATAAGGAAGTCTGGCGCAAAGGCACAGGCTACTTTAAGCGCGACTGGTTTGATTCCCATTCGAGGAAATAATATTTCATATTTCGTTTCCTCGCTCTGGTAACAAGGCAAAACCTGGCATTGAATTCTGACACTTAACAAGCAATGCCTCCTGGTATCGGCGGAAAATGGAAACTTAAATGTGTTAATGAAAACAGAGTGTCTTAACAATAGATTCGGCGTGAAGCTATAAAAAAAATAATTTTCGAGCTTTCCGTCCGGGCACGTTTCCTGCCATTTACGACGTCTAGAAACGTGATGATGCATTCGCACTACGCTTGTACGCAATTTGTTTGTAAATATACATACATATATGTGTAAATAATAGTATTATTTACTCAATATAACCCTTGGTGGCGCAAGCACGAAGGCACGATAAAAATAACAATGGATGGAACCATTATCTCATTCTCCGACACTTATTTGTTTCTTTTCAACCAATCAAATCGAAACTAATATCCTGGGTTTTTAAAGATAAACAACTTTATGTTTAGACTATCTGTGCCAATATTATAACGTTGTATAAAGAGTTTGTTTGATTGAACGCATCAATCTCAGTAACCACTGGTTGGAATTTATTAAATCTTTCTGTGTTAGATAGTCCATTTACCAATGGAAATCTATAAGCTACATACGTCGTAAATGTGTAAGTACATACATCTGCTACATTGTCGTCGTCGTACGTCCTTGACTACCCCGCTAGAGATACAGTATGTACCTGCTGTGGCCGGAGTTACTTCGGGCACTAAGAATATGTCATATAATGCTTTTACCTATTATCATTTGAATACCGGGGCGAACCCGTAGGCAAAAGCACATTACAGAGCGAAAAGATCATCATCATCACATCATTCTTTTGGCAGTCACTGTTTCATTTCTACGCCATTCCGTCCTACCGGCTGATTCTACCACTTATGGAAAAACCGAATATTGCTCTCTCCATTTTTCACTTTTCCGGCGCTGAGCGGCTTAGCGGCCACATCTTGCTCCCGTGTTTCATCACTGGCAACACATACTGATCGAAAATTTTCATCTTGAAACATCTTTTTATAGCTTCAAAAGAAAAGATAATAAGTAATAAAGGTAATGATCCATCAAGTATTAAATGTGTATGAAACACATTTACTGTCTATTACAGAATGTAGGTAATGAGCGTACTATGTCAATAAAACAACAACCACATGCACCTTTTAGATTTTTGTATCGGTTTACAATTATCACATATTGCAAGTAACGGAAGTATAGTGAAAGTTAACACGTATGCGCGAAAAGGTGAATATTTTTGTTTTGGTAACCTTTTCATATGAAACTGATACTTTTGCTTAATATTAAAAGTATTTGCCAAATTAATATTGCAAAGTTAAACGTTTAACGTTTAACGTTTTACGTTAAAAGTGAAAATAAAAAATATTTCAATAATTTATTTATAAAATGTCAACATCACAAACACAATACTAAGAACATCACAATGAGGCGCAAACGGACCATAATTAGGCATGTCTTTTGGTGCAGTTGACTTAAAAAATATATATTTTCAGCTCCAAGAAACTGTAGACATCTACATGCGTTTTTAAGAAAAATGTCTAGACTGACAGACAGCGAGTGGGACAACAAAATTTTCTTACAAAGGTTTAAAATTTTTCTACTCTAAACATTGAATCAATTGGAAAAAAATCTATGTATAAGTATTTGAAGATGCGTTATAAAATAATATAATATTTTTAATTGAAAGGAAATATTATTGAAGTATATTTTTTTTTACATAATGTAGACCTAAGAACATACCTATTCGTTATAAGAGAAATATTAAAATATATGTATACACAATTGTGTGTACATCACATAAATATTTACTATCCAAAGTAATGATTGCTGAGAATTCTGAATAGTAGTTTAAGAAATTATTTTATTTTTGTTTTACACCTCGTTCGTCCCAGATAAAGTTGCTCATAAAATACAACACAGAGGAAAATATATTGCCATATTATAAAGAAAATTATGCAACAATCATAACTAACGTAAACCAGCTCAAGTCTGAATCTGGGCTTTATATGAATAAGTAAACAGAAAATAAAAAGACAAAAAGTACTTTAACTTGATTAATTTATAAAATGAAGCCAGTCGTGGCGCAGGGGCATACAGTGTGACTGTAACGCGACTGTTTATAACTTCGGTCCTCACTCGAGGAAAGGAAATATTTATTTAATTTTTTCTTCGCCTTTGTCTCGAGGCAAAGCGCTTAAGCTCCGCCACTCCACACGCAATGCTTCCACAATTCGGCGGAGTAATGGAATGGAACACCAAGTGTTTAACACTCTGCCTACCCTGTTGTATGCGGGATTCAGCGTGAAGCTGATTTATTTTATTTAAATAATGATAACAAGGAACCTTTTCAAATAATTTATAATCGAAGTACAGAATTTATTCGCTTCGCTCCAGTCTGTTTCGAAGGCATCATTGTCACAAATAATTAAATGTATACTTGCATATAATCGATTTAAACAAAAAGTCCCGTTGAGTTTTTTGCGCCGGTTCTTCTCAGGTCTGAGGTATTAACTTTAGTGAACTGGCGGTAAATTATTTGACGTTCAAAAATTAACCTAAAAAAAGGAAGTTAAATAACTTCCTATATTCAATAAAATATTTTTTTTTTTTACTTTCTGCAGAAGATTTCAATCGCAATACTATCCCAGTATAAATGAAATACCATAACGTTTGTAAGTTGCTGTATAGGATTCACACCCGAATATCGTTGGGGCGGCAATTGTTTTTTTGAGTTGTTCGGCATCGCAGGCGAGTTTTTTGTATTAGGTAAAAATTTCATGTGGTTGCTTGCTGGGGACCGTCTTACTCTCTCTAATTTGAGCTACGGAAGAATTCAAAAGAATTTTCAAACAGAAATCGTTTTGAGCAAAATTAATATCGTTGTTTAGGAAATATAATAAATCGAATTGAGAACCTCCTCCTTTTTGAAGTCGGCTAAGAATTGCATATAGGGTGGTGGTGGTGAAAGTGTTTTGCTTTTTGTTTACTGCTACGGAAACCTTCATAGAGGACTCCGATTCGCTCTTGGTCGATTTTATTTCAGCACTTTATCTGTAGGTGATGTACTTACGACGCCATCGTGGATGAGATAAGCTTCTAAGGAAAAGGTTGTTTTTATTTAAATATCTTCGCTCCTTAAAAAACTTTATAGATTGATATAAAATACCGTCCTTTTATCAATATGGTTAAAGTTCATAACTTACTAGACTAACTTAAAACATTTTTTTGAAAATAATTATATAATTTGATATTAATATAATAAATATCAACTTAGGCAAATTATACAAATACGAAAAATGAATGTTTTACAATGATTTAAAAGAATGTTAATTTAATTTTTTGTGACGATTCGACATGCGTTTTAAATGAAGACAGCGAACGATAAGCTTCTAAACCTCAAGTGGCCCTGTAACGGTTACTACGACCATTATAAAAATACTTCCACACCCACTTCACGACTTTGTAGCTGTATAAGAAAAAATATATATTTCATCTCCATAACCTGTGAAAATTATATATATTTTCCATTATTTACCTTTCCTTTACCTTCCTTTATATCTTCATGGTATATACTTATTTTTATATTCGAATTTCTTTTAACCGATTTCAAAAAAGATTAAGGTATCAGTTTAAAAAAATATTATATGATATTATTGGAATTGAAAAAAATCTTTGAGTATAATATGAATCTATTTATGGTTATTAGCACGTTAGCTAATTATATGTTTGTATGTTTGTTCACAAATTCCTCGTAAACTAAAAGTCAATATACACTTGCCATCTTAGGCGATTTACAGTCATTTTGTTTGTAGTTGAAATGACTTTAAAATATGAACATTGTACATTCGTCCGGGAATCACAATCAAGACTGCAGTCACTTGTCAAGTAAAATCACCCTTTCCGACGATCAAAGCATTTTATTTTTTTTGATACGGAGCTTTTGTCTTCTTTCTAGTTCTATTCAATAATTCTTAACTAGTTCTATACAATACATAGATATCCCGGTATCCCGCACACAGCAGGGTAGGCAGAGGGAATCTAGTGTTAAGAAACACCATTCCTCACTTTCTAGCGAATTCTGGAGGCATTGCGTGTTGAATGGCAGAACTCAACGCCGCACTTAGCCTCGACACCAGAGCGAAGAAATGCAAATATAAACTTAAGTAAATATTTCATCTCCTCGAGTGGGGATCAAACCCACAACCAGTCGGTTTTACAGTCGCACTTCGTGCCGCTGCGTCACGACTGGCCTCAATATAGATAGATATTTATTTGAAGTTATTAATATTAACAAATTAATTTTATTATAATAGCCATTATGTAAGTATGAAATTGAATCTTTCTTATATTATAATTAATGAAAGACAACAATGTTATTTGTTATATGATCATTAAATAATTATTGGTCCCTATTATAATATAACTTAATTAATTGCTTTTATTGTAAGTTGCTAAGATCATTTGAAAATCACATAATATTTTTTAATCAGCTTACACGATTTAAGTTTTCTAGTTAACTCAAATAAACAATGTGTGTAAACGAACGAACTAAAAAAAGATGACCTCAGTTTTAGTATAAAAAGTAAACCTCTGGTTTAAGGGACATTCTTTTTTTTTTGTATAACTTAATTAATTGACACACAAATTTATGTGTGGTCAACCTCAATTGATCGTATTTTTAAATGCACTGTCAAGTACCCAAGTAAGATTCTTTTTTAAAAATCAATTCAACGTGACCTCATTCGAAGTAGATATTGAATTGACATTAACACACCGACCTACTGGTACATTTATATATAAGAAGAGTCTATTCATTATCTGAATATGAAGAGACGAATAAATTGCTTCAAATCTATTTGAAATTGTAATAGAAACTTATTTAGTGTCGATTTTTTTTTCAGATGATGATATCACGTTTCATTATAAATAAAATATATATTTTTTAACTAGCTTCGGAAAAATATAAAAAGTTTACAATTTATTATTAAACTGTATACTGTTTTCGTAACGTAGTTGTTTACTAAGTTAAAATAATTTAAAATATTAGTAGTAGTGGCCTAACTTGTTTTATTCTTATTTATAAGTTCTTCCCTTAAAGACGACGACGACTTACGACGGCGAGTATTATTTTTTGCCTTTCCTCGGTAGACCAGAGCGAAGAAATGGAAATAGACATTTTATATAAATATTTCATCTCTACGAGTAGGGATCGAACCCCCGAATAGTCGGTTTTACAGTCACAATTTGTGCCCCTGCGCCACATCTGGCCTAATTTTTTACATTAATTAATATTATTTTGGTGTGGGTTCGACACTCACTCTAAGGAATAAAATGTTTAATATTTTCTTTCCTCGCACCTGTTACACGCCAAAGCACGACCGCGGCTGCGAGGCCGCGAAAATTGAGAGGCTTTAAATGAGGAATGGACTATTTTACACTAGGTTCCCTCTACCCTCGTAGATATAAGGTGAAAATCAAGTAAAAATATATATTGTTAGCGTACTCGTGTAAAAGAGGCTACCCTCTTTTAGGTGAAAAAGATGATAAAAGCAGTGGAATTGTGTCATTTGGGGGCAATTGCTTGTTGGCAACGGCCCTTATTGGAAGGAAACTAGTGTGAAGTATTGTTAGTAGGTGATACATATCACTAATTGCAATTACGGGGTATCTCTTTCCTAAGTAGTTTAAAAACATATAGACGATGTGTGTATTTATCGTGTATTTTAAAAACTATAACCGCTTCCGATTTCTAACAATATAATAAATCTAGAAAAAAAAACCAAACAACTTTCATATTATATTATCTTAATCAACATGACGTATATTTGTGAATAACTTAAGAAAAGTTAAAATATACATAATGAATATTGTCCCATTTGTAGCAAGTTGTGAAAACGCACACATTTGTTTGACAAATCTCAAAGATTGTTTGTAGTAGTGAACAAACTGTTCGTGCGGTGCGGTGCTCGGTTCACTATTCTGCGGTCACATCTTCATTGATTGTTTCTAACTTCAGCGGCCTTCGCTTCTCGGATCAAACTTACAAAATATCATGTATCTATTTTATATAGTTCTGTTTTGTATAGTAAATGTCACAATATATATAAATAATTTTCATATTATTATGTGTATAACAATATAAAAACTTTTCATATTGTTCACTTTCTATTCAACGGTTTGAACGATCCAGATATGAGTGAAATTACATTTATTGTACATCAGACAGGTTATGGAGCATATAATATCGATTGTAATTTTATATCTAAATATTAAAGCATAAGAAAATGAAGCCGGTCGTGGCGCAGCGGCACATAGTGTGACTGTAAACCGACTGGTTGTGGGTTCGATCCCCACTCGAGGAGATGAAATATTTACTCAAATTTATATTTCCATATCTTCGCTCTGGTGTCGAGGCAAAAGCGCGGCGTTGAGTTCTGCCACTTAACACGCAATGCCTCCGGAATTCGGCAAAAAGTGGAGAACGGAGTGACTTTCACTACGTTCCCTCTGCCTACCCTACTGTGTGCGGGATACAGCGTGAAGCTGATTTTTATTTTTATTTTAAGAAAATATACAAAAACACACATTTAATTCTAATCAGTGAAATGTTTGTTTGAAGCAGTGAATCTAGGATATTTTTTTAATTCTTTTTGTAAATATCGCTGATCTGCTCTCAATCAATGTATAAATTGTAAATATTATTAAGTACCTATTTTTAATCTATACGGTTAAATATAAGACGTTAATGTTGACAGGTATTGCTAGTACATACGAGTACACAGTATAATTTTACATAATGTGCCTTACATTGTACATTTTTATAATTTTCCCGATAATCAAATTTAATATGACAAATTAATTATCGAAATCATTAATCTTTACTGTGATAAATGTTTCTAAATTCTTAAGACGTTATCCATAAAATACATAATTAGTCATATAATAATAATAAAAGTATTTTATTCAAGATTATACTGGATTACGATTGACCTAACAAGTATAGTAAAAATTTAAGAAATCGATTGTGAACAATAGACTAGTTACTAGTATTTCTGAAGAATCTAAAAAATATAAAATTGTAGTTAAAGAAAGGAAAAAAAGTTTTTATTCAAGAGCACTAATTAAAAAATACTTTTGTTAAGCAAATATTTTCTAAATCAGAAACATTTACATTTACTAATTAAATGTATAATTCTCTTAAGTATATGAAAAGAATTATTTATTTTGAGGCCGGTCGTGGCGCAGCGGCACAAAGTGTGACTGTAAACCGACTGGTTGTGGGTTCGATTCCCACTCGAGGAGATGAAATATTTACTTAAATTTATATTTCCATTTCTTCGCTCTGGTATCGAGGCAAAGCGCGGCGTTGAGTTCTGCCACTTAACACGCAATACCTCCGAAATTCGGCAGAAAGTGGGGAACGGAGTGTCTTTCACTACGTTCCCTCTGCCTACCTTGCAGTGTGCGGGATACGGCGTGAAGCTAATTTATTTTATTTTTATTTAAGAATTATTTATTGATGTTATACATATGTATATTGCGTTTGATTCATGAATCAATATCAAGAGTATTCGAAATCTTATACTACTTCTGGCCTTGTATTTCAGCATTTGTAGTAATTACATAACAAAATTGGCGGTTAGTTCACGTTTATGCATTTACAGGCTACGTATTTGCGGTAATGAACTTTGACAGAAATATCAAAATATTTGTTTATTTTTATTATAGTTATTTTTATTACGATTAAATTATCGATAGTCTATTACTATTGGCAATTTGAAAATTCATATACTATGTTCTTATACTTATTAAATGTTAAATAAAATATTATAAAGTTTAATGATTTGCCACCTATCTTATTAATATATTTTTAAATTAAATTTAAAACTAAAAGTTTCGACATTTTTATAAATATGTCGTTAATAATTTTTAATGCTACTGTTGTAAAATGAAGCTTACTGACCTTTCAAGCAGATCCAGCACGCTGCACTCATTCACTCACTCTCATGCCACTATGTAACGACTTATACAGAATATCATCACCCTGCGCGCGCATTGAACGAAGCTTTGAGCCGCGCGCCGGCGACGCCTCTTACTTATAGTTTCAGATGCACCGCGTAACACTTTCCCCTACCAACTATTTATATACTATTTTCTCTTTTAAGATTTTAGGAATGTACTTGTGTATTAATATTTTGTACAAGTTAAAAGTTAACCAACTGATATTTTGGACTTGTTAATCCAATGTTACATTGATCCAATGCAAACTGATTTATTATAAATTAATATATAATTTTATTGTAAAAATTCCAAGAACTCTAGGTTATTTAAGTATTTAGTGCTAAAACAACAGAGTAGAAAAAGCAAAGTGATTGTTAAGTCCAATATTGATATAGTCTATATAGAAGGTATTTATTTCAGTTATGCTGCTATGGAAGATCAAGGTAGAATAATATTGCCAATGTAAATGTAATTTTATTTTTTTTATTGCTTGTTAAATAAAAAGTACATATATGCCTAGTTACTTTTACTACGCTATTATAGCTTCATAAGAGTGAATTAATCCATGAAACAAAACTTTGGAGCATTTTTACACACACACACGCACGCACGCACCCACACACACACACACACAGACACACACTCACACATTTTTATATGTATTCTTACGCTATCATAATATAATATTTTTTAGTACTAACCTGATTTTATTGCTAGTAGGACTATGACAACGATAAATTACTAACGAAATAATGAGTGTTCTTTCGATTTTTTAAGACGAAAGTTATAACATATTCATATACCTACACATTATGGCTGATGAAGTGACATTATTATTTATTTAGTATTAGTAGGTCCACTGGAAGTAACCCATAGTTTTGAATAACGCGGCCATTTTGATATAAAATGCCAGAAAAACGAAGCATAAACAACGCTCGTATCTTTTGATAGAGTTGATTTAGAAGCAAAATTATTTGTGTGTTCCAAGGGAGTGTAAGCTGGGATATTTGATATTAATTTCAACTGGATATCTTTACGCAATCTTGAGAAAAATTATCTAGACTGAAAGACACTACAGGATAATAAAGTAATCCTATAAGAATCCCTTTTTTAATGTCTGTATGGCTCTGTCCGTCTGTGTGTCCTTCATATTTGCAACAACCACCATAACTCAAAGCCACATCCGTAGCGTCTTCTGAACATCACGGTCTCATTTAATGGTAACTAAATGAAATGAATAGTAAAATAATATAATCTTATAAATATAATCTTTATCACACTAAAGGACAACCGCAGTTACTATAATAACTATTTGGTGCAACTTTCAGAATTAAATATAAAGATAAGGGAATCGAACTTAATACCTGTCGCTTTTACAGTCATACGTGTCTACCCTTGCGCAACGACCTCAATAAAATTCATATCGAATTACAAAAAAAATATTTTTATAGTAATTTAAAATTAATAAAAAAATATGTACACGGAATTAATAAAAGCTATATTAAATTACAAAAGCATTTGTTTCAGGGATTAAGCATAAATAGCACATTGATGTAAGGTTTCTTGATACGAAGTGAACTAAAGTGTATGGAGTTTAACATGTAACTTCGCAAATCCAAATCCGATGGGCTTGGTCCAAATGAACAGGAAGATCTAGTATAGTTCTTTTGTTTTTATCTAATTTCAATATTGCTCTAATATACCTATCATCTTCACGCTGTATCCGCATACTATATCCCGCAGAATAAGAAATCGGAGAAGAAATAAGAGAGGAAATCTAGTGATAAGACACTTTGTTGCACACTTTCCGCCTATTTTTTTGCAAGCATTGATATTGAGTGGCCGAGCTCTATGCCGGGCTTTTGACATGGTGCCCCTCAAGTGGGGACCAAACCCACAATTCGCCCCCGCGCTACGAATGCCTCCTCCTCGTATATATGTACCTATATACATATACATTTATATCTTAAATCTAATTATAATTCTTTTTTCTGAATATTTACTCTCAATTATTTAATCTCGTTTGTAAAACTTTCTTGCGATTTAAATGTTTGAAGTGTAGTAGAGTAAATGATGTACTGATGTAAATTCTTAGACGTAAACTGGAAAACTTGAAAACTTTAGATAGGCTGGTATTTTCCAAGAAAATTTGTTGTGAAGTAATTTTACTACGATTAATATGATTTAGAAAATATTTTTTTTCTTCTTAATTATTTAAGAGGACATTTTAAAACAAATTATTATTGCTTATTATTGAAAATTGTATTTCATTATTAAGAAATTGTAAAATTGTGATTTGAAAACTTTAATGTTTTATTATTTTTTTATTTATATAAATTTAATTTTCTTTAACAACACATAGCGTCTGCATCCTAAGACTTGATAGATTCTCTTTCACCAGCAGTAAACAAACAGGTCTTCAATCAACGCTGTCTTCGTAGCAACGTATTATATATATATATATATTTTTTATTACAACAAAAAGATATGATTTGTACGAAAAAACACGCAGCGTAGAAACAAGCCTTAAAGTTAAATTTGTTACCATGTGTTAAAAAGCACTAGCAAGACCATATGGAATATTTCTATCTATATTATCTTACACTTACTTTAGTACATTAAAAGAGTATGTTATTATCAATTTCATTATACATAATAGTATTGGCACTTTTCTTTATATATTTTATAGTTTAACATATAAAAAGTACCCTTAAATATCACTAGCAACACTGTATAGAATTATTCAATTTAAGGAAAGACCTATAAACAATATGTTATCCTCAATTCAATTATAGCTAATAATTAATCACACATTGAATTTATATAATATTGATTATACATGGATAAATATAAAAGACACAAGACAGGACATTATATAAAAGAGCAACTGTTGAGTTTCTTGCCGGTTCTTCTCAGCAGAACTGCCTTCCGAACCCGGTGGTAGCTTCTTTTTTGGTTATATGTTCATTCGACGATTCAAAAGTGCTCATAAGAGATTATTTGAATAAATAATATTTAGAATACTTTAATGACTGTATAAATATAACATATAAAAGTCGCTCATTTGACAGTATGTCCAAATATTTATAAATAGACAGTTTCGTTGGCCATGATCAGTCGAATAAACTAAACAGAATGTGACGCTGCTCGTTTTATTCCCATATTCAAACCACTACTGGAACACATGCTTGTTTTTGAGTCTTGTTTGACTCTACAACTTTCTGAATTCTCAAGTAACAAGCTACTGACACATGAGTGTTAAGCCACTGATCGATCTTTATTATCATATTTTTTGCCAAATCTCACAAATCAGTAGCGATTTGAAGCACTGTGCAAAATCATAATCTTCAAGAAGAAACATTTTTAAACTCTCTTTTTCCGTAAATCACCTCGAAAACATTTCTCTTCTCCTTTTAACTATATTGCCCGATTAAACTACACAATTGTTAATTTATTAATTTACATTATTTTCGTTTTCTAGTAATTATATTATGTTATTAAAAGCAGTACTTATACCTGTCTATATTGAAAAGTAAAGTCTCAGCTATATTTAATTATATTTTATTAAAATTATTTATAGCAATTTTTGGGAAAAATATTCTTTAAAATTGTCTAATTTGTTTTATTTATAAGCTGATTCAAATAAAACAAATACAAAATGTTATAAGAAGCTTGCTAAAATATAATAACAAAAATTGCAATTAAATCCGTTAAACAGATTCTTATAATAGCGTGGACAAATGTAGAGAGAGACAATCAGACAAATACTTTAAGAAATCATTGCTGTTGGTTCTATTACGTTAAATATTTTTCTTATAATCTTCCATGTATAAAAATCGATTCGTTATGATTTTATTCCCGCATACAGTAGGGTAGACAGAGGGAATCTAGTGTTTTTATTATTTTTTTGTTGTTTATACTTCCTTACACCACAGACTTATTATATGGTCCGTAACTTTTGTCATATTATACATTAATTTTTTAATATATATTTTTTCCTTAGACATTACCTATACCTAGACTTATGTTAGTAAACTAAACTAAAGTAACTTCACGCTTTATCCCTAGCGGGGTAATCATAGAGAACAGAGCGCCAAATGGTACGATCTCTACATACTTCTTTCGCCTCGTCCACTGTCATCAACATCGTCATACATGCCCTCCGGGTACTTGACATTCCTCTTTGTTCTTTGATGCTGTGTTGTCATAGGTCAACGAGGGAATGAATTATTATTTATTAATATTTTCACTTCTTCGCCCTGGCATTAAGGCATTTGAAGCTACTTCAAGCAAAAACATTAAAAATATAAATTACTCTATACAAAACTCAGATTTTGGAATATTTTACTGACTATTGTATCAATGTGTACGTACACTTGTCACTTATATGTATATATGAATGATGAAATAAATCAACTTCACGCTGTATCCCGCACACTGCAGGGTAGGCAGAGGGAACGTAGTGAAAGACATTCCGTTCCCCACTTTCTGCCGAATTCCGGAGGCATTGCGTGTTAAGTGGCAGAACTCAACGCCGCGCTTAGCCTCGACACCTGAGCGAAAAAAAATGGAAATATAAATTTAAGTAAATATTTCATCTCCTCGAGTGCGGATCGAACCCACAACCAGTCGGTTTACAGTCACACTTTGTGCCGCTGCGCCACGACTGGCCTCGTGGTATATATGTATGTGTGTATACAAGTATACTAGAACAAAAACCTATCGTGTCTAAAACCAAATATGAATGAAGCCACACATTTGTATATGTGACGTTAAATACATTTAGTGATATTTTTTCCCTTATATTACTCTGGCTTTAGGAACAAATAGAACATTCAAATAAACGAATACTTAATATGTACAGGTATTAGTACATACACAATCTATTGACAATCTATGGAGGATGTAGATAAACTTTAATATCCTTTTACGTAGACTTCGTTTTAACTTTATTTATTTTTCAGGATATATTTAAAAAATAATTAAAATTGTTAAAAAAAGTAAATTCATAAAAAAACAAATCAACACAATACTAAATAAACAATAATAAATATTTTTTTTATTTCCTTTCTTTTACAGGATAAAATAAGAATAAGAAATCCATATCCTACATGAAACTCTTTATTCGGATTGTTCGCGTATATTTAGTATTACACATTTTTGGAATCCCGCCGTTCTAACACTTTGCAGTAGTCCGTGGTACTGGTACGGGTAGACTGAGGTGGCATTCGTCTGTCAGTTCAAATAGTTATAATATCAAACTACCACCAACGATTTTTACGACCTCAATTGTCTCGCTTACTGCCCTGATGCAATATTTTTCAGTAAAAACTTATTTTTAGGTAATGTTATAACTAGCAGCCCTCGTGTGGCTACGCCCGCTTGAATTATCCGAATGTACCCAGTTAAACCGGTCAAGCCTGAGTCGGTCTTCTGCAACGAGGGTTCTGTACCAATTGCAGTATTGTAATTAAGAAATACCTTCTAGGTTTTGATGATGCGATGAAAAAAAATAACAATCTTAAATTTACGCGCATATACACTTATTTGTATGAAATGAACTACAAATATAAGTTTGTAATCATTTTTTTATTAAATATCTGTAAATTATTATTTTTAAGATCCCTGTCCTTATTTGTACTGTAAAATCTTACTTCGTCCAAACTTTTATAACTGTAGATCAACGGGAAGTGCACTATAGGTTCTTACGCGCGATTACGCGCGCAAATTGAGCAAAATGATGCAAAAACGATATATAAATGCTTTATATCTTTTGACTGAGTTGTATGAGAAGCTATTAAGCTAATTTCTGAACTCCATGGAAAGGTATACCTGAATATCTGAAATTAATTTCAACTTGATACCTCAACGCGATCTCAAGTAAAATGATTTTGACAGACGGACAAAGTAATCCTATGGGGGTTCCATTTTTCTTCCTTTTGTGAGGTACAAAACCTTTTAAAATGGGTTAATTTTTTCGCTTGGTTATTTATAAAAGCATAAAAAAAATATTTAATTTAATCAGCTTTACGCTGTATCCCGCATATATCAGGGTAGACAGATGGAACCTAGTGTTAAGATACTCCGTTTTCCGATACGCCTCTACAAATATTAACCAGCACTAGAATAAAAAAAAGAAGATTAACTTATCTAATAGTATTAAGATATTCGATTCTCCACTTTCCGCTGAATTTTCCGTGGCATTGCGTTTGGTTCCACCACTCAGGTGGAACCAAACGCCGGGCTTTTGCCTTGGTGCCAGAGCGAAGAAATAAAAATATTAATAAAAAATAATTCATTCCCTTGAGTAGGGATTGAACCAACCCACCCACTTACAGTCACACCCTCTGCGCAACGAAGTCCTCTATTCTATTGTTGTACATTAAGCAAATCGTAATTTAAGTGCTTCGGGAATTACTTTTATTTATATGCAAAAATTGTTGTATTTAAAAGAAAAATATTATTTTACATCTATCTAGGTAACTCGTACCTGCGCGCCCACTTCAAACATGATTTTTCCCACATAAATTCCGATTTAGCAAAAATTCCGGATTAAAACATAGATGAAATTCCGAGTCCTCACAAATCTCTATCTACCATTGAAATTCCAAGCTCTACGTGGCTTGAGAGGGTGTCAACATATATTGCAAAATCCTAAGTCTTGAACTCTTGGACTATTCTATAATCATATGATCCCGAGTTTTTTTTCTATCATCATACAAATAAAAATTTACAAAAAATACAAAAAATATTAAAAAATAAAAATTGGAAACGGTTGAACAAGAGAACGGTTGTGGGATATATATATTTGAACACTTTATAAGAACGCATATACGGTTTCCGAATTAGCGCAGGTTCGAGTGGAGTTGAATATTTTTCTATAAAACGGCAAATATAATAACATAGGCCGGCCGTGGCGCAGTGGCACGAAGTGTGACTGTAAAACCGACTGGTTGTGGGTTCGATCCCCACTCGACGAGATGAAATATTTACTTACATTTATATTTCCATTTCTTCGCTCTGGTGTCAAGGCAAAGCGCGGCGTTGAGTTCTGCCACTCAACACGCAAGGCCTTCAAAATTCGGCAGAAAGTGGGGAACGGAGTGTCTTAACACTAGGTTCCCTCTGCCTACCCTGCTGTGTGCGGGATATAGCGTGAAGCTAATTTTTATTTTTTTTTATAATAACATAGGTTTTGAATTTATATCATGTAGGGCAGTGTTGCCCAATGTGGGGCCCACGCCCCACTGGAGGTCAATTTGATAATTAAGGGGGGCTATTCAAAAATGAACTCGGTACAACTGTAACCCTTTCGCTTCGGCCCATTATGTGCAATGCATAGGTCTAATCGGTCATCGTTGCCAAATTTAACAAAATGAGGCAGATCCTTAAATATTTTTTAGATATAATTTCCTTTGACGAGATCAAAATATCAACTGGGTGATAGGAGTCTTCAAGTAGACCACGGGCCCATCGCAACGTAGTGTTCATTTGAAATAAGTGTCCGTCAAAACTGTTGTAATAGTTCGTTTATTTAATATTCATATATATTATATAGATATAATTGATAAGTATTTGATTTCAGTTTTATAATAAAATTTTTAGTAAGGTTAAGGTGGCATGGTACAAAGAAGATTGGGAAACACTGGTGTAGGGTATCAAATAAATGATATAGTGCTCTAAAATTTAGACTTGAAATAACTTTTGTTAAAAAAAAACAAGAATTAACCACGCTATTAAAAATGAATTTTGTTTTTGTTACAATAAACAAATCAAATTTAAACTATTTTTTGAATGTACATATTCAATATTTACATGTACTTATGATAAATAATTTTATTTTGTAGCTTTGAATCAATACATTGAAATCGAAACTGACCGAAACCGAAACCGAGCGTTTGGTCGTGTTTGACGACGCTGATATACGGTAAAACTCGAATGAATAACATAACAATCTACTACTTAAATAAAGACGTAAATAGTTTTTTTGGAGCAAGTAAGTAGATATTGTGGGGCCTAAGTTGAAAATAACAAAAATGAAAATGGCTCTCAGGTAAAGATAGTAACACATTTGTTACATCTTCATAATGAACCTTTAATTGTTATTAAATTTATCCTATGTGTAATCACATACACAATTCTACCTAAAATAAAATAATAAATTATATCACTCAATTGAATATAAATAATTTCGATTGTAGATAGCAACTTTTATACATAAGTTTTTGCTATAAGAGAAGCAGCAGGAGCAAAATGTTTCGTTTTCTTGGTCACTGAAAAGACTTTATTTACAAAACACAATCGCAGCATGAAACATAATACTGCTCTAATGTACAGTGTCATTCTCTTTTTTTTACGTTGACATTAGTACACCTAATTAAAGATAGTACAGCAAAATAATTAATTTAAAATACATTAAAACTTTTGAGACGAGAACTTTTCCATATTACGCGTGTTGCGGTACTTTTAAATAAATTTTTAAATTCATAAGCAATAGGCACAGGGAACCAACTGCCAAGAAATTTGGTTCTTCATTTTCGCTCCCACTTGGATACGAACCCATCCATTCGTATTGAAAAGAAAATATGAATGTTAATATATATTTCTTTTACTTCAGTGGGGATCGAACCCACAACCAGTCGATTTTACAGTCACACTTTGTGCCTCTGCGCCACGACTGGGCTCATTCGGCAAAAACCTAATTTCTAGAAATCTACAATAATATTAAACCGGCCGCAAACACAAAATATAGTGTGTGGCCAGGCCAAGATAGTTGCATATAATATACCTACTTCTTATAGTATATTATAATAATATAACTAAATATATGCAATAAGCTGAGCAGATGTAGCAGAGAGATGTGTAGATTTTTAATATAATACTATATACATACGTATTTTTTATATTATTTTAAAAAATCCTTATCCATATTTTAATTAAAAATTAAATGGCATATTAAAAATTAATATAGATATAACATTTAAATTACAATCAAAATATAGAATAACTAGAGGGCGCGCGCAGCTTCGCCTGCTTATTTGCACCCTTAGGGGTGAATTCTAAAACACACGTTCAATATAATATTTTTAACAGTCTGAATTAAAATTTTTATAATATAAAAATCAATGGCGATTAAAGATTTTTCCATATAAACTTTTAACCCCTTGTGTGTACATTATGATGTATAACAAGCTTAAACGATAACATCACATTCTATAATGTCAGGCTTAAAGAAAAATACTTAAAGCAAATAGCATATACGAACAACGCTATAGAGTTCTCCTCTAAGCTATAACTATTATGGATATGGATGGATATATTTACTAGAGCAGGGTTGCCTAATTATTTTACAAAATTTATAATTAGATTTTAGAGGCCAGTCAGGCCAGTGGCGCAGGTGCACGAGTGTGTGACTGTGAACACAACTGGTTGGGGGATCGATCCCTACGCGAAGTTATGAAATATTTGTTTAAGAAATGAAAATATTTCATTTCTTCGCGCTGATGTCGATGCAAAGTGCCGCGTTGATTTTTGTCACCCAACACGCAATGACTCTGGAATTCGTAGGTAAGTGGGAAGCGGAGTAGCTTAACACCAGATTCCCTCTTGATTCCCTACCCTGCTTGTTTTTTGTTTCTTTTCTTTGTAATTATAAAAGAATATTAAAGTTTTTGATTACTTCGGTCCATTTCCATACAAAGTAATAGTTTTAACATATAGTAATTAAGATTGATGTTTGTAGACTAATTAATTATTTATAAAGAAAACAGTCAAAATTTGATAAATCAGGTAGCCCTATAGTGTTTAAGTACGTGCGTAGGCCGCCGCCGCGCCTCGTCGCCGCCCGGTGACGCATCGATGACTGCCTTCACAACATATTGTAAAGACTTGTCGCGGCGCCAATTGAAAGATATGGCTGAAATTGAAATTATGTAATTTTTCGTTCAATATAACACAATATTGTATTATGGTTACCTTGATTCTTGACCGTAATATTTAGATTTTTGTCGTTATAATATCTAATATTTAATTTTATATACATTTATTATTTATGCCTCATTGATTGGTCTGATAGATGATTTCTACTAAAATTAATATTTGATTTAAGTTCATAAATAATAATGTAATTTCATAAAAAAAATATTATAGAAAAAATACAAAATATACAGTATATAAACAAACATATTCTACATCCATATTTCCAAAGCTATCCACGACTCCGACTCTATTTTACCGTGAGTCACCATCGAGACGTGCTAGGCTTTATAGGTAGATATGGTTTGTTTGTATGGCCCCGACCCCCTATCGCGAGTCCAGGCCACCAAATCCTCATCAGTCCACCATGACACGTCGCGCGCGCCGGTGTATACCAGATGTCACCTCGGCGTGACTAATGCACCCTGTAGTTTTCCGCGATTATGCTACGAAGTTAGCAACGTTTGTGGAAATTTAAGAACTTTCTTAGTTTGTCGGTCTCTTGTTTTGTCACGTGCGTATACAAAATTGTGTGTGTCAAGGTTATCGGTCGAGCGTTTCAGCAGAACGTCAACTGTACAAATAGTTATTGGTTTTCTCTTTGAATGTTAATGTTAATAAAATTGACATCACAAGTGATTGATAGTGAATAATTTACGTTATCTTTCATTTTAGTTGTATTTATTCATTTATGGTGCAGAAACCTATATAAAAATATAGTGGTAGTGAGAAAAATACCAGAGATATTAACTAGCGCAGCGGCGCAACGTCTATGGGTTCGATTTTATTCAGGGTAATGATTTATTTCTATTTCCTCGTTCTAGTAACAAGCAAAAGTGCTGCATTGTGCTCCGCCACTTTACATGCAATGTCTCAAGAATTAGGCGAAAAAAGGGGAACGTGTACGGAGTATCTTAAAACTAGATTCCCTCTGACTACCTATTACATATACAGAATGCAACGTGAGCCTACAAAATAAAAATTAAAAATAAATAGCTGAATGCTGCCAAACAAAACATAATATTTAATTATCGAGAAAATCTTTAAGTGGTTATTGTAAGAAAATGATCCTCTCTACAAATATACATTAGTGTTTAACATCAGCCTTGAAAGTGCACACAACTCTAACTAAGCATGATATCACCCGAGTCATTGAGTACGTAATAAATTATATCACAACGCTGTAGTGTCCATGTTCATTAATAATGAAAATGTTCAATATCTTACGTAATGATTACCAGAAACAATTGAGATGAACAAATACCTATTTATATATTTTTTTCGGTTTTTCACTGTATCCCGCACACAGCGAGGTAGGTAGAGGGATCCTAGAGTTAAGCCAGATACTCCAGTCCCCATTTTTCGCCAAATGCTGGAGGCATTGCGTGTTGAATTCAACACCGCCCTTTGCCTCCACACCAGTGGGCATCAAACCTGTGCCGTTTACAGTCACAATTTATGACCCTGCCGCCACGACTAACCATTGGCTCAGTTGATAGCTATAGCTGCATTTATGAGTTCTCTTGGCATAAATAGTGACTTTAATTAATTTTTCTGTGATCCAAATATTGAAGCTAAAATCCAGGCTCCCACAGAAAATATCTGTAGATGCCTATATTTTGGTTGAGGTAACAAGTTACCTCGTAACGGTAAAGTAATAATGTATTTTTTTTTCTAGATATGTTCTATAGTGTTGAATGGCGGAACTTAACGCCACGCTTTGTTAAGAATATTCGACGTACGGGGTTGATTTTCATGCTGGTTACCAATTTATAACTGAGATAACTTAACGCTGTTAACCGTATATAGGTAAAGTCATCCAAGGGTGGGCAGAAGAAACACAGCGTTACTCTTACTTTCTCACTTTCCGCCGACATCTCAATATCTTGGTATCGTGTATGGAGTGGAACGGAGCTCAACGCCGCGCTTTTCTTATCAGAGTGGTAAATTAAAATATTGAATAATTAATTCACCGAGCGGAAATCGAACCTACAACCGTTGCATTTACAGTCACACACTTCAGCCCCTGTGCCACGACGGCCGCAATATAAAGATAAATAAAATTTTGTTTTTTTTTATTTACCGCTTACCATACGTAATTCGAGATTTTTTTACAGTCTTTTTTTTGTTTTTTTTTTTATGGAAAACAGTCTTGTTAAAATATTTCAAAATCGTGAATGCATATGTAGGTAGAACTTTAGGTAGGCATAATATGTATGTTGATTTATATTTATTGTATGAATTTAATATAAAACCTTCAGTAATGCATAATTAATCGTTTACGTAAATAATAGAAAAAGTATGGTTTTCCATTTCAGAGCGAGATTCATACCGATGTAGGTATATTTAATAATTCATTAACAGCCTTCACGTTTACAGTCAAATTAACGTAATAAAAGTTATTTCACAGTAAATGTAGCGTCAACAATATCTATAATATGTCCTTAATTTATGTTTTGCCATGAACCTTAAAAAATAATAGAGTCGTTTTATCTTTATTATACAACATACCTTTGATGGCAAAATATACATTTAAAATTATATGTGATTCTTGCTTCGCTTTATTACAAAAAAAAAAGCTACATGAATTTTCGTTATTTTAATATTTGTAACAAAAAGTAATCTTAGGATTCTATTAATTTGTTTATAATTATATAATATTCGAAATAGAATATAATATTCGAAATGATATAAAATCACGGTAAATTTGCAAGTTGTGAGTTTATCGTATGAACTGAACTGAACATTAAACCAGATAAACAAAAGATTTAACACGCAATGCCTCCAGAATTCGGCAGAAAGTGGGGAACGGAGTGTGTTTCACTACGTTCCCTCTGCCTACCCTGCAGTGTGCGGGATACAGCGTGAAGCTGATGAAATGAAATGAAACAAAAGATTTAAGTTTACTATTAACGACTAAAGTCTCTGCTTAATCTTAATCACTGTTTACAGTGTTTATTTTTAGAGATTCTTTCAAGGCTTAGCGAATATTGAAGAAAAAATAATACTAAAAATATATATTATACATTTGTATTTGTCTATATCATAATTTTTATTTACATTTGGATTTTGGCTCGGAATTTGCAATCCGAAGTAGCTCGCTTCCGCTTTTGAACAGTCCTCTTGTCCTTTCCTAATTTTTCTATATTTTATATAAAATTTTTGTTTTTCTAAATTTTTGTTCTTTTCTTTGATTTAGTAACACGTCAATAAATATGTAATTAAATAACTGTATTAACCTGAGCTAGCTTGCAGGTGTCCATTGTTATTATTTATCTCTAAGTAATTTATACTCGTAGATCAACTATCTTTTGATATTCTAACACACTTGTATATACGAAGATAACAAAACTATAATGTTAAAGATGTTAAGAAAATAAAAATAGGAAAAAATATAAGAGGCACAAAGTGCGGCAACGAATTCCACAACTAAGTGTGCAATGGCCAAAAGGACATTTCTCACAATGCACACAATTTGAGATTTAGCTAAGGGCTTCCAATCACGCAGTCTGAAGGATTTTTTAAATCCTCGCAAGTACAGGCCCTTCTGTAATCTTCATTGCGCATTCGGTCACCTAAACTGATTCCGGATTTCCTACTGTGGCATTCATTTTTGTTTCATTCTTGTTCTGTAATACCCAAGTTTCACTGTACTATAAGAGTAAAGAGTCGGTATCAACACTGCATTGTGTACAAACAAACGTGTTTTAAGACACGATTAACCGGCAGGAATACGTCTTTCCACATCCATTTCTACTTCCTTTTCATATCCATTTTTAAAAAATAATACTTATAATACTATTTGCTGAGTTGGACAAGCATCAATTGTTCAAAACCACAAACATTTGAAAGAAAGCAAACTGATAACGGTTCTCCATAATCTATAAACAAATAAATTTATCTAACACAGGTGTTAATCAGGCACGTTATTGAACACAGTCATTTCTAGCCAATTGAACATCTCGTATGTTAAATAAGCTACATTGTAATACTTAAGCTACATTATTCTTACTATTTCAACAATATTTTTTTTCTAAACTAGTACTACCTAGCCTACCTAGTAGATGCTAGCTGCCAAATTTCATAATTCTAAGTTATCCGGGGTTATAAGAGAAGTACCCTAATAATTAGGATTCCCTTTATAGAAAACCTTTAAAATATGTCTTTTTTAAGTACATGTAGAAACATATTTTATCTGAGAGACATACAGACAGACGGAACTACAAAAATCTTGTAAGGATTTACTTTTTCCTTTAAAAAGCACCCAACCCTAAAATTAACCAAAATCGGAGACCTCGACTTTTCTACCTGTCCGCTTTGGGTGGAACGCCCCATATATTCTTGTATCGTAAAAAAACGTATAGTTATTGCACGATGGGTGGCGGAACTCAACGCCACACTCTGTCTTGGCACCGGCGGTAGTGAATTTTTTCCCCAAGTGGCGGTTAAATCCGCCACACTTAAGTATTTACAGTCAAAAGTACGACGTACATATAAACATAAATAAAATATATTGAAATATGTTTTACAAATGTATCAGATTAAGCATTGAAAATCACAATGTATGAGTACATTACATACGTGAAGTCAGTATGACAATTTAATCAGTACAGATTCATGCTGTACAATGTATCCCGCATATAGCAGGGTAGACTGAAGAAACCTAGAAGAAGTGCCTTAATAGGAGGTTCCGAACCTACTGTTAATGCACTTCCGTATCCCACTTACCGCCGAATTAATCAGTTTGTATTCTGAAATACTATAGAAATTATTGATTTACTGTTTATTCTGATTATTCTATGGAGTAAGCACATGTAGGTTTCGTGCCTGTCGCCATTAGATTTCGATTAACGGTTTGAAAGGCTTATGTTTTGAAAGTATTAGTCATTCTTCATATATGGATGATAAAGTTGGGGTTTTAATCAGACTACGCATAAAGATAAGAGCTTCTCTAAATAATTATTATCTATGTACACTCATATTTTACTATAAATACATATATACAACAGTGTAATTTTTCAAAGTAAAATACGACGGTGATAAAAACATAACATTCACCGACGAAGATTTAGATTAAGAAGATTAAGAATACTTTTAGTTAATCTCATATTTAACTACAGCAAACGAGTTCTGCCCGTTAAAAGTCATCCAGTTCCTGGATGCCACTTGGGAACCTTACCACTCCAATGCCACTTCAGCTCAACAATGTCGAGCTTCGCCACTTACCACGCAATGCTTCCAGAACGGAACGCCCTCACACGAGCTTAGTGTTAGGGCATTCCGCTCCGCCTTTGCCTAGCCTGTTACATGCAAGATACTGAGAATAAAACTTTGATACAGATTTTTATGAGTTTAAGAATAAACTCTCTTACTAATGTGTAAACAAATAAAAAAAATTTTGATATTCATCTTTTTAGTTGCGGGTCCGATTAAACTGAGTATAATATGTATTGCTTATACCTATTTAGAATAATATTCCTGAGTGTGGAATACACTTTAAAAATGTAAAAAAAGTATTGCTTATATTTGCCATTCACCATTTTCACCATCTATTCAAATAGGTATATTCACTGATATCGAATTTGCATCTAAGTGATACACTCTGACCATACAATAATACAGTTCAGTTTCTTGAAATTTGTTATATTCTACGATTTTTATTGTTTATCTTATCATTGAACATAGAAGTGACTAAATAAAGTGACTAACTGACTAACTTCGATCAAAACTATTCAATCTATAAGCTGTGACTGTAAAATTTAATTTATTCAGCGTTATGGCTCCAACTGCACAAAACGTCGAATCGCTAGAGACAGTTCAGACTCACACAAAAATGGATTTATTTAACAAATTTGAACATATTCAAAATAACAATACAATATCAGCACAAGACTATAGTGATAAAATAAACGATACAGACTTTAATATAACCAATTATGAAGCTATGGAATTTAGGCCGCAAATAAAGTGGCCTGATTTAATAGTGCAAGTGATGTTACATTTAGTGACAATTTATGGTTGCTTTCTCGTTATAGTTTGTGAAGTGAGACTTCTTACTACTTTGTTTGGTAAGTATATATTGATACATTTTTTTAGCGTTACGCTGTATCCCCCACACAGCAGGGTAGGCAGGGAGAACCTAGTGTGTCATCATTAGCAATACACACTCCGTTCCCATGATATTTTTATATTGTTATTAGTGGGGTTTTTGGCATCCTCCGCCTCCTAACGTATGGTTTAGCGGTCAGGGCGCCTGGTTGGTTTCCAGGAGGCGCGGGTTCGAGTCCCGCTACTTTCAAATTTTTATAAATAAGTATTTTTCTTTCCTAAGTATGGAATAACACTTTAAAAATGTTTAAAAATCTTCTCGACTTTATAATAATTTCTAAAGTAATCATAGCAAAAATGGATTGCACTCAAAATAACAAGCTATCAAATGTTACCCAACGAAAGTACAGGGGGCATTGAACTTGTTTTGTCAAAATGTTAAAAATGTTTAAAAAATAGTATTCTCTCTTGCCAAATTTGTAAAAATTTCCCTACAGAGATGGTAACAACATAAATAAGTCGCAACAAGCGTATAAAAATTTCAACGTAGATCGATGAGAATGTATAGCTTAGCGGTCAGAGCGCTTGGTCGGTTTCCAGGAGGCGCGGGTTCGATTTCCCATACTTTCATATTTGTATGAAATTTTATACGTTTTCTAAATAAGTATTTTTCTTTCCTAAGTGTGGAATAACACTTTAAAAATGTTTAAAAATCTTCTCGACTTTATAATAATTTCTAAAGTAATCATAGCAAAAATGGATTGCACTCAAAATAACAAGCTATCAAATGTTACCCAACGAAAGTACAGGGGGCATTGAACTTGTTTTGTTCTATAGAAGCACTAAGAACAAACAATTCTTGGTTATTATCCAAAGGTCAACAACCAAAATAAGAAAATATATCAAATGTCAAAGTCTTCACCTGAATTGCTTGAGTAAGGTGCATTAATGGTCGTAGATTATATCTGTTGGAACACATTAAAATGACTGTTTTAATTTTCTATAACAATTTAATTTTATTATATCTTATTAGTAAATATTAAACCCTAAAATCCAAATAAAAAAAATATAGTGAGATCAAGGGGAGGTCGGTTATAATAGAGATTTATCCGTCGCGGAATATAATTCATATCGTTAATATGAATAGACTGAATAGTCAAGTTCTTTTATTTCATGGTATACTGGTTTCCACCCAGAAAATAATAGCATTTGAAATATGTATAATTTTTCACTCTTCAGATTTTCATAATTTATACTGTCAGTTCTCAATTCGTGCCAAAGTTCATAACTGGAGGACCACGGGGAGTACCCTATAGGTTTAGATTACGTGACGAATTTCATAAAAATAAACAATCATATCTTTTAATTACGTTATCTGAGTCAACGCTTTACTTTGTCAGGCCTGATATTTTCCGTGCTTCAAAGGACTATAGACCTTTAAATTTGATATTAATTTCAGCTTGATACCTCCACACGATCCCGAAATAATTGATCTTGACTGACGAACAGGCGGACAACAAAGTGATTAGGATCACCAAGTGATTAGGATCACAAAATGAAAAAATAATTAAATTTGCTTAATGTGTCTAATGTTTAGTATTAGAAGCAGTACTTAAAAACATATTTATATAAATATATATTTTTAATTTACAGCATTTGCCACAATATACACATCGGGCTTCGGTATAACAGCAGGTGTGCACAGGCTTTGGTCTCATAGAGCCTACAGAGCGCGATTGCCACTTCGAATACTACTCGCCTTGCTTTTCACTATTACTGGACAAGTAAGTTATTTATCATATTGTAAGAAAACTCCAAAAAAAGGGTAAGGGATAGATGTAGGTGAAAAAAGTTGTAAAAGCAATGAAATTGTGTCAATCGCGACCTCCAGAAGTTAGATCAGCCCCCCGAGACCTCATTCCAATATCTGATTCCTAAACTGATGTGGTGGTCGCTGGTCGCCTAAGCTAGGTCTCCCTTGGGTAACATAGGCTGATCCTCCCTCCCCTTCAGCGCTTACTCATACCTCCCACCCATCTCCCCTTTTCCCCAATCCATCTTAAACTGAGATATAGCCCACCGGAATAACTCCACAAACAACGCTACGTCCATAGTAATGGGCGCCGCTAGATACTGAGGGCCCAGCCCTGAAGCCTTTCCCCCTCTCCCTCCCACAGGGGAATGTATAGATCATACAAATTTAAACACATATAGATCATATGTGTTTAAATTTGTTTTTTTTAAAACATTAACCATTTCAGATTTCCAATAATATTATAATACGTATTGTATATATTACGATTAAATAATATAATAGCAAAACATTCCATACTAGAACTATCATTGTAAATTTAAAGGTAAATATTTTTTAAGTTCATTTTTACCTAAAATACAAAGCAAAAATCAATTATTATCTTATTGTTATTATGTTATGTCAATAAACAGAAGTTGAAAATAACAGCCAAGTGCGAATCGGACTCGCTCACTGAGCTCGCTCACACTCAACTTTCATGATTATAAAAGTTTACAAACTTAAATTTGCTAGCATGCATGTATGTCATTTTGTTATATTGATGTCTGGATATTTGATATTGATTTCCAAGTGAACTTGAAAAATAATTTTTCTCCTTGACAGACAGACAGAGAGACAGAGAGAGACAATTAAGTAACTACATAAGGGTTTCAATTTTATTCTTTTGAGCTACAGGCTCAGCAGCTACCCGAAAAACAATAAGTAATCTATATTCTACATATTTATTAACTTGTCTTTTTCTCGACCGCGTAGTAAGGAAGGGTTATTTAAGTATGACTCAAAATTAGTATAAACAAAATTTACATAGACAGTACGTAAACGTCAATGACCAACGCCGCCTTCGAAATGTAAAAAAATATAAAAAAATATTTTGTAAAAATGCTAAATATTGAGCCATTGCGATGTCAGTACTAGTATTTAAATAAATATTTATGAAAAATATAGAGTATAGCTCTGTATGAATAGTATAACATAAAAAGACAATAGGTACGCGATCACGAGGAGCTAAATGAGTATCGAATATTAGAGTCAATTTAACAAATTGACCCTATTATTGTAACATCTTTTCAACATGTACAAACACGCACAAACATTTTCAGATAATACAAAATTTATAAGCATATTTAGATTATTATTCAAAATTTACATTATTTTTAATTATTTTTTAAGTTCAAAGAAAATAAGAAAAATCTTTTGCAATTTCCGACAAAATAACAAAATAAAACTGAAGTCAAAATGATACTTATATAAAAAAATAATTAATTCAGCTTCACGCTGTGTCCCACACACAGCAGATTAGGTAAAGGGAACCTAGTGTTCTCTATTCCCAAATTTCCGCCGAATTATGGAGGCATTGCGTGCTGAGTGGCGGAATACAACGCTGCGCTTTGCCTCAACACCTTAAATAAATATTTCATTTCCTCGAGTGGGGCACCCTTAACCAGTCGCATTTAATGTCACACTTCCTCCTCTGCCTCCTGCCTCTGCGCCTCGACCGTCCTCACGTGGGGAACGGAGGGTCTTAACACTAGGTTCGCTCTGCCGGGTTATTACTCTCCACTAATTATGTATTTTTCATCTTATTTCAGAAAGATATCTATACATGGGCATTAGATCACAGAGTACATCACAAATATTCCGAGACAGTGGCGGATCCTCACGATGTACGGAGGGGGTTTTGGTTCGCTCATGTTGGCTGGTTAGTCCTAACGCCCCATCCAGCTGTAGAGAACAGAAGGAAAGCGCTAAAGAAAACTTCCATTGATCTCATTAACGATCCTGTTGTGCGATTACAAAGAAAGTGAGAATGCAGAAAGTATTAATTCGATTTGGAACATAGGCTATAAACAAAATTTAAACAAAAGCAATAGATAATTGTTTTAAAGCTACTGTTATATTTTTTACTAAATATTTTTTTTGTAATAAGCAAAAACATGAAAATCAACAGGATAATTTATATTATTTTACGTATATGTATAACAGAAACTGCGATATTATATTGAAACTAATAAATGAAAATATTAAATATTAAAAGTATTTTAGATATTTCAAGGAAATCTAACAGAACAATTATAAAATCAAAAAATCAAATGAGCTTCACGCAGCTTCGGCAGGGTAGGCAGAGAGAGAGGGACTCTTGTGTTATGACATTCCGTTCTCGAGTTTCCATGGAATTTGCGTGTTGAGTGGCGAAACTCAACACCGTGCTTTGCCTCGACGCCAGAGCGAAGAAATAAAAATATAAATTTAAATAAATACGTCATTTCCCCGAATGTGGATCGAATCCCCAACCAGTCGACAAGGAATACTGTAAACTGTTACATTTGGTGCCCCTGCTCACGACTGGCTATACCTATATAATTATATAGTTTACATTTAATTATTATAGCAACAAGGGTGTTCATTTTCCTTCCGACCAAAGATCAAATAACATTATTCAACGCCAAATCGAGCATCTACAAAAGTTCTGAACAAACCGTTCGGTAATTTTGTTTCATTTAATTAAAAACCAATACATTATTAAAAATCTACAAACTTGGCAACCCTTCATATTTTAAGAAGTATCCCTAAACTTTTATTCGGCATATATACAATATAATTGATAACTTTATGGTCAAAATAATCATTTGGGTGCTATTTCATTGGTACGCTTAATAAAGAATAGCGGGGGTGCGGAAAAATGTTATCACCAATATTTTCAAAAACTATTGTTTTTGATAACACTTGAACGCACCCCAAATTGTTTTACGCCTAAAGCTAGATGTTGTGTTATACATATATACTTGTATACATATATGTAAAACGCAGCAGAATTTATATCATCTTTACAGTTCCAATCTTTTCCTTTTAGGTTTTTCATTCCTCTTTTTATAGTACTGAACGTGCTGGTACCAGTGGGTATTCCTGTATATTTTTGGAAAGAAGCATTGCTTTACAGTTTTGTTGTCAGCTTCGTAACGAGATTTACGATAACTTTAAATATCGCTTTCTGCGTCAACAGTTTTGCACATATGTGGGGCAACAAGCCTTATGACAGGTATGCTTAGATCTATAAAAAAATACGTAAGATTAGCAATGTTATAAATAAAGATATTGTAATAAAAAATACAAAACAATTAAAAAAATACAAAAAAAAAACATTAATTAATGTCGAAAAGTACATACGTGAGAATGTATTTCAGATTTATAAAGCCAGTTGAAAATTCAGTTGTAAGTCTAGCTGCCTTGGGTGAGGGGTGGCATAACTACCACCACGTGTTCCCATGGGATTACAGAACTTCAGAATTAGGAAGACTAAATCTATCAACTATATTTATTGACACATTCGCCAGGATCGGATGGGCTTATGATTGTGAGCTTGATTTTTCTTTATTTTCCATAGTTATCTGCTTAGTACATATTTCATGTTTCTATGCTGTTGGATTTATCATATTAACACATCATATAACATTGAGGGCGTCGTGGCAAAACGTGACGGTTGTGGGTTCAATCCCAACTCGAAAATTAATTATATTTATTTTGTAGCACTGGTACCTTAAGGATTACTGGAAGTCTCTTTTATAGTGTTGAACGTATTTGTGGAAAATTGTTATTAAATCTTATTAGCCTTTTGTGCAGGGCCATGACACCAGTAAGCTATGTATATTTAACTGCAAAAATTGAAGACATTAAATATGAAAAAAAAAAATCTGTATCTCTTAATCAAAATTTTCAAAATAAGAATACACCCCATCCGAAGCCATCTCACTTTCGTTCTCCTCACTATTTTTCGTCCATCTAACCTCAAAAACGTTAAATTACATCTTTCAAAATGTTTACATCATTTCGCCATGCGTTTTCCTTTAAACCATATTCATCTACAAAATTATGCATTTTTTTATGAGCCGCGCGATGTGCGGAACGGTTTGGTCACGACTTGGTCATCACTGACTGATCCCAACAACATTGATATATACAATGATATGAGACGTTGACAGTTGAATCAATTTTCATACATTTTCGATATATTACTGATGGGATACTGTATTTACTGATAGGTTTTTTGCTTATTCGCTTGTTATTTATTGTTAATTCATATTTGTTTGATCTTTGTTTATTTGAGTAGTAGATTAATTAGATTTAATTTTTTTTTGATTATATAATAGTAAAGTTTCTTCTTTAGTTTTATTCTGGTGCTGGATAATATTTATAGAGGCGTGTCGGAAAACGCAGTATTTTAACACTAGGTTACCCTCTGCCTACCTTGCTGTATGCGGGATACGGCGTGAAGCTGTATAATTATTTTTTTAGGTAGATGCCAGTTGTGGTGCGACGGTAAGCGCGACAATTTGGGTTTGATTCCCACTCGAGGAAATGAAATATTAATTATTTTCATTTCTTCACTCTGATAACAAAGCAAAGTGCGACGTTGAGTTCCGCCACTCAACACGCAATGCTTTCAGATTCTACTTAATTCTTTATTGTGGAAAGTGGAGGATGGATATATCTTAACTTATACTTTTTTATTTCCAAAATAATATAAAATTCTTGAGACCTTCATGTTTATAGTCTTTATAAGTACACTACATATATATATAAATAAAAACATTATATTATTGATATCTACATATATATATATATATAAAAAAACTAGCACTTTCGTTATTTTGAGTGCGAAGTCGCGATCGAGAAGCTATACTTTAAAGGGCAAAAATTACGTTGTTTTTTTTTAAACCATAAATAAATGGAAATACATTAATTAGAGGGTGTAAGTTAATAATTATAGTTTATTTACTATTTTAATATGTCTCTGTTTCTATAGTAAAAACGGCGACATCGTCGATGATTATCAACAGAGCTAACAAATGTGGAGATGGCAGTTTTGAAGAAATACAAGAACCGGATCCAAGCATTATTCCAGACTATAAGCATTAAAAGAAATATTTGGCGTTTACTTTAATTCATCATCATCCCAACCTTTTGCACTCCCTTAAGAATTTCCACGACATGCATGGTCTGGCCAGGACGTCGTTCTATTTTGTAACCTTTGCGTCCCAATGGCCATCTGCTCTCCTCACTATGTAATCCACTGCCACTTCAATTGACAATAAGCAATTCTTAAGGAATGTCGATTATTTTTGTTCTGCTACAAACATTCTCATTAATTGTATCACGTTATGGAATACCAAGCATTACTATCACTGTGGTCTGTTATTTGGCTTTCGTGCGTCAGCACTCGTCGATCGTTGAACATTGGGTCCAGGTCTTCTTTGGTATAAGATACTCCGATTTTATGCCGTATACTGTCCAGTCCAAAAATTTAAAAATATCGTCCAACACCGAGATTTCGGACATATTGTTATTTCTGTCTCACACCTCGTTTCAGTTAGATGGGATTGGATCTCACCGAAACAGGGGCGTTTCCGATATTTTAAGAAATAAATAACTTTAATATAGATATTTATAAAAAATGATGTAGCATAACAATATTATATCACTTATTTTTTAGGTATATAAAAAGTAAACCGCAGTGCAAAACAAAAAGTAAACGCGATGGTTGTGGATTCGATTTTCACATGGGGCAATGACTTATTTTCGTTTTATCTTTCTGAGAAGACTGAACACGACGATGAGCTCCGCCATTCAACACACAGTGCCTCAAATATGTAAGTGGAAAACTGAAAACGGAGTGTGCTGAGAATAGCTTTTCTCTGCCTAACCTGGTTAACGTTAAAAAGTTACTTAAAAGAATATAATATTATTTATCGCGACTTACTATTATTAGCATAAAATAATAAGCTTAATAACAATCTTAAATCAGAAACATAAGATATTCATACAAATTGTATTGTATCCAAACAACTTTAACATATTACCGTTTTTAAAATCGAAAGATAAGATTCGGAAGATATTATAGAATATATCTTGATGTTCTCTAAATAGGAAAGTAAGGAGTGTGTACTATATTTTATCGATTACTCTTAAGTATGTTTTATTATTTAAAATTCATTTGTGTTATAAAAACATCTGTTGTTATGTTAATTCCTATATTTTATGACCATATAGTGTTAAAGTGTTAAGTCAATAGCTAGTTTAATTTTATTTGTTATATCTTTCGTTATTTATTAAAAAACGAAAAAAATATATCTAATTGTGGCAAAATATAAATTGTTATAATGTAATGAATTTATTTAAACTTACACAATTTTTATAGTGTGTTAGCCGATGTATTTTTTAGAAAAGGATATATTATATATTTTGTTATGTTTGCCCGTCAATTTCTCTCTAATTTGTGGACCAATTTTGAAAACTGTTTCTTCGTTTGAAGGACTTAAAATCAAAGATATCGAAGAAACTTCTCGAATTTTATAGGCACGTATTATGTTACATATAATTTCTTTCTAATAATCATATATTTGCGTCTTGTAAACATCATCGGATGACTTTACTAAGCTGATGATGACGATAGAAGGCCCAACTCCTCAATGATTAAGAGTGGACAATGTTGAAAAACATTATAGGAACTTATAGTAACGTTAGGTTAAGTAGTTGTATAATATCTAGTTATTCGGATAAGCTGATTCTGAATGATGATGATGAACTTCTTATGGTTAAGTTGTGTCTTTGGACTTCCCCATATTAACTTGTATGCAAAGATTAATAAATGAACTGAATAACTATGTAGATTTTACTCGAAGCACGATGAATGTATTAAAACTAATATCAATAACTTTAATTTTTAACTATTTAAAAAGTAAAAACTCAACGCTTTTTGCAAAAATCAACAAAAATATTAATAAATATATTGAGAAACGATATTTTAGTTTATTTAAGTTATATTAAGGAATCTGCATTTCTATTTCTTTTAAAATATTGTGAGTTATTGTTATTTTTATACAGAGTGTTTTTGTCATCACCACGTTAAATGAAACAGTTCTAACTACTACAGAACACAGTTTTAACTACTCTGTAAAAACCTAATACAATTAAAACAAAAGAGATTTTCCCAAAAATGAAAAAGGGATTTTTTAACAAAATTATTAATTAAATTATCGTCGTAAAATAAAGAACTATTTGTCAAGAATAACGCACCTATCAAAATAGCAATAACGCCGCACACGGCTCGATTCACGAAATCGAGTCGTAGGCAATGGCGGCGATGTTCAACTGCGTAAAATAGGACGAGAGATATCCCTTTACCGTTCTAGTAAGTTTTTTGGAAAATGAAAATAGCAGATCGGCAATGCTTAGTAGTATTTTCGTAGTAGTAGGTGTTATTCGTAAATGTGTAACACGAAATTCAGTATGGATATACATCGTGAAATAAAAAAAATCCTACATCAAAACTGTTGAAGTATCTTGATTAATTTCTTTAGATGTGGGTTTGAAATATTTTACACTATATGCAGTTCCCGTAAAAGGAGCGCAGACGCTTCCATCCTGTATATTAATACCGATTTGAGTTCCTATGTAGGCCTAAATTCGGCTGTGGACAGGAACGGCTAGTGATCATAATACCTATTCTTAAACTTGCCTTTCTATATACCAAACAATTATTTTTAATATAAATTAAGAAATAAAAAATATAAAAAAATACCTACTACAAAACTATATTTATATGCTCAAACAAGACTTAAATTGTAAAAAATAATACTTTTATTACTTCAAAGTACAGAAAGCTGAAAAATAATATGTGAAATGTTTGATACTTACATACCTATTTAGTATTTACTATTTACTCGGAGTCTTATTCGGAAGTAATTAAAATATTATTTTCTAAAATTTAGTTTTTATTAAAGTTTGTGTATACAGAGTATCTCTATCTTCACCATTTTCCAAGTTAGTAGTTCATAAAGTTGTAGTTAAAACCGTAAACCGTAAAATCTTTAAAAGACTAATGCAATTAAAACGAAAGAGATTTTATAAAAAATGTAAAGTTCATTTTTTTCAAACAAAACAAATGGTTAAATTGTCTTTGTAAAATAAAACGCCATTTGTTGAAGCACTAACCTATCAAACCTAAATCGGCAAGGTATTGGCGGTGAAGTTGAACGTTGTTTAGGTTTATTATACATAGAGAATAGGTAATTGCGTAAAATAGAACGAGAGATATCCCTTTCTCGGTATGTTTTTGGTATGTTTTTGAGCATGAAAAATGGCAGATCAGCAACGCTTAGTAGTATTATTGTAATAATTTTTTTAAGTATGGGTTTGAAATATTTACCCGATTCGATTTCTACTCATTGGATATAAATTAAATGTAAAATATGTTCATTTGCTTATTTGAAAGAAATTCAGCCTGACTACGTCGAATAATCGCTCAAGAAGCAATATTTCAAAATTAACGAGGTCAGTATTTCAGATATATATATCTCTCTGTATGGTCTGCAATAATCGCGAGATGCAAGAAGCTATGAAGGCGTAATAATAATAATAATAATAAATATTCTTTATTGCACCTTAATAAAAAATAAAACAATGTAAAAGCTTAAAAATAGTTTTAAAAAAAGTACAATAAGGCGGCCTTATCGTTTAAAGCGATCTCTTCCAGGCAACCTTTGGATGTCAGAGTTGTGTAAAAGTGGGCGGTGCACTAAATGAAATATTTACATTATTATGTAATGTTAAAATATAATTTTTGTGTTTTGTGTTAAAATATATAAATGTTAATGAGGCCGGCCGTGGCGCAGTGGCACGAAGTGTGACTGTAAAACCGACTGGTTGTGGGTTCGATCCCCACTCGAGGAGATGAAATATTTACTTAAATTTATATTTCCCTTTCTTCGCTCTGGTGTCAAGGCAAAGCGCGGCGTTGAATTCTGCCACTCAACACGCAAGGCCTTCAAAATCGGCAGAAAGTGGGGAACGGAGTGTCTTAACACTAGGTTCCCTCTGCCTACCCTGCTGTGTGCGGGATATAGCGTGAAGCTAATTTTATTTTAATTTTAATTTAAAATATAATAAATAAATAAATAAAAATACATCAAATACATAAAATACAAACAAATAAATATATATTTATTAATATATATACATAAATATTACATACACATATATACATGCATATACATACATACATAAATACATAAATATACTATATATACACACAAAATATAAAAAAAAACACAATAAAGTTGAGTATTTTAATAATGTTATATATTAAAATAATGATATTTTAGCTTTTTTTTTTAAATATATAGACTTTTGGCACGTCTGATATCTATTGGTAAAGAATTCCATAGACGGGCAGCTTTAATAGTAAAGGAATTAATGAAATAGGACGAAGAGTGTAGAGGAATTTCTAGCAATAGACTGCGTAGAGAGTGTAAGTGGGTGTCATGAAGAAACATGAATTGTTTCTTCAAGTAAGAAGGAGTGGAAGGGTTAAACAGCAAAGAATACAGAAGATGAAGTATGTGAGTATTCCTGCGAAGGCGGATCGGGACCCACTTAAGCTTATTTCGAAACTCGGAAATGTGATCATATTTACGCACACCGAATATGAACCTTATGCAAAGATTTTGAAGCCGCTCAACTTTGTTTAATTGCTCATCTTTGATGTCAAGAAAACATACATCCGCATAATTAAGAATTAGTAATAAGAGTGAGTTTGCCAGCGCAATTTTGGTCGGTATTGGTAGGAAATTACGCAGCCTTGGTAGAGACGCAGAAGCAGCGTAAACCTTTCTACTTATCAGCTTCACGCTGTATCCCGCACACAGCAGGGTAGGCAGAGGGAACATAGTGAAAGACACTCCGTTCCCCACTTTCTGCCGAATTCTGGAGGCATTGCGTGTTAAGTGGCAAAACTCAACGCCGTGCTTGTCCTCGACACCAGAGCGAAGAAATGGAAATATAAATTTAAGTAAATATTTCATCTCCTCGAGAGTGGGAATCGAACCCACAACCGGTCGGTTTTTACAGTCACACTTTGTGCCGCTGCGCCACGACCGGCCTCACCTTTCTACTTACCTCTCTTATTTGCGATTCCCAAGACAGATGTCGATCTAATATTAAACCTAGGTTCCTTACAGACTCGCAGCATACAGAAGACATTTTAGGACATACAGAATTAATAAAAATTGAAAATAGAAGAGGAGACAACACGCCACCTAGAGGGACGCCAGCGCTGGTTGAGGACCATTCAGAATAGGAATCTTCTACTCGAATGCGCTGTCGGCGTCCGTACAAGTAAGAATCAACCACCTCAGGAAATATGTTAAGAGAACGCAGTACAGCAAGTTGTATATCAAAATCAACAGTGTTGAAAGCGTTACTGAAGTCTAACAAAGTCAGCACCGTAGTCTTTTGATTATCCATAACCTACCTGATGTCATCGGTGATCTTGACTAAAGCAGTAGTCGTACTATGACCATGGCGAAAGCCGGATTGAAATGGATTTAAGAGATTATGCTTTGAAAGGAATGTGTTTAGTTGATTGTGAACAAGACGTTCTAGCATTTTTGATAACAGAGGAAGAATGAAAATAGGACGATATTATGTATTATTAATTTTTTTAAGTAGTGGGATGATCTGGGCGTCTTTCCAAGCGGAAGGGAAATCACCATTTAGTATTGGGCGATTCAAAATGGATGTGATTACATGAGCCAACAGGTCTATTATAGGAATGATCATTCAGGCGTATAGTCAAAGAAATATCTCTTCTTTAAATATAGTCTATACATTCTATGAAAATTTCAATATTATAATGTAATAATGAAAACATTTATATATTTTCCTAAAGTTAAACTTATGGATAAGTAACAATCAATTTTAACGAAATGTTCTTTGGAAAAAGATAGAAATGTTAAGGCACTGAGAACTAATATATAAGAATCACATTGTTGTTCGTCGTCGTGAGTACTTATTTATAATCCTAATTATAAAAATAATCATACTAAACTTTTATATTTGTAGTTTGTTTCATACAAAATAACTAAGTAGATATGTTACGTTGATAAACTTAAGTTTGTCGTCTTTATTTGCTGCATAATTAAAACTCACAAGAGATACTTATATAGGATAGTTCCCGTTGACCAACAATTATAAAATTTGGCAAGTGAGAACTTACACTATAATTGAAATAAAATATCCGAAAAATGGAAATGTTCACGTATGTTCATATATCACTAGAGAAAATCATTACAAAGGTTATATTTATATAATTAATTTAATGCAAACTTCAGTTTGACAATTTTACAAGTCGGTAAAAGATAGACGGAACCGTGTGTGGGCGAGTCCAACTCGCACTTGAACAGTTTTTTTATAATTATTTTCCGTAATTAAATAATTGCTGGTCATTGGTCATAATATTATATTCATTATTTCTATGTTAATATAATGGACATAAATCGTTAAACGTTTAGTCTCAAACCGAAAAAATAAGACAAGGGTGTGATGGTACAAAAAAGTCTCGTTTCTGGTATGCATAATGTAATATTGCAAATGGTAAACAACGTTAAAATACTATCACTTATTCCATAATAATAACAATAGTAAACAGCATAATTATATTTTTTTTATTTCCATTATTTAGAAACAGTTATAATTATTTTTTAGTTTACCGCTTTATCCCAAATATAGCACGATAGGCAGAGAGAAGATAGTGTAGAGACACTTCTTTCATGACTTCGGACCTATTAAGTGGGGTTGGTCGCGGCGATTTGAAGAAAAAAATAAAAGACATTCAAATAAAATCTTTTAAAAAATTGTTACATTAACTAAAACTCAGCCTTTCTCATTATAACATAGTTCAAAATTTGTGTAAAACAATGTAAAAAAAAGGACGAGGACATTATTTATAGTTCTTTTTCAATTCTTCAATTTTCGCTTGTCGACCACGGCTTTTGACAACGGCTTTTATAAGTGAGGGCGAGGCTTTCTTCATATCATATGCCCAACCAATTTCTGCAAATAAATCTATTAATATTGTTGTTATGTTTATGAAATAGGCTAGTTCGGCTGCTTTGTAATCCCAAGGGAATGTGTGGTGATAATTATGCCAACCTTCACCCATCGCTACGACCGATACCTTCCAATTTTCCACTGGTGTTATGTTCCTGAAATATATAATATAATATAATTTATAATATTTGTATTTTGATAATAAAGGTAATTTTAAAATTAAAAGACTTTTATTCATATATTGACTGTTTATACCAAGTCATTTTTTAGCGGGATATATTGTAAAACTAAGTACATAGCAGGGTAGCTAAAGGGAACCTGTGCATCTATTGTTAAGATACTCCGTCCCCATTAAAACACTTTCATTCGCCACTTTCCGCCAAATTCTCGATGCATTGCCTGGTGAGGTGACGGAACTCAATGCCGCGCAAGCGGAGAAATAAAAATATGAAATATTTAATTATCCGGAATAGGAAGAGAGCACGCAAGCCATCGCGATACAGTCACACCATGGTGCACCTGCACCACGACGACCTCAATTAATTAACTAAATACTTTAAAAAGAAATGCTCACGTATCATAAGGTTTGTTGCCCCAAATATGAGCAAAGCTATTGACTGCCCAAGTCATATGCAGCCCCAGCATATATCGTACGGCTGTTGTGACCAATGAGACCACGGTACTTTCTCCCCAAAAATAAATTGGTATTGCCGTTGGTAACAGAAAACATAATAGTAGTTTTATCCACACAAAGTACCTGGAAAGATAACACTGATGAGAAACATATAATGTAAGTATGTATAGTATTAAGAAATATTTAGAGTTTCTTATTATTTTGTAGGTAAAAAAGTGTCTAAATTTGCCTTGATTTCTATGACAATAAGGTTAATGTGTGAATAAAAATATTTCAAAAATAAATATTGCGTTTTATTTGACATCTTCACAATACCTGCTTCACGGTTTTTTCGGATTTTATCCTCGACACCTATGTTAAAGAAATTCTCCAATTTCCGAAACATTGCGGGATAAGTGACGATACTCAACGTCGCGCTTTGTCTGATTTGCAGAGCAAGAAAATGAAAATAAGTCATTCCTCCGAGTGGGAATCAAGCCCACGATGATTAAAATCAAGCTCTGTCCCACTATGCCACGACGGCCTCTTAATATTTTATAAATAATTAACACGCAATTAACACGTGATGTCTACAAAATTTGGCGAAAAATAGGCAAAAGAGTGTCTTAACACTACTAGTACAAAACAGTAACAGTAAACAGTACTACTACAAAATAGGGTTACCTGGTATGAAACTGCACGACTGTGTCATTTATTATATCGGTCATATCAATCTTGTTGCCTTCGCTGATAACGTGGGGGTGTTTCTTCATCATGAGCCACCCCACATGCGAGAAAAAGAATCCACGATGAGCATTGTGCGGGTCCGCCGATGTTTCCGATAACTTGTGGTGGACTCGGTGATCACGGACCCAATTATAAATGTTATTCTGTATTTAAAATATTCACTGTTTAATAACGACTCACGCCATTGTAGGTAATCGGAATTAGCTGTGGATTCAAACTGCATCTAATAAAACTGATTATTTGAGTACTTATTTAGAAAACGTATAAAAATTTTAACGTAGCGGGACGCGAACGCGCCTCCTGGAAACCGACCAGGCGCTCTGACCGTATGAACGTATGGCTCAGTGGTCAGAGCGCCTGGGTATTTATCTTTCTTAAGTGTGGATTAACACTTTAAAAATGTTTAAAAAATGATTATTTAAGTAACTCGCCCAGAGTTAAACTTTCTTACTATTTTTTTTTTTTATTTTCCCATCGTATTGCCGTCGTAAAATGTATGAAATAAAAATCAAATCAAAATCAATCTGTATAAGAAATAAATAATAAGAATAGATTAGATGACGCAAAAAGTTTTTCTCTGTACTTAATCATATGTAATAGCAGTCTGTTTAATAGAAAAAAAACCATCGCTGTAGAAATGACTTGTGTACTTGTGTACTAAAATTTGAATTTAGATTTTACTATATAAATATATATATTCGTTGAGTGCTTACATAATGTGACATGTAAATGTGACACATTCATAACTAGGCCGAATTATAATAAATGTTGTTAAAAAAAATTAAATTAGCTTCACGCTGTATCCCGTAGTAACTCAGCAGGGTAGGCAGAGGGAACCTAGTGTTAAGACACTCCATTCCCTTTAGTAGTCACACTTGAGGCCTCTGCGCCACGACTGGCCCCGTAGTAAATGTTATTGTTTGATAGAAATCCATATTAAGCTTCTGCACATCTAATATTGAAACCACTAGATTATTTCCTTATTCTTACCTGGCCTGATATAGCAAATCCTGACATCAGTATTATCTGTAGGGGTAGTTTCGCTTTGTACGAACGATGCGTCCAATAACGATGAACACCGCCCGTAACACCGAATCCCCCATACACTCCAACAAGTGTTGCTGAAATACATGCTTAAATATAGACTTTACTTCAATATTCAAATTAATATATATAAATTACATATTAGCTGTTTTACAGCTTCACCCTTTTTCCAGAGTAGACAGAGAAATCCTAGTGTTAAGCAGTTCTCTACTTTCCGCCCAAACTTCGAGAGTGTGGTGGAATTCAACGTTACTTTTCACTAGATACCAGAGCGGAAAATTTAAATAATTCATTCCCTCGAATGGGAATCGAATCCTCAACCGTTACAGTCGTCCGTTGAGCTGCTGCGCCGGGACGACCTCTGGATCAATTATTAACTAAATTGAACATTAACAATTTTTGAGTATAACTTTAAACAATTTTAAATATATATTAATATATTATCATACATTTATAATTAAAGCGAATTACCAAAATAAATGGTTTTCCACATAGGTAATCTTCCTTCCGTTAAAATAGAGTAAAAGAAACCTAAAAACGTAACAATATGAAACAAAGTAATGGTAATGACCATCGTCCAACGAATAGGTGTGACGAAACCCATTTGTTTCTCCCATCTTCTAAGAGGTGTAATAAATTTTGGATCTGATTTGGGTAGTGCTTCATTGTAATAATCAGAAACAGTATTATCTAATTTGTTAACACTTATAAAGGGGACCCCTCTATCGTTGCCCTCGTTTTCATTTGCTGTTGCTGCTAGCGACGGTGTCATAACTGAAAATGTGCGAGGCAGTTTAAAATACAATTATATATGTAATAGCTTCACGATTTGTGCCACACAGGATGGTAGGCAGAGAGAACCTTGTGTGGAACATTTCGGTTCCCCATGTTGCATCTAATTTTGGAAACATTTGCGCTTAAGTCCTCAACACGTTAAACGATTCATTTACACTTTATTTTCCTTTCCACATCTAGCGCTGGAATACTATGTCGCTCCAATCTCGATTTACTTTCGAAGTGCAATTTTTGCAAGACTTGTTCAAAAAATAATCTTATATATCGTATCGTAGTCAATATAGAGTTAACGATTAAAATTTATATTAAAAGTAGCAAAGTCGCTTTAAAAAGTTTCACCTTACGTAACAACTATATGACGTGACAATATACAAAATAAATCGAATTACTCAGGAGAATAGTTTGAATTATTATTTTATTTCTTCGCACTGACACCAAAGCATAATAATAATAATTTATATTTTCTTTTTGTTTATACTTAATTTTTATTTATTTATTTATTTATTTATTTAGGAAGCCAACATAATGTACAGTGAACTTCGTCTTTCGTATAAATTAACTATAACTATTTTATGAAAAATAAAAAAGCAAAAAAATAAAAATAAAATTAAATATATAAAAAAAATACATTACTATAAATAAAAATAAAATTAAATATAAAAAATACGTTACTATAAGACTTGAAATTAAATACGTAAAACAAATTTTAATACCTAAACTAAATAAAAGGTCAAAACTATAAAGAAAACTGAATAATATAATATATATAAAGATTAAAATTTAATAAAATTTAAAAACAGAATAAAATTTAAAGCAACATGTACTAATAAAATAAAAAATAAAAAACAAATAGATATAATTAAACGATATGTAATTTTACTTACTTATTTAAAAACATCAGTCAACGTATACAATATAAAATTACACCAACACTACGGAACAAACGCTTAGAATATGACTGAATTTGCCAGAATGTGACAATGGACATATGAAGAATCACGTTTGCTTTTCTTATGTGTCTATTTTGCGAATGTATCTTTTATAAATAACATCATTTTGTCACGTTTCATTTATAATTAGGTATACCTTAATGATTGATGACAATGAAGTCTTGCATTTGATAGAGTTTTGTGAAAATGATTGTAACTAGCGGCCAGGCCACGTAGCGCAGTGAGAAGCGTCTGTCTGGTCACCGCGGTGGTCGTGGATTCGATTCCCACTTGGGAAAGTGAATGTTCCACCACTGAATACACAATTTATAAAATTCGAATGGAAAGTGGAGAAGGGATTATGAATATATTTAACTTGTTTTTAAGGTTCCTTGCCTCGAAAGGAAAAAACTTACACTTATGAAAATTTACCACGAAGTGATAACTTATAATACAAATAAAGAAATATTACCGATAAGTGAAAATTTATATGTATTTCATAGAAAAAAAAATGTTACAAAAAATGTAAGTAATGTTATACAAAATGAGTGCGCAAACTTATATTTGTCAACTTTATTCGCCGCGTAATCAAAAACGGTAGACCTCGTAGAATTATAATTGTGAAATTTTGGCAAAAAGTGAGATTTTATAAGTTGTACTTCCCATTTACCTGCAACCCTACAATTGGTAAGGAACCCTCAGTAGGCAAGCCCGAATCGCACTTGACCGGTTTTTTTTATTATAAATAGTGCAATTAGGTCTTTGTTGCACCAAATTAGTGATATGTAATTATAGAAAGGAATTACGTAAGTTGCTCTTTGCAGTTCTCATGTGTTTTACCTCGCTCATTATCAATTTATTATTATGAATCAATTTATTTATAATAATCTCATACAACCTTTAACTTTGCGCTATAAAGCATAATTTAAAAATAATATATGATTAGAAAATACAGAAAGAAGTAGAATGGAAAGAAATCCATGTAAAATTATATATGCTGACAAAATTAAATATTTTGTATCATTTGTTACTACTCACTATGTCTTAATTTTAGTGACGTCAAAAAGAAACATTTTTATGCTGATGTCTTAATTCACTTTGCTTAGTCATATTGATTTAATGAGCGCTGTGAGTTCATGATTTGTTTTGTTTTTAACTTGCTTCATTATATAAGATTTATTTTTAAATTCAACTTTTTATAATATAATAATCACTCCACATAAATATTATTCATAATATTTATTGTAACTTCCTATAAAGGATCATTATAGTTATAAATTGGTTATTTTCTTTGCATAATATAATCCAATCTAAATAAGTAATAAAGTAAGCAATACAAGCAATGTCGTAGACTTAGATTGTATTGAACCATGTACTTCTTTATAATAAATTATGTTATATTGTTATCTTACTCGTGTAAAAGAGGATAGATTTAGGTGAAAATAATTATTAAAGCAGTAGAATTGTGTCAATCGGGGGAAAGTTGCGTGTAAGTGACGGCCCCTATTGGAAGGAAACTAGTGTGAAGTATTGTTAGTAAGTGATACATATTACCTATTGCAATTACGTGGTATCCTTTTCCAAATAGTTTGAAAACATATTGACGATGTGAGTATTTATCGTGTATTTTAAAAACTATAACCGCTTCCGATTTCTAACAATATTTATAATGAATATTATTTGAAATGGTTAGCTTTTTTTTTTCAAAAGAAATGCGGGTGCTTGCATTCAGATCACCAAACAGCCTGTATATCTTTACATGCCAATTTAAAAGAGATCTTGCTAGTTAAGGTTCATCTTTGCCGCATTAAGATTAATCAATTAAAAATAAAGCACATACTGGTATGTAACATAGCTGCATACTGTATACCGCATATTGAAAGTAGTAGGTAGAGGGAACCTCAGAACTTAGTTTTAAAACACGCTCCCCACTTTCTGCCGAATTCTCGAGTCATTGCGTGCTGCGTATTGGAACTCAACGCCGCCAATTGCCTCGTTTCCAGAGCGAAAAAATACAAATATTAAACATTTCATTACCCTGAGTGGAAATCGATCCCATAATCGTCGTGTTGTGTCTCTGCGCCACGACGGCTTCACAAACAAATATTTTTTTTGCAACTGCTTCTAATAAAGAGGATAGACATATATAATGTATTGTTAAGAGAAGTAGTCCAACTGAATTCGATATTGCATGTTGAGAGAGGAGCAATAAAAGTATCTTAAATATAATCTGTCACCCATAGAAGGAGATGTGGATTCGAACCCACAACCATCACGTCTCGACTACAAATGTGATTAGTGGAGTAATATGAAGCAATTTATATCCGACATTTTATATCATAATATTCAATGACTTAGATTAATGATTTTCGAGTTCATTACTATTTAAAATATTTGGGCGACAGATATTAATTGTGTAGCCTGAACGATCAAAGTATTAAAAAAAAAGAAAATAACTTTCATATTTTCGAAATAAAATTAAGGAAAACAAAGGCTTAAAAAAAACAATGATTTTATATTTAAAATATTTTTTAAAATATATTAATTAAAATAAATCAAATCAGCTTCATGCTGTATCCCATACACAGCAGGGTAGGCAGAGGGAACCTTTGTTACCCACATTCCGTCGCCGATGCTGGATGCTTTGTGTATTGTGTGGCAGAACACCAGAGCGCACAAATTACAAAAAAATAATAATAACTCATTTCCTCAAATGGGAATCGAACCTACAACCTGTCGCGTAAACAGTCACACGCTTGTGCTGCGCCACGACTGGCCTCCATTATACTTAGGTATATATAAACAAAATATTTACTAAAAACAACAACACAACCTGATATTTCTTTATATAACCATATATATAACAATAAAGTATGTGTATCTATACAATATTATCATGCCGAGGTAATAAATCATTTCAAAATTCAATAGTGGACGTAAATATTAAATAACGATAGCATTGAATATATGCTATATAATATATTTGGAAGGTCAATTTTATCCTATAAATTGATGTATTTGAATATTATCAGCAATACCAACCACTTCAAGATGAAATTCGCTCGTACGTTTATTTACCTAGTTCTAGGTTTAGGGACAGTGACCTGTACATGTCCTGCTGTTGTTAGGCAGCCACTAGGTTTCATAGTCGAACATGCTGTATGGCGAGGTTGGCAACAAATGATCATCTTTTCGTCTGCCTTGGAGCAAGGTAATATTTTACAATACTTTAAAATGAACCTAAATGTACGAGGGCTTTGAAGTTATGAGAGTCAATGCTAAATAAATAAAACAACCGATTAAGTGCCAGGCGGACGCGATTAGAACTCCGTACTAATTTTTTTATAAATAAAATAAATAAATGCATTTTTTTTAAATGCAGTAATAATAATGCATAGACGGTACTTCACGCCGAAACACCGATTGGATCTTTATAGGGCCCAGGTTCGGCCTCATATGGAGTACTGTTCTCATCTCTGGGCAGGTGCACTGGCGGATACTGGGTATCAGCTTGAACCATTTGATCGCACACAACGTAGAGCCGTTCAAATCGTCGGACCCAATGATCTGTCGACTTAGGGGGCATGATCTTACTGCGCTCCAATTCTTGACATTAATTTCAGTAATACATTAGATACGACGCCATCTCGAGACAAATTGTCTTGACAGACGAACAGACTGGATGTACGTTACGTTACCTATAAGTGTTCCGTTTTGTCGTTATGAGGTACGGAACCCCAAAAATTATATTATCATTCTCGTTATATATTTAATTTCTATTTTATTAAATAAATCTGACATTATAATAAATTGAATGAATTAATCAGCAGTTTGTTTAAAGTGATATCGGAATTTGTATTTTATTTTCAAATTCAAATTGAAATTTAAAATATTGTTTATTCAAATAGATTTGTTATAAGCATTTTTGAATCGTCGAATGAACATATAAACAAAAAAATTACCACCGGTTTGAAAAGCAGTTCTGCTGAGAAGAGCAGGCAAGAAACTCAACAGTTGTTTTTTCAATATCAACGGTATTTAATTATTACATTAACTGGCAGTTATCCTGCATGACATTCAATATACATTAATTCCATACATGTTAAAATTGTGCTTACTGAAATCCACTATGGAGGACTGTTCAGTCCCAAGACGTGGGCAGGGCTTGCTTAATGAGCATGAAAACTCAAATTTATTTATTTGTTATGTTATGTTATTGAGAAATTTTACTAAAACTTGTTTCTAAATCTTTGTTTATGTTTATAAATATAAAAAAAATATGTTGATAACTTTTTTTTTATTACAACGACATATTGTCACTCTGTTAAGTAAAACAATTCAATCGAAACCAGGAACACACAATAGTACACTAGAATGGACAAAGTGATCAAAAAATTTGTCAAGTCATTTGTGGTCACATTTACAATATACATATATACTTAAGTATATTATAAATGTAACCCAGAGTATACAACGGAGCTAAGTTGAACTAGATGCGGCTTATAAACTATAATATATATTTTTTTATGTGATTGTTACATTTTTTTTATTTTAAATTTTTCACTGATTATTTTATAATGAGAGGCCATCCTGGTGCAGGGGCACAAAATCTGTCATACTACTACATACCTACATAAATTGTAAAAGTATGTGAGGAAAAATACTTGGTCGGGCTTTCTCGCTTGAATTACACAATGATTTATTTACTATCTGGCTTACTTTCATGTCCTAATAACGTAGAAAAAATCACTTATTCATTTTTGGGAACATTGTATTAGACTTTTAGGTGTAAAACTATGGTTTTATTTAAAGTGACTGACTGACAATATTTTTATAACTTGTTTACTTGATTTATTTATTTTCTATTATCAAAGGTTATTTATAGTTAAAATTACATTTTAGTTATATAGTTACTACAACATATATAGTTACTACAATTACTTTGTTATTACAATTAGGTATCTACAGAACTTGATGAATGAACTCTTCCTTTATATTCAATTCGAATCCCTTGAATTGCAATTATTACAATTTTATCAAAAACGCAAGCTTGAAAATGGGATTCAAGCTGAATATCAAGGAAGAATCAATTATTAATAATGACAATTAGTTATTAATATAGATAAAATATATTACCATTGCAGATTGTTCCTGGGCATTAGTACGATTGATAAAGTGCTTAGGTATAAATGGAATTGCATCAGCAATAAATGTAAATGAGAAAACTAAAGTTGATGCTACGTCAGGTATTTTAATATTTGCACCAACACATGGACATGCCCGTAATACCAGCGAATCCTTCATAAATACCATTAAGCAGGTACAATTTTTTTAGGGTTCCGTATATTAAAAGGTAAAAACGGAACCCTTATAGGATTACTATGTTGTATGTGCCCTGTAATCAAAACCTATAGGTTCCCGTGACCTTACAGTTATGAAATTTGACCTTACAGTTATGAAATTATTAAGAAACAAATTCCTATTATTTCAGATAACCGCATGGCAAATGAATACTGGTTCTTACGACTGGCTCATCATGGGTCGGTCTATGGCTGACTTTAAAATAATAAGTGATACATTGAATGCTACCGCTGGACGCTTCGATCAAAATATCGTTGCAGCTCTGCCTGATATAAAACGACGTAGCAATATAGACTTGTGTAATCACAATTTTATTTATAAAAGAAAAGATTTATTACAAAATCGCAAATTTAAGTACAAAAACCACTCCCGGCTTATACATTGTCATCAGAATAATATTCCTTCATATAATTGTAATAAAAATGGGGGAGAAGTAAATTATTTTCGTACTTCGCCAAGATTTCAAAATATTACTAAATATCAAAAGTACAAAGTCTTTGATAAAATGATTCCTATTTGGCGTTCAGGAATTTTGCAATACAATTTCTCAATGACTTTTCAACCTCAAAATATAAGTCAGTTTTCTTTAAAAACAACTATACGGAATTGGCAAAACGTACACAATTTGATAGCAGACTTTAAGGTCCACCTGTTGCAGTTTTTCAAAGTGCGTCACAACTCAACGTTGTTTGTTTCATATTTAGGTAAGTTTATAAGCGCATTTGATGTTACAATGACGTATTCTAACATGAAATATTAGTAGTTTGTAAAAAATCTTCCTGGGAACCTAGTGTTAGGATATTCTGTTCCGGTTAAGACATTCTGATTCCAATTATCCGCTGAATTCTGGAGTCATTGTGTTTTGAGATTGGCGAAATTCAACGCCGACCTTTGCTTCGTTACCAGAGCGAGTAAATGAAAATATTAAATATTTCATAGTCTCCTTGGTGGTAATCGAACTACAATCTCGCATTTACTGCGCCGCAACGGTCTCTCGGTTTTTATACAAAAAAATACAATTTCGTGATTGTTGGACCTGATGTATTATTAATTTTATTGATAAATTCAGAAAATACCATAAAATTAACATAAAAAAAACAAATAAGTACAGGGTGAAACAGGGTGGAAACGTCAGCACTTCTTTTACGGGTACGGCATATTGGGTAAGTTATTTTAAACCCATATCTACAGAAATTAATCAAGATACCTCATCAGACGTAGGATTTTTTTTCACTTTACGATATTTATCCATACTATATTTCGTGTAACGCAGTTATGTATAGATAGACCAATGACGTAGACACCTACTACTACAAAAATACTACAAGGTTAAATAACTTTAAACTTTGCCGCTAATATCTACGACTCTTTTTCGGATTAAGGAGGAAAGAGGAATATTCTTTTTTGATAGATTTATTTATGCCTGCGTTCTACGTTCTTTACAATGATAATTTTATTAATTATTTTGTTTTTAGGAAAAAAAAGTAAAGTAAAAATTTTTTAAGTTTAATTTAAAGTAGTGCTGACAAAAACACTATATAATGTCTAAAAATTAAGACATTACAATTGAAAAGAAACATTCATTGTAACTTACTATCGTATAGATCTATAATATAAGTAGTATTCTTAGGAGCATGGAGAAGGGAGAGGTCAATGTCCTTAGTACAGCCTCCTTATCCAGTGGAGGCCCGAAATTTTATGGGAGATAAGTTCATATTCGGCAGATGTAATGCATCCATTGAAGCGACGGTGTCTTTGGATGACAATGGAGAGATATCTTCGGAAGTGTTCGACGATGTTTTAAGCTTCCTAGCTTTGCGCCTAAACGCCACGTAACGTTATTTTTAATTTTGTCAACATAATTTTTAAAAATTATCATTATACAGCACACAATTATTGTATGTGTTATTTATCATTGAATTCAAATGCTACATCCATGTCATTCGAATCATGAAAGGCGCAGGGGCACAAGGATGCGACTGTAAACGCGGCGGTTGCGGATTCAATTCCCAAGAGGACATATTTTCATTTCCTCGCTCTGGTAACGGTCCAAAACGCGGCGTTGAGTTTCGCCACTCAACACGCAATGTCTCGAAAATACGGTGGAAAGTGACGAACCGCTACACTAGGTTCACTAAGTTACCTTGCTATGTGCGAGATACAGCGTGAAGCTATAAAAAAGAAAAATACACAGATACACTATGTAGATTATAGACATGTATTCTAATAGTCCTTATTCTTGCTAGACATTAATAATTTTTGTTAATATTACCTTACTTATTTCACTAAAAACTAAAGTTTTTAACTAAAATAATATATTTTTTACCGTCAGTCCCGTCACACGTTACTACGGCAAACTGGGATTCCGTACCTATGAAGGAGCATGGACTGGACTTTTAGGTGCCTTAATGGATCAATCTGTAGATATAGCCTTAGAGGCAGTAACGGCTGTTTCGTCACGTCATAAGGATATGGATTTTATTTTTCCTATAGCCAAAACCATGTGTGTATTTATTTTTCCTCGTTTTCTTGGATAAGCAATATGTAAAAATATTTTTTAACACGTTGTCTTCTTGTCCTAACATTTTAAAACGTTATATTTTCTTTGCAAAATCAAAAATTATAAATTTTTTTTTTTTGGCACCTTCAACGCGTAATATTGGACCAAGAAGGCGTATTATATAATTTACACTTTTTTAATTATGGGTTCATAAGATCCCAATCCTTTGAAAGGTATCCTTGAGGTCACAGGTCAGGCAGGTAGACGCCACAAGTCCCGGGTCTTCTTTGAGTAATAATGCTATTGAGTTACTGTGCCGTGTGATCCCGGCCTAGAATAGGATCATCCTGGTACAGGTGGTGTCGTAGGAGGCGACTAAAGTACGAGTGGTAGATTCACGTCGCCAGCAATGGCAACACGCATGGGCAGACTCGTCCGGATCATTACCACCCCCGGCATTTAAAATCGGCGTTAAGTAGTTGTTGTCGTGGGCGGCGGTAATCACTTACCATCAGGTGACCCGAACGCTCATTTGCCGTGTCTGTTCCATAAAAAAAAACTATAGAATTTTTACTCAAATATTATCATGTATCTCTTTCTTAAAATGTACCCTTATTTATTTTATAATAAAAAAAACCCTTTTTAAAATGAAAATATAGATGGATATTATATAAAATATCGTTTCAGGTGCAACATTTACATACGTCACCAAGAAACGTCTGCAGTTCGGGATATATTTTTGGCACCATTCAATCCTCGACTCATAGCGTGTGTAATATGTATAGCGCTAATGGCATCGATGGCAGTCTATCTTATAAGCAGAACAAAGTTTCACAACGGATCGCGATATATGAGTTACACTGAGGCTTTGGTTTGGTCAACTGGTATACTTTGTCAACAAGGTATTTCAAGAAATCAAAGACTCTAGAGTTGACTTAGGCAAAATGTTGATTTTTAAATTAACATTTGTCGTAGATTTTTTATCCGTCGTGGCCCAAGGGCACAAAGTTGTGAATGCAACACGACGTTTGTGAGTTCGATTGCCACTCGAGTAAAATAAATATTTAATATTTTTATAGTTCCGACATTCTGTGTACACACAATGTCTCCAGAATTGGGCGGAAAGTGGCAAAAGGGAAACGGAGTGTCTTAAAACTAGGTTCCCGGGTTCCTTTGCTATGAGCGGGATACAGCGTGAAGATATTTTTTTTTTTTTTTTATATTAACTAACAAGCCTAACTAATTTTTTACCAGGTGGCTCATGGACACCTCCCAATCCAGCCGCAAGTTTACTGTTAATAGTGTGTTTATTATTCGCCTTGATCACTTACAACGCCTATGCAGCTTTCATTACTTCAGTACTTTCAGTTCGTGTTTCAAGTGTAGGTTCACTGGCAGATGTATTGCAATCGTCCCAACTAAAAATAGGATATGTGAAAAATGGAGCTGATCAAATGTATTTAATGGTAAGAGATAAGTATTAATTATTTCATAGGCCTCAATTAAAAAAATACATGTGGATTTTTAGAACATAGTATAGTTTTTCCTTAAGTTATAGTAGATTCAAAATCAAAATCAAATAATTTTATTCAAAATAAGAAGTTACATGCTTTCTTTTTTTTATAGTCAAACAATTTACCACTATTTTTTTTCATTTTTGTTGTTCCACAATCAGGAAAGAAAATTACTTATTAAGGAAACGTATAAAAATTTGATCGTAGCGGGACTTGAACCCGCGCCTCTTTGGAAACCGAGTGGCGTCCGAGTGCTCTGATCAACTAAGCCACACGTTCTCATCGAGCTACGTCGAAATTCTTATATGCTTGTTACAACTTTATTATGTTGTTAGCATCTCTAGAGGGAGATTTGTACAAATTTCCGCTACCCAAAGATAATTACTAGAATTAGCATTTAGTAAGACAATACTTATTTTTAAACATTTTTTACATTTTTAAAGTGTTATTCCACACTTAGGAAAGAAATATACTTGTTAAGGAAACGCATTAAAATTTGAACGTAGCGGGATTTGAACCCATCTAAGCACTCTGACTAACTAAGCCAACCGGCGTAAGAAACTCAGCAGGATTTTTTTTAAATCAATTTTGTACAAATTATTTATCTCTATATATAATAAGACATCTCTATATATAATAAAATTTCACCAATTGCTTTGTTTTAATTCAACTGCTAAAGTTTGGTTCATCAAAATCGGTTCATTAAAAAAAAATATCGTCATTTGAATGAACTCAAGGCATTAGTTTGCCTGCGAATGTTATATAGCAATCGCGCTGGTAAGATTCCTGGCTGAAGAATGACATTCGAAACGTCTTGGTTGTATGACTGTTGATACAAATACATAATTTTAAAGCACTGTTTGTGCGTTTGAAATAAATCGATATAAAAATGGCTAAAAACAGCCTTTCTACGTGTACTCTGTAATAACTACATATTTACCAATTGTACATTTAGCTAATAATATGTATAACTAATTTAAAAACTGTACAGGAATTAATATGCAATCATTACAGTTATTTTACAAAGAACATTATGAATCCTTCAAATCAATAATCTAACATTTAAGGCTGTTTCTGAAAGAGTAAATTAATTATTCACTGACTCAACATAATGTTACAAAAATATATATGTGTAATAAATAATTAGCTTTATGTATATTTTATAAATATCAAATATCAAAAAACAATCACAAATTCTTATAGATATTACGATAATGTCGTAAAAAAATCATATTAGAATATTACAGATTAAAGTAATAAAAAATCATATTAGAAGTCATTATAATTGCCAAAAAAAATGTTCTTGGATCCTACTGTAAAAGCGTACACGTTGTGCCATAAAAGAATTACGGATTCGATGCAATCGAGTGCGAGATGCAGGATGCAGGTTTTAGTAAAATAAAAAATCCGTTCAATTTTTTATACGTTTTCTTAATAATTATTTTTCTTAATAAGTAAAATCATTAATATATTTTTTAACATACATAACTAAGATGCAACTTTCAATATACCAATTCCTTTAAACTGTTTCCTTAATGAGCTATTAGTAAAAATCTAAGTAAATTATTTTACAATAAGACATTGGTACACTCAAATTACTAGTTTTTACCGCTGGCCTTGTTGAATGGCGTTTGGCATTGGCTTGCTTAAATGGAAATAGCTAAGTGTTAGGCATAAGTACGTGATAACAATCGTGATAACAATGGACTACATCGAAACCATAAACGTGATGTACATATAGCCTAAAATGTTCTTCGATAATTATGATACACCCAAAACCTTCTTCGATAAATAGGTTATTTCCAAAATATTACCAATTCAAACCAATAGGTTCTGAGGTTAGTACGTCCAATGAGGTCATCTATGCTATACATATATAACACACACTTTCATGTGTTTTTAGATATTTTAAATTTTTTATTGAGAGTTGAGAATTTATCAAATCTTAGCTGTGAACATGGCGTCTGTGACTCGTAAGATTCAAAATTTTAAGTACTTACCAAATTCTCAAGTTATAGGTGTACCCTCGTAAATTTTTGAAAACTTTAAAATATAAAAACATAGTCCTAATCACTTAATACCAAACATATATTTATACTTTATTTTCTTTTATTTTTAAGCTTCACGCTACTTTATTTCCTCATATGTGCGACATGAGACCGTCGTAGCGCAGGGCATAAGCGTGTTGCGGACGGAATGAATTATTATTTATTAATATTTAATTTCGTCGCTCTGGTATCAAAACAAAATCATGTCGTTGAGTTCCGTCATTCAATAATTCGAATTTTCGAGGCGTTAGCCTCGAAAATTCGTCGGAAAATGGAGAATAGAGTGTTTTAACACCTAATTTACTGTTTATATTTATTTGAAAGGAGCCTTAACCTTAATTGAAAATGCTGGATTCTATTCACTACTATTGTAGAAATTATTGGTTTCAGTCAACAAAAGACGTCCAGCTTAATGCATTTTACATACGAGGATATTCGGAAGCCGAAAACTTAGTATCTACCACTGAAGAGGGCCTAGTGCGGGCCGCTTTGCAAGATTACGCTTTTTTCTCAGGACAACGAGTCGCTCGAACTACTTTGAGGTTTGACTTAATTGTAATATTTTAATCTGCTCTGAAGTATGCAGGCCGGCCTCGCCAAAGCAGAGGTCACCAAGGTTTAAGAAATTAGAACGTACTCTAAATTAACAACGATTCTGTAACATCTTCGATTTTGTAACATTTGGATTAAAATTTCTAACTGTTCTTTTCTTTATTACTCTTATATTCTTTTCATTAAAAGGATAAGGAATTCGACAATGTTACATAATAAAATATCTTTGTAGATCATTAAGCCAAGCACGAGGCCGATGTGCTCTCCGAGAGCTCCCCATCTTGTCGACACGTGCCCAGCTAGCCTTCCCATTGTTATCAGGATCTCCATACGCCAGATCCGTTCTTGTTAGGTAGTATATACTTTATATTTAGTTTCACGTTGCATTACGAACATATCAGGGTTGACAAGGAGAAACCTGGGAACTTAGTGTAAAGACACTCTGTTCTCATTAAAACACTTCTGTTCCCCACTTTCTGCAGAATTTGCGAGGCACTGCGTGATCAGCTATAGACGATTAGTTTTCATGTTTAGTGATGAAACTCGACACCGCGCTTTGTTCTGACTATTTCGGCTCTGGAGCTGTCACGTTGATTTCATACGTTTGTGCTATTGTTGGTTTTAGTCGGTTGCGTCACGTGCTATTGTGCCACGACGGCCGAAAGACGTTATTCTTGTTAGATTTTTTTTAATAAATTATTTTTATATTCAGATTTCAGCTTAAGCCTCACACTGAATACATAAGTATACTTAAACTTAACATTATTCCACACTTAAAAAATATATATTTTTTAAAAACTATAAAATGTATAAAATACTACTGCATAAAATTTTTACGTGGGCTCTGTCTCCTGGTGATCAAAACGGATTATTCCCAAGAGATGCGGGTTCAAATCCCGCTACGTATATTTTTTTTAAGTTTTCTTTTATTTTAAAAAGTAATATAATAGTTTATTGGGTGTTCCCAGTTTATTGCAGCTGCGTAGTGGAGGTGCTTTAGCAAGGTTGGAAGCAGCGTTAGTTCCAGGTATGCCTCAGTGCTCGCCACCGTCGGATTTTGCTTCTGCTCGTGCCGCTGACGTCAAAACTGCATTATTTGTTATATTTTCCGGATTCATATTATCTTCTTGTATAGGTATGTGTAAATAACTTAAATTTAAAATCATAAAATAAACAAATAACTTCTCAATGTTTCTATAGAGGATTCCTTATTTGGCTCGATTTTACTCCAAGACTATAATGTCAGAACTATTGAGAATGAGAAATTTAAATATGTTTTCATTTATTTTATTTTCTAACTGAAATGACAATACTTTGTACAACTCGTTGATTTATATTTAATAATTAATGTAAATAAGCAAGTAAATTATAAATATTTACCTGCTTTGCTCACTTAAAATATTATGTATTTTGTGCGTTTTCAATGTTATTAATTTACTAAATGAATTTTTTCTTAAATATATTTTATCAATAATCTTATCATCACATAAATATTTTTATTATTTGATGTTCCTATTACATTTAGGACGTCAGAAATTAAAAATACAATTTTTAAGGCACTTAACAATCAACAGACGTAATTTTTATTATTTTGCTTATCCAATAGGTGTCGCCGAATATTTTTGGAAAAACAGGATTGAATTTAGAAGATATCTGAAGATTCGTATAACACGAATATTAAAGTAGACTTAAATTAGAATAGCACCCTAAATATAATTATAATTATAACTAGTTTTCTATTTTTAATCGGATGTTTTAACTGTTGGCAAGAGAAAATTCTTTTGATATATTTGCTTTTTCAATCTTTAATCTCATAACATCAAAATGTTGATGTTCAATTATAATATAGGTAATCATATTCGCCAACAATCTCCGGGATATTACTTATCATCTCACGAATTTTCTGTAAAACGTAAAATCTTGTTTTTTCCTATTGGAATTTTAGCGTATCTTTCCAAGTGTTTTCTTACATTTTCCAAGTAATACGTCTTATTACAGCTTTTTAGATCAAATAAATTTTATTAATAGGTTGGAGCTGGTATTTTTATTTGGCAGAGACAAGTGACAAAGTGTTTCATACATATACTTTGATTGATATATACGTATGAATATGTATAGATAGCACTCTTATAGAGCCCAGTCGTCGTGCAGGGGCACAAACGTTCGACGGTAAACGCTACAACTTTTGGGTTCGATTCCCACTCGAGGAAATAAAATATTTTAATTACTTCGCTCTGGTATCGAGGCAAAGGGAAAGGCGTCTAGTTCGACAACTCAACACACAATGCCTCCGGATTCCGGTGTAAAGTGGGGACCGAAAGTGCCTTAATAGGAACGAAGTGGCTTAACACTAGTTGTCCAGGTTTCTTCTGCCTACCATATTATCAAATGCTTAATATTGTAGTTATGTACATCTAAAATTATGTAAAAGAGTAGTAAGTAATTAATTAAAACAAATGTGAATATGCTAAAATGAGATATTTATTTATGATATAAGAAATGGTCTTCAGCTAAGGTTTGTTTGCTAACGGCTTCTTCTAAACACAATTTGAGAGGACGATTAGTTTTTACATTTTCCGCTAAAGCGTTCTGTAGAGTTTTGGATTCTAGTGTACAAAGATTAGTCGCTAGTCTCAAAGCGGCGAAAACACGTATAAACGCAGTTGAACAACCTGATCCTGAAACAGTACATGTAATACATTAAATAAATCAGCTTCACACTGTTGTACCCCGCACACCGCAGGGTCAGCAGGGGGAACGCAGTATTATGACACTCCGTTCTCCATTTTCCACCGGACTAAAAACGACCTCACTACTATTGCACACACAGAAATGTACTCGCATTTATCTGTCAACTAAAGCTAATTTAATAGTTCCCTTTTAATACCTATTGCCAACCGATCGTGGCGTAGGGGAACAAAGTGTGACTGTAAAGGCAACTGGTTGTGAGTTCGATCCCACTCGAAGAAACTAAATATTTATTAAATTCATATTTCCATTTCTTCGCTCTGGTGTAGAGGCAAAGCGCGGCGTTGATTTGTGCCACTCAGCACACAATGCCTCCAGAGTTCAGCGGAAAGTGAGGAACGGAGTGTCTTAATACTAGTTCCCTCTGCCCTGTGTGTGGGAAACAGCGTGAAGATGATTTTTTTTATTCTTTTTTAACTGTTTAATTAGACGTTAGAGGTAACTTAGACTAGCATCTTAATTATTTAATTTATAAAATATACAAATAAAGTTTAAATATGGAAATTTCGATTCATTTACCCCATAATGTTTGCTTAAACTAACACTTAAATATTATTTTCTGAATTAAATACGTAAATTTTTAAAGTACCATAAGTCCCGAATTCTGACACTCCGTTCTCCATTTTCCACCGAGTTCTGGAGTGAGAGTGGAACTCAACGCCGCACTTTACCTTAACACCAGAGAGCTTCTGTCTAATGAAAATATACATTTAAATTAATATTTCATCTTGAGTGGAGATCGAACCCACAACCAGTCACATTTCACAGTTCACACACTTGTGCCCAAGACTGGTCTCAGTACATGTAATACATTAAATTTACTTACAATTTAAAGCTGTTAATTTTAAATGGTTTTTGTTATTATTTTAAATATTAAAAAATCCTTTAATATATTTTATAAGTATTAGTATAGTTCAAGCGAGAGAAGCCGCACGGGTCCGCTAGTTAATGTAATAATTTACATATGAACATAACTAAAAACGACCTCACTACTATTGCACACACAGAAATGTACTCGCATTTATCTGTCAACTAAAGCTAATTTAATAGTTCCCTTTTAATACCTATTGCCAACCGATCGTGGCGTAGGGGAACAAAGTGTGACTGTAAAGGCAACTGGTTGTGAGTTCGATCCCACTCGAAGAAACTAAATATTTATTAAATTCATATTTCCATTTCTTCGCTCTGGTGTAGAGGCAAAGCGCGGCGTTGATTTGTGCCACTCAGCACACAATGCCTCCAGAGTTCAGCGGAAAGTGAGGAACGGAGTGTCTTAATACTAGTTCCGTCTGCGTACCCTGCTGTGTGTGGGAAACAGCGTGATGATGATTTTTTTTATTCTTTTTTAACTGTTTAGTTAGACGTTAGAGGTAACTTAGACTAGCATCTTAATTATTTACTTTATAAAATATACAAATAAAGTTTAAATATGGAAATTTCGATTCATTTACCCCATAATGTTTGTTTAAACTAACACTTAAATATTATTTTCTGAATTAAATACGTGAATTTTTAATATTTAAAGTACCATAAGTCCCGAATTCTCCCGACTTGTAGTCCTGAGGGTAAATGTAATGATATTCGGGCCAGAATGTCTTGTTAAGTATGAAAACAGAGTTCGAGTCTGGCGGGTACCTGAAATTATAAAAAAGATTAAATTAAAAAATCTCAAAACAATAAAAAATATATTATAATCAATCGGCTCATCGAAACCTAAACTTTCATTTATACGTGTTTATTTCAGTAATAGCCCAAGATCCCAGGGCTGCCAGACATACGTCATTTTAGCAAAGCTGAAATTCTAAGGACTACTAGTCTGTAGTATGCGTACTCACTAACTTGAAAGTGATACCCTTTCGGAGGTAGCGCCAAATAAAGATCTATCTCTGTCTGGGAGGATGATTGAGTCATCGGATTGGTCTAGGTGCTTATAAGTTAAAACAAAATAATAAAAATAAATACAAATGTAAAAAAAAAATGTCTTAAAATAGTCTGTAAATTATAAATGTAAAATTAAAGCTTTCTTGTATAGCGTATTTTGCCCCAATTTTGAATATATATGAATATGCAAATTTAAGCAAATCTTCATTTAGAAATTGATACTCCAGTAATGAATACCTAATTATCTACAGCTAATAATAGACCGGGACAATGTGTCATCACCGAATACAAGTTATCTTGTAATAAAATAGAAAAAAAAATCATTTTAGTCCAAAATAATTTAAGATTTTACATAAAAATTAAATCGTTTTGTTTCGTACAAGGCTGTGATATTTATCATAAAAGCTTATTCGAGGAATTCTTAATTTAGGCTTTCAAGTAGCTCTTGACATTAATTTTAGAGGATATTTTTTTCTTTGAAACGTAGAACTAATTAGTAAAACATTATGTAACATAAGTAAAAATAATTGATATCGATATCGATAAATGAAGAAAATCAGTTCAGAGAAATCAGTTCTTGACATTTATCAATATAAAAATAAACATAATACATAAGTTTCTATATTAAAATAAGCAATTTAATTGTTTTACAACATACTTAGTTATATAATATCTATCTATAGCAATTCATAAAATACGCTTAGATTGAAATAGTCATTATAGTGGAGAAAATAATATGTTAAGTTAGATATTATCTAAACAATTACTCTCTCTCTTAATCCATAACATTTATCCCTTTTTTTAGAAAAAAATATGTACATTTAAATTTTAATGATATTCTACTTACTTCTCGCCTTCTTTAAGACCCCAAAGGCATACGCCACTCTCCAGTAACCAAGAAGCATGTAACACGAGCGCGTACCGCACAAAGCCCATTACAAACAAGGTGCTTAGTACTGAATCGTTCCAGTATTCCAGAGGAGCGTTAATTGGTAGAATAAGAAAAAGAACTGCATATAGTACCCAGTAGTATCTGTAACAAAATATAATGGACTTATTTATAAAAGTACTCCTCAACTGTACATTTTTCTTTAATATGTTTAGCAGATTTTCATTGCATAATCTTTTTTTTAATTATTAACCTAAATTTAATATAGTATCTATTTAATAAATGTTTCCCCATACCAATCAAGCCAACTAGATATCAAATATGACGGGCTCGAAAAATGTCTAATCTCTAGCATTTCTTTTTTATTTAGCTGCATCCCACACACAGCAGGATAGGCAGAGGGAACCTAGTGTAATTTTGGGGCCTCACGTGTTCTGTGGCGAAACTCAACGCGGCGCTTTGCCTCGACACCAGAACGAAGAAATAAAAATATTAAATATTTAATTTCCTCCATAGGAAATCGAACCCACAACCACAACCCCTGCACTACGACTGGATTCAATTTTAGCATAATTTTTTTATTTTAATACCTTACAATCTTACCGTCTTTGAAACATAACGACGTTATCTGCCTGTAGGTCTGACATATCTATTGAATTTTTTAATTCTTCCTGATAGGGACTTAGCTTATTAAATCGTGTTATAAATTGAGCATATAAGAATCCTTTTCTGGAGTCGTGAAGATCTGAATCAGTTTTAAAGTGGGCATGGTGAAGCCTGTGATATTGCACCCAGTCGTATATTGGTCCCTTGAAACGAAATACATATTTGGATTATTAGGAACGACTATTATATAAATCAGCTTGTCCCTGTATCTCGCACACAGCCGCAGAGCAGAAAGAACTCAGTGTTAAGGCACTCCGTTTCCTATTTTTCGTCGAATTCTAGGGGAATTGCGTGTTGAGTGGCAAACCTCAACGTCGCGCTTGTTGTGTTGTCTCCGGGCTATAAAACGAGCTCGTTCAACGAGGGTTCCGTACAAAAATTGGAAGTCTCAAGCTTTTTCTTAAATTCAAGCTTAGGTTAGCGAGAATCCTTTCATCTGATACTTTACTTGAACTAGTGACTTTAATACCAAATTTCACCCTATTTAAGGCTTTTTTTTATAATATAACCACAAATGGATAGTTTTCTGATTTTTTCCTGAACTAGTGCTACCTGTAGATGCTTAGATTTCAAATTTCATAGGTCTAGGTCAATCGGAAGTACACTATTAATTATACTGCCCTTTATAGTGTCGAAATACCCATTTAGTGATGTAAATGGCCATATCTTTTTTTTTAAATAAATGTAGTAATAGATTCTTTTTTAAGGAATGGAGCCGTACATCTGTGTATATGGTTTAAATTTCAACTCGATATCTCCAAGCGTTCCTGAGATAAAGGTTCTTGACAGACAGACAAACAGACAGACTTTCCTTTTTTTCTTAAAGGTAAGGAATTCTAAAAATGAACTTATAAATTTAAACATTTTATTTCGAGTGGGGATTGAATCCACAACCAGTTGCGTTTACAATCACACACTTGTGCACCTGCGACACGACTGTAATCTAGGCTATATATTTTGAACTATACTATAAAATTACAGTAAGAAAAAATTTTACAGACAAATATTATATAAAGAGGTTATTAAAATTAAATTAAATCAAATCAATTTAATTTTAATAACCTCTTTATATAATATTTGTCTGTAAAATTTTTTTTTACTGTAATTTTATAGTAAAGTTCAAAAGGTTATTATAATATTAAATATAGAATTTCATTAGCTGCCACAATAATGACACTACGTAACACTGAAATTTGAAACTACTATGAAGGTGTTTTTGTTTACAGAGTATTTTTGTCATCACAAATTTAAATGAAACCACAGTTTTAGGTACTCTTTAAAAACCTAATACAATTAAAATAAAAGAAATTATTCAACTTAACACGTGATGCCTCCAGAATTAAGCAGAAAGTGGGGAACGGAATGTCATAGCACTAGGTTTCCTCTGCCTACCCTGCTGTGTGCGGGATACAGCGTGGAGCTGGATTTTTTTATATTTTTTTTAGATTTTTCCAAAAATGAAGAAGTGATTATTTCAAACAATGTCAGTAATTAATAAAATTATCATTAAAAAATGAAATGCCATTTATTAAGAATGACGCAAGCAGACATAAAATCTATCAAAGCGATAACGCCGCATACGACTCATTCACGACATCGAATCGTAAGTAATAGCGGCGATGTGGAATCGCGTCAAATAGCGCGACAAATATCCCTTTCTCATATTTTATTATTATTTTTATTTTAGGATTTTTATTTTAGGATTAGGATTGGGCGCCGGGGCTTGGCATTACCTGATGCGAAACGCAGTGGCATAAAGCCACTACTTCACGCCGGTTTTAAATGCCGGGGGTGGTAATGATCCGGTCGAGTCTGCCAATGCGTGTTGCCATTGCTGGCGCCGTGACTTTACCACACGTATTTTAGTCGCCTCTTACGACACCACCAGTATCAGGATGATCCTATTCTAGGCCGGGATCACACGGCACAAAATATTTTTGTAGTAGTATGTGTTTACGTTATTGGTATCTATTCGTAACAGCGTCACACGAAATATTATACAATATGGATAAACATCGTGAAATGAAAAGGAAAACTCTACGTCGAAACTGTTGAGGTATTTTGATATTTGTTTAGGCACGAGTTTAAAATATTTATCTAATATGTTGATTAATTGTTTTGGCTATAATACTTGTATACTTAATAACATAAGCTAACAATACCTCTTCACTGCAGAAAGTGGGGAACGGAATTGTCTTAATGGGAACGAAGCGTTAACACTAGGTTTTTCTACGCCTTCCCAGCTTTGTCCATGTCGATGGTTGATCCATCCACGATGATAACCATCAACCATCGACATGGACATATCGATAGCATCATACATTTCTCGAGTTCAATTGTATCTTTATATACTCACGTGTCCAGCCAGCGTTTGACACAGCATTAAAAATATTCGCAACTCTAAACTGGCTTGGTAGGTGCGGTGAGCCCATAATCTGTGAGAGCCCACTGTGACTCCCAATGTCGCTAGTCAGGGTTAGCGCAATCACTGAAATATCAATTTAAAATGTTTTATATTATGTATCAAATTCAACATAATTACAAATATTAATCGATGTTTATCCGTTGTTCTTAATTTAATAAAATATTAGCTTTATAATTAGAGGTCTGTCGTGGCACATGGGTGGCACACACGTGTGACACAACAGATTGTGGATTCGATTCCCACTCGAGGAAATACACATTTCCGTGAGTGGGAAATGTAAAAAAAAAAATAATTAACATACGTACATAGGAGTACAGTCAACAATTTCGCTTCGAAAAATAAAAGCCAAATGCCATATAAAGACAGCAGGTGTATATGTATATAGAAAAGAACTGCTGGCCAGTTTGCCTCCCTAGATTTGCTCATCTGTGATAAATCTGTTGATGCAGAATCTGCCATTGCTACTGGGTCAAATGTTACCTAAAACATAAAATAATAAATAAAAAAGTAAACAGTTTTTTTTTTTTAAATATAATTATAACCTAACTAAAACAATCACTTGGGAAACTCAAAGTACTATTAAATCTAGCAGTCGGGTAAAATTTACCCGACGCAAAGAAGGGTGATATGGTACATTCAATAAGAAAATAATTTTTTAATCTCTTAAAATTTCATTACTTTATGTAAATATAATATATAACCTATTTGTTTTAATTTTATTTTTATCAGTTTTTATTAATAATATTTTTATTAATTCAGGCTTGTCTTAACCCTTTCATCTGATACTTCATTTTAATAAGCGCCCCCTTTTATAGCTAGTATTATTTAGAATTTAACCACTAATGTATAGTTTTCGGATTTTTTCCTTAACTAGTACTACCTGAAGATGTTAGGTGCCAAATTTTGGTGCCAAAGGTTTCATAAATTTTGATTCCTTTTATAGTGTTGAAATACTTTTTTTTCGCTATATAAAGGGCCATATCTTTTTTTAAAGTAAGTGTTAATAAATTTCTTAAAAAAAGTTAAACGTTTTTTTTTCAGAAAATTAAAGGGCCGTAGATCTAAGTATATGGTTTGAATTTCAACTCGATATCTCCAAGCGTTCCTGAGATAACCGCTCTTCACAGGCAGACAGAGAGACAGACTGACAGACGGACAGCAAAGTGTTTCCTTTTCCTTTAGTAGTTCCTTTTTTCCTTAAGAGGTACGGAACTCTTCTTTAATGAAGTATTTCGAATTTCTTACAGAATATAGTAACCCTATTTAATAAACATTTATTTACATTTGATATAAAAAATCGATATTAATTTCAAGTTGCTTTACATAAGAAAACCCTAGTAATACGTAGCGACCCGTCGCCACACCGTACGTTTTACTATATACGAGTATAGACTATACAGAGATTTTTTTATATTCACCACTTTAAATAAAACCACAGTTCAAATTACTCTATAAAGCCTTATATAATTAAAACGAAAAGATTTTACCATAAAGAAATAGTTATTTTTTCAAACAAAAAATATAATAAAATTAATTTGTAAATTGTAAAATAAACCGTCATTTGTTGAGACGGACGTTAAACGTTGTCTAGGTTTGTTATTTTAAAATAGGCAATTACGAAAAAATTTGAACAAGAGATTTCTCATTTTGGTATTTTTGTTGAGAATAAAAAGTGACAGATCGGCAACGTTTAGTAGTATTTTTGTATTAGTGGAGTTTACGTTATTGGCATGGTATATAATATGGTATTGGTCTATTCGTAACTACGTCATAACATAATGTCCTACGTATAAACTGTTGAGAAATTTTGATATATTTCTTTAGATGTGGATTTGCAATATTTTACCCCTTTGTGCTGCTCCCGTAAAAGGATCGCAGACGCTTCCAACTGTTTACCGTACACGCCAACGATCCGGTTTATAACTGCGCCTATAAATGTTCACATTAATACAAAAAAACCGACTGTTCATTTGGATAAACAGACCTATTCTTAAACTAATTGAATCTTAATAAGAGTGTTGTTGAATTTAATATATCAAAAATAAAAAGAAAATAATACAAGATTACCAAGTCGGTTATAATTCTTCTAACTTAACTTTTTTATTCTTCGAACTTAACTTAATGCTAAATAACTATTGGGCTTGTTGGTTTCTTATTAGTTCTAGACAATCGAGTTTTATATTTTTTTATAAAAAAAAATAAATCAAAACTTAATTATTTTACTAAGTGCTTACTTTTAGTTACTTTTAAAAATACGCTTAAAAATTCACGCTTACAATATTTCATAGCAAATTGTAAAATATCAAGATGTCAAATTTAAGATGTACATTCGCAATTTAGTATAAATTATTGTTTTGCATATTGTATATGTATAGTTCGAGTGCACGTGCTTCGTGTGCCATCAATCTGCTCTTCCGAAACGGCTGGAGCGATTTGAATATTTTTTATTTATTGTGACCACTCACGATGTGTGGGGAACAAAATGTCTAAACAATTTAATATCATACATTTGTTTACATGAAATTTTCATACATTTACTAATTATTAATGTATCACGAATACGCGCCGCTTAACACGCAAAGCACTCTATTATAAAATGACGCTACAGCGATCACAGTATTATACTGTATTGTTGGTTGACTGCGTGCAACGAGACGTGTTACAAATGGTAGAAACCTCAATGCCAATTATTATTTTTTTTTATTTTTATATGTGTATTTCGTATTATATATATTCACTTTGTACTTATATTTTCTGAACGATTATTACGAGATATATTTTACTCACATGCCATGTGCCATCTCTCACTCATCATCTCACACTCTCGAGGCACAAATTGAAAAGAAAATATATTTATTTTTTAATACAATATTTTTCTCACCAATATAGTTAATTGAGTATACAATTTTTTAATATTAACAAACGCAAATACAACATAATAATATTATTTTTTATGATCACTTTCAACTTTCTCGGTAGATAATGCGCGTGTGAATATGTGCACTTGTTATTTAACACTGAATCATGGTACTACAATCAACTTTCCTACGCTCAACTACTTTATAATTCATCGACACGAGTTTAAGAGCTGACTTGACATTTGCAAGAAGCAATGTAGCAAATAATAAAAATAATTTTCCGTTAACAGATATTCATTAACCTAATTAATTATTTTAAAATTATAGCCTACTAGTAGGCCCCACGCGGCTTCTTAAGAAAGAAGGGGCTTCACTTAAATAATATTAAGTAAGAACTAAATATTATTTAAGTGAAGTTGTTTGGTTTTTTAGTATTATTGTCTATAAGTACTGTTGTAAATATCAGAAATCGTAATTTAAATCTTTTAGTATGATATTTATTTAAAAAAAAAATCTGCTCTCAAATATTCTGTGTCTATTTAAGTAACTCGGTCGGTTGGTAAGGCGGTCCTTTGTATGTAAGTGTATCCTTTGTTTGATGTAAAGTAAATATCGTTCCATAAGCAAATGTCCTCCTCTATTGGACAGGGAATTCCTATAAGGAGCTAAGGGCATAAAGTTCCAGACGAATCGATAAACAAACAAATATTTTAATATTGTTTGTTTGTATTTTATATAGCATCGTTTTTATAACTAGATGTACTTATAAAGACGCGGTTATTTTGTCAGTCTTAAGTCACAGATAGACATTTCATTTATATTTATAAGTATGTATTTATAGCTGAAAATTGTCCACTAAAATTAAAAAATCCTTTAGCTAAGGTATTTTATTAATTGTTAAAAATTCTTATAACTACATTTGACATTTTATTAGTTCTTATAACTAGGCTAATATATTACCACCACCACCAGCATATGCGTTCATGGCGACTAACAAATCTTTGATTTATCTGATTCTGTTTTGTTTACAGTATTATGGTTCTCTTAGTTTAGCTGGACTGTTCATCAGATGTCACAGATCTTCTATTTTTTTTCAGTTACACGTATGTATGTATCTGGCATGTACCAGAGCTGGCAGAGGTCGCCTAGTGTTAAGACACTCCAAACCCCTACCTTTCGCCGAATTATGGAGGTAATCCATATTGAGTGGCGGGTCTAAACGCCGCGCTTTGCCTCGACACCAGAGTCAAGAAATGAAAATATTAAATATTTTATTTCCTCGAATGGAAATAAAATATTTAATATTTTAGAATCAAACCCACAACCTGTCACGCTTACACTCCTGTGCAATGGAAAATGCTCATCACGCTCAATAACTTTTTAAAACCATTCCACTTCTTTTCCTTCTTTTTTCTTTAGCTGGACTGTTATGATTTTTCATCAAATGTTCCAGGTCTTCAATTTTCATATGTAAGTGAAAAATGCTCATCAAGTTCTACAACTTTTGTTATGGACACGTCTCATTATTTCTAATAGTTAAGGTGGACTGCTATGATTATTCATTAGATTGACCAATTTTTTATTTTTATATGTCAGTGGAAAATATTCTTCATGTTCAATTACTAAGTAAACTAACAAACGTTTTATTTTGGGTCACTTTGAAAATTTAAATATCCTTTGTCACTAGTACAATTTTGACGTATTTAAAGACAATTCATGTGTCAAAACCCGTCCCGCTGTTTGTACTGTAGGGTGTGCCTAAGAGTTAGACATACATACATACATACGGTCGAAAAACATTACTTTCCTTTTAATAAGTTAGTGTAGAGCAAAAAACGCAATAAACGTATATTACGTTTTGGATTTTGGAATACGTTCATTGTGATATGTACAGTAAACCTTGCTTGATTTTAATACAATGCTTGTAACTAATTGACCTTTGCTCCTTTTAACACTACAGGAAATGATTTTGGTGTGAATGCACCATTAATTACAAAAAGTATTCATATAATACGAGTAGGTGCATTTCTTTTTATATAGAGACCGTAGCGTTTGGCGCTCCGTTCTCTATGACTATCCCGCTGGAAAAAAAAGCGTAAAAGTGCGTAAAACTAAGTAAGTAAGTAAGCATTTCTTTTTATCAGTTTCACGTTGTGTTCCGTGCACAGCAGGGTAGACAGAGGGAACCTAGTGTTAAGACACATCGTTCCCCACTTTCCGCCAAATTCTGGAGACATTGCTTGTAAAGTGGCGGAACTTAACGCCGCGCTTTGCCTAGACACCAGAGCCAAGAAAAAGAAATATAAATTTAAAAGAATATTCATTTCTTCAACACAAATATCAAATAAATACATAGATTCCTCGATTCGTTCGTTCGTTTGAAATAAATCTATATAAAAATTCCTAAAAACATCTTTTCTACGTGTACTCTTCAATAATTACATATTTACCAATTGTACATTTAGCTAATAATACATGTAACTAATAATATATGTAACTAATATAAAAACTGTACAAGAGTTAATTTCCAATCATAACAGTTATTTTACAAAGAATTAGGAATCCTTCAAATAAAAATTTAACATTTAAGGCTGTTTCTGAAAGAATAAATTAAATTATTTTATTATAATGAAAACACATTTAACAGAGTTTTAAAATTAAGATGAGACGTACATAACATGCTGCACAAAAAAAACGTAATGTTACAAAATTATATATGTATAAGAAATAATTAGCTTTATGTATATTTTTATAAATATCAAATATCAACATTGGTTGTATTCTTTAATTCAAAACAATCAAAAACCCTTATGGAAATTACAATAATGTAGTACAAAAATCATATTAGAAGACATTATAGTCGTCAGTTAATTCTGGTTATTAAATCAATAATCATGTTTAGAATATAATCGTTGTATACATTTTGATAAATTCTTTTTTAACAAAAAGAAAAACCGACTTCAAACAAAGAACTAAAAAGAAAAAAATAATTTTACATAACGTAAAACGTACTTTGATTTTGTTAAGCAAACATAGTTAAAAAAGATTTTATAATGAAGTAGGTGTGAAGCTAATGCTACTACAACTTTACTAGAATATCGAATTACTAAGCCTGTTTGTTTCACTTGGCACCGACTTCAAAATCATAAAATCTTTTTTAAAAAAGTTCTGAGGTAACAAATATAAAAAAGTCGAATTGATAACCTCCTTTTCTTACAGAAGTCGCTCAAAAATTCACCTGAGTTCATATATTTGGTCCTAAGAATTGAAGAATTTCGTTACTTTGTCATGGTTTTCATTATCAGAACCTAACCAAATTTTCACCAAATTACCCTTGCAGTGTATCCTTTTCAATAAAATCATCGAAATCGGACATGGAATATTGAGTTATTCGTCCATTTGTCGCGCACATACTTGATGCAAATTTAACATTTACCTGATTTTCTCATGGGTATCATTCTCAGATATGAATCAAAATAGGACCACACGAGAAGCACTAGCTTTCAAATAAAAAAAGAATCATCAAAATCGGTTCTTCCAGTAAAAAGTTTATCAAATCAATCAAAAAAGTTCAGGGTAACAAACATAAAAAAACCTTCCCCTTTTTGAAGTCGATTAAAAAAGGCGGAACTATTGTTGTGTCAAGTCAGTATTTAATAATATTTGTAATTATATTAAAATAAAGCCTATTTGATGCGAGTTGGACTCGTCCACCAAAGCTTCTGCACCAATTTCAGAATTGTAAGTGAAGTTAGAAAGACAACTTATAAAAGTTGACAAACTGAAGTTTATCGATACATGCCCTCATTTTGTATGAAATATACCAATAATATTCATTTGTACAAATGTTGTTCTATGAAATACTTAAATAATAAATAATATATATAATTTTTCACTTTTTGGATATTTCCTTATTTGTATTGTACGTTCTCACTTTGTGCCAAATTTCATAACTATAGGTCCACGGGAAGTGTATTCTTTGATTACGCAGCGAATTTAATTAAACAACATTATATTTATTTTTTTGATATTATATGACATTATTGATATTTAGCAAAATCGATGCATAAAGACTCGTATATTTTCATTATATTGACTTAAGGTCGATTTTATTTCTGCTTCTGAAATATTTGATATTAATAGCTTAATAGCTCTACGCGATCTTGAGATAAATGGTCCTGACAGACGGACCGATAGACAACAAAGTGATCCTATAGGTGTTTCGTTTTTACCTTTTGATGTATGGAACCCTTAAAATTATGTCAAAATGTCTTTATGGGGAACGGAGTGTCTTAACACTAGATTCCCATGTTCCCTCTGCCTACCCCTGTTATGTGCGGCACACAGGGTGAAATTATAATTTTTTTATTTTTTTTATTTTGTTTTTTTTTTATTTTTATATTGATTACGAATTAGAAGTAAAAAATAGAATAATTTAAACCATCGATATTTAAGATAAAATTGCCTATTAATAAAATATACACTTCTGTTTCTATTCTTAATCATAATTTTGCGCTTGTAACGTTTTCACACGAAAATAAATTGTTCTGTTCAATATTTAATTGGCATATAATCATCATATAATATAATACAATTAGCAGGCAAAAATTAATATAAAGACATTTTGTAATAGTGTTAATATTAAATTTTTCTTACCTTTAAAGTTAACTGTATCCACGACAATGTACTTGCACATTAAACAATACAGTGCCTAGCAGAAAAACAGCTGCGTCAGCGCCGTTACATATTCATTGTAAGAAATAAAGGAGCTTTCACATTAAGGTATTTTAATTTTTTATATTTATTTTTTACATACATATTTTATGAGTTTTCTATTAATTTGCTTTTAAATAATGTATTAAGAATATTTAAACTAGTCGTACATACTCGTATAAGGCAAGCGTGGCGCAGGAGCACAAAGTGTGACTGTGAGCGCGACTGGTTGTGGGTTGGATCCCTATTCGAAGAAGACGTAACGAGGAAAACGTATAAAAATTTGAACGTAGCGGGACACGAACTCGCGCCTCCTGGAATCCGACCAGGCGGTCTGACCACTAATCCATACGTTCTCATCAAGCTACGTCGAAATATTTATACGCTTATTACAACTTGTTTATGTTGTTAGCATCTCTGTAGGGAGATTTTTACAAATTTCCGCTACCCAATAATAATTACTAAGAATTATCGTGTAGCAAGAGAGAATGCTATTTATTAAATATTTTTAACATTTTTAAAGTGTTAATCCACACTTAGCCTTGGTGATGATGAAGGATGGTTAGGATCCCCCTTTTCTCCAAATCATCAACTGTGCTCACTAAGATGTCTGCCTAGGACCTACTACTTTTTGGCAGACCCGCTTGGGTTTAACACGGTAGCGGTTACCGAACTTAGCGATAGCTAAGTCACATTAATTGGCATATCCTAAGTTTATCAGAAGTCCAACGGAAGGGAGACGGCACGTTAAGCCTAGAGTCAGAAAACTTGTCCTAAATCTGTGGAGGTGACTAAATTTCCTAGGGGGTGGTCGGCTTTTTGTTCAGCAAATCTCATAAGCAATGTTGTAGAAATCAGTAGTGTGAAGAACTTAGTAGAATAAGCTTTTACAAGATAACTTAAAGACAAGGTACTCAGTTTTCAGGGCGTACCTGTAGGTACGCTCTGAAAATTGTACAGGCATACGAGCTAATTTTGACATACTCTGATTACAAGGAATGATGGAAGCTACCAATTTAGTTATCGCCAAAGCCCACCCCAACACCTCGGTTCTCTACAACATTGTTATGAGAAACTTCAATGCAAAAGTGACAATCGTAAGTCATTAGTTTTCCTCTAGGTGATACTCAAAAAGTTGAGATTTTTTTAGTTGACACTAACAGCCGACAGACGATTCAGAGCACGTTATGCTCTAAGTCTGTGTAAAGGATAAAATAAAAAAGGAAATGGAGATACCAACATAGGTCAGCAAAAATTGTGTGTTAAAGTTGCAGTAGGTTCAACACGTCTGTCGAAGGAGCGATGGCCGTAGGAACAGTGGAGACCGCAGATAGGCAAGTGTAGCATAGGAGCCTTCAACTCGATTGACTGACTAGCTGAAGAAGGTTGACTAAATGCGGTAGGCGAAGGATGGGGACCTGAGTTGATATTACTTATAGACATTTTTTAAACAAATCTTTATTCCTCTTCACACAATCTTTCATTGTATATAAAATGTGACCTAATGAATGTCTTACTACGTGAATTGTAACTAATTGATTGGAAAGTTTATAACGAAGCAGACTAGGTTATATTACATTATGTTCATCGTTTTGAGGTAATCTACTGTTTTGCTCTTAAAAAGCGAAAGAAACCTACCTGTACTTAGAATGTGTCATGTCATACATAACTCTTAGTAAGTTTCATTTAACCACGGAAGCGAAACCGCGGTTAAAACATTTATCTTAATACATATTAGCTCTATCTATTATATTATATTTGAAATATAGAAACGCACTAAACTTCTGTGTAAATTATTATATTGTCCATGCCATATATTTCCAGGCTCATTATAGTCCTTCAAGCTCAAACTTAAATTCATATACTTTCATTGCATCCAAAATCCTTTTTTATAAATCACAAGAGTAAGTAAATCAAAAAAGGTAGAAAGATAAGTTTTAAGTTGACAACATGAATAAAAAGTTTGTCTCAAATAATGTTTTTATAATGTCTGTTATCGTCACATTACATTTAAAATATAGTTTTATGATTTATTTATTATTTAAAAATCATAAAACTCCATAAAATAAAATAAAAATCATAAAACACAAACAAAACTCAGGTCAGGGGACAAGAAATTGGTGTTCGCAGTGTTTGCAAGAAAGATAGCTTAACCCCTTTATTCCTGTCACTACATGAATACAAAGCTGCAGGTTTATTTGCTGAATCTTTTCTATACCGAACATACAATTGTACATTTATATAAAATCTACAAAGATGACTAAAAATTGGAAAATCTACTACAAATAGATGTATTTAAGATCAAAACATTATATATTTTAGTCTAACACTAGATTCTTTTTTTTGATTGATAAGTGCACACAGCAATTTATATTATCTACACCAAAACTTATATTCACTCAAATATGACACTCTGATTTACATTTATATATTAATGACCAATTTTCTTTGAGGTATCTGAGTAGATTTCTAGGTAATAGTGTATGTGTTTGTATTAAATTTAAAGTAGAATGTTACAGTGATTCAGCATTTACAGCATGTTTAAGTAAGCATGAGTTACGTAACATAAACTTCATTTAATTTACATTTCTTTTGTTTTACTTAGAAAATTTTGTACAACCTTCAGTAAAACAAATATGAATATGTATATGAGGCAGCCGTTGCGCAAAATTTGGGTAGAAAGTCGGGAATAAAGTAGGTATCTTAACACTAAATCTGCCTACAGTACATACACTACTAAAGAATATATAGTAATTTAGTACAATAAAGTAAGTACTCACTAATTTAATAAGTAAACAAGTTAAAGGTCCAGCTCGATACGTAAATATTAATTTAATTATGTTAAAATTATAAATAAAAAATAATTCAATCAATATTCACTGACCCACAGCAACGCGTGGTTAGTAGGTAAGGGAGTATTAATAATTTCTCTTATTATTTTCCTTACTTTGAAGTTGTTAAAATATTATTTCTTGTAATTTAGTTTTTTTTTAACTTCACACGTATTACTAGATTCTCTGCTATATCTCAACTCTTCCTCTATTCTTCTGATTCTTATTCTGATTTTCTACTCTTCCTCTACTATGCTATAAGAAAAAACAGCGTGAATAGAAATTATAAATGAAATATTTAATATATTAGCCTTCTCGTAAGTGTTAATTCACTTAAATCCTTATTGTTTTTAAACATTTTTAAAGTGTTAATCCACACTTAGGAATGATAAATACTTATTTAGAAAACGTATAAAAATTTGAACGTAGCGGGACTCGAACCCGCGCCTCCTGGAAACCGACCAGGCGCTCTTATGTTTGAAAATATTTAAAAAATAGTATTCTCTCATGCCAAACGATAATTCTTAGTAATTATCTTTGGGTAGCGGAAATTTGTAAAAATCTCCCTACAGAGATGCTAACAACATAAGTTGTAACAAGCGTATAAGAATTTCGACGTAGCTTGGCGAGAACGTATGGCTCAGTGGTCAGAGCGCCTGGTCGGTTTCCAGGAGGCGCGGGTTCGAGTCCCGCTACGTTCAAATTTTTATACGTTTTCTAAATAAGTATCCTTATTGTTTTCAGCTTCACGCTGTATCCCGCATATAGCAGTATAGGCAGAGGGAACTGAGTGTTAAGACGCTCTGTTCCCCACTTCCCGCCGAATTTTTGTGGCATTGTGTAAAGCGTGGCGAAACTCAACTCCGCAACTGAAATCAATAACTTGCTTTTATATAAATTCACTTATTGCGAAATTTTTTTGCCGTGTGATCCCGGCCTAGAATAGGATCATCCTGGTACTGATGGTGTCGTAAGAGGGGACTAAAGTACGTGTGGTAGAGTCCCGTCGCCAGCAATGGCAACACGCATAATCAGACTCAACTGGATCATTACCAACCCCGGCATTTAAAACCGGCGTGAAGTAGTGGCTTTATGCCACTGCGTTTCGCATCAGGTAATGCCGGGCCCCGGCGCCCAACCCACTTTAAAGGCCGGCAACGCACCTGTAAATCCTCTGGTGTTGCATGGGGTCGTGGGCGGCGGTAGTCACTTACCATCAGGTGACCCGAACGCTCGTTTACCGTGTCTTTTCCATAAAAGAATATATATATTAGCAACTTACTTTTATAATCGTATCAATTGCTTCTACAAACATATTAAAAATGGTTCGACTATTGTAATAAGAGAACCTATTTCTTTATATCGGAGGATGTTCTCAAATAAACTATATTTCTAGATAAACAAAATATGATTGCTTTGTTATTTGTATACTTATATTAAATTATATGAACTATAAACTAAATTAAACTTTCATAACTAAATTTCTCGATTTTACACACATTGAAAGTGTCCCATAGTCCTCTTTATCCGACTGCGTGACATAAAGGTGAGTAATGTGTTCATCTATAAATCAGTCTGTGTATCTAACCTGTTCATTTGTTTGTTTATACGTGGCGTTGTAGTGTCTAAACGAATTGAACAATTTTGATGTTTCTTATGTGAATCGATTTGTCTCAACATTGCGGTCGTCACTAAAGACGTAACAACAACAAAAAAAACACCACAGCGACAGCCACCAGATGCCATATTGATTGATTGATAAATATGAAAAAAAAGAACTGTGTAAAACGGGATATGTTAAATAGGTATTCAATAAAGATTGTTGGGTTCCTTTCATGATTTTTCATTTTAAGTGCCAATTTAGGATATATCTTTTTAAATTTGTTTAAGAGCCATTCTTTTCTTGCTAATTTGCCTACTTATAACAGGTATACTTTATAGTAACGAGGATAATAACAGTGATGGTCTACCGTTAGTGGACTATGATAGATGGTACAAATCCCCACAACATTAAAACCCACAAAAAAAATTGCGCTTTATTTCTCCTATAATCCTAATAAAGAAGTTAATAGATCAAAACTTTCCTGATATGTATACTTAAACAGAAACTGAACTATAGAAAATATTATTTAAATTACTGTTGTGTTAAAGCTTACTTATTTTACTTGAAAATTAAAAAATAAGAGATAAAATAATTGTTGTTTATTAACTATTTAAAATACGTTATTTTTGGAGTCAGTTTATTTATATTTTTTTCCTCACACATAATGACCCTCGTATTGGAAATTAATAACACATTTTTTTATTTTTTTTATTTTATTCCATTTATCAATAAATAACCACAGATAACACAAGGTAACCAGATTCTGGCGTCACAACAATAAATTAATTATTTATATGTACACATTGGACGTAACGAGGACTTCATTCATATTTGACAACAAATCTTATTCTAGGAGATTAAATTCATATAATATTGACATTTTTTACGTATACATTTAATTAAAATTATCTATAACAATTTTTCAGAAAAATAAACGTATTGTCAAAAAGTCTAAGGTAATTTTTTTACTAGAAGCTTAATATTAACACATTAATCACGTACAGAGCATCTTTTTATATCAAAAAATCTGTAAATATATACGAGAAATTGCGTGAATGGAATCAGGAGCAGCGCCGCCATTGAAGTATTATACTCCAATATTTATACAAAGAATATTTATTTGGCATAAGCTCATATTATTAAAATTATCCTTTTTACTACTTTACTATTAAATTTATTTATTAAAATTATTATCCTAGATATTATAATCCTATAATAAAATATTATAATAAAATATCTTAAAATATTATTATAAATTTATAATAAGATAAATATATATTTTTACATAATAGTATTAATAATATTAATTGCTATAAATATTTACAAAAAATACCATTCTGTATGATGAAAAAAAATTGAATTGTTTGCACAGTAAAAGTTATAAGTTACGTAGGGACCTACTATTTATTACGTTTGTAGAAAACACTTAAATCTTTTCCAAGAAGGTTAAATGATCTATGCATTTAAAAAATATATATTGATACATTTATAACTTCACATATTCAAGACGACAATTACTTCAATTATTTTAACTGATTAATTATTTATTATATACTTTTCAACAAAATAAACAATTAGTCAGGAGTAACAATTTTTTTTGTACGTAATACAGTACTACTTAGTATACAATTAAAAACTAGTACATATATTACCCTGTCTTATAAAATCATAGATCAAGTGACGAGTCACCAAACAAGCACCATCGGGGCGCAAATGGTATGCGACGGAGCGGGGGTTGTGGATTTGACTGTTTTGGATTGAAAAAAAAAGCTCATATTTTACAAAATATGAACTTTTTTCCTAATTCCTTGTTAAGAGGTAGGTGGAGGGAGGAGTACTCGCCACTCAATACTCTATGTTCCTAATTGGGATGTAAATGGAAAATATGTCACGGTTTTCTCCTCCTAAAACCTCACCAAAAAGAAATGCTTGTAGGTAAAAAATAGTATTATTACACTGTAATGAAATATATTTATAATTAATTTTTGGAATTATCCATTAATAAAAATCTAACTTATTATAATTTTAAAATAATACCTATAACAATTATTTTAAATTAGTCAACGTGCAGGCTGCATGCGAGTCGGTCGTTAAGCATTTCTATTCACATTTCCATCAATTCGAATTTGACAAAAGCAAAAGAGCATTATAAAACTTTTGAGAAAAATTTATTAACTATTAATCTTTTGTTTTCAACCATCATCCTCATTAACCATTTTCATACTCATTTCATCACTCTTGTTTATGTTAAAAACGTAAAGCAAAGCGTGGCGTTGAGCGCCACTCTCCACTCACTAGTACGCGGGATACAGCGTGAAGCTGATTTATTTGTTTACGTTAGAATTCGCTTGTAACGTATGAGAACAAGTATTATCATAAGTTATAACTGATGCTTTCATTGTTCTTTTACACTTGTCACAAATTTTCCACGTTCGCGATGAACTTGTTTCCTCATATCTCCTGTTATCAGTCGTCTTATCAGTCTCTCTTTGAACCGCATTACCTGTACAAACATTATTAAAATAATTAAGGGGTTATTTAGAAATAAATTAGCCTAACACGTCTTTATACTAATAATAATCTTCAAGCTCACACTAAGGCCCGTATTAAACAAATCAATTTCAACTCTATGTAAGAGAATCCGAAAAACAATTTACATATTTAAATGATTGGGATCGTTTATACATTTGATGTGAGACCAGAGAGATATATTATTAAGGTAATGTTATATAAGATTTACTAGTATCCAACTAATGAAAGAAATCAAGAAACGAATATACTTTCAATAAGAAGTTTATACTTAACACTAACGCAAACACTCTAAAACACCATGTAATAAACAGTAAACTGATGAGTTGTTTCAGTTTTTAAAACCCATCTAGCCAATCTATAGATTATATAATCTATAGATTGGCTAGATGGTCAATGTAAAAAGCCCATCAAAAACCAAAATGTAAAATTAGAGCCAAGCTACATGTTAAGTAATGCATCGTTCTCGGCTTGACCGCCAAAAGAATGAGAGATCTATGGGTTATATTTGCAAGTTAGTGTACTTCCAGCTTGTACCTACTGCACTTTATTGTATACTATTGATATTTGATTTAAAGTCAAAAAAAAATAATGAAAGAGCAATCAAAAAAATGATTTTTTATCAAATAATTGTAATTTGCAATTAACTCCTTCTTTGTATTATACAAAATAATGATAATTCAGTTCGAATAATTAGATTTGTCGATTGTTAAAGATATAACATTGATAGGAAAAGAATGAAATCAAGGGGAGTGTTTCAAGTGTAATTTTCGGCCTCTCTCTCGCTTGCACCCTCGGCACAGGCGGAACGTGACATAAAAAATAGCATACATCGATTTATAACTAAAACATTATCATGTCAAAAAGAATTTAATGTAATAAAATTACCTGATGGTAACGCACTCGGTATGAATTGTCGTGTAATAGGAACGGTTGTGTATGAACATCGTGGCTTCAGTTCGCGGTTATTTTCATGGCAAAACCATTGGGATATCGTGTTCTACAAATAAAAAAATATTGAAAGTATTAAAATAAAATAACATTGCTTGTCTGCTGTGGTTCAAGATTAGACACAACCTTAGTTTTATGGTGTACTCGTACTTATCGTGTTTTTATTGGAGCCAAGATTTAATAAAGAAGAAAATAAGAATATGCATACAGCAGGGTAAGCAAAGGGAACCTAGTGCTAAGACACTCCGTTCCTCACTTTCCGCTGAATTTGTCGAGGCATTCCGTATTGAGTGGCGGAACTCAACGCCGGACTTTTGCCTTGTTGTTATAGCGAACAATTTAAAATATTAACAACATAATAATATTATATGATATAATTCCACAAAATGGATTAAAATTAACAATATTTCGGACTATATAATAAAAATTAATTTATTAATTATAAATGTTACCTTAAAAGCATCTCTGAATTTGTACGACATGATATGGTAAAACACTGGATTAATGCATGTAGACATGTAGTACAAGACGCCTGACATGTACGTGATGAAAGAGTAGACAGACAGGAGCGTCGGCGACTTTGCAATATTGTTCTCCGTCGTCCCATAGATAGCTACGAGACGCTGGGCGTGAAAGGGGGCCCAACAAATAAAGAATGCCACTACAACTGCAACTATAAAATAATTTAAAAACCTTTATTATTTTTAAACTCTAAAGTAGTTCACAGAGTTCATCTACTTCACAAAATTAAAATTGTTTCGAAAGTTTTTCATAGCCTAGATATAATATTATTAATCCAGTAACCTGTTCAGGATAATATATTTTTTAATAAAAAAACATTCATTATTAATAGTTATAAATTTAAGCATAAACCATACTTACTTAGCATTTTGATCACTCTTTTTGTTGATTGACCGCTGTTTTTCCTCTGTATTTTCAGTACTGTTCGTGATTTTTTGTTGATCTCCTCACTCTCTTGTTTTTGTTGAAATGAGTTAGATTTGTTTAATCGAAGTCCTATCAGAGAATACAATCCAGTTATTACAATCATTGGGGCAAAGAAGAAAAAGAAACTGGATATTTCAAAGGAATGTTCGATGATAACTCTAGTCTGCAAGCACACCGTTACACCCTTATGTACTTTAATACCGAATTGGAGAGCCTGAGGTAACGCAAAACCAAACGACGCTATCCATAAAATAATAACATGCTTTATGGCTCTCGATAGTTTTGACATTTTATGTGAAACAAAAGGATGACATATTGCCAAATATCTTTCAACGGTGAATAGAGTGATTGTTAAAACACTGGCGTTTGTAGAAGTTTCCGCAGCCAAGCCGCGTAAGACGCAAAATACAGGTCCGAAAATATACGGCCATTTAGACCATATTGAATACATTTCTTGAGGCATTCCGCTCACTAGAAGAAGAAGATCTGAGATGGCTAAACTGAACAAATAGTAGTTCGTGGCTGTGTGCATATTTTTGTTACGAATAATGACTAAGCATGTGCAAAAGTTACCAATAACACCTATCACAAAAATAAGGGTGTAAATAATTGTAATAGGGATTACTATATAGAGGGAATCGCGTTGTGGGCCAAATACGAGAGTGGGATCTACCATTTCTGACAGATTTAAGTCTATGTTATTTGTTAGATTTCCATTGAGTTCACCCATTTTTACTTAAGTAAATGTTATATAACCCACGGTCGGTGTGTCGCTTTTTTTGCTCGAACTTGGCGGACACACTGCCGTGTGTCTAGATAATATGATGCATTCTAAATTTGTAAAATATACCGTTAAAGTTTAATTTTCATCAATTGAGTATCACCAACCTGAAACAAATATAAAAAATATATAATTATCTGCATCTCCTCTTACATAATTATATATGGCCTCTTACATAATGATGTATGGAGAAGTAGTAAGAGAGTGAGACAAAGCCACATTGTCACTTATACGATAACATAATTCAACTTATAATAAAAAAGTTAACTAATAATAAAATAAAGTTTTTAAAGTTTTTTCTAGCTCTTCTTCTTTTCTTTTTAGCTTTTCTAGCTTCAAACAAACGCAAAGCTCAATTTACGCCTCACCAAGTATTTTATACACTGTTAGTATATTTTTTTACTTGTATATGTGAGTTTAGTAGTGATACACGATAATTTTTTTGCGAGTAGGCAACTAGGCACATTTTGTGTATTCACTCCGTAAAAATTACAATAATTTACTGAATGAAACAAAGTTATCTGTAATGTTTGTTGTTTGCTACCTCTGCCGACCCTGCTACATGCGGGATACAACGTGAAGATTGTATGGAAAAAAATCGTAAAAAAACAAATAATTACGTTTTTTATATTTTGTTATATCGGTGTCTACCGATAATTACTTAATAAACCTTTTATTTTATTGCTAGTTAAGATATGGGTGTAAATGGATTAAACATAATTGTTAAAATATAATAACATAGAAAAGGTTAAATCTTGTTTTTAATAAATGTAATACAATTTATCTTTTCTTTTTGTTGTATGTTGAACACATAAAACAAAAAAATATAGACAAATGTAACAAAATAAACAAAGAATCTTTAATAATATTGTTTCTATCAGTTTTATTACTTTCAATTTCTATGTCCATAGTTAGAATACCTACGTGTAAGTTTCATTAGATTTTCATAATAATCAAATCTTATAAATATGTAGTATACGATTTAACTCAGGTGTTGTTTACCATTAGGAAAATTGCATTATAAATACTGATAAAATAGTAAGCTACAGTATATTTTCGTATTAGTAGTAATTTACTAAACTACTATATTTGGCAGCTTATTTTTTGTGAAAAAACATATTACTAGAATACCTAAAAAATAAATAAATTGTTTTCTATACTTATAATAAAATCCTATCGAATTGGTGTTTGTACATGGTTATACGGAGTCTTCATTTAAATAAATAGATCAGTTATAGATCAAAATCGGAATCCTTATAATATTTTTGTTGTACGTGTGTCCGTCTGTCAAGATCATTTTACTTGAGATCGCGTTGAGGTATCAAGCTGAAATTAATGTCAGATATTCAGGTTCATAGTTCCTTGAAGCACAAAAGTGTAAGGTCTAAACTCGGTCAAAAGGTATGAGCATATATGCATAATTTTTGTCCATTTTGTATGAAATTCAAGTGTACTGCCCATAGATCTACAATTATGAAATTTAGGACTTACTAAGATATTACAATACAAATAAATGAAAAAATCCAAAAAGAAAAAGTATAGATATTTCTTAGAAAAAAACACATTTCCAAAACTTATATTTGTAGTTCACTTCATAAAATATAAGTGTATATGCCCGCAAATTTTATTTGCCGCATCATCAAAACCTATTGTTCACAATCCTGAAATTGATACCCTAGGTGGGAGTGTCCGATTCACTCTTGGCCGGTTTTTTCTTAAACTTAAATAAGCATTGGCGGCTATGTAATATAATAAAAATACAAGTATCAGATACACCATCCTCACTCGAGGTAATGAAACATTTATTTAAATTTATATTTCCATTTCGAAACTAAGCGCGGGATTGGGTTCCGCCACTCAACATGCAATACATCCGGAATTCGGCGAAAAGTGGGGAACGGTGTCTAAACACAATTTTCCCTCTGCCTACCCTGCTGTGTGCGTGATACAGCGTGAAGCTGATACTAAATATCCACACCTACAATCCTTTGGAGCACAGAAAAAAATTATACTTCTAAGTCAATGCAATCAAAAGATGCAAGCGTTTATGCATAGAAAACTCGAGCAGATATACTCGTATCGGAAGTACTATCGGAAGTATTCTCCTACTGCCCGCGACTCTACAATTATTAATTTTGTCACGGAGAGAGAACTCACAATACGAACAAATAAAAAATCAAATACACGGAAATTTGTATACGTATCACAAAAAAACATATTACACACTTACATATATTACATATATATATATATTATAAGTCAATTCATATAAAACAAGTGCATCATACAGTCCGACTCGCACTTCACCTGTTTCTCTTATTCTTTATGTCGCATTTATGTATGCCACTAGTAAAACTAATTTTGTAAGTAAATTTCAATTTCATTATTTTTTAATTAACATATTGAATAATAAAAAATCGCCTCCACACCGGATCCTTAAACCGGTTCTACTATGTACCTACCTAAGGAAAATCTAAGTCCAAGCGCGCTTATTAGCCTTCTGTTTTGTAATTATTGTGGTCAATATAATAAAAACAATATTGTTAACGACCTCCAGAGACATGCCATAAGTGTAATTATGTTGAATTAATTATTAATATTTATTAACTCTACACGGAAATTATACAAATTACCTCTACATATGTATTCCACATAAAATGTATGGTATATGTGTAAAGAAAATTATACTATATATTATTATAAAAATAAACCAATCAGCTTCACGAGGTGCGCAGGCGCACACAACAGGGTAGGCAGAGGGAACCTAGTGTTAAGACACTGGGCTTATTAGAAACATTGCGTGTAGAATGGCGGAATTCAACGCCGGGCTTTTGCCTTAGTAGTACAATGAAGAAATATAAATACATAATAATTCATTCCATTGAGTGGAAAACGAACATACAACCGTCGCGTTAAAGTTACTCTTTATTAAGATTTTCCTTGGAATCTTTCGTCTATTTAAAGCCTAGATATTACTAGGTTTTGCATTTTACACCCATTTCAAATATCAACATCTTACTTACTCGTTATATATTTAGATAAAAAAATACAGATTTTTTATTTGTAGATATAAATTTCATGGGATTTGAACCCCAATCAACGTGTTCACTTAGGTACATCCTCTTCTCGTAGTGTAAAACGAAGATTTTACCGACCAATGTACCCTGAAATCTTTCAGACCACTGGACAGATTTTGATACAGCTTTCACTAACAGAAAAAATGATCCAAGAACGTGGGGTAAAATTATTTCTGTGCAATTACACGAATAATGAAATCGTACAGTACACACGGGCGAAGCCGCGATCCGTATATTAGCAATATAACCAATATTTGTTGTTGTTTGTTTTAAAAAATCTAGAAATTCATAAGAAATACATTAATGAGCAAGTGCTATTTAAAGGCTTAATTGTATTCAGGTAGGTACTTTTATTCGTTCCGTATTCAATAATACGACACGTAGACACATAACAACCTGTAAATTAAAATAATATCGTATCACCTCGATGAAAATTAGATATGCTAGCTGAAATTTTCCAAGATTCCTTAATATTTAATTAGTATAATAATGGATCTCGACTATTAATACTTATAGACCGAGACCCCAGTGCTTTAATCTGCAGGTATCTGTTTTTTTAAATTAAACTTACGTACAATTACGTATGAGCCATACGTTGAAACATATGGCTCAGTGGTAAGTATTTTACTTCCAAGATTCCTTTTGCAATTACCTTTAATTAAATTGATGGTAATGCGTTTTTTGGGGAAAATTACATTTCTATGTTTTTTTTATACGACTCGTATCATTTGAAAGAAGAACGCAAAAGAAATTGGAAAAACAGTGGTTGCCAGCTCTCAGTCTGCCGTAAGCTCAGGGTTGCCTTGTTTAGACAGGTCACTTAATGTTAATAATTTGCACTCATATGTTTTTTTAATGAATTATATATCAAATTAAATCTTAACTTTTTCTCAATACTATAACACATGGTTGCCTGGAAAATAACTGCCGCAAGCAAACATTGCCATTATTTGAAATATTTTAAAGTAAAATGCTGCCTTACGTTTTAAAGAAAAAATATTATATAATAGAAGGTCAATTTTAAAATCAATGTTTATTCTAACTGTTAAATGATTACTTCCGTCATATCAAGTAATGTTCCATCATATAAGTAACATACAAAAAACTATTTTAAGATGAAATCATAATTATTTTTTAAAGTGAAATAATGAAGTCATGATATCTTTTGTAAATCAGTTTTCTAAATATTAATATTCATTTAAATTATCATTTTAAAACGCCAAAATTATCCAATTAAATAAACGTTTTCATTACATCAAGTGTCCTTAATATAATTAAGGGTTACAATTATTGCGGATATTTTTTTTATTAATAAAAAAAATATGAAAAATTACATTTTAATAAACTTTGCTTTGACAACGGTTGCTGCAATCTTTTTTTTTCTCACGCAACTTTTTAGAATTTGCAAAGAAATGTGAATTTGAAAGAATATATACTTGTGAGTTCGATTCCCACTATTATAAAATTAAATAATTGATATTTTCATTTTAAGAAAGGGATGTAAAAATAATAAGAAATACTGAAATATTAAAATTTGGAAACTAAGTATAAAACTGACTTTTTAAAATCGGGCATTAATTACAATATATTGATTTATATAATAACAGGAGAATTTAAATCTTGTGTCAGGTTTTTAAATCATGTAAATTGTGTAATGAGGCTAGTAAAAATCTTGTTAGTAAAAATTTTAAAGGAAAAGTTTATTTTGTATATTTAAACGGATTTTTATTGATCATAAAATTATTTCAATGTTAATTTTTAGTACTACTCTTAAAAACATTATAAGCTACTGTTTTATCTTTTTAGTTTTTTATGCAGATTTTTTTTGTACAAATATAGTTTTTTTTGTTCTTTTTCATAGAATGATAAGGCCGTTTTCACAATCTCATTTTTCATCGAGGTCATACTACTATCGATAAACTATCACTCCTGCTTTCCCCTCGTACATACCGACGAAATAGTAAACCTGTTAAAAGCATGTATGAGTAAATTACCTAAAATAGTTGCCTAAGAACCTTTAAACTTAACAGCTTACGATGGCTTTAAATAAGACATGATGAAAGAAACCTACATTCACTTTTGAACGCCTTTCAAGTGAATTTCAGCTCAGTGAGGTTAATATAAATTTACAAAAATAGCAAGTGTTACATAGTTAGTTCATTATTCCTGACATAATATATCGTTTAATCTAAATCTAAAGGGATTAATATTATCAATATTTAAGACGATGTTTGTAAAATTTTATACTTTTGGAAAGCTCTGTATAGATTTAATCTTATTAATGAGAGCATTTTTAATATTCTAGAAAATAAATAAACATGTGAATACTGTATTTGTATATATTCTGTCAAAACATCATATTTTAATAACAAATTGATTGCACAAGGTTTCAGGAAACAAGTACCAGAAAAAAGAAAATACCTGCAACCATAGCTTCACCTGCAATCACAGCTAATTCAGCCAAGCCAAAAAAAATCCTAAAATACAGGAATACATATGTTGTCAAGTTGTATACTAGATTTTTGGGTAAGTGTGTTTTAATAGTTAGTTTTTGCTTATCACTAGGGGAGTGTCAAATAAATCTTAAACAACGTGGACTTCACTTAGAAAAAATTGGAGATCTATAAGGGTGCCAAGTTTTATTTTTAGGGGCCGTTCAAGTATTACGTAAGCAGTTTTTTAGCAATTAGTGATTTATCAAAAATATTTGTATAATATTTTTTTGTTATTTACGGTCCGTTCGTAAATAACAAAAATCATCACATGACTGTAAAATCGACTGGTTGTGAGTTCAATACCCACGCGAGGAAATGAAATATTTATTTTCATTTATATTTTCATTTCTTCGCTCTGGTTCCGCCACTCAACACGCCTCCAGACTGGGCAGAAAGTTGGGAACCGAGTATCTTAACTCTAGGTTCCCTCTGCATACCCTGCTGTATGCGTGAAGTGTGAAGCTGATTTAATTTTTTTATTTTAATAAATGTATCAAAGACAGGTTAACTAAACACTGGGAAGCCAGCATTCATCAATGTGCCGAACCACGCTTCTTTTTTAAATAATATGTTTGTAATAATTATACGTTTTCTAAATAATTATTTATCTTTCCTAAGTGTGAATTACACTTTCAAAATGTTTAAAAATATTAAAAAAAATATTAGAGTATTCTCTCTCGCCAAACGATAATTCTTTGGGTAGCGGAAATTTGTAAAAATCTCCCTACAGAGATGCTAACAACATAAATAAGTTGTAACAAGCGTATAAGAATTTCGACGTAGCTTGGCGAGAACGTATGGCTTAGTGGTCAGAGCGCCTGGTCGGTTTCCAGGAGGCGCGGGTTCGAGTCCCGCTACGTTCAAATTTTTATACGTTTTCTAAATAAGTATGTTTGTAATCCTTTTCGTTGATTAAATGGTAAAATTAAATTTTTGGACGTTTAGAAGACTGTGTTACTTGCGAAATCTAATTAATTTGTAATTATTAATTATTTTTGTAATTTATTATATAATTATTTAAATCCCGGTGGTTATTGATTTGAAGTTTTGCTTCTCAGGGAACGTGTGCTCGGACAAGTGATGCATTACAATTGTACAGCGCCGTTTGGGAACCAATATACGTATACAAAACCAAACATTTTAAATTTGAGAAAAATTCTTAATATTATTTTAATTTATATTCAAAAGGTTAAATTTTGTAATGCAATCAAAACGTTCACTTAACCAAATTGTGAATGAATGAATATTTATTTATTTCAATGCAATCAACATCCTCCTTATATTCTTATAACCGTGTAGTTATAAATATTACTCAGTAAAAACGACATAGCAACAGGTACGTCTCCATGAGCTGGTTTTCACAGCCTTCGGTGTAAAAATAATGAAAGGTAAAAATAAAAGCATAAAATAGTAATAAAAAATATCGAGACAAATCGTAAAATCGTCAAATTCACTGCTGCAAAAGGAAAATTAATGTCGTAATAGTTTTCGCCGTTCTACAAGAATTTGTAAAGATAAAAAAATCTAGTTAAGTCCGAGTCGGACTCGTCCACCGAGGTTTCCGTACCAATTTCGGGATTGTACGTAAACGGGAAGTACAATTTATAAAGGTGACAAACTTAACGTTTCGGTTCTTTTTCTTTATTTGTATCTATGAGCTCTCAATTTGTGCCAAATTTCATAATTGTTTGATTACGAGGCGAATTTCTTACGAAAATGAGATTTTTTTGAACTGAATTGAATGCAGCAAAAACAATGCATATTTTTTGATTACGTTAACTTAGAGGCTTGATTTTTTTGGGTTCCGTTTATGCCTATGGAGGTACGGAACCCTAAAAATGACATTATGCTCGTATAATATATGTCATTATGATTGAATAGGAAGCCCACTGTCCTCTTTGTTTCATATGGATCGTGAAACAATGTCGTGATTAAGGATTGTCTTCAGGCAACGTTCATTTTATGGACAATAAAGAGTAATAGCTTTTAGAATAATAGTTTACTTGAGGTCGACCCAAAGATTTTTGTGAAGAAATCGACTCATGTAGATTTTAGGGACGTGTACCATTACCATTATAAGTACCATTTTCATTTAAGTTATTTCTAAATATTTCTAATCTTTGATTCTGGTGGTTAATATATAATATGTTAGCGATTATTAATAAATATATATAAATTACTGAAAATGTGAAATGTTTTATACAATAAATGATTTGATAAGTAATTTAATTAGGAAATATTATAAGTTTTATATACAAATAACTTAACATATTCTTTTTCATTTTAAAATATGAATGTAATAATTTGAATTTGGAACGCCATTTGGTTTATGGCGAAACTGGAAAATGGTAAGAAACGAGATGAAAGAGCATTGTGTGCTGATATAAAACTAAACGAAAATAACAAGTGTAAATTGAAATAAACTCATAAATGTCATATACAGTATTATTTACCTCTACATCTGAAAGAAATTAAAGGTCATGGGATTGGAGAGAACGAACGTGTGAGGTTAGAGGATTAAAGAGCACGTTATATAGAAGATGTAATATACATATAAGTACTCCTGCGAAGCCTTATTATAAGAAACCACTTGATTTTTTCGCGAAAGTTCCTCCCGTTTACCCACAGTAATAAGGAACCCTAAATGAGAAAGTCCGACTCGCACTTCGGCTTCCGGCTTCCGGCTTATGAAATTTCACAAGAATAGGAAATATATACTTTATTAACGCAGAGCGCAGCGCATCATACGAATAAAGGTACAGAAAAAGAACACCACACCACCATATATCACCCAAGTTACGGCTTATTAATCAAAATCCACAGTTGTTAAACATGTCTAGTAATTTAAAATTGTTCAACAAACAAATAAATATTTTTTACTTACATTTTACAGGTTATTTACAAATGTTCATGTACATTGTATTCAAATTTAACATTGTTAATTTAGGCGACCTTAGTTGAAAGGTCTTTGAGTTGTTTTACTTCTACCAAATACAGCAGGTAAAAAAATAGTAAATTTAACTAACAACATATTTATTTATTTATCATCATTATTAACACACTACTGTACCGTTAATCGAAGCCTATATAATGCGAGTAGCATTGCCTTTTTGTTGCTAGTTGCGCCTCCTTCGAGGCGCCATTGTACTTCCTTTACAGCGTTGTTGCAGCGACACTAGCGCCACGATAGGCAGTGAGTTTTTTTATAATTTTAACTAATTGTTATTATTATAACGTGCCATATTGTTGTTAATCATTTAATTTAAAAAAGAAATAAAATTAATTTGGAATCTCGCCGCCTATGTTGGCGCTAGTGTCGCTGCAACAGCACTTTAGGAAGTACGTAACTAGCAACAAAAAGAGAAATGAACGCTACTCTCATTATATAGGTTTTGATTAAGTATGTATAATACGTTTTAATTTTAGATGAAACATCACTATTTAACAGTACTGTACCGCTAATTCAAGCATATATAATGAGATACGTGTTTATTATCGCGTAGTGGCTATGGCAATGTGATATAGCTATGTAATTACTGAAGTAAGTAAGTACTACGTAATTACTGAAAGGGATAAAATGTGATCATCACTGATGAATAATAAGTATGAACTTTTACCATGATAGTTATTTTAAGTTTTATATGAAAACTACGTTCTTCAAGAGTGCTATAAGCTATATAATATTACGGTGTAAGTTTTTGCTAGCTTTAAACAACAAACTAACAATAATAATGAACACCATCGAATCGCCATGCATTAAGCGCGTGCGCTGCAAAAATTGAAAAATATATGTCAATATAGTGTATGGAAGAAATTTCCTATTTTATTAGTTCTAAAAAAAAGTCCGCGATACCGTATATTTATAAAGATATAAAAATTTACATATATTGAACGAAAGTTATTCCATCATCAAGGAAATTTTATGAAGATATACTTTGGTTTTTATAGCATGTAATTTGAACATTTTTGTAAATTTCAAATGATTCAAAGCTCTGTTTGTTGCTCTGTCTGTTTAGGGGGAGACCTCGGTTGACCTTCGAAAACACAGTATCAAAAAAGGACATGTAAAAAGCATGAGGATCCCCCGGAGGGCATGTATGAAGAGGTTGATGACAGTGGACGAGGCGAAAGAGGTATGTAGAGACCCTAGCGCTTGGCGCTCCGTTCTCTCTGACTACCCTGCTAGGAATAAAGCGTGAAGCTAAGTTAAGTTAAGTTTTCAAGGCTCTGTTTACGGCCGCAAGCATAGGCACGAGTCCTGCGGGGAGCGCCCTTGCCGCCAATTTCCTCGCAAGCAGCCAAGTAATACTTACACTTTCTCAAAATTATTTAATGTACCAATTATATTGATTTTTTAAAATTTATATTGATTATCTGAGGCCAGTCGTAGCGCAAAGGCACAAATTGCGATTGTAGATCACCTACTCGAGGAAATGAAATATTTATTTAAATTTATTTTTCATTTCTTCGCTCTGGTGTGGAGGCAAAGCGCGGCGTTGAGTTCCGCAACTCAATACGCAAAGCCTCCAGAACTCGGTGGAAAATTGAGAACGGAGTGTCTTAACACTAGGTTCCCTCTGCCTACCCTACTGTGTGCGGGATACAGTGTGAAGCTGATTTTTGATTTATATTTATATTAAATGCAGCATAATAAAAGAATTATAAGTGGTATACGGGCAAAGCCGCGAGTGGGCCGCTAGTATATTAAATAAATATATTTTTAGTTGGAAAACGTTAACTGCAACTGTTGAGATAATTATTCATAACTACTGTTAACTAGCCAATTAACCTATAGAAATTCTACTTATCTGCATGAAATGTAATTTGTAAGTTAGATTTTTTATGTTTCTGCGGTTTACCATGTATGTAGTGGATTTTCAAGGTAATAAATAATACATTTCAAAACCTACAAATGCATCTTCTCCCAGGTGAGAGCTTCCTTCCAGGTGAGATCCTCGTTGCCAAGATAAATGAACAGAATATGTCGTTTTTTTCCTTTATCCCGTTTTTTCTCCATTTTGTTTTTATGGAAGAGACACGGCAAAGGAGCGTTCGGGTCAACTGATGGTAAGTGACTACCGCCGCCCATGACCCCATGCAACACCAGAGGAGTTACAGGTGCGTTGCCGGCCTTTAAGGTGGGTTGGGCGCCGGAGCCCGGCATTACCTGATGAAACGCAGTGGTATGAAGCCACTACTTCACGCCGGTTTTAAATGCCGGGGGTGGTAATGATCCAGTCGAGTCTGCCCATGCGTGTTGCCATTGCTGGCAACGTGACTCTACCACACGTACTTTAGTCGCCCCTTACGACACCACCAGTACCAGGATGATCCTATTCTAGGCCGGGATCACACGGCCGAAAATTTCCTTAGTAAGGAATGAATTATGTTACAACAATGAATACAACATAATATATGAATACAACAATAATAATAACTTCATTTTTAGAACATTATCATATTTTTTAAATAATTTATTTTATCCTTATCAATCATACACTCATACGGAAAACTGGTATTATATAATCACGTATATAATTAATGTTTTTAGTACGAACAAAAAACGCATGTAAAACACAGACTATGTTATGATGAATACATAGAACTAAATAAGCATCGCTAACTGGTAATCTAAAAAAAAACAATATTATAGAAAAACAATCCGAATATTTGCAAAAATAAATAATACATGTACCTACCTAATGAAAAAAAACAAATGTTATAAATGATACTTACTAAGTACGCCATTGAAATATTTTTGTAATCGATACACACATAAACAAATCTTTAACAAAACAAATGGATGGATTCGGGACATGGCTTCATGGAAAGTTTTAATTGGTTGTTGAATATGATAATTCTGCTCCTTATTCGTTGGCAACCACGACGGAAATAACATTAATAGATAAGATGAGTATTAAATATACAAGTATTAAATACCGAACGAAACCGACTAAGTTAATACTAAGTTTAATAAGTTTAAATAGGATTATTTTATTGTTCATAATGTTCATAATGTTAGGTCTTCAATTGTTATAATATGTCAATGTAAAATGCTCATCAGTCGGTCATGGTCTAGACCCGGCCTAAAAGGTAAACAGTTGTATGTGTTCAAAAAATGTAAAAAATATAAATACACCTTGCTGTAACACTAAATAATCTATCTAGAAGAGTAATAAAACAATAAATATAACAATTTAAAAGCAATAATTTTAATGTTAGTCATGAGTTCTACTTACAAATAATTTTCACATCAAAGTATCATATTCTGTATCGGATATATGTGTCAACATATGTGTTTAATAGATAGTGTAATTAGGCAGAACTTTGTATTAGGGACAATTTACAATAATGAGTCAGCATACGTCTTCTATACAGAAATACTTCAAGTAAATTGGGGTGAACAGAAATAGATGTAAACATTGTATCGGTGGGGACTTAGTGTTAAGACACTACGTTCGTATTAAGACACTTCCGTTTAACACTATACTAATAGATGTGTGGCGAAGTCGGTCATGGCAAAGGGGCACAAGCGTGTGATTGTAAACGCGACAAGTTGTGGGTTTGATTTCCACTCAAGAAATTAAATATTTAATATCTTTGCACTGATGTCAAGGCAAATCGGCATTGAATTCCGCCTCACAACACGCAATGCCTCCAGAGCCGGTGGAAAGTGGAGAGTGAAGTGTCTTAACACTAGGCTCCCTCTGCATACAATGGTACATGCAGGATATAGCGTAAATCTGAAAAATTAAGCGCACATTGACATAAATGTTTACTTTAATTAACAAACTACCATACCACTTGAATTGAGTGCAACAAAATACTTTAATTTTATCTAGTATATGATATACCTAATGCAATATTATTAAATTTTATTACAATATAGACACGAGCGTTAGGTCAAAATTAAAATTAGTCACCGAGGGTTCCGTAAAGAAAATGGTGTTCGCGAGCTTTTTTTGAAATTTAAGCTTAGCTTAGCCCGATCCCTTTCATCTGATTAATTCTCACTTAAACTGGCGACTTTATTATATATATACCAAAATTTTGCATCCTTTTAAAGCTTATTAAGCTAACGAACTAGTACTACCTGTAGAAGCTAGCTGCAAAATTTTATAATTCTAGGTTCACTGGAAATACCTTATTAAATTGATTCCCTTTGTAGTGCCGAAATACGTTTTTTTGCAATATAAACGGCCATATCTATTTCTATATAATTGTAGAAATAGGATCTTTGCAGGAAATCGTGTGGTCGAATATATGCTTAGAATTTGATCTCGATTTCTATAAGTGAAAAAAGCTTTTGAGAGACAAGACAGGCTGACTCCGAAAAACAAAAGATAAAAAGAAATATTTTGTAACTAAAGAAACATACATGGCTTTTTATAGAGTTTTTAATCTTTGATCATATTATGTACACATACACCTTCTAAACTACTTACTGCACTGATTAGAATAAAACTTTTTTGGAAAGTGAGAAGTTTTGATCATTTAATTTCGAAGACCTGATGTAGAACCATCGACGTAAGGTTCTTTCTATACATCGGTTCTATATCGACAGCCGTTCGATTTTTAAGCAAGTTTTGTTTATTGAGCATGCTAGTGTCGATCAGATGCTCGCAGAGGTACGCGTGCACATTCTCTCTGCAAAGATGTTCCTCTGGGGTGACAAAAAAACTGTATAAAATTTTATATGTGTTTTTTTTATATCGGAACAATGAGTGCCTGCGTTGCAGGTACTCATTGTAGCATATTTAAAAATCGAATGGCTTTGCTGCCAGCATTGCAGTGCAGGTGGTGAACCATAGAAAATCACCCACTCTGTGGCCCTGTCTACAAAATTAAATAAAAACATTAGTTTCTTTACTTATTTAGAAAACTATCGGTTTTATTGCAATACAATGTATCTCAAAATTGTTATCAAGAAAGAAAATTAATAAAAGAAGAAGAATAGAAGGAATAAGGCATAGGCACTCATTGTTCCGATATAAAATAATAAATTTGAGAGTTTTTTTCTTCATCCCAAAGGGACATTCTTGCAGAGATGATGTGCGCTCGCACCTCTGAGAAAGTCTGATCGATACTAGCATGCTCGATAAGCAAACATGTCTACACGCGCACAAAGCACGCCTCCTTCCCCCGCGATACAGGCAGCATGCCTAAAAATGGAACATGTGCAACTGTAGCTTTACTCTATAGTTCTAAACTCATCAAGCCGTTCAAGATAAACGTACTAAGTATCTCGTTGTTTATTATATATAATATAATATGCCATTAGCACTGTTTTTATCATAACATAATATCATACATACTTAATGAACGTTACAAAATATATAATATGTACACAAATACACCTATATATTAAAATTTATGCAATACATGTGTACATATTAATACAGGTTTATATATAATAATTTGAAATTTTTAACCGATTGCTGAGTCCAAGTTAGACTAACCAACTAAACCAGAAAAGACCAACAACAATTATTGGACGCTCGGAAAATGGAGGACTTATAAGGAGCTTATAAGAGCTTAAGTTGTTTTGAAGTGAAGTGTATTAAGTTTAAGTTTCTTTAGGCTAACTTCAGATCTAATTTTATTTCGCCTTATTGTTCCTTCAAGTAAAAATGTCAGAAACTTCTCCTAATATATCTTCGAATAAAGCGATGAAATCCTCCTTACACTTACTACACTATATACCTAAAGGTTATATAGAAACATCAAACATTTAATAAGGTTTCAATTTTTGTTTTAAAAAAATAATAAATAGCTATTATAAAATATTAATTAAGAACACGTTTTTAAAAATAAGCGTAAATTCAACAGATTATATGCTTGTTTTGCTAAAACAACTTACGTTGTACTAGAATTATAATAACAGTTATATGAAAGTGCAACAATCATATCGTGCAAGAAATTTAATTAATTTTATTTTAGTTCAAAAAGGTTTTTTTAGGTTAAAAATTTATTTTATATAAGTTTTCTTTAAATCTTCTCATTTCTATTAATACATCATTATTGCAATGTGTTTTTTTCCTTTCAATCTCCATCTTTAGGTTATCGATATCATTTAATACCAGAGGGGTAGCCAAAACAAATCAAACAAGTCCAAACATGATCTGTCTATCTTTATAGTGGGTCCACAAGTCCTTTTTTATTTCCTTGCTCCATCTTCAGGCTCTGGATATAATTTAATTAGAGAGTAAGTACTCGTCAATATACTTACTAATACTAAGAAACCCAAACACGTAATGTCTACCTTTCTTATTTCAAAAGCACAAGAGGCTCTAAGAGTTTGACTATAAACGTGACAGGATGTGGGTTCGATTCCAACTCGAGGACATTAAATATTTAATATTTTACATCTATTAATCGGCGGGAAATAAGGAGCGTAGTGTTTTAACATTAAGCCCCCTCTGCCTCTTCTTACATACAGAATACAACGTGAAACTGAAGTCTGTCTGTCTGTCGTTAAGCTGTTTTTACTATCTTTTATTTCATTAGTCACTTAATAAGTTCCTAAATATAATCTTAAAAAGAACATTCTATACAGGTATAAACTTATTCTTATGTCCACGCTGTATCCCGCACACAGCAGGGTAGGCAGAGGGAACCTAGTGTTTTAGACACTCCGTTTCCCACTTTCTGCCGAATTCTGGAGTCATTGCGTGTTTAGTTTAGGCAGAACACAACGCCGCGCTTAGCCTCGACACCAGAGCAAAGAAATGGAAATATAAATTTAAGTAAATATTTCATCTTCTCGAGTGGGGTTCGAACCCATAACCAGTCGGTTTTACAGTCACACTTTGTGCCGCGTCGCTACGACTGGCCTCTATGGTATAAACTGATTTCTATTTTATGTTAAACGTTTTTAGTTAAGTGTATAAAAATCATTCATTTTTAGTGCAATATTAGATACAATTTTATTAATTATATATGCTTACGTATGCTGTATGATGATTATTATTTTGCAAGCTGAGGGCTAATAATAATTGCATTGGACAATGTATTGAATTAAACGATGTCATATTACAAGGCACATCGCTGACAATATAATATACCTGTATTAATGTAACTAGCATCCCGCTCGCGGCTTCGACCGCTAAAAAATACCATTTAACATTACTTATATGTAATTAGGGAAAATTTTATGGTTATTTTATAATGGTTAACTATACTTGTCTGTTATACATATACTACGTTGTTGTTTACTATGTTATACACTGTATAACTTTAAAATAAAAACTATACATTTTAGAGATTTCCAAAAATGGCCGTATTTATTAATAGTAATTTTTTATTTTATTTCTGTCTAGATACCCGCGCTCAGGCAGGAATTCTCATTCTCACTATCCCTCAGTGTAAGTCCTATAAAAATCAGTTCAGGTGTTCAGGAGATTAGCCTGGACTAATAGAGAGACAAAAATACAAAATTGTTTGTTTGTATTTTAGTATCATATAAATAACCATAATATGCACTTGGCACAAACATGGTTATTTTGAAATCACAGACAGACTTTTTTTTTTAAATTTAGATATAAAAACGGTCAAATATCTGCTTGCAATTTTCTATTATTTTATGTCACAAAATGCCTTATTGTGACATAATTATACATAAGAGACAGATAAAAGGTGTCATAGACATTTTTTTGGACTAATGGAATGGAAGCTCAAAGCTCGGTGTTGAATTCCGCCACTGAAAACGCAATGCCTACAAAATTCCGCGGAGTTTCTTATATCTAACACTAGATTCCCTCTGCCCGCTGTATGCGAAATACAGCGTCAAGCTAATTTATTAATTTAGCTTTTAAATAAACAAATTATATATGTATATATATATCCCGCCTTTACAAAAATCGCTGAGCGTGATGAGTGAGCATGTAGCATTAAAATAAAACATTTAAAGATCTGGAACATTTGACGGAGGACCTACCAGCTAAAGCCATATAAATAAGGAAATAGAACATTAGGAATACTTGTTCATTATCATAGAAAGTTTTCAGAAGCTGGCGCAGCGTCTGACTGTAAACGGGATGGTTGTAAATTTGATATCCACAAGGGAGGATTTTTTTTTGTTGTAGTTGGGATTCCCACTCGAGGAACTGAAATATTTAATATTTTCATTTTCCACGCTCTGGTAATTAGGCAAAGTGTTGCGTTGAGTTCCGTCTCTTTCGCTGCAGCGGAACGTAAGGAACAGAAGTGCTTTAATGGCAAAGGAATATCTTAATGTATGTACGTTAAGAAAAATATTAATGTTTTTAACCAAAATTGGAGATATACATAATATCAATAATTGAAACAGTAGTAAATTTATCGCACCTGTAACACTGTTACATCGAGTCCGTAATTCTTTTATGAGACAATGTGTACGCTTTTACAATAGGATCCCAGAGAACGTCCGAAAATGGCATCTCAATTTAAAAGAGTTGTGAGAAGACGTTTGTGTGTTAAAGGTGATTACCAAATTAATGATTATATAAGTGATTACACGCCTTGGGAATGAAATGCTCGCTGAAAAAGACTGGTCCTTTTCAAGGTAACATTGTCAGAAATGTTTAAATGTATTTGTCCCGACTGCTAAGGATTAAGGCTGCTTATTTCGCGCGTATCTTGTATGTATGTATGTATGTAATATTCTTTATTACCTCATATCCCCAGAACCACTGAACAGATTTACATAATTGTGGTATCGTTATATTTGTATTAGCAGCCCAAGTGTTCTCATATAGGTGACGTAAAAAAAACAGTCATGGCGGCTGTGGGATGCCATTTTAGTTAGTAAAAAAAAATTCGTTTCGTATACCACAATATGGGTATCAAATTCTAGAGCACATTACAAGGATTTCAAAAAGGTATATCACGATTGTCATTACCATAAGGAATCCTAACAAGAAAGTGAAAAATAAAAAAAAATTATAAAAACAAAAACTGCATAAAACTTAAAAGAAAATAAACAAGCCCAATAAATTATTAGGATTAACAGTCGGGACCTATAAGTAATTCTTCAATCAATAAAACCAGAAACCCCGCATAATTTAAAGAGGTCCCGACTGTTAATCCTATTAAATTGGGCTTGTTTATTTTCTTTTTAGTTTAACGCAGTCGGGGATTTTGGTTCTATAAATAGTATATATATATAAATAGTATAATTGATTTAAAAAAAAACCCGCTGAGTTTCTTATGTCGATTCTTCTCAGGTCTGAGACATTAAGTTTATTGAACTGGTGGTTATTTGACGTCCAAAAAAAATAATCTTTGATGGACTTTGATTTTCTTAACACTAGTTCGTAGGTTTGCCTATCCCTCTGCCTAGAGTACCCTATGTAGGATACATCGTGTAGCTAAAAATTATCTCATTATACTCAACAAAACTTATTGTTTTATGCAGTTGGTACCTATGTTAATAATTTAATTTTTATTTGAGCTTTTGTTAGTTCCCGCACCACCGCACCAAAAGACGTGATATCTACGAGTAGCAGTAGCAACAATAATGTAAAAGTCTTAGAACTCGTCTGAATGTGATGATAATAATCGTCCTCGCCTGAGGACACAGATACATTCTGTATATTTTATGACACAAGTTATTCGAACGACAGACTTAGAGAAGAGTGGACTCAGTGTCAGACTTATGGCCTCACTCTGGCTGTGCAGCCGAAATAAATCTGCAATTTTTGTCCTTAAGTTCAACACATATAATTTGGCCCCAAGGGTGCCATATAAGTAAAATTATGTTATATAATTGTAGTTAAATTTTTGGTCACTCGGTATATACATATTATTTTATATTCTTACGAATTTTTCTCAATCCATAGATAGTAAATCATATATAAATAAATATCCAAACTGGTGATGTAATATTTAGCTATATATTTCTTTTACTTTTCATACTAGAACTTAAAGACAAAATAGGGGGCCACTTTACCACCTATAAGACTACATATTGCTAAATTTTAATTTCTAATTTCTTAGTTTCCTCTAATTTTTATGTGAGTAAGTAGAAACAAACTGATGATTAGGCTTAGGGCACTTTTTTTTCTACTTCTTTATTATCCAGATTTTACTTGTCTTAATCTATAATGTGAGTTCGACATTCCACTTGAATATCTAACATTTTTTCACCTTGTAAGAATGTTAATTTCACACAGGTGTCTTCAATAGTACCAATTTACATATTTTACCTGCCAAAGGCTGGTTAACAAATTACAAAGCCGATAATTATGGGAATAGAAATCGTAATTTGTTCCACAACCATTCTGTCGTAATGAAAAACAGGGGAGAGGGGGGTAGCTTAGAACAGGGGCACCTTTGAAAATATGTGTTAACAGAGGTATTTAAAAAAAATTGGTAGATTTTTTTTGAGTAGTGGCAGCACTAACCTGCACACGTGTCACTTGTCACCGCTGATATATGAGAGCCAGCCGTTGAGTTACGAGGAGTGTTTGATTTTAAGGTAAAATTTTATGTATTTTTAAACAAACGCGTAAGGATCGCAGGGATCCAATTCAAGGTATATGATTTTATTTTTTCCCCTTTTAGTTAGAATGTTTCATATATCATGCAATAAACTAAAGATTACTATAATTTTTAAACTTTTACTTGAAAAAAAAACGTTTATAATTTTTTCAATAGCACTGAAGCAGCTTTGAACAAAATAAAGTTTTGAATATTATTATATATAGAAAAATGCCGCGAAAGAAAAACAAGACTATACTGAAACTGACTCAAAAATGCATTCTGAATCAGAAGAGGAAGTGAAAAATTTACTGTGAAGAGAATGAAGATATATACTTGTGCGTATGAAAACTACGAAATGGAATTAGACTACAACTTGATAAATATTGGAGACTCCGTTTTAGAGAATGTTTCATCATCTGTGAATAGTAAAAAAGTAGCTTCTATATTTTTTTTTCTGATAAAGAGGACAAGAGCTACGTTAGTTTTTCAAAAGTCCTACGCAGACTAGACTTGAGGCCAGTCGAGGCTCAGTGCCACGAAGTGTGATTGTAAAAGCGACTGTTTGTGGGGTCGATGCCATATAATATATGGAAATATTTACTTAAATTTATATTTCCATTTCTTCACTCTGGTATCGAGGCTAAGCGCGGCGTTGAGTTCTGCTACTCACCACGCAATGCCTCCAAAATTTGGCAGAACGTGGAGAACGTAGTGTCTTAACACTAGGTTCCCTCTGCCTACCCTGTTGTGTGCGGGATACAGTGTGAAGCTGATTTTTTTTTCTTACGTAGATTACCTTGCCCAATTTCAGTAGCTGGTTACGTCACGTACTACATCCATGTATTCCTTTAAATTTAATTTCTTTGAGTTCAAATTAGGTTAGTAAGATATTTATTTAAAAAATATTTTGTTTTATTTTTATGACATTGGCTTTATTCTATTATTCATTCCACGCTAATTACTTCTACAAAGTCAGTTACTTTTTTGTTTGTTCGTTTTTTAAAGTCTATTGTTTTTATATAAAAGCGCTCGCTGCCGCCGATTAAACCGGTGAGGAGTAATATTTACTACCCGCTTGTCGACGGCATATTACAATTCTAACAGTCGATGCTTGCCACTCGATGCGCTTTATATACGTTCCATTGTTTTCTGAGTTATTTCTTAATATTATTGTAATTTTTGTGTTCTCTTTTATATATATATGTTTGTGGTTGACTTTCTTATAAACTGTGTCGTGACTTTCTATTCGTGTTAAAACTATATGTACTTTAAAGTGGTGTTGAATATACTCAGTGCCAACCGTAAGTGAACTTTTATTGATCACCTTCAACACTACAATGCTATGATTTTGTGGCACAATAGTTGGACTAAGCATTATGAAATAGTAAACAAGTCAAAAACTGTAGAATTTTTAGATATGACACAAAGTTTAAAAATTGTTCGAATGTGCCCCCCTCTCCTCACATTGTAAAAAGAAGATATACAGATTAGTTAATTAAACTCATTTAATAACACCGTGTACTTTGTAGGTACTTGGCAAAGTACCAAATATTCAAAAATTTTTTTTGGTTTGTTTACTACGGTAATACTATGTACCTCTAACGGATTAATACACTACACTTATCCATCCGAAAGACATTGGTATCCTAATTAAGGACAACAAACTACTTTTAGACCTGCCCTTTAGTCGAAAACGGTTTTGAATTTTCTTGACAATATTGAAATAAATTAAAAATTAAGTTATAATAACGGCTTTTACCTAGTAGTATTTTTGTTTTCCTTCATAAAACCATCTCCACAATAGCAAATACGTACAAAAAAAAGATAAGCTGACATCGGCTCTACCACCCGTTGACGCGTGGTGTCGTGAGTCGTGACCAAGGGAAATAAATATTTTTTGTATTTTTAATATACATCTTTATAGATGAACACTTTATATATAATACTTATTATTGATCTTCGTATAGGAATTCATTACGTTAAATATATAATAATGGATTTCTTTATTTACCCAAAATGTATGAGGGTTAATGGAAATTTTGGTCGTAATAAAAACAAACAAACTCGAGAGTAGTGCCAAAAACTAATGCCATAATTCTTTACGGCTGCAAATATAATTATATATATCGATATTTATATTAATATTGTTGCATACAACCTTAGAACGGTATAATAGTAGTAATGATTAATTAAAAGTCAGTCTAAACGGTTAATTTATAAAAAAAAAACTTAGGCCTACTAAATAATATACTCACGATAATTCATCTTTGAATATTATTTTGGCAATCCAGTTTAAACCACATTGGAGCTATGGCCAATTACACTTTTTATTTTTCTTCAATAGTATGCTTATAGTAGTACGTATATTATACGAGCACGGAAAATTCGTGCGACGCTTGCGAAAACTTTTAGCTAACTGATGTTTGCGACTTGCGAGTCGACGCCAAACAAACCTATCTATATTTTATTTATATTATTATTATATTTAAATTATTACAAAATTTATATATATTTAAAAAAATATTACTAATATTATATTCACTAATATAATCAATAAACTGTCTCTTGAGTGACCTGTGTAAAATCGCAGGGGAACTCCAGGGAGTGAGTAGGTGAAAATAAAAACGTATCTATTATATATTATGAAGAGGAATAAAATACACCTTTTACATAATATTTCAGTTACTTATTAATTAATAAATGGTTTATTTAACCGATATGTGTTATAATTTTATTAGTCTATGTATTTTAAAAAAAAATTAAATTTTTATTTTGTATGACCACCTTTACTACAACAATACCTTCTTATCGCTGTCTACCAAAGTTGCTTAATAAACTTTAATCTAGATTTTACCAGATTTTAACCAAAAATATTAAAAAATCTGTTTAATCAGAACGAAACTTTTTTTATCTAATAACACCCATCAATTTTCGATTGACTGGAGGTATCATTTTACAATTTTACACACTCATTTTTTTTTTAATTTTTACGACTGTCCGAATGCTGTAGCTGATAAATTTGATCATCAGAACCATAAATATCTAAGTAAAAAAATATATGGAGCATACAGCTTATTAAATTTAGGTTAGGATTATCATTGTAAGAATCTGCAGCCAATCCACCCCTTCAGTAAGTAAAGATTTTGGAATGGCCACTACAATCTCTAAATATTCTAACCATTCAATCGAAATTTTGGGGGATTATTGAAAAAAAAATCGTCCAAATAAAACTGATTTAGGATTTTTGCGTTTTTTAACATAAGTCATCGTTCTAATAAAATAACTTATTTTACAGTTTCGAGACGGGGACTCCTTCCCCTTTAAAATAAATACTAGAATATTTATAATTTGTAACCTATAATTTTTGTATGTGCGTTTGTCTGTTTCTACACACGCGTTTGTACGCAGATCTTCTGAACTCCTAGACCGATTTGAATGATTTGATAAAATTTTGAGTTGAATTTGAGAATTGTGAGTTTTACCGATAGTGATAACGATAAAATAAAAAAGTAATTTAAAAAAAATCTTAAATATCGCTTGAGATATAAAGCTAAAAATTTAGGTATATTATTTTTATTCGACACTAAATCAATCTCAAAAGTGAGAATCAAAAAAGCCACAGAAGTCAGCCACAAATTTGTCATACTTATCCGGCTTTAATACTTTTATTTTCTTAATAAATATTTTTGTTTAAATCACAAGCTAGGGGTTTTATTAATTGTGCAAAATTTCATACATGTAATTAACTCATTGGTTTACGACATATGAGGGGCTCGAAAAAGTGATTTAAAATAGTTCGTGTAAAATACTCACCGACGTTTCCATCTTTTTAACTTGGCTGGATATGCTATCGCGTGTCTTGATATGTCAGTGTTCATACATAATGAACACCCACACTAATATCTATTATATGCAAAGATCAGCTTAAGCCTCGCGGACTCTACGACTGTAGAAAATAAAATTAAAATCATTACAGTCAATCTGGGTCACTTTGACAGATAAGAGCGATATTTTAGTGTCTTAAAATTATAAGTACATTGCAAGAGTGCTTTTGTTTCATTAGTGCTCTCATAATACTTTTCATCCACAGACATTATTATTATTATTTCTTTATTTGTACACCACAATAGATACATACATGGAATATAATAAAAAAATGTACAAAAGGCGGTCTTATGGCTAAGTAGCCATCTCTTCCAGACAACCTTTAGGGCGAAAAGAAGCTGTCATAATTATAAACAGGTAGGTAGGTGACAAATTAAAGATATGTAGAAAAATAAAAAAAATACATATATCTCTATATATATATGTACATATACATGTAGTTAACCATATAACAACAAATTGATACATAGATATTTATAACAAAATATAAATTTAAATATATAAGACAAATAGTTATACACACATACATACTAATACATACACATACACACAAATAGATATACAAATATACTTTATATTATACTCATTATAGACATTCATATAAACCTCTTAAAATACATTAGAAAGTCTGAATTTTGTAGTCTGTCAAAGTTACCCTCATCAAATGGGTAACTTGATACACAAAGAACTATTAATTAAAAGATAGTCGTAATTGATTCTTCTTATTAATATATGTGTAAGTGGCCAGTAGTGCCGCAGAGGCACATAGTGTGACTGTAAACGCGACTGGTTGTGGGTTCGACGAAATGAAATATTTATTTAAATTTATATTTCCATTTATTCGCTCTAGTAGGTAACATTTGTTCATGTTGTTATTAACATAATGTATCTTATTTTGTCTTATATTACAAAACAATGGAGAATCAGTCGAGAGCGCTTGGTATTTCTATAGAAGGTATAAATTTTTAATCAACTTTAATCTTTATTAAACCTTAAACTTTAAAAAAATACTTAAAACGCGTTTAATAGACAATTTTTAGGCGATTTAAAAAGAAAATAAGCGAAAATAATTTAAGCATACAAAAAATTTTTTGGATTTATCTTTTCCCCCACAATCCCTCTCAAAATTGTCATTAACTATGGTAAATTTGGCTTTTTTAATACTAAGTTTACTGAAATCTACTGTAAATAAAAAGTAATCATATATTTTTTTCAATTACAGACGGCCACTCATTTAGCGCGTTTGATGTTAATGGTGCTAAAATAACAATATCTTCATTTTCTTTTCGTTTTCAAAATTAACATTGAAATAAACATATTAAATAAAAATAAAATAAACATATTAAATAAAAATAAATATGGAAACATTATCGAAATTAGTTCGAGGTTCAACTGTCATCGTTCCCCAAACGAATCAAAGTTACCTAGATTGACTGTACTTATTAGACTTTGGATTTTTATAACATAATAATACCTAACAACTAGTTGTTATACGTAATTTCTTTGTCGTGTACTTTATAATTAGTCATAATTCAATAAAATTTTCATTGAATATATATGAAGTAGATACCTACACTACAATCTGCCCAAAATCATGGCACTGAATATATGAAAATTAACGCACATTGTCTAGTCGAACCTTTGATGTAGGAATGGCTACGGTGTCCATTCCCAAATCAAAGGTTCACAACCACAAGAAAGGACACCACAACCATTGAATTATAAATTAGACGCAGGTATACTGCGCCACGTCGACGACAATGTCAAATCGTTTTTTAAAAAAAAAATCAGCTTCACGCTGTATCCCGCACACAGCAGGGTAGGCAGAGGGAACCTAGTGTTAAGATTCTGCGCTCCCCACTTTCTGCCGAATTCTGGAGGCATTGCGTGTTGAGTGGTAGAACTCAACGCCGCGTGTAACCTCGACACCAGAGCGAAGAAATGGAAATATAAATTTAAGTCGAAACACACAGCAAGGGCAAAAATATATACGATCTCGTATATACTTATTTCAAATTGTATTAATATGTGATCATTATCCCATTTTCTTTTTTTATGGGAAATGACAAGGCAAACGAGCGTTCTGGTCACCTGGTGGTAAGTGATTACCGCCTCCCACGGCTCCGTGCAACACCAGAGGAGCTACAAGAGCGTTGCCGGCCTTTAAGGTGGAGATAAACGCGCTTTCAAGGTCAATCGCCAATGACATATCGACCTGGAAACACTGCCGCGGATAGGCCATTCCACAGTTCCGAGATACGTGGAAGGAAGTTCCTACGAAACCGTACAGTAGTAATATGTATCCAAATAATATTTTCTTAAAATATTTAATATAGAAACGTATTTTTTTTCTCTGTAGGTAGTACAGTACAGTACAGTACAGTATTATATCAATATAGAAGAACTACATTATTTGCTGACAGAGGAATAGTGATATTTTAATTGAAAGATAATAACTGGTGTATTACTACATATGATTTATTCTTTAAATAAATATTCCTTACTACTACTTTAACTAAAAATAAATACAAACACTACATAATTAAAAGCTTTGTGGAGTTTTTTATGAGACCTTTGCTACAGAGAACATTCACATAATAAAGAATAAAATATTCTTTTTAGCACACATAAATATAAAAAATATACAAATACGTATTATATCGTATAAAATGTATGCAAAGGCGATCTTACTGCTTCAAATGATCTCTTACAGACAACCTTTGCTAAAAAATGGACTAGGTGTAAGAAAAAAAAGGAGAATAACGTTCCAGTGCAATTAAAAATGTAGAAAACATAGAACTGTATAATAAAAATTAAACAACAATATATAATATACTTATATATAATATGTTTATATATATTTTTTACATTTTTAAAGTTTTATTCCACACTTAGTAATAATCTTAGTAGTAATTGTCTGGCTTTTTTAATTTTAATTTCGACGTAGCTTGATAAGAACGTATGTGGAGTGGTTAGACTGCCTGGTCGGTTTCTAGGAGGCGCGGGTTCGAGTCCCGCTACGTTTGAATTGTTATACGTTTTCTAAATAGGTATGTTTATATATAATTTACTTACGTACGATTCACATTAAACACACTAATACATTGGCATTAAATATATATTTACATAAACCTACTACAACATTATGTACATTGTGTAAAATACCAAGATAAACGGACAAATTAAATGTCTTGTAATGTCTAATTTTAGTACATTAATTCCAGAGAATGGCAGACTTCACAGTGAAGGAATTGAACCAAAAAACTTTTTTTGAGTATAATTAGTAATTAGAGATTATCGCTACGGGACCTAAGTTCGAGGCGCAGAAGTTAATTAAGAAAACAGAATTAATCTTTTAAATGTGAGGAAGCAAGAGGATTATGGAGGATTGAATAGATTAGAGTAAGAGTGTAGAAGGTTCGGCGATATAGAGTAGAAAGCACTTCAAGCTAAAGAGGATGATTAGAAACATGATCAAACTTACGTGAAACAAAGATAGGTCTAATCGAATACGAATCAACATAATTTACAATCCATAACAGTAATGAAAGAAAACTATAACAGTTTTGGTTTTAGTAGATTGGAAATATTTCTTTTATTTAAGGCATTCAATCGTAGCAAATAAAATTAAAGAAACATAAAGTTGGGACGCCTCCTTGGGGAGCACCGGCGGAAAGAGCGAAAGCGAACGTAAGATTCATAGATCTTGCCTTGTCATTCCTGTATGTACAGTTGCTAACCTTATAAATCTTATGAATTACGCAGTGGCTTCAGGAGAGACAGCCAGACCAAGCCAGGGTCAGGTTTAACTTAATATAGTCACACACTTTAATTAAGTTAGTGTCTGTGCTATATAATAATTATCCAGCTTTCTGCTATATTAAATATTTATAAATTAATTGTGTGAGTATTGCAGAATCTACATAATAATTACAAATACATTATTGCAAAAAGCCCATATATATATATATATATATATAGATATATATATATATATAGATATATATATATATATATATATATATATATATATAGCAAAAGATTTATAAAGTTAGCATATATATATATATATATATATATATATATATATATATATATATATATATATATATATATATATATATATATATATATATATATAAACTGGAATCTACTATTGTAGTTTATCTAACCACAGTTTAATTGTAACAACTACCACTAAAGGCCTAAGCCAAAGCCTTGCCTTACATAAAATTGGTTTTTCCATTTAGAATTAATTTGTTAATTTGTGTTCCTCTATTAGGCCACACACTGAATTTTTTTCGAGACATTGTGGAATTTGGTGGCACTCAACAACATGCATGTCTTCCTATCAGATCAAAAATATAAATTTTATACCCTAGAGTGGGGATCCAACTCACAACCTTTCTATTTACAATCAGACTCTGTGCCACTGCTGCTGTGAAGATTGATTAGACAGACATTGACACTGTTTTATATCTATTTTAAAATTATTATTAATTTGTTATACAAATTTTAAGATATTTGATAAAAGAATTATCAAAATAAACTTCATCTGTAAAGAAATTAAATATTCGTAACTTTCTTGTTTATATCATACAACTTATATTGAAGTCTAATTTTCATACTTTCTATTAAGTATTTTGTATAGTATACAAAAATCAGATATCCACACTTATAAGCATTGTAATTTAAAGTTTGTTAGTATATCCTTTATTAATATTTTAATTTTTTATTTATATCATCTAAAAACAATAGTGTCTTGACTTTTTTTCTTTAAATGTATATCCAATACCTATCAAAAAATTTTCAATGAGATGATTTTACTCTATTGAAAACAGTACAGACTGGAACAGTGCAGACTGGAAAGTTGTAAGCCATTTGAGAATTATTATTTTTCAGTCTTCAATAATAGAAAATAGGTCAGCGTGAACATGTCCTTCTGATTCTAATTTCCGTATTTCATTTCTTATTTTAACTTCTTTAGTTGGTCTTGCATTGTCATCTCTAGATATTTTTCTCTTTAAAGTCAATGATTTTTTAGGGCATATATCACCATGATCACTATTAGAAACTTTTCTCTTTTTTATTTTTGTGACAAGACAATCAAAGTCTGAAGAATCATCATCATAATCAGTATACACTGGTACCGAACGACCACTGCGTGTTGATCTCTGTGGTTGTATTCTGGTTGACTCAATAATTTGTATAGGTGGAGGCCATGTTGCCATATTAACAGATTGCCTTGCTTGGCGATAATTATTTATTGACATAAGTTTTATGTAGACAGCTAAAGTTCTAGCTTTTTCAGCTGGTTCTAGAGTTTGTGGGATAAGGCTCCAAGGCATACGCCTATCTCTAACATTTAAATATCTTCTTTTCATTGTTACAGTAGGTGCTGAAAGATCTTCTTTTACCTGTTACAATTACATTATTTAATCTTAATATTCATAACAAATATTCTAAAGGATTTTTTTTGAGAATTTAATAAATAAAAATATTACCTTTTCTTGTTTTTGCTCAGTGTTTGATGACTTAGAATTTTTTAAAGCTTTAAGAATATCAGACATCTCATCTTTACTCAAATTTTCTTCTTCTAAGCCATAGTCTAAAAAGATAATAAATAGCATTAAAAAATTGTACAACTTTTGTAAATACGTAAAAATAACTGTGAGGCATACTAACCGGTTAATTGATTTTTTAAATTCTTTATTTCCTGATCACAACTATCGTCTGATGATATTAATGATTCCATTTTTACTAAGCCAATTGTAGAGTGACTTTATTTACTAAGTACAATGCAATTTATCGGAAAATTTTATGCATAATGCAAAAAATATTATTTTACATATGTATTTCAATATTGTTTTAAGATGTATAGTAATTTCAATGGTATATATACATAGGGCAGGAATACTATTTTTTTTTTATATATATATATTTATTGGCCTGATTTTGAATACTATTTTCATCGAAAAAAAATGTTTCAATTTGAAAGATAACAATAACAATAAAACTGATGACAATCTGTCATTTTTAAACAGAACGAAGTTATAAATAATGACAATGATTAAATTTATTCTGCCGTAGTTTGTACGGATTTAAAATAATGTTAATTGTTACGGTACAGAAAATAATTTCAATAGGTTTTTATAACATTTTTAGATTTCAACTTAGATTTATATAATACTCTGTATTTTTTTAGTCTTTTTTTACTTCACGCTGCATCCTGCACGTAGTAGGATAGGAATAGGGTACCTAGGAACCTAGTTATAAGGCATTTCGTTCCCACTAAGACACTTCTTTTCCCCACTTTCCACAGGATTCTGAGGCATTTCGTGCAATGCTGGAACTCAACGCCGTGGTTTGACTCATTAAGTAAGCGAGTAAAATAATATATTAAATATTTCGTTTATCTTCGTGTTGAGTGGAAATCGAATCCACAACCTGTCGTGCTATCTATCAAAAAATATTAAAAAATAATAAATTTCTATTAAAACGTTACGTGGGGTTAATAAATATGCCATATTGGGTAAATAAAAAAATGCTGAAGCTACTATCTATGGAGCAGAGTCTAGAAGTATTTTTTGCTTCTCTCTCGGTATAGTGCTTTTGAAGTCTGCCGTATCATCGAAGTTTATTTTTAATTATAGCAAATTAAACCCTTTTTTTATTTTCCTGCTCTGTCTTACAAGTACAAGGTGTAGAGAAAAAATAAAAGATAACAATAAGATCAATGTCAAATATAAAATGACACTGGCGGCAATTTTCGGATATTTTAAAAGATATGTTATAATATGTTTTTGAATTTTATTGGGTTAAGTACTGTAAATAAAGTAATATCTATTTAAGGACATAATATATAATCTATTTCAATATATGTTTATTTCTGTTTTTACAAGCTTTTATTTACTTTCACCTGTCCCGTTGTCTGTAATCGAATCTTGCAAGTTAAATTTGATCCACTTCCCGGTTTCTGATTGAGCTGAAATGTTGCATGCATGTATAAATCGGATGACAATGCGATATTATTATTACATAGACCTGATCTGATGATGGAGCTGGAAGGTATTCATAGGAATTACGTAACTACACACAGCCCCATCGAGTTTGAGATCGTTTGATTCATCTTGACAAGCACTTTGATACTATATGGTAACCAGGGTCTGATGTTGGAGCTGGAAGGTGGCCATAGGAACTCCATAACTCTGGAATATGGGCTTGTTTGATTCGATTGAAATTCTTTGAATTAAAAATACTAAAAAGTAAAAATAAAATTAAAGAAAAAAAACCTTTTTTAAGAACAAGCTTTTATTATTTTTTAATAAAATAATTAAAAAGTTAATTATAAATAATCTTTAATAAGAACATTCAGCACTATTTCCTCTCGCTATCAAAAAAATAATTATATACTAGATTCCATGAGTGTATTCTTATATGTTATTAGGTTAGGTTATGTCATAATGTTTCCAACACCATAAATATTATATACTTATGTCTTTGGAACTCCCCTAGACTATTTTTAAGGTATCGTAATTTTAATCACATGCGCTTAAATCGCATAACACGATGCGACCGAATCGGGATTCGGATCGGGATTTACGCGGAAATAACTGTGTTCCCTTTTCCTTTTTCGAATGAGCAGCATGCTGTGAGTCAGCATCGTCGGTTCATCATCCCGGGGTCTACGGGGATCCCACGTTTGAAGTATGTGCACGCGTTGACCACCAGTTGGTTCAGATGAAATTCGGCTTTATTGAAGTAACTACTGGAGAGTTTACATGCTCTTTTACTAAGTCTACTTTGATGTCTCTGTGGAGATCATTGTTACGCATGTACCACGGTGCAAGCGATTTTGCAGGATTTGCAGTTTCCTGAGGTCGGTCTGCGCGAACAAAAAAGTAACGTAGGAAAAGATTGGTATGACGCACGTTTTAAAGATGTGGACCTTATTTGTCAAGAAAAGTTAACTTTAAGCGCAAATTAGTGGATGCAGATTGCGGTGGACATAGTTAATGTGGTCTACGAAGGCCAGTTTACTTTCGATAATGACTCCCAAGTATTTGGCCTGTTTGGCCTCCGAGATTATTTTGCCTACCAGGTCCACCTGTTATGTGGCATGTCGTCTGTTTTGCGCAGAGGGAAATAGACACTATTACTTTTGTCGGAGTTAATCTCTATGTGCCATTTTGTTAGCCATTTGCCTGGTCGGCCATGGAGGTTTGTAGTAGGTTGATTATGTTGGCTGAAACATGGCCGGACTTGAAGACAGCCGTATCGTCCGTGAATAGGGCTAGGATTGCGCCTCGGGATTGTGGTCTATCGTGTGTGTGCAGAATGTACAGAGGACTGAGGTTGTACAGATTGACCGACTGAAGGATAAAGTACCTTCGACCCAGAAGCGAAAAACATGTCTGGTACACCTGCTTGTAATAGTTCGAAGATCACGCCGTTGTACCAGAGTCTATCAAATACTTTTGTTATAGTTTTAGCTCGGGTCAACAGGTATTACGTGAGGCGGTATACCTGATAAACGCTGGAATGCTTGGCCCTAAAGCCGAATTGTTCGGGAGGTATGATGTCTTTGGCCACAATGAAAACGTATTAGTAGAATGCGTTCGTAAATTTTACACCCGAGCGAAGGAATGAAAATATAAATGTAAATAAATATGTAATTTCCTCGATTGTACCACAATCACACAACCAGTCCATTTTACAGTCACACTTTGTGCCCCTGCGCCACTGGCCTTGCTTTAATAAATTGTAAACAGTCAAGGGCCATTTCAATCAGGGCAAATTAAATTATTATTAAAAGGAAGAAAGAGATGCTGATATAATGAAGGCAAATGATTAAATTTACCCATGAAATTCAAATCCTTGGGTGAATACATAAAATATGAGACGTATATTTTTAATGAAATTCACAATATTTTTTAAAGTATTTCATTGTTTTTTTTAGTTATTTTTTTTGTTTTGTTCTGTTTTATGGCATAAATGCGAATCCGTAGTGTATATCCGTATGTGCATAACCACAATTTGGGTATATGTATTCTGTGTGTATAACCTGTGTATTTTACTCTATACCCATAATCCATACGTTATCTATAATATTTTGAGTGTTGTTCTAGTTTTTGTAATTTATTTTTATTTTTCCACTAACTTTGTTGCTGTGATTTATTCTTAATAACAACCTTGGCGATATAAAATTGTTCATAATGTTTCGTATCAATCAAGTAAAAAGTGAAACTTAACTATGTAATTAAAATAGAAAAATATTAAAATACAGTCAAAATGGAAGAAGAATTAAGGTGTTTTATATGTAAAGAATTTTATAGAGAGCCAGTATTGCTTCCTTGTGGACATGCACTTTGTCGTGTGTGTGCTGCAGGCTTACAAATTCATGTACACGATGGTGATAATTCTTCAACTGTAACAAACGACTATCAAGAGGCTGATAAAGCATCTGTTTCAAGTGAGACAGATAGTGGTGTCGTTTGCGGATCAAGGCCTAATAGTTACGCAGGCACCCCTGCCGTCCCATCATATGTATCAGCAGCATTTACTATAACATGTCCATTATGCAATAAACAAGTATTTTTAGATGAAAATGGAGCTGAAGGTCTTCCACCATTTCGAGTAATGCGAACGATTGTAGAACGTTTTGGTGGAATAAGTATAGCTCCTCCTGCTGAAGAAGCATGTCAAATGTGTGAAGGAGAAAGACGTGCTGCTGTTGTGCGATGTGAACAATGTTCAGTTCGTTACTGTGCTAGTTGTAGAGATGCGTGGCATCCCACAAGAGGGCCACTGGCACAACATGAGCTTAGAACGCTAGGAACTACTTGTACAGATCATGGATCAGTACCTGTGCTTTATTGTAATACTTGCCTTCTTCCTATTTGTCAAAGATGCCTAGTTGAAAGACACTCTGGTCATGAAACCCAACATTTGTCAACAGCAGCCAGAACTCATAAGGTAATGTTAAATGTTGCTGGTCCCATACACATGTACAGGAATTACAATATTGTTATAGCTCCCTGTTTTATCCTGCATACAAGAAGGTAGGCAGAAAAACCCCAGTGTCAAAACACTGCTTACCCACAAACATTACATTTGCAAACATATGATGTATGCTGTTATTCAACCTAATACATTCAGAAAACCTTGTTTTTATCTAACCTTTGAGAAAAAAAACCAAAGTGCTGAATGGTGGATGATTTCTACTATTGGTCACTTGCTCCTTGGACATACATGTACACATGTACACTTAGTTAAGATGAGGGTGACGGACCACTCACTGTGCGACCTTCACACAGTGAGTGGCCCAAACAATGTTTCCCCTCCTCACATCCTTTTCTCTTGCCCTAAGTTAATCCATTCCTTGTAAAAAGTTATTCCTCATAAATTTCCTCATCCTATTAATGTTCAATGTTTGTGTTTTGTCCTTTATGTAAATATATTATATACAACAATATTATAATGTAAGCTAACATCTTTGTTTTATATATTTCCTATTACTAACCCTCTGTGTATCTGTGAATTTAAAAAAAAATAACCTAGTGTATCTGTGGAAATGAAATATTTACTTAAATTTGTAGTTCCATTTCTTTGCTCTGGTGTCGAGCCAAAGAGTGGCGTTGAGTTCCACCACTCAACACACTATGCCTCCAAAATTCAGCGGAAAGTGGGGACTAGGTTCCCTCTGCCTACCCTGCTGTGTGTGGGATACAGCATGAAACTAAAATAAATAAGTAAAAACAAACCCTCTGTGCTACGTACATATTAATTAAATTTCTTAATAGGTAATGTGTGTATTTTTAACAGGATTTTTTTTGCATGCATGTTCCTACAGTGTGATGTTATCTCTATTTTACCATACAACCTCTTTCATGTTTTTCCACAGAATATGACATTAGCAAAGTGTGCTCTACATACTTGGAATGCCTTAATCAAAGAACCATACCATATCAAACATATGAAGTGCCACTACCTCAATGGACTCAATATCTTATTTATAAGATATATATATATATTAGTATATGACAAAGAAATTCTCTTCTTTTTCAGACTGAATTATCACAAACACTTCATCAGCTATCTGAAGAAGCCAAGGCAATGACTGAATACATTCAACTAGTCAAAGGATCAGGAGACAAAATAAATGTATGTATTACTGTACTTTTATACTTCAACTGATTGATAAAAGTTTTTTAAGTTATGATAAGACAGATACAGTGTGAAGCTGAGAACAAACTAATTAGTATTCTATGAATTCACCAGGCAGGTTTATGACGGTGTTGGCGCAGTGCTGCCTGGGTCTTGAACCCAAGTGTAGGTTTAAGGGGCCCGTTTTAATGTGTAGTAACACTTACCGTCACTGTCTGAACTCCTTTTGACATGATATTTGAAATTAAATTAAAGTAAATTGTAGTAAAGATTTGATGATAATTCTAGATAGGCCAAGAATATAAAATATAGAGCAATAACAACACGATATCTTCTTATTATGCAATTATGCCAAATATATATTTTTAATTGATTTATGTTTAAAATAACATAACTAGATTACAACTGCTTATTATTAACATTTCGTAAATAAATAATATAACAACTAACATTGTGGTGCAGTAACACAGTGTCGTACTGTAAATACAAAGCTTGTGGGTTTGATTCCCCCTCTCAGATAATTAATTATTTTATTTTTAAATATTATTAAAATAAATCACAGGCTTGGATTCTGCTATTGAGAAGCATGTTTAAAAATATATTTAAAAAAAAAACAAGAGCCTTATATTTCTTGATTAACTGAGGATTCAGTTTCATTATATGAAATCTCATTTAATAAAATCTTGGTGAAGTAGTTAGTAGTTGTATAGTTGTTAAAATTTAGGTTGTTCTCTTTTTATTAATATTTAAAAGTCCACCTATTAGTGGCTTCCTCCAACAATGTCTAATTTTACCAGTACTTGACATTTTGTATCCGACTTATTTTAGCTATCTTAATTAGATTATTTTCAACAAAAACATTATTTAAAACAGTTAAATTATCTATATCATATATTATATAATTTAGGAATCGTGTGAAGAGTTAGAAAGACAAATAGACCAGGCATGTGCGGAAATTACCCGAGCTGTTGAGAGGAGGAGAGATGAGCTAGTTAGAGCGGCTCATAATACTAAATCTCAAGCTGTTGCGAACATGAGATCTTTGACGTCACAGGCTGCACAGAAACTGCGTGAAGCTACGGCTTTATTGCATTTTTCAATTGAAGCTCTAAAGGAATCTGACCATGCTGCATTTTTACAGGTACACAAATAAGATAAGCTAATATATAGTATATAAAGTTTTTTACTGCTGTACATATATTGACTTTACTGTACATATACTGTACAATACTTTTGATTTTATTAAATTTTGTTAAAACACATTTCAAAATAGAGCTAAATGGTTAAGATATTAATGATAGTTAATGATTTATTTGATTGATCCATCATTTGATAGGAGTAGTATTTTGTATATATAAAAGGTAATAAAAAATTTTTTTACGTTTAAAATTTAACTTCACATGAAACTAGTACCATTTTTTATGTGTTACTATTATGTTTACCAACTAGGTTAATGGTTAAATAATCAGCAGCAGCAGCAGCTCAGAGTGTCTTAACAATAGGTTCCCTATGCCTATCCTGCCATATGAGGAATACATCGTGTAGCTAAAAACCTTATATTAACAGGTGGGCAAAATATTATCGGCTCGGGCGCAAGAAACTACGTCAGGTCTACGTTCGTCGTTAGATGCGCCACCCTCACCGCCCGCCCTCACTCTCGATATCGAGCCCGTTATACGCACCGTCAATACTATGAACTTTGTCGAGTGCATACGTGAGTATGAACTTCCACTACAGTATTGTATGTATAATAATTTGTTAAACATATTTTTTTAATATTTATAATCATTTATAATGTTAGGATGTTATATTATTTTTGTTTTTATTAATATTAAATGGCGAAGTATGTATTTTAAATATAACGTATGTCATTATATTTATTGTTGTTATTTATTTGGAATGCAGCACCGGAAAAGGAAATGAAGACATCAGGTAATAAAGTTAAAGAATAATAATTTGAGAACATCTTTTATTCAATATAAATATTAAAACATTATATTACAATATAGTAATATAACGGTAATAAAATATAATATACAAAAGCAAAAACGTGTACGTACGGAAATAAAACGAGTGAGTGCAAAGTAACCACAAATGTAGGTAATTAATACTGTAATTTATAACTGATATTAGCGGTTCCATGAAATATAACTATATTAAATACCTATTTGTTTTATTGTTGAGAACATTATCTAAAATCGTGTTGAAATCATAACAAATAAAGATAATACTATCAATTTTATATGTTGTAAATGAGTTACGATAGAATGTCGATAATGCCCACTGACCCACTTCACAGTACCGTTTAACTATCGGTTAATTACAGACTAATTTTTTATAATAATACAAGGCATGTTGTTGTTGCTATTTATTAATTACCAGTTTTTTTCTTCTTTCATTATGTTATTAGTAATTGATGCATATTTTCTTTGACCATTTGTTATGGAAATATAACTTGCAAAACATAAAAAAGAATTATTATAAAAAAATGTTTTATTTTTACTAGATAACAATTACGATTATACCTCGCATATATACAATTCACCAATATACATTTGTTGTATTGATTAATATAGGTTGTTGTGGTCATGCCGCACGAGGATATGATTGCAAGCGCAAATGTTGCGGGTTCAATTCCCACTCGAGGGAATGAAATATTTAACCATTTAATTTCCTCGATCTGGTACCAAATCAAAGCGTGTAGTTAAAAAGAAAGTAGTTTTAATAGTGTTTTATACCCAAATCGAAATTTTCAGATTATTTATTTCTGTTCCCGCTATAACAACGAATACTTAAAAAATGCTCAAAATATTCACAGAATGTTTGTATCTTCAAGAGACAACATAATTATATACATAATTATTATTCTTACATCTACCCATTTTAAACCTCTGATGTCTTCTAAAGTGTTAATTTAAGTGATATGCCACAAAGAGCAATTATAATCAACCTTAAATACAACGCATCTAATATATAATTGAATAAGGAATTATATTGTATCGGTTATAATAGTTTCGTAAATAATGATTTATTATGTTGTAAAACTGTGTAATATGTGTTTCAGCGCCCAGCGCGCCCGAGATGGCGGTGGAGGCGTGCGCGGCGCGCGGCTGCTCGTGCACGCTGGCGTGGCGCGCGCCCGCCGCGCCGCAGGCCGTGCGCGGGTACGTGCTCGAGCTGGACGACGGGCTCGGCGGGCCTTTTAGAGTAAGTGTTGTGTATTAAACGTTATATCTCCACAGTAATTACATAAGTACTTGTATATAAATGGGATATTTTAGTAAAATTAATTTTGAGCGTTTATTGTTGGGGGCCCTTCAAATATTACATAATGCAACTATTGTCATCGCCCCTTAATGTTTTACGGAGATATCGAAAAGAGAGAGAAGGAGGTTCACTTTTCTTTTCTCTAAATATAACGTAACTCCCGAGTGAAAATATTTACTAAGTCAGAGATATAATCCTGTCATTTTCATTAAAGAAAGTAACTTTTTAATTATTTAATTTCTAATATATAAATAAAAAACAATGATACACTTTGTTTGCCTTTTAGCTACAACAACGTAGCGCATCAAAAGTTTTACAAAACAAAAAATATAATTAAAATATTATTTTGTTTTAGGAGGTCTACTGCGGTCGGGAGACTGTATGTACAATCGACGGGCTCCACTACGCGTCATTATACAGCGCTCGGGTGAAAGCGTTCAATGGCGCCGGCGAGGGACCGTACAGCGAAGTAATCGGCCTACAAACATCTCCCGGTAGGTCAAAGTGTTATGTGAAAGTTAATTAATTTTGATTCGTTGTTACATTTAATGTTGTATGTTACGTGACGCAGTGGCGTGGTTCACGTGGGACGCGCGCTGCGGCGGGCGCGGCGCGGAGGGCGGGCTGTGCATCGGCGCGGAGGGGCTGAGCGCGCGCGCGGGCGGCTGGCAGGCGCGCGTGGCGCTGGCGGACGCGCCGCTCGCGCGCGGCCTGCACTACTGGCGCCTGCGCCTCGACCACTACGACGGCGACGCCGACCCCGCCTTCGGCATCGCGCGCGCCGACGTCGCGCGCGACAAGATGCTCGGTCAGTTGTTTGACTAAATGTTCTTTAATTCTAGTGAATGTTTCATGCTAGCAAAAACTTCACATTGGAAAAAACAAAAGCTTCGCATGTGACAAATAACGGAAATGTTGCACGAATCTAATAAATTAAAAGGGGTTTGTTGCCGATAGTAGCAAAAGTCGCAAATAAAACTTACCTACTTAAAATTTCAAAGCACCTCACGTTGTGTGGAACTACTGTAAATGGATTGAAGCAATGACATTGCTACGGACACCCCGCCTCCGACTGACGAGTCGCTCCCGCAGGCAGCGACGCGCTGGGCTGGGCGATGTACATCGACGGCTCGCGCTCGTGGTTCGTGCACGGCGGCGCGCACGGCGGGCGCGCGGCGGGCGGCGTGGCGGCGGGCGCGTGCGTGGGCGTGCTGCTCGACCTCACGCGCGGCACGCTGCGCTTCACCGTCGACGACCGGCCGCAGGTTACCCACGTACTCCTAATAAAATACACAGAACACTTACATGGACACTTCGCTGTCCATCAGTCATGTACATTTATCTCAAGATCGCGTGGAGGTATCGAGCTCTACGTTTAATTATTATCAAATATCCAGTCCCGTCGCTCTGATAACGCGTATAGCCTGAACTGAGTTCCTTGTGTACCAGGGCGACATAGCGTTCACGGGGCTGCGCGGCGCCTTCTACCCCGCGGTGTCGCTGAACCGCGGCGTGGCCGTGACGCTGCAGCCGGGCCTGCCGCCGCCGCCCGACCTGCTGCTGGCCAACCCGCCTGCCGAGTGACAAATCCCTGTACAGTGTGTACAAGACCATTCATATTTTTAATTTGTTTAGTTTAGTTTGGTGCTTGAACGGTTTTTAAAAGGCCCCGCGCCTATTAGAGACGCCTTCAAGTGTTTATAGGTTTTCCAAAAAAGTATTTGACTGAAGAGATTTGTGTTGTAACACAGTCGAGCAACTTGGGAAATTTTCATTTTTCGTATTATAAGACACAACATTACGCTATGTAATGCTTGACCGCCTTTAATATTATTATTGTTCATCATGGATTAAAAGGAATTTTGCTTTAAAATGTATAAGAACACTTGTTACATTACATGACATTACAATACATGGGTTATGTTCGGCGTAAAATGGAGAACGATGTATCTTATCACTAAATTCCCTCTTCCCTACCATATGCGGGATACAGAGTGAAGCTAAAAAAATCTTAATTGTAGTTGTAAAATATGTGGAAACAAGAAAAAATAAATGTCAGAACCTTGAATTGGTCAATCTGTTCCAAACGGAACCAAATGGAATGTTCCATGAAAGTTAAATACTGTTACTGTACAAACGCAAACGACTTGTTACTATTCTATTTTAATATTACGCTTTATTTTTATAGCTTCACAATTCACAAAATATCCCGCATATAGCAGGGTACGAACTCCGTTCCGGTGGGGAACCTCCCAATTTTCCAATTCGATGCCGCGCTTTGTCTTGTTTCTCTCTGGTGCTAGGAAATTACAATCGTTTACTTGTTTAGGAATCGGATAGGATAGAACTTACGTCGCGTTTACAATGAATAAGACGCTGTGCCTCTGCGCCACGACAGTCTACTGTTTCGGTCTAAATGCTATGTATTCAAAAAAAATATTATTAGATATAACAATAAAAGCTGAAATTATAGTATAATTCATACAGGTAATCTTAATTAGAAAATTAATGAGCTTTATATACTTATATACCGTTATTTGCCCCGTTTTATGTTTGGTGCATGAGCAAAATGTTCGCTAATCTATATACCTAATTGTAGTACTCCAACTGCTACAAACATAACTAGGGAATTACATTTTTGTCCGCCTTATTATTTTTATATTGTTTAAGTATAATATACCTTTTTTTATATTTATCGATTTTCCTACTTATATGTATATTTTTGGCATCTGCCTTTCGAAGGAATTTTCAATGCTACAATTTATCGTGGCAGCTATAAAAATATTAGTAATAGTATTAATTTGAATTGAATACAATTCATTGTTTAAGGTTTTGCCTATTAATAATGTAATTGTAATTATAGGATTACCGTTTGTGTCAACAAAGTGAAGAAGATTTAACGTTGAATTCTGTTCCGTCTTCTATAAATCTTAAGTCGTACTGTCGTAGTGAAATTTTGATGGCCGTCCTTGTGTATCCTTTTTCATAAAAAGAAATCAAATTGGCCTATTAAAAAAAATGGACTAGTCATGTTAACATTTTAATTATATTTAAAAATTATGAACGTAAAATAATATTAATTAATTCAGTCAGGGCTCTCAATTTATGTTCTTCGACCATCTTCATGCGTCGTTACAACATTTTTCAATACTTTATATTAATTAACGATTTTATAATAATCGTAATTAAAAAGAAATTGAATATCATCATCATATCTAGTGCAAAATTCATTTCGTTGTGTAAATAATGAATATTGTATACTACTCAAAGTAAGAATCATATATTTTTTATGTTAACTTGTTAACTGTGTATAAATTAAAGGCTTAAAATTAAATATATACATTAATATATTAACGTATGAACATTGATATAATTATGTACATACACTTCAAATTCGCTTTTTTTTATAATTTGACAAATAATTACAATGGTTTGGCAAAACGTATTTATTTAAGTTTTAATTATTTAAATAAGTATTGCTTATAACATGTATGCTTGTACTTAAATATAATTTAATAGATATGTGTATAATTTTATATAATTTTGTATTATGCCGTCAAATCCTACTACATTTTTTTTATATTGTAAATGTGAAAGTTTGTCAGTATGAATGTTTTTTCCGCTTACATCAACATAATACACATGCAAAAAATATATAGTTTGGCTATAATATAATAATAAGTTGAAGCAGGCGAAGCCGCGCGAATATTATATTGTCAACCTGACCCAGGTTACCTGAGCCTTATAAACTATAATACACACTATAAATAGTAAAATTTGCTAGTAAATACATTTTTATTAGTATATTAAAATTATGTACGACTTTAATTAATTCATTATCTGTTGAAGTGGCACATTTTTCTAAATATCAAATGTGTAATTTACTTTCATTTAAAATATTTTTTTTTATATTTTAAGACGATTTACAATCACAGTCAAGTCTCAGTGAATCAGCTTCACGCTGTGAAGCTTAAAAATGAACAATAGAGAGATCAATAGAAATAACTAATTTTTAAAAATAAATAATTTCTCATTTGTTATAATGTATTTCAATGTTGGCACTTGCAATATGTGTTTTATGCGTATATTTAAATTTTATTTTGCAACTAGAAATCCGTTCGCGGCTTCGCCTGCTTGCACTACACAAGTATTTATTAACTACTCTGAATTACTTTAGTGTTTTAATAATATTATTATTTAAAAGACAATACCTATCTATACAAAACAAACAGTAAATATTAAGGGAAGTTTCAAAAAAAATATAATATTAAGAACTGCATTCAAATCTGTTATAATATTTCTCAGATTTGCGTGGACAAACGCACAGACGAACCGACAAAAAAAAATTGTGTTTTATTACATTAATAAATTCCTCTATTAAAAGATTTTCCCGTATGTCTTCCATATACAGACGAACTTAAATGGTAAAAATCTTCAAGAAAAATTAAGTCTACAACGTACTTAAACTGCATAATTTTTTCTGATACCCAAAATGGCTAGTAATGTTTCAACTTAGTCTTTTTTGTTAACTTCTTAAATTTGATTGTTTATCATGTCATAATAATGTAAGTTGATACTTTAAACTTGTCATTTAGACGTGGGTTTGTTTGCGATTTATAAATGTTACGAACGCACTGTAGATAGGTAGATAGCCATTAGAAACAAATTAAATGTTTTACAACTAGGTTTTTTTACTAATATAGATTTTTACGAATTAATTAAATTATTACGAAAAAATAATAAGATTGTTTGTAATAGAGTGCGTAGTTTATATAGTATAGATTCCACTTAGTATTTTAAGAATAATCACTTGTTTATCTCAAACGACAATAGCCTGTAATTTTAAAGTCAATTTATTTTATAAAAGTGATAGATTCATATTATGTATGTACATATTATTCTTAATTAACTTTAGGCATGGGCGTACGAATGGAGGATGGGGAGAGGTCCTTCTTCTTGAAGGTGGACCTCATAATTTTTACTTACAAAAAAAATTAAGACTGAAAAATTATAAGTGACTATCATTTTCCCATTTTGAAGAAATACACAACTCTGTATATATAGACGATCTACTGTAAAACTGTAAAACTAAACTTATAAACTACTTGGCCCGTTTGTACTATAAAATAATGTATTTTTCATCTGAATTACTATCGTGATATAATAACGATATAATTTTAAAAGCAAAGCAATAACCGTACATTGATGGCTAACAAATTTCAGCTAATTCAATAAACCATTTATTTTGGAGCAATATCGTAGAATTCGTCTTCATTCTTTATGTTGTTATAAATAAATTGAAAAAAAAAACACTAAATATTGAGAAAAGCTTGCCAAAATCTAATAGTGGCAACTGCATTTCAATTGATTACGCAGTTTTTGAGATAAGCTAGAACAAACCCACAGTCAAAAAATTTAAAAATTATCATATAATAAACGCTAATAATAGATTTTCTCGTGTATCATCCATGGATACAATTTTATTATAAGTTTAGATTTTTAATATATAATTTTTTTATGTGATGTTAACTGAGCGACAAATGACAAACACGCATTTATTGAAATTACACTTTTTTGTATGTGTTTGTAAGTTAAGTTAAAGAGTACATATCGCCTCTACATGTAATACTTAAATCGCACTCTTTCATTACAATATATCTAGAGATACGCCCATGTCTTTAGGGTACCTGATGATGCAACTAAAATATTCCGCTTCCCACCTGATTTCTAAATGCTTTCGAATATTTTTTACATTATGTTTTGAGTTTACGATTATGTCAAGGACTAACGTATTGTGTATAATTTATTCTTTTTGTGTGGTGTGGTCATATTTTTAAGGTTGATTTAATTTTGGATGTATTTATTCCCTTGCCTATTTACCTTAAAAAAAAGTGTTTTCCAAATAGTTTTATCAGGCTTTTTTGTTTGGACAATTCAATGCGCCACACGCAGTTATTTGCTTATGATTATGAACAGAATTAGTTCCTAGTTTGTATTCACAGAAAGAATTGTAATTTTTCTTTTATAATTTTAAATTATTTGTACTTAAATATTGACATTAATTACATAAACTGACTATGACTGAAAAGCTTATATTAAATAACTTATATTTATAAGAATATTTATTTTCCTATAAATTTTTGCTACTAAATTTACAATATTTTGATGCTATTAATTCACATATGAGTATTGTTTACTATAAAGTTTCATTTATAAACATAATCATTGGGTATTGCCATAAATAAGTGATTGCATTTTTTTTATTCAAGCATATATATTACAGAAAAATTTTGAAGAATTAGGTCAGTCAACAAAATTTCTAATTATAAGCATCTCTATAGTGACAAAATATTTTATATATTTATTATGTTTCTAATAAGGAAGAATATGCGATAATGCACTATTCATTGTTTATTTTGTTCCTGTCAACCTTAAATATTAAGGATATATTATCTGCGAACAGTACAATATAACAGGTTCTTCATATAAAAAGGCAAATAAAATATTTATTTACATTATTACAAATATTTATTTATATTTTCATTTCTTCGTTCTGGTGTCCAGGCAAAGCACGGCCTTGAGTTCCACCACCTAATACGCAATGCCACCATTCGTGCTCTGGAAAGTATTGGGCCGTTGGTAAGTGCATAGTCTCTTCTTTTTAGGGATCATAGTTGCACTCGGCGCTGCAAGATTTTATTATGTTTAATGAAGTGTCTCTACGTGATGAAGTCGCTGTGACTGCTATTAGTTTCAATATTAGCCATATATTCAATAACGGGTTACAATTTCCGTTACAAAAACAATCGTTCAGATCCGTTAGTAGTACATACATAAATAAATATATTACAGCATTTATTTCTTTTTATTTTCTAGTCCATAATTACCAACATTAAATAGGTCGTTATTTTAAATGACTGGTTGCTCGCCATCTTATGACTTTATCTAATAGTGCGTGTAACTAAAATTTAAAAAAGCGCGAGTCTGGCTTGCGTACCGACGATTCCGTACAAAAATTGGAGGTCTCGAGTTTTTTCTAAAAGGACTAGAGCCCTTTAATCTGATACCTCACTTGAACTAGCGGCTTTAATACCAAATTTTGTCTTATTTTAAGGCAAATAATAATAGCCTTAGCCTTTTAGGATTTAAGCACAAATGTAGTCGGATTTTCGTATCCTTTTTGCCGTGTGATCCCGGCCTAGAATAGGATCATCCTGGTACTGGTGGTGTCGTAAGAGGCGACTAAAGTACGTGTGGTAGAGTCATGTCACCAGCAATGGCAACACGCATGGGCAGACTCGACCGGATCATTACCACCCCCGGCATTTAAAACCAGCGTGAAGTAGTGGCTTTATGCCACTGCGTTTCGCATCAGGTAATGCCGGGCCCCGGCGCCCAACCCATCTTAATAGGCCGGCAACGCACCTGTAGCTCCTCTGGGGTTGCACGGGGCCGTGGGCGGCGGTAATCACTTACCATCAGGTGACCCGCACGCTCGTTTGCCGTGTCTCTTCCATAAAAAAAAAAAAAAAAAAAATCCTTTTTTAAATAAATGTAGATACACTGTTTTTTCAAGAAATTATGGGGCCGTAGATGTAAGTTTGTATTTCAACTCGATATCTCCAAGCAATCTTGAGATAAAGGCTCTTGATGTTCAGACAGACAGACAGACAACAAACTGATCTTAAGGAGTATTTTCTTTAAAAGGTGCGGAACCCTAAAAAAGGACAATTTAAACAACAAAAATTTTGTGAAGAGTTTAATTTTGGCCCATTTTTCAACAAGAATATATTTTTGTTTAAAGAGGAAAAACAAATTGATATATGGGAATTATTTTTTTCATATTTCCCAGCACATATTTTTGGTCTAGTGAATATTTTTACAATTTACATAATTTAACATAATATACATGATTTCCAAACAGTGGTTGGTTTTGTATACATAATTTTTTTCTTTAGGCATTATCTAAATGTCAATATAACAATTTTTACAGATAAAAATAAATTTAACAAAAAACTTGATATTGGTATGTGCCACTATGAAAAATAACAATTGATTTTAGCCCTTTACTTTTGTATATAGAGCATGATTTGAATTTCAAATAGTGATATAAAACTGTATGATATGCAATTGCAGCGTACTTGAATTTTAATAGTTGACATTTCCTAACAATTTGGCAATGTAAAATAACCTCAAATTTGTACTTGTACTAGTTCGTAATCCACTTACAATCCAATTTACAAAATAACATTGAACCCTAGTTCCTATTCACAACATCTGAAATTCAATCCTATATAACGAAAATAGCGGAAGACAAATTACGGCAATTTTCCACACCCATTACCACCATGTATTTATTTATAAAGCACATTTTAGCTTACTTTTAGTCAATATCAAGGAAATGTTTACATCTTAATTAAGACCCGTCGTTATTCATCTCTATAACTTTTAAAATTCAAAAATTCATTTTAATGATTGTATATCATAACTGCAATGTTTATAGGATTCTTCCTTATACGAAATTCACACATCTTTTTTAGAATGTTATAACCACAATATATATCATGTCTGATGAAACTAATATCACAGATATACAGGTTTTTGACAATCAATATTACAGAATAAAAGAATATTAAAGCGAATCAGAATACAGTGAAGAATTTAAATTAAAGTATGCACCAACTAAAAAATAAACTAAATAAATATTCTCAGTATCGGCAGGCAATCGTTAGTCTTCAAAAAGTGTTTCATTAAAGCATGTGACCAAATTAGTAACTCTTCACGTTACATCCCGAATTTTGAAACCCCCCCGAGAGCATGATAGATTAATTGAACACAAATGCTCTCGTTTTCTTATCCCAATAAGCAGAGCAATGTTCATTATGCAAACCGTAACATGATGAATTAATTCCTCCACTTTGTTGAACAGTCACAGTTATAAAACTTTCATTTTTTACCATCTCTCTCTTGTAGCACAAAGGGTCGACAGGGGTGCAAATAGTATTATTTTGAAAATATCTTTTGCAAATAAAAACGAAGTATAAAATATATCTTTCCTTGTTACTGTACAACCCATTGATGATTCAAGATATTTTCTTCTAATAATACTGTGACTTTACCGCTTATAAAAATAAAATTAAACATTAGCAAATCAGGTTAAAACATCATTGACTTAGAGTCCAAACAAATAATTACAAAACGGGTACCTCTTATAATTTATTTAGAGTGCCCGCTTGATTATTATAAATTTTTGTCAAAAAATTGCTTTAACCTGATCCCTTACAACGGTTTGAAGTATACAGTTATTGTTTCAAGCGGCCAGAAACAACACTCTTGATGCTGATTTATGTAAAATGTCTTAGTTTTTTTGATATGTTCTATTTAAGCTAGACTTTAAGAGCCTACCCATACCCAGTTCTAATATATTTATATTACTAATTTTGAGTAAAAATAAACTAGTGCTAGCTCAAATGCATCTGTATGGGTAGGGAACGCATTCCACATCATCAAAAGTCTATCACAATTTATGTTAAGATCACGGACAAATTTAGATAGACTCTCACAAGAAGTAGGATATTGAGATAAATATTTTACTTTTTAACAATCGTAGGAAACCGCGCACAGAATCCAATATGGACAACGAGCGCAATGCCTTTCGTAAGTCCCGATGTTTATGTACACATTTAAAAATAGCCCTTATCAGGTTCAAAAGTCTCACGATAAACTATATACACGCACATTTCGTTACAATAAATTCATTACACTTTACAAATGAGTTTTTTGTTTTTGCATATTAATCCTATCTTTCACCAAGTCAGCAAGTCCAAGAAGCGGCGCGTTCGCGTGGAGGCGTTACTTATCGGAGTCGTCCTCGAGCGTGCGCGCCACGTACAGCGCGGGGTCAATGACCTTCGGTATGGGTTTGATCTCTGTGCCCAGCTCCTGCTCGATGCGGTGTAGCGCGAAGCGATCCTCGTACGTGATGAGGTTGATGGCGATACCGAGGTGCCCAAAGCGGCCCGAGCGGCCGATACGATGCAGGTAGGTCTCGGCCATGCGCGGGAAGTCGAAGTTGATGACCACGTTGACAGCCTGCACGTCTATGCCGCGCGTGAACAGATCCGAGCACACGAGGTTGCGGCACAGGCCGGCGCGGAAGTCGTGGAACACGCGGTTGCGGTGCGCCTGCGCCATACGCGCGTGGATGTAGTAGCAGCAGTAGCCCAGCTCTGTGATCTTCTTGGCCAGCAGCTCCACGCGCTGGGTTGAGTTGCAGAATATGATGGACTGGTTGATTTGTAACTGTCAACAAATTGACTATTAGATGCCATCTACGACACATGTTAAGGTGGAGGAGGTAGACAGATTGTGTCCTAAATTTTTGAGCATGTATATATTTCAATATATATTTCAAATAAATAATTCCGGAATGCATATTGAAACTGCAGAGTTGTACTCCACAATTTAATGCTGCGCTTTTCAGGGCAGTGGAAAAAGAAGTATTATAGCTTAGGTAGGTAAGCCAGTTCGCGGAAGACTATTGTCTCGCGGCCAGTGGTGGTCGAGGAGGGGCACCGTGAGGTTTTAGTGGGTATTCGGACGGCCTACATCTGCCAGTCCGCGAGCCCCACATAACCCGCTCGAGTCCCCACTCGGGCCGGTATCCGTAATAGGATTTCCTCACATTAAAAAAAAATAAGGTAGGTAAGCCAGAAGGAACCTTATGATTATACACATCATTCCCCACATTTAGTCTGGAATTGAAATGTCATCATTCCCCGTGTGGAGATTAAAGCAACGACCCCCACACCACATATACAATGGCTTATACATAAAAATATATGTATTTTTTGAATTATACTAGTTGAGAATTGAACAAACTTTACAAACAAGGATTTAAAACAATATAAGTTTACATCATATAAATACTGGTGAACAGGCTTTGTGCCACATGCAATTCTCAACAACCATTAATTTAATATCAAACAGACTATTGTGACACTGTAGATGTGTTTACAGACCACAAATCCAGTACCTCTTTATCTTTATGAGAATAATTTAAATCTCAAATTACAAAGCAAAGTAATTTCGTCATGCTAACTTCCATTGTAGTGATAGGTGTAGGTTCGAATCTCACTCGGAGGAATGAATTATTTTCTATTTCTTGCTTGGTAACAACTCCTCCTGGCATACAGTTCTGCTGAAAGGCAGAACAATTGAATAACATGCAATGTCAATTTGCACCACCTAATGTTTTAAACATGGGGTGGTGCAAATTGGGTGGTGAATTATCATAAGACTCCCTCTACTTACCCTTCTAACTGCAGGGTATACAATGTAAAGCTAAAAAAATCTTTTAAATCTTTTTTTTAAAGAACAATCAGTATGTTAGTAATTCACAAACCTTTGAAAATAATGTATTTAAACAATGCACTTTCTGCCTCTCCTGTACAAATGCATAGTACTGTGTGACTCCTTTCAAAGTGAGCTCCTCCATGAGATTAATCTCATATGGTTCTCTTAAATGTTTTTCCATGAACTGTTTAACACTTAGTGGAAATGTTGCAGAGAACAACAATATTTGACGTTCTTTGGGTAGCCTAAAAATTTGTAATAAAAATTAAATTTTACCAAGAAAATAAGTGAACAGAAAACAATCATTGTGTGTACAAAGTGTTGTATATTTAAGTTTATGGAATGTGTACATTCATTGCAAAAACTGCCTCAAGGATATATTGAAATTATAGGAACTTTTTTTATGGTTGTTATAGAACAGTGGGAGCAACTTTAAAGCAGAGGTGTAGGAAGTACACTAAATTATTTCCATCTCATAGCAACAAGACAAAAAGTTGAGTTGAATTTTGCCACTCAACATGCAATATCTTAAAAAATTGGACATAAACGTAGGATGAAGTATCTTGGTCTTTTATACTACGTACCCTACCTACCCTACTCTCCTATATACAAGATGTAGGATGAATATGAATATATCCTTTAAAATGACAAGCAACTAACCGTGAAATAACTGTATCCAGCATGCCTTTAAAATCTTGAGAAAGCAGTTTGTCTGCTTCATCAAGTACCAGCATTCGACATTGCTCCATCTTTGCTACTTGTTTGTCCATGAGATCAATCATACGCCCCGGGGTGGCTATTATTACCTGAACTGATATAATTTATATTTTTTTAATAATTTTCGAAAAATTACTTTCATTTTACTCAAACTATCATATTGCTATTGTATTGCAAACTAGTACAATTTACTGTTACAATTTTGAAATATAATAATATAATATTAAAATAACAAAACAGACAGAATGTTGGGACAAAACAGGAGTGTCTTAACACTACTCTGGGTTCCCTATCCTACCTTGCTGTGTGCTTTATATAGCATTAAGCTGATTAAATATTATATTATTTAGAAATAAAAAATCTATAGTTTACATATAGGGTGTTTATGCATTATTTCTCTTAGAAATTTATATTTAGCTATTTCTCAATCAAAAACTTTGAATCAATTTAGTTATAACATAGTGAGATTAGGTAGTGGTGGCACAGTAAGTGCAAATTGCGACACAGGACTGTAAACTTTAGGTCTGTAACTAAGGTAGCTCCAAAATAGCTTCACAGCCCATTATAGAACTTAGTGAAGTTTATCTACACACTTTAAGTTTTGAGACAAAAAACAAAATTGTGAGGTTTCTGAAATTCACTTCTAAAATAAAAACCAAAAAAAAATCTTTACTTAACTAAAGTACTATAAAAAGCTCATTTAATGAGGAACCTATTCCACACATTAATTTATTTGTGAGTTGAGGGCCCACATAGGAACACCATATTAAAAAATAACCAAAATCAGAGTTTAACTTTTTTTATCTGTCCTCTTTGCATGGAATGGCCCATATACATAATAAATATATAGAACCAAATCATTGACAAGTAATTTTTTTATACTATAAGTAACACATTACTTATTTAGGAAATATATTAAAATTTTCTCTTAGTAACCATTGAAACACTCTGACCACTAAGCCATTCTCTGTTTGCTACATGTAAAAATTCTTATTTCATTTATATGTTTTCTAAATAAGTATTTATCTTTCTGAAGTCTGGAATAACATATTAAGTACATAAGAAAAAAATAATTAATAGCATTCTCTCTTACCAAATGATAATTACAACAAGCTTGATGAGAATGTATGACTGAGTAGTCAGAGCACTTGTACGGTTTCCAAGTGTGGGTTCAAATCCAGCTATGTTCAAACCTTTATATACTTAACTAAATAAAGAAAAATACTATTTCTTAAGTGTGGAATAACACTTTAAATGCATAAAAAAAAGATAAACTATTAATAGATGAGCTGAAGTTATTAAGTAAAATATTATATGAAGATTTTATAAGTAAATAATAAGAACTGGCACAAATCCTTACCATTTTGATAAATACGCATTATGTCATCCCTCAGATTTGTGCCACCCGTGGTGACCATAACACGAATGTCTGTGTGTTTCGCTAGCTCAATACATATTTGAGATGTTTGTAATGCTAGCTCTCTGGTAGGTACCACAATTAAAGCCTGTATACAATCTTTTTTTGGATCCACCTATAAAATATATATAAATGGTCAATACAAAATGTATATATATCTCTCTCAACTGGTATTATAAAAAAATATATATCAGTACTGTTTTTTCTCACTTATATGAAAGTGAAGGGGAATCCAAAAGTATCATCATTTTCAACTTTACTAATTTATTTATTCTTTTAATTAAAAAAAAATTATTTATTCTTTTAAAATAAAAATGTGTTAGTTATCATGCTTTTATAAATTACACATTAAGATATTAAATGTTTAATTGTTTTTTATCATACTTGTTCTAAGACTGGAATACAATAGGCGCCTGTCTTGCCTGTACCATTCTTGGCCCTTGCTAATACATCTTTACCACTAAGTGCAATAGGAATTGAAGCCTCTTGAATAGGGGACGGTTTTTCCCAACCCTTTTCAAAAATTCCCATAAGTATTTCCCGTTTTAAACAAAATTCTTCAAATTCATTTCCTCTTGTGTCTGTCACATCCTATTATATATATAAATAACAAATTAATTAAATTATAGGCAACATGATAATTTACATAAAATGTGGGTATCTTCAAAACTTACACTGGTTTTAATTCGTCTGTCTTTGGGGGGTAGTTTTAATTTTGCTTTCCACCCAATATCGTCCACTGTTTTATCAACATCTCTGTAATTACGAAGAATATAAGCTAAAGAGAAAGTATACAAGCTAAAACAAAGAGTAAATAAATATATTTTTCTACTTACCCTTTCTGATTGCTCATGTTTCCGACGTGATTACTGGTGCTAATTCTATTTTCGGTCATCATTTTGCCAAATTTGCCCCTCAAGGGGTGACTAAACTTAGAAATTTATGGAAGTCTTTATTAAAGTCCAACACTAAACAAATTTCACGACAAGTCACTTTTAAACACATAAGCTACTTTAGAAGTATATCACGTTCACTAACTTTGTCCGGAAATATCTGTAACAAAGGCAAATTATTAAATCAATTGTCGATAAGAACCAAAGAGAAGAGATTACGAGACGCGTCAACAAGCAATGTATACCTATCAACATATACATATACTAAATGAAGCGCACTAAATATAACGAAAACAATATTACAAATAAAAAGTAACTAAATTAATGTAGGCAAAGGTAGGTTGTTGTACATAAAAAGCATTACGGTCTTACTTAAATTCACCAGTAGATGATGAAGATTACGAACGATTAAATTTACAAACGAACTACTATATTTAATATGGCCGCTCTAAATTGAATTTCATAAATGTAAATTCTTACTCTTATGGTGTAAATTCTTAAAAATGGAAAATATAGGAAGTTAAAATAATTTACAATATTAATGAGCCGTATGAAAAGTATTCGAATAAACAAAAATCACCTTGATAAAACTTTAAAAAAGACGACGACACTCGATACTCGACGACGACATCACAAAGTAAGCAAGCAAATGTGTTGCCAACTTGCAATTTTGCCAAATAAAACATTTTACTTATTTTAAGTCATAGACATTGATCAAAATAACTTTATAAACTTAATAACAGATTTCAAATTTTGAAAATACGTATAATAAAATATATTTTACAAAAATATTTTGGTATATATTTTAATTATTACGATACGATACAGTTAGGAGTTTTGACTTTTATATAATGTAAAAGAATAAAAAAAAACTTGCAGCTATCATAACTTAGTCCAAATATGCTGTGCAACATTTTTCATCATCATTGGCGAACCTTTACAAACGTCTAAACATTTTGATAAGTAAAGACGCTTATGCCTGCTATACATGTAACGATATATCGTAATAATTAAACAGTGCAAACCAGTTTGCTCAGATTAATCGATAGTGCGTATGACAAATCTTTGCAGATTTTCGATCATCGGTGGCAGCTATTACTTTCAAGTGGATTTATTACTTATTTCATTAGTGTCATGTTTCTTTATTAGTTGAGTCGATAATTATTTGGAGATTCTGCCGACTTACGTTACGTAAATTATGCTTATTTTTCGTAATAAATTTGAAATCGTTTAATAAAAGGCTAATTGTGGTGTAGAAGCAGAATCGTACGACTGAATGTAGGTTCGGCTCGCACTCGAAGTAATGAAATATACAAAAATGTTATGAGAAAATATTTTCCTTTTCATGAAACCAGGCCTAATATCGTAAATGCATCATCATTTTCTATTATTTGCGACGTGCTTTCTGATGATCAACTTCGATATCGAAGGCTTGTGAAGGCACAAAAACGTCAGATTTATCTGCACAGTTTGAAATAACCCATTGCTTAAGTATAGCATTTTTTTTTATTTATGGAATTGTATTTACCTCACGTATAATAAAAACAATAAAAAAAATTGATCTAAGACTGGATGAGAAAAAAATTGAGCTTAATAATTTCAATATTATTAATGAACTACAACTAACAAAAGTCATTCATGGCCCAGGATTACGAAGTGTGACTGTAAACGCGACAGATTGTGTGTTCGATTACTGCTCGAGGAAATGAAATATTTTATATTTTCATTTCTTCGCTCTGGTTTTTTAAATGTTGAATGAAAATGTTACTTTTTGTGTCTGGTGTTATATTTGACTATCTGCCACTGGCAGCACTGTACCCAATACTCTATGCCTGCCTTATGACAATTGAGTATTGACATTTGACAGTAAAGAATATAGGAATTGTATGGAGGGACTCTATTTCCCTTTGGGTATATGTGTTCTGTACTATAGAGTTTGACACTTTATCAATTATAATTTTTAATTTATATTCAATACAAATTAAAACACATAAAATTGTTTTGGCTTTTAAATAATATTTGTATTATTTGCTGAATGTTTATCAATGATATACTAATAAACAATACAAATTTATTCTTATGATATTAAATGTGATAAACAAGAAGTAACATATATATTTGTTCACGTTGTAAAAACATGTATGTATATATTTTTTGCTTAATTTGTATATCTTTAAATTTATTGTGTTATTATATTATACTTTTATGTTTTAATTACTGACCGCGATCACTTTTTTGTAGGGCTACATACTGGAAATCACAACATCGTAAATTTTGTGAATTTTGCAAGTGCTGGTTTGCTGATAATAAAGTTGTGAGTTGTTAGATAATAAAACCTTAAATATTTTTAATAAATATAAAATTGAAAAGCTTTTAAAACATTTTTTCAGTCTATTTCATTTCACGAAAATGGTAAACGTCATAAAGAGAATGTTAAAAAACACATATCACAACTTAGCAAACGAAGTGCAAAAGAATTTAAACAGAAGGAAAAAATGGATGATGAAATTAAGAAAATGGAAGCTGCTGGAATGAGTGCTTTCTTAAAAGATGTTCAAAACAATGCTGACCTAACTTCACAAGTAATACTTTTTTAAATTGTGTTATATTAATAGTTTCATAAATTATAGTCTCACTAATCTGGATTGTGGCACTATCAGAGACTGGATGGAAAATAATATATTTTGTAAAGTTTAATTATTCCTTTTTTTACCACCATAGCAGTGAAGGTAGAAAAGGCCTACCAGACCGATCTTGGCCTACCAGAACAGGAAAATGGAAATATTTTAAATATAATCATTCTTTAGAATGGTATTATAACCCACAGCTATTTGAATTTAATACCATATTTGAATTTAATCTACTAGTGAAAGGCCAGTAGTGGTGTAGGTGCACAAGGGTGGGACTGTAAATGTAATTTGAGGTTGTAGATTCAAGTTTCGCTTGAAGAAATTAAATATTTAGAATTTTCATTTCTTTTTTTTAAATTGTATTTCATATGTCGTAGGATACACAGAGTGAGCCTACTTGTTAAGACATTTTGTTCTTCTGCTCTACACTTTAGGCTACCCCACCTGAGTAGGAATTGAACCCACAACTGTCATGTTTACAGTTAGACTCTGTGCTGCGTTCTTGAAGAATGCACTGTAATTCTAATGCATTAAGAAAAAAATATTGTTTCTAGAGTATCAATGAGATGTTAGGACAGCAAGGTAATAGTAACAAGGATATTGTAGTTGGCAATATAAGTGAAAAGGAAGTAGTTAACTGGAAGGAAATTAAAAGTGAAGATGGAGGATCATATTTCTGGAATATACTGAGTAATGGTAAGATTTGTTTTTTATTGAAAAGACAACGCAAATGAACATACATATTACCTAATGGTTAGCTAACATAGTTACCCACAGCACCATGTAGTTACTTTTATTATTGTACTATAAGCATTTTGTATCTCAAAAGGAAAACACGAAAGTCACAAAACCCTTATAGAATCACTTTGTTGTCTGTATATCAAGACCATTTATCTCTAGTTCGTGTGGAGAGATCAAGTTGAAATTACTATATTTGAATATTTCCATAGACTTGAGTCTACTGTCTTTTATAGCACAGAAAAAATCAAGTTGAGTCAAAAAAAATCTTAGAAAAAAAAGATTACAAACTTATACTTGTAGTTCATTTCATACAAAATTAAAACATACGTCGACAAATGTTGGCTGTTGGCATGTAACAGACCGACTCGCATTTGACTGGGGATGATTTGTCACGACAGCCTCAAATTAAAAGTTTTTTCGTATAATGAACTCTTACTAATAGTATGTATATAGTATTTATAATATGCAATGAAAGTTTTATTAATTTTCAGAAACTACATGGGATCCTCCAGATAAATATATATCTTTAAAAGAACAAGAGAAAATTAAAAATAGGGAAGGAGAGGAAAAGAAACGAGAGAAAAAACTTAAGTGTGTTTTCATGTATAATATAAAGATTTTTCATGAAAAATTAAACTGACACTAACCACTAAAAAGTAATAAGTTCTTGAAGTTGTCATAAGAACGCAGCGTCTGACTAAACACAATAATTGTAGGTTTGAATCACACGCTGGATAGTAAATTGTTATCAATTTCTTCACTCTGGTAACAAAACATAGGGTGGTGTACAGCTCCGCCACTCAACATGCAACGTTTTAAAATTTTTTGGGGGAGCTGGGGAACAGAGCGTCCTGACACTATATCTCACTTGCCTACCCTGCCATATGTGGTATACAGTGTGAAGCTAAAAAAAACTAAATTGCTAAAACATTATTTGAGGCCAGACATGGCGCAGGGGCACAAGCGTGTGACAGTAAACGGGACAGGTCGAGGGTTCTATCCCCACTTGAGTAAATTAAATATTTAATATTTTCATTTATAAAAACAACTCAGTAAGAGAATCTCAAAAATACATGTATTATCACATTATAAATAGACCAATAGACAAGACTAATTACTAACATACCTATCTATTGAATATTATTTCCAGGAAAGAAAAACAAAAGGAAGCCATGAAGGAAATGAAAGCTCACATAGCAAGGGAAAGTATGAAAGAGTTAGCTGTAGAGAAAATTACACCCTTAACTAAAGTTGATGTGCCTTTTGGACCGGTGCCTTTAAATAAACCCTATGGATCTTGGAAACCTGTCGAAAAAGTGTAAGAGTTCCTAAAATATATTTAACTTGTTAAGTTATGAAGCTGATGGGAACTAATGGTTTTAAATGGAAAACTCTTTTTGTGTTGAATAGTTCATTTATTGGCATTTCATCCTGTTAATCGTTTTGATGTAACTCACTGTGTATTTGTTACAATGTGTCAGTTATTGTAACTCTATTTAGTATTAGTCTATTTAGATTTGATCGTACGAGTGAAGCCACAGGTAATAGCTAGTATATATTTGCATAAATTATGACATAATAGGAACTCTTTTTTTATCAACTTCACGCTGTTTTCCGCCTGTAGCAGAGAAGGCAGAGGGATACCCACGTTACCCACTTCCCGCAGAATTTTTTGACGCATTGCGTGTTGAGCGGCGTAACTCAATGCCGGGGCCTTGGTGCCAGAGCAAAAAAAAAATGAAAATAAAATAAAACAAAAATAAAAAGCATCTTTGTTCCCTAACACCAGTTTACTTAAAACTACATATTTAATATAATACATAAATATTTATTAGTTGCTTAGTTGTCTAGGGCCGCTCTTTGGGTGAAGGCCTCCTCCGAATCCTTCATCGTTCCCTGTCCCTCGCCGCCTCCATCAATTAGACCACTACCCTTCAACTCAAAATGAAAATATTAATAAATAATAATTCATTTCTCCAAGTGTCTTAGTAGGTGTGTGCAGGATACGGCGTGAACGTGCGATAAATATTACAAATCTGCATAGGTAGTTTCTAGGAAGTCTATAGGCTAGTGCACATCACGTTTATCGTTTCGATGTAACAAACTATAGCTGCAGTTAGGGCTACCTGAGAGGTTTTCTAAAGCTACCTCGGGCACTTTGATTTTGTACAAGATTTTAGTTATATGGTTGAACTCTTAATTCTAATCCTATTTTCATTTAGCCAAATCAACGAACCTACAGGTAGAAATATATAATAAGTACTTAATAACATTGGCGAATGATCCTAATAAATTAATTAAAAAATATATATATTATATTTGAATGTAGTTAAAGAAATTCTATCTTTTTTACAGTCCAGAGGAAACAGTGGATTTACAATTACCAAAAGTAGAAAAAGAAGTAATACCTCCGCCCGTTGTTGTTGAACCGGAAGTAATACAATTTAAAGAGAGGCGTATTGATTCGCTTGGTGAAGGTCCCGTAGAGTTCAAAAAGCGAAAATTTAATAATAATAAGCGAAATATTCGACAGAAAGTCGATGACGATTGATCGTTAATTTTTAATAAAATGGTTTATGTAAAATTTCATTTTTTAATATCCTGTACAGGATGTACTCACTTCTACTGAGTTATACGAGGATGGTTCCATAAGTACTTACACAAAAGAAAAAAGTAAATTTTGGAAAAGTGGCGATTTATTTCTCAACAAAGTCTCCTTTTAATACATTCTATGTAAGTTTCTGCCCGGCGAGCGACTTATTCAAATTAAGAAACGAAAAGGACGCGGGGCCAAATCTGAAGAATACGGTGGATGAGGTGTCAGCCGCTGCGTTGTCTTGGTGGAAAAATTTATGCAGGACCTTCTAATGGCGATCTGCCAATACGTGATCGTGGATTTTTATCACGTTATCTTCCTTGGTAGCGGTTTTCGGGTCAACAGAGTACGGCTCATTAAAAACCGCCTTGTGACCACGTTGAAACTCGTTGGAATTTTTGCCGGTCACCTTCTAAGGGAAGGAATCACCGTATACAGCATCCAAGCGCTCTTTGATTTCGCTGCGCCATTTCCCTTCCAAAAAGAAGGATCGAATCACCGACCGATATTGGTCTTTTCCCATTTTCTTAAAATCTGTCGTCAGGCGTTTACTGTGGCCATATCTATCATGTAGATAAATAAAACCCACCACCACTTTTTGCTGTGAATAGCAATCCTGTAAAGCTATTTTTAAAGGTCATCTACTCCGCAAATTCCTTTATTATAACTTTGAAACAAGGAGAGTTGAACATTTTAGGAATGCTAACATATAGTATTCCTCGTTTTTTTCAAAGACTTTTTCGTGCTTTATAGGACACCATCTCCTCCATACGCCTAAAGGTTCAATCGTGGCATAAATTGTTATCATTGTACAAACGCTGTAATCTTTCCATTTATTTAACTAACAATACTTCAATTGTTTTGTCCAACCTATAGTCGGCTGATATAAATATATCAGTTGATAGACGAATGCCACCTTCCGTTTCCGACTTTAGTAGTTACTGCCCCAGACCCGAGAAAAACCGGCACAAAAACTCGACTGGACTTTTTCCTTCCTTCTAGTGTTCAAAACGTTTTTCCAAAATGTATTCAAATGTATATACTTATATTATGTATGTACTTATATTATTATAATAAAATCGTTACGGGTCTATATCTGTGCATAGAAGATAAAACAGAAATGATATTGGCAATAATAATATAATCAGCTTCACGCTGTATCCCGCTCACAGCAGGGTAGGCAGAGGGAAGTTAAGACACTCCGTTCCCCACTTTCTGCCGAATTCTGAAGGCATTGCGTGTTGTTGTGAGTGGCAGAACGCCGCGCTTAGCCTCGACACTAGAGCGAAGAAATGGAAATATAATTTTTAATAAATATTTCATCCCCTCGCATGGGGTCGAACACACCACAACCAGTCGATTTTACAGTCACACTTCGTGCCACTGCGCAACGACTGGCTTCAAATGATATTGGTGGGTCGTTTAGTAACATATTAGAACCAAAAACGATATTAAAAATATTTGTTTGTTTGTCTGTGTGTTTGTTCACGCTAATCTCAGGAACAACTTAACCGATTTTATTGCATTTTGGCCAATTTCCCTTAATATTTAGTGTTCGTTTAATTTCAATTGTGTTGGCTGAAACTATACTTTTGAATATACTTCACATGAATAGATGTATGTTGTTTCGACATTACCTAAGATTGAAAAGTAACTTTTTTTTGTTTACAACTAATAATAATATCTTATTTGTAATGTGTTCTTATTACGTTCAACTATTTTCACAGTAATATTTTAATAATTATTATAACATGTCAAGTGCATATAGGTGTATTTCTATTTAAATTGAAACTAAATTTGAATGATAATGTGATATATGATAATATGGTGTGTTAACTGACCTTAATAGAGCTACGTGTGTGCCTATTATGAATGTACCTATAACTATAGGACAGGGTTAAAGAAATTCGCTACTTTTATGTTTGAAATATCTAATGTTTACTTACTTAAGCTAAGTATTTGTATAACAAAGGTATCCATTAAGACGGATAGGTATAACTAGCGGCCCCCGCGCGGCTGCTATGCTGATATTTATTTAATAATGAATAATTGTCTAAGTGTCTGTCTGCCAAGACCCTTTATCTCAGGAGCGCTTGGAGATATCAAGTTTTATTAGAATTATTAATTTTGAATTTAAACTATATACTCAGATCTGCGGTCCCATGATTTACAGACAAAACAAAATTTTTATCTGCTTGTTACAGCTTATTTATGTTGTTAGCATCTTTCCTTAGTGTGAAATAAAAAAAATTAAGATACGTTTTAATTAATGTAAAATTATATTTTACATTTTTTTTTAAGTAACTTTTTTTTTGTTAAAAAATAATGTTAGTATGACTCTTATCTATACAACATACCTACACTGAAATAAATCAAAATGGGCTTTTACACCACTCGACTGAAATGTACATTTTAGAAGATGTCACAGTTTAAAATACGGGTGCAGACAGTCATGGCGTCGTGACTCATATCCTAACTCGTGAGTCGTATGAAGGCGTGTGATACTAGTATGTATCTAAGTACCTAATGTCGCGCACAAATCATATATGACTGAAAATTTCTAAATAAAAGACATTGACAACATATATGTATATCTTCTATTTTCGAGGCATAACGATAGGTAATCAAATAAAATCAGCTTCACGCTGTATCCCGCACACAGCAGGGTAGGCAGAGAGAACCTAGTGTTAAGACACTCCGTTCCCCACTTTCTGCCGAATTCTGGAGGCATTGCGTGTTGAGTGGCTGAATTCAACGCCGCGCTTAGCTTCGACTCCAGAGCGAAGAAATGGAAATATAGATTTAAGTAAATATTTCATCTCGAGTGGGGATCGAACCCACAACCAGTCGATTTTGCAGTCACACCTCGTGCCGCTGCGCCACGACTGGCCTCAAATATATATAATATATATATAATAATAGGTTAATAATAGGTACTTTTATGTTTTACAAATAAAAAAAAGTTAATTTACGAACTTATTTTACATAATGTAAAATTATTCTTTATTCAATCAAATACATAAAATACGATAGAATAGAATAGAATAGAAAATACTTTATTGCACACAGAATACAAAAGAAATATAAAATACAGATAGTATATATGTTTATAAAATGTATGCAAAGGCGGCCTTATTGCTTCAAGCAATCTCTTACAGGCAACCCTTGGTAAATAAAGGACTAAATTTTATGAAATGGGAATAACGTTATATAGTGCACAATTTGACTTACTAAAATACAATAATAAAATACAAATGAATAATATACATATATACACATCGTATACTACATTAAAAAAAATAATAATAATAAAAATAAACGATTTAATATTATACCTAAATATAATCCTATATACTTATATATAATATATTAATCTACATATATACATACATAAATGACTAAAGATAAACTACAGTTATAAGTTCAAAAGATACTCTTTTAGACGATTTCTAAAAATATTAAGAGATTTAGAATGTCGTATTTCAGAAGGAAGTTCATTCCAAAGAATCGCAGATTTCACCGTAAAGGAACTGGAATAGAATTGGGTATGACAAGTAGGTAATTTAAGAAGATTATCGCTCCTGGACCTAAGTTCTAGGCGTGAGGTCCGAACCTAGAAAGCAGAAACGATCTCTTAAATAAAATACGATGTGCACTTCGTCAAAATATACAGAAAAAAAATTCAATTTATGCCTTACATTTTTAGATATCAGAGATTTGACATACGTACGGTATGTATCACGTGACGACGTCCTGTTTTTCGCTTGTGTGTCCCGGTGTGTCGAAACATGCCCGTTTTTTTGTGTGATCCCGGCCTAGAATAGGATCATCCTGGTACTGGTGGTGTCGTAAGAGGCGACTAAAGTACGTGTGGTAGAGTCACGTCGCCAGCAATGGCAACACGCATGGGCAGACTCGACCGGATCATTACCACCCCCGGCATTTAAAACCGGCGTGAAGTAGTGGCTTCATGCCACTGCGTTTCGCATCAGGTAATGCCGGGCCCCGGCGCCCAACCCATCTTAAAGGCCGGCAACGCACCTGTAACTCCTCTGGGGTTGCACGGGGTCGTGGGCGGCGGTAATCACTTACTATCAGGTGACCCGCACGCTCGTTTGCCGTGTCTTTTCCATAAAAAAAAATGTCATGTAAGTTTGGTCGGTGCAAATAAGTTTTTCCGTGATTATCATTGAGAAAAATTTAAATTATTCTAAAAAAAGGACAAGTGCGAGTCGGGACATTAATTAGAGGTCTCGAGCTTTTTCTCCTGGGATAAAGGCTCTTGACACACAGACAGATGGACAACAAAATGATCTTATAAGGGTTATTTTTTCCTTAAAAGGAAAGCACACCTACAATGTCCCGTTTTGAGCCAACCGAAAAATGTTTATATATGTTTATATTATCTCACGACAAAAATTACTTTAAACATTGCATATATCTAAAAATGACAGACTATTTGGGGGTTGACGTGCATGTCAGTAGTGATATAAGATACTTAAAAACTGACAAAACATATTATATTACAAACCAATTTGTGGATTAATACTTATATTCGATAGTAATCAATCATCAACATACTTATGTCATATTTTATTATTTTCAAAACACATAAAACCCTTATAGAAATTGCGATAATGTAACTAATTAATTAGATATATTGTAATCAAATCGGACCTGTAGTTCAGAAGATGTGCGTGTGCAAACAGACAGACAAAATTAAAACAAAAAATCATAGATTCATATTCTATATTTATGCCTTTGTTTTTTACGCTAACATATTCAATGCATAGATACAATTTTTTTACTGTTTTACTATAGTATAGATAGAAGAAGAATATATTATGTTTCTGGCAGCGTTACTCATAGAATCCGAAACAACAACCATCGTATCTAAACATAAACTTGGAGGAGGAGCCTGGACTTTACTTTGAGAAAGATTTGTTTTTGCAAACGTTGTTTACGAAGAAATGTTTTGCTTATAAAATTTCTGGGGTGGGCTCCATTCCTACGCCCATGTGTATCAGATTCGTTTTTGACAGATAAACCAAACATAATTTTACCTTATACCTACTATTTAATTCCAGATACAATAACTGACTTACGTTCACGTATCCATTGTTACGATGATCCGGGTCCAATATGGAAATGACATAGTGCTCTTAACGCTTAATGCGACATTGTGAACAATATTTATGTCCGGTATCATTGAACGCCGAAGACGTCGTAGTGATTAGTTTTTCCAATCACGAACAAAACATTGTTCAACAAACATCTATATAAGAATTGGGTGGAGGAGTTAGCTACATTAGAGCCGCAACGCTCCAGTCTAGCTCTTCTAGACCAGACCAGTTGTTAAATCGTGCAGTTTTATTTATACGTGTTCATCAAGATGTTCAAACTGGTAAGCTATTTTTAAATTTTTTAAATTAAATCAATAGAATAATTTTCGTATATTGATTTTTATTATTTATTCCTAATCCTGTTTTGATAAATAAATAAATAATATATGGACTTAGTGCTGTGTATGATAATTAATTTATTTAAAATACATAATAAAACATTCGATTAGAGTTTTTTTTGCTTCACGCTATATCCCGCACATACAGCAGGGAAGGCTAACGAAATGTGAGATTCCAGTGTTATAACACTCCACTCCGTTCCCCATTAAAACTGTTTCGTTCCCCATTTTCCACTGATTTCTGGAAGCATTGCGTGTTGATTGGCGGAATTCAACGCCGCGCTTACCATAGTTATCAAAGCGAAGAAATGAATATATTTCAATATTACATATTATTAAAATATTTCAATTCCCCGAGTGGGAATTGAGCCCATAACCTATCGCGTTTACAGTGCTTCTGCGCCACTGATCTATAATCCTCCTAGTATATATTTACCATTATATATTTGTATTATAAAGCATTAAGTACATATTTTTATTTAATGTTTTAGTCATTATTTCTTATTTCTTATACACGATGATTAATTGATAATTTACCATAGATATTTATTGATGAATTATATATATAATACATTTTCCACCTATTTAAATTTAATGAGTACAACGTATTGGTTCAACGACGTTTTCTCTAAGCCGAGAAATATGTCACAAGTTTCTAGTTGTCAGAAAATTAATTAAAAGGCACAGGTGTAAGCGTGACTGATTGTGGGTTCGATCATCATTCGAAGGAATGAAATATGTTATAAAATTTAAAATTAAAATAAAGTAATAAAAATATAAATGTTTATTTCTTCGCTCTGGTGTCAAGGCAAGGCAAGGCAAGGCGCGGCGTTAAGTTGAGCGAGGCAGGCTATTTGGCAGAAAATGGGGAACGGAGTCTTAACACTAGGTTCCCTCTGCCTACCCTTCTGTGTGCGGGATACAGCGTGAAGCTAATTTGATTTAATTCGATTTCTTTTTGTAAACGTTACAGATGATGGTCCTCGTCGCAGCCTTGTTGCTCATAGGCTCGGCCATAGCCAAGCCGCAGGTTCTTTTCGACTACGGCTATTATGCACCGGGCTACGTAGCTTCTTATAGCACTCCTTTAGCTTATTCGTACCCTTACGCCTATGCATACTCTTACCCCCTAGCATATTATTAGGTTCAAATTTACATATTGATCAATGCTTTAATCACTTAACGATTTATCATTTACATCTTACGATTTTACAGTATATATTAGTTAACCCACTTATCTCAGTATAATGATGGTGTTTAAACGAATACGTGTTCGGGACTTATATTATTTATAGTAATTTAGTCTATGATTTTTAATACGTTTGTAACAAAATATGTTTTGTATGACATCTTTTCTTTTCTGTTTACTTACATTATATTATGTACCTACGTTATTTTTATGTTATATGTTATGTAATAAAATATTTTTGTTATATTTTGTTTTTTATTTTTGAAATATTAATTTAAATACAATGTACTTATAAAGCCAGCCCGAATCCAGCCCGGTGACGCTGTCAAGACCATACCAGGTCAACAGCATTAAGTCCATCAGAAAAAAAAAAACACTTATAAAGAAAACTCTTTCCTAAGTGTGGAATAACATTTAAAAAATTTAAAAATGTTAAAAATATTGGCAAATTTCCACTAAAAATCCTCTAATTTATCTTCTTTATAGCTAGACATTATTGTAAAATATTTGGAATTCGTTTCTTTTTTGTAAAATACAAATGATTCTGTACTTTTAAACATTTTATCTAATTAAGTTAAAATCAATCACGCTGCGAAAAATATTGGAAATAATATTAATATTGGAGGAATAATAGTGAAAAATATTGCAAAAGCATTTGATTGCGGACGAAGCCGCATGTTAAATTTATTTTTAAATAAAGGGAAACCTAGATTATCTTTATGTCGACTAACTTCTATGTGGTCATGGTATTCTAGCATTTTAATTAGTTACTTAGAAACTAGAAATGAATAAAATTGAAAAATTATAATTGAATTGGTTACAAAATTTTTTATATATCATAATGGATATTTTAGCCCATATTGATACTCTACATAAATGGCCTAAGTATAGATTATTGATGTTATAAATAAAGTGATCGCGATTCCCGTAAATGATGTTCACGTTTTAACGTTTAAGTGTCAATTATCTACAGGTCAGGGATATAATATCTTATCACTATTTAAAGGAATGACAGCTAGTGATATAATTATTATGGTATGCCGAGGTCGGTCTTCGGTACATCGGTCTTCCCCATGATTTGTATGCAAGGACTAGAGCCATTTGACAGCAGCTATTGCTCATCCACCTTAATGCCTTCGCGACTAACTTATTGTTTTCATATTATAATTTTGTATTTGTTACTACATAAATAATAGGCCATCTATAATGAACAATATTTCAATAAGTTTTAATTTAAATTGATAAATGTGTGAATTTATCACATTTATTAGAGCGTAATTAGACAAAATTTTATGCTTTAGCTATTATAATATCGTTACTAAATTCCAGTAAGTATGTAAAAAAACTGCGAGATCAGCGGCAGTAGAAAGTCAAAAATTGACATAAGAGAAAGCAATGCCGTAAGTGCTGTAATATAAAAAAAATACATCGATATCCTTTAAAGATCTTTATTTTTATTAACTTTACCATACAGCGGCGGTTGGCCATGGTCAACATTTTGACTAAAGCTGGAGACAATTTTTTAAATATAATAATAATGTTTATAGAAACCATTATTAAAGTTTTTAGTGTACCAACGTTTGTTAATTGTAGAATGCAGACTCTATAATTGTCACGTATTAGAGAGTTCAACGCGCTATTTATCAAAATTTTAAATAACAAAAGGTATATATAATCAAATGTGTTGATTATAATTTTAACAATTCTTTTAGCTCAAATTACATTTAGATGTAGTCTTGGATTTCTAATTGCACAATTAAAATTCAATGTCTATTTACAAAAAAACTATATTAATTTAATTTTTTTGTATTTGATTTTGCTTTTCTAATAAAACTACAGGTTTTTGTGTTTAACAATGAAACAATGGTTTGCCTGATATTATTTATTCATAATATATTTATTAGTCGAATATATTGCCATATCTACGTATATCATAAAAAGTAGATAGATAGAATCTTATTGCGTTTATAGTAAGTACAACATTAAATGATATAGGTAAAGTTAAGTTTGTCTAAGTATGTACTACGGAATTGGATCTATAAATAGGTTCTATATCTTGTTTCGATTTAAGACATATATACGTTTGGAATGTCTTAAGAAGTTTACTATTTCTTTGTGTTTGTTGTTGTAAGATCTACAAAAAAAAATAAGCAGGAAAAATAAATATTGTTTTAAAATAAAATTTTACAATGGTTCTCAAACAGTTTCTAAAGGAAGGAATATAAATAGACAAAAGTATCTACAGCATCCAGAATTAACTAAAATAACTTAATTTTTTATTCTATTTATAACTATTAACTACACTACTAACAATTATTATAGATATAATTATAATAAATTAATTTACAAACCACCGCACATATGTACCTACATTTTATCTAAAGAGACAGTCGATTACCAGTCCTTATTCCTTATTTTCTAATACTTTGTGCACTTTTTTTGATAACGTTCACAGAAATTCACTTTTACAATTCGTTTATTATGTTATTACCATTTATTACACTATCGTACGATTGTTCGTGTAAGAAGTATCAGTTTTGCATCTAAGCGACTTCAAGGTCGGAGTCTTCAGAGTCGTCTGTGTAAGGGCGAGGCGTAGGTGGTGCAGGTGTAGGCCGCGAAGGCGGTGACAGTCGAGCCCTCGAGGGCAATATAGCACGACCGCAAGCCCGCTCCTCTTGGAGCTTCCGTAGCCGTTCTTGCTCCTCACGTTTCTGCTTACGCCATTTTGCACGTCGGTTTTTAAACCATACCTGTAATAATCAATTTAAAAGGTTATTATACATAGTATAAAAAGATTTTTTTTATTATGTATTATAAATATTTAAAAAAAACAGCTTCACACTGTATCCCGCACACAGCAGAGTAGGTAGAGGGAACCTATTTCTAAGACAGTCCGTTCCACACTTTCCGCCGAATTATGGGGGCATTGCGTGTTGAGTAGCGGTAGTCAACGCCGCTCATGCCTCTACACCAGAGCGAAGGAATGAAAATATAAATATAAATAAATATTTAATTTCCTCGAGTGGGGACCGAAATCCACAATCAATCGCGTTTACAGGTCACATTTTATGCCCCTGCGCCACGTCTTTTTATATCAACGTGTTTTTTGACAAACTCAACAGACAAAACCCGTCGGCTTTTTACAATTTTTCTCCATAAAAAGTCTTTTCCAATAAAATAGCTTTGTTAACATTGAGATTTCCCTTTATTTTGCGAGGCAGGCGGAAATTTTTGCGTACTAGTGGAATCCAACGCTTCAATTATACTATTCAAAAATATGAACGCCCCGTGGAACTGGAGTTTAGATAATCATAGCGTTTTCTTTTTAAATTTATTATTACAATAGAAGATACATAGGAAATTATGCTATGTCCTACAAAACTGTTCATGAGTTTGACTGTAGGATCTCGAGTCTCTTTATATAAGAATAATAATAAAAATAGGAATTACGATTATGTTCGATAATTAATTATATGTTAAGCCAATTTGATTGAATATCTGTACGGGAACATCCCCGAAACTACTACATGGATTTCAATAAAACATTTTTTTTATTGTACGTATAATAGATTTTGAAAATGGGAACATCTGATGTAGGTCTCCAATCGACTCCTTAGCGGAAACTGTTCAGCGTTATGAATATTTAACGATGACATACAAAAATCGAAGGTTCGAAACGTCTTACGAGGCCTTTGCAAGTCTTTAAGTATAATATAATAATAATGTATGTATACAAGATTTCAAAAATTTTATTGATTCAAAATTAACAATAATAGGGTGAGATCGAGTAAAATATGTTTACAATTAGATACGTTTACGTTTATAGATAATAGTAGTAACTATATTTTAAAGAATTCCATATTAATATATTCCCAAAATTATTCACGTATAAAATTACCATGCATATTATAAAAAATCTTGTATGAATTTGAACGATTTCGAGTATAATATAGATATTTGAAAGCTTTCAAATTATTGTGTAGCGGTCAATAAAAACATTATAATACGACGTGCTATCCGCGGACAATTGTATGACCGAGCTCCATTCAGCCACGTCCGCGCTACTGAACTAACACCAGAAGTAGAAAAAAGTGAGTAAAATATGTTTTCATTTACTGAACGGAATCTATAATGTTGCTAAAGATTAATACTTTCAAATTTCCACTCGACTTATTTCATTTAAGCGTTGAAATGATATCGGCTGCGGGTGGTCGCGGCGGCTTATATTATCCGTCACAACAGTGAATGGCGGCACCTTTAGTGCCTCCAATAGAACTGTTGGTGCATTTAAATATATAAAATCGTATTATTATTAACCAAAATAAGTATTTTGTCTTTCAATTGATATATTTATAAGTACCTATACTTTGTTACATATGCTCGTATTGATAAAAAAAACTGATCAAGTGCTAAACGGTGTCGCCCATTAGGGGTTCCGTATCAATTTCATAATTGTAGGTCCAAGGGGTAATTTTGTAATGATTTTTTTTAATGAAATACCAATAAATTTTCACTTTTCGGATTTTTTCCTTAATTTATATTGTAAGTTCTCACTTCGCACCAAATTTCACATCGCGTGATCGAAACCTATAGTTTTCGATCACGCGGCGAATTTGATACAAAATGCAGCGATATCGAGGCACAAATCTTTAGATTGCGTTAAGAAAACTTTGAAGCTTAATTATATCTAGTTTAGTAGTATAGTACTAGTATTAATTTTAACATCCTCCACGCGATTTTGAATTAAATGATCTTGGCCGACGGACAGGTGGACAACAAAGAGATCCTATAAGAGTTCCGTTTTTAAGGTATGGATTCCTAAAATACCGTTCCTAAAATTCAACAGTGAATTTTGCTGTCATTTTACATCTATGTTTTTGCTCATATACTCCGCAATGTAAGCAATGAATTTTGCTGTCATTTTACATCTATGTTTTTGCTCATATACTCCGCAATGTAATAATGAAGAGTAGGCAAAGGGCTCCTAGTGTTAAGATGTTCCTCAGTTGCCTACTTTCTAGATCTCTTTTAAGACATTGTGTTTTGAAAACTGAACGCCGCGCTTTGTATACAACGATGACGAATAATATCATTATTAATAATATGAAAACCAAACATAGAATTACAACTTTTAGAAATAATCATTATACGCATTTAAAAGCTAAAAAAAAAGTTAAATGTGCCGAGTTTCACAAAATTGGAAGGCTTGAAATTAAATCGTTTGTGATACCATCACTGTGGGAGTTAATTGCATTACAAGTGTCGGTCGGTGGCTCAACAAAAGCCCTATTAACTTTCGGAAAATGAGTGAGGAGCTTTCGCACTCATCGAGCGGGTCGCTATTGTGAGGCGTCCATGCGGGAAATATAGCCGCCACCGCCAGACCTTGGGGCGGCTCCTTACGGCACGTTCAGTAGATCTCTTATCTCGTATTCGCCGATTGTACGTACGAGCCCGCAACAACATTATTAACTTCCACCATGCTCTTTTGTACGCCATTCAACGTGTATGGCTTAACTCGTTCATTGTTTGTTTTCATTGAATACCGATTCATACATTTTGATTTGTTTAAAAGTACGTTGGCGTTACTGGTTCAATTGTAAATGGAATTATGAATTAGTAGTCAACCTTAAACTTATTTCATTTTTCAAATAATTGCATTTGGTTTTTTTAATTCATTAATGGACTAGGAGTATTCTTTAGGTTCCTGGTATGGTATATTCGAAACGAATAGATATATTTCATAAAATTCAACCTTTTTAGTTTTACGTAGGTATGACTCTTTCTTATTTTTTAAGCTTCACGCTGTATCCCGCACGCAGCAGGGTAGGCAGAGGGAAGTGTTAAGACACTCCGTTTCCCACTTTTCGCCGAGTTCTGGAAGCATTGCGTATCGAGTGGTGGAATTCAACGCCACGCTTTGCCTCGACATCAAAGCGAAAAAATTAAAATATTAATGTAAATAAATATTTCATCTTCTCGAGTGAAGATCGAAAGACTAGTTAGTCGATTTTAGAATCATATTTTGTGCCTCTGCGCCACAACTGGCCTCAACAATCTTAAACATTACATGTCAGTGAGAAATTAATAATGTGTGTGACCGCTGGTGCCACCGGACTACTTTTTTTTTCAGCTTTATGCCTTATTCCTCATGTAGCAAGTTAGGCACAGGAAGTTTAGTGTTTAAACGCTCCGGTCCCCACTTTCTACCGATTTTTGAAAGCATTGCGTGTTGGAACTCAACGAAGGTATTAAATAGTTATATTAAATAGAAAATATTAAATAGTTAATTTCCTCAAGTGGGAATCGACCCCACAAACTATCGCGAGTCACACACCACAGCTGACTACTTTTAAATATATGCAACATAAGAATGTAATGATTTCATTGTTTTAATTCCATGATACAGTATATTGCCAGATTCTATTACAGCCGCTGTAGCGCTCCGAACATGCATACATAATTCGAAGCGCGTATACCAAAGGCAAACATTGCTTTATTGAAAGGCTAAACTGCATAGTAAATGTGTATAAGTTTCGCTTTTGTTCCGAATTAACTACATTGTATCATAAGCACTTAACCTGAAATTAAATTCTTTAAGCTCGTTCTATACCGTATAAATGGATTTGTTAAATACTTTTTTCTTTCTTTAGCTTCACGCTGTATCCCGGACGTTGCAGGGTAGGCAGAGGGAGCCTAGTGTTAAAACTCTCCACTCTCCATTTTCCTCCGATTTCTGAAGGAATTGCGTGTTAAGTGTCAGAACTCAACGCCGCGCTTTACCTCGATACTAGAAGGAAGAAATAAAATACTGAAAATATTCAATACATTAATTTCCTCGAGTGGAATTCGCCACGATTGGCCCGCAACGTGTATCTGTTGAAAAATTTCGTTATTTTCCGACCCCGTAAGAACTCCAGGAAATCCTGTCTTAATGTTACTCTACATTTCCCAAGAGACCTACTCATACATGCCAAATTATAGCTTTTAAAGCCCAGTAGATCAAATCACATTATATTAAGTTTATTTACACTGCCCGGTCAATTAAAACTGCAGGTACTATATAATTAGTATTGTAACTAAAACTGTAAGCAAAATCGGCAGAGTGCGAGTCAGACTCGCACTCCGAGAGTTCCGAGGGTGTAAGCGAAACGCCTCGACCAACACCTTAAAGAAGTTATCGCTTAACTGTTGGATCAAGATTCTGACGGCGATACCAGAAGATACAGACGGCGGTATTAGGTACTTAAGACGACGTGTATTGTGAGGAGGTACCTCACTCTGGATTCCTAACCACCGACGACCTTGCCTATTGAGATCTCGTCGGTAGAGTATTTTTTAATATTTTTATATGTATTTTATTGTTAAGTTATGTTCAGAAACGTAAAATTTATGATAATAAACGTTTATATTGTAATAAACTTCAAACATTTGAAATTAAACTGGATGTAAAAATTTCACTTAATTTGCTAAACATCAGCAGAGCGGCATCGGTAAGATTTAAATTTTATTTGAATCAACTTTTTATATGGAATTTGAACATGCTTATATTTATAATTATTGTATAAAACAAACTTTTAGTATAGGTATTTGTTATTAAGATTTTTAAAGAATCTCTTTTGAAATATCTTAGATTGGTAATCAGTCTAGTTACCTAGAACCAGACTGTGTGTGTGATGTTATTGAAAATAGACTAATAAAGCTTAAAATTACAAAAGCCGGGCTTTTACTTTGAGACCCAAATATATTTGGTTATTATTTGACTTATTTCGTAAATTATCCTGTACTATACAGGATTTTATTAAGTATTATTTATAGAATTAACGATACTGAAAGAAATTTAAAAATAATAATCACCGGCAGTTTCAGGGGATTTCGAGAAGTTCGTTAAATCGGGGAAATCGTTATATTGAGCTTTACATTAAGGTACATCTATAAATACATCATACTGTACATCTATAAATTAATAAAATGTATTAATGTTGCATATATATCGAGGATATATCAAGTATAATCAGAGGTTAGATATGGTTTGGGAAGACAAGCAGATGATGTGAGGGAAACAGCGCTCCCGGCTATGGGGAGCACGCCCTGACGCCTGACGTCCCTCACTTGAATATATGCCGAAACACACCGCACTCACTTATTACAAGTACCTTATTTGTTATTTTATCTCATCTTGGCTTAATTATTCTTTAATGGTTATTAAAATAAAGTTGCATTAGTTATCGAAACTTTTATAAAAATAATATTTTTGGTATAATGTAATATACATTATACCAAAAATATTGTTCTCAATATTTTATAAATAAAATCCTATAATATCATAAAATACAAAATCTATGTGAATGAAATTTCAGCCTGAAACCATTACATTGCACATATTCCAAATGTCCTATTTTATTTTCAGGAGGAGTAACGTTCCTATGGCAGGGTAGGCAAAGAGAAACCAGAAACCTCCTTGCCTAAATTTTATTTATTTTATTTTCAGTCACTGCATGTTAAGTGGTGGAACTCAATGCCGCTCTTTGTCTTGTTACAAGAGCTTTGGAAATGAATATAATACATTCGAACCCACATCCGATAACAGTGCTATTCCAATGTGCCATGACGGCCTCAATTTTAATTATAATTGCTATAAAATCAAATTAAGATACCACAGTCGTAACAAGTTCATTGAACAAAAACCACTTTGAACAAAAATTATAAAATTTCAATATGAAACAATGTTTTTTTATTTCAGGTCTTTTCAAATAGAGTATTAAAGGCGTTCTAGTACTTAGCAATGTGCGTAACATAAACTCTTTCGTCTCGCATGAAATTATATGTAAACGGTACATAAAAATTAATCATATTCTTTTAGTAGTCATATTAGTCATATTTTATAGTCATATTCATTACGTAGTTATTCAGTCAACATTTTCTAAAGATAAATCTTAAATAATTATAATAATATTTTACGTAATTTTAATACTTAAGTGATTTATTTAATAGATGAAGGTATAGAAAATCAAAGTGAGCATCGTGTGAACCACTGCGTGGCGCGGGCAGCGCGCGAGCTGTAGCCGGGCGCAGGCCGCGGCGAACCGAACCCGAACTTATTGTAATAATGTTGTTTGAGCAAACACCGCCGCTCCCTCCGCTACTCTGCTTCTTGTTTGAGATTACAATTACGGTTTTAGCAAACTGATTTATTAATGGACCGCCTGATCCGCCTCTGATACTTTAATGTCGATTTAATTTACATTCACTGTGGTTTTTTTTATTTTCTGATTAGTTCTAGAGTTTCATCGTTAGACTGAATGTATGTAATATTTATTATATATATACTTATTCGTTAATTAATATTATTTTTATTTAATACCAATTCAATTAGAAAAATGTATTAACATATTCGTATAAAGCTTAACGTTCAATATTCTCTTTTAAGCCGCGTCTGAGCTCTCACACCTGTCAAACTCCGAGTCCCCATTAGCTGTGAAATGCATTAGTCAGTATTAAAGATGCCATCCGCGAATATAATTCCACAAAGGGCACTTCAAATCACACCCATCTCTCTTCAGTTAATGTCAAAACATTACTCGTCTCCGTGGCCGGAGGCTGAAAAATAACCCCCCTAGTGTCTGTCACTTCGTATCAATTACCGCGCGCAAACATCCGTGCCGGTGCCGCCGCTGCCGTAAAGACCTATCTGCACACAATGCGCCAACCGAATCGAAATTCAATTGTCAAAAGATTGCTTTAATAGTACCCAAATTTTAACGTAAACCAAAAAAGTATTTCGTCACTGTTATATTGATGTAAAATAAGACTTATGTAGGAATATATAAACGTGTTATTCGATAAGCGCGCGCACTGGGCGACCCCAGAGGGTCGTTCAACAAACATCGCGCTCCCCTAAACGTTATACTTTGAAAACAATAATTTGTATTGCGTATCGAACGCGTCCATAAATAATAGAGTGATACTTCACTTACAGCCGGGCTCGTGAACGAATGTTGTTTCAATTATGAATTTAATACTTACTCGAACAATTAAAGTGATATTAAATAAGTCACACTTGAATTGAAATGTTATTTATATATATGCCTAATGAAATTGATTTTCTCTTTAATTTTCACTTTTTAACTTGACTTAATTACCTTAATATAGGTAACTACTAATGAGCTACCTACGTATGTTTAATCGACTCTTTTTCTACAAAAAGGAGGTTCCATATTTGTTAACTATTTATTTGTCAGTTAATTTACGGAGTAACAAACAATAGTTTGTTTTGATTGATAGGTATTATGTATCTGTAGTATATAATATACTCGTACTACTATATCCTGAGACTGGTAGAGAGACTGATAGAGGACTGGTTGCGGGTTCGATCCCCACTTGAGGAGATGAAATATTTACTTAAATTTATATTTCTATTTCTTCGCTCTGGTGTCGAGGCAAAGCGCGCCCGGCGTTGAGTTCTGTCACTCAACACGCAATGCATCCACTACACTAGGCTCCCTCTGCCTACACTGTGCGGAATACAGCGTGAAGCTGATTTTGTACTATATCCTATCGTAATTAAAATTAAATATTTTAGATATTTAGTAGATATGGTATATATACTATGGTAAAATTATTTCTTCCGTCTAAAAATTATATGAATCCAGTAAGAAAGTAATATGTTTTATTATCATAATATTTTAACACACCAAATTTATTTCAAGAACAGATTTATTATACAAAATTTTATTCTTTAAACTTCTTGTACTCCAGGCTCTTCTGGTAGGTATCATAAATCCTTCAGTGTTGTCATTATCAACCTCGATATCCCGATATGGTACTATTACAAATTAACATCTATCGTAGTTTTATTATATTGCTTATAATTTTTTAAGAATAGGAACATCTATATATAAATTGAGGAAACATGCAAGGAGCCCGTTAATCTACAGATAAAATTATAATTTAAATACTTATTTAAGTGTGGATTAACATTTTAAAAATGTTTAAAAAATTAAAAAAAATATAATTTGTTGCATGGAATAAATTGCCATTTTATTAATTTATATTTTCACTTTATCATTTTTAATTCGCATAATATAAAAAAGGAGCAAGATATTGCTTGACACTTTCTCCTTTTTCCGCCAGAATTGAAGTGAACTTAGTTCGCATTATTACCAAATATTACGTATATTCTTATATGATAACCGGACATTAAAAAAATCTATATTTTATATTAATTACCTATATCATTATATCGATAGAATATATTCCAATGAAAACATTTGATTTCTAATATATGCCATAAGGGTTAGCTGTTTAAACAAATGTGAATTTTACTCAAATGCCAAAAGGCCACAAGTTTTTTTTTCATTGAATATTGGTAACTTATAACTAATAATGGATGTATTGATATAGTTTTACGACTATCATATCTAAATGTATCGAAGACAATTTAAAGATACGCGTTGTGTACGTTTCGTTTGACAATCAGAAAAGGGCAACAAGCGTAAAATGAAACGGGACAGAACTCTTTGATCAGCGTCAACGAATCGTTGCTCAGTTCATAAAAGCGTTATTGCTTTCAGTCGACGGAAGCAAAAGACAAAATGGCGCCGCTTTATTACTTAGTAACACATTGCGAGCGTATCTCTTTTATTATAGCTACCTATTACGAGATAAGTCCTGCCGCTGCCAGGGGAGGCTGCACGCGACGAGGAAGCGACGCCGGCTCGCTTGCCGCTGGGCGGAGCGACACGCCCACTTTTTCTTGTTCATCGCTGTCTGGGAAATGCTTTGTCATTTTGCTATGCTATGCTTGCTCTCTCATTCGTTTCTTTTATACAGCTCTATTGAACATAGAGTTCAATATGTATTTGTTTTTGGAAAGTATTTTTCTTATCCTTTGATATCTATACGAAAGGATAAATTGGACGTAACAATATACCTAATACAATTTGATAAATTGAGATTTTGTTTTTTTTAAAATCAATTATGTATTAAAATTAATGCAATTAATGATCGTTTTATTTTTAAAAAATATAAGCTGTCAATAAGATTAGAAGTAGGTAAGGTACGCATCGATGGACCTACTTCAAAGTAAATGAGTGTAGTGTACCTACAGGTAAAGGTTAGGTTAGTTTATGAAATACAAATATTTTACATTCTAAAAGCAGAAAATTATTCTACGGTGTTTACATTCCATAACTAGTATCAATTATGCAAAAAAAATAATAGCAAAATTAAATCCATTCAAATTACCTAATTTACTTCTTAGTTATTATTAATGAACAAGTAAGTACCTACATAAATAAGTATAATTGAATGCTGAAACATTTGTAATTCGTCTAGCTTTCTATTTTACTAAATATATGGATACAAGCGTATCTGTGATCTTATTGTGATTTCATTAAGTGAAAACTCCGAAGCTCGCATCAGATAAGTAAAAGCTTTGGATTTAATAAGACAGCACTCGCGGTAAAGATCAACACTGCGTCACTGACTACGCGGAGCGCCCGGAGCGCCCTGAGCGCCCTGAGCGCCCGGAGTCGACTCGCGCCTCACCGAGATTACACATCTCTTTAATAATTAATTGTGTAAAGAGTTGAGTCGCGTTGGCAGTGTCAAACAAAGAAATGCCGCCCTTCATTGTCTTTTGGTTTGCAGAGAGCGATTCATCATATTAAACAATCACCGAAAAGTAACCAAATAATCTTGTTACTTGTTTATTTTATGTAAATTGGAGTCCCAGACATGTATTTAATGAACTGTCTTATCATTTATGTATACTAAAAAAGTTTAAATTTATCTTAATAAAATCTTATATTCGAAAGCTATAGATTATTTAGAAGATCTGGAACAGCTAGTGTGGGCAGTGGAACCCTAACAGCCCAGCTAAACCTTAAAAACTAGGAATATAATGGCTTAGGAATAGTAATTCTGAATGAGGTTCTTATTCTCACCTAATAATTTAAATTAACATAAGCTAGGAGTACCTCCACGCATTTTATAATGATAAGTATATTACAGAAGAATTGCCTCGCCCCTTAAGAATAAGTACAATATTTGATGGACGCACGTGCATTCCCCAGATTAACACAAATCTATTGCTTTCAGTCATATCTACCGTCTTTAGTATAATATATAATTAGCTTTACGTATCAATGCTCAATGTATATTATTATAAATATCAAATGTATTTTTCAATTCCAAGCAATCAAAAATATTTGTAGAAATAACGAAAATATAGAAAAAAAATCATATTTGAAGTCATTATAGTTGTCAGTCAATTCTGTTTATTAAATGAATAATCATGTAATTCAAGCGGGCGAAACCGCGTGCGGGCCGCTAGTATAACATAAATCTATATTTTTTTTGTCTGTCGGGTTAATGGATGGAATCGATGAAGCCCTTTTTGTTGTATAAGGCCTAGGAATTTTGACCTGATGTTAGTTGTTCAGCTAAGCTAAAAGAAATAATGAAATACTGCCTTAACATTTAAGCTCAACTTTAAGCGTGTAACCATTGGCCATTACCTAAAGATTCCAGGTCTTGTACATCAGATGACGGATTCTAATAATTACCTAAAGTATAAGAAATAATAAAATGCCGCTCTAGGCAAAGTTGCCCAACGTGATAGGTGTTTCTCTTTGACATGTATAAATAAAACATCTGGAACATTTGACAAGGGACTATAATGCACGTTCTAAAATATAAACATAAATAGAAAGCATTTTTTGCTTGCTGTAATAGTAAGAAAAATATTCATACTCTTAAAAGGATTATATTGTAATTTTATGTGTATAATTTTATTTATTTTTATTTTTTTATGTATTTTTTTCTGTAAAGTTTTATAATTTACACACATTACAGATAATAAATGATTTTAAATTAAATATCCATATGTGGATAAACAATAAAAAAATATCATTGTTTTCAGATACAACCAAAAACTCGATTTTCAGTAAGTGTTGCGATGCCTAAACAAAAGCTCTTTAATAATGCAATTTCCAATTGCGGTTGTACAAATAGCGGGGAAACAAAGCCACATATATGTACCTACGTATGAATACCCGACAAAACACGGTTTTTACAAATACGTACGTGATATTTGCAACTGTTGTGGAAAAGAAAATCTCATTCAATATGTTACGTATATTTTACATGCTCTAGTTTCAGTATTCTACATAAGTATTTAAAGTTAATTTAACATTAAAATCTAAAAAGCTTTACTAAACATTGCCCGAATAATTGCTTTCTTATATTTTAAAGGAAATTAGCAAATAATTTACTCCAGTTTAATTATGACTGTTGTTATGTAAATTAGTCTTTTATGTGATAAAGTATATGGACATAAAATAATGGCCCTAGTAATCGTGACTTTCAGGAAATACTTATAGATACTAAAAATATACAAAGTTGAAGATAAGAATTATGAGGAAAATAATGAAATAAATTAAATAAGATTTTAGGTGATTTAAATTTTGTAATTTTTTATTTTTACTTCCTTCAACTATCCATGGATAGTGGATTGAAGTTTAGTCGAAGTTGTAGGTTATCGACATCAAAGCGCGAAGTAATCGACTATGACAGAATAGAATGTATTAGTGCCAAATACAAGTTATCTTGTAATTAAATAATTTAATAGTGTTAATTGCTGATTTAAAATTAATAAAATATTTATTATTTATTTAGTGTTATTATATATTAGAAGCAGCGTTGCCAGGTGTCCCGATATTGGCGGGACGACCCGTTTTTTAGCCCAAAAATTAAATGTCCCGATCGGGACAAGCATTGTCCCGCTTTTAACGGATTATTTCACGTACTGTTATAATTATTCTTTTGTTTTAAGATGTTAATTACTTACTAATAATTTCATAGAAATACAAAAAAATATATTCGCAAGTTACATATAATTTGTTGCGTACTTAACTGCCTTATATATGGTAAACGAACAAAAATATCGTTTAAACTTAGTGACGTTTTTGTATTAAGAAAAAATATTTTATATTGACATCTACTCACAATTGGAAGCTTTATTTGAAACTCAAAAAATGGATAAATAGTAAATTAAAACTTGATTATTTTAATTTTATGTCCCGCTTTTGGCGAAAGAATCCTGCTTTTTTACGTAAAAAATCTGGCAACGCTGATGAGAAGTGAATTTGTCATAAAAGGTTTTTTAGCTTTTCCTAATTTTTTGGCCCTTGCCATTTATTCCAGAGGGTAGTTTTTTCTTAATTGTGTGTGTTGATCTTTTAACATTTTTACCTTAAGAAGTGCGAATATTTTCATTAAATTTAAATTCGCTCTAATTTTCATCTCTTAAGAAAATGGTGGCAAAAAAACATATTATGTTGAATGTCATTAAAATGTATAATCAGCGTTGGGTATCTCTATTTTTTGCCCAAAACTAAATGTCCCAATCGGGACAAACACAGTCCCGCTTTTCCCAGATTATTTCACGGACCGTGGGAAATCGTGAGAATTTTTTTAATACTTTAAGATTTTAATTAGTTTAAGATTTTAATAATTTGACATATACAAATAATTTAATTAAAAGCTTTATTTAAAACTCAAATAACTGGATAAAATAATCAATTAAATCCTTATTATATTTTTTTTTGTCCTGCATTTGGTAAAAAAAACTTCTAAGTCTCGCTTTTGACCGAGATAAAACCTGGCAACGCTGTGTGAAAGAAATTTATATTTATATCTTTATTTTCTAAGCCAGTCGTGGCGCAGTGGCATAAAGTGTGACTGTAATACCGACTGGTTGTGGGTTCGATCCCCACTCGAGGAGATGAAATATTTACTTAAATTTATATTTCCATTTCATCGCTCTGGTGTCGAGGACAAGCGCGGCGTTGAGTGAGTTGTTGTTGAGACTGCCACTCAACACACAATGCCTACCGAATTCGGCAGAAAATGGGGAACGAAGTGTCTTAACTCTAGGTTCCCTCTGCGTACCCTGCAGTGTGCGGGATACAGCGTGAAGCTGATTTATTTATTTTTTATCTTAATTCTTTGAAGTTAAAAAAATATAATCATTAGTACTTGCCAGTTACTGGTGCCAGTACCCCATAACTATATAAATAATTATAAGTTTATATAAAAAATATGTTTAAAACATTTATATATAGTTTCAATGAAAACATGATATAAATAATAGTAAGAGATTCTCTAAAAATAAAAAAGGTATTAAGAGGAAGAAGTGTTCATAATTTAAATTTAATTTTAGCATCACAATTTTTTTTTATATTAATATTAAAGTATGTAACAAATAATATGAATTTACAAAGGTAATAATAAAATTATAACAATAAATGGACACGATAAAATAATATTAAATTGGCATTAGGATAAGCTTTTTAATTAGAAAATTAGAATTTCCATTACAAGAAATTTAAGGGCTTCGCAAAAGAATATCTTTTATCGATTACACAAGTCACGAGCCACGTAAATCGGAAAAACACCGTTATCCAGAGAGGAAAGCCTTAAAAGTGACCCTCATTAGCCTCATTGTTGTACTTTTATCGTTCCCGGCACCCTCGTCTCGGGCCAGCATAAATAAATCAAATTTAATTAACTCAGATTAATTTTCGCGGCGCCGGCTCACCCGGCGAACGTTCCTTTTTATTCGCCCCGAGGTAAAATTTCCAGATCTCCGCTCCACTCGCTGTGATTTTTTATGGATTCTTTAATAAAAAGTTTACACTTATTAGTGTACTTTACTTGTCACTCTTACAACTCGATACGAGGCCGTAGAAATGCGTTTAAATTAATTTTATTATTAGTGATCTTTTGACTTTGATCTCTGACATTTGACAGAAAAACATTAACATATTGACGATAAACGTTTACTTTAAAATATATATACCTATATGATAAATGATGTACGGAAAACATAATAGATTTTGATTCGTTATTTATTAAGGGTATTTTAAAAATTAAAATTATAATTAAAGTTTTATATTTTGCGTAACGTTAGAAAAAATGCGGTCGTGTAAACATGTGACGAATCGCTGTCTGGGTGGCGAAGGCAGGTTAAAGTGGATAGTACACACTCACGAACACCGGTAGCCCGCAAACATCTCGTGCTAACAGCCTGTAGCCGAATTCTGGCCGGCCAGTTAAACTAGACAAATAATGGTATTACAGTTTACTCAAGACACAAGAGCCGAGTGTTCCGTGCTACTAAACTATCTCTACATGCGACAAAATTGATCGAAGTAACATTATTTTTTCAGCTTCACGCTGTATCCCGCATGTAGCAGGGTTGGCAAAGGGAAAATAATGTTAAGATACTCCATTCCCCACTTTTTGCCGAATTCTGGAGGCATTGCTTTTTAAGCGATGGGACTTAACGCCGCGCTAACAACAATTATTATACTAGCTTTAATGTTGAAATGAAATGTTAACATTAAAGCTATATTTTTATTATAAAACAATAAAAATAATATTTATTTTGTTAATTAAATATAAAATGGTAAAATAAAAAAAAACTTTTAAATAATATTTGAGTTTATGGTTAGTAATATTTAAAACTTAGCATTTTAGTCATACAATTTACTATTTATCTTCTAGTAGTAGGAGTCACTATTAAAAAAACTGAGATTACAACTAAAAGAGGATACTAAACAGGATTTATTTTTTTTAAGAAGGCCACCCACATTATGTTAGCACACAAAGTGTCACGTCAGCTCTATTGACTAGAAGACCCCTTTACCTCTCTAAACTTTCCGCCTTGCCAATGTAATCTTATAGTCACTAAAAAACATTATCGAAACTGTACTTCGTAGGTAAATATTTTTTTATATCTATGCGTGTCACCTTTCAGTATTTGTGCTTTTATTAGAAGCTTAAAATTTTAATGATCTTGAAGTGGGACAATACAAATAACTTCATAATTCATAATTCTTATACTTAGTAAGAGAGTTGGTTTTTGCTTTCGTAACAGATACTAAAAAGTAAAAAACTGGAAACAATTTAGATTTTCGTATACAAAAAGTCTTTTTGTAGATATTTCTATGGATGTGACATTAACCAAGAAATGTGATATTTACATTCGATTTCATTCAAGAATTAAATTAATTATATAAAATACATAATCACGACAACAGACTTCGGCGCAGTTTATTTAACACTTTAAACTAATACAGTAGTCGGATGTTATTCTGTCTTCTAATTATTTAATAGAAAAAAAAGTTTAAGCTAAATGTGCTCATTATAATTATTAAAGTCAAATATCAATTTGTTAATATTTTAATAAGAAAAATAGTTTTGATACGTTCGTTTCAAATATTATAGTCAATATAGGGTAAGATCCTAACTAAGTATATGCAGCTACAGACATCGGAGATGTATAGAATTCGTGTGTTGCTTTACGTACATATATAATAAGTGTCAAACCATCCGTTTCATATATTCAAATAAGAAAAGATTTCCCCCTTTTTCGTTTTAATTTTTTTCTATTAAGAAAAAAAAGAAATCTTTATAAGACTACTTTGTTGTCCGTATGCTTGTCTGTCTGTCAAGATCCTTTATCTCAGGAACTCTTGGAGAAATCGGGTTAAAATTAGAACCATATACTCAAATCTACGGTCCCATGATTTTCTGATAATGACTAAAAAAGGATATTTGTATTTTACAAAAAAATGCGTATTCGACACTGTAGAGGGAATCAAAATTAACTCCCGGTTGACATACAATTATGAAATTTGACAGCTAGCATTTACAGGTAGTGCTAGTTCAGGAAAGAATCCTAAAAAGTAATAGCCTTAAAAGGTTGCTAAAATTTGGTATTAAAGCCGCTTGTACAATGAGGTATCCGATGAAAGGGCTCTGGCTAAGCTTGAATTTCAGAAAAAGGCCTCCAATTTTAGTACCTTTGGTGGTGAGTCCGACTCGCGCTTGCTTGTCAAATGTTCCATACAACGTGGCATGCTCGAAACGCCATAATTAAAGAATTGATCTAAACTAGATAGTTATATGCTACAGCTATAGCATGAAATGTGTTAAATTAAGTTAGCTCCTTGTATAATGAATTTACAGACAATATTATATACCACTGCTGGGAGGGATGTTTATATTTACATTAGATATAGCTACCACCTCCTGCTGCATACAGATTAATGAATGAAATGTATAATATTTAGTTAATCTTTAATATCCAGACTCCTTATTATTTTTAATTTAAAATTTATATTGGTTTCACTAAGTTATAGGTTTCTATTGATTTGCGAGTAGTGTATAACCAACTATTGGTATCAAGCTAATGCTACAACAACTTATGCTTTATATCAAATTACTAAGCCTGTTACTTGGTACGGACTTCAAAATTATAAAATCTTGCATTACTAAAAAATCAAATTGTTCCATTTCAACCAGATTTTTTACTAGCTTGCATTTTATGCAGATTTTTAATGGTGGTACATATGTAATTACCGATGAAAATTCGCCACCGCAGCTTCAGACTTAGCGGATTTTAAAAGTTACTAACCTAACCTACCTTGTACTCAAAAGCCGCAAAATATGTAACTCTAATATAGGAATATGGACCAGAATCGATTAATTTTATAATTTATACATTGTCGGCCGAACAGCAGTTACTTTATACAATCTCTAGGAATTTTATTTATTACCTACTAGATAAAGGGTAAGGTACAATAATTATTTGGTACATTGCCGGGGACGCTACGATTTTCTATAGATTGCCGAGGTAATGTAGAAAATACCAAATTTCGGTAATGCATGTATAAAACGTAAACTTTTCATTTACTAACTACAATAAGAGAAAAATCGGAAATCTACTATCTGGCGCCCAGTTGTGCCTTGCCTAAGAAAAGGCTATGAAACACATATTAAATAAATAAATTAAACTAGATTAATATTCAAGGTTTTAAGTAAGTGACATAAGATTTAAGCACCACTTTACCATTCAAAGAAACAACATTGAAACAACAGTATCTAGAAAATTAAATAAGTTAAAGTTAAACCAAAAAAATATACATAAAATTGTCATTCCTATTCAGACAAAAATTTTGTATTTCCCTCATAAGACCGCTCAGAAGAGAAATTTCCCAAAATCCATTCTTATTTGGCTTATCACGTGATCGATAAGCCCCTTTTTGTTTTTGAATAAATCAGCTTCACGCTGTATCCCGCACACATCAGGGTAGGCAGGGGGAACCTACTGTTAGACACTCCGTTCCCCACTTTCTGCTGAATTCTGGTGGCATTGCGTGTTGAGTGCCAGAACTCAACGCCGCGTTTTGCCTCGACACCAAAGCGAAGAAATGGAAATATAAATGTAAGTTAATATTTGATCCCCTTACTTTACAGTCACACGTGACCCATAAGTCACTTTAAAAATTAAAAAGACATTAATATAGAACAGAAAAGAAATACTCATGTAAATTTACCATACCTCAACTCGTTCCTCCTTTAAGTCAACCCGCAGTGCAAGCTGCTCTCTAAGTACAACATCAGGATAATGTGTTTTATCAAAGGTACTTTCTAGTTGTTCTAACTGTTCTTCAGTGAAAATCGTGCGGTGACGCCGTTTACGTTTAGGCGGCGGCCCCGAGAGCCCTGCCAGCGCTGCCGCCGCGTAACCACCATATAACCCAGCGTAACTTCCAGCCTGCGTCACGGCACTTGAAACGCCTGTCGAAATAAATAATTTCATTTGCAAATGTTATATTAAATATATGGATACTATGTAAGATAACAACGTTTAGCATAAAAGTGTAAAAATCTAAAAGTGTAAAAATAATAAGTTGGTAAGATTGACGTAACTACTTATGGGTAGGTATTTACTATATCTCTTAAGATCGCTTATTGACTGAAATGGATAGAGGGACACTTAAAAAGAATAATAGAAAGCAAAAATATTTTTTTATTTTTTTGTCTGCTTGTCTATTTGTCTGTATATATTATTATTATCAACGCTTTGTTTAAAAGTTTGTTTCATCGAAAACAATTCATAAAAAAAATCAACGTATATAATTTCTATTAAGTACAATTTTTCATATTTTTAACATAAATCATAATACCATGAAACACGTGTGCCGTAAGTAATTAATCTAAATTTGATAAAACATTTTCATTTTGTAACAAAGTGAATGAGCTAACATTAAAATATTAAATAAAATCAACGTGTCATGTACAATTGGAATTAACCTCCAGTAAGGTAGTCGAGCCGTGAATATCCGAGCTTAAGGCCCTATAAGCGCTCCCCAGACGCGGTCCAAGCCATCCGAACAATTCAAAAATATTCATAAAGTTGTAAAGAAAAATGGAACATTTTGCATAGTTCCGGCCTCGGCAGCATAATACATTGTATTATTTCCGATAGAAATGTAAAAGCTTTTAAGGCCGACAGTGTATTTCTAAGGCGCTATCGGTGGTTTTCCACACACCGTCTTCGCATTTACGCGAGCGCCGCCCGCCTAAGCCGTATTGATTTAAAAATACTGGGGTACTCGTAATGTAGAGCAAATTCAAACAGATATGTATATTGTTAAGCGACCTTTTTTCTTATTTCCACCAATTTTCTTATTCTGGTTATAATGTGGCCATGTTGAATATGTTTTGAAAATAACTGAGGTGAATATTAAAACGTAGTAGTTAGTGTCAATAAAATTTTTGTCTTCATATTCAGAATATTTGTTAAGCCAGTAAATTTTACAGAGATTAGCTTTGTAAGCTTTAGGAGATTTTCATAACAAATTTCATGATCATTTTCTACAGTTTCCCGGCGGCGAGTCGCGGTAGCCGCAACAGTATCTTGAAGGCTATCGTCGACAGTGGGGACGGTCCGCTGATCGTGCATATCTGTGACATAACTAGGTCACTATTACTTATTAAGTAATAACACTAAATATTAATTAAGCTTTATTGTAATATACTAACATTTATTGATCGATTATTATATTTATTCGATCGATCGATTTATTGATATAGGTATATATTTTTTTTTATTTTTCATAATATACTTTCTATTTTTTTCTGTGTTTTGTTATTAGAGCTCGATACCCACTTGAGAAAATATTTAATATTTTCTTTTCCTCGGGCCAGTCGTGTCGCAGCGGCACAAAATGTGACTGCAAATTCGACCGGTTGTGGATTCAATCCCCACTTGAGGAGATGAAATATTTACTTAAATTTATATTACCATTTCTTCGCTTCTTCCGAGGCAAAGTCCCCTCTGCCTACCCTGCTGTGTGCGGGATACAGCGTGAAGCTCATTTAATTTTATTGATTTAATTTCTTTTCTTCACTTGGTAACTCGACAAATCGCGGCATTGATTTCCGCGACTCAACACGTAATGCCTCTAGAATTCTGCGGGAAGAAGGGAATAGAAGTGTCTTAATGGGAATGGAATGTCTTAACACTAGGTTCCCAAGGTCCCTCTACTACCCTACTACCCTACTAAGTTCCTAATTTAACCTAATCTTTTAGAATACATTTTTGGGCAGACAGTGACATTACCCCATTTATCTACATTCTTTACAATATAGAGTGCATAACGTACATAATTTATATACATAGACGTACATATAGATAATAACATTATTACAAATTATTTTCCCATATAGGTGGATAGGATCTTATTAAACAGAATGAATCACGAAGTTGGCAAATTATCCTAAACTAATCCAAACAAACTCAGCTACGTTGAATGTTATTTTTCGTGGTCGGGATTTTTGAAGCCCCGAAGATATTTTTAATTTTTAAAAGGTTTTCTAAGAGGAAAAAAAGACTTTAATTGGGATAAACCTTGTCTTCACCCCACGATAGCTCGCACGGGGGATGCCCCGAAGCGGCTTTCCCAGTTCTTAAGTCTGTGGGTATTGTAATTTTAAAGAGTAACTTAAACTAATACATAATTTTGGGGTCGTGGGCGGCGGTAGTCACTTACCATCAGGTGACCCGCACGCTCGTTTGCCGTGTCTTTTCCATAAAAAAAAAAAACTAATACATGCAAAAAAATGATAATATTCAAAACTAAAAAAAGTATATGCTCAAACTTTCAAAAAAAATAACTTAGATTAAAAAATAGAAAATAGTATATTTATTGCTTCAAATTAAAGATAATTAAAAAACAATTAACGAAATAAGTGATATTTTTACACTCAATCACTATATGAATCCGCTATTTTTGGGGTCGGGACCAATCAATTTTAAAAAAAACTTTTAACTTTACTTTTGTTGTAAAATTAACTTTGTTATCTTTTGTTCAGTGGTTTTGAAAGTTATCCATAAATGTTATTTTTGGCTTGGCTGGCTCTTCCAATTTATATGAGATCACCTTTGAAACATTAGGTTATGTTTATAGTCCATACAAAAAAATAAATCATAAAAATACATTCACAATTGGCTAAATTAAATAAAATCCGATTACGATAACGAATTTAACATACTTTTTACAGTCGAAAGTTTTTTTTAAAGAAATAAATAAATATTATCATAATAATAAATAAATATCTTTTAAAGGCGAGTAATACTACATTAAACTAAGACCATAACTAAGTTCCTTCTGCTTATATACGTCGTATATACGTCGTATACGTCGTATACGTCGTTATATACGTCGTATACGTCGTATATAGGCAGAGGAAACTTAGTTTTAAAAAATGTTGGTACGCAAATATCGCCTATCTAATTTTAGAAATATTAAGTGGCGGAACTCAACGCTGCGGTTAGTTTGTATTCTTTTTATAAAATAATTCAATGCACTCGAGTGAGAAGCCAACACACAACCTTCACGTTTATATCAGTAACTTCCACTGCAGCACAACGGTCTCTTTAGACAAATTATTGTTTACTTTAGCTGCATCTGTCAAGAATAAGAGTTAGTAAATATTCACAATCATGTACTACATAAAATGATGCATATATTTTTTATATCAAGCAGAAACACTTTGAGTAAGGAAGTGCCTTAAGTTTTGAAATGGGATACACCTACACTTAATGTTCAAATTGAGTCGCACGCACATTGAGTGAATTTTAACCTACGCAACGTATTTCACTATTATATTTTTACTTCTATAGAGACAATGATTAGAGGTGAGATTTATATAACTTTAAAAAAAATCACTTCCTACTTCCATCCTGTATATAATAATACCTTTATGCATTTTTACTAGAGTAGATTAATACCATTGTATGAACGACACGGTTAGGAATAGGGAAAAAGATTTTTTTTTCTTTTTACCAACAAAATCATATTATAAAATATCTATAATGACAGTAATTGGTTTTTAAGAACATTTTTATGAATGTTAGTAAATAAAAATCAATGAAAACCATAAAGTAGTAGGTACCTTTTTGAAATTAAAGTTTTCCACTTGATATCTTCATTTAACGTGTGGCGATTGATTTCGCCGCATCCTTACTTTAAGACAGTTGAAACATTGAATATGTCTTACATTGTAAAAGAAAAAAATATGATACGTTAATTTGGCCTGATGACATATATTGTGAAACTGTTCTATGATATTGAGAAATATATTAAAATTACAACGCTTATCATATTTCTGCAGAAAATAAAGATTTATAATTAAAAAAATATTTTTAAAATTAGTTATATGTTTAAAAATCAAAGCCATTAGTGGCGCAGGAGCATAAGCGTGTAAACGCGACACGTTGTAGGTTCTATTCTCACTGGAGGAATTGAAATATTTAATATTTTCGTTTCTTCGCCCTGGTCTCGAGGCAAAGCGCGGCGATGATTGAATGAAAGCAATATTAGGATCATTATTTCTATGAAAGCTATTTAGCATGTACCTAATAGTCCATAACCTTACCATATTAATTTAACTATAGCAACTTTGGTAGTACCTACATAGACAATTAACGTAGGTTAAACAAGATAGATTCCTATATTTTGTGTTTTCGAAAATATTTTTCATAAACTTTTAAATTGAGCTTAATGTTTAAAGTAGGCACCTATACATAATCTGGGCCTTAGTTTAAATCCATGGTTTTAATATAGAGTAATAATAATTTTTAAGGGGTTCCGTGCCTCAAAAGGAAAAAACGCAATCATTATAGCATAATTTTGTTGTTCCTTTGTACGTCTGTCAAGTCCATTTATGTTATGTTATGTTACGGCCAACAGAAAGAATCAAGCTTCTAAGTCAATGCAATCAAAAGACATGGGGATTCATGTCTCGTTTTGCTGCATTTTGTATGAAATTCAGTGCGTAATCAAAACCTATAAGGTACTTAATGGACCTACAGTTATAAAATTAATGACAATTTATACCTTATATATTTAAAGGAAAAAAATCCGTAAAGTGTAAATTTATAGATATTTCATAGAAAAAAGTCATTACAAACTTATATTTTTAGTATTTCATACAAAATGAGTTCAAACTCGAATTCCTCCTGGAATTTTTATGGAAACTTTTTGGCGAGACCTGTAAAAAATTTCCCAACCCCACTGAGGGGCAATTTAATAGTTAAGGGGGGCAATTCAAAAATGAACTCGGTACAACTTTAACCCTTTCGCTTCGGCCCATTATATGCAATGCATAGTCTAGTCGGTCATCGCTGCTAAATTTAACAAAAAAAGGCAAATTCTTAAATAATTGCCGTAAATTAATATGAGGTATAAATTTAAGGTTTGACAAGATCAAAATATCAACTGGGTGATTGGAGTCTTCAAGGAGACCGGGCCCATCGCAACATAGTGTTTCACATCAATCAGTTGGTGTTCATTTGAAATAAGTGCATGTCAAAACAGTAATAGTTCGTTGATTTAATATTCATATATATTGTATAGATATAATTGATAAGTATTTGATTTCATTTTTGTAATAGGGGGGCATTAAAAATTTAAGAAATGTTAAAGTGGGGCATGGCACAAAAAAGATTGGGAAACACTGATCTAATCTATAATAACTAAGAGAAAAGCACAATCCACCTTATATACAATCACGAGTATATAGTTCTCATTGTCAGGACATGTGTAGTCACATTTTTAAGCATGTCGTTTTTAATTCCTTTCGCTAATAACCGCACATTTTCAACTTTTTTTATGTACATTTTTTTATAACAATTGTTTTTTTTTTATGGAAGAGACACGGCAAACGAGCGTTCGGGTCACCTGATGATAAGTGACTACCGCCACCCACGACCCCGTGCAACACCAGAGGAGTTACAGGTGCGTTGCCGGCCTTTAAGGTGGGTTGGGCGCCGGAGCCCGGCATTACCTGATGCGAAACGCAGTGGCATAAAGCCACTACTTCACGCCGGTTTTAAAGCGCCGGGGGTTGGTAATGATCCGGTCGAGTCTGCCCATGCGTGTTGCCATTGCTGGCAACGTGACTCTACCACACGTACTTCAGTCGCCTCTTACGACACCACCAGTACCAGGATGATCCTATTCTAGGCCGGGATCACACGGCAAATAGTAGTAGTATTTTTTTACGAAACAAACCTGATGTCATTATTGTGTAGTAGCGAACCTGTACACCCATCCATAATACATCTATACCTACTCATAATAAAATCGTAACGTACTGGTGTCTAATAAGTGTACGTGGAAAATTAGAAAAAATTGTTATTGGTAGCATTTAATAACTTAATAGAACCAAGAACAATGATTTTTAAAATGTTTCTCTGTTTGTTTGTACGTTTGTTTATGCTACTCTCAGAAACGGGTTAACGATTTAATTGGAGTTTTCATTATTGTTTATTAGCAAGCTTCCCTTAACTTAACGATTTAATTGGAGTTTTCATTATTGTTTATTAGCAAGCTTCCCTTAACTTAAATAAAAGAAATATAGGACCATTACCATAAGTACCATTTTAAATAATATTCTTCGGCAAAATTTTTAATAATTGATTTATTGATACTCAAAAAATACTGAACCTCTCTCTCTTTCTCTCTCACTGAAACTTTACTTTCCAATACAGGTAGGTATCCGCTTATAAATATAAAGTACTCCATTAATAAATTAATAATTATGTAGTTCAAGCGGGCGAAGTCGCAAGCAGGTTAGCTTATAAATAAAAAAATTAAAACATCTGTTTTCAGGAGTTCTTTTACGTTCTAACAAGTAAGGATCCTTTGAAAATGTTGATGTAGATATAAAATGAAGCTGTCTTTCTATTTGCTATCTACTAAAAATACAGTTAATCTTGTTCTACGTATAGTTTTTATATTCGTGCAACTTACAGGTAGTGTTCTACTTGAGTTATATTTAGGAAAATGATAACAGCTTTGTAAAGTGTAATGCGAATAAATTAAACGACTTACCAAAGAAATCATGAGCTCTATGAAACGGCGTATGAGCTAAATGATGTAGTTGTAAAGGCGGCACGGGTGGTGGTGGCCGCGGCGCGAGGATGCTGTCGATGGTGAATAGTGGAGGAGGCGGCCGGTCGGACAGCGCACCGGCGCCGCCCGTGCCGCCCAGCAGCAGCGCCGTGCTGAGCAACGCGGGCGCGTCGCGCGCCCAGCCCGGACCGCCCATGGCCCCGCTCGCGCTCTCCGCCACGCTGTCTCACCGTCTCACCACTCCGCACGACTTATCCTTTAATACACCACCACTCATCGTATTCCTATCCAAATTCTTACGATCATTATTCGAGCACTATAACACTCATTAGTACAATAAATATATTACGATTCCTTTAGCTTTGAGTTTAAACCGTGATGAACTTTTGTAAAGTGTCCACACCAGAAGGTTCGTTATAAGTATCGCAAGTAATGATAGGATAATGATATAGACGCGTGATGCGATTGCGAGCAAATCGTTTTAGTGAGATGTCACGCAGTGATTCGAGTGTGGGTCGGACCGGCGCGGCAGCGTGGGGCCGTGGGGCGCGCGGGGCGCGAGGAGAGGTCGGAGGGGGCGAGGGGTGCGCGCCGGGGGCGTGCTGCGGGGCGTGCCGCGGCCCCGCCCCTCGTGCAGCTTAATGGATGTGACAATACGACGCTCCCAAATACTCAGTAATAATAGTAATCTTTATCCCTTTGATGTCACTTTTGTACATACACGACACGTCGGTATATGTTATATATCGTAAATATCTAACGTAACTAGATTTGTTCCAGTAAATTAATGTTAATGTTATAATGTAACTTGTTAATGTTATAAACAAACTTTTATTTATAATTCAAATATATTTAATTATATTACTTACGTAGATTTACCGCTGCATACCGCATATAGCAACTTAAGAACGAAGTCTTCATTCCCAAGTTTTGGAGACATTGCGTGTTGATGACTGGAACTGTATCCCGTGCTTTGTCTTGTTACCAGTGGGAGAAAAATATAAAAAATATCATTCGAGTGGGAATCGAGCCCACAATACAGTAAGTAACACGCTGCGCCATTGCATTATAGATATCAATAGTACCTACGTATGTATACATATGTACCTATTTGTATTATATAATATCTACTCTCTTTTAAATAATCAGAGCTAGTAGTCACATAGAGAGCGAAAACTAGAACACAGTATCGTTGACACTGGGAGCCAGACAAAAAGCAAAAGCAAGGAAAGTGTTGGTGACACTGAATGAAACGATAGAGGTAGGTATCTGTATGCTGTTACCGCAGAATTTGACTCAGTCTACTCTACATACTCCGCCGAAGACGAAGTATAAATATATAAATAAAGTATAAATATATAAAAAAAATTAAAAATCAGCTTCACGCTGTATCCCGTACACAGCAGAGTAGACAGATGGAGCGTAGTGTTAACACTCCGCCCCCCATATGTTGAGTGGCGGTACTCAATGCCGCGTTATTACCTCGGCACCAAAGCGAAGAAATGAAAATATAAATTAAATAGATATTTAATTTCCTCAAGTGGAGGTCGAACCCACAACTAGTCGCATCTTCAGGCACACTTTGTTCTCCTGCGCCACTACTCTCATACCTGTGAATATATTATAGCACATCAATTAATTGTAAAAATATATTAGAAATATCTATTAGTGATTACCACCTACGTTGCGTTCTACGAAAAGTAACTTTATTTATTTAGTAAGAATAAAAAATATTGTATACCTACAGCTTAGTGACAATTGTAAAATAAGGATTAATCGTTATCTAACAACCAACAAATTGAGCGAGGAGTATTATGCGGAATATTGCGCCCGCGGCGTTCAAAACGTGTTCGCCTTTTTGCAATTTTACAATTCAACAATGCCTAATACAGATATACCTACTCGTTTGTGAATAGTGAATACACGACATGTGTCCTTCTTAGCGTCGACAAAAAACGTGTTTTAACATTGGTAAAAAACCTGTGCGTAAAAAACAATAACAATACAATGGAGTACCTACCAGAGATTTTCTTTTTATGAAGATGCTTGAAATCAAAGTGTAAATAGCAAGCTATTGACTTAGCTAGTATTTACCTTTTAGCGAATATGGTATAGAGAACCAAGCGCCAAGACACTGTTTTCTATTTCCTGCCTTGAGATATTGCGTTTTGGGCGAAAGCGTTTGTATTTACAGTCAGACATTCAGCTGTGCCTCGATGGATTCTAAAAATATTATTTTGTTTATAAATAATAACAATCGGACAAGTTCAAGTCGGGCTCGCCCACCGAGGGTTCCAAATAAAAATTGAAGATCTAGAGATTTTTCTGAAATTCCAGCATTAGCTTAGCCCTTGAGACCTTTTATCTAATAAGTATTTCAATTGAACTAGCGGCTTTAATACCAAATTTTGCCCCACTTTTAAGGCAATTTTTTTGTTAGGATTTAACCACAAATGTATAAGTTTCAGATTTTTTCATGAACTAGTAAATGCTAGCCGCCAAATCATAACATAATTTAAATTCACTTTTTTTTGCGATATACTCGTAAACGCCCATATCTGTTTTTTAAGCAAATGTAGAAATACAATTTTAGCAGGAAATCATGGGGCCGTAGATCTATCTACGAATATTTTCCAAGCGTTTCTGAGATAAAGGCTCTTGACAGACAGACAGATGGACAACAAATTAATCTTAAAAGAGTTCCTTTATTTTCTTAAAAGGTCAGGTCTTTTAAGGTCCATGGAACCCTAAAAAAGAGGAACTTTAAAAAATATTGTAAAATTATTCTTCAATTGTCTACAACGTACAATATAATTGCCTATAACATCAGAAATCCGAGTCAAGCATATAAATAAACTTTTAAAATTTTATTTCATATTATACAACGAAGCAGCGCGGAGGAGTCGGGCGGCGCGAGGCATATCTTTGCAAATATTTAGAAAGGTGGGAGCCAGAAACCCGAGCGGACTTTTGTTTGCCTGTAATTGATGTAATTAGTCGTGTCGACCAGCTGCCATAGATAAAAACTCACATTGGATGTTTGATTAGTTAATACGATACTTTCACAGACCGGAAACATCTTTACGGTATCCTATTCTAGCAAATATTGGTCACACTCGACGATGCATGACAGTCGAGAAGAGCTTGAGCTTCGATCACTTGTTGTATAAAATTTCGGTTTAGATGCGTTAAAACTGATAGGGTTTCTTAAATAAATAATATATAAAGATATAAATTGTACAGACATAAATTTTAGTGTCAAATTAATTCCTAGATGATAGAGTTATATCAGATGGAGCTAGCTGAATAGGTATAAGTACATATAAATATATAGAGGCCAGTCATGTGTTCGATTCCGAATCGAGGAAATTAAATATTAAATATTGTCATCTCTTCGCTCTTGTGTCGAAGTAAAGCGCAGCGTTAAGTTCTGCCACTCAACACGCAATTCCTCCAGAATTGGGCGGAAAGTGCGGAGCGAGTATGTCTTAGCATTAGTCTCCTTCTGCCTATCCTATACATGCGGGATACAGTGTGGTGTTGAAAATAAAAATAAATAGGTACTGAAAATATAGAATATCACGATCACATAATTACCTAGTAAATATAACACATTTATAACTTATCCTCCGCTGCAATTGTAAGGTAAGTATATACATGTCAACGATTTGTATTGCCAAACGGGCAGCTGGCAATCCCTTTGATACGTGCAATGGAAAATTAACTGTGTATAATGCGACGATTATCTCCATATAACTTAATACGACCAGTCACATAAAGAGCATAAGCATTAAAATAGTTAACAATAGACTGGATTATCCGGGGTAACCTCCAGCCCCAACAATACAATATTTGTAGGTATACCCTAAACATGCCCTGTGACTAATAATAAATTAACTCTATATTAATTTTAATCTATAGTTCATTATACAAAATTTATATTGTCATATTGACATTGACATTTGTAATAAATTAATAATATGAAATTAATCACAATATCACCAGAAATATTATTTGTTTAAATAAACAACATTTACTATGAGCTACGAGCACGTAGTACTGTATGCTTGTTGTACAAATAGTCATAAAATTACCTGTGTGGTACGAGAAGTGCGGAATCTATCTACTTACATTTTATTCCTTGTATCAAAATAAAATATATTTTTAATATTTCGATGTATGTATGTATTTGTACATTTATTGAAACTAGAGTAAAACGATTATTTTTTCAGTTTTACGCTGTATCTCGCACACAACAGAGTAGTAGGCCGAGTTAACCTAATGTTAAGACATTTTCCACTGAATTCTGGAGGCATTGTTTGTTGAGTGGCGAACTCAACGCCGTGCTTTGTGTTTGCTTTGAGCTAAGAAATGAAAATATCAATTATTTCATTTCCTTGACTGGGAATAGAACCCACAAACAGACGCGTTTACAGTTACACTTTGTGTCCTGTGCTACGACCGTCCCCAATTATTTTATAAAACTAAAACATAACTATTGTTTTTTACTCGTGTAGGTATACCTATATCCTATATTTTGTAAATAAACGTCAATTCCTACTTTAGGCAAGTCTTGAACGTTACATTTCCATTCAGCAAATTCTCTATTGTAAGATTTCGAATTAAATAAAAAATATGTTTTTACGAAGCCGTCATACCGCAGTAGAACAGCGTCTCACACAGCAGTGTAAATACAATGATTGTGGGTTGAATTTGTGCTTGGGGGAAGAATTTATTTCAATTTTTTTTTATTTCTCCGCTACGGTAGACAAAGCGCAGCGTTGGGTTCAGCCACTCAACATGCAATACCTCAAAAATTTGGCGAAAAGTGGAAAAAGGAAATGTCTAGCCACTAGATTCCCTTTGCCTGCATAATATAACTTAAAATGTCATCTAACTTTTAAAATAAAAAAAATATGTGAGACATCAAGAAAGGGGTAATTTTACAGCATATAATAGCATTACCATAGACTAACAAGATTGTGTGATGTAATGGGCTAGGCTTCTTAACGACTAGTTAATACTCGTTAATACGACGCCCTGGATGCTATAAGAGCATTAGCAAAGGCTTTTGTCAAAACTAGGTCTTACTTGACTTGACCGTGTGACGTATATATATATGTCTATGTACCAGGTACCTACATAATTGCGTATTGGGTTGTTAAATGTATCATTACATTTATCTCATGAAATATTAAAAAAGAGTTATACAATTAATGTGGAAGTTTTACTTTGTAAATATTAGAAAGCAACTATGTTTTTCTTTGCATTATTCACAACTTCAACAGCAACTGGCGTAATCATATTGTAATAATGTCGACGCTTAATTTAGATTTAGCATTTTTAAAAATGCTAACTGTTTTTTTGTTATATGAATAAAAGAAATATTGAAAATTTTAGGTAGAATTATGATGAGGTCGTCGTGGCAAAGGGCACAAGCGTGTGACTAAACGCTGCGGTTGTGAGTTCATATACCATTCGGGAGAATTCATTATGATTTGTGTATATTATCACTTCTTCGCACTGGTACCAAGGCAAAGCGCGACATTGAGTACCACCACTCAACACGAATGCCTCAAAAAATTTCCACAAAGTGGGAAACGGAGTATCTTAACGCGGGATTTCCTCTGCTTAGTCTACTATATGCGGAATACAGCGTAAAACTGGAAAAAACGAGATATAATTGTGCACTTTAAGTTCCGTAATACTCACTGTATAATTCATTAAAAATTATTCTATTTATTAAGCAGGAGATACCTACTTCAATTTTCAGTCGCAGCAATGCTTTTCATAATATATCTGTCGAATTTATTTTTATTAACAATACATATGTATCTATGTAAAAAGCAAGTCAACGAGAATTATATGTTTCGCAAAAACATTTAAAAAACGGAATGTTACAAAATTACAAACAATAACCTTGAAATCAGTGCGTCTCATGAAAGCGAACCTTTAGAAAACCGCTTAGTGAAGCGTATCGGTCGTGAACTTATTTTCTTGTGTAAGCCCGCTTTATGTTCAATATTAAATTAAGTAACTTATAGATGAGAAAATTTATGATAATAAAATAGGTAAAATTGTTTAGTTCTAGTTGTTAATTGATAATATACATAATAACTACAATATATCATGTCCTAAACAATTCAAATATAATGAAACACAAGTATACAAATAAATACATAAATAGTTTGGTCAACTACCACGCTACACGCAATGTAACGGAAATGACCCAGATTTATCTTACAGCCGTACCGTCGGTTTAACACTAAAATACAAGTATCTAGTATATAATATATACACCTATTAATGTGATAATTTTGTTAATTTAACGACTTAAGGCATGCTCGTTTTAAATATTATTAAAGTACGTTCGCAGTTACTACATATGCTTATATATTTTTTTTAAATATTTATTTTTGTATTTTTAAACTCCACGCTGTTTCCCGCACATAGCAGGGTAGACATAGGGGGCTCGTAACCCAGTGTTAAGACACTCCGTTTCTTTTAATCTACTTTTAATAGGAAGCTTGTGGAATCTTAATGCAAACGTTAATGTTGAGTGGCGGAACTCAACGCCGCTTTTGCCTCGTAACCAGAGCGAAGAAACGAAAATATTAAATATATAATTTCCTCGAATAGGAATCGAACCCATAACCTGTCGCGTTTACTGCCACTGCGCCACGACTCAATATAAATCAATCAATTATGAATTCTGTCTTATAATCCTAAGTCTCTTTCAATATGTATAACAACGTTGTAGGCAGGCGTGTATAATCGAGGAGAATATGCAAACACAGAGATAATGCAGCATCGTACACCGGACGCATGGAGCTAGGGCGGCTTCAAAACAAATTTAGTCACTCGGAAGAATTGTTTAACGCTGTCCAAATAGAGTTCTTTCAATTGTGAAAGAATTTATTAAGCTAATAATTTAACATTGGTTCGGGATTATTATCCGTCGATGAAGTGAGAAGAATTTCGTTGAAATTTATATTTACCTTCTTTTCCATATGAACCTACTCAACAATAATTAATTATTAGTAAATATTTTAGACTTTTTTTTTCTTAGTACATATGATCTACTAAGCAACTAAATATAAATGTTATAAGTACAGTTCTGGTAAAGATTTCAACTTGCAACAACCTCGCTCAGTCAAGCATGACCCAACTGAGCCAACACATAAACAATAAAGTCACAGTGATAAGAAATCCATTAAAAATATTGTCTTAACTTATCCATAAAAAAAACATTTATTTAAATTTTTTTAGCTTCATCTTGGATACCGCATAATGCTGGATAGGCAGAGGGGAGCTGGAAGCCTACTGTTAAGACACTACGTTCTCCATGAGGACACTTGCGTTAGAAACGAGTTCTTAAGGTATAGCATGTTGAGTGGGCGGAATATATTATAGGATCGTGGTTATTTCTGTATATTTAGTATTTGTAGATTACATTTTCTTATGGTATTAAAAATTAAGAAAAATACAATAATAATGTCTAAAATATTATTAATAAAATATGGGTAATTTTAAGAAATGATTTTTGTAGAACTCAAATAATTGTTTTAATGATATATACATACATATACATATTTGCTTAACGCCGCTTTATGCCGCATATAGCAGGGAAGGCAGTTGGAACCAAGTATTAAGACAGTCCGTTTTCCAACTCCAAATTTTCGGAAGATTTCGTGTTGAATTGCGAAGTCACACGCCGCCTAAGTGTTATTACCAGAGCGAAGAATGAAAAATATTAAATATTTCATTCCCCCGACTAGGAATCGACTCCAGATTCACTGCGCCACACGCTTGTGTCACTGCGTCACGACGCGACCGATGGCTTCGTTGTAATCATAATATACTTAACAATTTTTTTTTTCAAATCCATCGATCCTATAAATCCACAGTGACTTACATAGATAATAGGAGACCTCGTATCTTTTTATTTTTCATGTGAGTCATGTTTCTTTAATATAATGTTCACATAATGTCTTTTCTATAATCAAATAAAATACTTTATGAATAAAAAAGTAACGACTTTTAGTAAAGATAAAAATTTAATTTTTAATTGTCCCTGAACTACTGCCGCTAGACAGTTGCGGAATATTTGCATTTCACAGTCACAGACTACACTACATCTAAATAATATAAAATAGACAATCAGCGTGTCAGAAGTCAGTTACAACCGGACTTCCAATAGCAATCAAGCAAGAGAAGCGCCATCATGAGAGTGTTATTAGTTTTTGGTGTTTTGTGTTTAGTGGCGATATGTCACCGCTACCGAGGGAGAGGCCGAGGATCTCGCCGTGGCGGCCAGCAAGCACGAGCATGGCGGCGGCCACCATCATCATGAACATCATCACCACGACCACGGTTATGCTGTGAGGGATACAGTGTGTTGCTGATTAATTTTTTATAACAAAATATTTACTCGTATATATAACAGGATCGTGGTTATTTCTGTATATTTAGTATTTGTAGATTACATTTTCTTATGGTATTAAAAATAAAGAAAAATACAATAATAATGTCTAAATTATCATTAATAAAATATGGGTAATTTTAAGAAATGATTTTTGTAGAACTCAAATAATTGTTTTAATGATATATACATACATATATATATTTGCTTAACGCCGCTTTATGCCGCATATAGCAGGGAAGGCAGTTGGAACCAAGTATTAAGACAGTCCGTTTTCCAACTCCAAATTTTCGGAAGATTTCGTGTTGAATTGCGGAAGTCAACGCCGCCCTAAGTGTTATTACCAGAGCGAAGAAATGAAAATATTAAATATTTCATTTCCCCCGACTAGGAATCGACTCCAGATTCACTGCGCCACACGCTTGTGCCACTGCGTCACGACGCGACCGATGGCTTCGTTGTAATCATAATATACTTAACCATTTTTTTTTCAAATCCATCGATCCTATAAATCTACAGTGACTTACATAGATAATAGGAGACCTCGTATCTTTTTATTTTTCATGTGAGCTTTAATATAATGTTCACATAATGTCTTTTCTATAATCAAATAAAATACTTTATGAAATAAAAAAGTAAACGACTTTTAGTAAAAGATAATAATTTAATTTTTAATTGTCCCTGAACTACTGCCGCTAGACAGTTGCGGAATATTTGCATTTCACAGTCACAGACTACACTACATCTAAATAATATAAAATAGACAATCAGCGTGTCAGAAGTCAGTTACAACCGGACTTCCAATAGCAATCAAGCAAGAGAAGCGCCATCATGAGAGTGTTATTAGTGTTTGGTGTTTTGTGTTTAGTGGCGATATGCACCGCTACCGAGGGAGAGGCCGAGGATCTCGCCGTGGCGGCCAGCAAGCACGAGCATGGCGGCGGCCACCATCATCATGAACATCATCACCACGACCACGGCGGCAAAGGACACAAGGGACATAAAGGACATCACCATCATCACAAAGGTCATGAAGGTCACCATGGCAAGCACCACCACGAGGATCATCACCACGAACATGGTGGTGGCCATAAGAAACATTGGGATGAACATGATCACCATGGAGAACACCATGAGCATGGCCATCACCATAAGGGCGAGAAACACGGTCATCATGAACATCACGATAAGGGTGAACATGTTGATGGATACCACAAAAAACACCACAAGGATCACTTCCACAAGGATCACCACTTCCATGACGGCCACCACCATGAAGGCAAGCACCACAAGCACGGTCACCATCACGGACATCATGAAAAACACGATGGACACCACAAGAAGGGCGGTCATCATCATTCCGGCCATCACGAGGGTCACCATGGCAAACACGGCCATCATGATAAGCATCACTACGACGAAGGCCATCATGGCCACAAAGGTCATCATGGACATGACGAACACCACCACCACCATCATGATCATGGAAAGAAAGGAGAACATGATGACCACAAGCACTGGGGATTCCATCATGGCAAGCACTAATAATTCTCAATGCGTCAGACTGAAATTGTTTTGAATTGTTTTTATATGAGTTATAAATTTTGTTATTTTATTTTTTTACAATATTAAAATATAAATATTTTTTAAAGTTGGTGTTTAATTCTTCTATGCTTAAATATTTCGAATAAGTTATTTATAGCAACCTAATTCTTATTTTGATAAAGAGTGATACCGAAATACTCAACTGATCGTTCCTAAAAATCTTAAAGATCTTAATCATATTCACACATTATGCGGCGTAGGCTGAGATAACTTCATATGAGATAGTTTTTAGATGGATCAACTTTAATATTTTCATCAAAATAAATCTAAATAACGTAGTAATTTATATTTGTGTTATATTAGACCATGCTAAGACCTATAGGAGTGCATAGCGTGCGTTTAATTCAATAAATAAGCTAAATTCGAAAGATTGTGATAATTATAAAAGCAAAACTATATTATATACCATAATGAAATGTAGCATAAAAAAATAATTTTTACTCTATAAATTAGTAGTTTTAAAATATGTTCGAAGTTTGAAAATAAGATGCTTCGGTTTTGCGGTTGGGTGTTTTAGTAAGTAATTAGGTATTAAAAAAAATCAGCTCACGCTGTATCCCGCACACAGCAGGGTAGGCAAAGGGAACCTAGTGTTAAGACACTCCGTTCCCCACTTTCTGCCGAATTCCGGAGGCATTGCGTGTTGGTGACAGAATTCAACGCTGCGCTTAACCTTGACACCAGAGCGAATGTTACCAGACGAGGAAATGGAAATGTTAAATTTTCTTTTCTCCGAGTGGGTAACGAACCTACAACCGTAGCCTGTTAATTTTATTATATTAAAATAGTTTTTTTTTTTCTGATGGTCTTAATGCTGTTGACCTGGTATGGTCTTAACAGCGTCACCGGACTGGGTTAAAATAGATGTGGGTTCGATTCCCGTTCGAGGAAATAAAATATTGAATATTTTCATTTCTTCGCTCTGTATCGAGGCAAAGCCTTGCGTTGAGTTCGCCCATTCACCACGCAATGCCTTTAAAATTCAACGGCAAATTTGGAGCATAATGTCTTAACACAAGGTATAGGCAGAGGCCTACCCTGCCACATGAAGCTGAAAAAAATATATATTAAAATCCAGACAAATTATTAATAGATATATAAAATATAATTTAGAAAAGCAATTATAAGTTACGTCATTTAAGCGCCAAATTAGATAGTTTTCTATCCCGGGCCCGGGCGCATGCGCTAAAAGGTACCTTCATATGTAAACTAAACTATCAAAATTTAGCAAAATAATAATTTAAATTCTCGATATAAATCATTTTTTATTAGGTTAGGTTAATTAAAAAGATCAATTAAGGATTTTTTTTAATTTAAATTTGAAGCCAATCGTTGCGCGGGGACACAACGTGTGACTGTAAACGCGACTACTAATGGGTTCGATCCCCACTCGAGGAAATGAAATATTTATTTAAATATATATTTCTGTTTCTTCGCTCTGGTGTGGAGGCAAAGGATTCCGCCTCTGAACACGCAATACCTCTAGAATTCGGCGGAAAGTAGGGTACGGACGTCTTAACACTTAGTTCCCTCTGCCTGTGCTGTCTGCGGAGTACAGAGTGAAGCTGAAAATATTTTTTTTCACATTTATCTCAAGAAGTTCAAAGTACTTTTCACTAATCCATCGTCATTATGATAAGTTCGTAACATTCTCGGTTTTTTCTTCGGAACCTTCGGTGAGCGAGCCCGACTCGCTCTTATCCGGTTTTTTAACATTATCTCAATACACTTATGGGTATTGAGATTGCCCGCAACTTTGTTTGCGTGGACTTTACTTATAGCAATTTACAGCAAGTGGCAGGCGAAGAACCAAATCTATCAAGACTCCGTTATCGCAATACAAAGGACAATACGTGTTGAGTTCCAACTCAACACGCTACGTGTTACTATGTTATGTACTTACGTTATGGAAACGGAGAAATAAAATATAAAGTTGAAGACTATCCTTGAGTGAATATCAATTCATAACCATCGCAATTACAGTCAAACGCTGCAGCTGTACCTACTGTTATGATACGACAGGCAAATTTTTGCTAAGGTGACAATTTATTATTTCTTGTAACGTAGATTGGTCATTATGGTTCCCCAACAGGTGTACCAAAAAGTTATCTTCAAAATCAAATATAGCCTCCTCCCTACCTCCCAAGCCTGAAATCTATGCAACAAAAAAGTTCTATTCAAATCCGTACAGTAGTGTAGAAAATGTGCGTGTACAAACAAGCAAGGGACAATCAAAAAATTAAAAAGTCACATATCCGTGTTCTATTTTTAGTAACAATATTACATGATGCACTTTTTTTTAATATTTTTTTATAGTACTACCGGCTCGCCAGCGGCTTCGCCCGCTTAAACTACATAATTATTGATTTAATAAGCAGAATTGATTGACAACAAAAATTACTTCTAATATGATTTTTTATTACTTTAATCTGTAATATTCTAATATTATTTTTTTACGACATTATCGTATTTCTATAAGAATTTTTGATTGTTTCGAACCAAAAAAAATCGACAAATGTTGACATTAGATTTATAAAATATATATAAAATGAAGCTAATTATTTATTACACGTATATATTTTTGTAACATTCTTTTTACCGATGTTATGTTTTTTAAAACTCTGTTAAATGTACTGATGTCAGTTAATAATGTTAAATTATTGATTTCGGTAACGATTCAAAATATTCTTTGTAAAATAAGTGTAATAATTGCATACTAACTCCTGTACAGTTTTTAAATTAGTTACATATATTATTAGCTAAATGTACAAATGGTAAATATGTGATTATTACAGTGTACACGTAGATTGGATTTTTTTACGCATTTTTATATAAATTTATTTCAAACGAAGGAACGAACCAAAAAATCTTTGTATTTACTTGATATTTCTTTCGCTGATGAAATCGTTCTTTATCTCTGTGTTGAATTAATTACGACTTAATCTTAACTGTTATGATTTATGAAGAAAATCTCCACTAACAATTCAATTTTGTTTACTTCTTTGTACAAAATGTTATGTAATGGTGCTCCAAAAATATATATTTTTATCAACAGTCATATAACCAAGATGTTTCGAATGTCATTCTTTAGCCAGCAATCTTACCAGCGCGATTGCCATATAACATTCGCAGGCAAACTAATGCCTTGAGTTCATTCAAATGACTATAACTTTTTTTTAATGAACCGATTTTGATAAAACAACTTTAATTGTTAAGTTGACTTAAAACAAAACAATTGGTGAACTTTCAAGTAAATCGGTTAAGTATTTTCAAAGAAAAATGTGACCATACATATAGACAGACAGACAGACAGACAAGAAATTCAAAAAAATCTTTTTGCTTTCTATTACTCTTTTTAACTGTCCCTCTATTCATTTCAGTCAAAATTACTAAACGTGCAGACAAAATATTTTTACTGTGTTATTATATGTAAGATAGAGATTATCTGCCGCTCGCGTCTTCTCCAGCCTGCATTAATATATGATTATTAATTTCTGAACTGCGTTAGTTTTGTTTTCTAATAATAGTATCATTTTAAAAACAATATCCAAACCTAGATTTTAGACTAAACTTGCAGCCAATTTAATAAAACAGTTATTCAAACCAATTTAGACGAATAACATTCTTAAAAATTGGTATAACTTTTTTATTTAAAATCAATTTAAAATTATTATTAGTTTCACGCTGTATCCCGCACACAGCAGGGTAGGCAGAGGGAAATTTGGAGGCATTGCGTGTTGAGTGGCAGAACTCAACGCTGCGCTTTGCCTAGACACCAGAGCGAAGAAATGGAAATATAAATTTAAGTAAATATTTCATCTGCTCGAGTGGGGATTGAACTCACGACCAGTCGGTTTTATAGTCACACTTTGTGCCACTGCGCCACGACTGGCCTCTATAATAAATAAAAGAAACAATTATGAAAAGAAAAAACCAATTTACAATAGTCAAAAGTATAACTAAATCAGGTTCACCTTATCGAGCAAGTCCTAAGAGCGCTTTATAGAAAAAGTGGAGGCTCGAACTTGCAAATTGTATTAAAGAATATTCTAATAATATTTTGAAGAATGACGCCTAAGAGGATGTAATCACAAATCTCTCTCACAACTGGAAATCCAAGTAAAAAAATAGCTTCATTATTCCAACAATTATTCAAAAGTAGTTATGGAAATTATACGAAAATAATTAAAATATTTACTGAGATACTGCCTCAAGAGTATAAGTATAACAAACTAACTTTTTAGATATTGTTCATACTGCTCTTGTTCATTCAAAGGACGTAGCCAGCCCACCCAGTATGTTTTTTGTATTCTTTTTCGTCTTTTAGTAATCACGACTTACTGTAATGATAGACGGCACAAAAGTAAAAGTGATTTAAAAAGCGTTCTTATAAACAAACATTGTGAAAGATATAAAAACGCCAACGCCGGGTTTAACAGCAACGTTTTATTAACTCTCGTGCGTATGAGGTCTTAGGGAACATTTTTTGGTTGTTATAATATCTAATGGTGATCTATACTGTCATGTCTTTTTACTTAATAAAAAGTAGGTAATATAATCTTTTGAAATTTTACATAGAAACGCCAGCACGACAAACACAATCTTTCTTGCATAAATCCCTTCCCGCATAAATCCTTTCCCTATTATGCGAGAATTCCAAAGTAAAGGGTAACCTGTATGTTGTCAACCTTCTCTATCGGTCATCACTTTCACAAGTCAAAATTGTTTATTATAAAATTGTTTGTTGTTGATTTGTGTGGAAAATTGTTTTAATATTTGACTAAATAGGGATTTGGGGCACAAGAGTGTAACTGTAACTCGGCGGTTGTGTGTTCGAACCCCACTCGGGGGAATGTATTAATATTTATTAATATTTTCATTTCTTCGCTATAGCACCAAGGCAAAAGCCCGAAATGGGGAACTGAGTGTCTTAACACACGTTTCCTCTGCTTACCCTGCTCTGTGCGAGATACAGCGTGAAGCTGATTTATTTTTATTTTACCAAATAGGTATTTATAGCAATTTTATGTCCAGTCCAATATGACCAGTTCCTGGAATGATGAATAATATATGCGTGTTTGTTCTATTTTTACACAAAAATTACTGAACGGATCGTCGAAACTATTAATACTTTACAATAATACAGCTTATACATCACAATAACATATAAGCTAAAATTTATGTATAGAATTTGATTATTAATTTTTTTATAAAGAGTACAGTCACAATAAGTTTAAGAGGGTGAAGCGGCGTTTGGGCCGCTAGTGCAGTATGTAACCGCTTGAAATAATATCTAATAACTTTTAAAACATGATTGACAATTTAAGAACTGAATATAAAATACCGTACTATTTTCTATAAATAAATATTGTAACTAAAATAACTAAAAAAGTCACTTTGATATTTTTATAAATTAATCAAAAAAGGTAATAAATTAGGTAAGAAGGCACTACTATTCATTTAAATAAGTTAATGTAAGAAATATTGCTGAATATTTTTAATTGAATTTATTAAAGTTGGATACAATCTCAATTATAATATAAAGCACGCTGCTTGATCGATTGTTGCAAAATCACTTTGAATTGTTAAGTACTCCAAAAATATATTTTTTTCTTTAAGTATCAACATTTTACAATGTTAGTAACGAAAATATAATGAATTTTCATAAACAATATTTATAATATTATATTATATAATAAAGAAAGAAACAAATGCTATAGGCGTAACGGTTTCTTTGGCGTCCTTGCCCGGTAATTTCACCAACTGCAATCAGCTACTTTAATGATTGCTATAAATGCCCTCTCGAGCGATCGTAAAGTCAGTTCAGTTCCAGTGGTAAAACTTTAAACTTATTGAAAACTAAAACATCGATAGGAAAAATGAGGACGCTTGTCGCCCTTAGCCTATTAGGATGTGTTTTCGCAGTCTGTACAGGCCGCGAAATCGATACGAAAGAGTTCGATTTAGCGGCTGCAGCAAGTCATCATAAAGGACACCACCATGAAGAAGGGGGTGGTAAAGAGCATCATGCACATCACCATCATGAACATGGCGAAAAAGGACACAAAGGACATAAAGGTCATCATCATCACCACAAAGGGGAGCATGGCGACCACCACAAGCATCATCATGAAGGTCATCACCACGAACATGGCGGCGGACACAAAAAGCACTGGGATGAACATGATCATCATGGAAAACATCATGAGCACGGTCATCATCATAAAGGTGGAAAACATCATCACAAAAAACATCACGATAAAGGAGAAGAAACTGAAGGCTATCATAAAAAATATCATAAGGACGAATATCATAAAGATCATCATTTCTATGATGACCATCACAAGGAAGGCAAACACCATAAACATGGAAAACATCATGGACATCATGAAGATCATGGCGGTCATCACAAGAAAGGTGGACATCACCACTCCGGACATCACGAGCACCACCATGGCAAGAAAGGCCACCACGATAAACACCATTACGATGAAGACCATAAGGGCCATAAGGGCCACCACGGGCACGAAGAACATCATCATCACCATCATGACCATGGAAAGAAAGGAGGACACGAAGACCACAAGCATTGGGGCTTCCACCATGGGAAGCACTAAAATGGCAATTTCTTTCGAAACAAATTTAAATTTATCTATTTTAATTGTTAATTTTTTAACATTTTTACCTCACTTGTCTTGTAAATAAATATTGTTACTTAATATTATAAGATTAAGTTTTATTATATCCTACAACTTTTATTACCTAGAAAAGAATGGCCAAAGTAGTTTACAAATAACTATTTTTATTTTGTACTCAATATTGATTCAAGAGGTAATTACTATGACGGAAGCAAATTTAATTTAACTGTAAACTTCTGATGTCGTCACTATAACCAACAAAACCAGTCGCCCAGAAATCTAAAGTAATGTGATTGCTAAATATCAATCTGTAATCGACAATAGATGAAAGCGACGTTATCTATAAATGCAAAGTTTGGAAACTTTTATAACACAACGAACGCTGCTTTACAATTAACCACATCTTAAGGTAAGGCAAATAAAAGAGGACCTGGCTTTACACTTTTTCCCGAATATAGCGTATTAGGCAGAAAAGTTCTGAATTTTTCGCTTGATTTCGAGACATCACCAGATTAGCCTCAATAAATAATATTATAAAATAAATTATATGATTAAATAAATAAAATTTTACGCAATAAAAAATTATAATTTATTTTGTTCTAGGTAATATGAAGAAATTAATATTTGTTGGACTTTTAGCCTGTACATTTTTACAAGCAAATTCACGTCATGTCCAAAATGAGGAACAAAAGATAAACTCATCAGAACTGTTAAGTTCTGAAACTCGAGATCAAGCCTTAGCGGGAACTGAAAAGAAAGAAGCTAAAAGTAGTCACAAAGAGGAAGGCGGAGGACATGAACATCATGCACATCATCACAAGGAAGAAGGTGAAAAAGGAGACAAGGGGTATAAGTCGCACCACCACCATGACAAAGGAGAACATGGACATCACGGGAAACACCATCATGAAGGCCATCACGACGAACATGGCGGCCATAAAAAGAAACATCACGATGAACATGACCACCATGGTGAACATCATGAGGGCGAACATGGACATAAAGGCGGTAAATTTGGCCATAAAAAAGGACACAAGAAGGGCTCAAAAACCACTGGCTTCCATCACAAATCCCATAAAGATGAATACCATAAGGAACACAAATTCTATGACGACTTCCATAAAGGTGGTCATCATCACAAGCATGGAGACTTTCATGGACATCATGACAACAAGGAAGGGCATCACAAGAAAGGAGGTCACCATGAAAAAGGACATCATGAAAAACACCACGGCAAGAAAGGAAAACATGATAAAGGTCACTATGATGAAGATCATAAAGGACACAAGGGACATCACGGTCATGAAGAACATCATGCTCATCATCATGATCATGGTAAAAAAGGTGGCCATGCTGGTGGAAAGGAATTTGGATATAGTCATGGAAAGAAAGCCTAAACAAGAAGAACAATCAGTATTAATGTATATTTTATTGTTATATGTTTTTAAAATAAGTTGTTTTTAAAATATAGTTTATTAAAATTGTACACAATTCCAAAATTAAAACTTTATATGAATAATAATAGTTTATAAATAAACCACTATTTACCTTTTTAATAAAATAAATAAAGATATTAATATAAGGATTAAATTGCAAAATGAAATGACAAAAAAAATGCCGTTATTAGTAATTATCATTTATTTTACAAAAGCATGTTGGTAGCTTTGTAAGTAAATGTAATTTTTCACTTTACAATATTGTCATTAAAGGTGCCAGATGTTCAAATTCAATTTTCTCAGTAATATTCTTTGTTTTTATATTTTCATCTTGATTGGCAATGAAAATAAGGTTTCCTTCATCACGCCAACCATATTTTTTAACCCAGTGCTTCAAGGTCACATCTGAAAAAAATATTTGTTGTTGCTTCTTATATAGTAAATATTATTTAAAGTATAAAATTTACAAAAGAAAATATTTGATAAATTGGGATTTGAAAAATTACTTACCATCAATTCCACCTAACAGGTTGGCTAAATTATTCTTATCAATAGTTTGAAAGGTGATACCCACAACGTGACATACAAATTTGCGAATTGAATCATGAAAGCTGCTTATACTGTTGAATAAATCAGGCATTTGGTGAACTCGATTCCAAAATTGAGCAAAGTCACATTGTTCTAAAATATCTGCCAAATACTTAATTTGTGAAATAGTTTCATTTTCAACCTAAAAAAAGTGTTATTTGTGTAAAATATTTATCTAAAATATATTTTTAAAAAAATTACATACAAAAGTAAATACTTACAACTGATTCCAAAAGTAAACACTTGCATAAAGTGAAATCAGTGTGAGGGAAGTTAGTAAGAGCTTTTAATAATATTTGGCAAGTTATGTCAGGATTAAATTTCTCGGGATTAAATTGGTACAGCTTCAATACCGCTAAGTTCGCTTCTAAGTCATATGTATTCTCCCGAGATTGCAATTCCACGTAGCGTTCCAAAGTCTGGAGATTTGCAGGGTTATACCTTTCTATACTTTTTAATATTGTTGCAACTGTCTGTCTCATTGTCTCAGCCATTATCAATGAGTATATTTCACTTTAGACACTATATTTTATACTTTATAAGTATATTATAACTTTTTCCAAAATACTAACGCGTGGTAGAAACTACAATTTCACCAAATAGACCAAACTCAGTTTGACAGACAGCAGTTAGTGATGTCAACGTGTGTTAGTAATTCGAGATAACTTGGCATATCTCAAACTAACTCCAAGTACTATCGAATAATACGAGAAGCTAAAAAATTTTGAAGATTAAAATTTATATGTAAAAGCAATCTATTACTAGTTTTACTTTAATTATTCTAATTCGGATTACTGGACTGAAGTAACTCGAATAAACTCGAGTCGCAATTTTCCAAGTTGGCCTAGCTATTCCGCAACAATAGACTACATAAAATTTTTACAGAATCATCCAAATTCCGACTATCATACTGATGAAACAAAATTGATTTTATAAAGATTAAATAATGCTTTTTGCTAGTTAACTATACATAGAGAGTGACTTATTTTTATGAAAAATTCATAAATTAAGTATGGTTAAACCACAAGGAACTGAAAACAAAAAATGTAAAACAAGAGTCAGATTTAAAACAGGACGCTTCAAAACTTTAAATTAAGGAGTTTGTCTTTACATTTTCTTTATACAGGCTAAGAGTTTTTTAAGTGAACAAAAAATACATCGGTGTTTTTTCGATATAATAATCGCGCCCATATATCGATATTTTCCGAAACATCGGTAGAAACATCGACGTGTCGTCAAAATCGATTACGATTTCTACCAATGCATTACAATACCAAGCAGTAAGTGGCTCTGTGACACTCCTGGGACGAGCTACTCTCACCCCTCCCTGCCCTGACGCTCCCCCCCTCCCTGTGACGCTGTCAAGACCAGGCCAGGTCAACAAACCTAAAGCCAATTTGAAAAACAAAACAAACCACATTATCTATTACTCCTACGACAGCAACGGAAACGATAAAATTTTACTCTAATAAGAGTAAAATTAAGTAATACAAAATTTTAAAGTTTGAAATGACAATTTCACCTTACTTTTTGATCCTGATCAAAAAGTAAGGTGAAATTGTCATTTAAAACTTCCCGGGCATTAGGATGGCTGGTATTTTTTTCCTAGGTTATTAGGACTGTCTATAACAATTGCGCACAAGCGCTGTTTATGAAAAGGTTTAATTATCTCAGAGTTACACGTGTAAAACAACCAAACTACCATTTTAGATCTTTACACTTGGTCTGTTGGGCAATGAACAGCATAAAATTTTGTTTGCGGAACGAATATTCTTGTACAGACACGTTGAAAATGTTGCTGAATGCCTTTGGTGATCAAACTATGGCCGAAAAAAACGTTTATAAGTGGTACAAAAAGTTCAAAGCGGGCCGGAACGCGTTGAAGACGAACCGTGATATGTACGACCATCAACGTCTACCGACGAGGGCGACGAACAAATCACAGACTTGAAAATCGTCGATTGATAATAAGAGACTTCGCTGATAGAGTTAGAATATCATTTAGCTCAGCCCAAACCATTTTGAAGCATGTTTTGCGTTTGTAACGCAAAACATGCTCCAAAATGATTTGGGCCAAACTCTCTCTCGATTGGTGCCAAACGCGAAACAAACAAAATAAATAAATAAAGTAACACTAAAATACAGAATCGAAGAAGAATTTGAAGGTTATAACGAAAAAAGACTTCCAACTCTTTCGAGGACTGGAAAAAGTGCGTTTTATCAGACAGAAGATTGCTTTGAAAAGGTAAAATTGATTTGGAAGAATAAATATAAAATTTACGTTTTTTAAACAAATTCATTTTACTTTTTGATCTCAGTATTATATCCAAATTCAATCCTACTTTATGTTGTAAAATGTGTGCATATTCAAATAACAAGTAATAATAAATGTACAGTACGTGTACGGTCAACATGTCGTGGCCGCCCTGACGTAAGGTTTTCTGAACTTCTGCGCATTGTACAATCGGAGAAAAAAACTTATAAAACAATCCTAATAATATAAATTTAAGAGTAGGTCTTTACATATGAAATTAGCGTTTGGTATGGGAGGAACAAAAACAAAAGTCGAATATTTTTTAATATAATTTATTTATTTAATCAAAGTATGAACCATTGTTATCTATGCACTTTTGCCATCTCTTTGGCAGTTCATTGATTTACTTGGCCTTTACGAAAAATACCATTGGATGGGAATCAATAAAATATTTGAATGCGGCTTAGACTGCCCCAACGATGTTGAACTTTTCTTATACATTACTAAACATTTACAAGTAACTTTTTGCGGTAAATTTTCACTTGGAGCAAGATTTGGGTGGCTTTCTAGGGTCCAACCATTGCGAAGAGCGCTTCCGATTATCATAGAGAATCCAGGTAATGGTTCGATTTAAAAATTTATTATTGTGCTGGTTAAGTAATACAGCGCAGTCGACGCGCATTTCGGATTGCTTCACTCAATTAGTGAGGGAGCAAATTGGGAAGAAGCTTGAAACCCACCTTTTAAGATTTTTAATCTTCCCAATTTGCTTCAAGTGAATTAAAACAGTTTTACCACTAACACCGCAGCCTGCAACTAACTCGAACGTGGTTTGCGATGGATGACTTTCCACAATAGCCTTCAATTCTTCACTATCAACTTGGGTCTTCGGTGCTTGTTCTGCAGGTCGAAATTTCCAGAACGAGAACGTTGAAACCAAATACGCACTGTGTTTTTGTTTGCGCTATATACAGCATCTGATGCCACGGTGGAACTCGAACTCGTAATTAATACGTTATTACAATTTTCCATTTAGTTTTTTTTTGTTTGTACTCAGATTACTACAAACAAAAAAAAATGAAGAAAAAAACAATTGAATGACGATTAATGAAACACAAATACATGTATAAAATAGGTTTACAAATTTGAATTTGAAATCCAACCTGGACTTTCGCTTTGACAAATATGTTCGTGTAAATGTTGTTTTTTTTTGGGGCCTATTTTCTCGTACATTTAAATTTCTGGGGTGGGCACCAGACTATTCTGGGGTGGGCAGTTTTCTTTAAGTTTTAAAGAAAGGAAAGTAAAAAAATAGATATACTGAATTGAAAATAAAAATAGTTATTATTCGGAATAATTATATTAAAATTATAATAATGTAAAGTGGCAGCAACGTTGAATAGACTAGAATAGGTCTTGATGTCATAGAGAATGACACCGAATACTGAACTGCTGCTGTGGTCGGTAGTCACCTAAGCTGGGCCTCACTTGGGTAACCAAGTGTCTCACCCGGTTGGGCCGCTACCCTTCAGCACTAGCTCATCCTCCCCTCAGGTTCTCCTCCCCTCCAATCCTTCACTTGTGTTACTTGCACTAGATCAACCATTCCGGACGACTTGGTCATGGTTATGGGCGCCAAAAGGAAAAACGGCCAGAGGGCCTAGCCCTGAAACTCTTCCCCCTCTCCCCCAGCAGGGGTGAGTGAAAATCCCCATTATATTAAATCAAATATGCATCCTGCAGCTAACCTCAGGACAGTCAGGACTAGATGGCCGTACTGAAGTTTAAACGTTTATATTCAAAGCTAGCAATAGACACGACACAAGCCAAACAAACGTTTTTTATTTTATTTTCTCTGGCGCAGTGTTGCCAATTTAAATTTCTAACACTGCTGTCAGAAATTATCAGGTAGTAGAAGAAAATAAAAGAAAAGAACTACTGAAAAAGTAATAGAAACAATCATTAGATAATTACCATTCAATGTTCTGAAAATTTGAAAAAATTCAGCTAAAGATAATATTTTAATATACTTTAATTTGAAATTATGTAAAACTTGGTTGTAATATAGATAAGGTTTCTAGCAATAAGTTGTTACGTTAGTTTACCAGCATATAATAAAATTAGTTTTTGCTGTTGTGACACATAAAAAAGTTCTGTTTTATCTTGAAAAGACCTCAACTGTATTAACTTAAGGTCTTCGAAATAAATGTGAGTTAAATAACATTATTGTGAAAGTTAAATAAAAAACCCGTTTTTAGAAATAATTATTATCAATAAACAAGAATATACAAAAATAACTTAATAATACAAATAATACACTAGTTAACAGTCTATTGTTTCTTAAAACTCTTAAGAATAGGATATATATTATCAAAGGCTTCATATATTTCTTGACGTACTTTGGCACCAGTTAAAACTACTTTACCAGAAACAAAAATAAGTAACACTATTCTTGGTTTGACCATTCTGTAAATAAGCCCAGGAAATAGTTCAGGTTCATAAGAACTAAATTGTCCGTGAGTAAGTACCAAACCTTCAAGGCGTATAGGAAATTTGACATCGCAACTCCCCACCATATTTTGTATTTTAAAGTCTAAAAATTTTGCCTGTAAATAAAATAAAATGTTATATTTAATATTTACTATATTAATTTTTTTTATTAATGGTTTTTAGGCACTGATTCAATGTGTGCAAATTACTTCACTAATCTAATGTATATAATATTAATGTATAGTAGGCAGATAGTAGGAACCTACTGTTAAAACCCTCCAATGTTTATTTTCAAGACACTGCAAGTTCAGTGGGGGTATCTTAATGCCGCACTTTGTCTTGTTATCAGTACTAGGAAATAAAAATTACCCTCTAGTTAAAATATAATCCACAATCATAGCATTTACACATACTGTGCTGCTGCACCATGATAGCAAATATAGATTTTATAAGAAACACTATTTTAAAGATGTATTAATGTCTGTCAGATGTCTGTAAAATATGCATTATGGCTCCACCTTTCAATACTCATTAATATGACACCTAAAAATAACAAAATGGGATACCTAAAGAGGTAATTATTGTGATATTTCTTACTGAAGATTAGGAATTTCAACACACAACTACTGATTAAAGAGCCATACTGGTTTCTTTAAACATTTTTTAAACATTTTTAAAGTAATCCACACTTAGGAAAGGACTTTTTATACATTTTCTAATTAAGTATTACGCCATACTCGACTGATCATAAGGGTATAAAGCAAAAAATAAAATTATGTTGTAATATTATATCAAACATTAATATATTTGCTTAAATAGCAATCAAATTTTATGAAAAATATATTAAATATTTTCTTATATTACTTTAATTCTTAAACATAAAAAGGAAAGTATAAGGAACCAGTGTTAAAAAACTTCATCACTCACTTTCTGCAAAAATAAAATCTCAATTTTGGAGAAATTGCTTAAAATGTTCCACCAACATTTTGTCTACCAAAGTGAGAAAATAAAAATCATTAATAATTCTTCTTACTGTCAATCTCACAATTATTGCATTTACAGTCAGATGCAGCCCCAATGTGACCCACATTAGACTTGATAAATAGTGCTAAATTAAACAATTACTTACAGTAAATCCAAGTTTTTGAATAATTCTTGCATATTTTCTTGCTGCTAACCTTGAATCTTCTTCACTTTTTGCTCCTGTACAAACCATTTTTCCAGAAGAAAATATCAGAGCTGTGGTCCTTGGTTCTCTTATCCTCATAATAACAGCTGCAAATCTTTTAGGGTTGTACTCAGCATTACGAGCATGAAGAGCAATTTTTTTTAAATCTAATTTGCAATTGAGATTCACTGTGGACACAATATTCCTAAAACATAAAAGTTCAAAATTTTAATTACTTACAAAAATAAATAAATAAATATTTTTATTTATTTATTTATTTGTTTTATTCAATTTTAATATAATACAATCAATTATCAATTTTCAAAAAATTATTTACATAAAAATACTTTAATGACCAACAGAAATATAAAATAATGTTGCTTATAAAAATTATGATACCTAATCAAATATTGGATTTAAATCTTATATATATTATTGATTCAGCATTCTCTTGTTATTTCTGTCTAACTTGAAGATTCAAAATTGCTTGTAATAGCCTAATTGAATAAATGTTTTTTTTTTTTATTTTGATGTATCAAACCATGAAGTCTAAGAGTGACAATCAATACAGTTAGTGGCTGGATGGCTGGCTGGCTGGCAGTAGTACAGGCATAATAGGTTGAATAAGCAGTCATTTGGTGATTGACAATAATTGACACTGTACAGCATAATTTATAAATATCTTACTGTAATTGGGGTAAAATTCCTGGATCTGCTGAGTGTGGAGTCATAGGTGTCATTGGTGCTGGACTGGCTTGACTTAACATCTGTGCCCCACTCATGCTACCACCAGTAATCATGGGTGACATTAAATTTTGCTATAATAAATGTTATAACAATAAGTTATAATATATATGCATTTTTAACACATAAATTTTAAAGTTAAAACATAAAAACAACACAAAACTTGTTATATCAAAATATAAACTGTATATGAAGCTTACAGGAGTTTGTGGTTGCATCATTTGCTGTGGTGTAGCATAGCTTGCGGTAGGCGCATATGTATGCATTGTTCTTTGAGGAGTACCCATAATAGATGTTCCAAATCCTACAAGAGGAGATGAACCCAACGACACCAAAGAATGCTGGTGTTGCTGTTGTTGTTGCTGTTGCTGTTGATGCTGCTGCTGCATGGCATTAGGCAAGATTTGTTGATCCTCCTCAGGTTGATGTAAAGGAGTACCGATTCCCGGTATATTGTAAGGACTTGGTAACATTTGATCCATGTTTGCTGAGTTAAAAATAGTTTACAATGTAAAAAAATAATTAATTATAATGATACGATTTTTTCGTATAAGGAACAAATATATAATATTTCAGTTAAAGGTCAGGCAGTTTAACAAAACTTATAATACAAATATGAGCTATCTAGCCGCTGTCAACTGTCAAAATTCAACGACAGCGAAAATTGACAGAATTTACTGTCAATTTTCTCTGTTGTCGAATGTTACCAGACCAGTTTATCGTCATTAATATCTATATAGTATATTGAAGGTAGACGATTGAAGTATATTGAAGGTAGACAAATGACTAAATATTATTATTAATAATAGTAGATTTATGATGGAAAAGTGAGTGGTAAGAGAGGTAGAGGGAGACCTCGGTTGACCTTCGAAAACACAGTATCAAAGATACTGGAGGAAGGTCACGTAAAAAGCATGAGGATCCCCCGGAGAGGCATGTATGAAGAGGTTGATGACAGTGGACGAGACGAAAGAGGTATATAGAGACCGTAGCGTTTGGCGCTCCGTTCTCTCTGACTACCCCGCTAGGGATAAAGCGTGAAGCTAAGTTAAGTGAAGTTATTAAAATATACATTTTATTTACAACGAAATAATGGAACACCACAATATTTGACACCCCTATTAAGGCATTTAAATTTTCAAGAGATTACTTCTAAGAGATTCTACAACACCAAGAATTTAGGATAAGAATGGTCACCAGCACAAACATGTTAGTTTTACAACATTTCTTTTCTAAAGCACGAGAATTTAACATTTTAAACAAATTTAGGTAATTCCCCTGAGTACGAATTAACATCAAATCGACGTTTCGACGTATCGACGTATACGTCTAAATACGTCGCTTATACGCTTGCAGAGGCTTGGCAAATTAATCAAGTCATGACTTCGCACAGAACGGATGTCTTTTACTGTGCAACATTATGATAATTAGAAACAAATAGATAGAAGATAAATGCGTTACTTACTGGTATTACTAATCTTAAACGGACATTAATTAATGCTCATCTGAATTTTTTGCTTTCTGTTTCTATAATTTTTTTATAATTTAAACATATGTAAAGCCGATTGTACGAGCTTCGCAAACGTGTAAATAGCATTTAAGCTTTTGCCAAATGCCAAGCATCGACGAACATGTAGGCGTAATATGAGTTTTGTCATTTGTCAGCTGTCTCATATAAACAATAAAACAAGTTACACCTTAGAACTTCTTAATAAATATTAATATAAAGCTCTTATTGAGTACCATGTAATGGCTATTCACTAAGCTTAGATCACTGATTACTATATATTTTTTAAAAGTCAATAGCGGCAATTTAATTGAATTAAATAAAAGTGCTGTTTGTAATTTGTGTTAGCTTATTCGCTATATTCTAAATCTAAGCCACTTACACATAATAATGACGAATGATGCCGAAAAAGAAGCAGGGTCAAAAATTTTACGGTGTTATGGTGATTTTTTTAAAAAGCAATATCAAGATTACACCTCTTTCTTAGAGGAACGATCTAAAGATGAAAATAAATCATTCACACCAATACAGGTGGTTATGGTGTCACATGAGCTTATAAACACGACTGATTTGGTAGCATCAGATAACATAGTTATAACAAAAGTTCTAGGAGTATTATCATCACTTTGTATAGAAATACATGAATTAAAAAAAGAAGCATTTGAAAGGTTTGCATTAAGAATAAAAATCTGTCTATGTAAAATATTATTTCTTATTTTAATTATTTTGTATATGTACTATTACTTAATTTCTTTTTAGCCACTTTAAATTTTTAGCCCTTTATGATGAATATAGTGAAAGTGACATTTCATTACAAATGGAATCAATATGTCTATTAAATTCATTTGTTCATCGTTGTAATGAAACACTTACAAACATATGTAGTCAAGTTTTCTCTATTTTTAATCAAAATATTATCAATCTTAGTAAGTATAAAATATTTTCTTTTTTTTTTAAATTTTAGTCACATATACAATATTTAACTTCTTAAAAACATTTCTTTTCCAGATGGAATTCAATGGCACTTTGTAATAAATAAAATTGGAGAAATTTTTACAATTATTGTAGTAGTTGAATTACTAATATCGAGATGTTCTTTGGCATCAAACTGGGATAAATTTAGTAGAAGCCTATATAGTCAAAATCTAAACTTAGTCAATAATGACATAAGTAATGAAAAAACAAAAAGTTTAACTACAGCCGTAAACAATATAACAACAAAATTAATGAATGATGATATAGTGCAAAACACTCTAAATAATTTACTAAATTTGAGAAAAAAGGATTTGCTTTCAAAAAATTGTCCAATAGTATCTGCAGAATTTCTGCAATATATAAAACATGCACATTTTAACCTTGATAAGTTAACACAGGACAAACCAAACAATGAAACTATGTACAAGTGCATAAAAATAAATGCTTTGTTTGTGTTAACATCACATTTATTTGGTAATAATGACAAGAAAACATTAAAAACCTTAATGGAATTAAATACAAAGGTAACAATCACATAATAAACTTATGTACATAAAAATTGCTAATGTTTATAAAATTTATGTACATACATTAATATCTATTGTAATTTTGTGTAATAGGTTCATAATGGACACTATGTTTCCTCTGCCCACTCTGCTGCAATAATTTTGTGGTATACAGTGTAAAGCTAAAACCCATACATTTTATATCTAGACAACCAATGGGATAGACAAACTTTAAAAAAGCTTTCAACAGTAGGAATACATAAACATAGGCATAGGAATCAAGGGGACTGGGAGGGCCGTGTTCACCCCAGAATAGTCTGGTACCCACTCCACAAATTTAACTAATGTAGCTATCTGTTCATAGCTAAAATCCAGGACCCATTTTGGGCAGGGCATTGCATGATGAGTGGCAGAACTCAGTGCCTTGTCTACCAGAGCAAGGTAATGAAAGTAATTTAAATATCACTGTTACCCTGACGCTAATTATGGTGCACAAGGTGTAACTGTAAACATGACTGGTTGTGAGTTCATCCTCACTCAAGGTAATAAAATATTTATTTAAAATTGTATATCCATTTTTTCACTCTGGTGTCAAGATAAAGTGCCGCGTTAAGTTCTGAGGGCCACTAAACACGCAATGTCTCCAGTAGTCGGCGGAAAGTGGTTAATAGACTATCTTACGAGTTTTGCTTTCAACATCGAATACACAACTGTTGGGATTACAGTCAAATGCTGTACTCAAAATCATAATCTCGTAATCAAATATATTTTAATATTAAATTTATAGTTGTAAATCAATTAAAAAAAATAATGTATGTTATTAATAAGATAATACTAATAATTAAATAAATTCTTTTTACTTTTAGGCACACAGTATTTTCATTATAGGTACTGTTATTTGGTTTCCTGAACAATTCTTACAAAGATACATTCCTTCCCTGAGTAGCAACATGGGCAAGCTGTCACAGAATATGTTGAAATCACGCCAATCATATATGAACAATAAAAAAAATACTTTGAGTAAAGATGTCATGAATCTTCAAAATTTGAGTTTGCAGTGGATATTGACTGTAGAGGAGCTATTTTCTAGCAAAAATAAGCTTAGCGCTGCTGATATGTCAGTACATGCAAAAATAATTTTAGATGGACTAGATATTGCTGCTAATATTAACTGCTCAATACTATCTTTTATTAATTTACATTTGTCTCTTGGAATTGCATTATCAAAGAACATGCTGATGTCATTATTTGACATCATGGACATACTTAAGAGTTTACAGAATACTGTTAGCAGAAATTATACTCAAATTGTAAACTCCATCACAATGATTGTGCAGCATCTTACATATCAGGCAGTGTCTTCAATTCTTGAAATAAAGAAAACTTTGATAAATGATAAAAAATATGCAAATAAAAGATTAGACGAACTCACATGTATAGTAATAGCAGAGCAAGCCATAAAAGGTGCAGCAACATTTGATCGTAATATAGCTACAAATATTGCTCTTAACTTTGTACCCGAAACTACGTACATAGAGGACAGCTATGTGAAGTTAGGGTTATTGCTAGAAAAAATTCAAATATTGTCAAATTTTGTACAAAGCATGAATCAATATTGTAATTGCTCCTGGCTATTGTGGCATCAAAATATAATACCTATTTATTTTGAACAAAACTTCAGTATGCAGTTGCAGTCTGTGAGACTTAAATTTTTTTTTATGGCACTGGATGACTGTGTGATGTTATTACAAGAAACGGATAAGCAACTTGGCGGGGATAAGTCCAGTGATTTTAAAAATAAAATGAAACAAATAATAGATGAATCAGTCATGCAAAATTTGAGTCACAATATCGAAACTAATTTACGACTGCATATACATTCTCACTTACAATTGGACGTAGTAAATCCATTAACGTTTGATATGATTAAGAAAACCTTACTGCTCATGGACAATCTTCGATTGTACAATTTGTATATGTCAGTTGTACCCTCCGTGGAGCATTACTTGTCCAAAACGTACTACAATTTAACTACAGTCGTACTATCCGATTGGAAGACGTATGGAGAAATGCGCCAAATGGCAAAAATGAAATTCAACATTAAAACGATACACGACAACCTTCCCACACAAACGCTTGAACAGGGCTTGGACGTACTAGAAATAATGCGTAACATTCACATTTTCGTTTCCAAGTACCAATACAATCTTAATAATCAGATTTTTATCGAAAAAAGCATAAACAATAAGCATCTAAATTCTATTAACATAAGACACATTGCGAACTCGATTAGAACTCACGGCACTGGCATAATGAACACCACCGTCAACTTTACATATCAATTCCTTAAAAACAAATTCTTTACATTTTCTCAATTTATGTACGATGAACAGATAAAATCGCGCTTGATAAAAGACCTTCGCAGTATAAGGGAAACTACAGGAGACTGTGCAGTTGTTTATCCATATAAGAATGCAGAAAAATTTAATAAGGGTATAAAAGTATTAGGGCTAGCAGAAGACGGGCAAAGTTATTTAGATCTATTTAGAGATTTAATCACACAAATCGGAAATGCAATGGGATACGTTCGCATGATTCGTTCTGGTGGTAGGCATTGTTGCTGCGACGCTTCCGCGTTCTTGCCGGACCTTGAAATTAGGAATTTCAAAAAAACATGCGAAGAATATCAGTTGGAAGTAAAAACTACACAATCTGGAGAAAATTTAGATGATAATATTGAAGATCTTATCTCGAACTTTATTCAAGGGACAGAATATTTTAAATTACTCGTGGAAGTGTTCGCACCCGTATTTAGAAACCCTAAAAATGTACATCTTAAAAATTTTTACATCATCATTCCACCATTGACGTTAAATTTTATTGAACACATGATTTTATCTAAAGATAAGATGTCGAAGAAGAATAAAGTAGGGGCATCGTTTACAGACGACGGCTTTGCAATGGGTATTGCATATATTTTAAAATTACTCGATCAGGTACTTTATTAAATCCATTTTTTAGCTGTAATACATCTCCGGTAGAGTTAGGGCTTTTAGAAGGCAGAGAACATAGTATGTACTAAGATATTTCGCTTTATATTGTTCACATAACTTAAAGAAAAGGTATCTTACTTATTATTCGCGTTATCACAGAAATTACATTACAATACTTTCGCGAAAGGGAATCGAAATTTACAACCATCACTTGTACAATCGAATACTGATGGCGATTTCATTCATAGATAAATACGAGCCTTTGAGTTATTTGTTGTGTTTGTGCTTTTTTACCATTCTCTATTCTTACTTAAGTTATAAAATTATTTGGAACTACCTTTTTAACCCACTTCGAAAAGAAGGAGGTTCCCCAACAGATATAACGGATTTCAAATAGTAAATATAAGCCTTTTTTTATAAGTATAAATTAGTATGTAGGTAAAGTTTTAAAATCAGTATGTTTTGTTTTTAAATGAAGTATGTATAACACATCTTTCCTTTTTTGTGTTAGGATTCCAATTTCGAAGCTCTCCACTGGTTTGATTCTGTATGGCATCATATTAGAGCTGAAAGAGAAATCATCTATGATCAAAAAAGTAAAGGCCCTTTACAACTACAACAGGCATTAGCTCTTAGTGAGAAGAAGATTAAGACACTTGAAGAAGAATATAAGTTGTTATATTATAGTCTTACTAGTGCCAGAATATTTTTTAGATAACCGTTAGGAGATTAAAGTAGTAAGAAGAAGAAGAAATGAAAGTAGTAACATCATTAACGAAAAATGAAATAAGTGTATATTTATCTTTTTTAACTACTTATTTATAAATATAATATTGTAATTAATGTACAAAATTACAAGTTGAAAATGATTACAGAGAATAATATACTTGTTTTAAGAAAATGGGAAGTATCACAATATAATCCATTTTAGGAATACCTTTGAAGTTAATCAAATATATAATATACTACTACATATTGTTATATTATGCATGTGAAATTATATTTATTAATAACCTATTATGAAATATGAAAAGCATTTGAATTCGAACCTAGAAATATATATATATATATATATATATTTTTATCAATGGTATTTTTATTATGTTATGAAAAACTGGTTATGGAAAAATGTTGATTGTAATTGACAATACTAATACGGTAGATGCTAAAATACTGCTAACAAATTTATATATATATATATATATATATATATGAAGATGAAATATTTACCTGCACCATGGCTTACATTAAAAAACTGCAGAAAATAAAGTATAACGCTAAGTGAAATATATTGCCGTAAGTAACGCAAAAAAAATTGCTGCAACAGGATTTGTAGAGATAGTCAATGACACCGTATCTATAAATCGGTTTGAAGTCTGGAAATTTCACAAATCTCTTAGAATCGGTAAAACAAAACAAGCTTAATCCAATAAATTTATATTTAAATTGTCTTTTTCTAGTACAATCGATAGTACTAATAAATTGGAAACATTAAATGCTCTTTTCTCTTTACCTACTCCTCAGGTTCCTCTTTTTAAATTTAGTCAATTCACTGTATGTAATATTAAGAGACATTGTGACTATTAATTAAGTCGGTTGCAGTCGGTGCTGGCGTCATTAGTCGTAAAATGATCATTCCTATAATAGACCTGTCAGCTCCTGTAATCACATTCATTTTGAATCACTCCATTCTTCACGATGATTTCCCTTCAATTAAAAAAAAGATGCATATTATATTTTCCCATTACTCAAAAAATCAAATCGGAATATGAAGATATTCCGATCAATCGTCCGATTTCTATTCTTACATTGTTATAAAAAGTGCTAGAAGTGTTCACAAACAACTTAGCATATCCTTTCAAAACACAATTTCCTAAATTTCATACAGTCCGGCTTTCGCTATGGTCATAGTACGACTACTCCTTTAGTCAAGATCGCCTATGACATCAGACCTGGCATGGATGACTACCTGTATGCAAATCTACACACAAGTTACTTGCAAATCTACACACAAGTTACTCTTACTGAACTGCCCATACAATCGAGAAAATAAATATTGATCTGAAGCAAATTTCAGTTTGGAGCAAACATTTTGGATTTACAATAAATCTTTTAAAAAGTAAAGCAATTTTAATCGGTAGTCCTAGATTATTGTCGAAAATTGATTTATCACAAATATCCACTATAACGATCGATGGGACTTCCATTCCATTTCGGCATTCAGTTAGGAACTTGGATGAAATTGTGGATTCTTATGTTTTGTGAGCTCCAAATAGGAGAGGTAAGTAGAAAGATTGATGCTGCTTCTGCATCTCTGCGTAGGCGCAGCCAACTTCCTATTTAAACCACCCAAATTGCGCTGGCAAACTCACTCATATTACCAATTCTCGGTAATGCTGATATTTGTTATATGGATATTAAAGAGGAGCAACTAAATCTGGTTTGAACGACATTAAAACCATTGCATTAGGTTCATATTTGGTATACATAAATATATATATCATATTACTGAATTTCATGAATATATTACTGAACCATAAGCTCAAGTGGCGGATAGGGATATCCACTTTCGCAGAAATACTCATATACTTCATCTTTTTTTTCGTGCTGTTTAATCCTTCTACTCCTTCTTATCTGAATAACGATACAAGTTTCTACATGACGTCCACTCATTTTCACTGCGCTCACAGAAAAATCTAATATTTGAAATTCCTCTTCACACTTCTTTTCTTTTCTTTTCTGTCTAACTCCTTTACTGTTAAAGCTGCCCACTATGAAATTCTTTACCAATTTAGATCAAACGTGCCAAAAGCTTAGAAAAATTTAAAATTTCATTAAAAAAATACTATTTTGAGGCCAGTCGTGACGCGGGGGCACAAATATGTGACTGTACGCGACTAGTTGTAGGTTTGATCCCCACTCAAAAGGCAATTAAATATTTATTTCAATTTATATTTTCAGTTCTTCACTCCCGTTTAAAGGGAAAAAGCGCGGCGTAAAGTTCCGCCACTCGCATACGCATGCCCCCAGAATTCGGCGGAAAATAAAAACGGAGTATCTGAACACTCTGCCTACCCTGTTGTATGCAGAATCCTGTGTGAAGCTGATTTATTTATTTTTTTATTTTGTTATATTGCAGCACTAGTCTATAGTTTAGTTTTGACACTGACGTTGTCTTCTAAAAGAAGTGATTAAGCTTGCCATCGTCATCATTTAATAAAATATTTTTCTTGCCTTCAGCCTATTAGTTATTAAAAAAGACAACATTGATCATTAAGACATAAATGATGAGAATTATCAATATATAATAAACTACTGTGAATACGTTCTACTCGAAGCTTAAAACAGCTTTAGTAATTCGACAATGTTATTCTGATAACAAAATACCTAGTAATTATTAAAATATTAAAAAGCTTTGACTATTTTTTAATTTAGTTATTAATCCAGAATTCAATGCTCCCTCGCCGTCGAAACGTTGGTGTGTCGGAGAAGACACTCTTGTTATCACAAGACGAACAAATTCCTTATAACAAATTAAACAAAAACGGATCTACATTCTATCAACCCGTGTTGCCTAGCCCTGAAGAAAGATATCAGAAATATTTAGAAGAGAGTGATATTAAATTTGATATTTTGGAAGAATTCATATTTGAACCAGTTATGGCGTCAAGAGATAGAACTCAAGAATTTGTGTCTACTGTGCGCAGCTTACAAGGAAGGACTTTGGCAAGACCTATTGTAAGAGATGAAAGAAAAGCAGCAGTTCTTGCAACTTATTCACAGTTCATGAGTATGGCAAAAGTTATAAGTAAAAATATTGCTAGCACTTTTGCTAAACTAGAAAAACTGGCGATGTGTATGTTATATTAAATTTATTCATGAAATATTTATAATACTATATCTTATTATATTTTTTATATATATTTTTTTATTATTCCCAGTGGCAAAAAAAAAGTCTCTATTTGATGATCGACCTATGGAAATTCACGAGTTAACCTATATAATAAAAGGTGATCTAAATTCACTTAATCAGCAGATTGCTAGATTAGGTGAAATGCCAAGGGGACGCAAAAGTATGCATAGTCATTCGTCTAGTGTTGTATTAGCGCTACAATCAAGGTTGGCATCTATGAGCAACCAATTTAAACAGGTAAATATTTCAATGATGTTTGTATAATTAACCTTTTCGTTTTAGACATACATATCTATTTATTTTATTTGTTGTTACTTTTTTAGGTTTTAGAAGTGAGATCTGAAAACCTTAAGCATCAAAACAATAGACGAGAGCAGTTTTCTAGTAGTGCACCAGTTGTAAAAGAAGTACCATCACTACTTCAACCAGATGAAGTTAGTATAGATTTAGGTGAAGAATCCAGTTTGCAATTACAACAGTTAGCCTTAAGGGATGATTCTGATACATATGTGCAGCAGAGGGCTGAAACAATGCATAACATAGAAAGTACAATTGTAGAGTTGGGAGGAATTTTTCAACAGTTGGCTCATATGGTCAAAGAGCAGGATGAAGCAATAGGTCGAATTGATGCTAATATACAAGAGACTGAAATGAATGTAGAGGCCGGTCATAGAGAAATATTAAAATATTTTCAGAATATTACTGGAAACAGAGCATTAATGTTTAAAATTTTTGGTGTATTAATATTCTTTTTCATATTTTTTATTGTGTTTATGGCATAGGTTTGTCTTTATATACAAATCAATTTGTATATTTAAAAATTGCTCTACTTTTTTATAACAAGATACAGCAGAGTTCATTTTCAGGATTTTCAGGTTTAGTCTTACATATTTATCCTCAAGAAACTGAAAACCATATTTATGTACATAAATTATATCTTTGATAACAATGGAATTCAACAAACTTTAGTCACAACAAAATATACTATATACAAATGAAACTAGAAAACCTGAAAGTTTAATGTATTATTCTATTATTGTTCTTTGGTTAACCTATACACACTTACGTTAGTTATCTTCAATGCAGAGAAATACTATTTATTGTCTAGTGTCTGTTGTGAAGTATAATATAGTAGTGTAACATCTAATTTGAAAAACAAGTAAAGAAACACCACCGCCAAAGAATTAAAAACATCAAATCCAATGTCAAACCCAGTAATCTGGATAAATAATTTTTTTGTTGATTTATAATAAGATCTTTTATTTTCACAATAATTACACACTTAATGAAACTCTTTAATATAATAATTATATAAGATTAATCATGTAAATATGAAATGAAATGTATAATACTCAATAAAGTATTATACATTTTGTTAGAAAAAAATGTATAACTAAATCTATGTAATTAATCTGACTAGTTTCATTGAGTAATTAATTGAATGACAGATTTTACTAAGCGCTCATCTTTCAGTGTCAGTATAGTAAATAGTAATGAACGTTATTTTATGATTTGAAGTCACAATCATTGCAATAGATATTTTTTAATGGGGGTAAATAATATTTAGTATTTACTAAAACAGATTATATCTGCCAGCCAGTCATGGCGCAGTGGCACAAAGTGCGACTGTAAAACCAACTGGTTGTGGGTTCAATCCCCACTCGAGGAGATGAAATATTTACTTAAATTTATATTTCCATTTCTTCGCTCTAGTGGCGAGGCAAAGCGCCGCGATGAGTTCTGCCACTCAACACACAATGCATCCATTGCGTATGTATGCGGGATACAGCATGAAGATTATATCTAAAACCTGCTTAATTTCAATGTTTATGTTAATTATACATAAATATATTTATATTGTATATGTAATTAATATAAATAATTTGGTATTTATTCTCACAAATGTTATAAAAACTAATTAGATTATATCAACTATAGAATTCATAAATATTTTTTTGCTTCATATTGTTTTATTAATAAAGCTTAGTGTGAATATTGAAATAAAAGTTTCCTTGATATGTTTTATAATTTTAATATTCAGGTAAAAATAATTTTGATAATATATATCAATTTGTCACATGTAAAGTAATCATAAATTTAGAATGTGAATCTATGCTTATACAATGACTTATTTCCAATCCTATATTTACTTTTACACATAACTTTATTATTTACATATATTATTATACTTAACACCTGTTTATTATTATTATCCAATAATGTTCTCTTAGTGATAATCCACTAATATTAGTCTTGGGTAATAGTAAATCAGTACCTTAGTGTTGAAATAATAATTATTTTTAAAGTATGTATATATTAAATATTTACAAAAATTCATCACACCAATCTTTGAGACATTGGTAGCAATCGGCAGATTGTTTGGAGTTGGCACTACAAGTTTCCTTCATCCATTCCTGAAATAACTCTTTGTCTTTTTTTAAAACTAAGAACTGGCCCAAAACAACATATGCCTGAAAAAAAAGAAAAGATTTATAAGATCAAATTTTACTTTTTTTATATAGATTTTTTTATTTATTCTAAGAAAGACATTTATAATTTATATGATTTACTACTCCATAACATAAAATACTTTAATTATAATATTTTGAAGTTTGTAATACTTAATTAACTAATTCAACAAAAAGTGGATAAGACTAATTTTTGGTTACTACTTGGCCATTGAGAAAACGAAAATATATTGATATTTCATGAATATGACTGTAATGTAAATATTAATGTGTCATGTATTAATCTAGCTGATAAATTATAAACTATTTATTTGGCACAAGAATAAAAGTCCGTAATGGATAATAAAAGAAGCAAAATGCTGTTGCTTCTGTGACATCATATCTATGTACTATATACAAAATATATTCACTTTTAAAAGTATACTTCAGATATATTAGATCAGAAACTTGTTATAAAATTAGTCTTTTGTAATATTCTCATAAATTATTCATTTTTATTACAAGGTGTATGAACAATTTATTATGTTACATTATAATACTGTAAAATTACAATATTATTACATCATATTTATAGACCCTTATAACCTTATCAAATCCAGCGGTCTCCAAGCGTTTACCAAGAACTTCCCCTACTCCTGCTAAATCTGTGACGGGTTTTTCACCCATAGGTTCAGCCACAAAATTACGGTGTTTTTGCGATGTACTCGACATTTTACTAACTTTATTTAGAACTTCTTTATATATGAACCCCTAATATTAAATGTATGTGGGTTGTAATAGCACGCGAAAGAAATATGTATATAAATAATAAGAATTAAAGCAAAAACTAAGTGCCGCGCCACAATTTGTCACATGAATTTGACAATTATTTTGTATTATAGCAAATAACGTTGGCTTACCCATAGACAAAAATGACAAAAACCGTTATATTTAAGACGCTTAAATGGGAGCTACTATATCTATGCTCATCAGATGGCGTCTTTAGCGCGTGGTCCAGATGTTTAACTATAAAATCATTTTATTTCACTCGGTAATTTGAATTTAAGTTACATTGAGATAATTTTTAAATTCGTTAATGTATAGTCAAATATATTAAGAATGTTGCCACACTGCAGTCCCGTTTTCTTAGCACAAAAACAACAATAGCAACTTTGTTGTTGAATATAAACTATCGAAAAGTCTAAATCTAAGGTCTATTCTTTCCAAAAGTTAACATTAATTGACCTGGATCCATCCTTTTATATTCCGTATTATTATTATTATATTATACCTGTATTGTCCCCTTGTAGAGCAAGAGCAATTTTTTCAATTCTTGTCTATTTCGTGCTATTGTAAACCAGTTCAGCCTGTAATGGCCTGTTATTTTCCGTTATAATTAATAAAGTATTGTAAAATATTAACAATTTAAAAAAAAATAAGGAAACGAAAAAAATATTCTGTTTATTTTTTATGGTGTATAGGCGGGACAATTGAGCACTGTTTATTTCGCGAACGTTGGGTAGAATGAAGAAAACACAATGAAGATTGGTCAACCACGAAAGTTTACAAGCCATGATTGTTCTTCATTCTTTTTTTTTTTTTTTTTTAATTTAATGGCCTGATTTTGCGATGACAGACGCAAAATAATCTGCCAGTGTCACGTATGTTCTTCATTCTTATGAGAGTTTTAAGTTTTCATAAAGTAGTGATTAAAGGCTACTTATAACATTAAGGTGTATTTTTATTTTTTTGATAATATAATTTACAAAACAAAAAACATGCTTATTGCAGAAATCATTTGCCACTCTGTGTTACATAGAATCAAGAACCATATGCTCTATAGATACAGATTATAGACCTGAGTTTATAATACTTCATCAAATGTCAATGTCGGTAGGTTGTAACTTGTAATTTTATTTTGTATTTAAAAATTTACAAAGTTGTAAAGTGCTAATTACAATTCACATTGGTTGTGATCATTTTATGGGATGAAACTCAGTCGTTTTCTAATCTTTGCCATTGTTATTAATAATATAAGATAATTATAGTTAGATATTGAAACTGCCGAATCGTGCATTTTTATTTTTCTGAGACTTGTCAATCGTTATGGTAAATATAAATTCACATAACGTTTAACATGGTTGTTACTTTTTAGGAATTTTAAATAATATAATTTTATTATTTTCGCAGGATCCTCCTAGCGCGGGCACAAATTCTCCTGGACTGATAGGAACCACACCGACACTCATGCCGCCTCCCATGCTAGGTGGGATGCCTCCACCAATGCCACCGGCTGTTGCAATGCCACCCGTTCCAGGATTGTCAGCTAACATGGGACCTATTCCACCTCCTATGGGTTTTCCACCTATGATGGCACCCTTCTCTATGCCACCACCCGGCTTTCCTCCATTTAAACCAGTAAATTACAAAAAATACACATATATAAGTTAATTAAGAAATTTTATTGTGTTCTATTTGTACCCTTACTTTAGATATTCAAGTTAAAGTATGATGTTTATGTTATTTACAGGAATTAAGTGCCCCAGCACCTGAAATATCACCTATGGCTAATCAAAGTTGCCCCTGGTCTGAACATAAAGCCCCAGATGGTCGAATATACTACTATAATTCTATTACCAAACAGAGCTTATGGGAAAAGCCAGATGATTTAAAATCTCCTTCTGAAGTAAGTGATCTATAAAAGTTTTAATTATAATAAATAGTAGTATAATCCCTAGTAAGTTACCATTATATTAGTTGTGTTAAAAATTTATTATGTTGCTATTTATTTCTAGAAATTATTGTCATCCTGTGTTTGGAAGGAATATACCACTGATGCTGGCCGAGTATATTATCACAATATTGAAACAAAAGAATCAAGCTGGGTTATTCCTAAGGAATTACAAGATATAAAAGATAAGATAGCTGCAGAAGAAGCTGCACAGTAATTATTTTCAATATTTTTTACAGTACAGCATTTATTATTGAACGTTGATTAACCAAATGGCCACTTATTCAAGCTACTATGAGCTAACCTGTCATGTGCTGCTATCTTACATGTTTTTTTTTTTAAATGTAAGAAAAATATAAGATTGTAGTAATATATGTATGTACTCTCTTAGGCTACAAAATTATATTTTATGTTTAATTCATGAGCATATGAGCAGGTTGACTGATAGTTGTATAGATATCATTCAATAATATTATTTACATCTATAAATCTATCAAATTTTTCATTTAATATTCTATATGAAGCTCCATTAACTGTGACATATAAAATAACCTAATTTTAATTTGTTTACCTTTTATCTCACGCTTCTGTGAATAGTGTATAGTTAATTGTATTAATAGTATTATCTATTAGGATACTAGAAGTTTAGAACTGTAAATAAAATGATGTGTTTCTGCCTGATTAAGAATTAAAAGTGCAATGTACATGCATCTTAATTGTAATTTTTAGGGCAGTCCTTAATGCGGAAGTTCCTCCAGGTGAAGTACCTCTTCCAATGTCACCAGCTGTGCCAACTTCTGGCAGTTCAGCTCTTGATGAAGCTATGGCAAAAACTCTGGCAGCCATAGACCCATCTCTTGCTAATGCTATACCCATCCCAGAGGAGAGTAAGTACAACATTTTCAATATTTTATAAGGGGCCATTGTATGTAAATGCAATGGTTGTAGGTTTAACTCTGGGAATGAGTTATTTCCACGACTTACTTACTCGCAAAAGTAATCAGCCGAAAGTATGGAATGGTCTTATCTCAAGGTTCACTCTGCCACCAGGCTGTATGGCCTGGCCTTGTCAGAGTGAACCTGTAAACATGTTCACTCTGTATCCTGTACTGAGTGTGAAGCTAAAAAAACATTAATAATGAAATCAATAACTTTGCAGTAAATCCAGAAGAAATAGCTGCCCCACCACAGCCTAATGGCAATGAACCAGAACAAGAACTACAGTATAAAGATAAAAAAGAAGCTATTGAAGCTTTTAAAGAACTTCTGAAAGATAGGGTAAGATTTTATTTTTTTTGTATTATAATATTGTTTTAAAACAATTTTTATCTCAAATTTTTACACCCTACTATTTGCCATAAAGAATGTAGCTAAAGAAATGTATATACTTCTAAAGAAAAACCAAGACTTGTAATTTGATATCATAAAAAAAGTATTGTGTGTGGTTACGAAAAGCAGAATAGGTACAATAATATTGTCTATGTGGGGGAAGCAGTTGGCAGAACACTAGTATTTCATGTCTTTTTTAATATATAAGAAATTAAGACATGCGCCGCTGTTATAAAGAAAGGTCTTATGCTATATTATGTTCATTGTTCCACTGTGATAAAATATAAATGGTAATAGTCTCAATTTTCTAACAAAATTACTTTAATTTTAGAATGTTCCTTCAAATGCAACATGGGAACAGTGTGTTAAGATAATTTCAAAGGATCCGCGTTATGTGACATTTAAAAAGCTGAATGAGAAAAAACAAGCCTTCAATGCATATAAAACACAAAAGTTAAAAGATGAACGGGAGGAACAACGGTAATTATCATATTTATTTATAAGCAATGGTTTGATTTATTAAAAAAATCGGCCAATTGTGAGTCCGACCCGCACACGGTGGGTCCCATACCACTATCTATAGAATTGACTAGTAAATCATGCTTGTTGTAAGGGGTGCAGTGTATTCCGAGTTTGCCACTACCACAATTTAAAGTAGCTTTAAAAAAAATACTAACAAGTAAAGCTTATTACACTGTTCAAGAATATTTAGAGGATAAATATGTATGGAATTAATGTCTATTGAATGTGATGCAGGATAGCTGTCAGTTTATTATTGACTTTAAAAAGAGCAACTGTTGAGTTTCTTGCCGGCTCTTCTCAGCAGAACAGCCTTCTGAACCAGTGGTAGCTTTTTTTTTGTTATATGTTCGTTCGACTTTGCTTCAAAAGCGCTTATAAGAGTTTATTTGTATAAAGAAAATTTAGAATTTGAATTTACCCTGATGTGTGTGGGATACAGCGTGAAGCTGATTTAATTTGTAATAAATGTATAATTCTTCAGAATGTGGAAAACAGAAATGTCTTAATGGAACAAGCCTTAACACTAAGATTCCAGGTTGCCCCTTGCCTACCCTGGTTTGTGCGTGATACAGCGTGAAGCCTGATAAAAATTTCATATTAAAAGATTTGCCAATCTTATATCTAGGTATATTTTTTAAATATACTAATATTTACCTAACTGGTTGGACAATATTGTTGTTTGCTTCACCATGTATTCCACACCTAGCAAGGTAGGTAAGACTATAATTTTTTTAATATCTATCTTTTACAGATTAAAAACAAAAAAGAATAGAGAAAATTTAGAAGAATTTTTATTGAGCTGTGAACGAGTAACGTCACTCACGAAATATTACAAATGTGAGGAAATGTTCAATAACCTTGAGGTAACATTTGTGAATATTTTATTTTGTTTTAGTAAATCAACATAATATTATTTAGTATAATACTATTTACTAATACAATACATAATTTTTTTTCACTTTTTCAAACATTTTTTTTCCTTAGTATCAAAAAACACAAAAAATTTAATACTTTTTTCCACTTGTAAGGAGATTTCAAATATTTTTTTTTATTTTTTTCACTTGCTTTTCTTAAAATTATAAATTTATGTAAGTTGTTATTTTGAATATAGAAAATATAGAATAGTAGTCCTCAATAATGTTATAACAAATTTTCTTCATTTAATTAAATTTACCTATAGATATGGCGCTGTGTTCCTGATTCTGACAGGCGAGATATCTATGAAGATTGTATTTTCACTATAGCTAAGCGCGAGAAAGAAGAGGCCAAGGCATTAAAAAAGAGGAATATGAAGATGTTAGCCCAAGTAACCAAGTTGTCTTTAATTGCTTCTATTTAAATATATATTTAGTCTAGTTGAAAGTCAACTAATTAGAAAGTGTTAGAAAAGCTTTTATTGTATTATCTAATTAACAATAACTAGTTGAGTATGGCAACCTTTTTTTGGCTCACTGGTCAACACAATACTATCCAATAAAATCCAACGGAAACGCTCGCGCATACTGGCTTTTCCTACCCCCTGGCTTATGTCGGGAAGGCGGTCTGCGTTAGCGCTGGTCAGCGTTTTAAAATTTGAAGTGATAGTTCCTGAGATTAGCACATTCAGTTTAACACTCTTTATTTACAATATTAGTATACATTAATATAAAAAATATGAATAAAATACAACACATAATATATCGTGAATTATATATAAATAAACAGGTGTTGGAGAACATGAATGAAATTACATACAGTAGTACTTGGAGTGAAGCTCAAGTACTACTATTGGAAAACGCAGCGTTCAAGAACGACGTTAGTTTATTGGGAATGGATAAGGAGGATGCTCTTATAGGTAAACATTATTTATTTGTTCAATAGTTATAGTATATCTTTTTGAAAGAGGCCGTCGTGTTGTCGGTGCAATTCCCATTCTATTTTTTTTTATTATGGAACAGACCCGGCAAACGAGCGTTCGGGTCACCTGATGGTAGGTTACCGCCGCCCACGACCCCGTGCAACCCCGGAGGAGCTACAGGTGCGTTGCCGGCCTTTAAGGTGGGTTGGGCGCCGGGGCCCGGCATTACCTGATGCGAAACGCAGTGGCATGAAGCCACTACTTCACGCCGGTTTTAAATGCCGGGGGTGGTAATGATCCGGTCGAGTCTGCCCATGCGTGTTGCCATTGCTGGCGACGTGACTCTACCACACGCACTCTAGTCGCCTCTTACGACACCACCAGTACCAGGACGATCCTACTCTAGGCCGGGATCACACGGCCAATTATTTTTACTCCCTCGCTCTAGAGCTTTTAACCAGTTAGAAGACAAAACAACGCGGAGTTTCGTAACACGCAACGTGTCGAAAATTAGACGGAAAACCGGCGCGGCATACAGCCGTAGCTTCTTTATTGTCTTGTTTATATTATTACCAAGAATATGATATTTAACAAATATTATACAAAAATAATTATTTTTTCAGTATTCGAGCAGCATATTCGGAATTTAGAAGCTGAATATTTACAAGAAAGGGAGCAAATAAAAAAAAGGAATAAACGTCAACAAAGGAAAAATAGAGACAATTTCTTGGTAAATATAATAATTATTAAATAATATATACGAATATTTTTGTAATATATTGTATGATTTTTTAAAATAGCAAATTATAGTAATCATAGAGTTATAGTTTATTCATTTGCTTATCATATTCTTAGCATATATGTTCTTCGAGAAGCAGAGAGGATTTCCCGATATCCATTGAAGAATGGGACATGAACGTTATTTTATGTTTACTGTCGAGGTTACAGCAACCAGTATATACTGGATAAGAAAAATTAAATATATTGTATTTGTAGGGTGATGTAAAAACACAAATTGACTATGAATCTATGATTTTTCATATTTTTGCCACTATATGAGTATGTACTGAGGCTGTCTGTCTGTAAGCGGAATGATTGTAAGTTTCAATGGGGTGTTGACTTTTTCATTTCTTTTTATTTTTTCAGTACTGGTATATTTATGTAATTTTAAATAATATTATTTAGTTTGTTTGTATGTAACACAGGCATTGCTAGACTCGCTACACGAGGAGGGCAAGCTGACGTCGATGTCCCTGTGGGTGGAGCTTTACCCGGTAGTGTCAGCCGATATGCGCTTCTCCGCCATGCTCGGTCAGTCTAATAATATTACTTTTATGTCTTTAAAAGAGAACCAGACCTACGTGGTGAAACTTAACACCGTGCTTTGTCTTGTTCCCAGACCGTGGCAATGGAAATAATTTTTTTCCCTCATGTTGGAAGTATTCCTGCGCCATATATGTATGTAATATGAATCTGATGTCCTTGCCAATATGAACACGGTAAAAATAATATTAAGCGTGTTCCTGTCAATATTTTTTTACAATTCATCAACTAATAATCGATTTAAGCGACTTTGCGAACGATATTTCTAACAAATAATAAAAAATATATATATTTCATTGTAGGACAAAACGGATCTACACCGCTTGATCTGTTCAAATTTTATGTTGAAAATTTGAAAGCAAGATTCCACGACGAAAAGAAAGTAATAAAGGAAATTCTGAAAGAGAAAGAGTTTGAAGTGAAGCCGGACACCACATTTGAAGAGTTTGCTACCGTTGTCTGCGAGGATAGCAAGTCCGCCTCGTTGGATGCAGGAAATGTTAAACTTACTTACAATTCCTTACTCGAAAAGGTATTGATTTTACTTTATACAACTATTGAACTTTTATGTCAAACCATATTATTATTTTTATTAGCTACGCTGCAGCCGCACGTAGTAGAGGAGACGATGACCTTGTACGCTTTTTTGTTATGGTTAAAATCCTTGAATTAAAAACTAAAATTGGTGATTCTTTAAGAATAGTAAGTAAGATAAAGCGCGATGTTTAGTACCGCAACCCAATAAATAATATCGATACCGCATCAACGCTTCACATCACTTTTGATGCGGTCAAACGCAAACCTATTCCAGTATAAAATCTTGAATTTGAACAAAAGGCAATACTCTGACCGACCTGCTATAAGCAAGAAACATGATTTTTTTTAATAATTTCATATGTAATGTGAACCAGGCGGAAGCTAAAAACAAAGAGAAGGTGAAAGAAGAAAGCAAAGCTCAAAAGAAGGTGGAGAGCGCGTTCAAGTGGGCGCTCAGCGCGGCGGGCGTGGACCCCGCGCTGCCGTGGGCCGAGGCGCGCGCGCAGCTCGACCTCGCCGCGCCCGACCTCGCCGCCGTGCCCGACGACGCCGAGCGCGCGCGCCTCTACAAGGCGAGACCCGATCTCTTATCGTACTGATGCCGCGTTAATTCTCATATTGCTAGAAAATTTGCTAAATATTAAAGTCTCTAGACTCAAGCATAAACTAGATATCTTTACGAGATCGATGAGGAAATACTTAAAAGTTTATTTCTTTTTATATACATTTTTAAAAATCTTGATATGTTGCAATAAACAGGATTTCCAACACGAGCAAGAGGACAGCTGCCTCCACTACCACCACCCGAAGCCGCGCAAGTCCAAACGCTCCAAGAAGAAGAAGCAGCGGTCGCGCTCCCCGTCCGCCTCGCGCTCGCCCTCCCCCTCCCCCTGCCCGCCGGCCGCGCCCGCGCCGCCCGCCGCCTCGCCGCCCGCCGCGCCCGCCACGCCCGCCTCGCGCGCCTCCGACCACAGCGCCACCGGCTCCGACGACGAGGCGAGGAAGCACAAGAAATCTAAAAAGAAGCATCGCAAACATTCGCCCCCACCGGTGAGATTTGTTTTTAGAATAATCTTGTTTGACTTATTATTTTTTTATTTGTTTATTAAGTGACATGACAACGCTTAGCCAAAACTACTGAACGTGGAAAACTGAAGTTCGGCATGTATGTCAAGAACATAACTCGGAATTATTATTGCGAAAATTTTACGGGAACTTTTTTATAAATCACGCAAACGTACATTTTACACATTTTAATAATAAAGTACTTGGTCGCAGAAATCTCCGACGCCGGAGGATTGCGCTATGTCGGACGAAGAACCGGTGAAACACAAGAGCAAGAAGACAAAACGCAGCGCCCCCAGCTCTCCCGACCAAACTGAAATTGCACACAAGCCTAAGAAGAAGAAGGAGAAGAAGGAAAAGAAAGAACGGTGAGAATCATATTATATTGTGTGTTTTGTCCAACATTAAAATCATTTTAAAAATGGAAACAAATAAAATGCATCTAGATCACGCGAATTAGGTGTAAATATTGTATTAGATAACAGTTTTCTTGACTAACATTTTTCAAAATTAGAATCATTTTAATTTTGCATTACAGTGAGGCGTGGAGTAGTGATCATTACGCGCAAGACTAATTTATTCCGTGAGATTTACAATTTATTCATATAATAACGAGTCGCGTTTTCACCATAGAAGTACTTTGTTCACCTCAGATGTGAGTTGTAGTTGGCGTAATGGTGTTTTAACGTTTATATGTAATAGCGAGAGGAGCGCGGGGTCGGCGGCGTGGAGCGACGCGGAGCTGGAGTCGCGGCGCGCGGCGCTGCTGGCGCAGCTGCACGAGCACGAGGCCGACTGACGCCGCGTCACGCACGTGCACATCTTCAACCGCTACCCCGCGCGCGCCGCCCCGCCCCCGCACCTCGAGTACTGCTACAAGAAACTCACCGTCGCCCCCCCGAGCCCGCCGGACGACCTCGTCAAGCACAAGTACCCGCCCCCCACCTCGACTGTCACGGAAAAGGACATATTGAAGAAGCAGCATGAAACTCCGTGTCAGTTGCCGCAGCCCAGTCCCCCTTCCGCTTCGGAGGACTGCATCAGGCAGCCGCTCATATCGCCCATGTCGAGTACGGCCTCTGAAAATTCTAACCAATAAATTTATATTATTTCTGCTAATTATTTGTTAACGATTACTATAACATTAATATAAATATTGAGGATGTCTGTCATTACATTGTGTATCGCCAATATTAATATTTTTATTATTTTTTAACACGTGTGCTTTTTATATTATAATTATAAGGTATATAAATATGCTATACAATTTTTGTAGTAACTATGATTTCAAAATAACACTAATACAACAGAATATTTTGTACATATTGCATGAGTTATTGTAGATCTGTTTAACTAGTAGAAAATAATGAATATGGAGTCATACCTAGTTTTCTACTTGTTTATTATAAGTCCATGTTCCGCAACTTTACTGTAAGTTTTAAATTATGTTATATGTCGCACTATATGTATATTAAATAAGACAGTGTCTGTTCTTTGAGCAGCTACATAAATCACACATCAATATAATGTTTCATGTTATTAGGTTGTGTTGTCGATATACATACATATATGGGGTAAGCTTGTAGATTACTAAACTGGTTCTAGATGAGACATATTAGATGTCATATTTTTTTTACTCAAAATAAAATACTTAAATATCTAACATTAGTTTTGTTTTACGAAATGATCATATCTCTTACTCTTTCGAGCAATGATCTAGACTATTATCGCGTCATTGTCCAAAATGCGAAATGCTGAAAGATATGAGAGCCAATAAATTGACTTTTCAGGGTGTAAAAGATAGTTTAAAGCCTTTTAACCCAAATTAAAACAAGGTGGAAGAAGTATTTTCGAAACCTAAATAGTGATGTCCGTCTCCGTCTGTCAAAAGCCTTTATCTCAGGAACACGTGGAGATATCGAGTCTAAATTCAAACCATACACTTGATTTCCTGACATAATCGTATTTCAAAATTTACTCAAAAAATATGGCCGTCTATATCGCAAAAACCGCGTATTTCCTCACTACAAGAGCATTAAAATTAATAGTGTACTCCAGGTTGACTTAGAAGTGTGAAATTTACTAGCTTACTTAAGCTAGCTACTAGCTTACTTAATTTATCGAACCGAAGCGCGGCGTTGAATTCTCTTCCTTAGCACGTACATACAGCCTTAAAAATTAGGCGGAAAGTGGCCAGGATTGGTTTTCTACTACGCCCTTACCATCAGCCTATCCAGCTATTTGCGGGATGTATCCCGCAAATGGCGTGAACGAAGAATATTAATATATATACATAAAAATGTTTAACGCAAAAAACACTAACAACAAAATATTTAAATTAAAAATTAATTCAGCTTGTCTTTATTTTTATATATATATTTATTCATTAATTCAGCTAAATCCCTCAAACAGCAGGGTAGGCAGAGGGAACCTAGTGTTAATGTCTTGTCTCCGTTCCCCATTTAAATTCCTTTTAATATTTTCTAGTTCTGATAGCAAAAAGAATACAATTATTTTTCTTACTGAATTGGTAAAGTCAAAAAAATCGCGTGTAGTGAAACGCAATAATAAATTAAGCAGGTACACCAAGAAATCGATGTGTGGCGATTTGTCTATGGCTTTACAATTTTTAGAAGTATGTATGAAAAAAAACGTCAGCAGTAAATACCTAGATATTGTGTTTGATAGAGTTTTACGATAATCAATGAAATATTTCTTTAATGTGTAAAGGAATATAATTATTGCAGCACTACACTTGCTCACAAGTATCGCGATTTTACTGATAACTTGGGACTCGCCTACACACTAAGCATTCAACTCATCGAGCAATTAGTTGACTGCTTTGGGCATATCTGCTTTGGGCATATTATCTTTAATTTATTATCAATGTAACCATTCGAATTTCATAGCTACATTCCTTAAGATTTTTCCGTTCGTTTCTATACATACTAAAACTGTTGGCATATCATTGAATTCTGTATGAAATAACATAACCAACAGTTCTTCTAAAAACAGATAAATTGAAATAATGCTATTATTATTATTTCCACATGCTTCGCTGTTACGTTGACCAATGACATACTAATAACCTGTTTATACGTTTATGATGGCTCGGCAAACGCCCATAAACTCGAAGCTTTCACAAAAGTTTGACTGGAAGTATTCGCAACCAGAGATTGAAAATTTTACCAATTCACATTATAAATAACATAAGTCCCCGGTATTTTTATAAAGGTACTCGGAATATCGTAAATATTTAATAGCATTACTTGGTAACAACGTAATAACGTTATTAATTTACTGCCCAAAATTTTAACGTTATTTTTAATGTTATTGTTAAAAGTAGCAGGAATTATAGCCCTATATTTTGTTATTTTATGCGACGTTGACGTTTTCTACGAGTCGGTCCATGTGCCGCATACGCCTAATTCCGAAATCGAGTCGTAGTAGTATTATATTATTTTTGTACTAATATGTGTTTACGTTATTCGCATCTTGGCGTTACTGCGTCACACGAAATACCGGTATGGATAAACATCGTGAAATGAACAAAAAATCCTATATATAAACTGTTGAGTTATCTTGATTAATTTCTTTAGGTATGGGTTTAAAATATTTTACCCTATAACTGTTTCCGTAAAAGGAGCGCTGCCCCTTCCATCTGTATATTTAAACTATAGATGGAAGTCAAATGTTTGTAAAGACTTGTAGCTTGTGCCATCACAAGCGTATAAGCGGTCTATAATAAGTTTAGGAATGGTTAAATTCACATCTGGCCATAGACAATTTATTAATCTACGATCTACGCCTCTACGGCAGACGGCTGTCGTCAGTTTGAATTTGCGTCACAAATGTCATATTCAATTCTTATAACTTTTTTAACATTAAAAACTCCCGTAAATAAACGGCAATTTTAAATTGTTTTAAAATGATAAACGAACTTTAACAGAGACAAACAACAGATACAGATATAACAATTGTGTTAAAATCTGATTTATACAAACGTGGATCTTGGTCAGTTTATTAGATGATGAATTTAAAATATGATTACCTACTTAGCAAAAATTGTAAACTTGGTGGCATTAATCTTACAGAATATAGTTATTTTTACTTCTTCTATTGGGCGAGTTATTGTTTTAACAGTGTCAATTATCTTATCATTTGTATACAGTAGCATAAAATATGTTGTATTATTTCTCCAAATTATCTATGAAGACAATATAAGTATATTTACAGAAGACTTACCCGGCTTAATAAATAATATTTCTGATGCATTTATTAATTATTGTTTTTGTTTATGTAATATGACCTCAGCAATGGGTAATGAAGTGAATATCAAGGCATATTATATTTTTAGTAATGTTAAGCTTTCAATAAATAGTGTGCTTTTGATAATTTATGAAATTTTATGCAGTTTTAAAAATGCTATTATATTCTTGGGTGATACATTGTGGCTTGTGCTTACTTTTGTGCCTTTACAACTCCCAGACTTAATAAGTGCATTATTCCAATATATCAAAGATGTTATTGTAACCAGCACAGTCAATACCTACATGGCATTGTTGAGGGTCACAAATTTTTTAACAGATGTCCCACTGGAATCTTTCATGGGAATTATGCTGACAATGGTAATTGCTCGTTCATGTATACATTTTAGAGAAATAATACTATTTCAGATTACAAATGTATACTGGATCTCAGTTACAAAAATAACATACTCATATTATGTTTTATATCATTATTTGACAAACTCTGAAGTGAGAATGATAACTCGAATAGCTGGAGGACAACCTGTAGCTTCAAGAGATCTCGACTTACAATTAGAAAATGAAGATGATCCTGCAAATGCTGCTGACGCTTTATGTGTAATTTGTCAGGAGAGACAAAAATGTGTGTTAACATTACCCTGTCGCCATGTTTGTCTGTGCACTGAATGTTGTATGCGTCTCTATGGTTATCAACGCACCTGTCCCATTTGTCGGACTTTCATATATCATTCTGTTACTGTATATTTATGATATATGTTAAAATATTTTTGAACAACCTTTTCTAATGCAAGTAATTTTGAGGCAAGTGTAATTGATTTTAGTATAGAATGATTAATATAAAAGTATAGGTATGAATAATATAAAAAATCTCATAATTTGATATTAAATGTATTTGTTAAATTTCCTTTTTTTTATTTTATGTAAATTGAGGACAATTTTATGTAAAGTATAATTTAACATTTGTTTCACAGAATTTAAAACTTAGTCTAGTCTAGTTATAGTCTTGAAAACATCTATTAATGTATTAAAATATCATGTTATTATTCTAGTCTCCTAAAATCACTCATTGCATAATTTTCAAGAACATTGTTATGTCTTAGAAAGTCATGTTGTCTTAAATTTATGTTTAAATCCTTAAAAGTTATATTAACATCTTTGAAAGCATTCAAGGTAAAGACTGCTGTTAATAACACAAGGAATCCACATATACAACCTAAAATATCCTGAGTTTTCATATGCTCCCATTCCTTAAACAGAATACCTGATGAAATTATAACTAATACTGTAAACATTACATAGTATACAGGTGTAACAACACTTGTATTAAATATGTCTAGTGCTTTATTTAAATAATTCATTTGTACTATTATGCAAATTATTGATATGATTAAAATTAACCAGAAATGATAATTTCCAAAATTGTTTACCCCTAGATTTATGCTTTCCTTAATTGCAAGGGCAACACCTTTACAAAAAACTACAGTTAAACTACCTATGGCAGAACAAATTAATAAATATACAACTATATTGGTATTACCAAACTTTGGAACAAAAATTATTTTAAGTATTAAACTCATAACTAAAATTGTAAATATGTATGATAAAAAAATGTAATTTGTTAATTTATCACACAAATCTGAGAATTGGTTTACTTCTTCTTCCTTTGGTGAATGTATAACAAAGTCGACTGATCCAATAATGCAAAGAAAACAACCAATCTGAAACATTTTATAAACAAATGAATAATTTCTTTAGCATTTTTTACACAGTATCCAGCATTTAGCAGGGGGTAGACAGTCACAATCTAGAGTTAAGACAATTATTCCCCACTTACTGCTCGATTTTCATGAAATTGCCTGTTTGGAGAAATACACTGCAATTTATATTATTACCTGAGCAAAGAAATGAAAATAATGAATTCCCCAGTATAGGAATTAAACCCAGTACAGTAATATTTACAATGGCAATCAAGTAAAAAGTTTTAAAATATATACATATTACACACTTGCCTCAAATAAAAATCAATTTATTTAAAATGTTGACTACATTTTGTGTTTCTGAATAAATAAAAATATTTAAATTATATTCCTGACCTTTCCAATAAAATTGAGGTTTTCTTTAAGAAATTTTGAAGAAAGTATTGCGGTAACCAAAATACTTAAAGCACCTAATGGTGTAACTAAAGCTGCTGGTGCAAATGCATATGCTAAGAGATTAGCAGCTTCACCTATACCCACTGTTGACAAAAAAAACCCTTGTAAAACTTATACAAGTTTTTTTTCATACGAATTAAATTTTATGTGATTGTGTATATATTAAAAAAATTACTTGTTATTAACCCTAACCACCACAGCCAATGCTTTAAATAAGCATAACCACCTGCCGAAGCTCGTATGTTACCTAAGGCAGTAATTCTTTTTAGAGCCAATTTTTTAATAATAAAACTCGACCCAATAAATAGACTTGACGAAATGGCAAGACACAGTCCGGTTAAAAAAGAGCTATGATCAATATTTTGAAAAGCCATCATTCCATTACAAATTATTAAATATATATAGATATTATGATCATGACTAATTTTCTATTCAACATAACAACAAATATCAATATATTAAATAAGAGTATGGTATGGTTCTTTAATTATGGCGTTAAATAAGAGTAGTCAAGAGACATCTGACATTGATACTTGACAATGGCATAATAAATATATCAATCACAGAATAGGGATGTTCGATACACATCAAAGCATCGAACTTACTCGATATTTATAGTACGATCCATCCAAACAATCAATTAAAATAAATAATATTGTTCTGTAGAATTAAAACTTTGAATATTTATGTTTCTTAGTTAAGTCCGTAATTATCAATATTTGTTTTCATCGTTTAGTTCGAATTAGGATCCAGGCTTCGATCAACTATAAACTACAATGTAGATTACAATCTAAAAAACAACTTGAAAAAGAAGAGCGCAAAAAGAATTGTTTTTATTTTTAGTATGGTCTAACTTTGCCAATATGTGGAGGTGTTAATATGCCTCAGTGTGCTTTATAACATCAGTATTAAACAATTAAATACAAATATTTTATCGTTTAGCCAATATTTGCGAATAAGTGCCAGAAATTATAACATACGCATGCAGTGTTTGCTTTCAAACGGCTATACATTATTGATATTATATTGTGCTTGTAAAATTACTCATTTAAAAATGTGATAGCTTCTAGCAAACCAAATCAAATAAATAAATAAATAAAAATGATGTAACTTGAGGTGGATGAAATAATATATCTTCGGCGTTAGTACCAGTAGACAGTAATTCAAGCAGCCGTTTTTGAAATCACAAAATTTCACCAAATAATATATAATTAAATTAACCAAAGATTGGGCTGAGGGCTTTAAATTTTAAGTAAATTATGATATTTTGAAACAAATAGGTGACTGCTTTGGACATATTATTTTTAATTTATTATCAATGTAACCATTCGAATTTCGTAGCTATATTCCTTAAGATTTTTCAGTTCGTTTCTATACAGACTAAAACTTTAAAATTGGCATATCATTGAATTCTGTATGAAATAACATAACCAGCAGTTCTTCTAAGAACAGATAAATTAAAATAATGCTATTATTTCAATTTATCTGAAATAATAGCAAATTAATTGGTTACTTTAAACCTTTATTGGTTACTTTAAACAGTATGTCTTTTTTAAAAAATAGAAACGATTTAAGATTGAAAGAGTTAAAATCTTTTTTTAATATTTGCATAGGTTTTCTTACTGTTAATTATGGAATGCATAAAGTGGTCTAAAATTAGACAGTGTTTTATATATTTTAATGACGATTTAAAAGCTTAAATACTCATATAATGACTTAAGTAAGATTTTTAATGCTTGGCTCGTCGTTAATTTGCCCATTCCTACTAAAATTTCACGTAACGAACCATAAAGCTAAAAACTTAATTGCTTGCTCTATCCCGCACACAGCAGCGTAGACAGAGGGAACCTATTGTTGAGACACTCCGTTCTCCACTTAGCACTGAGTTCTAATGGCATTGCATGTTGAGTGGCGGAACTAAACCCCGCGCTTCGCCTCCTCACCAGAGCGAAGAAATGAAAATATAAATGTAAATAAATTTTTCATCTCGACCAGTGGGGATTGAACCCACAACCAATCGATTTTACAGTCACACTTTGTGCCCATGCGCCACGACTGGCCTCTCTCTGGTAAAAACTTAATTAATTACTATGAAAAACAAAATAGGTGCGGGAAAGAGAAGTATACAAAGACTAACAACATATCTTGTCAAATACCACCTGACAACTATAATGACTTCTAATCTGATTTTTTTACTACATTATCGTAATTTCTATAAGATTTTTTTATTGTTTTAAATTAAAAAATACGACCAATGTTGATATTTGATATTTATAAAATATACATAAAGCTAATTTTTATTTTTGTAACATTCTCTTGTTGTTCAACATGTTCTTTTTACCTATGTAATGTACGTCTCATTATAATTTGAAAACTCTGTTAAATGTACTGATGTCAGTGAATAATTTAATTTACTCCTTCAGAAACAGCCCTAAGTGTTAAATTATTGATTTAAAAGATCCTTTGTAAAATAGCCGTAATGATTGCATATTAACTCCTGTACAGTACTTAAATTAGTTAAATGTACAATTGGAGTTATTACAGAGTACACGTAGAAAGGATGCTTTTAGGTATTTTTATATAGATTTATATCGATCGAACGAACCAAACAATCTATGTATTTCCTTGATATTTCCTTGAAGATCAAATCGTTCTTTATCTCTATGTTGAATTAATTACGACTTAAACTTAACTGTTATGATTTATAAAGGTAATCTCCATTAACAATTCAATTTTGTTTACTTTATTGTATAAAATATTGTGTAATAGTATAACTAAGACGTTTCGAATGATATTCTTTGGCCAAAAATCTTATCAGCACAATTGCTATATAATATTCGCAGGCAACTAATTGAGTGTGGCCTTGAGTTGATTCAAATGACGATAACTTTTTTTTAATGAACCGATTATGATGAACCAAACTTTAGTAGTTAAGTTGAGTTACAACAAAGCATTTGGTGAAAATTTCAAGTAGATCGGTTCAGTAATTTCATAGAAAAATGTTGACATACATATCGACAGACAGACAAACAAGAAATTTAAAAAAATATATTATTGCTTTCTATTATTCTTTTTAAGTGTCCCTCTATCCATTTCAGTCACATTTACTAAATGTACAGACAAAATATTTTTACTGTCTTATTATATATAGAGATAAAATAGCGTTGGCATTGATGTTTGCCAACTGACATCTGAATGACATAAAGAAAAAGTATAATTTCCAATCAATTTTTTTTTTCAGTTTTTTAATGAGTATTTAATTAATTTATATAGATTTCATAAAAATTAAAGACAATTTTTTTCTGCCAGGCCTCAGGAGGTTAAGTCACATGATTATTTTATCACAAAAAATTCTGTGTGTCAGTTTTTAATTTTTTTAATACTGTATGTATCAACAAAGATGATATGTCCTGACCGTGGGAGAATTAAGTTTTCTTTACTTTTGCGCATCTGCACAATGTGCAAAGGGAAGAACATTATAAAAAGTAAGAAAAAAGTAAGAAGTAAATTTATTAACATATTGAAAATTTAAATAATTTTTTTTATTTTTTATTTTTAATATCGATATATCAACGTGTATCTATGCACAAAAATATCGATTGTCAATCATAAGCAGGTCACAACTCACAACTAGAGGTGTAAAAGTAACGAAATCGAGCGTACCCGTATATATTCGGTACTATAACAAACAGTACTTGTTACTTTCGTATCGTTACATTACTCGTTACTCCTGATACCGTATAACTTGTTATATTCCGTTGGACCAATGAATCGAGTCGTATTAGGTACGCGCGTCATATAGTATGTCACTGTATCGTAACATTTTGAATTTAAATAAAACTCATTTGTACATTATATACCAAGCTATTTTGATGCAAATCTTTTTTTAGCTTCGCAAAGTGCACATCGCAGAATAGGCAGAGGGGAACTAGTGTTACATGCATACATTTCGTTACCATTAAAACAATTTGATTTTTCACTTGTTCGCTTCAATTTCACTGCGTGTTCAAAAGACCTCAAGTCTTGAAGTACACTTGACTTTATTTTTCTACTACACTAAATTTAGTTTACTATTCTAAATTTAGTTTTATTTAATAGTTAAAGTTTAAAACACAACACAGCTTATCACTACACGTACACACGCACATACATATTCAGAACTTGCGTGAACAGGAACAGTGTAGGTACGAATGATACAAAAAATACGAGTAACGTAATGCATTCGTGAGTACTCGGTACTAGGTGGCGCACCCGTTACTAAGTAACGAATACATACGGTTTGCTACAGCTCTAGTCACAACACATTTTCCCGCCAATAATTGTAGAGAATAGTAGCATTAGTAGTCATTTTTACTTTTACTTGTTTAAGTTAAAACTTGAGAGGAATTTTACTTGTTTTTTATTTTGAGAAAAGAGTAAGGAGCGTAATTAATGTGTTAAAGTAAATGTTTCATAATTTTATATAAATTAATATCATCGGCACGTTGTTCTTAAAAAATATATACGCGATTATCGGAGACTTTGATAATCACATTTGTATATTTCTTTAATTAAACTAGAAGTGAATTTTGTACATAACTTCATACTGCTAATAGTCTGATCTGCGTTCATCTATGACCTATGCCCACTTAGAAATTATGATAACGATGGTTATCAAGAACATAATTCAATTGGTACGTTAAAGTTAATGCTTTTAAACTTTTGTAGTTTTAATTGTAAAATAAACGGGTAAATTTGGTAAGATTTTGATAATTATAACAAAATTCAATCAAATGCTTGTACCAATTATATTATGTTCATGATTTTCATAATTACAAAAAAAGTTTGGTAAAATAAATTGTATCAAAGTGAACATACTCTTTATCTTTTAGCGCTCACTAATATTTTAAAAACGAATTTTGTTAGTGTCTATATTTCATTACACAATTTGATAAACCAATACAACAGTATTATTCCTGCTATAATAATCCAAGAACATAAAAATTTCATCAATTATGTTGAATAAACATAAAGGCAAACTCTTTGTTGTGAAGAGAGGTGAGTAACCACAAAATATAATATAAATTGTGTAATTGTCCCTTAAATAAGTTTGATTATTCATGCTATTTATTATGTTTTGCAGATGGGAGAATGGAGGAGGTTCATATAGACAAAATAACTTCTAGAATAAAAAAATTATGCTATGGATTAAATAATGACTTTGTTGATCCTGTAAGTATAAAACTTAATCAATGTATACTGATTCTTGTTCAATAATATTTTAAAAAGAGTATAAATATTTTAATATATGCCTCTTTGAAACTATCCAGGTATGACCTATGAAAACTAAGCCTACATTCTTATTGGAAATTCTTGTAACTATGCAAGTTAGTCATAGTAAGAGTATCTCTTTAGGTATTAGTGAAGAAATCCTTAGTGTAGAATAACATTTAAAGAATCTGAAAAAAATCTTGTTGTCTAACATGTTTTGATATAATGTTTATGTTTTCAATAGGTAAGCATAACATTAAAAGTAATAAGTGGCATATATTCTGGTGTAACAACTGCTGAACTTGATAATCTAGCTGCTGAAATAGCAGCTACTAAGACCACTGATCACCCCGATTATGCCATTTTGGCTGCCAGAATAGCAATATCCAATTTACATAAAGACACCAAGAAGAGCTTTTCAGGTATAATGTAGTTAATTCCCAATTTTTACATATTTATACATATTTTTATTATACTCACTCTGTATTTATAAGAGATTCTGGGTTCCCTACTTGAAGAGAAAAATATATTTAAATATAATCATATTAAAATTATTTTTATTTCCCTCTTATAAGATTGAGCATTAGAATGGAATATTTTAAAACTAGGTAAACTTGTAACCTAACCTACCCTGTCATATTGCCAGATATTTTTGAAGATAAAAATATAAACATTTTTTTGTTTTATTCATCTATTTAATAATTTTAAGCTAAAAATATATATATATTTTTTGTTTAATTGAACTAATTATTATTATTATTTACTTCACACTGTATTCCACACATAGCACGGTCGGTAGAGGCAAGCCCTGAATGTAGTGTCAAGGTGCTCCATTCCTATTAAGAATTCTAGAGGCATTGTGTGTCACTCAACAGTGCTAGAACTAAGTGCTGCACTTTGCCTCGTTACCAGATTGAGGAAATAGAAATATGAAATATTTCATCTCCTTGAGTGAGATTCGAACCCCCAACATGTCACATTTACAGTCAAATGCTTGTGCACAGCTGGGCGCATTTTGATCAAATTTCTTGGTAATTATATTTAATTTATGTATTTCCTTTCAGCTGTTATAACAGATTTGTATAATATCATAAATCCACATACAAAAAAGAGGACACCAATGATATCAGAATACCATCACAACATTATCATGAAAAACAAGGACAAATTAGACTCTGCCATTGTTTATGATAGAGATTTTAAATACAACTATTTTGGTTTCAAAACTTTGGAAAGATCATATTTGTTAAAGATAAACAATAAGGTATTTTTGTATTGTGTAATTTTTAAAACCCACAACATTATCTTCATCTTTATAGATAAGTTTATTACACTTTTTTTCTTTTTTTTTTTTATGAGAGGAATTTGCAATCAGTTCATTACTTTTAGCAAATGCGTTTTATGTTCATGACTTTGAAAGGCGTGACTCCAATAAGCCATCTTCCTTATACGGTTTTTCTTTTTAGTATTATTTTTTACTTATTTATTTATTTTTATTTAATTTAATTATTATTTTTTATTTTTTGTTTTTTTTTTTAAAGAATATCACTTCTTTTCAATCTTTTGGCATAACTTCGCGTTACAAGGGCAGATGCAAGATCATTGGGATGCCTTTCCAGTCGCTGTCGATATTTACTATTGTATGTTATTACTTCATCCGCAACAGTGTCCATCTTGAGGTTTTCATGGATTTCCTTGTTGGTAACAAACCACGGTACTTGGCTGATTGTTCGCAGTATGGAGTTTTGTACTCTCTGGATTATCGTGATATTGGATTTGCAAGCACTTCCCCAGAGTTGGATTCCATAGAGCCAAACAGGTTTCAGTATAACATTGTATATAAGAAGCTTATTGTCGAGGCTCAATTTGCTGTTACGCCCTAGTATCCAATGAAGGTTTTTGTAGTGGATATTAAGTTCACACCTCTTTTTTTCGATGTGATTCCTCCATGTGAGGCGACAGTCAAGATGGAGACCTAAGTACCTGACGCCGTTCGTGATGTGAAAGTGTGGTATTTTCCAATTTCACTGGTGGACAGTTTCCTTTTTTTAGGGTGAAAGTGACCTGAACTGATTTGCTTGCACTTGCTTTTATCTTCCAGCTATCCAGCCATGTTGTTATTTTGTCCAGGCTTCCCTGTAGAATCTCAGATGCAATAACTGGGTCTTTGTGACTTATAAGTATGGCAGTATCGTCAGCAAATGTTGCCGTTGTGACTCCTTCAGCTTGCGGTAGGTCTGAGGTATACAGTATGTACAGTAGCGGTCCCAAAACTGACCCCTGGGGTACGTCAGCTTTTATTTTAATAAATGATGATTTTGCATCAGCTTCTTTCACCTGGAACATCCTGTCTTCAAGGTAAGATTTTAGTAGAATATAGTACTGGTGGGGCAAGTTACTCTTTAGTTTAAACAGAAGACCCCTATGCCAAACCTTATCAAAAGCCTGATGGACATCGAGGAACACGGAGCACACATACACATATTACACTTAACAAGAAAATTTGATTTTTGTAAAAATATGAACAACTTAATTGGTTATAAGACCATTGTAACTTGAAGGTTCTTTACCTCACTCATAATAAAATAAAGCCTATCAATGAGTTCTGCTCCAATGTCTTTAAAAAGGGTGTAAATTGTGAACTTTAATGTCTTAACACTAGATTCCGAAAATGTTTAGAACTTAAGAAACTTATTATACAGAACAAATTATTTATTAGCAATATTTCAAATGGTATGTATAATAACTGTTATTTTAGGTGGCTGAAAGACCGCAACACATGCTTATGAGAGTCTCCATAGGCATTCACGGTGAAGACATTGATAGTGCAATCAATACTTATAATATGATGTCTGAGAAATATTTCACACATGCAAGCCCTACGCTGTTCTCAGCAGCAACACCGCGGCCACAGCTTTCCTCCTGCTTCCTTATAGCTATGAAAGATGATAGCATTGAAGGTATTTTTGATACTTTAAAACAATGTGCATTAATTTCGAAATCTGCTGGTGGTATAGGTTTACATACACATTGCATCAGAGCCCAGGGTTCTTATATAGCTGGCACTAATGGAGTCTCGAATGGTCTAGTGCCAATGTTGAGGGTGTATAACAATACTGCCAGATATGTAGATCAAGGTGGAAACAAACGTCCTGGAGCATTTGCAATTTATTTAGAGCCTTGGCATGCGGATATATTTGAGTTCTTGGACTTAAAGAAGAACACAGGTAAAGAAGAAATGAGAGCTAGAGAACTGTTTTATGCTTTATGGATACCAGATCTGTTTATGAAAAGAGTAGAAAAAGATGAAGTTTGGAGTCTCATGTGTCCTCATGATTGTCCTGGCCTTGCTGACTGTTATGGAGAAGAATTCGAAGAACTATATGCCAAATATGAAGAAGAAAAACGGTTTATAAAACAAGTCAGAGCTCAAGAGCTATGGAAGTCAATTATAGAAGCCCAAGTGGAGACTGGTACACCATACATGTTATATAAGGATGCTTGTAACAGAAAGAGTAATCAAAAAAATCTTGGCACAATTAAATGTAGCAATCTTTGCACTGAAGTTGTGCAATACACTTCAGAAGACGAAGTTGCAGTTTGCAACCTTGCTTCAATAGCACTTAACATGTTTGTTGAAAATAAGACATTTAATTTTAAAAAATTAAAAGAAATCACAAAGATTGTAACTCAAAATTTAAACAAAGTCATCAATGTCAACTTTTATCCTGTCCCTGAAGCAAAAACTTCAAATATGAGACACAGACCTATTGGTATTGGTGTTCAGGGCATGGCAGATGCGTTTGTGTTGATGAGAATACCTTATGAAAGTGAGAAAGCAATACTTCTCAATCAACAAATATTTGAAACAATTTATTATGGTGCGTTAGAAGCTAGTTGTGAATTAGCTGAAAAAGACGGTGCATATAGCACTTACGAAGGGAGTCCAGCAAGCCAAGGTATCCTTCAGTATGATATGTGGAACAAAACTCCTACAGACCTTTGGGACTGGGCTGCCCTCAAAGAAAAGATAGGGAAACATGGTCTGCGCAATTCTCTATTGATAGCTCCTATGCCGACTGCCTCTACTGCACAAATTCTAGGCAACACTGAATCTTTTGAACCCTTTACATCGAACATTTACCAAAGAAGAGTCTTATCTGGAGAATTTCCTGTAGTGAACCATCATCTTCTGACTGATTTGACTCGGGCTGATTTATGGGATGAAGATATGAAAAATCTTATAATCTACAACAATGGATCTATACAAGAAATTGAAAAAATTCCTAAAGAAATTAGAGATTTGTACAAAACAGTTTGGGAGATTTCACTCAAAACATCCATACAGATGGCGGCTGATAGAGGAGCATTTATAGACCAAAGTCAATCTTTTAACATACATGTTGCTAAACCTAACTATGGGAAACTAACGTCGATTCATTTCCACGCTTGGAAAATGGGTTTAAAAACAGGAATGTACTACTTACGCACAAAACCAGCCGCAAATGCTATTCAATTTACTGTAGACAAAGGTAAAATTACGAACGGACAAGCAGAGAAGGATGACGCGAACATGTCCATGATTGCTTGTTCTTTGGCAAACAAAGATGAATGCTTAAGTTGTGGTTCTTAGCCTTTGTCAATATAAATTCTGATCTGTATTTTTAATTATGTTATTAGAATAATATTCAATTAAATAAATCATTTTGTAATTAGATATTTGTTATTTATTTACTTCGTCAAAGATATGCTGTACTCCATATACAGTTTTTTTATGTTCACTACTTAAATAAAAACACAGTTTTTGCTACTCTATAAATGTTAGACTTTTACAATTAAAACGAAAGTAATTTTGTCAAAAATTGAGAAAGTGATCTTTTCAATGAAAATAAATAATAAAATTATTGTTGTAAAATAAAAGGCAATTTGTTGAGAATGACGCACACAGATTTTAAGTAACCCATTAAAGTTGAACGTTGTTTAGGTGCCTTATAGAAAATAGGTAATTATATAAAATAGAACTTGAGATATCCTTTTCTCATTTTGGTATGTTTTTGAGAATGAAAAGCGGCAGACCGGTAACGATTAGTAGTATTTTTGTAGTAGTAGGTGTTTACGTTATTAATATCTATTCGCAACTGAGTCACAAGTAATACATAACGTGACCAGGAAAATGCCACCGGGACGTACAAATGTCCCGTTTATTTTTTCAGATGGCACGTAAATTTGGTCGGTCGAAACAAGTTTTTTTGCGTGATTATCGCATAGTACGATAGATTTCAAAAACGGAAGTATTAAATTATTTATTAAAGGTGTCAATTAAACCTAAAAAAACTAACTAACGACTCTCTTCGTGCAGTCAACATCTGTTCTACAACCTTAAGCTGTTTTCGCTCCTACCTTTTAGGTCGCCAGCAATGTGTAAAATTTAATAATGTCACATCGACGTGGTTAGATATCACTTCTGGCGTTCCTCAAGGCGGTGTTCTTTTCCCAAGTCTATTTTCTGTTTTTATAAATATCTAGAGTAATTTCTTCTCCCTACCATCTGTATGTCGATAATGATCTCACTGCTATTTTGACTTCAGCCGAATCTGTCGGACTGTTAGTAAATCCAGGTAAGTCACAATCTATTATCACTGAAAGCAGCAAACTTAGACATAAAATAAATTGGAATTCAACGCCTAGGATCCTGTATTCAGGAGTACAAATCGAATATTGCGACATAGAAAAATTTGGGCCTAATTTTTGACAGTAACATGTCTTGGGTACCGCACATTTATTATATGCAAACGCATGCATTTCTTTTCCCGTTCTCTTAATCGTCCTCAATACTACCTACCTCATAAAACTAAAATTATGCTCGCACAATCTCTTCTCTTACCTATTCTCGACTACGCTGATGTGTGTTATTTGGATGTGACCGAGGAAGTTCTTAAGAAAATAGGAGGGACTCCAAAATCTCCCCATACGCATTGATTAGGTTGGCGTCAATATGACCACGTCTCCCAATTTCGAACTCGGAACACCGGCTGGCTGGAAAAGATCTCTTTTCGAGATAAGTCCACCGTTGTTAATGAAATTTTGAAATGTATGTTTTATTGTGTATGTAGAGGCCGGCCGTGGCGCAGTGGCACGAAGTGTGACTGTAAAACCGACTGGTTGTGGGTTCGATCCCCACTCGAGGAGATGAAATATTTACTTAAATTTATATTTCCATTTCTTCGCTCTGGTGTCAAGGCAAAGCGCGGCGTTGAATTCTGCCACTCAACACGCAAGGCCTTCAAAATCGGCAGAAAGTGGGGAACGGAGTGTCTTAACACTAGGTTCCCTCTGCCTACCCTGCTGAATGCGGGATATAGCGTGAAGCTAATTTATTTAATTTATTTTTATTGTGTATGTGTGTTTGGTGTAATAAAGAATCTACGTACTTTTGACTTTTATGGGTGTTTAAAGAAAAACGAGATTTATTCCTTCTGCTATACATATATTATTATTATCTGGCACCAATTGTTCCAATTTTAATATAAATAAAAAATTACAACTCATATCACGAAATATTTTAAATTAATACTTATAATAATATTTAAGAGATAAATATTAAATGAAATGTTATCATCATTAATTTTTCTTGAAGCTTCTAAGTATGGGATGTATTATATCAACTGCTTCATAAATGTCCTGTTTGGTTTTACCACCTGAAACAATGTAGAGGATCTTGGATTTTTTTTCCTTTGTGTTAAGCACTTAAACAAATTTTTTTTTAAATAAAAATCTTCATAGATTTTTTACGAAAATTGGATATTATTGGCTATCGTATTTTTTATTTAATTATTTTATTAGTATTGCACATCTATATTTTTGTATGTTTTTGAAAAAAAACCTTAGTGTTTAAGAAAGATGGTTTAGTAATAATGAAATAAATATTCATAATTTACCAGTAATTACTAGTTTTCCATTAACAAATATCAGGAGAACAACTCTAGGTCGTATCATCCTGTATACTAAGCCTGGAAACAGTTCTGGTTCATAGGATGCAAATTGACCATGTGCTTGTTGAAGAGCCTCCAGTCTTACAGGAAACCTTAAATCTGCTGTTGCAATAAAATTTTGTATTTTAAAATTTAAGAATTTCGCCTGAAACAAATATATAAAATATTTAGATAATACATAAAAATAAAATAAGCAAAATATTATTATTTATATTTTTGTAAAACGAAATTTAAAATATGTATTATAACTATGACAATTAAAAATAATGCAGTTACCACTTTTTTTAACATCCAATACATTTCAAATTTTTATAAATATGTAATTATGATAGCATATTAACATGTTTATGAAACAAACTCAATCAAACCAACATGTCGTGGACAGGAGGATGACAGGAATTAAAAGATAAGATAAAGTCAGGAATAGCTACATCAGAAACTAGATTAAAGTCCAGGACATAACTTAAAAAAAAAAGAGACATAAGTGGAAATGAGCAGGCCACTTGATCAGACGATAGGATAAATGGAGTAAGATAATCACACAATGGTATCCAAGAGAAGGAAAAACGAAAAGTAGAGTACAGAAAATGTGGGGTAACAACATTAGACAAGTTATGAGAACAACATGGAGTTGCCACCGGGACAAATGGAGATACAAAAATAATAAAGAAATTGTCTGAATGTAGGTTTTAAAAAAAAATATGAACCCATATCCATAAATATTCCTGTCTTATATTTACATGAATAGCATTTATTTAATTTTCTATGTAAGTATTAAATTAAAAGCAACTTCAAGCTAATTGGACCACAGGTTAGGTAACGGTTTCTTTGAGTGTTATTATTATATGTATTACTATTCATAGATCTAATTTACCGGGAAACCCAATTTTTGTATAATTCTTGCAAATTTTCTAGCAGCAATATAAGAATCATGTTCATTTCTTGCACCTGTACACACAATTTTTCCTGACCTGGAATTATTCAATACAGTATTGTGTCATAAAAATATAATTTTAATTATTATAAAACTAAAACAACAAACAAAGAACTATTATTACCTAAAAACTAATGCTGTTGCCCGTGGCTCTAATATTTTCATGACCACACCATGGAATCTTGCAGGATTGTATTCAGAATATCTTGTTCGGCAATAAATGTCTAATAATTTTAATTCACAACCTAAACTCACTGTAGAAACACAGTTTCTGAAATTATTATAATCTTATTTCAATTATATATTGTTAGTGCATGACCTTCTAACTGTAAGAATATATACAGTAGATAGCAAAATAATAATGTACACATTAATAATGCAATACTTTAAAAAAAACATGAGATTGTTGTTTTATCCACCCAGCTTAATTACAAGCTAATTTATCATTGCACCACTGGATAGGATAGAGGAATACTTCAGGTAATCATTTCCACAAAATAAATTATAACAAACATAGTATCAAAACACTTCATTCACACAATGATATAATTATTTTTAATCTGAGGAAAGCTTGGAACCCACAAGAATCCCTTTAATTACCAGAAGTTGTCTCACTGTGCCACAAAACATAACAAAGTTTATAAACTTACTGCAATTTAATACTGCTTTTTGCTTGACTAACTGCACTAGCCATAGGTGTAATAGCACTCATAGAAATGTGAGGATTTGACAACTGACTTTGAGGAGTAAATGACCTATTAGTAGGAGTATGTGTCACTTCACCAGGTAAATGAGCTTGCATTACATGTTGTGGAGTTGATGGCACACTTTCTGAAGTTCTTTGCAATGGTGTACCAGATGGATTGCTTAATTTTTTATTCACTATATTGCCATATGTATTAGGTGGAGACATTAGATCATTTTCAACTTGTGTCCGTTTACCTTCCATAGCCTGAAATATTTTTTAAATGTTTTAGCCATTTTAAAAAATAATGATAATAAATAAAAACTTAATAAACAATTAGTAATTTAAATACCTCATCGTTTTCATGATTCCCTTTGCTGTTCATTATCATCATTTTAGTCTAAAACGTATTATATGAGAGTAAGACTAAGTAATGTTTTTTATTGAAACAAATTTATATTCGTGTTATTATTATTGACTAACACGTATGGAAAATAAAAAAGTAGTATAATTTACAATACAAATTAAGCACTTAGAAATAAATGAAACATGAAAATAATAAAGTTGTAATTTTTTATTAAATTAAATACTATTAAGTTATAGAATAAAGTTAAGCGCATTGACACTTAGATATGAAATTGACATTGGAAAGACTAGTGTAGTGAGAGACAGTAGACACTTGAAGTTGAACCCAAAATTCTACAATCCACATGCGAAAAAGTAATGTATTCAAATGACACGTTCGAAAACTGAACTAAAAAATAATCAATATGCAATTAATTATCTGCTTAATTTCTCATGATTTTTTCTTGAAACCAGAAATTTACAAACTAAAAGTATCGGTGGATACAAACGCTTTTAGATTTTAAATTCCATTTTAACAACCTCCAATATGAAACAATATAGGTCAATTTTATTTACACGGGACGTGGGGACAAGAGATTTGCCATATTTAGTTTAGTTTTAGTTGTGATATGCTGGATTACGTTTGTATAATAAAACTAAATCACTTGAGTATAAATATATTATATTATAAATTGCACTTGGTTTTAATTGTTATAAACAAAACATAATAATTGTAATAGTAATATAGTAATCATTTTAAAAATAATAGTTTGAATAAGCTCTGACTTATTTTTTTTTTATTTTGACAGGAATATTTGGACTTTGTGACTCTTAAGGAAAACCTTAATTATAAAATCTTAGAAACATGTAATTATAGACTTTAAATTTTGGATATGTTAGACTTGCTAAGAATAGCAAGTCTAAAGATTCTAATTGGTAACCCACTGGGGTATAAATATATGTGCTCACTGGAGCACATATATTTATATATTTTGTATATGTAAAATTGTACATATACGAAGTATTAAGTTACATGTGAGAAGTGCTGTGTGTATATTATACCTTTGATATTCACAGATCATAATAACATTTGTCAATCCACCAAACTGTTTCCTAATAAATCTAAGAATAATGAAAACTGTATTTTATAACTTAATTCAGTATTTGTAATATACAAATTAAAAACTTTCCTTGTACAAAAATTTTAGTAGTTCATACAAGCAGCAAACATTTTATTTTTTCTTAACGTCTTAACATCAACATATCACCTCAATGTCAATATATAAGCCAATGTAAAGAAAATTTAGATCTTTGAATAAATATATATAATAATAAAAAGGTAACTTATTAACAAAAATCATTAGATCTAAAAACTTTCCCAATATTTATTTTCTTAGTATACGTGCCTTGTTTCCCTGTTTTTATGTCCGTTCACCCCGCTACTTCTATTCACCTCAGCAAAAAAACATTTGATTCGTTCATTTTTAAAACAATTAAGTTCCCTTTTGAAAAGAACTGTTCCATTTTTTGCTTGTGTGTCCTGTTGTCTCTAAAGTGCTAATTATACCTAAAAAAACCAAAACAGTATCAGATGTCGAGAAGAATTAAAGCTGCTACATAAAAAAAAGAAAGCACCCCAAAAAAATTAACTCCACCCTAAAGAAACGAAGGCACATTTAAAAAAATTAAAGCCATCCTTCAATGTCTCGTTGTGAGCCGATTGAAGAATGGTCATGTTAGTAATAGGTATCTCAATATTGAACTAATAAAGAGAACCCGAACGTAAAAATGAACACGTTCTTTAAATTAAACATGTATCGTTTATTCTCCTTTACTAAAATGAGCTGTTATGCACAACATAATACAAGGCAAAACTTGTCAATGTCAAGCATTTGGGTATATGTATTCTGTGATGTCAAGCTGTCACTTGTCATTATGTTATACTGGCTATAGTTAATTTTAATTTATAGTTATATACTACTCCTAATCAATTAATTAGCATCTAAGAAAAATCATTTGAAATAGAAGAAAACATATAAACAACACAAATACTCTTAAAGTTGTTAACTACAACCAGAATAATAATATGTATTGATTTGTATTTTCATTAAAAAAGTATAAGATTGTATTTATATAAAAATAAGCCTTAATATTGTGTTAAAATGCAACGAGAAGAGAAACAATTAGAAGCAACACTACACGCAATATTGAACAGAGTAAATGATCTAAAAAGTGCTATTCAGGCGTTAATATCTAAACTAGAAAATGAATACGAAACAATCAACTGGCCCACATTTCTTGATAATTATGCGATATTATCTGGCCATGTAAGTATTCTTACTCATTTCAGCTAAGTTTCTGCGGTTTGCTATAATAGTACTATAATACTTTATCTATGTATATAATAACAGAGGCCAGTTGTGGCGCATGACCCCAAAATGTGACTGTAAAATAGACTAGTTGTGGGTTTGATCCCCACTTAAGGTAATTATATTTTAATTTCTTCGCTTTGGTGTCAAGGCAAAGTGTGGCATTGAGTTTAGCCACTCGACAGTTAATTCTACAAAATGGCTAACAAAGTGTCACCAGGTTCCCCCTTCCTGATTTAATTTTAATTTTTTTTTAATTTAAATTTTATGTATATAATACTTTCTTTGAATACCTAGTTGACAGGTTTAAGTAAGATACTTCAAACTGAATTAGCTCCATCATTACGGTCAGTAGTGGTTCTACCCTTACAACTTGGTTGTGAGCGTGATGAAGAGTTAGCAAGGTTGACTGAAGGAAGGGTGCCTGCTTGCACCCATGATCTGGTTCCAGATTTGCTACGTACCAAACCTGAACCACAGGCAGAACAAAGGCTCCAGCAACTAAACCACAAAGCCAATACATTAAGTTATGATACTGCACAGGTGGGGTGATATAATACAATGTTATTACTTTCTATTAAAAAGCATATTAAATCTTGCATTATTAAATTATAAAAAAATATTATTTGTTATTTATGTGCATTTAATGTTTTGTTACCAAGGCTAATTTACAGCATAGGGCTAATCTCTATACACATTACTGTTTGTGTTCTATGCTTGAGTCTTTTCTTTTCAAGCTATGTAAAATATCATTAAATTTATGTTGTGGTACACACATCTGCAACAGCAACTAATTTTGATGAAGAACTCAGAATTCTAATGTGTTATGGTAAAACATACTTTTTAGTGGATTTGGCATCAAAATGTGACAATATTGATATCAGTATGATGATGATAATGTTAAGTTTCAATCATTTTTGCTGTAAAAATGTTATAAACTTAACTATAAAGTAAACTTCAATCTTATTACACAAAATGTTGATGATGTAGCTTTTACCTGTGTATATTATACTGAATATTATATTATACTAAATATTGAAAACATAAAAAAAATAAGTGGACAAATATTTAACACATCACTCATGGCACTAAGACTAGATTGCTGTTTAGTTTTATTAATCCAATCATTACTTACAGAAACAAGTTGCGCAATTCACAAAAGTTGTTAGTCATGTATGGGAAATTATATCCAAGGGACGTGAAGATTGGGAAGGGGAGTCAATGAGATCTGCTGGTAAATATGATTACAGATCTATTTTTGAGAGAAACAAGCAAGAATGTAGCTTAATATAAAATTTTATTTAATAAAATTGTATTGGAAATTATAGGATCTATAGGATAAGATGAGGCCAGTTGTGGCCAGGGCCACAAAGTGTGACTGTAATGCTGACTGGTTGTGGGTTCGATCCCCACTCAAGGAGATGAAATATTTACTTTAATTTATATTTCCATTTCTTCACTCTGGTCTCGAAGTAAAGCACAGCATTGAGTTCTGCCACACAACACGCAATGGCTGCAGAATTCGGCAGAAAGTGGGGACATAGTGTCTCAAAATTAAGTTTCCTCTACCTACCCTGTTGTGTGCGAGATACACTGTAAAGCTGATTTGATTTTTTAATGAGTATTTTATTTTTTAACTATTAGTATTACTTCTTTACATTAGCTTCACACACTTTCACATATTATTAACCCTCCCGGGACCATAAGAGCAAGAGAGATCATGCAATCGTTTTAACTGTTTGAAATAATTATTTGTCTATAAACATTTTTTGGAATGACATTACTAAAAGTAGTTAAGGCTTTTGAATTTGTGGGTGTCTATATCATCGTAAATAAGGCAAATTTTGTTTTTTAAAAATTATTCCTATTTATTATTAATAAACTTATATTCGTTTATAAACGAAATAATATGCTTTAATAGTTATTAAATAATATTTAACCTAATAATTTTAGGCATGCAGCCAACCCATAGCATTGCTGATACGCATGCACTAGTGACAGCAGTTGGGACAGGCAATGGGTTGAGACCTGGTATGACTTCAATGGTGCCACAAGGAGGGCCTGGAATGGGCCCAGCTAGAGGCCCAACTCCTCAAATTGGTCAAGCAGCCCCAACTATGCCCAAAGCCCCGTCAGCAATCAAGACTAATATTAAGGCAGCTAACCAAATACACCCTTACCAACGGTAGAAATTAATCAAAATAAAACAAGAAATATATTATATAGTGTTTTTATTTTAATTAGTTAAAGGTTTCATTAACATTTTTCAAATTCTAACCTAGCAAGAACATAAAGTTTAGATTTTATAAGTAAAGCAATGCAAAATTAAATACTTTTACAATAAAGCCACTTTAAATAGTTATTACCATGTTTATATCATAACAGAATAATTAAAATAAAAAGAACATTACTTAGGCATTGCATTGGATAAAATAAAGGAAAATAATTATTATCGTTACGCAAACTCTGACAATAATAATTAATACTTGTGAAACTCGATTTTGTGAAGTTGCTGATGATGTAGAGTTTCATCAGTCATACACGGTGGTTTAGTTGATGGTGTTTACCTGAAAAACGTAATAATTATCAACATATATAACAAATTCATAAAATAAAATATACAATTCGTCCCTGAAGTTAGGCTTTCTGAACTTACGTGCAATGTACACTTGCAAAGAAAGTAACCAAAAGTAACTTAAATTCTAAAATGAAATTTGCGCAACCGTTTACAAGTAAAGTTAAGAAGAGAGAACTGAGACGGAGCAACATACTATGTCATCAATCTTTAGTATAGCGCGGACGGTCTCCGTGGCGAGTCCTAGGGCGGAGGCCGTCACGTGCAGGGGCTGCAGCACGTGCTCGTGGCGCATGTCGGTGACGCGGCCGCGGCGCACGTTTACGCCGGCGCCCGCGCCCGCCGCACCGCTCGCGTGCGCCGCGCGCAGCTCCGTCACCGTCTCGATGGGGTTCAGACCTGGGCACATTTGTACAAAATATGTAATGAGATTGCTATTTATCATAGAATTACAGAGTAGTTAGTAGTTTAAAAATGTATGAAAATTATACAAATTGGGACACAAAGTCATTACAGTACATTAAGGTTAGTAATTAAGTATTGATGCACTAGAGTAAAGCATGATTGGAGATGCAATAGGGGCGCCCCGGCACGCAGTAGACAGTTAGCGCCGGTACTGTAACAGTCGCGATTTTATTGCACAGCAATGCTTGTAGGTATCTTCTACATTCAGAAGAGTGAATTATATGCAAAACAAAACTAACCAGCATTCTCAGCAAGCGTAGACGGTATAACCTCTAGGGCGTCAGCGTACGCTCGCAGGCAGTAGTGGTCAGCGCCGGGCGCGGCGATGGCGGCGCGCGCGAGGGCGGCGGCGGCGGCTGCTTCGGGGGAGCCCCCGCCGGCTATGAGCGCGGGGCGGCGCGCCACACAGCGCACCGCGCAGAGCGCGTCGTGGAGCGAGCGCGCCGCTTCCGCTACTACGGCGCCGCTGGTGCCTCGGACTAGCACCGACACCGTGTGCCCACCACCTGAACAACCTGTCATCTGTGGAACAAATTACTATTATTGCGTATCACATAGCGGTTTACCTATTTATTTTATTTCATATCATCAATTAAAAAAATATTGTAAATACATTTTATATATATTGTAAATAAATTGTTGTTTTTATATACCATTATTAGTTGTTTATTAGTGTTTGATGTTCCGTTCTCTCTGACTACCCCGCTAGGGATAAAGCATGAAGCTAAGTTATATAATTTAAAAAATACTTTCTAGTAACTAGTAAAAGAATATAAAACTGTGCTAAAATTTTTTTTTTTTCAGAACAGATTATATTAAAACATATATTATTAACCTTAATGTATCTTCCAGATGGCTCATTCACTTCCTCCACGAGATCGACATTGACCAAGTTCTCAGCAGTAAAATGATCCAAGGAAGCAATTGGTCGACATCCCAAAGTCTTACATACAAATTCAATGTCTTCACGCTCAATATCCTTGATTACCATTGTTTTTATCTTATCCAAGAAATGAATAGCTAAATCGCTGAGTGCATCTCTGAAATAGACGAAACATGTTATAAATTAACATTTTTATTATTGTTTATCATAAGCATTTATTTAATGAGCACTGGAATTAAATAATATACACTTCATATGAAAATACAATGTAAAAATCATTTTCCCTTTATAAAAATAACTAAGTTAAATAATTATTTAGAAAACGTATAAAAATTTGAACGTAGCGGGACTCGAACCCGCGCCTCCTGGAAACCGACCAGGCGCTCTGACCACTGAGCCATACGTTCTCGCCAAGCTACGTCGAAATTCTTATACGCTTGTTACAACTTATTTATGTTATCAGAGCGCCTCAGTGGTCAGAGCGCCTGGTCGGTTTCCAGGAGGCACGGGTTCGAGTCCTGCTACGTTCAAATTTTTATACGTTTTCTAAATAAGTATTTATCTTTTCCTAAGTGTGGATTAATACTTTAAAAATGTTTAAAAAAATATTTAAAAAATAGTATTCTCTCTTGCCAAACGATAATTCTTCGTAATTATCTTTACTTAGCGGAAATTTATAAAAATCTCCCTACAGAGATGCTAAGAACATAAATAAGTTGTAACAGCAGAAAGTATGGACACTCTGTTGTCGTCTTTGCACTCAATTTTAGATTCAAATTAAACGAGTTAAGTTGCAGAACTGAACACCTTACCTTTTCTACCAAAGAGGGAAATAAAACTAATTTGAATATAATTATATCCCCTGAATGGGAATCGAATCGTAAACATCTCGTTTACAGTTGAATGGTGGCCTGTCCTCAACTAAGATAAACTAAATTAAATCAGCTAATACTATTATTAACACTCCATTCGCATTCGAGAGGCATTGTGTGTTGAATGACGGAACTCAACGCCGCGCTTTGCCTATGCACTAGAGCGAAGAAATGGAAGTGTTATTGTATATAAAATATTAATTTCCACAAGTGGGGATCAGACCTATAATTAATCGCGTTAATCTTTGTATAAAGTTTGTTTTAATAAATGTTGCAACTAACCTCAAAATTGACTTCTGTACTAATAATACATTGCAGCCAGCTTTTTTAATTTGTTTGACAATATTCAATATATACTGACGCTCTTCTTTTAAAACACGATCCATTGCAGCATAATCAGATACAATCACATTGTGATCCATCTACAATATAAAATATTTTGTTTTTTTTTTATGAACAAAAATTTTAGTGAAAATAAAATAAAATATTTTGCTTTTGTATTCCAGCCAGCCAGCTTCGTAAAAGTGATAAAAAAAAAATTGTTTGATTCAATTACAAAAAACATACAGGTAAATTTCAAAGTAAACAATCCATCAAATAAAGTATAAAATAAATTTGGTAACTAAATTAAATAAATAAACTAAGTACAAGTAACACACATTTAGGTTTACCTAATTAAATACTTTTTACTGTCACCTATATTTACTTTATTTAATATTTAAAAAAAATATAGAAAATATTAATATTTAAAAAAATAATACTATATAATCTTAAACTTACATCAGTTTTTGGTGGTGATATACAAAATTGTATGAGGCCAACTTTGGCTTTCTCTACTCTATGGGGTCCATTAACATTTGACGCACGGTGTGGGATGACCAGTCCATTGACAAGTTCTGTGTCTTCTACAGTACCTCCAATACGCTCAATTACTTTCACATCTCTCAAGTCTACACGAGCACCTACTCCACCCACTATTGGTTCCATCACTGCAACAATTATAGAAATTATAGTTAATTGTATATTTTGTTTCAGCTTCAAATACTTCCATATATGGCATGGTAGGCAGTGGAATTTTGCAACACATTTTGTCTACCACAGTGGTTTAATGAAAATGATTAATTTCCTCCGAGTGAGGATTAAACTAATAAACATTACATTTTAGTCCTATTGCAATATTATAAAACAAAAATTAAGATAGTTTTTAAAAAATTACAGTTTATAACTTGTGAAGGACTAGAAAAACCAAAAAAAGAAATAACAGATGAAAACATACAAAACAGATGTGGATAAATCCAACAACTGAAGTAGTTGTTAATAAAAAATGATATATCTTGTAAAGCAATTCATAAAAATAAATACCTGCACGGATAGCTTGCACTGCAATTGGTGCTAAGATAGTGGAATGCTGAGATACCACTTTGGAGTTTAAAGATGTAGCAGCTGCCTTTAAAAGTGCATCCTCATTTGTTAGATCTACAGGTGTAGACATGCCTTCAACAACCTATAATAAAAATGTAGTATGTAAAAAGTTCATATAATTAACTTAAAGGGAGGGAGCAACTCCACTCCTATAAGATACATGTGGATTTCACATTTTCAATAATATCTTCAATTGATTTCATGTAGGTGCCATATTGTTTATAAAAATATAAAATTTACTGCAGTATCAAAAGTTTTTACAACACACACTGCAATGTTTCATTCAGGTACAGTCAGTAGTAATTTTATATTGGCTTTTTCTCATATCTTCAGGCAGTGATGTGTTACATACATGTAACACATTGGTGCTTACTCACATATTAAATGTTATGTAGGGTTCAAGTTGTAATGTAGCATTAGTAGTAATTTATTAGAAAGCAAATATCAATAGTAAACAGTGTATTATGCATGATCTAATATTATTATATTAAGCAGATTTTACTATAAGTTGTAATCAATAGCAAATAGTTTAAACTTTGATTCTAAATGTACCTGCAGTGCCATTTGAAGAGCTTTTTGGAAACCATCAGAAATAACAGTGGGATGGATACCCTTTTGCAGTAGTTTTTCAGCTGCATCAAGTAAAGCCCCAGCGATAACAACAACTGATGTTGTGCCATCACCAGCTTCAATATCCTGAGCCTTAGACAACTCCACTAACTAGCAAAATAAAATATCAGGAATTATTTAAAGAATAGAGATTTTGGAATAATTTAAAATAATGGAAATTATAATTAGCTAGCTATCAAGATATAATTTTATAAAATACTGTTTACCATTTTAGCAGCTGGGTGCACTACACTCATTTGTTTTAGAATAGTAGCTCCATCATTTGTAATCGTCACCTCACCATTTGCTGCTTGGATCTAAAGAATTAAAAAATATGATATCCTCTCACAATATAATCAATTATTATAACTAAGTAACTAGAGCAGAGTAAAAATGTCGTGTGTTACCATTTTATCCATCCCGCGAGGGCCCAAGCTCGTACGTATAGCATCAGAAACGGCTGAAACACATTTTTTAATTATTAGTTTTCATATGTCCACATAAGTATATATTTATAAATAAAAACTGTTGAGTATTTACAATCATTCTATTATTTTTCATAAAAATAGTTATATTAATCAATTTAAACAGTGACACTGTCCTATTTTTAAAGAAAATCTTATAAAATAGTAACAGGTGATCTTGTGACTCATTAGGTAGGTACAAATTTGTAAACAAATCATAAATAACTGGATTTTTATTTAAAAGGAACCAAATATATAATGTTTGTAACTTATAAAAATAATATTACATAAAGAAGTAGTTATTATTCGTATATTTATTTACCTTTAGCGGCATTGATGTTACTAAGGCGAATATCAGTAGGTTTACTTTTATCTTTATATACAGCTGAATTAACTTTAGCGGAATCACCACCGGCTTTCGGAGCCATTATAATATAAGCTGCAGTGCTTTAGTTCTTTAAATATCAGAAAATTTTATTTTCACCACCGTGATGATTTTGGATTTACTTTTTTAGTGAAATAAAATGTTTCTTTAGTATTTCAAAATTTTCTTTGACTTTGACAACAATTGCTGTCAAGTGTCAAATTGTGATGATAATTGCCATTTTCCACTTTAAACCAAAGAGTACATTTGGTTTAGAAATAAAGTAGGGCCAATAGCAATATTATTTGACTTTAAGTTACATTTTTACAAAGCTTCCGACTTAACTGTAAAAACAATTTATATTGGATTGTGTTGAATAATTGGTTTTATAATTACTAAATCGTAAAAAGTGTTTTTTATTATGATAATATATAAAATATGATTTTTATTCGAACTGGTATAGGGGTCAATGAGTAGGTTATGATTTATGAAATAAAACTAAATATCTTGAGTATGGTCATTGTGGCAATAGATGGTCAAAGGGGTAACAATAGTTACAGTATGTAGGAAAGTACTCTATACTGAGTGAATTCATATTGGTGTCCAATATGAATATAATATGAATTAGTATCCATATTTTGTTTCTCTAACTTCACATTAATAAAAGGAATTTCCTTTTTGTTAACGTTACATATAATGTTATAAAAAACTTTCCAAGGTTTGTGCCTATTAATCTCGTGAATTGTATTCTATGCACTCTTCTTAACTGGTACCTCCGTTACGTATTAAGAATGATTATAATACAGTAGGTATTATATATTTTCTAGTCCTATATTTCAGAGCTCTTTCATTTTAATATGATTTTCCTTTTCCATTTTTTCATTATAAATTTATAATTTCAAAGAAATAAATAAAAAAAATTAAGTACGGTATTTTCTAATACGATAACGTATGCTGACATGTAGATCTTAGCATAATTATTATAAAAATGATGGCTGTAACCTGATATTATATCTTAGTATTTATTATATCCTCTTTGACATATTTTTTTGGCTTGCTATGTTTTTGTTTAAACAAAATTTATTTGAACTTAGACTTTGCATATTTTGAACGCATTATCAAACTAATCAAAAATTCCAATCTATATCGGCTTTGGAAAAATGCAGTTCTTAATTTGTGGCGAAAATATTCAGGGACTTAACTACCCAATAGAAATATTGTGTCAATTGTCAAATGTAAATTGTCAACCTAAAATTATTATAATGTCAACTTGTCATATGTCATAACTTAGAGTACTATATTTTCCTTGCTAAGAAGCATATATTATTTTAAGCCGGATTACAACTTGAAATTCAAGGAATTATTAGAATCTACCAAGTTTAATTTCATTATTAGTAGCTTTAAGCTGACTAAGAAACCTAAGGATAAGTTAAATAAAATATTTCACAATGAATAACATTTTAAGAGGTAGTGTACGACTTTGTTCACGGTTTTTATCTACTTCTTCGATAAGACGATGTGCCCAACCACCTAAGTTAAAACCAAAAAAATCCTTTGGCCCGATTACATGGAAATCTATGACCGTAACTGCCATCGTTGGAGGAGGGCTAACTGCTTTCATGTTATATGTTAGGAAAGAAAAACAAGACGCATTGGATCGTGAAAGAAAAAGACAGTTGGGTAAAGCTAAAATAGGAGGAACCTTTGAATTGGTAGACTCACAGGTATTATATCATTTATTTCCATTAGATTGTCTTATAAAACTTGTAAAACTTGTGTACATATATTCAATATTAGATTAACATTGTGTTTTGTTTCTACTTATTATAGGGGAAATTAGTGAAAAGTACAGATTTTCTTGGCAAATGGTTGCTAATTTATTTTGGCTTTACACACTGTCCAGATATATGTCCTGATGAATTGGAAAAACTGGCTGAAGTAGTTGACAAGCATGGTAAATTGATGCAAATTTATTAATATGTCCATATTAAATTCCTCATTTTTTTGTTTTACCTCTCTGTGTCTATATCCTCTTCTGAATATTATTATATTTTTTTTTTATTTCAGACAATACTCCTGCATCACCACCATTACAGCCATTATTCATTTCTGTAGATCCACAGAGGGATACTCCTGAAATTGTTGGAAAGTATGTTTGATTTTTGGTTTATTATAAATTTTAAGCTTTATTCTTTATTAGTATTATTTGTAGGTAACTAAATAGGCAGAGAGTAGAAGAACTGATAGTGTAACACAATCAAAAGACAGTTATTTTCTGAAAATTCTGATAATTTAAGATATTGCATTATGAGTGGTTGAACTTAATAATACAGGTAGAATGGATTTGAATTTATCTTTGTGCTAATTATTTTTATTTTCCTTAGGTACTGCAAAGAATTTACACCTAAGTTGTTAGGGTTAACCGGAACTAAGGAGCAGGTTCAGCAAGCTTGCAGGTCATATCGAGTGTACTTTAGTGCGGGCCCACAAGATGTAGATAATGACTATATTGTAAGTAAAAACAAAGATAAAAAGTTTTTTTTAGTTTCTTTATCTTGCATATAGGAGGGAAATTTGAGACACTAGAGTGATGAAACCCAATGAGAATCAAATTACTACCATTATGCTTACAGTCAGATGGCACCCTATCATGCCACAATAGTCTACAATTTCTTCTGCTTATGTGCACTACAATTATTTAAAATTATTTTTATTTGTTATGTTGTTTATATATTCAATATTTAAATTTTTAATTATAGTTATACTTTATTGCACATAAAGTTTATATATTGACATAATGCAACATGTACTATCCCGGGCTACATGCTTTATCACTAGAAGCAATCTTTTATACTAAGGTCACACTATGGGATGCCTCAAAGTCTAACATTATAATAAATTGTTTTGTAAGGTCTATAACTAAATAAAGATTCCAAGAGGCATGGGTTCAAGTCCCACAACATAAACATTTTTATATGTTTTCTAAAACATTCTATTTGTAGTGCTAAATAACATTTAAAAAATTTTTTTGGAACAATAACTAAAAAAAATATGAACAAATATAATATCTTTTTATTGCAGGTAGATCACACAATTATTATATACTTGGTGGATCCAGATGGAGAGTTTGTAGATTATTATGGACAAAACAGAAATGCAAAAGAAATACATGAGTCAATCCTTGTAAATATAAAAAAATATGAACTTTCAAAGAAATCATCATGGTTTTAAAAAGAATACAATACAAATTTAGCATTTATTAAGTATTTTAGTTATGTTCTAAATAAATTTAAAATTTATTTATTGTATTAACACTAGTTTTATTGAAAATTTAATATATATTTATGCTATTATTTAAGACATGGTTATGTATGCACAATAGTAATAAAAATATTTTTACTTTAAAGTAGACAGTATTAACTATTAACCACAAAACGTTCAAAACATTTGGTATGTAATTCATCCTCAAACTATGTGATTTCCTTACAAAATTATGAAATATTTTTGTAAAATAATTTCATTAAATAATTTAGGTACACTAAATATTTCGTTGTAATATTTTAATAATATGATAAAGACTTTATTATTAAACTAGCGACACGCTTGTGGCTTGGCCCGCTTAAAATACACATTTATTTCATAGTCTGGATTATTTTTGTGTTCCTTTTGTGTAATAACATCGCCAATTTAAAGGCCTTATCTAGACATTATAGAATCTGCTAAGTGCGAGATAAACTCGCACACTAAGGGTTCCATTATATCTAAGAACGGCAAAAAAATTACGTTTGTTGTAGTTCCCTTAAATTTTTATATTATTCTGTTTTTTATGTGCAACAGAAATACATTACATGCAAAAATTAAAAATGGATGTACCATGTACATACACCGATCAGTTACGATTTTTATTATAAGTATAGATTAGTTATTGATGCCTTAATACTTAAAAATATATCTTTTAAATCAATTTTGTACACAAGTTTTATTTTAATTAAAATCAATGCTTATTCAAATAAAAACAAATTTATTAACTTAATTTATATCTGTCTATCCATCAATGTACGTATGTATAATCTTAACACATTATTTGACTCACTTGCAAATGATTTGCTTCAAAACTTGTACTTGTTTGAACAATACTTTCAATATGAAATGGATCCAATTTCTTTTTTATAGTAAAATAACGATGAAATACTTCTAAGGTCTTTGAAGCTGTTTTGTGATTAATTAACAGTATTTTTAAGCCCCATAAAAATGTGCATCCTACGAAAAAGTAACTGAAAAACAAAAACCGGCTTTAAAAGTTTACCTATTATATACAAAATTAAACCTAAATTTATAAGTACAAATTAATATTTCTATTTCAAAAACGCAGCATCGCATTCCGCCACTCAACACGCAATGCCTCCAAGATTCTGGGGAAAGCGGTAAATGAAAGTGTCTTAATGGGAACAGAGTGTCGTAACACTAGAGGTTCACAAGTTCTTTCTACCTATGCCCTAAATACTCTATATAATCTCTATACACTCTGTTATGTGTGGGATACAGCGTGAAGCTACAAATATATAAAAATAATAATCTACTTAATTAAAAAATATGTTAGACTTCAGATCTTCAAATGTAAATTCTAATGTTTGAATGAATTTCAAGTATATAACTTCGAATTTAAATTATTAGAATTTTGAGAGTGCCAAACTTGTAAATTTTTTTATAACATAATATTTATTAGCTTTTCTGTGTATTAAGAAGTTATCTATTAATGTTATGTCCGCCTTGGCTGTAGCCGATTCCGATTTTCCTTTAATTTTGGAAATATAAAATGAAAAAGATGGGATTATTATTATATTATATTACTTTTCATAATATTGAACATACAATCCATAGTAGTTTTCTTCAATCTATTAAAAATTTGCAGTCATTTTACTAGTGATTTTTCTTATAGTGACCTGACCTCCAGCTGTTTGAATTTGAACCAAGCTTTGATCTAAGTGATACAATTTCATAGTTGTACCTTCTAATACGGATGATGAAGATATATTTACACCATCTTCATTTAAAGTCACTAAGTTTACATCATCTACTTCATTTTTTATATAGGTTTCATTGCCATTCAAACATTCATTTGTTTCGAAATCCAAAGTACTTTGAACATTATCAACAACGACAAGTTCAGTCTTCATGTTACTATCTTCTTGTAATATTAGCTCTCCAGATACTTCTAATGGGATTTCTTCAGTTAATAAAATATCTTTGTTTTCACTTTCACAATTGAGTTTTGTTTCTCCACTCGCTTTTGTTAAAATATTATTTGTATCATTGTCAGCGAAAATAATGTTATCATCCATTACCAACGGCAGCTGTTGTACAATTACAAGTCCTTTATTTTTGCATTCTCGCTCGTGGGTTTTGATATGTTTAGCTAAGTAATTTTTCCTTTTAAACTTCTCTGAGCAGACGGCGCATTCATATGGTTTTTCACCTGTAAGTATATGTAAATATTCGAATAAATATACATGGGCGTATCTAGCGATATTTTGTGGGCTTTAATTTAAAAATAGATATTTTCGTGTAAATGTTGTTTTTTTTTTATTTTCGGAGCAAATTTTTTTTTGTTATTAAAATGACACGAGGTGGGCACCAGAATATTGTAGTGTGGGCTGAGCCACTCAGCCTCCCCTATTTCTAGGCCAATGTATATGTATATATTTTAGTGTTAAGCTCTTAGTCCAAGTCTTATTGTTCAAGTCCCTATATAATAACACTCCATGCAAAACAAACCAAGCCAGTTTTTTGCATGGCACGTAAGTGTACCCTAATATAATATCCGACTAATATTATAAATGTGATTTTTTTCTGAATGGATGTTTGTTTTAAAAAAAAATGCCTAATTTGTAGCAATAAATTTTAGCAGGCGAAGCCATGTTTAGGTCGCTAGTCTTGTATAAGTTACTGTGCTTGAATTGTTTCTTTCGCGCCTGCTCCTTGCTACGTCTTTTTTAGTTTCATACTTTTGTACATACTTGTATATGTGTGTTTGTGTGTGCCAGTTACCAGTGTGTATGAGGTAGTGGTCGCGCAGGCGCGCCGCGTTGATGAAGGCCTTGGGGCAGGCGCAGCAGGCGAAGGGGCGCTCGCCGCTGTGCTGCCGCAGGTGCGTGCGGATGTCGGTGCGCGCGAACCTTGCATACCCGACATAATACATCTTAAATTCGTCTACATTGACAAGAAACACTATACACTATATTTAGACTAGTAGCTTTTTTATCTCTAGATGATTGTAAAATATGGAGCCCAACATCGTAGCCCCACTTCCGATTCCTTTATATTATTTCTATGCCATAGTCAGGCGGAAATGTTAAGTGTTGTAACAACTATTGTAAGACAATAATGTATTTTACATTTTTAAAGTGTTTTCCATACTTAGGAAAGACAAATATTTATGTAGAAAACGTACATAAATCTGAACGTAACGGGATTTGATCTTGACCTCTTCTTGTATTTTTTTTATATTACTTACCTTTATTACCTTACTTACCTTTTTTCTTTAAGGCTTTTTAGTATAGATTACTAAGGTTTATAGAATAGATTACTATAAACACTATAAATATTAACTAAACCCAACCAATGAAGATTGATCAATTAAATATAGAGGAAGTACCATAAACAAAATACTGAATTAACGAAGTAAAAATTGAAAGTCTATTTATAAGCCACTGTTTTATGCCATTTCATAGCTATTTTTAATCAGGGAAATGGAGATTGTTTATAAGAAAGAATTATTTATATAAATTTCTTTTGAGCAGTAAATTCCGAAATTTGAACCGTATATCTTTCAGCCCGTTTATATGCCACAAATACTACGTTTGTCGTGGTTTGCGATGCTTGCGAGAGCTTGCCACGGATCCGGACCAGCGTCATTTTTAGACACAGGACTAAAGGAGGTGCGCTGTAGTTTGTGAGCGTTTGTCGAGCCATAAACCACTTATTAGATATTCCTTACCTCTTCTCACATACAGGACAGCTGTACGGTTTTTCCCCGGTGTGAGTGCGTCGATGGCATGTCAATGACGAGCCTGATGTAAATTTACGTTGACATATGTCACACGTATACGGCTTTTCTCCTAAATAACATTAAAATATATTGTTATAAATCAGAAATGGTATATGTTTGATAAGAATGAACGTAGTTTACCAACTAACTAGCTAACTTTCCGCTCAATTTTTGAAAAGCGTTTGTTTCGTTGGTTGTGTTGAGAAGCCGAACTTAACAATGCTTCTTTTCTTACCAGAGCGAGGATATAAAAATTATCCATTTTCCCGAGTAGGAATCGAACCCACAACCGTTACATTCAGTCACCCGCTGTGCAGCTGATCTACGACGACATCTAAATTTAATTGATATAAATTCATTTAAATGCACTGAATTTGCAATGTTTTGCCGGTTCGTTGTCTATAATATATGTATAACAAAAAGGTTAATTTAAATCCGTTGAACAGTTCAGAAGAGGTGTGTTAATAAACAAACGAAAGTTTTAAAAATTATACATCTGTATCCTATTATTTTTTTACAACAGCCTAAATTATTTTTTCCTAAAAATATTTAATATCCCTAGAAGCCAACTGGCTACAAAGCCTAATCATACGTATAAATGACGTGTAAAAATAAAATCGCTGTTTTCTTATTGTTTTCTAGTTATAAACTATTTTTTGCATTAATTATTAAAAACACAATTTTAATTATAAGTAAGATACATTTATGATAAAATATATTCTTTATTAATACAATTACAATACTATAACTGAATCATAGAAAAGAATCAACGAAAAATTAAGAACCCTTACATTTTTCTTATAATTAATTAGATTATTTTTACTAAAATAACATCTACATGTACATACTAATTTAGTCTCATAGAAAGAATCTGTCTTTATTAAGAGTCTTGACAAATATCAATATTGTATTCTTTGCATAGGTATAGCTTTTTCTCCATTTCCGAAATTGCGCTTTTCACCACATTTTTTTTCATCCACGTTTTTTTAAACTCTACAGTATTTCTTCTTCTTTAGTTCTATGGTATTTATGGTATTTTCTGAAAAAGTCGGTAACACATTTTTTTTAAATATTTTTTATTTTGTTAGATTGCCATCAGTCACTTTTATTTTTTCAATCAAAATTGTGCTCATTTTTTATTAATTTATTCCTAAGGCTTGATGTAGTCTACGATCATCCTGACATCATATTTAACTACTCAATCTCTTGCTCGGAATCTAGATCCAGCGGAGAACAATCGTCGTTTTATAAAATTGAAGCTATTTTGGCCTAGTTTATCTGTTGACAGCACTCTGTCATCTATTTAATGTAATAATATAATGCTATATGAGAAAATTTGGCTGAACAAAACAATTAACTCAAATAAATCACAATAATAAGAAATTGGAAACAATTGCAAAAGTTACACAAAGCCCAATAATACGTCAAAATATCGTGTAAAATCTTCATTACAGTAAAATGACGGAATTTACCGGGATGGCGCAAGTATTTCCTGCGAGGTCTCGACGGTAGTTGGTTTGAGACTTTGTCGCGATCCGATGATAAATATGAAAAAGGTAGCGATATTTCGTTGCGGCATACGTCAAATCTACGTAGATCGGGGTTCTAGGGATATACAATCACGCCACTTTTTTAGCGGTTTATTATAATACCTACTATGATTGGTACACTTTTCTTTTTACGTATCTGTTCGAGCCTCTCATTTCATTATGGTTCTGAATAATTTATTGGAAAGTTTTAAAATTTATATATAAATATCCAATATATGGATTTAGAATGCATATAATTATAGTTTATATTATGTCTATAAATTATGAAACTTACTATATAAAGTAAAATAAAAATGGATATTAACTTTAACACACTCTAAATACGTTTTGATTTTATCATCTAACATTTGTTTTAAGCATAAGAGAGCCAAGTTCTTGTATATCTGTATTCCAAGAACATATAGACGTGGGTATTTAATATATATTTTTATATCAAATATCCAGATGATCCAAAGATCATCAAAGAAAAGAACATCAAAGATCCAAATAACAACAGAGAATGTTAAAATTCTTTTTTTTTTTTATTTTAATTGATACAGAAAATTTTATAATTTCCAGATATGATATAAAGTGTATTATTAATTATATAGACTCTAGATCCATATATTACACGCTTCATACCTCCACAAATTGTTAATAATAAGTATCTTGACAAATAATAGACAGACAAAAAAGTGACTCTATAAGGATCCTTTTTTCTTTTGAAGTATGGAACCGTAAAAAAACAATTGTAACGTTAACCTTTTGTTCATTAAATTAAATTAATTTTAAGATAGGAAATACCTGTATGGGTTCTCATGTGTAATTTCAAGTTGGAGGTCTGTATGAAGGCCTTGCCGCATATGGAGCATACATACGGTTTTTCCCCCGTGTGTGTTCGATGGTGGGTGTTTCGCGTCGACTCATGGCGAAAGCTATTAACATAATTTTTGTCATGAATTTCGGAACTGTTTTTTTTTTATGAAAATTTCACCAATGAAGTTAGTTTAGAAATAATTCCACAAATGAAGAAAATTTAAGATGAGGCAGTGGTTAAATGGAAGTTGAATTTTGTATGAATAGTTAATTACTAATTGTAAATTTGTTATTATTATTTGTAATTGAGGCCAGTCGTGGCGTAGGGGCACAAAGTGTGACTGTAAACGCGACTGGTTGTGGGTTCAATCGTTCCCCGAGTGGGGATTCGGAGAGATTAAATATTTATTTAAATTTATATTTCCATTTCTTCGCTCTGGCGTCGAGACAAAGCGCGGCGTTGAGTGCCGCCACTCAACATGTAATGCCTCCAGAATTCGGCGGACTGTGGGGAACGGAGTGCCTTAACACTAGATTCCCTTTGACTACCCTGCTGTGTACAGCATACAGCGTACAGCTGATTTAATTAAATTTAATTTTAAAATTTTTGTTTATATATATTTTTATATGTATATATTTCGTAAAATACTTATATTGTAGGTGTAAAATTGGCATGCCGTCAACATCAGTATATTGTATTAAAATTTGTACTTTTTTGTTTTTAATCTTGTTAGTCTTCGCGGTATATGTATTGTTCTAAATAAAGAAATAAATAATACAGTCACTTCCTATGCAGATCATATTACGGGGGTGGTACATCGCGAGGCATAAGCTGAGTTTTGCATGTGTATGAGTGATCACTAAAAGTAGAGCCGAACAAAAAACTTTTAAAAACAAACTTTATTATTAGAGATATTATTAGAGATCAGTAAAAAAACGTGAAAATAAAAAATAATTCTTCTACACCAAACAATAAATTATAATAATTTTTTCTCGCGATTGATGTGTCGTTTGTGTAAATAATGAATCATTCCGTTCAAGAACACTTTTTTCCCTTCTTTATTATTTAGTTACTAACACTTTTATATTCTTGTATATTTAAAGTTTACACTTTTATATTCTTGTATATTTAAACTTTCCAATACTAAATAAAATATCTACGCGAAGACATACACAGGGCACACTGGGCACAAGAGTTTCAACTGCGAAAAATAATGACGGACGAAGATTGTGAAGTCGTGTTCGTCGGTTAGTAAAGCTAACGTAGAAAAGTCGAAAAATTGCACACAAGTTGCGTATGAGAAAGGTAAGTTGTCGAGAATGTTAACTGACAAGCAAAAAGAAGAAACAAGTCGATATTGGAAGTGACAATCTTGAAAAGTACCAAGCAGGCCAGGGAAATTTTTGTCAAGTCTTGTGACCACGGACGACATGGATCTACCACTTTGATCCTGAACCTATATAATAAACGAGCGGAGGATCTGACGCCAAAGAAATTTAAAACGCATCTCAGTAGGACAGGTTATAGAGTTCATTTTTTGGAACGCTTTTGTAATATGGGAGCCACTATGTTCACTAGGTTCACAGGGCTATGTTCGCCGATCAAGAAGCGGGTATTGATCTGGTGAACACTGCCATTCGTCAGACTTCTATGCCAGCAACTTCTTTCTTTTTCCTCGGCTCATGGAACACCTCTTGGGATAGATTTTGACGTGACGTGATTGTCGCGTTTTTTGGGTTTGACGCTGGCCAAGGACTATTTATATGGAATTCTGAGTTTAGAAAAGGGTTTAGTGTTACTTTATTGTTTTCAAACTGCCACTAAATAGAATGTAATATATACTGCGATGATCGCCTTCCGCCATTCCACAGGCAATGCCTCTGCCTGCTGAGGTATAAGTGATAGCAAGTCGGTTACCGTTTGTCGCAGTAGAGGCAGGCGAACTGCTTGAGGTCGGAGTGCACGCGGCGGTGCGAGGCGAGCAGGCGGCGCGACGGGAAGCGCTTGTCGCACACGTCGCAGGCGCACGGCCGCGCGCCCGTGTGCCGCGACATGTGCACGCCCAGCTGGCTGCTGTCGCAGAACCTGCCCCCGCACACACCATGTCAAATAATGTAAATCGAAATTATATATATATTATATATTTATTTAGATTATTTGACTTTGACTTTGAATTGTCTTGACAGACATACAGACTGACGGAAAAATGTTATGAAATGATTTTGATTACGGAACGCTAATGATGAGTATGTGTCCCCAATTGTAATGAAGTTTTCTGAAGAGTATACCTTTTGTCACACACGTGGCAGCAGTGCTTCTTCTCGCGCTGCTGGCCGGTGTGCACGCGCACGTGGCGCCGCAGCGCGCACAGCTCCGCGAACGTCTTGTCGCAGGCGTCGCAGGCGTAGCGCTGGGACTGCATGTGGCGGCGGATGTGGCGCCGGAACCGGCTGCGCTCTGCCGGACGGCACGCGACTGTATCACACTTATGAACTTTCGACTTATCGACCACGCTGTATTGACTGACACACACAGAAAGACAACTCACTTCGCAACGCAGAAAAAACTGAACTGTTGCTGGAAAGTATGACAATGTACGGAACAAGAGTTTCGTGAACGGAATATTAAAAATTATACGTCTTTCCGCCGAATCATAAAGCTTAAACAAACGAAGTTGCGGGTGACAACTCATAAATAAAAAAGATATATATTCTTAAGAGCAGTAACATTCATACTAAGCGATTAACACATACATACAAAGTGAATATATGTATGTTTATACATTGTATGTTTAAAAGTTACCTACGAATAAAGGTTATATATAAATATACCTGTAAATTCTTTTAGACATTTATTGCAAGTCCAATTATTGCCGTTATTATGTAAAGCAGAATGTATTTGAAGATCACTTTCACAGATGAATGATTCCTTGCATTGTCCACAGCTGTGTGGTTTTGTACTTAAAATGTTATTACTGCGACATTCCTTTAAGTGAGCTCTTAAGATTTTCGATTTTATGAACTTCTGGAAATATATATTTTTAATTCATATTATTTGCTTCATCATACTTGATATTCTCTCATAAGGAACTGTTGTGAGTCAGTGGGGCAGTGTTTCAATGTAAAGGCGACAGTTGTAGATTCAATTCCCACTCAGGGATCTAAACTATTTTCAGCTACTCGCTTTAGTAAGACAACTAAACTAAATTACAATAACCCGAAAATTGGGCGGGTAGTGGGAGTTAGTGTTATAACACTAGATGCCTGCTATAAACAGGATACAATGTAAAGAAAAAAAACTACACTGGCTTTAATTATAGCTTAGATTATATTATATACTTACATCAAAATATACTATTTTCAATAATTATTTCTAATGATTTTAGCATAAATTATATTTAGGCATTTTTACCTTTGAACACAATTCACAGCTGAGACATCGTTTTATTTTATTTTTATGTATAGTCTTTGGTTTGGTTAGTGTCAAATCTGTAAATTATATGCACTATTTAAGATCGTTATATTATTTCTTTTATTATTTAATGAAATTAAACATTACCTTCTTTTTGTGATGACATTGTCTCACTGTAATGAAAATAATGCATAGCTGAGTTTATATAAATAAATATATTTTATTCAAAATCAAGTATAAATCAGACAGGTCCGGCATGGAGCAGAGGCACAAGCCAGTATCTGTAAACACCACAGGTTTGATTCCCACTTGGAGAAATGAAAAATTTCTATATGTCGATGCTAAGCGGGGTGTTGAGCTTCACCACTCGACATGTTTTGCATCCAGAATTCGTCGGAAAGTGGGGACCGTATCTTAAAACCAGGCTCACTATGCACACCTTGTTACCCAACAATGTCTCGAAAATTGGATGGCATATAGGGAAAACAGTATCTTAAGACTTGATTTCCTTTTCCTATTCTGCTAATGTGGGACAACTTGAAGCTAAAAATGTAAATAAGCCAATGCGATTTACCTTCTGATGTCTTTTGGAGGTTCCTTATGGGCATCAGTAACGAAAAAAAAATCATCTTCTAAATATTCAATTTCTGCAAATTCAAAGTTATTTTAAATTTATATTTTAATTTAAATTTGTATTTAAACATGTTCAAATGTGAAATGTTATTGAACTGCATTATTTCTACATTCTAGATTTCTTATTTCCATTATATTTGGAATTTATACTTCTAAATTATTAACTTAATATGTAGTTGAAATAATATATTGAAATATAATGAGATTTCAAGGTGTTACCTTCGTGATCATCAAGTCTTTCTATTATGTAACTAGTTTTTTTGTTTATGTCATCTTCTATGTTTCCTATGTGTTTATTAAGTTGGCTTACAGGATGTATGTCAGCTGTACTTTTGTTATTTATATCAATAATTGTTGTTTGTGTTCCTATATCCTTTTTATCAGAGTATCTGGTTAAGTAAAATATAAATTATTTTTCTGAAATAATATAAGATCATTTTCTTATTAAAAAAGCTACTTACCTAAGATTTTGATCATAATCACTATTACTGCTTGGCTTTATTAATTTTCTTAGAAAATTATCAGTGTTGCAACACTTTGTTTTAAACTCATAGAAATGCACAATATCATTGTGACAAGTTAGACATATTTGTAATGGGAGGTTTTCTTCTAGTTGAACCTAAACAAATATTCAATATTGAAAATGTTATATATCCTAAAGAATAAATATAATTAGTCATTTTCTAGGATTTGTAACAAACAGACTTACTTTAATACATGAAACAGCTGAAAACATATCTGCAAATTTTAAGTGTCTAGTTTTAGACTTAAGCGAAATCATATTACTTTCTGTTGACAAACAAACTCGACAAATAGATTTTAGATCAATGTTTTCCTCTAATTTCTTTTTAAATTCTCCATTGAAAGTTGTCTCTATATTAGATTTCTCAGGAACAATTGTATCATCTAATAATATTTTTGCTTGATTTATATCAACAATTGCAGTAAAAGGAATTTCATTTTCCAAATCTATAGAAGAATCAATTTTCACTTTTTCCTTATTTGCCATATTGTTCTTAAGCTTATTGTTTGAACATTTCAATCATCAAAGTATAAAATTGTGTAAAAGCAAATACATTAAAGATACCAAAGATATGAAATCCCTATTTTGAAATCATACTTAACAGAATATTATTAGTTACACTTGACGTATAAAAACTTTATATTCACTCATACCACCAGTTCTGTTAAGTTTGGTTTTTTGTGCATGGCAAAAAGGTTGATGTTGCACATTATTAAATAATTATGTTATAGTACACAATGCAGATCAATTCAGTTCTCTTATGTATTGTGTGGTGCTTGAAACTGAGTATGACTAAACTCTATAACTTTAAAGAAAGGAACATCATACTCTAGTGTTTAGTGTATGAAATGGTAATTGTGGTTCTTTGATAATGGCGTTCCGAGCATGCCAGTTTAGCACATATCACTTCGCCAAAGTCACGTTGTGTGGACAAGATACGAAGTAGGTTGGTAAAAAGGAGATAATGTTGTATGTTTAGTGTTTACAATTATTGATGTGACTTAAAATTTGACACATGTCAACTAATAATGTTAATGACATCAGTCGTCACTCGTGATCACAGAACACAAAGGATGATTTACGTTTATACCTAATGTGTTCAAATTTTTTAAAAAGTGTCAGAAAAGTACGGAAAAATCAGGGCGCCATTACTTTTTGCTCCTAACGATATATCATGTGAATTATTGTTTATAGGCGATTTTAAAACTTACTATAACAAAAAAAAATAAATTAGCTTCACGCTGTATCCCGCACACAGCAGAGTAAGCATAGGGAACCTAGTGAACCTAGTGTTACCCACTCCGTTCCCCACGTTTTGCCAAGTTCTGGAGGCATTGCGTGCTAAGTGGCGGAACTAAACGCCGCGCTTTGCCTCGACACCAGAGCGAAGAAATGGAAATATAAATTTAAATAATAAATATTTCACCTCCTCGAGTGGATCGAACCCACGACCAGTCGCGTTTACAGTCACACTCTGCCGACTGTGCCACGACCGATCCCCACAATGACTTGGAACGTTCAATATAGAATTTTAATCTATAAAGGAGATACCTCTTGTCTTGTGACCAACAGATTAAAATTATCTAGTTCTTTTTTTGGACAAATATTTTATAATTATAATAATTTTCTTAATGACCGTCTAAAATAGATACAAAACAACAACGGCTCGCAAATAACATAATAGGCATTGCACTTCAAAGAGTAAAGTAATATAATATTCTGAAAAGAAAGCCCATGATTTTTTCGGGCGACATTTACAAATTGAATACGAACCAATACCAACGGTTTACTTAATGGGTCGGGCAAAAGTATTTTCCTATTTTGTATGTATTATCAAACCTCTTCCAGCTGTGATATTCTGAAGATCCAATAAATAAAAAAAAACTAGGTCCCGCCATTTTTTTGCCAAGTTATTCAAGCCAGCAAAATAAACGTATATGACGAAGAAATTCGGTACAGCTTAAAGTTTTATTATAAAAAAAGGTAAAAATGCGACGAACACCGCGAATAAAATTTGTGCGGCTTACGGACCTAATGCGGTATCAATAGCACAAATGTGGTTTAAGGGTTTCCAGTCCGGAAATTTTAGGGTGAAAGATGAGGTTCGCTCTGGACACAGATAAAATCAGTGCCATCCTTGAGAAAGTGGAGCAAGATCGACATATTAGTAGCTACGATATTGCTGAATACCAATGTCAGAAATGGACCAAATTAAAACGGAACTACACGGGAAGAACTAGCTTCCAATTAAAAAACACTCATCAAAATCGGTTGACCCTGTCAAAAGTTCTGATGTTACAAATATTTTAAAGAAAAGAAAAAAATACAATCGAATCGGATCCCATAATCAGAACCTAATCAAATTTTCACCAAACTATCCTTGCAGTGAATCCTTTCGAATAAATAAAGAATCAACGGAACCGGTTGGCATGATTAAGTTATTGGTCTATTTGTCGCGCACATACTTAATGCAAATTCAAAAAAAAAAGACCAAAAAAATGGGACCACACGGAAAGGACCAGGTTTCAAATAAAAAAAATCAAAGTCAAAAGTTCTGAGGTAACGAGCATAATAAAAATACCGTCGAAATGATAACCTCCTTTCCTTTTTTTTACATTTTTAAAGTTTTATTCCACACTTAGAACAGAAAAAAGGGCGTGGGTTTAAATCTCGCTACGTTAAAATTTTTATACATTTTATTAATAAGTAACCAGTTCTTATAAGAAGTCAATTAAAAATGTATGTAAAAATACATGCGACTCGAACACACTTCAATTTGTCAACTTTTACAAATTGTACTATATACTATTTAGAGTACGGAATCCGCAGTGGACGTGTGCAGGACTATATAATTTTGTAAAATGTATTTTATAAATATATATCTTGCATTTATTCTACGTTTACTCTATTATTTCATAACAATAATAACAAAGAAAAACACATGTGCATAAGCTCACATCCACTGTCCGAGCTCTCTCTATATACGTCTTTTAAGTTGTAGTACAAATTTAAGTCTTTTTTCATTTCTATAAGTTTATTATTAAATTATGAAATATACGTAGATGTTTAATAGCTACGAAGTAGTAGATACTATATATAATCAAAACAATTATATCAATATAAGACTATACATTATTATCAAATAAAAATGTGTTCTTAAAATTTACTTATATCTATTCACGTAAAGAAAATTTTATATATGATAGCAAATATTTGAAGTAATATTGTGCCCCTTGAGATAAACCTGACCTGTAGAGAGATAAGGGGTGGAAGGGTCTCTGTCGGACAGACCCGGACAAGCGAGACGGTGACCGACCGGTGGACAACTTCGCACAATACTTTTTGCATCCATTTGGCTGCGACTTCGCTGGATAAATCTTAAGCATTTTTATCACCAATATGTTTATTGGAATAACATCAAGCGGTGACAACGTCAACTCCCACTACGATTACTTGATTTGAACAAACAAGAAGGTGAGGAACACTTTCTGCTTATCAAGGGTCATGTGAGCCAATCATTTTATAAAAGTTTATTTATAAGTTAACAAATGTATTATTTGTCTTTTCTAATGTTTTGTAGATTAATGATGGTGAGATGTGCGTACATTAGGTAATTAAAAAAATTGTGAGTAACGCAAACTAAAAACGTTACAAGTATTAAAATATTTGCAAGTTAACAAGTATTTCGTTAAGAAATTTTCAATGTTACTTAGTTAACGTTTACAAAGAACAAACACAACATTTGATTTCTGTTATTCGGTTACAGGTATCGGTTTTATTAATAAGTATCCAATACTTATAATTACGATAATGGCACTGGATTTTATTGCTGGATGTATTGGTGGTAAGTAAAAATATATATAATTAAATCTTTTAGCATCTCACATACTTATAATTGCACTGCAAGCATTGTAATCTTCGTACTTAGTATTGTATCTTATCATTCCTTTCAATCTTCAGGTTGTGCTGGAATTATTGCTGGTCATCCATTAGATACCTTAAAAGTGCATGTACAGTCAGGTAGAGGTAGTGCATTAGAATGCGCTAGAACTCTTTTAAAAGGAGGAACATTATCAATGGCGTATAGAGGAGTTGGGGCTCCTTTAGGTGGTATTGCGGGAATAAATGCTATAGTTTTCGGTGCTTATGGAAATACAAGACGAGCGCTGCCTAATCCAGATTCTTTGTCGACACATGCAATAGCAGGGGGTATTGCAGGGATGTTACAAAGTTTTGCCTGTGCACCAGTCGAACTAGTAAAAACACGACAGCAGCTGGCGAAACCTAACGAGGGCATACCTACCGGTGCGTGGAGTGGATCCCGTTATATTTTGCGAACTGGTGGATACAAAGCACTATTTCGGGGCTTGGGTATAACAATAGCTCGAGATAGTCCAGCTTTTGCTATTTACTTCACATCATACGAAGCGATGACTCGAGGAGATCAGTCGGTCATGAAAGTGTTTACAGCTGGTGGAATAGCGGGAGCACTGTCATGGATCTTACTGTATCCTATAGACGTTGTAAAATCAAGATTCCAAGGAGATGCTATTGGACAATATTCTAGTGCTTGGGATTGTCTTGTAAAATCAGTAAAGTCGGACGGTTTCAGGTGTTTAGGACGAGGAATTGGTGCAGTAACGTTACGTGCCTTTATAAGTAATGGAGCTTGTTTTACTGCTGTTGCCTGGACCGAGCGAGCTTGGCAGCGTATATTAACTAATGAAACTGGTAATTTAGTTCAAGCAAGTACTATTGGAGAGGGTGTTATATGTGAAAAATAAAAATACAAATACGACATTTAAGAATATAATATTGAACCATCTTTTTATATTTTTAATAAATTTAAAAATATTAAATGAGATAATGGCGATGTGTAATCAAATTATTTGAATCAATTGACTTGTTTCTAAGTACATAGATATTTATTGACACGTTCCTATTGGTTTTGGAATATTTTTTGAATTCTCAATAATTTTTATTTATTAAAAAATGTATATTATGTAAATAAGGCAAAAAAGGTTCATTGTTGAAGTGTATATCTATAATAGAATACTCAATCATTGGCAGTTGAATGGAAAATATATTAGACATAGAATAAAACACAATTTATTTAATTTTGGCTTTTTAGTTCATCCCGTATAAAAACATATAAATGTTTTTTTCAATATATTGAATATTTTGTATTTCACCGTATATCTATGGATGTATAATATTAATACAAATGTTATATGTTGCATCTACATACCTATGAACTACCACGTAAAAAAATCTGTTTTAAATTTTATAGGTCCCTCATAAGTAGACCTTATTCATATGTACCTGTTACATACTAGCGACACACTTGCGCTGAGGCTTCGCTGAGACACGTATAGTGTGGTCGGACTCGTCCAAACTATAATATGTAATATAGTAATCATTTTCATTTTTCCTTTTTATATGTTTATGAGTTGATGCATGCGCGTATGTGCTTACACACACACGCACGCACGCACGCACGCACGCACGCACGAACGCACGCACGCACGCACGCACGCACGCACGCACGCACGCACGCACGCACGCGCGCACGCACGCACACACACACACACACACACACACACACAGTAATACACACTCATGTTGCATATATATATTGTTGTATATAAATATACACAACATGAGTGTGTATTTTTATTTGGAGTTGTAGACCATGCGCTTTGGCTAACTGATGATGATTACGATGATCGATTCGTCTTGCTAGTATAAAAGACAACAGACAATGGTAACATCAAATCGGTATATTGACAACCAGTAGCCATATTGTCAAAATAAAATATAAACAGGTTGGAAGTGTCAGAGCTCCTTTTACGGGAACTATATGCTATAGGGTAAAATATTTTAAATTAATACCTAAAAAATAATCAAGATACCTCAATAGTTTAGGTAGGTTTTTTTTTAATTTTACGATGTTTATCCATACCTGTATTTCGTGTGACGCAGTTACGCATTGATACCAATAACATAAACACATACTATTACAAAAATACTACTAAAGGTTAATCAACTTTGAACTTTCCCGCCAATACCTACGACTCGATTTCGGAATGAGGCGTATGCGGCGGTTTCCCTTTCATAGGTTTATGTGTGCGTGCGTCGTTTTTGACAAATGGCGTTTTATATTATAACAAAGATTTTATTATTTATTTTACTTAAAAAAAAATAAAAAGCTTTTTAATTTTTGGGACATTTTTATTATTGTATCAGGCTTTTATAGTGTAGTTAAAACTGTAGTTTCATTTAAAGTGGTTCTGACACTTCCACCTGAAAATTGTTTTAAAAAGCATTACTGCTAGTTTTCATACTTATTGTTGTAAGTATACCTGTATTATATATGTGCTAATTACATGAATGTGTAACGTTTCATTTTCTATTCGTGTTTTTTATTAAACTTGTAATGTAAGCTCTCACTTCGTGCTCAATTTCATAACTGCAGGAAAGCACCCTATATCTATAGGTTTTGATCACGCGCCATTTTATATAAAATGCAGCAAAAACGACGCATAATTTATTGATGATTGTTTGATGGCATTCACTTAATTATCTAAATTAATAGGGCACTTCCAGTTGACCTAGAATAATGAAATTTGGCAGCTAGCATCTACAGGTGTACTACCTGTAGTTAGTAGTTCAGATAAAAAGGCTCTAGCGAAGCTAAGCCTGAATTTCAGAAAAAGCTCGAGACCTCCAATTTATGTACGGAACCCTCGGTGGGCGAGCACGACTCGCGCTTGTCCGGTCTTTTCATTCTGAATTTGATCTCCTAAATATTTATTATTACGATATTTTTCAATATAACGTGACGAGTAGCCCGATTTGCCGCTCCTTGGATGTGCCGCCCGCGTGCCGTGCACGCCTTGCACGCCCGCTTACGGCGGGCCTGGCAGGACACAGCATTTTTTGCAGATTTTTTTATTTATTTAATTTTTTTATCATTGTTATTATCTTTTTGTATATATTATACTGTGGATCATCCTTAGAAAGACAAACTTTTCCAGTTTATAATGTTAGAAAATTAAAACAATATTTTATACATGTTCGAATTAATATAATATACTATACGAAAATTTCAATACATATAAAAAAATATTTTAAAATATACATGTTATACGATTCATATTACGAATTATCAAAACATTTGGGTAAGCCAGATATTCTAAAATGGATATAATGATATAAAAAATTCACTGATACTACACATGATATTTAGTTAACTATAATATTAATATTTTTAAAGAAGTAGTCAGTCCAAGGCGTTGCTAGTTGTTCGTAACTATGTATTATATCAAGTCTCTTGTAGTTACCTGTAAAAAATTATTATATTATATATTTTATTTTAAATTATTTTATGTAGGAAGATATTTAAATAAAAAGTGTCATTGCCAACCTAAATATTATTGAATATATGATTATAATTAATTTCTGTCATGCTCCATGTGTTGAGGCGGAGGCGGTGGCGGTGGCGGTATCTGCAAGTCGTTGTTAACATGATTCTCCATTAGGCCAAGTTGCTCTAGCATATCATCATTGTCATCCATCAAGTGTACCTAAAATACCAAAAAATATTTAAAAATATATACTAACTTTGAATTGTTTATATAGCATTTTTAAAATTATTATTTTGCAGTGAGGCCAGTCGTGGCGCAGTGGCACAAAGTGTGACTGTAAAGCCGACTGGTTGTGGGTTCGATCCCCACTCGAGGAGATGAAATATATTTACTTAAATTTATAATTCCATTTCTTCGTTCTGGTGTCGAGGCTAAGCGCGGCGTTGAGTTCTGCCACTCAACACGCAATGCCTTCAAAATTCGGCAGAAAGTGGGGAACAGAGTGTCTTAACACTAGGTTCCCTCTACCTACCCTACTGTGTGCGGGATACAGCGTATAGCTGATTTATTTATTTTTTATTATTTTGCAATTTTATGGAAAGAAGGAATATACTATTAGACAAAAAATTGGGCACTATTATATGGTTATTAAAATATTAATTTTAGGTATAAGCTATAATCGACACGAATAAATTTTTTCATTACTGCAGTTGTGTATAAAAATTTAGATTTCAAAGGACGGAAGGAGGAAGAGGAAGTAGACCGAGTAGATAGATACCTACATAGTAACGTAATAGAGATTCATGAATTAGTTCAGCTTAATTGAACATTTGTATGTGCTGTTTCATAATATCTTACAAATTAGCTTATTCAAATAAAAAAAAGAATAAAGATCACTGGGTATCACAGTAGTTATGATTGACTCGACCTTTACTAGTACATTTATCGCAAAATATGGTTTCACGTTATACTCATAACAATAACAGTGACGTGATATAAACAAAGAAAATATTGCAAACGTTACATTATGTTATATTTTAAACTAATTTGTTTAAAATTTGTAAACTAATGTTTGTCTGTCATATTGTAAGTTTAGAAAATACTATATCAATTATAGTATTATAGTAAAGATGTATGAAGCCAATCAATAAGTATCTAGGTATTATACAAATTATATAAAAGTCAGAATCATAAAAGCAACATTTTCCCAAGTCAATTGTAAACCTCTAAATACTAAGTAAAATTTAACATCCAGGTTGTGGATTCAATCCCACTCGAGGAAATTAAATATTCATTTAAATTTATATTTGCATTCTCGCTCTGGTGACAAGGCTAAGCGCGGCGTAAGCGCGGCGCGGCTAAGTTCGGTAAAGAGGGGAACGGAGTATTTTAACACTAGGTTCCCCCTGCCTACTCTGATGTGTCCGGGATACAGCGTGAAGCTGATTTAATTTTGATTTTATCTATCAGCATTCCTTACATCAGGTAAAGCGGTGCGGTGCTGTCCGTGTCGAGCTGTTTCAGATAGTAGAATCTTTTGACGCTTCTCCTCCATGAGGCGCTCACGGTGTTTGTGTATATAATCATACACGTTCGGCAGCCCCATAATCACGCAAGCTGACAATGCTGATCTATAGATATTCATGTCTGTTGCTTCGTACCTAGTTATTAAATTATATGAATTTAAAAATAAATATCTAATTTGCTTTTTTTTGCAATAAAAAAGGAAAAAAGAACTTACTTGACAAAATTAAGTATAGTTTTGATCTTACCTGTTTTAGGTACTTATAAATATTAAATATTAAAGAATCGAATTCTTTCAACGTAAAACTAAAATTTCTTTTATAACTATTTTCACTCCATGAACGGAAACGGTACATAAACAAGTTATAATATATTTTTAACATTTTCATAGTGCTATTCCACACTTAGGAACTAATAGAACTAACTTCTAAATAAGTAAGTTATAGTATAATTATTTTTTTTAATATCTATAATTACCATTCGTTAGTTTTTTCATCATAGCATTCTACATGATATATCGTCGTAACACCATTGAAGCCACCGATGGCAAAAATCATGTCGTCAATCACTTCTATAGCAAAGTTGCTGCGGGGATTGTACATGTCCGGCACCGGCGACCACGCGTTCGTGTTCGGGTCGAACACTTCTCCACTACACATTCTTGAAATGCCATTGAAACCACCAATGACGTAGATCTAATGATAATGGGAAGAAGTAACAGAAATGTTTTGCATTCTTAAGAAAGATCAATTACTCGGTTAATAGAAGGAAGTTAGGTCTATCTATTTTTTTTATATTCTCAATGACATGATAAATATATCCGGTCAGGTGCGATTCGGACTCACCGACCGCGGGTTTCGTTCCAATTTCAGGATTGTAGGTCATCGGGACGTACAATTTATGAAAGTAGAATTTGTTTGTTAAGTTGTATGCTCGCATTTTATATGAAATTAAATATAATAATAAAAATAAAATTATAAGTTTGTTATGGTTTATATCTGTAAAATAATAAATATGAATTTTAAATTTTTTGGGTTTTCTTTTAATTGTACTGCATGTCTCACTTCTTGCCAAATTTCATAATTGTAGGCCTCCGGGAAATACCTTTTTACTTTGTTTTTATAAATGACAGTAATCTATTAAATATCATCTATCCATGTCCATGTCCATGACGACCGCGTCTTCAATAAGTATTCGGAAAGGCATGTAAAAATATAATAAAATTAATAATAAATAAAATGTATATCAATGTAATTGTATTATACCTAAATACCTTGTTGTGGTAAGCAATGCAGGAAACACCGGAGCGGCGGGAGCGCATGGGTACCAAGTTCGTCCATTGATTAGTGTCTGGATCGAAGACTTCTACACTGTTCATACATTCTTGCCCATTAAATCCACCGGTTATGTAAATTTTATCTAAAAATTAAAAAGAATAGTATCTAAAAATAAATATTATATTAAAAGCGTATAATACGTTAGGAAATTATGTTAGATATGTATACTGTGTACATACTATCCAGAGCAGCAGCACTTGCGTCAGATCTTTGAGCATTCATAGGTGCCACAAGAGACCACTGGTTGGTGCGATGGTTGAATCGTTCCGCTGTATTCTGACGATGATGGCCATCATACCCACCCATAGCGTAAATAGTCTCGCCGAGTACCGCCACAGATACATAACATCGACGGGCATTCATCGGTGCTACCTACGGATAACTTTTTCTCAGATATACCTAATACATTCTAGTTACAAATATAACATTACTAATATGACAACGTAATTTATGTAACCTCTCGCCAAATTTTAGTGACTGCATCGAAACAACGGCACGAGTTGAAGTAGTCCATCCCATCAAATCCACCTATAACATAGATGCTGTTGGCGAGCACTGCGGTGCCGTGGTAAGCGCGTGGCCCAGCAGAGTCTACTTCTTCAACCTTAATAAAATTTATAATATATTTAATCCCCCATATGTTGCGTCGTATTTATATTTTGTCTAAACTTCATATATGTATTTATATACTTATTATTTATTCAGCTTAAACCGTATCTTATGCCAAATCTATGCATCATATTTCTTTTCTGTACTTTTTTTACCGGTCTTTCGTATAAAGCATGTCTTTGTCTCAGGAACGCTTGGAGATGCGTTCCTGAGATAAACTTTTGACAGACAGACAGAGAGACGGACGGACAACTCCGTCCTTTTTGGGCAGACTCGACCGGATCATTACCACCCCCGGCATTTAAAACCGGCGTTAAGTAGTGGCTTTATGCCACTGCGTTTCGCATCAGGTAATGCCGGGCCCCGGCGCCCAACCCATCTTAAAGGCCGGCAACGCACCTGTAGCTCCTCTGGGGTTACACGGGGTCGTGGGCGGCGGTAATCACTTACCATCAGGTGACCCGCACGCTCGTTTGCCGTGTCTTTTCCATAAAAAAAAAAAAAAACAACATATTTTAAGAGTTCCTTTTTTCCTTAAGAGGTAAGAAATCCTAACCAGCAGCCGTGCCCAAAAAATATTAGTTTTTATACATAATAATAGTTTTTATATATCACAAAATTTAAGAATAACATTTTTATTACATTTTACAACAAAGTGCAATCCAGCTAAAAACTATTTAATTCATTTAGTTGAGGAAACTATTTTTATGTAGATATTTACTAAGGTTTTATTAATTATACAGTATATACTTTTTACAGTTACAGTAATTATTGCTATTAGTCTTAAGGGTAATAATACCTTTATCCAACGATCCGCTCGTGTGTCATACGTTTCAATAAAAGCTGTTGGTGAGCCGCCACTCCAACCTCCAATAGCGAATAATACCTATTTAAAAATAAATATTTATAATATTTTACACGATGACGCTTACTTAAAAATATATATTAAATACCTATAGCTAAGTCTCAACAATCTCTAACTGCGACACAATCGCTAAAATGGAAATAACGACGTAATCATGATAACATTAAACATATGAGCATCGAATACATATGACTGTATTTTTTAGGTATATATATTTTAATAAATAAATAATAAATAACAATTGACCTCATGTGGAACTCGAGGCCGTGCTATCTCCGGCGTCGCTACCTCTCCATCTCTCTGCGCAATCATTTCTAAATCGTAAAGAAACTTGAGAGTTTCTATTATTATAGGCCGTGACCTCTCATTTCCTGTTACATATGGATGGTCCTTAACATTCTCAAGGAAAAACTGAAAGTAATTAATTAATAACACTTTTTTAATACGGATTATTTAATAAGACAATGACGTCTCTATAACTACCAGATTGGAGAACATAATTTGTCGTCGCTGGTCTTACTTGTGTGTCCAGCAATCCCAGTCGTATACTGCCCATCAGCTTAACAGTATGTTGCCAACGTATATCCGGATCATAGTTAACCCAGCGTAAAACAGATTCCCATACAACTTCCTCACTTTTAACATTCAGTTCATCTTCCACGATAATACTATTCAATTCATCAATAGGAAGATGAAGAAACTCGTCGCTCTGTGTGGCTACAGTTACAAAATAACGAAGCAAATATCTTCTAGAGTCAGCTTCCAATTTATAGCAAAAAGTTCGCCTGTGGTATAATAAATAATATAATAATTTACTTAAAACTATTTAAATTATAGAATTACTTTCAGAATAACATACATTAAGTGTTATATTTTCGATCTCTTAACATTAATAGAAAAATAAATTCTTGCATATAAGTTTATTTTACGAACCTAGCGAACATCATAATGCCGAGGCAGTTTTTTGGACTAAGCGAAGTCCTTAAATGTTCACAGCACAGCTGTAGTACTCCCAGGAAGGCAAGATAGTCGGCGGTCATCAGAAGTTCATGCACGTTTACATCAGTCACTTCGATGCGCCGGAGGTAAGCATATTCAATCAACAAGAGCAGGATTTCCGAACGCACGCCAGATATTAACACATCGCTTTGCTCTCGCGAGTGTAGAGTCGTAGTAAATAATGCCCTAGGAAAATTTTAATAAAAATAATGTTATTTTATATTTCAATTAGTATATTTTATATCACGCTTCTTTTACATGATTCAAGGTAGGCAGGGAAACCGTGGCAAAATCTCCTGCCCTCTATTTATAGCTCATGTAAAAAGTTTCCTGCAAGCAGTCTTTTTTAATAATTATTGGAAAAGAATTGGAGCCCACGAGCATTGTAAATATGGCATATTCAAACAAAATAAAAAAAGAAACATAAAGTTAAAACTTTTTATAATTGGAAATCGAACCCACAATCATCATGTGTACGGTCAGGCACTATAGCCAAGCTTAGTCTTAATTTACAATATGTACATTTAGTATGATATTAGTATTACGGGAGAAGTATGGGATTCTAACAAAAAGTATGGACTGCAGGCGGAGAGTATAGCGCGATGGACAGGGAAAGCGGCGCCGTCATCCGCGCGGACTATCGCGTCACACAGCAGCCGACACTCGCGCAGGCGGTGGAGCGCTTGCATCGCCGCCACCGACATGCACCGCCCGGTCTCGCGACCCGCCGTCTAACACAAACTTAGTTAATTAATTAAACTAATTACTAACTAACTTTATTTTATCGCTATTCACTGAACAGTTTTCCTTTAATAGATGGATGGATGTCCTAAAAACTTACTGTGTTATTCGGGTCATTTTCCATTTTGACGACTTTATTTAACGTATAGTCATTATTAAAATATTATTTCTCATTAAGAATCCAAACGTGGAAAGGTTCACGATACTAACGAGATTTAGTTTCATAAATTTATAAAAGTTACCGTAAAAAAATATTAAAAAATTAGCAAAATCAAGTCATTTAATAAAACATTTTAGGTTAGCAAAAAAATTATAAATATGTATGAATGACAAATATGTCAAACCTTTTTCTTGCAGCTGACATTACTGGATATTATTATTTTCATATTAGTAGTCGCCTAGGTGAAGTCAAAAACTAAATAAATATTTTTTTACATACTAAAGGCTGTTAAGAGCATATATGTACGAAGTATTGTATAGTATCTACTATAAATAGGCATTGTAATAGACTTTTTGCAAATATTTTTTTGTTGAAAAGCAAACCTTTGATGGGTGGTGTATCTTCAATAAATGGAAATGATGAAAATGAATAAAACAAGAAATTTTAAAACAATATTAAATGTATTTCAACTTGAGTATACTTTGTTATAAATAATAAAAGAAGTTATCATATTACATTATCATGTTATAATAAAAGAAGGTAAATGTACAGTTCGCGAGGTCTAAGCTGGGCTTTGCATTTGTGTCAGTGTTTACATATAGTGTCCGTCGGCGCCCATCAAGCTCTTTCCTTACTTGGCCCAGACAGAGTTTGTGCTTTTTGACAACCGCTGCAGTATCACATATTTAATTTTTGTGTTCTATTTATTAAAAGTGACACAAGAATGAAAAAATGTATGAGACAAAGCAGTAAATAAACATCAGGGACACAACGCTGTTCTTGATGATAGAACGGACAGATGCATTATTAATTTAAGCGACACTCGTCAGACGAGAGTAAAAATTATAAGGATGCAATCTGGCGTTGAAAGATTTATTGTTGGAACTTTTTAATGATTTCTAATAATAAACTTCATTTTCTTAAATATTTTTCTGGCTCTACTATACTATCAGTCACACGAATGTAAATCTTGGCTTTAGCCTCGTGAACTGTACGGGTATCTAGCTGTAAAAATATTTACAATGATTATTATTACTTTAATTTCTTTGATCATATCTAAGCACATTCCTATGTTAAATCTAGGCAATTGTATTTTTTGATTCGACACAACATTTATGTTAACATGTGACTTACATATTATATGTGACTTACATTGGTTATAAATGATTAGACTTAAAGTTATTGTATTAATTTATTGGTTTGACGACTTCCCTGGCGGTGATCCCCTCAGCGCGGAGCCTTGATAGAAGTGATTTATAGACTACGGGAGCAAATGGTAAGACTACACCGCGTTGTTGGATTTCACCTGAAATGATAATAACAATGTTACCAGATATTTCTTAAAATAACTTTGACACCGACGGCGATGTGGTAGAATTGTTAGTAGTGACATATGAAATTGAGTACCAATCAAGATTACGTTACATTATTTTCGTTTCTTTAACTAGGCCCTTTGTTAGTAATACAAAGCGCGTTATTACATACCACCACCTAGACGCATTATTTCTGAAATGGATGTAGAGTTGAGAATGGAACGCCGAACCACTAGGGTAGATAAGCAGAAATTTGCTCATCTCCTGCTAAATGTGGAACATGAGTGAAGATAAAGAATATAATAATGTATCTCCACAGTACTTTGAAATGTAGCAATGTATAAGGTAGATATAATATATCGGCTTCTTCATGTCGTTCATATCAATTTGATTAATAAATCCAAGAATATTTAGTGTGTGTAAATGAATTTTTTATACGACCTCTTGACCTATTACATTTAATTAATTTGTTATTTACTGAAAAATACATTTTTGATTGAAATTACCATCGAGCACCATCTTAGCGGCAATAGCAGTGGGGAAGACCCACGGTCCTCGCCATAGCGGTGTGCGAGGCGGGGTTCTTCTCCGCGCACCGTCATTGTCACTTCCCGCCGTTCTTTCTTACCGTCGCTCCACGTAACACCTATCTCATGTCGAAGAACTACGAAGTCGGTTTCATCTTTTTCTATTAAAGTAAAAAAATAAATTTATTATATATTTTTTTAAATATCAATTTAAGAAAGAACATTTAAAATATAACATAATTATAACAACGTTGGAGATCATAAAAATAAAAAAAAAGTTCCAGTTGAATTTACGATTTCCCTTATTGCAATAGTAATTTGGAAAGTAACTTAAATAGTTAATAATAAATATTAAATCGAAAATGATTACCCAGTTGAAGTTTTTTGCCGAGGTAATGGCTTATAGTGTCCAAAGGCGTATTGAGTTTGACAACAGGCTCGTCGCTCAGTAGCCCGAGCGACTCTATGGCCTGTGCTCCGGTAGCGCCGATGCGCTCCGCCAAACGAGTCTTGAGATTCTCATAAAAGATCGATTGATCAATCAATCCAAGTAGTTCACATGCAAATTGTTGCTGTCGAATAAAAATATAATAAATAAATGCCTGCCTGCCTTTTATTTTATACATTGACTCCCGGCAATTATATTTATTACTCAGGTAAAGTAATATTATAGTATTTTAAGCATTGCGAAGGTATTGTATAAAATACCTGAATAATACAGATTGCCGGTAGCAAATATAAGCGTATTGATAAACGATTGTATAGTCACGTAGTGGCTGTGGTGTCGCAATGGCATAGTGTATGACTGTAAATGTGACTGTTGTGGGTTCGATTTATATTAGGGGAATAAACTTTCATGTCCTCGCTCGCGGTAACAAAAAAAAACGCGGCGGCGTGCGTGCTGTCATTCAACAAGCAATGTCTCGAATATTATATGGAAAGTAAAAAACGGAATGTCTTAACACTAGTTACCTTTGCCTACTCTATTATACTCGAGATATAGTAGGAATTTAAAAAAAAATATTTTTTTTCGCAACGTACAAAGTAATTTCTAGATATAAACAAAAAATACGAGTTTTTGTACTCACCCATGTAATTTCCGGACCCTCAGGGTGCAGAGATGGGTGGGGATTGGGGTCTACGAATCCAAAAAGCTGCATCGCTTTCATTGTTTCAGCAAATCCTTAAATATTTTTTTGTTAAAATTTATTTACTTAACTATAATTTAAAAGACTGAATGAAGGGAATTATTTGTGTGTTATTCTAGTCGTTCCACCAATTATACCACGTACACGTTATGAAACATTGTATTTGTTACCTAATAAAAGTACCAAAAGTATTTAGGGTAACGGCACCAATAAACGACAAGTAACATTGATCGTAAAATAATTTTTGACCTGTGAAAATAAGGGCTCGACTCGACTTATTTTTAGGATCTCTCGACTTATTTTTAGGGTTAGGTAGCTGTTAAGGAAAAAAGGAACTATATTATCTTATCTTATAAGATCACTTTGTTGTCCATCTTACTGTTCGTATGCCAAAAGCCTTTATCTCAGGAACGCTTGGAGAGATCCGAATTGAAATTCAAACCATATACTGAGATCTACGGCCTCATGATGAAAAATCATATTTTTACATTTACTTAAAAAAAGATTTGGCCTTTTATATAGCAAAAAACTCGCATTTCAACACTACAAAGGGAGTCAAAACTAATAGGTACTAGTACTTCCGGTTGTCCTAGAATTATAAAATTTGGCATCTACTGGTAATATTGAAGACTAAACATTTGTGAAAAATAATAGCCTTAAAAAGAGGGCAAAATTTGGTATTAAAGCCGTTAGTTCAAGTGAGGTATCAGATGAAAGGGCTCTGGATAAGGTGAGCTAGAAGGTCAAAAAAGACCTTGAGACCTTCAATTTTTACGGAACCCTCGGTGGACGAGCCCGTCTCTCGATTGTCTGGTTTTTGAAGGATACACTACAAAATCTGAATTGGCCCGCGAATGATGCTTGAATGATCTTTATTTACCTTCAGTGGTTAACTTATACGCCCGTGTAATATTCGCGTACCAAAATCTATTTTCTACACGACAAAAATACTTTTTATCTTTTTATTTCTTGATGGTTTTCCATTTGTATTTAGTTAATTATGATTATGATTTATTAAAATATTTCAATGACCGTCATAAAAAAATGCTTCAGGGCTTAAAACTGTCAATGTTTTAAAAAATAAGCAAATTAAATTGCTCAAGTGTCAGAGCCTATTTTATATTGATTCAAACCTCCTCATTTATTATTTTGATAAAAGGCAAAACGGACCAAGCGATTACACTTAATATTTTGGGAAATGGGTAAATGGCCCAACTGACTCAAGTTAACTGACTTAAGGCCAAAAATTGTGTCTTGAAAATCTACTAAGCAACAAGTTAATAAAAAAAAATAGGGGCTATGACGTTTTAAACAAAGAACTTAATAATGAGGGCAAAGTAATTGTAGGGTTCAAGCGCCAAAAAAGTACTGAGAAAATTATAAAACTAAGATCAAAAGAAGGAGAACAATACGCTGATTCCAATCCATACGTATAAGTCAATATAGCAAAAATGGCGTTTAGACCAATTAGCCTTTCAACCGTCGATTTGTATAGTGCTTTATATCGGTAATTAAAATATTGTTAGTACTTCCTAAGATGCCGATTACTAGTACCATTATCCTATGTGGAATTAGATAACAAATTTATAAACATATATTAGAAATATTTCAAACCTTTGTAACGCAGTGTGCCACGGAACATAGTATGAGCGTCTTCGATGCCATATAGTGATGAATAAATGGTGCTGTCTCTATTAGGGAAACCTTCAAAAGCGAAGCCTGGCAAGAAGTCCAGATCACGTGCAACGGACATGAGTTCTCCACCACCCAAAACTTCTACAGCCTATTAAAAAAAGAAAATATACATAAGTCTAGTGTATTTAAACTGTTATATTGTACACTCGCACAGATTTAAAAAATGGACATATAAAAACTTTTCCCTTATTAAGTTTGGCCCGAAATTTTAATAAAATAACATTTACATGTATGTATTTGTATGTATTTGTGCAAAGCCATCTCAGAAAATATCTCTAGATACATCCATGCCCGCAAGCGGGTACCACGCGCCAGGCGACGACTACTATGCCCTCGTCACGTAGCTTGCTTATATAGCATATAGCCTTCCTCGAGAAACGGTCTATCCAATATAATAGTATTTTTTTCAATTTTAACTAGTGGGTCCTAAGATTAGCGTGATCAATCAAACAAACTCTTCCCATTTATATTTATAACATAAAGTATATTAGGCAGAGATTTTTCTATTTATTCAGCATTGTGCAATTGAAATGCAGTATTTATTTACTTATTGTCTCTATTGTACGTTAGAATAATTTCGATGGAGCAGTTATAAAATTTTATTTTATTTTATTTTGTTTTTTTTTTTAGGGAAAAGACACGGCAAACGAGCGTGCGGGGAGCTACAGGTGCGTTGCCGGCCTTTAAGATGGGTTGGGCGCCGGAGCCCGACATTACCTGATGCGAAACGCAGTGGCATAAAGCCACTACTTCACGCCGGTTTTAAATGCCGGGGGTGGTAATGATCCGGTCGCGTCTGCCCATGCGTGTTGCCATTGCTGGCGACGTGACTCTACCACACGTACCTCTTACGACACCACCAGGACCAGGATGATCCTATTCTAGGCCGGGATCACACGGCACAAAATATATATTATATATTTTATAATGTTAGTTTACCTGGCCTTTGCTCAGGTATTTAGCTCCTGATATTGTATTTAGTAAGACTCCTCGCGGACTCCAAGAGAATTTGTATCGTAGAGCATTATCGCTAAACTCTGGAGCTGGTAATCCTGCAAAATAATGAGTAGTGTAGGTATAATACATAGTAGGTACACACTTTTACTAGGTAAGAAGAATATAAGTTGTGGTATTAAAAGTATTAAAATATACAAAATGATTATCTATCTCTTCCTTCTAAAATTTATTTCAAAAAAATGTATTAAATTACCTCCGCAATAAGATACGAACGAATCGACTCTGCCTCCGTGACTTTGTACGTCATGAATACATTCCAAAGCTAGCAAGTGATCGATGCCGGGGTCTAAGCCGACTTCATTCAGCAACGTTATTCTCGCATCTTTAGCCCTGTAAAATTTTTATTTAATATTTAAAAGAATTACGATAAGTAAAAGGCAAGTTTAGATACGTAGTTGGTAACAACCAAATATTGTATTTTTACAATATATCATAGATACTTCATTCAAGTCAAGGACTTTTTCTTGACTCTTGACCAGAGAAAAAATCTTAGTACTAAGCAGGCTACATATATGTATGTAGTATTTACATTGTCGCGTTTCAGTTGCACTTCGCAGCAGTGCTTTCAGGTTTAGTAAAGTAAAGTTTTCCATTTTCTATATTCTGGTGGACGGTCTATATATTGTACAGTTCGTATTTTTAATGCCACACTGCTGTACACTTTTTATAATATCTTGGTAGTAATCCAGACAAATATTCAGATAAAAAAAATTGAAATAAGACTGTTTTCTTTCGTCTTTTTCTTTCTTTTTCATTTATGTAGCATTTTGTGGTTGAAGAATTATAACTTTTACCTACATATTTAGTAATTGGCTACTTACGCATCATGTAGTTCCTGCACCTCGGGGCGGACATAGGAGGCGGTGACCATGTGCGCGCCCGCGCTGACGCACGCGCTGGCGACGGCGCCGTGCAGGTCGTAGGGCAGCAGGGACACCACCAGCCGCGCCTGCGACGCAAGCGATCTGAGGGCGTTCTCGTCATTCGCTTGTAAGTATTGGGAATGCACACCATATTTTTCCGCTAGGGCGTCTGCCTCTTCTTTTACTTGTGATGCTAAAAAATCCTTATGTAAATATATAACAGGAAGACATATTACATACAACTCTTCAAAACTTGCTTGTTTTTAGGGGTAAAACGGGACCCTATTACAAAGATTTCGTTGTCTGTCTTTCTGTCTGTTCATCTATTACCAGGCTGTATCTCATGAACCGTGATAGTAACACAGTTGAAATTTTACAGATGATGTATTTCTTTTGCCACTATAACAACAAATACTAAACTACAGAATAAACGAAATATTCGTTTTTATAGATAATGAATGGTACGGTAACGTTTATATTTTTTTACGTATGTTATAAAAAAGCATGACTACAAAATTTTAGCAAATCTAATACAAACCAATTGTAACAGCAACGTTTTTGTCCCTAGATAAGTATTCAACGACGGGTGCAGAGACCAAACCACTCCCCAAGATAACCACATGATTTTGTTGGTCGTTACCCTCTACTTTGTGTCGCGATCGGCTAAAAAAAATACAAACATTATAAAGTTTCTGTTACTTCCCACACTGTCCATTGATTCCAAGGGTTCAATTAAAAAAAAATACTAGCATACTTATTTGTCAACTACTTACTTATTTGCCATGCGAAGCTCATTAATGTATTCGTACGATTGAGTTAGCTTTCCATTACTTGTAATAATAGCCTATAATTTAAAATATTGTAAAATAATGTTAAAAAAAAATTATATAAACGCATAATAAAACATTAATATTTAAAATAATAATTTGCGTTTTAATTTTAATTAACTTACGCCTTGAACAACGGGAGAGAAATTATGCTCTTCAAGTGGTTGTGAAGCATCTGAGCTCATAATATCTTCGGCGTAGGGATAAAGCAAGTCACCAAAGAAGTCTGTGGATTCCCGCGGCAACTGTGTTGGCATGTTATCTATTGAGCACACAAGCACGCCTGGGCCTTTGAAACTGAGAAATATACAATAGTGATTAAAATGCTTTACTTTAAGTGATATGAACTTATAATGTCGACGGTTATATAGAAAATATTTCATTGTATATTAATTAAATACTGAAGAACTGTAGAGGCCATCTACTCTTGAATTTATAAATACATACAAATAAGTATATTCTTTATCATTTTGACTATAGAAAAATATCACTCTCGTAATGAGCATACAACCATTTAAAGAAAATCATAATTCCGGAAAATACGGTCCATATGGAAAATCAAAAGCGTTTCGTTCGTTTTTTTTCGTTTCAAATATTGAAACGTGATGAATATCTGTCCGATATTGATGCGTCCATCTATCCTTTTTTCTAGCTTCCTTTTCTATCTATCCTAGTCTCCCATTTCTGCCTGTCCTGTTCTTCTATGACAGTTTTTCTCATATAATTAGTTTTGGCAGCCAAAATGTGACTGGATATGGCTGGAGCATCTACGAAAAATGCGTCGCAGGCACATCACTCTATACTGTGATTAGTAGGTAAGGGCTACCCTATCAAGTAAGGGTACTAGGGCTAAAGATGTTAATACCGAAATGGAATCTCCCCAGGTGGTATATTGGCTGTCTAATCGAACGGTGCAGAAGTCAGAGTCATAAGACGTCGAGTACAATATACTCTCCTCCAGGATACTCGCTGGAAGGGCAATGAATCCGTTAACATGCCACGGGGCTACCGACTTATAAGCAATGAATGACCTTCAGTTAAAAATATTGTACCGGTAGTCCTTCGTAAACCATATTTCTTATACTGGAAATATGCCAAAGCGGTGATTTCAAACATATAGCTTATAAGGTGTTAATGTAGAGTCTCGGCTCACATTCAAGACCAGGCTCCCTGGCTGGGGATGTGTTCCAATGCCATAGTAGGTATTCATTGATGAAACCCGACTTATACTGAAGCGTAAAATTAACGTCTGGAATGGTACGCTTAAAAATGGCGCTCTTAAAGTATTCGTGTCGAAGACCGAGAAAAACGCTTATGGGAGCACGGACACGAACACTATCCATGTAGCCTGTAGGTCTTGAAGCAGGCGTTAAATGGCCGCCTAAGGCTGGCCCAAATGGCGCGTACGGTCTACGATCGCAGATTGCTGCTTAAGCTCTAGGGACTAATACGATTATTCAATTCAGTCTTGATGTCCGTGATGTAATGACTCAGGTCCAAGAGCATCGTCTGACATGATATATCCTTGATGCGTACCATCCGCAGGAACTTCATCGGGAGAAAATACCTTGCTATACCTATTCCTGCATTGAGACCCCACGGAAGCCTATAGGAAGAGATGGTTGGAAGTCGTGACGCGGGAGATGTATGTATTTTGTTTTAATAAAAAGAAAATCATGTATTATAATGCTGTGCAAATTTCTTTTCCTTTAATGAACATTTAAAATAAATACCATCCTTAAGTATTCATAAATATCTCTATAGTGATATAGGTATACTTTTATATTGAACTGTTACATTTTTTTTTAATTATGCCACTTTTATATTTAACCGATAATCTTATTGCGACAATTGCATGTTTGTGTCTATAAATAATATTGCATACACATTAGATGTGTATCGGACACTCACCTTTTTCACTCGTATAGCCTCTAAGATATAAATATTGCAATGAAGTACTAAGTAAGATAATTAAATTGCAGTAGGTTAAAATACTTTTATTGGCTTGTTACTGCGTTATCAATATTTCTGTTCTACAACAATAATAAAACATTGTAACAAATACCTTTTTGTGTCTTTGTTTCTATCGGCGTCGTAGAGACAAAAGGGTGTGTCGATAGTAGTGCACTCATTCATAAATTCAATAGAGCCACCGGGGTCCGCCGATATATCGCAAATTGCCAGCATTCTGTCATAACACACAGATTAGTTCCATGACGTATTGATAAAATGATAAGTAATATAGGAAACAACAAATACCTACTTGTGAGTATCTAAATATACGTTTTAAAAATTGTATATCCACTGATAATAGGGACTACAAGGAAAATGATATTAAGTATTTTTGTTTTGTGTATCTATGTATAGTCTATATGATTGTTTTATAAGTAAACACAAATTCTTACCTATGCGGTAAAGCCGGCGCACCAATACTCTTTGGGAGCCAAGGTGTATTCGAGGGCATGAGCAGGTGCTTAGCGTCAGGTATTGTCAATAATTTGGGACTGTCCACCGCCCAGTATATACAGTTAACTAATACGGAGGTATATGGTGCAATCTACGAAAATAAATGTAACTTATTTATGACTGTAATTAATAATTAACCCATCTTTTCATCTTTGTGTAGCTATTGATTTAACGGTTCTTTTTTAATATTTATTTTAATGGGTTACCGTCTGAGCGAAAGTAGACACGTATCTATCGGGATGCTCCTCATATTCTTCAGGATCATAGCCTCCTCCGTTTTTTCTTACTAAGTGATGACGTCTCCGAACTTCACACCCATAAATCTTATTTGGACCTAGCAAAACAGTAAAACAAGTTATTAAAATTAATAATGAATAGGAACGTTGTCGAACTTAAGATTTTAGAAGGTACATATATGTATGTATTTCAAATTATACCAAATAATAAAAATATAAATTATATCAATTAAAATAGAGTCAACTTTTTCAGATATTTATAAATTCATAATAATTACGTTTGCTACTAATCCTTTTTGATCTGCATAAAAAGATGAAATATTCATTGATTGATATAACGATTACATTCACCATTTCCAACTAAATAGTTTATTCGAGAATAAAAATAATAATGTTAATATTCAACAATGAGAATTCCATCTTCAACACCGTAATTCATTTACAAAACCTACCTTGTAAAGTTGACAATCATTACCTTCGATCTACTTCGAATATTCATTGTATAGTTGATAAGCTTTTGATCGAAGTATTATTACGTACAAATTTTGTATTCGTAACACGGCTCATTGCTAGTTGCATCTATTATTACCTATAGTCTTTTTGTAGACAACATTTTATGAATAAAAATGTGGCAAATTCTGTCTTTGAGATAGACTTGAAACTTTTTTTAATATACATATATATGTACCTATGTATAAATAGCGTATCAATATAATTCATATCTTTTATTATTTTAAGCAACGGAAAATCAATGGAATAAACAAATATATGTACAAACAATGTTATCAGAATCATTATCAATATTAATTTATTATATTTGTCTGTTAAGCAAGTGACTGTTGATAAATATTGAGAGCAAACATAATAATGTTTAAGGAAAGAAAAAAATGTATAGCTACTTACTGCCATGTTCGGCAACTTTTCTCAACATTTCGGGAGGGACGTATTCGTGAGGTAATTCTTGAAATATTTCTTGACTTCCCTTATAACAATAATATGTTATAAATAAATATATAAAGTATTATATAATTATTACAGAATATTCTATTGAGGCCGGTCGTGGCGCAGCGGCACGAAATGTGACTGTAAAACCGACTGGTTGTGGGTTCGATCCCCACTCGAGGAGATGAAATATTTACTTACATTTATATTTCCATTTCTTCGCTCTGGTGTCGAGGCTAGGCGCGGCGTTGAGTTCTGCCACTCAACACCCAATGCCTCCAGTATTCGGCAGAAAGTGGGGAACGGAGTGTCTTAACACTAGGTTCCCTCTGCCTACCCTGCTGTGTGCGGGATACAGCGTGAAGCTGATTTATTTTTATTTTTTATTCTATATTGAAATTTAAATAATTTTATGATAAATCAGTCATTATTTAAAAAAAAACATTGTATTTCAACCCAATTTAATTATTTATCTTTGATTGATAAGGAAAATTTTCTTTAGTAGATATTATGATACATATACAAAAAAACATAATAATCACGTCATATTAGCGCATCTAGAAAGTTTAAAACAATTCTGTATTAACCACACAATGGTTGTTGATTTGATCCTTAGGTACCTGGAGAACTATTTGTATTTAATAGTATTAATACGATGTTCTTTTTGCTTAATGTGAGATAAGTGCAAGTGAAAAATGTAACATAAGTAGATGCCTATATAATATAAACCGATTTAGAATGTCTATTAATAAAGCTAAAGAACACACTTAATTCGCTTTGGTCAATATCTTTTCTATTAAATGAACTAATCTCAAATTGATTTGGAAGTGGCAAACATTGAAGCTGATCAAATAAATATGGACAAATATGACGTTTAGTATTCATACCTGCGAAACATTTCCCGATCCCGTAAAAACAAATGTAAGAGGTCCCAATGATTTGGGCATCATCCCCATGGCGACTTCGTAACCTGCATCCCGTATTGCTTGTCGAGCCATGCTCGAGTTGCGATAATTATGTGCTGGACCTACATGCTGTTTAGAAAAATAAAATTACCTAGTGAACACATGACTTTAAGGTGACATCGAACCTAGATCATATAGATATCACTAAATTTTAAGTTAATAAGGCATATCTGACATGACTGAATGACTTTAATTTTATGTCCTACTACATGACATCATTGTGATATCATACTGACATGGAAATTGATTCGCAGATTATTTCAAGATCCCTTATAAGGTTCCAGATCAATAATTATGTTGCAGCCCCAGCACTGTCCTGAGAATAATAACTGGATACTAAAAGAAATAGTACCGTAAATAATAGATATATAGTGACTAGTAATAATAAATATATATTTTTTACATTATTCTTAAAAAATATATATTTAAATAGTAACGTTTCAACTCTAACGTCACCTACGTTGCGTGTATTTTATTTACCTTTAGTTGTCGCTAACTCTGGGCCCCATTTTCAAGTTAATAAGTAAACATACTGTCTTAACTACATATTAGACATAATCCTCAAAATTTCTGCATTGCTAATTATTAAAACTTTACTTGACTTAAATATATATTAAATATATTGAAGTATATTTGTGGTTAGTAAACAATAGTTCATCAAAAAGCAACAGATTCGTATTTATTATCAATTTATATATTGGTCTCAGAAGATACAATATGCCTACCATGAATGGTGTATGATGACCTAGTGCAAGGAGACGAAGACCAAGTCCATGTAAAATATTGATCATACCCGCCACACCAGCATACTTTCCAAAGGCTACGACTCGGTTACCCGCGTTATCCATTAATTTTTCATAATCAATAAGGCGGATGTTCTAAAAACAGTTATTAAAGCTTAAATTATCGTTTAATAAATACAATTCTGCAGTTTAATTATAAATTTTTGGCTTTATGCTTAATTTCTACAGCCAAAATACCTCATTTACCTCCTCCACTATCATTAACCTCTTAATAAACATGCTCACTCATGTATTTTAAGAAGTCCATCCAGAACCATCGATACTTTTTTCTCGAAGTACTAACGTCTTTACCGTTTTCTACTAATTATTTTATGTTTTTTTTATTGTGGGCATAGCCTTTTTATAAGCGTTGCTTTATTAAACTACTGTATTTCCATATTATATTTTGTCTTACCTTTGCTAAAATAGCGTCTAACATAGGCATATTAGCTTCTTGGGCCTTAATGGTGTGAGAGAAAAAACAATACGTCTTATTAGGTATTAGTAAGTCTATAGGAGTCTGTTTCACACCAAATATTACACTGGCTTCACTTATATCTTCTTGAATCACTGCACCAGCGTTTATGTATGACTTAAAATAAAAAAAATACAATATAATCATACGATATAGTTTCTTTATAAACATGCGTACAATCCGTGAGGTTTAAGCTGAGCTTTGCATTTGTGTGAGTGTCATATATGTATAATGTAAGCGGAAGTGTAAACTTGTAAAGTCGTTTTCTTGGTCTAAGCCCCTTTTTACTGCGTCTTGATAACTCTTACTGATAGGCGTCACATATTTAATTTTAATGTTCGATTTATTAAATGAGAAAGATAAATTTGGCACTATCAAGGTACTGTCACTAAAGGCAGTAAAAGAAGAAGAAAAAAATGGTCGGCGCAACGCTGTTTTTGATAGTATTGTAGAAAGTATAATTATTAACTCAAACACATCAGAAGAGAGTATAACTCATGAAGAATTAATGTCCAGCGTAGTAGAATTGATATAATTTTATGGTTGAATTTTTTATTGATTTCTAAAAAAAAAACTTCTTTGAAGCTTCTTTTTCTTCTTTTTGCTTCTTTTGCTTTTTTTTCTGGCCCTACTTTTATAATCACTCCCACAAATGAAAAGGTCATTTTAAGCATCGCGTACTGTATGTACATTTGCATCCATTTGTATGTGTATATTTCTTTAATAATATAGATTTTCTATTCTGAATATTATAATATATGGCTATTCTGAATGTAGAGTAGGTGTCAAATCTATATTATGGAAGATACCAGAATCTCAAAATCAAAATCTAAGTACCTGCATGGGATATGCTCTGCGATTAGATGGTTGTACAATTACTTTAACGCCATTTCTTACTAGTCGGTTGACATTAGTAGGAGAAAATGGTGCCCTTCTTTCCCACACAGACTGGTCTTCTCTACGAATTGCTATTATACGCCGAGGCTAAAATAATAAAATAATTTAATTTATCTATGTTCCATAAAATATTTTCATCTATTTTTATACAATTTATACTACAATCGGAAGCGTCTGCGCTCCTTTGACCGGAGCAGCATATAGATTAAAATATTTCAAACCCATACCTAAAGAAATTAATTAAGAATCCTCAACAGTTTAGACGTATTTTTTGGAAAAATCTCTTTTGTTTTTGCGTTGCATTAGGTTTTTATAAAGTAGTTACAACTGTGGTTTCTTTAAAAGTGGTGATGACAAAAACACTCTGTATAATCACCAAGATTCCCTAAAACCGTCTGTCATAATGACAGAAAACAATTATTACCTTAAACAATAAATAAAAATGATAAAGCTTATCCACTTTTGATTTGATTATACAAATCCATTTTTTTTACTGTTCACGTCTATTTTACACATGATAAAGTTTTAGAACTCTTGTGAAATGTAACGAAGACATGTAAAACGTAAAATGGTTAAGTGCGAGTGCGAGTGCGATCGGTAAGCGAAATTCTCACTTGAGGATTCCATACCATTTTCATGATTGTAGGTAGGAAGTAAAACTGCACAGTTTGTAAACAGTATAAGTTGACAAACTTTAGGTTGCGGGCGCATGTACTCATTTTGTATGAAACTACAAATAACTACAAACTCTTGTTAAGGACTAGTTCAAGTGAGCTACTAGTTCAAGTGAGGTATCAAATGAAAGGGCTCTGGCTAAGCTAAGCCTGAATTTCAGAATAAGCTCAAGACCTCCTAATTTTTTGGACCCCTCGGTGGGCGAACCCGATTCGCCCTTGTCCATTTTTTATTGCAATAGCTGTATATTATAGTAGACGTTAACAAATTTTACTTGTATATAGTTTTTAATTTATAATTATGATTAAGTTAGATAAAATTACCTTATATAATAAACAAAGATAAATATTTATTAATCATAAGTATTTTATAGATATTATGTTTCCATCGAAACACGTAGATTACGGAAAAGTATAAAGATTTACTTAACTGTTTATAAATAAGATAATAAGTCGGGGGGTTCTATTAAATAAAAGATAATACGAGTAACTATGTACAAGGTATATCTGATACGACTGAACATTATAAATTTATAATATTTCGGTTTCTGTAGTACTTATAAGGCCATCGTGGCGCAGCGCCACTTCGTCTGACTGTAAGTACAATGGTATGTGGGTTCGATTGCCACTCTGGGAATTAACTTAACTTAACTTCACGCTTTATCCCTAGCGGGGTAGTCAGAGAGAACGGAGCGCCAAACGCTACGGTCTCTACATACCTCTTTCGCCTCGTCCACTGTCATCAACCTCTTCATACATGCCCTCCGGGGGATCCTCATGCTTTTTACGTGACCTTCCTCCAGTATCTTTGATACTGTGTTTTCGAAGGTCAACCGAGGTCTCCCTCTACCTCTCTTACCACTCACTTTTCCATCATAAATCTTTTTTGCCATTCTTTCCTCGCTCATTCGTTCGACGTGCCCAAACCAGCTGAGCACGTTCTTCTTCATTCTCACCGTGACATCCTCGCTGGTACCTGCCATTCTGTGTACCTCTTCATTGCGGATTCGATCAGCTAGGCTGACTCCGCATATCCTATGAAGAGATCGCATCTCCACAGCATTCATCTTTCTTTCATTCTTCTTCTGTAATACCCACGTTTCGCTGCCGTATAACAGGGTCGGTACCAAAACTGCATTGTGTACGGCCAAACGCGCAGCTGTGCTGACGTTTCGCCGTCTCATCAATGCAGCCAAAGCTCCGTTAACCTTGTTACCGGCAGCAATACGCCTTTCCACATCCATCTCGTATCTTCCATCTCTACTGAACATACTTCCCAAATATACCACTTCATTCACCTGTTCTAATATCTTATCATTTACACTGATCTTGCATTCCGTCCTTTCTTCATCTCGTTCAAAAATCAGAACCTTTGTCTTATTCGCATTGAGGCTTAGACCATTATATTCACACTCTTCTTTCAGAGTGGTGACCAATGCCTGCAACTCGCACTCTGATGATGCAATAAGCACTGAATCATCTGCGTACAGCAGGCAATTCACATTCAGGTCACCTACTTTCACTCCCATATCACTTTGTTTCACTCCTTGGAGACAGCTATCCAAATACAAACTGAACAACCAAGCTGACATGGCGCAACCCTGTTTAACACCCGATCGGATGTCAAACCAGGGCGACATGCCAGCTCCTACTCGCACGCAGGCTGAGTGGTCTCTATAAAGGAACTCTGGGAATTATTAATTTATTTTGCACCACTCACCACGCAATTTCTGAAAAAATTTTAAATTTTAATGTAATATTTCGATATTTAGTATATGAAATTGTCTAAATAATTATCTAAGTAAATTTAATAAATATACATCTATGTTTAAAATGTGTTTTTAAGTTACAATCTATAGGTACATACTTATATTAACAACTATTATTAAATTTAACATTTTTATGAACTTAGTATTATTTATTGTCTCAATTTATATTGTTAACTTTTGACTTTAAAACACACACATACACACACAATAACTAAATATAACCTACCTAAGGTTATATTATTTATTTTGAAAACATTAGCTCAGTAGCTCGTGACACACTTTTTACAATCATTGCTAGAAAATCATTGCATGCACATGTATTATAACACAAATAACAAATTTTAATATACATACTATATAGAGTCGGTTTTTTTTGTTATAATTTTTTTCTAAGCTCTCTTTTTTCTAACTAGTAACTAAAAAATAAAAAGAATTTTACATAAAGTAAAACTTACTTTGATTTTGTTAAGCCAAAATAATATAAAAAAATATAAATAATTTCTATATATATAACTTGGTGCCAAGTAAAACAAACAGGCTTTGTAATTCGATATAGTAGTAAGGTATAATATATACTACAACAGCTACAATTAGCTTGACACCGACTAGAAAATTATAAAATCTTTCTTAATTATTTTTGTTTAACAAATAAAAATATTCGGATGAATTGGGAACATCCCTTTTTTTTGACGTCAGTTGAAAAAGAAAACATTCTTTTTTTTTTAAGTTGGTTAAAAAAAAATGCAACGATGAGGAATCTCACTTCTGACACTAATTTTAACTGTGTTTTTCTTGTAATTGTTATAGAAATTTGTATTTTTTATCAAAAAAAAAAAAACAAACTTGTTTAATTTCAACCAAATCTCATAGTCAGAATCTAACCAAATTTTCACCAAATTATCCTTAAAGTGTATCCTTTCCAATAAAAAAAAACAATCATCAAAATCGGATAGTGGACTATGAGTTATTCGTCCATTTATCGCGCACATACTTAATGCAAATTTACGTGATTTTCTCATGGATATCATTAATCATTATCAAATATTGATCAAATTAAAATGGGACCACACGAGAAACTCATTCAAATCGGTTCACCCGGTAAAAACTTCTGAGGTAACAACCATTAAAAAAAATACAGTTATATACATTACAATACAATATACATTCACATGCTGTAGAAAAAAACATCACTAGTATTTTTTATTGTCCATCTTAAATACTACAAATATACAAAAAATAAAAACAATTAAATATTGTTATGATGTCTTGTTATGTTATAACATAGAATATTGATATTATTAGTAGTGTAAGGGAAATTTAGGGAAGCGATAATCGAAAACCTTGCCCTAAAAAATATACATTCGAAATTGGAATATCTCAGTTATTAAACATTTGTATATTATGCTTAACATTTTCCTACAGTTCACTGAACCGCTGTGTTAAAATAAAATAACAATATTTAATGTAGGTACACCGTCTTTTACCATAATTAGACTATGATTGACTGACAAAAATTAAATACGAGTATATTGCCAGTTTTTTTATACAATAATATAATAGTTACTTTTAAAAGCTTTTTAATGAGGTAATTTTCTTTATGATAGGCCAGTCGGGGCGCAGCGGCACGAAGTGTGACTGTAAAACCGACTGATTGTGAGTTCGATCCCCACTCGAGGAGATGAAATATATACTTAAATTTATATTTCCATTTCTTCGCTCTGGTGACGAGACTAAGCGCGGCGTTGAGTTCTGCCACTCAACACGCAGTGCCTCCAGCATTCGGCAAAAACTACCTATCCTGCTGTGTGCGGGATGCAACGTGAAAGTGATTTATTTATTTTATTCTTTATGATAACAATTTTTATATATGAATTTTAATATGTTTCAATTTTCAGTTTCTATTCGACTGAAACATTAGGGATTAGGTAAAAATTTTATGAATAGTTAAGCACTAAGTATGTATTGAAAGTTATTGATGAAATTTCATTATTTCAAAAACAAATTTATTTTAATCGCACCACGCTTCGTTTTTTATCAATATTTTTAATCTTTATAAAGTATTTTGTTACTTCCGAAATCGTTATCTATCTACTACCAGATAAGTCAATTAATATTTCTAAAACAAACACATATTGTATATTGTCTGCAGACGTAGTTTTTTCCACATAAATTCCGATTCCGAAAAAAATCTGGGTTAAAATCTCTATCTATAATTGAGAAATTTTAAGCACTACTTGGTTGCTCGAGAGGGTGTCAAATTACACGAGAGGGTGTCAAATTACACTAGAGAATCCCAAATCTTGAAATCTCGTTCTATTTTATAATCATAAATCTCGAGTTTTTTTCTATCACCTACAAATAATAATTTACAAACAATATCAAACAACAAAACATTGAAGACTATAGTTGTGGCCAATTCTACATAACAGTTGCATAAAATAACTCTTTTAGAAAGTTCCAATTTTCTTGAACAACATACTTTAAATTGAAATAACTTTTTTTATTGTATCAAAATAGTCTCTATCTTTCTTCTTTTTTTAGTATCAGTCATCCAGTCGGCCTCATTTAAGTTTTATGGGAATTTGTTTGATTTTGCTCCCAAAAATTGTTCTATTTAAAGAAAAATATATAGCTATACGGTATTGAGGTAGGTCGGTACGTACGCGTGCATGACATGGTAGCGCAGTTTTTCCTACTAAACTTCGATCCCGATCCTAAATCTCGAAATATTCGTCCAAGTCAGTAAAACAGTTATATAAAATAACTGTTATAGCAATTAGCAAATCTGTCCAACTAAGTACTATAAATTGATATAAGTTTTTATTTATGAACCGATTTTGATAAAATAAAATATGTTTGGAAGCTTGCCAGAATCTAATAGTGAAAATCGCATTTATATAGGTTAAGCCAATTCTAATATCAGCGATAACAAACGCACAGACAAACAGAAAAAAGAAATAGCATAAAATTTTAAAAACTCATTGTCTTGAGTTCTACTACATTAATAAAGGTTCCCAATTATTTTTTTTCTTGTATATTTTCCACATACAGACACCGATCCGTTACAATTTTATTATAAGTATCGATTATATTATAAGTAAAATGTTATTTATTTAAATAAAATTGAATTTAAATTCGCACAAGGTCACATTTTTCTAGGTTCATTTAAATTATTTTTTTATTTCCGTGCTTTGTCAGATTTAATAATTAAATAATAATATACAACATACCTTTGCAGTCGAATAATACGCAATGTTCTTTAAAATTCGACTTCTAGAACTAAAAACTGCTGTCTTATAAATCATTGTTTATATTATTTAATATATTATTTAAATATGGTTAAGACTACTTAATTATAGAAAACTGATAACCACAAGAGACGGCCGTTGAGCTCGTTATAATGTACATGAGTAATCTATATATATTTTATCATCCCGATATCATCCCATTCCGAACTTTCTGAAAACATTACAATCGTCGTGACGTTTATCTTCAATGATTAACAAGTTACCTACATATTTACTACAAACACAATAATTAAATTTTTATCATTAAATTTAAAGAATGTTCTTATTCTTTAATGTTCTTCTGTTGTATAATTTACTTTTTATCTATACTCATTAAAACTCATTTAATAAGAATTGAGGTAGATTTTGCTATTTTAGCTTAGCAGTCTGAAATTATGTAAGCAAATATTTTAATGCTATATTATTAAATTAAAAGGCACTTTTATTCATCGGGAATGTCAATAAAAGGCCCGTCATCAACAGACCTCGTGACGACCATCGCTCATCATCAGTGCTAGCTATATCCAGTAGATGTCCACTGGACGTGACGTAAGCGGTCAACGACGTTTATGACTTCGACGTTCTTGGACCTTATCAGCTTCACGCTGTATCCCGCACACAGCAGGGTAGATAGAGGGAACCTAGTGTTAAGACACTCCATTCCCCACTTTCTGCCTAATTCTGGAGGCATTGCGTGTTGAGTGGCAGAACTCAACGCCGCGCTTAGCCTCGACACCAGAGCGAAGAAATGGAAATATAAATTTAAGTAAATATTTCATCTCCTCGAGTGGGGACCGAACCCACAACCAGTCGGTTTTACAGTCACACTTCGTGCCATTGGGCCACGACTGGCCTCAACTTGGACCTTATTCTTTACGTAGTTTTAAGCTGATCCTATTGAACCTATATAAACCTTCTGTTCCAGTCTAGAACTTCTAAACCCAAAATAACAACGGAATTTCCTTAAGAGTATATCTAATCAGTGTTGCCAGATGTCCCGATTTTTCCTTTATTAGCTCAAAAATAAATGTCCTGATCGGGCAGGCTTGGTTCCACTTTTTACGTCTTACTTCACGTACTATGAGTTTTTTTTGTATTACTTAAAAAAAAAATCAGCTTCACGTTGTATCCCGCACATAGCAGGGTAAGCAGCGGGAACCTAGTGTTAAGACACTCCGTTCCTCACTATCTGCCGAATTTTGGAGGCATTGCGGAGTGGTGGAACTCAACTTGTATTATTTCAAGGCTTAAATTAGTTACTATTAAAAGTAAGTAGGTACTATTAGTTACTACTTACTTCATAAAAGTACCTACACATAATTATATTCATAACTTACGTATAATTAATCTTAATTTTTTTTAATGGAAAAATACAAGGGAAACGAGCGTACGGGTAAATGATCACCGCCGCCCACGACCCTGGATAACACCAGGAGCTACAGGTGCGTTGCCGGCTTTAAGGAGATAGACCCACTTTTTGAAGGTACCCGTATCGACCTGAAAACGCTGCCGCAGGTAGGCCATTCCACAGTTGAGTGGCGCGTGGAAGGAATTTGTTTGCTAAGAAACCGCACAGTAGTGCAGTGACACGTATCCAGATGGTTTGGATGATACAAAAGTTAACTAACTGCCTTACATATGGTAAATCAAAACAATAACACTTAAATATAGGTATGGTTTTCCATTTATTGTTTGATATTGATATCTATCACCATCAAAAGCTTTATTTCAAACTCAAATAAATGGATAAATAATAAATTAAATCATCATTGCTTCAAATTTGTTGTCCCGCTTTTGGCAAAAATATCCCGCATTTTTATTTAAAGTTCTTAAAAATCTCGCTCGCAAGTAAATCTGGTATGTAGCTAGTAACATACTAGCTACATACCAGATTTACAACAATGAAAAAGCAATTTGCGCTGGCTCTTTAATCATTTTGAAAAAATCTTATAAATTTAAAAAACGTAAAGATATTGCAAGCCTCTCCGTCGAACTCAGCACAGGCCATTTCAATAATCTGCTACTAAAACGCTTAAGTATTTGATTATTGTACGTGTATCCTTAAAATAAGTTTAGAACAAGTACATGTAAAATAATCTGGGTCTAAAAAATTAATACTTGTGTATGGAGATTTTAATATTTATTTATTAGGTGATTCCACCACTTGTACCAGATTCAGGTCATTCCTAAGTTCATATAATCTAGATAATCTATTTCTAAATATATATATAATATTTTTACAAGCTCCATAGTCCATACCATGTAAAAAATCAATAATTAATTATTTTAAGTTCAGATTATTGCGGACAATTGGCTTAGTTTCATTTTGGTAAAAATATAAATAATAAAAATAAGAAAAAAATTATATACCTATGACAACTGGTCGTGGAGAAAAGTTTAGAAGTAAGTAATATAATAGCAAAATTTAAATACCTAAAATGTAATGATAAGCCCAATTAACTATATGGGATTTTATTTAATTATTAAAATTGAAAGTGTCAATTCTAGGAGTTTCCTATCATTTGATGATTGGGCAACTATGGGAATTCAAAAGAGCAGTAAAAAGTTAAACTTAACCTTAACTATAACTATAAACTTTAACCTACTATAAACTATAAACTTTAACCTTTATACTGAGAAAACATATAACCGTAGTTAACCATTTAGTTATTTTGTTACTGTCTATGGTATATTGTTTAAAAAAGTAAGTTCCATGGCAAAGTTTTTACTTATTAAAAATAAAATTAAAAATTCTTTTGAAAAAATTAAGATGGCATGGAACATAATGAACTGTGAACTGTTTATATTTAAATAAAAACCTAACCCGCTCTGATAAAAAAAGTTGCCTGTGTATTTTCAAAATTCTTGGCTGATGAGTTTCCACAACCGATACAAAGATAACCTCCGCCACCGTCGCTGAATTATTACTTATGGAGAGCGTACAAGGATGTAATAGGTAGATATTATGAATACGTTAGATCTAGAACGGAAACAATAAAGTTTCATGGTCTACTCTATTAAAGGCTTTAGATTTGGAAAAAAATAGGCAAAAGAGGGGTCACCTGATGGTAAATGATCACCAAACAATCAGCCACCCGCTATTTGCAATTTCTACCGTGCGTGATAAATTTGCATTAGAAGTGCAGCTACCGTATTTGTAGTAAGTATAAGGTAAGGAAAATGAATGGAAATACTGAAAAATTGTAGAATTTTGAGAAAAATAAATAAACAGCTGTTTTTAATTTTTTTTAATTAAACTGAACAGATAATTGTTTAGTTTAATAAAAAAAATAAATGACATTTCATTGACGAATAAGGGCTGCGGGCTGCTGGGATATGCTGTCGTATATCCAGACCGGCCCTATTAATTGAATCGCCTTGAAGTTTCCTGTCAGACAAGTAATTCAGTAGGAAATTCAGATATTTAAATGGCAACCCTAAATTGCTTAAAACTTATATTCGGAATATACGACATATAATTCATAATAATTAATATAATAGAGCGTATTTCAGTATTTAATATTTATTATCTATGAGTATTGATTTGTCTTTGATTTGGTCTGTATGTGTTTTGTGTTGACTAATTGAGTATTAGTATTTAGTTGTGTGCACAGCGACGAATGGTGGGTTTGTCGGTAAAATTATGTTATTTCCAATTTTGAAAAATATTCACAAGTGATAATATATTACACTACTTATTAATTTTATTCCACTCTAATTGACAAAATACACTTATTTGAAAGTCCACGATGGCCCGTTTCCTGTCCAGGGAGAAATTACAAGGATTTGAAAAATATCAGGTAAAAATACTAAAAGAAAATTAAAATAAAATAAAATACATATTATTAAATACAGATTACAACTACTAAAAATGCTTATTACAACTTCTATATACTTGCATAGTTAATAACAAAATATATTTTTATAATTTATAGCGTAAATATACAAAAAATACTTATCGGGTTCTTTTCAACTTCTTTCATTTTATATACGTAATGAAAATAATTATAGATTCTTTTAATATTACTTGTTTTTCCAGTACAACTCAATTGATACCAGCATATTAAGTAACTATGTAATGCATCCTTTTTGGGACTGGTGTGTACAGGTAAACTAATGTTTTATTTTGTAATAAAATAAAAAAATCAAAATGACCTAAAAACATATAAAAAGTAAATATGTACAGGTCATACTGATTCAAACGCTTCAAATATGAAACCTATTTTACTGTTATAATTATAAATGCTTTGAATACAATTAAAAAAATAAACTTATATTAACAAATAAAAAAATATTGCAGTTTTGTCCGGTGTGGGTGGCACCAAACCTTCTAACATTCACAGGCTTCCTACTGACAGTCCTTAACTTTTTATTATTCTCATATTATGACTACGGATTCCATGCACTTACGAAGGATAATGTCAACAATGATTACATACCAAGTTGGGTATGGGCATTAACTGCGATAAATTTATTTGTGGCATATACACTTGGTGAGCATGATCTTTAGCACTTAATATTTTATTTTTAATAACTTGTTTACTTATTTTATACAAATAATTTTAAAATCCCCTGAATTTATACTACTATTATATATTCTTTTATAATATATTTATAATTAATCGTAAATGCACATAATTAAGTTATATTTCTTTAACATGTAACTTATTATTTTAACAGCTACTTACTAACATTGTTTTGCTTTAAATATATATATATATATATATATATATATATATATATATATATATATATATATATATATATATATATATATATGAGACCAGCTGAGAATGTCAAGACTGATATCTATTGTTAGATTTTTATTTGATGATGAGTCTAAACAACAAATATATTAAGATATATATATTGTTTGAGTATATGTGGTAGGAAAGGCAGGAAGAGCCAGATAGGCAAGATGCTTACTGACTGACAGCATAATACAATAGAAAGCGAGTGCCCTTGAAATCAGTGCACGAAAATAAACATAGTCAAGGAATTGAAACAAGTGTGTTTCATAGATTTTAGCATACTATACAATGGTATAGACCATGTCCATAACATTTCACTCTTGATTTCTTATACTTTGTATACAGCAAAATTTTATAATTAAACATGCCACTTTTAATCTATTATTCTGAGTGCCCCTTGTTATCTATATTCAATGTCTCACTTTGATAATATTTGTAGCCAAACTAATGCATCCTCATTCCTTATGTGATAACAAATATGATTGTTTCCTGAACAAATGACTGCTATTTTTTTTATCGTGGCTCAGTGGGTTCTACTCAGCTTTTGCTGGGACATCCCAAAGTACAGGGACAGACCAAAATTAGATGTTCTGAGCGGAACAGACATTGTCTTGCTTTTCAATTGCATTATTCCACACACTATGAGAAATCTTTTTTTTTGTTACTTTATTGTTTTAATAAGTTACTTCAGAGAATTTCAAGTGATGAGTTCTCCTTTCCGCGCGACATTTCGTCGGAATTCGTCGAATCTGTAGGCGTTGCGTATTGAGTGGCGGAGCTCAATGCCGCGCTTTGCTTATACACCAGAATAAAGAATCATATTAAATATTTCATTTTCACGAGTCGGCATAGGATCTACAATAGTCTACATAGTATTGCACTCGCACGATAAATGGATAAATAGTGAAGACTACTACTATTTATATATTTTTTAATGTCACGCGTTTGGCGAAAGAGTCCCGCTATTTTACTTATAAAGTTTTAACAAATCTTGCATTACCTTACTTCACGCTTTATCCCTAACGGGGTAGTCAGAGAGAACGGAGCGCCAGACACTACGGTCTCTACATACCTCTCTCGCCTCGTCCACTGTCATCAACCTCTTCATACATGCCCTCCGGGGGATCCTCATGCTTTTTACGTGACCTTCCTCCAGTATCTTTGATACTGTGTTTTCGAAGGTCAACCGAGGTCTCCCCCTACCTCTCTTACCTCTCTTACCACTCACTTTTCCATCATAAATCTTGCATTACCCATTGAAGAAAATGTGGCAACGCTGGTTCTACTATACATTACACATTCCGTTCTCCCAACATTATTTTTGTAAGGCAAATTAGTTATGTAATCTTTCTGTAATTATTATTATACAGTCCATGTTTATCGCTAGATAGGTTAAATATTATCTACATTGTATGTAATTAGGCCGCATTGTGGCCCAGTAAAGTAAAGATATTCGTCAAGCTAGACATTTCTTAAATTATAATTTTTTATAATTGGCAAAACATTTATTACTTGCGCCTACACATATTTTTTATTATGATATGATATTTAATTTTCTTTTTTTGAGGCCAGTCATGGCGCAGCGGCACAAGGTGTGACTGTAAAACCGACTGGTTGTTGGTTCGATCCCCACTCGAAGAGATGAAATATTTACTTAAATTTATATTTCCATTTCTTCGCTTTGGTGTCGAGGTTAAGCGCAGCGTTGAGTTCTGCCACTCAACATGCAATGCCTCCAGAATTCGGTAGAAAGTGGGGAACGGGGTGTCTTAAAACTAGGTTCCCTCTGCCTACCCTGCTGCGGGATACAGCGTGAAGCTGATTTTTTTTAAATTAAATTTTCTCGATTTTATAGGAACAGCGATTATTATAGTAATAATAATATTATATCACGTAATGATTTATAAAATTGATATACAGATGGCATCGATGGTAAGCAAGCCCGACGCACAGGAAGTAGCGGACCTTTGGGCGAACTTTTCGACCATGGCTTGGATTCATATTCTACGGTCCTCATACCGACATGTCTCTACACCATTTTTGGAAGGTAAATAAGTTTTATTCTTACTATTACATAGTATTGTAGTATCAATGTACTTTTTAACAATTTGTTCTGTCACAGTGGGTAAATTTAAATAATTAATTATTTATTCTTTCTAAAACATTGGTGCAAAACATTCATATTTAAAAAATGTTCCAATTCTATCCTACGGTTCTAATAAATCACCATAAAAAACATAACATAATTATTATAAACAGTCTTTATCACCGTTGCCAGATATCCCGATTTTAAGCCGAAAATTATAGGCCCGAGCAGGACTGGCAATAATCACCCGTTTTATGGATAACTCCATTGGGTAGTTGCTAACAGTTTCGGAGAAATTTAAAAAAATATATATTCCTAAGTAATTTATAACCACTTTGAAGACTTAAGTGACTTAGTTACAGGATAAAACAAACAGTTGTTCTTTAAGTATGGTGACGTTTTTCCATTATAAGACTTTTAAATTTAAATTAAAGGTTAATTAATAAAAACTAATGATTTTTTTTTATATTTCGCTTTTTCAAATCCCTTTTTCCCCAAAAAATCTTGCAACGCTAGTCTTCGTCCACTGCTGGACATAGTTACAGTGAACCGCAACTTTATTTTATTTATTACTATTGAGTATGTATTATAAATATAAAAAAAACAGTACATGTATATAATATTTACATATAATTATAAACGCACACACTTTGTACATCAGTATTTATTTATGTGCAGAGTTTTCTTAGACAAAACATTATTTTATAACAATCCTACTAAAATAGTTTATAAACACATAATTTTGAGAATGATAAAATCTAATGTTTGTTTATAAGTTTAATAAAATCGTTTTATATAAATTACAACACACTAAGCCGCGTAGAAAATTTATCTTTTAAAGAGTGGCCATCATCCACGACTTTATACATTTTTGTTTTAATGTGTTGTTTCTTACGATTGCAAATATGTCATGGTAGTGAAGTTAACAATTATTAAAAATTATAAAATATTAAAAATTTTACTATTTTTTTTTTCTACTTTTATCGATGTTTTCACTCGGATTCACTCGGCTTAATATTTTTATATTTTAAACATTTCATTACAGGGACGCTTTAAGCCCGCTGCGGTTCTTTTTCGTAATATGGAATATATTTTTTAATTTCTACCTTACACACTGGGAGAAATATAACACTGGAGTCATGTTTCTCCCTTGGGGATATGATTTCACAATGATTGTAAGTATTTTTTTAAAATCGCCGTTTTAGAATAATTTGAATTTAAATAAAAGGCTAATATATGTATTATGCTTTGTATAATTTGACTACTAAATCCTTACATAAAATGTATTTATACTGTAAAATTTCACCTAAATCACGTTACATTCGGTACTTACATTATATTTAGTTATTCATAAATTCACTGAAAAACAAAGAACTTAAAAAAAATCAGCTTCTTGCTGTATCCCGCACACAGCAGGGAAAGCCGAGGGAACCTAGTGTTAAGACACTCCGTTCCCCACTTTCTGCCGAATTCTGAAGGCATTGCGTGTTGTTGTGAGTGGCAGAACTCAACGCCGCGCTTAGCCTCGATACCAGAGCGAAGTAATGGAAATATAAATTTAAGTAAATATTTTATCTCCTCGAGTAGGAATCGAACCCACAACCTGTCGGTTTTACAGTCACACTTCGTGCCGCTGCGCCACGACTGGCTTAACGACAAAGGACTTATTTTTAATAAATTCGAAAAGCCAAAAACCATAACATTGTCTTCAATTTAGGCTGTAAGAGAGTTCGAGAGCCGTTGTTACGGAGGCAGACACGGGGTAAAATAATAATTGATCTGATTAAAGCGTTTCATATAAAATTTAAAAAAAAAACGTAATAATCAAAACATCTTATTATAATATTTGCAGGGTTCTTGTATCCTTTTGCTGGTGACGTCGATCGTGGGCCCTCAGGCGTGGCACGTCTCGTTACCAGGTGGCATTACTCCAAGCATCATATTTGAATTCGTACTTTACTTCTCTGCCATGATCACCAGTCAAACGATCATATTGTGGAACATATATCAGTATGTCATTTTATTATTTCTTTTTAGTTTTTACATTGTATAAATGATTGTGGGTGTATGGAATTGTAGGATCAGCCATTGTATGCAAAATTTTATTTTTGTATGTATATTTAATTATTTATGTATATATATTTTTTATATCGATTGTTTATATTTTTAATTGTTACAATGCTAACTCTTTTAGAATAGAAATCTTTCAATATAAAGTATAGCAAATATTTAACAGATATTGAACAAGTATATTTATCCTTCATTTCTAAAATAGATTTCAAAATAAGTTACAAAAAGTTGAATCACCCGCTTGGGTAACTTCTATTTATTTATTACTACATACCTTTATATAGAGTATCAATAATATACAAACATACATTGAAAATATATAAGACTCCCATAGATTGTTTTTTAAAATTATGAACAATTTATTCTAGGCAGTTATAGCGCAGCCACAGTGTCCGATTGTAAACACGACGGTTGTGGGTTCGATTTTCACTGTCGTAAATAAATTAATAGATTTAATAGTGTGAGTGTGTGCGTAGGGAAAGGAGAATCTGAAACTAGATTCAATCTGCTTACACTGCAATAGTCGAAATATAGGTTTTTCCCTTTACTATTATTGTTTTTTTCTAATATACTTATTTCCTAATTTAATACAATACAATAATTTATAGATTTTCTTATATTTTAGGTCATATCGTAACGGAACAGGCAAGATGCGACCTCTGGGCGAAGCGATTAGACCGCTGATACCATTAGTAGTGTTTTTCGCACTAAGTACTACTTGGGCAATTTGCTCGCCTCACGATATATTAAACTCGGAGCCGAGGCTTTTCTACATTCTGACTGGAACCATTTTCTCAAATATAAATGTAAGCTACTTATAACTATAATACTTAGAAATATCAGATGTTTGGTTGTTTTTAGCGTCACGCTGTATCCCGCACATAATAGGATAGGCAGAGGAAACCTTGCAACCTACTGTTAAGACACTCCTTTTCCCCTTACCGCGTATTGAGTGGCAGTACTCAACGCTGGGCTTTGACACCTTACCACAGCGAAGATTCCCAAGTGGAAATAGAACCCACAATCGTCGCGTTTACGGTCACGCTACGGCAGAACGGCCTCTTTTCCTTTTACCCTTCTGCTATACCTACAATTTAATACTTGTTAAACCTTATATCAATATTTTCTTACGTTCTGCAGAAATAAAATTAAAATTTAAGCATTAAATGTTGCCCTCAAGACGTCGGTGGAAAGTAGGGAACGGAAGATTCTGGATACGCATCCCAACGAAGTATAATACTATGTACAAGGTTCTTTCTTCATATTCTGCTATGTACGGACTGCTGACAATCAATTAAATCAACTTTAAAAAAAAATCGCTTAAATAATAAATTATTATATTAAACAACAAACGAAACGTCTTTATATACCTCGGCAATATCAATCGATAGCAAAGCGCGGCTTTGAGTTTTGCCACTCGACACACAATGCCTTCAGAACTCATCGGAAAATGGGGAACGGAGTGTCTTAACACTAGGTACCCCCTGCCTACCCTGCTGCGTGCAGGATACAGCGTGAAGCAGATTGTTTTAATTTATTTAAATTTTCACAGTGTCGTTTAATAGTATCGCAAATGAGCGACACACGCTGCGAGATATACAACGGCATGCTGGTGCCGTACACAGTGACAGTGGGCATAGTGCTGATGGCGACGCCCGACCCCGCCGGGGAGGTGGTGCTGCTCGGAGCCCTCACACTATACGCATCTATCGTCCACATCAACTATGGCTCTGGAGTGGTACGGTCGAAATGGATAAGCTTTTTGTATTCATTTGTTTGACAAAACAAACCCATTTGTAAGGTGGCATAAGCGTATGATTATAAACGCGGCGGTTGTGGGTTCAATTCCCACTCGGAAATATAAAATTTAATATTTCAATTCCTCACTCTGGTAACAAGGCAAAACAGCGGCGTTGAGTTCCGCCACTCAACAATTAATGCCTCGAGAATGCGACGGAAAGTGCAGAACGGATTTTTCTAATAACAATAGGATCCCTCTGTCTCCTCTGCTATATGCTGGACACAGCGTGAAGCTGAAAAAATATATATTATTTCAAGGCTAATCTCGAAAATCTTTGAAAATTTCTAAGTTCAGCCAGTGTATGTGGTCTATCTATGTCAAAAGCAACTTCTATACATCACATCAATATTGGTAGGGATTTATAAGTATTTAGACAGATGCAGTTAATAATATATAATTTATTTATTTGGGCTTGAGACAAAATGTAAACAAAGAAAACATAGTTTCTCAAACTTTTACTTAGGTTTTTTATTTTTACATAAATTTTACATAGTATTATTATACAGTGCTATTAGCGAATTACTTCCAAAGTTATTTTTATAAAACACATTAACTCTATTAACCTTTTTCTGGTTTGTTTACATTTATCCTACATACCGATTTTTTTAGTAACATTACACAGTTTTTACAGCATATTCTAATTCTAGGCTTAAATTAGCATGTTCATACATTTTAAATATAATTATTAATCCCAACGATGTTTGTACCTACAATCTGTCTATTAATATCCTTTTTTTGCAGGTGCGGGAAATGTGCAACCACTTCAAAATTTCGTGTTTCAAAATTAAACCAACCATAAATTAAAATGGGGAACGGAGTGTCTCAACACTATGTTCCCTCTACCTACCCTGCAGTGTGCGGGATACAGCGTGAAGCTGATTTTTTTTTTAATATAAAATTATACCAAATATCAATTAAGGTAATATAGAGATTATATCTATACAAACAATCTGGTCGTAGTTTAAAAACTCTTTATATTCTTATGGAGATCAAAGATCTGATTTTTTCGAATTTTTATAAGTCTTTACTTGTAGTCATTTCTAATATATGTACCTATGTCTTTATAAAAAAAATTGTCATATTTTTTATTGTATTTAAGCGCATTTCTACTGATATACTTACATTTTCAGAATTTTATTGCAAAGAAATTGCAACTGATTTGAAATTTCAAATATTGAAATTTAAAAAATCCATTTCAATTAAAATTTAGAATTTATATAACTTGCCATTTTATTTGATATATAAAAAATATTAACTTTTAGACATTTTTTATAGTTATATATCAAAATTAATAATCAAAATTAAATTTTGATATGACTCGAAAAGGCTTGAGTAAATAATTATATAGATCCTCCATTGTCATTCTTAAATCCCAATTAATATTATCTATTATTATATGTTATAGACGTAGTAAAAATCTTTCGTCCTTTTATCATCTCATAAACATGATATCATATAAACATATTAAGAAATAAAGATTATAAAGCTAATATCTAAATAGGTGTTTTATGTATATAGCATTAGGCTTAACCTACGATACTATGTATTTGTTTCATTAACATATTTTATATTAACACATTACATAATGTATAAATCCTATTTATATATAGATTTGGGAGATCCTTATGATCAGTTTTTGAATATAAAGTTTGTTTATTTACGCTTCAAATATCTTTCCTTTTCTTTTAAATTAGCAGTTTTAAAACATAAAAATTATTTAAATATTGGAGTTTTAAACCTATAAAGCTAAAACTGCCACAGCTGAGTGAGATATATATATATATATATATATATATATATATATATATATATATATATATATATATATATATAGATTCATTAGTAATTAGATCAATTTCCGTGAAACCGTACTATATATTAATTTGTGTAATCTTAATTTATAAAATAAAATAACTTATTATTTATCAGAAAAGTTAGTGGTGATATAAAAACTTGAGATTTGAAATATCTAGCTTCAATACGTAACTTTGTACGACGGGCCTATGAAAGTGACTTAGAATATTTTTTTTTACTATCCCCATATCATAGACATAGCAAACGGCGGAAACGGGTGGGTCACCCTCACCCCCATAACTTTTAGTAACAAAAAATTAAGGCTGTAAAATGAAAACAATCTTTATACAAAAACTTATATTGAAGCTTAGCTCAAAAAAAACTTTACGTTTCTTCACTGCTCTAGAGTTGCGCTACTCGATAAAATAAGTCATGTGAAGTTTTTACACGTACACGTAAACTCCAATCCAATCCAACTCCAATAGTTGGCAAACATATAGCACAATAACTATTGTTATCATTCCAAAATTACTGTGCCAATGTTAAAATATATTTAATATATTACTTATTTTATACACATAAATTGTAGCCATTTTGACAACTAGTCACATTATATAAAAATTTATTAAGATTGAGTTTCTATTGTGCATTTGTATTTGATGAATTTTATGTAGACTATTTACAGGTAACTTACTGCCGCGTGGTTTTATTTTTTGACAAACATATATGACGACTGCATCAAAGTTAACTACTAAAGGTAGTTTTTAATATAATTTGGAAAAATATAGTCCACTAAAGCTGTTGAATTTTTTCAACAGCTTTAGTGGACTACCTAAATGATTATTGAGTTCACACATAAAATAAGTGCTAAATCTAAAAATCGCCAAATCTAGGAAATTTAGTTTTTATTCGTATTTATTTTTAAAAATAGACAATAATAATAAAATTATAAACTGAACATAAATTGACTTTCGTATAACCCAAAACATAAAATTTTAATAAGTGAAATTTAGTGAAAAAATTAATAATTTAAATTTAGATGTCAAAACACATTTTTTTAGCGTTTGAGCAAGCCTAAATGTGTATTTTTTCGGTACCATGCAACTTAAATATGTGAACTTATATATAAAAATACACGATAAAATAAACTTCCGATGACAAAAAGAACGGTTTACGTAGAGTATGGTAGACGAGTCGTGGCCGCTGTAAAGTTTGGTCAGGCTTACTGAATTTTGCGCGATGTTCACTCGGGAAGATAATCAAAAGTGAGAAAAATCTTTAAATCAAATCTGCTCAGCGTCAGTACAGCTAATAAAAATACAAAAATCACATGGGGTCAATAATTGCCAGTATTTGCATTTATTACTATTCCGTAGCATATTTGTATCTTTAAAAAAATATATGTTTCCTATCCCATCTATCCATATAGTAAAATTATAACTGATTGGTCAGTGCATGGAAAATATGGGAGAAAATCTATTCTATTACATTTATCCATGTAATAGAACCGTTTGTTTGTGCACGATAATCTCAAATATGACTTATTCGACAATAACTGCTACGAAATAATTGTTTTATCGAATTGGATCAAATTGTAGGTTACCATTGATGATGAGAATATGAAAATAATTCAGATTAATAAGTAAATTTTTCAAGCGTTCAAAACCGCGAGCGGGTCGCTAGGATAACACACACACACACACATATATATATATATATATATATATATATATATATATATATATATATATATATATATATATATATATATATATATATATATATATATATATATATATATATATATATATATATATATATATAGTAGCGTAACTTAAAAACACCTTTTGTATTGTTCAGAAAAATTTAAATAATCCATTCTCCCAAGTGATAATCGAATTAATAATCTTTGCATTTACATTCTGACTCTGTGCCGCTACGTGACGATGACCGATAAAATTATTTTATATATATATATATATATATATATATATATATATATATATATATATGCGACCAGAGCAGAATGTTCTAGTGATTGAATACAAATATTTCATTTTAAACTACAATTTTAAGATATTTAACATTTTCTTCTAAAAGAACTGTATAACTAATTTTATATGTATAAAATGAATGTTGTTTGTGTCTTTATTTATTCCATGGTGTTGATAATTCCTATATTTATTAAGGTATCCTAAATATTTATATATATAAACCTATTTTAGGTTGTTATTAACATGTACCTTAATTATAAACTCAAAGGGAAGATTTATTTTCCCCATCTTAGATTATTATAGATATCACTAAACATCAAAATTATCTAGTGGGATCAGATTGTGACAATTTTTGTTCCTATATCCTGAAGCGTGGGCTTCATTCTGGAATCTCTTCCTTAGTGATAAAAACATTCTCGTAAATGTTATAAAATAAATTACAAGTGAGTAGGTAATGTAGCTATTTAGTGTTTGTTATCTAATTAATGAATAATGTATGAATGTAATACTAGTACAATATTTGTTAATAAAGATAATACTTTTAATGTGATTGTTCATTATTTTGTTTAACCAATATACCTTGTAAAATATACAACGGTCGACAAGTTGTGGTCCCCCTGAAGCAAGGCTCTCTTCATATAGCCAGTTTTTGTTGTGAAACTTTATAAATGGACCAATATAATGTTGGACGAAATGTCATTTCTTTTTACAGTAATTACTGATTGCTCAGTTTTGTTTGCATAGAATAAAATTTTTATGTAAGAATATTTAATAACAATCTAAGTGTAATATTTTTATTCCACTTGGCGCCGCTGTACGAGTTAAATAAAATTAAATCGGCTTCACTCTGGATCCCGCACACAGCAGGCTAAGCATAGGAAATCCAGTGTTCCGAAATTGAGCCGCGCTTTATCTCGACACCAGAGCGAAGAAATGAAAATATACATTTTGAATAAATATTTTATTTTCTCGAGTGGGGATCGAACCCACAACCAGTCACACCCTGCGCCAGGACTAGCCTCGATGAGGCGTTGTTTGAGTTAATAAGTTTTTGTGTCATAGCTTATACATTCGGATAGGACATCGTCTCCTTGTCATAGACTTTAGGACATATAAGGACATCGTTGTCTTGTCATGGACTTTAACGTCATTCCGAAGAAGAAAGTAGCCGAAAAACATAGGCCTCAGATCAAGTGGTGATTGCTGAATAGACCGATGCAGACCGATTCCTGCCAAAGGTCAAATGTCATAATCTTTCGACTAACACCGAGACTGCTCACGATGCCTAAGATCGAGTTCAGTCGGCAATCACTGCGGCGGGCAATCGAATTCTTAACGTTTCTAAGGGAGGACATGTGTCATCGACCACACATGGGGATAGAATTACAAGGTGCAAGAGGTGACTCGTAAAACGAAGGTTGCCTTTAAGAAGTGACAGCAATCCGTGTCGCCGTGTAAGTGGCAAAATCAGTAGAGGGGCAGAAGCTCATTTACAACTGGCACGTTCCCGGGATAAAGCGATGCAAAATATCGCAAAATATGTTTGCGTTTAAGATTTCCAGGGCACGCTGCTATGTAGGCATGCCTCTGTGAAGGAGAGATGCAGAGAGCAGAGCAGTCTTCATCGCGACTCACCGCCTAACCTCGGACTTATTTCTCCAATAACCCTGGACGAAACTCGTAATTGCCTTTGACGCGTGAAGAACGAAAAAGCGGTGGGACCTGATGACGTTACGATCGATGCGTGGAAAGATAGTATACAAATATTTTAAGATTTTTTAAAGTGTTATTTCACACTTAGGAAAGAAAAATACTAATTAAGAAAACATAAAAATTTGAGTGTAGGACATTTGAACCTGCACTTCTTTTTAAATTGTTCAAGTGCTCTGACCAAGTAATTCATATGGTCTCTTCAAGCAACAGTGAAATTCTTATGCTTGCTACAACTTATTTATATGGTTAGCATCTCTATAGGGAGATTTTTACAAATTTCCACTACTCAAAGAGAATTACTTAGAATTATTGTTTGGCAAGAGAGAATACTATTTTTTATTGAAACAAACTATTTCTTATAATGTGCAATACAATATCTTAAAAAATCATTTTTTATTATTTATTCTTAAATTTAAACATTTAATTACTTCCAATATTCATAAATTAACCAGTGGAATAGATTCTATTAAACCTAAAAAAACCAAAAAAAAATTGGTTAATATAAATAAAAATGAACATTTGACTTTAGTTTTATTTCACAAAAAAATATAACTTATCACATAGAACTGACAGTTTCATTAATTTCATCTCCCAGGGATAACAGTTTTCTCCACATATCTGGGGTCAAACTGATTCCTTTTTTTCCTGGTAGTAATTCACCATTTTTTTCATAAAATTCTCTTATATCTATATAAACTTTTCCTTTGAATTCACGGACTTTTACAAGTTTTTTTCCTTCTAGAACCCAAGTTGGCTCTTTATCATCAGTTCTAGCTCCCATTTTCGCTTTTTTTTCGGGCGGTGGATTTCGCTGCACAGAAAACAAAATATCTTAAAATTATAAAGATATTACAATTTAAAATTACACGTTACAAAATTTTAACTATTTGTAATTAAAAACTTAATCGTATATATTTTATTAATAGATTCAATATTTAAATAATCATTTAAAAACTTATTAGTCACACATTTAATATAATAATGTTGCACACTTACATCTACAGGGCCATCATCACTATCGCTACTAGAGCTCTCAGCTTTTTTCTTATTTTTGGGCATTTCAATTTCTTAAATTATAACAAAAGCAGAATATACAACAGCAAAATAACTGAAAATGATAACTTAGAAATGTCACATGTGCTCTGTGCGCCGGTGTCATCACAGAACACATTAATACCTAAAGGTGATACTCATAGATAATATAATTTATAAATAACATAAAGAGAGAAGAATTAGCAAAAATAATTTTATCGGTCATCGTCACGTAGCGGCACAGAGTCAGAATGTAAATGCGAAGATTATTAATTCGATTATCACTTGGGAGAATGGATTATTTAAATTTTTCTGAACAATACAAAATGTGTTGTTAAGTTACGCTACTCAACATGCAATTTCTTAAAAAATAGTCAGAACTCAGAAAGTCTTTCAATTATATATTTTTTAATCTGTATAGATAATACATATATTGAATTCTCTTGCTAATATTATTCATCTGTCATGTGTACACCGTGACTATATTATGCTATGACTGCTTATATAGTGCTACTTTTTATTAGACATGGACATTAGGTTTATTATTTAGCTATCATATCACTATCAGTAATTATAAAGTTCTGTGACATAATTGTGTTGAATAGTGTTACAACAAACTGAGAACTCTTTTTATTGACCATATTAGTTATTATAAAAGTAATTTGTAATCAATTATGATATTGATTTTATGTACTTTCGAAGGAAAGTTCTTATAATCTCTTAGTAATTGATTCGATATATTACGACTTAGGATTATGAAAATAATAAATGTAAATATTTCCTGAAGACAAAGAATGTTCTTAAATATGCTGTTCAAATAATGTAACAGAGTGGTGTTATGGAAAACATTTATGATGTTATACTTCTGTATAATTATTGTTTTTGTGGTCTCACATGAAACTCAATCTACAATATTTAATAAAACTGACACAGTTTCCTTACTCAAATCAAACTCTACATCAGAACAAAAGGTATGGAATATAAAATTGGACATATACTTCGCCAAAACTCTTCCCAATGTACTACGAAAACTTCCAGGAGCTGATGTTCGTTTTAAGTGTGAAGCTATGATGAATTTCACAAAAGTTGAAAGATTTACTAAAAGTAAAGAGCGTGTAGAAACATCTTTAAAAGAATTTCCACCTGACCATATACAAGAAGCTTTGATGAAAAATGTAAAAGTGTACTGGTTAAAGGATAATAAAATTCTAACAGATACTGCAAAAATCAAAGTATTAACAAAAATTGATAAAACTAATGGCACCATAGGGTCAAATCTCAAAATTAAAAATCTAAATATACATGATGCTGGAAATTATACATGTGTTATTAAACAAAATTATGAAAAAAAACTTTCAACTAGGCTTATTATTCAAAAAGATACAGAGCAATTGGAAGACATTGATATGTCCACATATACCCCTGTATTTTCAAATGTTAGAAATGATAAAGAATTTATCATAAATATAAAAACAACACCTGATTTAATTTCTGAAGGTATGATATCTGGAAATGAAAAAATACTTAACCAAACATCAACATTACCACAAAAGTTAGAACCAATATGCCAAGAATATTTAGGCAAAGTTTGTAGTCCTCATCTTAAAGGTCAATTTGTTTATATCCCTTTCGGTACATCTCAGAATGCTTTGGAAGATAAATTATTAAAAGCATTTCAAGTAACTAAATATTCAAATGACATCAGTTCTAATTGTGAAAGATATGCTTTGCCCAGTTTATGCTATTCAACATTTCCTATTTGTAGAAATCCAATATTGATTAATGAAAATTATTTTAAAGAAGCAATACATATTTTTAATAATTTGCTAAATAAAAAACAGCATATCGAAACACTTAATAATAATTTCACTAAAGTAGCTTTTGAAGATCATAATATTATGGTTCCTTTCAACTTGGACAAGAATTTAACAGATAATTTATTTAATTATCGCTATAACTCAACCATCTTAAGACGTGTATGTAAACAAGATTGTGAAATACTTGAAAATGAACTTTGCCAAACAGAATATGCTATTGCAAAACGGCATCCCCATATTGGTAAACAGTTAACATTGGAAGAATGTCAAGATTTACCAGAAAATGATCCAGATTGTCTTAAAATTGGTATAGGATCTCTAATGGTGTCAGATGATGAATGTTACTGGGAAAATGGCAGTGGATATTTAGGCACTGTGAGTGTGGCAAGTAATGGTATGCAATGCATTGAATGGTCAAAACAACCGTATGTTAAACTTTCAGAATTTCCAGAGTTAACTGGTAGACATAGCTACTGCCGAAATCCTGGTGGTGTTAAATCACAACCATGGTGTTTCATAGAAAATGATGGCAAAACAGAACAACTATGTGATATACCTAAATGTGCTCATAAAATTTGGATTTACATTGTTGTTATTTTTCTCCTGTTGTCTTTTGTTATCGTCGCTTTTATTATTTGCCTCTTTTATAGACACAAAAATAAAGGTAATGCAGCTACTATTAGGGATATAAATCTGCCGAATGCTGATAAAAATATTTATGGAAACTCTAGACTGAATTCACCAATAGAAATGAATGAATTATTAACCAATCAAAATAGTGGTAGTCAACCACACTTAAACAACAGTACAACACGTGGCAGTGGTGTTTTACGAATACCACAATACTCATTATCACAGATCAAATTCTTAGAAGAACTGGGAGAAGGAGCATTTGGGAAAGTTTATAAAGGAGCTCTGAAAAAGAATGGTGAAACCCAATATGTGGCTGTTAAAGCTCTGAAGGAAAACGCATCAGCTAAAACAAAGGCTGATTTTAGAAGAGAAATAGATTTAATATCAGAGTTAACACATGATAATATAGTTTGTATTGTAGGAGTAGCTCTTAAGGAAGAGCCTTTGTGTATGTTGTTTGAATTTATGGCACGTGGAGATCTTCATGAATTTCTGATGGGGCGTGCACCTCCGTCTGGTAAAGGATTACCATCAATGAGACTGTTAAACATTGCTCATAACATTGCATCTGGAATGCAGTACCTTGCTTCACATCACTATGTTCACAGAGATTTGGCTGCAAGAAACTGCCTTGTATCAGATGACTTTATTGTCAAAATATCGGACTTTGGGTTGTCCAGAGATATCTATAGTTCTGATTATTATAGAGTGAGCATATATAAATGTTGCCAAAATAATCATTTTATCTTTATTACTACTACTATATTATTAACATGACATATATATTATTGCAGGTGCAATCTAAAAGTCTTTTACCTGTACGCTGGATGCCCCCAGAATCAATACTGTATGGTAAATTTACAACAGAAAGTGATATCTGGTCTTATGGGGTTGTATTATGGGAAATTTACAGCTATGGTTTACAACCATACTATGGGTAATTTATAATAATTAAATAATTTTGTTGAATTTATTTATGCGCAATATTTATGAATTTGTCTAATATATCATATATATCATATTCTTTGAAATTAGTAATCAAATATCATTATGTTTATAAACGTCAGTCGTGTTAAGACACTATTGCAAACATTCAACTTAATTGTCGATTATGTGTTGAATGGCTAAACATTGGCTTGTCTGGCTACCAAAGAGTGGCAATGAAGATAACATATCATTCCGAGTCGTGTTTGTAGTCATACTCAGTGCGTCTGCGCCAATACAATGAAATAATAATGAAAAACCAATATTTAAATGCAGAATTTAAAAGAAGCATACAAAAGGGTTCGATTTCCACTCTGGAGAATTGAATTCTACATTTCTTTGCTCTGGGCCACAGGGGAAAGTGCAGTGTTGAGTTCCACTCAATAGTGGCAGTTCAAGTATTACGTAAGCAGTTTTTTTGCAGTTTTTGACCAATTTTTGTTATAGATATAGTAACCAAGAGGTTATATCAATGGTTCGCGGAGGGGAGTTGCTAGCCGCACCGACTGGTTGTCCTGTCCCCATGTACGCACTGATGAAGGAGTGTTGGAAACACACTCCTCAACGCCGGCCAAACTTTGAAGAAATTGTTAATAGGCAAGTAAAATACTGAACTTTATATAAGTTTTTTCTTAATCATTTGATAAAACTTATATTTTTACTCCTCACCCTTTGTTATGTTCACCGATATATTTATATGTAATATATTTAAAGTATTAATTTAATATTTACTATTATATTTATGCTAATCTATAAGGCCGTATTTAATCAGATGATGGTGCAGTGGAACAGTGTCTCATTTTTAACGTGATGATTGGGTTCGATTCCACTCAAAGAATAGATTATTGTTAAGACAAAGTGAAACATGGAGTTCAACATGCAATGTCGTGAAATTTGGCTGGAATATGGTGAATGAGTCTCTTAACACTAGGTGCTGTCTGCCTTACGCCTAGCCTGCTTTACAGGGAAAAGTTTGTAGGTGCCATTTATTTAAAAAAAATGTTTTTAGAATACAAGATTGGATTCAAATGGGTGGTTGTCCGGATTGCGCGGCGTCTGAATCCGGCAGCAGTTGCGGACATCGACCCTCCACTTCCACCAAGGAGCATCAAGAGAGGGTGCCGCTGCTGCCCCCTCACTGTTCATCTTCTAATGGATCGCTGGCCACTAGTAGTTTGAAGAAATTTAGCACAGCCGGCTCCACTTCTAAAGCTTTAGACGATAATTTTTCTACTTGTAGTGAAGTTCCGCCTCTCGCACCTAAAACTAAAAAATATAGCTCCGGATCACTCATAGACACAGACAAGATAGGCACCAAGGAAACTGTTGTAAGATTACCCAACAAACATTATGGCAACGAAATCTAGCATCAATATAGATAGGTATTACTGGCTTTTTTTATTATTAAAAAGTTTGTGCTGTAATGGTCTTGACATACATAATATTTAGTAATTATATAAAAAAAAATAAAAACTTTATTTACTAATATTCGCAGATTTAACTGTTAATGATAAATAAAGTTTTTATTATTTAATTTATTAGCATTGCTACATAGTGTAAGTATTTTTAGTAGTAGGCTTTACACACTCCGCCTTATTATTTATTGAAAATTGATATTTTTTATTTGTAAAGATGTTATGTTATATGGACAGCATTACAGCATTTATTTTATGAAAGCAAGAACACACAAATTTGATTTTGACATGCTCAATTATAACGTTGTAAACCATGCTGTGTGAATTGACTTTAAATAACATGGCATTTCAATAATAATGTTTCTGCATGACTTAATGAAAAATGCACAAATATAAAATACAATATTTAAAAAAAAAAAACAATTTTTCCACCTTCATATTAAATAGACAACACATTTGTAGACAATTATTTAGATGCATTTTTAAGTTTATTATATAAATATGGTTAATTTACGAGTCATTTCACGTTAAGCAAGCTGAATCAAGTTATTATTAATTTTTAAAGATTGTTTATAGAAATTTATAGGAACGTTTTTTTTTTACATTATTGTTTGTTTTTTAACAAAATATCTGGTTATAAGAAAATCCACTAAACATTTACTGCCAATCTTAGCCACGATTTTTATATAACTTTATCTTATAAAACCATTTTTTACATTCAATATAGAGTACACAAACGTAATCGTTGTGCGTGAACATTTTGTAACTTGGTAACTTGTGTAACCATACTTTTTGTAAGTGTATTTAATAAGATCATTATGAAGTGATTGGGTTTGTCATGTTTATTTATTATTATATCAGTAAGGGGCCATCTATAAATGACGTCATAAGTTAAGGTGGAGGAAGGGGATCGACGAGGAGCGGGAGGGGTTCTAAATTTCGTAACATCACATTTCAAAATTTGTGTGAACAAGTAAAATTTCCGAAATGCTTGTTTAATCTACTAATTTCTAGGCCTAAAATGTGGCCAGATGTGACAAGAGAGGGGTAAAAAATTATGAAATTCGTGTGACGTAATTTATGGACGGCTCCTAAGGTATCTTATAAAATATAATGTCGATTGCAATAATTGATAGATATGTTATCTTATATTGTGTGAACTTGTCAATATGAGAACGAGGTTTATCTACATAACTTTCATCTTTATTAGGAACATTTTTAGTACATTCTGCTGTACTTGCCAAAGACTTTTTTTATATGTGATATGTTTACCCACTTTTTTACTTAGATGTAAACTATTTCTAAAATAAAAAAACAATTTATATAAAAATATAAATATTTTTATTTCATTAATGAAAACAGTGTGATAACATCTGGAGTCAAAAACAATAGAAAATTAAATAAGTTGTTTATAATTTTTGTAATTTTTCTTCGTCTTCATTTTTTACTTTCTTTTTAATCAAATATTCACCATGAACCTTCATGTGCACTTTCAAGTTGTTGTTGCCAGTGAAACCCTTTTCACATATTTTGCAAACATATGGTTTTATTCCTAAATAGAAATTAATTTAAAAGTTTAAAGTGTTAATCCACACTTAGGAAATATAAATACTTATTTAGAAAACTTATAAAAATTTGAACGTAGCGGGACTCGAAGACCACTGAGCCATACGTTCTCGAGAACGTATGGCTCAGTGGTCAGAGCGCCTGGTCGGTTTCCAGGAGGCGCGGGTTCGAGTCCCGCTACGTTCAAATTTTTATACGTTTTCTAAATAAGTATTTAGAAATTAATTGTTAAATTTCATGTTTTATTATGAAAAATATAAAAATTTAATTAGGTTGACAAATATAAATTCTTTAAAATGTAATAAGACGTAAAGAAGCAAATTCCGTGTAGTCCGAATCAATAATTGTACATAACTTCTTGACATTATTAAACAAGCATTACCATACAAATCTTATTTTAAAAACCAAAAATTAAAATGTCCAGGAAATCCTAAAACCTTTTTAATGTAATATAAAAAAAAATCACAAATTGAAAAAATAAGTTTCCAATAACTGTAGAAAAAATCTTTTTAACACAGTATTTTTTAAAAGATACCGGTCATAGTAGTATAACTTATTTAAGCAAATAAACTCAACCGCTCCACTATTACCAGTTACAGTAGCGAGTACTAAAGAGGCTGTTGAGCGGAATCAAGGCTCTAAAGCGCTCGCAAGAGATTTTTCTCGGGCAAAGTGAACTGACAAGACTGAAAATTTCAGCGTTATGTCGACGAAGTCTGAAATCTTGAGGGATATTGATAGGGAGTTTTTATGTACAATTCTACTTCACGTAGACACCGGTTAATGGCTTGGCTAGAAACCCCAGACCCAACCTGAATGGCATGATGGCACTTAAACAATTTAAAGACAATAATAAGGCGGGACGGAATATGTTTTCAATTAAATAATTTTCGAAGGCAAAACTCTGCGAGCGTAGCATGGAGTAGCGTGTTCGTAAAGATAAAGTTAAGTAAGCTTAATTAAGTTATTATTACTTTTTTTTCCTCTCCTATATGTGGGATACAACGTGAAGTTAAACAAAAATGTATTGCTAAGTAATAAAACAGTTCACCGGTATGCGTCCGCATGTGTTTCGTGAGCACGGAGGGCGAGTAGAAGGCGGCGGGGCAGCGCGGGCAGCGGTGCGCGCGCACGCCGTCGTGGCGGTCGCGGTGCGCGCGCCACGCCGAGCGCGAGCGCAGGCGCGCCGGGCAGCGCGCGCACGCGTACCGCCCCTCCGCCTCGTGCGACACCATGTGGCGGTTCAGCTGAACGACATGTCAAATTACATATTCTTTATTAATTTGATCATTACAAGTACTTTCGAATCAAGTTACATAAAAGTCCAGTCCTTTGGAGAAATATAGTTATATTTATTAGTAAAAAAATGTCACAGATTCTTAGGCATCTGTGAAAATATCTGTACGTGCATAACCAGTACATTGCAAATAAATTTAATATATTTTTGGTAATAATAAAAAGGTACACGTATTGTTATCCACATGCGGAAATAGTGGTAAAAATGGCAGGAATGAAATGATTTTGGAAATTCTTTTCAATATTTAAAAAATACATCTTCTTTTCTTTTTTAGCCCTTATTTTTCTTCAGTTAGTTCACTCTACTTAATAAGACTAAGGAATAGGCACTTTTTAGATCAATACAACCAAAATTTTTGAATAAATAATAAGAAAAAATTTCTCGAATACAATCGATGGGTATTAATTACTAAAATAAATTTAACAATAGTTATCATGAAAAAGTTCAACCACTTTCAAGGAAACGTTGCAATAATATTTTTAAGTATTGTACAAAAGCGAAATAAATGTACGTAAGCAACTTAACTTTTTTACAAAACGTATTTTTTTTTTAACATAGCCGGATGTGAACCCGCGCCTCTTTGAATCCAACCACTGCTATTAGCCATACTTTCTCATCAAGTCACGTCGAAATTCTTTAACACTTGTTAGAATTTACTTACGTTATCCTCCTGCAGAGATGCGCTAACAATAACAGTTTCCGAGAGGAGCGGGTTGAAATCCCGCTACATTTTCAAAAAAAAAAATGTTATAAGTTGTTTTTTAAGTTTTTTTTTCCTTAATGTCGAATAACGCTTCAAAAGATAAAAAATATACAAGGTACCTGTTTATTTGCTTTAAACACCTTCCCGCACGTTGGGCACACTAACGATTTAACTACACACTTGTGAGCGTCGAGCGTCTTTTGGTCACTGAACACTCTGGAACATGCTGTGCAATAAACTCTTTTTGTCGTGTGTTTTCTTATTTTGTGAAACTAAAACATTATCCAAAATAAATACATGATTCAATATAATATAAATATATATGTACTTTAGACTTTCACACTTAATTAAAAGTTAAGTTGAATTTAAAATATCAGTATTACAACTGATATTTTAAATTCAACTTAACTTCTTCTCTCTCCTTCATATTCTCTTTTCCGATTGTTTCACTTTTCTATACAAAGTCGAGAACAGAGTGGTCTTGAAACTGGGTACTAAGTTACAAAAAAAATATCTTTAAATAATAAATATCAATAAAAAAAACTAAAGCAGTCTACCCAGGCCAGTCGTGGCGCAGGGGCAGAAGCGTGTTCGAATCCCACTCGAACATTCCAAGCAAATGAAAAATTTAATATTTTCCTTTCTTCGCTCTGATGTCGAGGCAAAGTGAACCGTTCAGTTCCGATACTCAATATATAATGCATCCAGAATTCGGCGGGGAGCGGAGTGCCATAATATTAGCTCCCCCTGTCTACCCTGCTATATGCTGTATGGAAAAAAACTGTAAACAAACCTTTAAATTAGTCATAAACGTAGAACTATATTCGCATTTGTCACAAGTGTAAATCTTATGATCTAAATGTGTTCTTTTTATATGGGATTTTAACAGGTCCTTATAAGTATATCTGGAAAGAAACACGTGCTAAGGTAATAAATATGCAATAAAATAGTCATTTATTGTTATGTATATCAAAAGAAAAAAATAAACGGAACCCTGATAGGATCATTTTCTTGTGCGTCTGTCTGTATTTATGTCCGTTTATCTCAAGAGGGCTTGGAGGTATCAAACTGAAATTAATGTAATTCGCATCGCCAGTCCCATTGACCACAAATATATTCAATTCAATTCGTAGAAGTATAAGTTTTACGTCAAATTATTGTCCGTAAACCGATTTTACAGGCAACTAGTAATTTCTTAGCTTCACGCTGTATCCCGCACATAGCAGACAACCTAGAAGCCTAGTAAAGACACTCCGTTCCCTACTCTCCGCCAAATTATGAGGCATTTCGTGTTGAATGGCGAAACTTAACGCCGCGCTTCACCTCGTTATCTGAGCGAGGAAATGAAAACATTATCTAAATCTAATCGAACTAAATCGATAATCGAACCCACAACCTGTCGCGTTTACAGTGGCACGCTTATGCCCCGCGCTATAGTAATAAAATAATATAAAAATAAATACATACTGTTTAGAACAATAATCACAAATATAAATATTGTCAGTATGCATCCTTCGAATATGTTTCCGTAATTTAATAGATGTAGAGTACCATTTACTGCACAGCTGACATTGAGACTGGCTGGCTGGCTTCTATAAAAATTACACATTCTAAGATTGTTATCATAGAAATTAAAATTTAGAGAAGAATTTTCTTTCTGAAAGTAAAATAACATTCAATATAGTTAAAAAATAGGCCTATATCGAGGAAAAGATCACGAACGCCGAACCAACACTCGTGTTGTAATAGTCAATTTTGTTCAAGAATTATAAGAATCCCATAATTTTTTTTCGAAAATTTCACATAAGATCTTAAGATCTTCTGGACCACTGAAAATTGTTGAACATAACATCATAACTTACTAGCAATCAAAATAAAAACATTTTATTTTTATAATCATATAAAAAGATAAGAAAACGTAAAATTTAAATAAAATGAAGTTTGTAAATATTATATATTGTGTCCATTTATATTTATTACATTATTATTACTTAGCTAGAATTACCTAAAATTTATAAATATTTATAATACTTAAATTACCTAAAATTTATAAATATAAGTAACAGCGTAAAGCTGATTTTTTTTTTATTTTTTATTAATAGTAGTATTTTCGAATTATTATTAATAAAATATTTTAGAAAACTTATAAAATTTCAACGGACCCGCGCTTCTACGACGAGGCACGGGTTCGAGTCCGAGTCGATATTCAAAATTTAAACTTAAGATATAATAATAGTAATTTCTAGTACTTACTGTCGAGTTATGTTTAGCACTGCTTACACATATATGTTTTACATCTCCCATTACATTATTTTGTTTATGTCGGGCTACATGCTTTTTAAATTTATTTTCATCATTAAAACTGAAATATAGACAAGTAGGTTATGTATGGAATATTATGTGGAAAAGTTGTTTATAAATCACATCAAATAAATCAGTTTCACGCTATATCCCGCACGCAGGAGCACTTTCACGGAGCTTCCCTCTGGAAGCTCCGTGAAAGTGTGCTGTAATTTCCGCCAAATTCTGGAGGCATTGAGTATTGAGTGGCGAAACTAAACGCCGCGCTTTGCCTCGACACCAGAGCGAAGAAATAAAAATATAAATTCAAATAAATATTTAATTTCCTCGAGTGGAGATCGAACCCATAACCAGTCTCGTTTACAGTCACACTTTGTGCCCCTGTGACAAGACTGGCCTCGATAGTAGAGTAATTATTGAGGTCAGTCAGTCAGTAATAGAATAATTTATAAGTATTGAAATATCAATAAAATACCTGTATGAACAATAATCACAATTAAATTTATTTTCTACGTGAGATTTCCAAATATGTCTTCGAAATTGTTGTGGACTTGTATAACTTTCATTACACGACAAGCAATGAAGTATTGGATTCTGTGTATGTAAAAAATATATGATAAAAAGCTTCTTATAATACAAATTAATATGTGGCACAGTGACACTTGTTTCGATTCCCAGTCGAAGAAATTAAACATTTAATATTTTTATTTCCTCACTCTGATAAAGAGGCAAAGTACAGAGTTTGAGTTCTGTCGAAATTGAGAAACGGAAGCTTCTGAATGGGGAACCGAGTGTTTTAATATTAGTTTGTATGTATGGGTTCTTTGCATGTACACACGTACAGAATAACATGAAGCTATAAAAACACGTAACGCCTGGCTTTTAGGTAAAAAGGGAATAATGACTCTGTCTAGTCTGTCTCCCTCCGACACAGAATACAGCAAAATACTTTCATAATAATTTCTTTAATATTCAGACCTTGAATATCAGTCATAATATTTGATAATAATAATACGTATAACATAACAATAATATCTTACACTGATCATAGAGTGGACTTTTTTATAGTGATACTCAAGAAACGGTGGTGAAGTAAATTTAGAAAAACATATATGGCACTCTTTCTCATTTTTATTTCTCAAGTGTTCAAGTCTGTGCGAAAATAGTTGATGCCAGTCAGTAAATTTTTGCAAACATAAATCACAAACACTGTCACTGTCGGTTTTATGTTCATTCAAATGTGTTAGCAACAATTGTTTGTCGTTAAACTCTTTAATACATAGACCTGGAAAATAATTTGTGAAAATATTTCAAATAAACTTATTAAATACTAAAATTAAAAAATAATCTCACCACAAGAATAAATAGTTGCTGAAGATTTATTGCTTCTTCTTTTTAGTTTTTTACTACCAACTTCTGGAATTTTATTAATATTATATTAGGCATATTTTAAAATAACTGCTGTTTTCCTTTTTTACATGTTTTTATTTAGTATACATATAACATACCTGTGCACTTCATATCTTTTAAAATTAGTTCATAAGTAATATTTTGATCAATTTTACTGTATACACTATCATTATCATCTGAAAAAAAATCTTGCTTATATGTACTATGTTCTTCCTTAATGTGTTCCAGTTTAATATCAATATAATCAATGCTTGTTATTTCTTCATCTTTGATAATCTAAAATCAAATATTATATTAATAATGTATTAGTGAAAATATTGTGGCAGAGCAGCAGTGTGTTGCTGTAAACGCTATTGTTGCTGGTTCTATTCCACTCAGGAAAAAAAAAATTACATCTCAATAATCTAGTTGAAGCCAGTCATGGCTCAGGGGCACAAAGTGTGACTGTAAAACCGACTGGTTGTGGGTTCGATCCCCACTCGAGGGGAATGAAATATTTACTTAAATTTATATTTCCATTTCTTCGCTCTGGTGTCGAGGCAAAGAATCCAGAATTCCAGATCTCCAGAGTTCGGCAGAAAGTAGGAAATGGAGTGTCTCAACACTAGGTTCCCTCTGTCTACCCTGGTGTGCACCGTATACAGTGTGAAGTTAATAAAAGTAATAAAAAAAAATCCAGTAACAAGACTTATATTAAGTGCTGCCACTCTACACACAATGTCGTAAAAATTGATTACCTTGCTATATAGGAGATACAGTGTAATACTATAAAAGAGTCTTACTATACATTAGAATAACAAAATATAAAAATATATATATATATATATTTTACCTCATTTAAGTGCATGTCTAATAGAATAGAGTTAGTATTTAAGCATTTATTTCTAAATTCCATAAACAAATTAAACATGCTGAGGCAGTTTTCACATATTTGTTGTGGCATTATATCATTGAGCTTAACCTGTTGAAGTATGTTTAATCATCATTATAGCTACAGTACCATATGTAAAATTGGACATGTGGAATCTAAAGATTTACAGGATGAAAGAAAAAAGCTTTATCTACATACTAAAGATATATAAATATGTACTATATATTCTTTTTTAAAGAGCATTATATACCTTTGTTTCATTGTCCTGTAAACTTTCTCTTTTAACATGTCTGTTGAGATACTTCTCAAAACTACAAAAATATCAAGAGTCCTTACTAGGACTCTTGATATTTTTGTAAATGTAAGAGAGTTTGTTTGTTAAACATATAATATTAAAAATTATTCAATCAATTATCATGAAATTTTGTACAATATTTTTAAGAGTAACAGTCAAGGACATAGAATACTTTAAAAACTAATTTTAATAGTTGTTATATTGATGTATATGACAACAAAAATAATTTATTGTAATGATAATTTACTCATTTATGGATATCAAAGTGAGTGAAGCTGAAAGCAAAGGGTAGAATAATAAAAAAATAGAGTTAAGTCTTAACTAACACATATTAAATATAATTTCTTACATTTAAATTGGTGAGCAGATTAAAATATTCAATGATTTTATCATCAAATTGATACATTTTTTCATCATCTTCCATCTTAAGACATGCTCTACATTTCTTCATTTTTATTATGATGGAGTAGGAGTAGTATTGTGTTTTTTTTATATCTGTCTTTTATAAGCCAGTTACAAAGACATGAGTGCACGAAACCGTCATATTCAGTTATGCTGTTATGCACAAACACAAAACAAGATATGAAGAGAAAGCAATGTGTAAAATATATGGTTCAGTACAGTTCTTTTAATATGGCGTTCCGAAAAATATATGATTCTATCAATAATTATTTATTTACAATATAGATATGACATATCACTTCGCAGTTTAGTGACAGTGACAGTGACAGTATCAATAAACAAAATTGGCAGCCTTAGTTTTATTTGTCATTCTTGTCAATTGTCATCTTTTTGATAGTGACTGTATCTTACATGATTTTACCCTTTGTTTGTGTTTAAATAATAAAATGTGCAATGTAGAACAAATAGCAGACTGTGGTGATATATTAACATTAGGGAGAGCACTTTTCGTACCAGAGAAAGAAGGTAAAAACATTTACCGTTTTTCTAAAAATAATATATTTTGTGATATATTGCTTTAGAATTTCTGTTTTGTTACTTTTAGATACATCTTGGCTATCAAAATGTACTGTTTCGTTATCTTCCTGTGGTAACTTGTTGGCAGTTGGATATAAAAAACGCCTTTGTTTTCTGACTGCACAATGGATAAGTTCACTAGATAGTAATACTTATTTAGTTTCTTGGAGTGGTACTCTCCCAACGGAGGCGACTCATGTTTTGGCGTTGTCCATTTGCCCGACTCCACAGTCTTCTCAAGTTAGTAAAAGTACTGGGATAAAATAAGCAGATTATTATATAATAGAAGTAATAAAAGTATAATTTAAAATAACTTAAATTTGTTATTTTAGAATGGACCAGATTGGTTTTGTATTATTGTTGGATTTATAAACGGAAGTATAGGATTTTATACAAATACAGGTCATCTTCTGTTACAAGAAAAACTAGAGGAAAAACCTGTTTTAAAAATATCATGTCATACAGGGACATATGGAACACTGCCTGATGATATTCATATATTATTTCAAAATGGTATTTATGTTTTATCTGGGACTAGTTTGTTCCAAACTCTTAGAAATGCTAAAGCACAACTGGCCAAAGGTAAACAATTAAATATATATATATATATATATTTTTTTTAATTCATCATCACTGGTGTAAACTCCTATTTAATTACAGTTCAAGCGGGTATCAAAGATGATTATACTATAGATAGCAGAAACATTCAAATAAGAAAATGGATGTTTGTTGAACAAGAACAAATAAATGATGCTGCTGTTGTGGGCCTAGATTTAAAAAACTTATATGACCACTTCCTAGCTGCATCTACTTATGGCGGATATGATACATGGTTTACTATTTTTTATTTAAATTAAATTTGTTGGTTTCTATTAAAATGGGTATATTAATTTTTTTTTACTGCAGGTATAGATCAATTCCTCCTGTAAACACATTAATTCTCACATCAGGAATATCACCATTTATGGGTTTTCACTATGCTTTGGAAGGTGGGACAACTCCACCTCTACAAGATGTTGCAAGAGCAGTAGCCAACAAAATAAAATCAGCATTACCGTGAGTCCTAATTAAATTATTAACAATTTTTTGGAGACCACACCATGTCAAACTTTTATAAAAATATTAATGTAATTTTTCTTTTAATGTAATTTTTCTGTTCTTTAAATTGACAATGAAGCGCATATTATTTTTTAAACATTTTCAAAGTATTATTACCTGGTCAGTTTCCAGGAGGCGTAGGTTCGAGTCCCGTTACGTTCAAATTTTTATACGTTTTTCTAAACAAATAAATCCTATATTATATTAATAATTGTAAAAATAACTATTACCATTTTCAATTTTTAGTGGTTGGTTGGGAGGGTCTACTGAGAGTGCTCCTACAAATACTGAGCCTACCATAAGAGCTGAACAATTATCCATGCGCAATGGAATATATGATATGCAAAGACATGGTACTATTGTTGCTATATCACCAGATCGACGACTTGCTGCATTTGCTGACAGCTTAGGAAGAGTAGCAGTCCTTGATATCACCAAAGGATGTATCATTAGATTGTTTAAGGGATGCAGAGATGCTCAGTGTGCTTTTGTTCAAGTATGTTTGTTTTAATTATTTTTTTTATTGTTTTGGTATATTCCTATATCAAATCCTTATAAAAAAAAGTAAGTCACTAACTTCTAAACACATAGTGTATACTTATTTGTGAATTAACCAATAAACTGCATGAATGTGAACATGTCAGTTAAATATAATGTTAATTTCTGACTTTTTCCCATTGTCACAAATTACTAAGTTGTTTATAAAGTTTAAGTGTTATAAATTAATAATTTTTAAACACTTGAAAGTTTCTGAATCATCCATCCATCCATCAGCCTTTCGAAGTTCACTGCTGGACATAGGCCTCCCCTAATGCGCGCCACTCCATCCGGTCCTGCCCCCTCTGAATCCAGGAGACTCCCGCTGTCTTCCTTAGTTAAAGTAAAAAAAAAAGAAAGAAAGTTACTGAATATTAAGTCTATTTTTTGTTATAATTACATGACAAATAATATCAAATTTTTTTAAACATTTTTAAGTTTTTTTGTTCAAATTTTTATACGTTTTCTAATTAAGTATAATATCAAATTTTTTGTTCAGTTTTTTGTTCACCAAATTTTTAGTTTAACAAAATAAAAATTGTAAAGATGTCCAGTGCCATTACCTTCCAATTGAAGCCAGCGAGTCTTATATTGTCTTTTCGTGTACATGGTCTTTCTCTTTTTTTTCTGTAGGTTCTCTCCATTTGGTAGTTTTGTACGCCCACCTTTAATTTTTAAGCCTCGCCACGTGACCTGCTCATTCTCATTTTAACTTTATGGAGTAGCTAAAGGCCTCTGTTAAAGCTCTTATGTTTGTTAACCGATATTTATCAAGTTTATTTAAATTTTAACATACTCTACTGGTGGTTTATGGTTTACTCTTCTTTGGGAATTTCCGCGTATGGCATTCATATGTCAAACACAGTTATAGTCTGGAGCTCGTGGCTTTTGTTTTGATCTTAGTGTCGTGTTACTCTTAAAGATTTTTTTCCAATCCCAAAATTTGTTTCAAGTTTTCTGTATACATCTATTAATTTCCCTTTCATTGCCTTGTTTTTCGTAGCTGATTGTTTTTCCTAAATTTATTAGTATATTTATTAGTATATTTGTTAGTATTTATTAGTATATTCTATTGGGTTCCCGTTCACATTTTTTTGAGCTACTTAATTGTCATTATTCAATTTCATTGAATTGACTCCAAGTCCTATATTGGTATTAGTTGCTTGTAAAAATAAAAAACAAAAAAATCCGGAAAATATACGGGTATAGGAAAATAGTAGAGATACAAAAACTTTCAATACAATGAACATATGTACCAAATTACAATAGATAATGTTATTTTTTTCGGCTAATAGTGAGAAATGAAACCCACAACCATCGCAGAGCAGAGCAGACCCAGAGACAAAAATAACTTATTGTTATTATTTGATTGTAAATATTGTGGCAATGTAGCCTCGTAATTTCATTTAGTAAATTTAATTATTTACTATAAGTAATGAATATATGCCGTATAACAAAAATTATAGAAAATCTTTTATTTGTTTAGATATTCGATGCAGAACATAAAAAACCTCACCTTTCTGTTATCAAAGACATTCGGAGGGCAATATTTCTCATCATCTATAATCCCAAAAAGGGACTGATTGACATTAGAATGATGCAAAGAGGTAGTCGAATAGCAGTTTTTACAGCAACTAAGAATGGCAAGCTTTTGTATAACACGTGTGGACTTGTTGGTGCCGAAAGAAATTATACGCACAAGAAATTAAACTTACCGGAATTTCAATGCGTTCTAATTGATCCAGATGGCAAACTGAAAAAGTTTAACATTCCATTTTATTATTCCTTGGGAGGTGAACATCTCGATAGATCGAAAGATCTTCACGTCTTAAGAAGTATTCGTGATATTATAAAAAAAACATCTGAATTTTCGGATGATATTAAAAATGACATTATTCAAAGTGCAGAAAAACTAAAAACCTTAGAGATAAAGAAACATTGCGTGGAATTATTAATAAAATCTTGTGATAAATGTATAGACATTTTGGTCTCTTGCTTAGAACTATTTTGGGATAATATTAGTAAAGATGAATTAACCGCGCACAATGAAAAAATTGTAATCTACTTTGGTAATTTAGCACTAGTTACCCAGTTTTATCGACGTATGAACAAAGACGATACAGGCGATATGCAAGGTTTAATTACAAAAGTATATGATACATTTAAATTGCAAGAATGCATACAAAACTATAGTGATGCTAACGAAGGTGCATTCCAACTTCTAGAAGATGATAATTGTATATTAGAACGTTTATTAATTCTAGCCCAAGAAAGTAACTATAGAGAACAGCAACACATAAAAGTAACTTTCGCCGATAACCGAATTAATAACTATAAAGATTTTGTTTCATGCTTCGTGTTGGATGATAGAAATGAATACATATCTTTAAAATCGGACATACCGACAGAAAAAACACTAAACTTATCTTGTGATATTTTTAAATCTATATTAAAATTGGATGATCTAAGTATGTTAAGTAGTTTTATCGAATGTAGTAAAATCGAACCTAAGGAAATAGTAAAACTTGTAATAATTCATATTATGAATATGCCTTTAAATCAAATTAACATTGATTTGATTGAGAAAATTATAGTCATACTTTACTATGCCATTAGAGTTTCAAAGGATGCCATCAATATCACATACAATGAACTCTCTCCGTGGTGGGAAAATATACGCACCATGTTAGTCGACTTGCCTTGCCCTTTAAGAACAATGATAGTAGCAATGTCATGTAAGGCTGTTGCGAATATTTTCGAAATCAGTGTTTCTGAAAATGAAGACGCTTGGGAATCTGTTACAAAGAAAGTGCTAAATGGGGTATCTTAATTGGAAAATTAGAGGATATATCTATACTGAGTATAATTTTAATGTTTAAGGCAAATTTTAAGGGGGAAGCTATGCCGAAATTGCAATTTGAAGACATGAATATTAATTTAAAATATATATACACCAGGGGGAAGGGCTCAGTAACTGAATTAATCGCAAAATGGCTATGTGGGATGGGTATTCCACCAGAAGCTATAGTTGCAAACGAATTAATAGGAAATTTTGATGCTTCAAATACACAAACGTGTTTAGTAGAGGATGACAGACCTGAGTTGTTAGTTATGGAAAACAATCGTCATCATGTTGATAACAATCCACAAATCTTTAAATGGCTGTCACTTCTAATACGACAATTTCCACTCAGCTCTAAGGCTAATTGTATTCTAGCTAATATGTGTTGGGAATATGCAATGGCGTGGCAAAAATCGATGAGCAATAACAAAACGCTAGCTGCAGTTACACATTGCTTACAAAATATTACAGATATGCACTTGCAATTGGGACTGTTTTCTATTATTTGGTCCACATATATCAAACAAGTATTCGAAGCGAGTTGTCGCTTAGTCAATAAGGTTGGGAAGCTACCTAAAGATCATTTATGCGTACAAGATGTAGGACTCAATACTGACGAGTTATTGAGTTTTCTGAAAACTACCAATGAATATTTGGAACAATTCCATTCTTGCGCTACAAAAACATTTGATCAAGAAAAACAACATATACAATTTGAGAAAATATGGGATGAAAGTACGCCTTCCTTGGTTGAAGTTGCACAAGATACAAAAAATGTCAACAAAAACATTTTAAATTTGAATTATCAAATTTCGTGTACTATATATTACCAATGTTACTTCAAATTAAAATTTACAAAACCACTAGATAGTCTTTATGACATTGACTATCAATATTTATTGGAAGGTTTATCTGGGAATGTTGCTGAACATGATATTAGTTTGAAATCGTCTGAAAAACTATTGGGTCTGAGAATGAAATATTTGACTAAACTGACACGCACTGCTATTGAAACGATATCCTTGATAGACAATGATCACAGGAATAAATCATATAACAATGACGAATGCTTACATTGGATTGAAAATATTTGCAACCTCGCCGAACTTTGGGGTATTGATGATAACTTCGTAAGACGGCAGCACGTAAGTTATAGTGACTTTTTTATTGTGGAAGAAGCTTAATTTTATGATTCTGGTTTTCGCCAGTATTCGAGACATCGAGCTTTGAGGGGCGGAACTCAACGCCGCACTTTGGTCAACCAGAGCGGTCAAATGAAAATGATTTATTGGTTGAGTGATACAGTGTTTTTTTCCTTATTTAAGATATTTTATTTATCTAGAAACTAACTTAAATTACAGGTAGTTGGTTTATACCATATGGGTTATGATGAATTGGCGGATAGTATACTAAATGTGATAACGGAACCGGAGTTAGTGCTATCGCCTATATTAGCGATAACTATCCAGAGACTAAAACGTAGTTTGGAGAACTCATCCAACCAACCGGAATGGATCGTATCTATGCCACCACAACTCTATAAACGTTTGCAAAATACGGTAGATTGGTTTTTTTTATCTTCATAATGTATCCCGCTCTAAGTAGGGTGAAAAATCGTCACGCTTACAGTCGCACGCTTGAGCCCCTACGCCACGACGCCGTAATTTAACATATATTTTAATAAAAAAAATTAAATTAAATCAGCTTCACGCTGTATCCCGCACACAACAGGGTAGGCAGAGGGAACCTAGTGTTAAGACACTCCGTTCCCCACTTTCTGCCGAATTCTGGAGGCATTGCGTGTTGAGTGGCAGAACTCAACGCCGCGCTTAGCCTCGCCACCACAGCAAAGAAATAGAAATATAAATTTAAGTAAATATTTCATCTCCTCGAGTGGCGATCGAACCCACATCCAGTCGGTTTTACAATCACGCTTCGTGCCGCTGCGCCACGACCGGCTTCATATATATATTTTAATAGGCCTATCACGGTTGTTTAATATACTATTCAAACAATTTTTTCTCTGTAGAAATTTAATCTCAATATTTTTCTAGTTACTGAAAAGTTGAATTTCAGAAAACAAAATATTTAGCTTATATTTTTACTTTGTAATTTGTAAATAAATGTAATTGAGGTCCCACTGAGGAGGAATTGATACACCGATCGAGTTACACCGGTGTCAAAACGTCGTCTAATAGTACTTTCGTAGTACACACATTTTCACTAATATTAACTTTTTTTTTCATTTTAGACTTTGGATACGTCGATACCTGCTAATCCATCGTTAGATACTACAATACTTGTCTTACAAAAACTGGTTTCTAAGATAATAAAAAAATCATCGGATATGGAAGATCTTCTCCAAAACATTAAATTAGCTCGACTTATTATTGAAAGCTGTGAACTATTGATAAGGCGTAAATTATAATGTTATATGGATAAACTATAAATATAATGTTTAATAAAGATTATAATGTTACTTATTTCATCAATTATTTAAAAATTGTCTTGACAACAATGGGGAAGGAATTTGCGTAATTTAGCCACTTGTGGCGCTGTAATAGCTTGACTTGACTCCTTAGTGCTAGTTTACTCGCTATTATACATAGCCGCTCAAGAAGTATAACAAAATATGGACGGTCGTTTCTCCCAACACCGTACTATCAGGGAATATGAAATTTGGATGGATGGTGGTTATACCACAAGGTGCATAAAATAATACCTATTTTTCGTTAAATTATAAAGCTATTATATCTATATTTATTTGAGAATAATTAGAAATGTATAACATTGCCCGACACTTGCAGCATCATTTTAGCCCCCTGTAAAAATAGTAGGTAGGATTTATTGAGTCTAAAAACGCATTCCACTAAGCCTACTTCGAAATTCTTATCTGCTTGTTACAATTTATTTCTTTCCTGAATATGGTATAAATATAACACTTTAAAAATACTTAATGCTGGCCACACACGCTATGGTTTACCCGAGAGGTCAACGGTTACAACGAAGTTTGTCCCCGTCCCCCAAACCTGTGCAGTGTATTGGACCTGTGCAGTCGACCGGCACAGAATCGAAATTAAATTCCATCCAGTGACAGCATATGTTCGTGGGTGTGTGTGTGTGTGTACTCTTGTACTTATTGTACTTGTTTTATGGGAGTAATCATTGTAAGTAGTAAAAAAATCGGGACTGTTTTTGTATTCATATTTTGTAATGAAAAATATCATATTTATCTAATATTGTATTGGTTTTCTTTTAAGTGGTATTTTATAAATATCTGTTTGAGTTAATATTTCTGGTCACAGATAAGAAACAAGAACTGAGATGAATTCTATAGTTTGTTGAACTTTGTTGTGATATGTCAAAGCTAAAATGTCAATTGGCAAAACGACAAAGTTTTATAATTTATATTTACGAAGTAATTTAAATGTAACATTAATTAATAATAGAAATAATGTAAATAATTAAGAAATAATTATTGTATATTTTACTGTACTATTTTAATTTTTATGTAAGAAATGTCCGAGATTCCTTTGGTTAAATAAAATAGAAAATATTGACAATAATAAGCTATAACTTCTTTACAGTACATCTTCCATGTAATTAAACAACTTCAAAATGGGATGTCTTCAAAGCAAAAAAGAAATTTCTGACTTACATCCAAACGTTTTTCGAGTGGTTAATATTGACGAAAATGGTTCCGATTTGTGCACTGGGCAGCTAGAAATTACCGATTCTGATATAATTTTGTACAGAGAGGGTAGAGATTCTACTATTTGGCCACTACATTCTTTGAGACGATACGGTTTTGAAGGGGAAATATTTAGTTTTGAGTCAGGTAATCATTTCATATAGACATATCTATTGCTTTTAATATAATATTTAAAACAAGAAATGTGTTTATTTTTGGTCTATTTGTTATGGCGTGCACCAGTATTCAAATGATTCACCTTAATTCTATAGGCATTACATGTTTACTGGTAGAACTCCACATTTCACCTATTACCATAATGAGGAACTGAAAATATTAAATAATTCATTACCCTGAGTGAGAATCAAACTCACAACCGTCACATTTACAATCACCACATGCTTGTTGCAATAAAATATAATTCTTTTACATAATTTTTTTAATGATTTAATAATTTTAAAATGTAATTTTATATATATATTTTAAGGCTTCGAAGATTTTTGAGTGTATAAAATAATTGAATTATGTTGCTGATGTTAGAAGTCTACGGAAACCATCTTGTTCTATTGGTTGTTACTTGTCTAGTTTCCCTTCTATTCTTTTCAAGATAATAACAAAGATTTTAAACATTTTTTTGTAAAGTGTTAATCCACACTTAGAATATATAATATAATAAGTATATATAACATATAATAAGTATTTAATAACAAAGAACTTATAAATATTGGATATTAGACTGATGGGCCGGTAGCTACCAATATTGCAGTGATTGTATTTTTTGAATAGTAAGATTATGGTTGATTCAGTCCATAGTTTTGGGATGATTTCTGTGTCAATCAATCACATTATTGAAATAAATCAATCAATCAATTTCTGTGAGTATTGATGTAATTACTGCTTTAATATTTCATTATTGCATATCTTATGGTGTCTTGCCCTGGAGCTTTTTCATCGTTTTTGTGTGTCAATAACTTTTTCTGTTTCTTCCCTCTAGATGTCAGTACACATCCAGTACATACTCTGGTTCTCTTCCTGTTAAGTTGGTTTTGTAGAGTCCAGAGTAATAGTCAGTAGCTATTTTGAGTATTTCCTGTCTACCAATTTTTTCCACTTGTTTGCTATTTTCCATTTTTACAATCTATTCTTTTTTGTGACTTAATTCTCTGTATGTCTTTTTTATTCTTATTGTCTATCTAATATGTCTCTCTATTGTTTCCATCTGCCATTATTTCCTTTCTATTCTTATGTTATTTTTTTGCTAATTTATGATACTTTTTTAACTCTGCTACTAAAATCCATATAGGTATATCTGTACTAATAAATTCGTAACAGATCGATATTTGTACATGGAAGATATATAAAAAAAAAATTTGTTATTGTTGCCTTTATTTAATGTAACAGAACCCAAAACAATCATTTTTAAAATTTTTGTCTGTTTGTCTGTGATTTAAATGCGGTTTTCGCTATTGGATTTTGGCAAGCATCCGTGAACATAAAGAGTTGGTTTTATTACAATTGGTTCAAATAAAAAAATAAGGGAAAAAAACCTAAAAAGTAAAACATTTATAGATGTTTCATAAAAAAATCATTGTAATGATTTTCGTTTTTTTCTTATGTTTGTATTTGTTACAAGTATGTACATATGCCCGCAAGCCTAAGTTTGTTAACTTGTAAGCCTATAAGGTAGTGTTTCCCAACTTGGGGCCCACGCCCCACTGGCGCAATTTGATAGTTAAGGGGAGCTATTCAAAAACAAACTCAGTACAACTTTAACCCATTATATGCAATGCATATATTTAGTCGGTTATCGGTGAAAAATTTAACAAAAAAAGGCAAATTCTTAAATAATTGCCGTAAATAATTATTAGGTATAATTTCGTTTGACGAGATCAAAATATCAACTGGGTGATTGGAGTCTTCAAGGAGACCACGGGCCCATCGCAACGTAAAGTTTCACATCATTCAGTTAGAGTTAATTTAAAATAAGTGTCCGTCAAAACTGTTGTAATAATAATTATTCGATTTAATATTCATATATATTGTATAGATATAATTGATAAGTGTTGATTTCATTTTTATAATATTTTTATAAACATTTTAGAAAGGTTAAAGTAGGCATGGCACAAAAAAGATTGGGAAACACTGCTATACGGTATTTCCCAATCACAATTCTAAAATTGGTACAGAAATCTCGGTGAGCGAATCTGAATCGCGTTTGGCCGGTTTTTTCTTAAATAAACATTACATTTCAAGCGGGCGTACCCGCACGGGTCCGTCAGTATAACATATACATATATTATAATTGTAACTTCCTTTTATGGGAACAGCATATAGGGTTAAATATTTCAAACTCATACCTAAAGAAATTAATCAAGATAAGAACAGTTTGTAGTTTTAGACGTAGATTTTTTTTTCATTTCATGATGTTTACCCTTACTGTATTTCGTGTGACGTAGATACGAATAAATATGTACCAATAACCTATTACTACAAAAATACTTTTAATTTTCATTTTTAATTTTCATTTTCAAAAATATACTAGAATGAGAAAGGGATATCACTCGTTCTATTTTACGCAATTCAACATCGACGCCATTACCGACGACTCCATTTCGTGAATGAGCCGTCTGTTTAATAGGTTTGTGTCTGTTTGCGTCATTCGTTACAAATGGCGTTGTATTTTACAACGGTAATTTTATTGCGTGTTATTTTGTAATTACACTTGTTTATATGTATTTGGAAGTTCAGTTTAAGACTCTACTAGATGTTAGTAAATTACTGTATAAATATTATTTTGTATAATTTTTTATTTGTTTTGGTTTTGCAGGGCGAAGATGTGAAACTGGTGAAGGTATATATGCATTTAGATGTCGGAGGGCACCTTTTTTGTTTCAAACGCTTCAGCAGCAAATACAACTCAGAAATGTTGTTCACGATACTGTGCCTTACCCAGTGTCTAGGCTGACCCCATCACCACAAGGAAGACAAACTTTACAAGCTAGTGTCGTGCATCGCTCATCTTTAGACAACGGCCAACCAGAAAATATGGGGCCTAGTTTCAATAATAATTTTTCAAATATAATCTCGTCGGGAGTTCCTCCGATGATACCTCAATCACCTCGATCTCCATCTAGTGCAGATATACTGGAAGTTATGCCTTTGTATCCACGACCGCAGACTAGCAGCAATCACGTGACTAATGTGTATCAAGTGCGAGATTTTAAACGAGAACATAACAATAATCAATCTGATCCTCCTACGGATAATCGACACGTTTACACAAATGATTTCAATAGAGATCTAGCAATGCTCCGAAATACACTAAAACAAGAAACAGCGCTAAATACCATAAAAGATATTGAAGACGAAACACGTTTTCTAGAGAATAGATATATAAATGATAATACCACAAGTAATTCCGCTACAAACCATCTGTCCCCTACAATGAGCAACTCAAGTGAACATTATGCTCAACTTAGTTTAGAGCAACAGGAACAGCAAACTTCTAGACTGTATGTTAATATAGCACCCGAATGATGGGAATTTGTTCGATACCAACAAGAACGACACCATCCCTACAACACCGGTCACGCCCAAACAGGTGGATTATTACAACTTCTCTGTTGGCCCTAAAACGGAAATAAACTCCTACGCTAATTTAATGCTCGGCGATAAGACGGATAGTGTAATAATTAGTAAGAAGTTTTTCAGTACCTCAGACACCCAAAAGAGTAATCAAAAATTTTCGGAATCAGACACCGCAGTATCCATGTCGCCAATCGAGGATATGGAAGTGAACTATGCCATTTTAGACATAGATTCAAATAAGGACGCCATCAAAGTGGCCCGGGAGCTGGCGTCCCCAGAGAGCCAGTCGTACAACAGCTCGAAGCAGGAGAGCTCGGCGTCGTGCTCGTTGCAGGCGCGCGGGCGGCTGGTGTCGCAGTCCAGCGCGGAGGCGGCGCCGGCCGTGGGCTACACCACCATCGACTTCGACAAGACGGTGGCGCTCACGTCGGTGGCGGCCGGCGCCGGCGCGCTGTGCGGGAGCCCCGCCGCCGACAAGAACAGGACTAGCAACTGAGGCTTCACTCTCCGCGTCCAAAACAAAGACACTTCTTCGCCCGCACAAGTCATTTAATCGAAATTAAACATTTCGTTCTCCTACAAGATTGTCTATCTGTCTGTAATAATAATATTGACGCTTTGTACATAAGCAGTTATTTTAACAAATATCCATCTTATGCCAAAATTATGATCCAAAGGAAATTCTATTTATTCTTAATGTAAACCAAAGCTTATTCCATAATATTTTTTTATTATCTACCTGAATTTGTGTTATGGTGGCTTTATGTTATTATGCCAATTAAATGATAATTAATAAGAGTTTGATGTTGTCATTATATTATATAAATATTGGTGCACATAAGACAGAAAAGATTTTGCTGTCCATTGTTTTTATTTGCTAACGTAACAAAGTACATCGAACTTGTAATTTGGGCTATTCTCTATTCCATCCATTTGTTTTTTTGTCTTTTGTAATAAAATATATAAGCTTTAATTATATGATTATATATTGTAGTGTTGTAAAACAACCACAAGTTGCTTATTATTGTAAGTAGTGGTTATATTTAGTATATCGTAAAGACACATTTTATTAATTAGAGGGATTGAATAAAGATGTCCAATAATTTTGTACAAAATTTCGCATGTATATACGTATATTCTACTACTTATAGAGTACAGAGCATAAAAATTGTGAAATAAAAATGTATCTTATCTATTGATCAATATAATATATAATAGTTATTATGATGTAATGTTAATGTTATCAGTTTATTTGCTTGAGAATAACCTCTCTAATAAATTTTTATCAACGTATTCATTTCATATAAATATATTTTTTTACAGTTACGCTGTACACTATTTGAGACATTTTACTTCACAGATCAATTACAGGTGTTATTTATTATACACTGGAACTTTCTTTACTTACTATTTTATATGAACAACTAAGTATTGAATATGTATGTTTTTAACTTATTTTACAAAAAAAATTGACACTGTCTTATTGTGCATTGTAAATTGTGATGTTGCAAATTATATTTTTGTATAAATGTATTAGTGCTATGTAAATGGTGGCAAGATTTAAATGATTACAAGGTGTTTGTTTTAAGTATTTCATTATTGTGAATATTCTCAAGAGAATATATTTTAACAATGTGAATAAATATGATATTACAACGTGTATAGGTTAGAGGTTAGATTGTGTAGTATCTGTATAGGTAGCATGACGCAATGGAAGTGGTCAACATAATAATATCTTTTCAACAGCTTAAATGCTTGAATTTGGCCTGAGTATATTATTTTAAGAAGTTCCTAAAATTGTTCCATATAAATATATCGAAGCTAATAATTTAATTATATATTTAAATTAGTGTTAATATATGTGGAAATTTATTTTGTTGACTGCAAGTGCTGTGCAGTAAATGCAGTGTGCGTTCGTCTTTTACCCTTTTAATTGTAACTAGTATGGCACTAGATTCTATTGTCTTGATATAATGGTTTTATTTCGTGATTTTAATTTTTTAGCAAAGAATAGTGTAGTACATGATGTGATGCAACTTCATTTAATAGAGTTAAGTTATTAATAAATATACCAAAGAAACTGTTATAATATTATGCTGAAAGTAAACGGGTCTTTTACCCATGACCTAATCATTTTCATTGCTAGTTACTTCCTTTATTGCATGCCATAATATTGTTAGAAGTATATAGTAATGTTCGCATAATTTATAATGCATTTAAATGATATTGAATACCTAATAAATCTAATAAAGAGAACATAAAATAGCATTGAGCCCGTCGTGGCGCAGAGGCTCAAGCGGGTGAATTAAACGCGACGGTTGTGGGTTCGTTCCCATATTCTCGGGGGAATTAAATATTTAATATTTTCGTTTCTGCAAACTGGTAACGAAGCAAAACCGTCACCCAACACGCAATGCCTCCAGAATGAAGAAGTTTAATTTTTTTGATATTATTAAATTGAATAATATTAGTTGAATTAACTTGACATAATTACAATAAAGGTAAACATTAAAAAATAAGGAAAGGGAAGAACAAAAAATATTGAAATCCGTCAATAAGTAATATACAATCGATCGTAAACGTATACAATCGATGATCGCCGACGTGTATAACTGTGATGCTAATACACATAGGATTTTCTTCAGTGTACTCCATAGAGTAACAAACTAATTACTGCTCATAAGACTCAGGCGATGAAGTTATTAGAACTATTAAGACTACTTGTGGTGTAGAAGGATGATGAGACGCCATATTTTTGTTTTTATGATTATTTTAAGTGTTATAACATTTTAATTTAATATGCTATTTAACTTTTTTTGACAGTAGTATCTTATTTAATTTAAATAATATGTTTATTAAAAAATGAAAATTTCAACTTCCTCATTCGACAGAAAGTAAGGAACAGAAGTGTCCTAATCGGAACAGAGTGTCTTAACCCTAGACTCCCAAGTTCCCTTAGCCTACCCTGCCATGTGCGGGATACAGCGTGAAACTAAAAAGAAAATCTTAATGTCAATACCATTACGTCATATAATTATCGAATGTCTTTGTATTGTTTAAGTTTCAAATGTTGTAATTCTGATGTTGATATATGTACAATAGATAAGTAAAGGTCATCAAATACACTTAGAAATACCATTGTGCCGTACCCACTGTTACAGTAAGTCATTTACGGTTGAAGCTGTAAAATTATGGAATGCGTTACCACGAGAAATTAGGCAATCTACTGCTATAAACATTTTTAATATAAGAGTAAAAAAATATTATCTCCAGAAAAATAATATATAATATGTGCTAATATATCTACCCTTATTTTTAATAATTAATTAATTAATTTATTTATTTTCTATAATCAGTCTATATATAAGAACTTGTATGTATGTGTGTATAAATATTTATTTATCTATTATATATTTATTTATATATGTATTTAGGTATATATGTATTTATTTATTTGTTTGTTTATTTATTTAGTTATATCTTGCGTCGCTTTGCACCGCTTTATGCCCGCACTTTTAATTATATCCTTCCGGAATCTGGTTGCCTGGAAGAGATCACTTGTAGTGATAAGGCCGCCTTTGTGCATTTTATTTTATGAAATTACTCTTTTGTATCTTTTGAAGTGTGCAATAAAGACTTTTATTATTATTATTATTACATATATGTGAAATAACAGTCAAGTTAAATGTTGAGTACCGCGAGAATCGTAGATCTCCTCCTCGTATATAATTCAACCACAAAATTTCACTCGACAATTTTTTATGTGCAGGTTTTATTATATTTGCAAGTTAGTGTATTTTCAGTTTGTACAGGATAACTGAACTTATACTATTAGGATGATGTACTTGGTTTGGTAGTAAAAAGAGCCAATTCATAACATTTTTGGAGATTGTTTTTGTCGATGAAGTCGAGAATTACTCAACATTTAACTAGACTCATTTCACACTTATATTTTTGACGGGATACTGTTTGTTTTTATAATGAAATATTTTCCTATATTACTATTCATTAACACATTGTTATTTTTAAAAACGTTCCTCCGTTCTTTGATCTTACTTATTTTATATATATCTATATATCTATTTATAGTCTACCTTGTGTACCAGTTTACCTTGCTACCAAATAAAGTTTTTGGGTTATCTAGAAGTGGGCTATTTTGTTGATGAGTGAGTGAGTCAGTCACAAAAATGCCGTTTTTTAATACCTTAATATGTCAACTAATTGAATTAAATACTACAATTTTAGATACTTTACAAGCTAGAGGTCTTTTATAAATGTGCCAAATTGTATGCATGTATATTAATTGTTTACGAGTAGAGGAGAGCTTAAAAGTAGCTCGAATTGCTACACACAGCGTTTCCAGCTTTTTAACTTGGCTGGACACGCTTGCATCATTATTTTTAATATTATCATAATAACTATACAATTGTAGTAACGCATTTTGATTACGTTTTTTCTGTTTAACTAGCTGTATGTTTAATTTTGTCTTCCACTTTTACATTATTAAAAACGTAACCGTAATATTTAGATTTACATTGTGCTTTATACGTGTTATTTTAAAGGTGTTCAACCATCAAAAAACCAAGTTAAAAATAAACGTTTTATATGAATCTGTGTGAGGTTGTTTTTATTCAATTTATATATATATATATATATATGTCCTGTCCCTGTCATTGGTTTGATTTTATGCAACTCTCAAATTTTTATTATGAAAATAATTATCCGAAATAATTGTCATCGTTTGTCGGTACTCCTAAAAACATGGCATGTCCATTTCTGCTTCAACTTGTAGACTTTATAGCTATGTCGGTAACCCTCATGATCATAGACATGATCTTTGTCCTTGTTCATCCCCGTAGTGAGACGCTATGGATGTCTCCTAGCATATTGCTGCGTTCATCCAGGCACTCTGGCAACACTACTGTAGCGGCATCTCATTATTTGTATATAATTTAACTTTGTCTAATTTTAACATCTTAATGAAAAGTGCTCATCACCCTTAACAACTTTTGTTTAGAATGCATTTTATTTCTTATAGCTTAGCGGAATCATTATGGTTCTGCATATGTACGTATTGCACATCAAATAAAACCTAGATCCTGGCCAAGCCTAATACGTATATAAAAAAAATCATTCAAATCCATCTAGTATCAAGTTCAGAAGATATGTGTGTACAAACAAAGATAAATATTAAAAAATCAGATTCATATTATTTTACTGTATATCCATCCGCAAAAGTGTAGTTAGTAGTTAATCCTCTATTAGTAATTAATCCTCTTTGACTGTAATAAATGTAACTAGCTGGTTGTAATACCATTAAATGTGGTATTCTGAACATGTAATCAATAAAAATAAAAAAAGGTCTCGCCATTTGTCAATTGTTTTTCAAGCAAGAAAATTAACGTAAGTATCGAAGAAATTCGGTACATATTAACCATTTTCGTAATTAAACTTTAGTTTGATTACATTCTTCTTATTGTTGATTCTTACTATTGTTTTAGTATTTAATATTTAGTTTTTAATTTTAATAAATTAAATTTAAAGATAAATGAGGCTAGTCGTGGCGCAGGGACATAAGCGTGCAACTGTAAGCACGACGGTTTGTGGGTTCAATTCCCACTCGCGATAATGAAATATTTTATATTTTCATTTCTTAACTCTGATAAAGAGGCAAAGCGCGGCTTTGAGTTCTACCATTCAACACACAATTATTAAACCTAGATCTAAAATTCGACAGAAAGTGTGGAACGAAAGTGTCATAATGGAGACGGAGTGTTTTAACATTAGATTCCCAGGTCCCTCTGCCTACCCTGCTATGTGCGGGATACAGCGTGAAGCAAAAAAATAAAATATACTATTTTAAATATATAATCTTATAGGAATTCAGAAGTTACGCAACTTATATCGGCAGATTTCAAGGATGTAATTAACAGTGGGTATTCGAAGAACTGGCTAAAAAATGCGAAAAAGGGAAAATAAAGAGGACTATATTACTAGGACAAGCTTTGCTTCCTTTTAAAAGCTACAGTGGAATTGTTGTTATGGCATAAATGGTAAAAATAAAACTAACGGAAATATTTTTTTCTTTTTCAAAATATAAATATTAGTATCACATACAAAAATTAGTTTATAATTAATAGGTGAAACAGGAACGTTGCGATGACTAGAAGGACGCACGAGGTCGGTACGAATCCAGTGTCCCCTAGAAAAACAAAAAAAAATATATAGAACATGTATGTATTCATTTGGTAGTAAGTAATAAATTATATTTTATGGATTAAATATAATATTTTCATAATAAGTAAGTACAGGTACATTCAATATTTTAAAGAATAATAAATAAATACTATTGTAGCTACACAGTTAGAGCATAACATAAAGTTTAAACTTGTGTTAACAATTAATGTAAAATTTTTTTTTAAATTTGGTAAGTATTAACATGGTAAGTATTAATAAACTAACTCTCCGTTGGCATTAATATTAATAATATTTTTAATATATAAATCATTGTATAAATCTATTACTAATCTTCTTCTTCCTGGCATTAATCCAAGCTTTTACCAGTAACCTTGCGCAACCTGCTCCACTTTGCACAGCCTTTAGCGGCCTTGGTGGTTAGATCATTGGCTCTCATGTCCTGTATCAAGATAATTAACCAGCGATTCCTGGGTATCGGACAGAGAGGTCTCATTCCAGGGGCCGATATAGCAATGCACTTGCGTTCGAGATAAATAGCCGGCGCGTAATGTGGTCAAACCGTCTCAGGTGACGCTCTTGGAATGGATTTGTCACTCGGCCAGTTCAAACGCAATACTCTGCAGCCTTACCGATGATCGTTCAAATAACACCCAGTATCTGCCTTTCTCTGTACATTATAGCAGCGGAGTGCGTTTTTTATATGGAGCGATTGCCATTTGACCTCCAAAGCCCCTTGTATTAAAAGAAGGGGACACCATTTTTATGGACTGTATGGAGGTATAGCAAGTGGTGGTCCGAGAACCAGGGTCGCGTGCTCACATGCCCAAGAACAAATATCGGACAGATACACATTATTCAGGGCATCCTCCTGGATAAGGACTAATATAACTTATGTTATCCTAAATATAATAACTGAGTGCCGGTTCCACCACTGGCTAATAAAGTCCCTGACGGCCTTATCTACCAGATATGGTATAATTATCGGTCTCGGAGATCAATATAAATATAATTAATGTTATACGATGATATATACTGTCGTATAATATTCTATGGAGATTAGAACATATTGGGGATTAAAAAGTTTTTAAATAAATATAATTAAATTTTATTAATACAATATATCCTTCAAAATATTGAAGATTATCAGGAGAATGTGGGGGAGTAATAGACTTACTAGTAGATTGTAATGGATCTGCTGAAGCTTCGGTAGTAGAGACATCGTCGGCATCCTCCGTAGTGGACCCCTCTGCGCAGCGACAACCAACGCACGTTAGTACGGACAACACAACATTACTGAAGCACTTCGTTTATGACCATTATCTTACTAAAATATTTTGTATCTATGAAATATTTCAAAACACTTATTTCGTTAATTTCAAGAATAATATAATATTTATATTAATAAGAAAGAAATTGGTCATTAACGACAACAAATACAAATTGGCAAAATAGCGTGACATTCAAGCGTAGTACAAGAGATGTATATGGATATTTTTTTGGTTTATATTACTTCTATATTTGCTTTAATAATATATGCATCCCTTTTTGTTAATAAGCCTTAAACTGTGCGGAAGCTCAAAGGCAAAATAGCGCTACGACTTCGGTCAGTTTGTATTGTCTATTTGAATGGATTCTTATTCGTCATAAAAAAAAAATTTCACTATCTATTTAAATACTAACCTCAACATTCGCCTATTTATTTTTATATACCATGGAATCAGCTATCTTTTAATAAGTATCTTTTGAACCCCGAAGATACATATTTAATACAAAAAAACATCAACTTTTACAATATTAGGTAGGTAATAGTAGAAGCAAGTGATCGGAAGTTTACCTCTTGTGCGTCTGTCAAGACCATTTATCTCAAGATCGTGTAAAGGTACCAAGGCAAAATTAATATCAAATATTCGGGTATGCGTTAAACCACAGAAAAACTATTCCTTTTTTTTATTCTTTTAAGTTAACGATATAATCAAAAGATACGACCGTTGAAGCATATAAAATATTTTGCATTGTAGAATAAATATATGAACTTAAGTTATTTAAAAAAAAAAAAATCTTATGTATTTATTTTTAAAAAACTGTAAATTTTCCGATACTTCGCTTAGCACAACTTAGTAGAAAAAATAGTACCAGTGCCTATAGGTACAATACAATTGTATTGTTGAAATTTGTCAAGTAGTAAGAACGTACAATACAAACAACAAAAAATCCGAAAAATGGAAAATACGCATTTTACACATAGAAAAAATAATTACAAATTAATATTTATTCATTGTCCATTTCGTACAAAATGCCTATATAGACTAGTGCCTATGTCCGTAAGCTTAAATTTGCTTAAGTTTTATAAATTGAATCACACAATGATCTTTTGAATCACAAAATTAATACGGAACACTCGATGTGCGAGATAGTCTCGTACTTAACTGTTTGTATTTTAGTTTCTATTAGTTATGTCTAATTATAGAATGTTGTTAATTTACCTGTTGGATTGACATAGAAAGTTTGCATATCCGTGTGGGGATGTGTTATGTTCAGATAATCAATGACGAGTTGGCAGGCGATATTTGCTTCATCCACATTTACTCCGTTTAAAATTACAGTTTGTACTATGTCGTAACCGCCTTCATCAGATTGCTCTAATATTTTTTCTCCTTCGACTGCATTTCTGTAATTTTTAAATCTTTAATTTACCTATATATAAAGTACTTACTTGCGGATATTGAAAATGAAAAACTATCTTGTAGATTAAAACGTGTAGCTTTAAATTATATTTTTTAATCCAACCTCAAAATAATTATATATGTTTTTGCAGATCTACGAGTATTAAAATATCTCGATCAGCTATAGGTGCTTTGTTCACATAAGCAAAGAGGAACTTAGAAAGAATGATGACATGTTATACTAAAACATTTTTAAATATTTCTCATTCAAATACTGAAGTGTTTAAAAATTATATACTTTGCTAGTTTAAGACATATTTAATGGGAGCAATCAAATTTCATTCATTAATTCACACCAAAAACCATAAACGTAGGTTGTATTATTCTGCTGCCTTAATTTAAGACCGTATATTATGGCAAATTACAACTTCATCTCCATCGGGACGCTTTTCACGGATTATTTCATGTACTGTGAGAAACCATCTCTTTTTCCCGAGATAAAATCTGGCAACGCTGTACTTAATACATACCCATTAACAGTGATGATAAGACTTGGCTCAGGTGAGACGTCGCTCGCCTCACACGTCACGCTTACTGGCATATATCCGTCCAAATTTGCACCAGACTCGTCTGACGATCCGTTTATACTGATATTCAATTCGGGACCATTTCCCAATTCTGTTAGATACTTTATGTTAATATATAAATAATATCGTCAATAAAGTTTTGATTTTACGTTAAAAATCTTAAAACTAGATACTATTGTGTGAGTCTCTCTGTTGCTGTCCAATTGCTTTGGACTAAAAGAAATGTATTTAAAATATTTTTGCCCTATAAATATTTTTCTATAATGATTATCGATTATATAATGATTTCTAGGATGCAAAAAAAATAAAATTAGTTTTTGCACGATTCAAGATATAATAGTGATAAACGAGATCTCGAACTACAAATGATATGGTATATCAACCTAACATGACAAACTATTTTTGGCTTAAATATTTTTTTATTTTATTTTTTATTTATTTAGCAGTGCAGGGTACGTCTCATTAAAATACTTCCATCCTCCACTTTTCGCCGAGTTCTGGAGGCATTATGAGGCGTTGAATGATGGAACTTAACGCCGTAAGTAATTGTACTTGTAGCATTTAGCACGTACATTTACGTAGTGGTTATGCTATTCGGAATATCTCAGGATTTAAGGCAAACACCAACGACGAGCTTTGTCACACCAGACCGGAAGAGTGAAACCTTTCATTATAACTTTGTCCGCGTGGGAATTGATCTCATAAAGACTGCTTGTGGATAGCAGCTAGCGTCAGCTTCAACTTATTGATATACTCACTGTAAACAACAAGTTCGCCATGTTTGCGAACTTCATCAATATTGGATACTTCGCATTCGTAGATGCCAGAGTCCTCAATCTCCACGTTTTCTAACAAGATATCATCATCTTCAATTATTTCTGAAAATTAATATACATAGTTATACATTACATAGATCATGTTTCTCAATACTGACATGTAATTATTTATTTTTTAATTTGATTGAAATATTTCTAAGAGTTTATAATAAATATCTTATCAACACAAACAAATATACGTAATAAACGTGTGATATTAAGAATATGCATCATTGCCTGCTTTCGCAGTGAGGTAAAAATGGGTGCTTATTTCTCAAAATACCTGAAATCCAATATAAGGAAATAGATAAATCAAAGGTTTGACTTGATTATTTTTACATATACGTATTTTAATAACGGCAACTTTTTTCGACAGTTTTGTATATAACTTATATCTATTTCTTTTCTTTCGTACATAAAATACTTAGCGTTACTTTGTGCCGTGTGATCCCGGCCTAGAATAGGATCATCCTGGTACTGGTGGTGTCGTAAGAGGCGACTAAAGTACGTGTGGTAGAGTCACGTCGCCAGCAATGGCAACACGCATGGGCAGACTCGACCGGATCTTTACCACCCCCGGCATTTAAAACCGGCGTGAAGTAGTGGCTTTATGCCATTGCGTTTCGCATCAGGTAATGCCGGGCCCCGGTGCCCAACCCGTCTTAAAGGCCGGCAACGCACCTGTAGCTCTTCTGGGGTTGCACGGGGTCGTGGGCGGCGGTAATCACTTACCATCAGGTGACCCGCACGCTCGTTTGCCGTGTCTTTTTCATAAAAAAAAAAAAAGCGTTCATTTTTGAAAACCGCATAAAATTCGTAGCGACGTTTGAAAGTTATCAAGAAGTGCATTGCTATATTATTATAACAGTTTTATGTTTACTCACGTATATCCTTAGACGTGACCTCGGGAGAATGTCCTGCTATCCTCTGATAAAGTTGATGTCTATAATCAGTTGAATCATTGCCTTTTGTAGTTTTCCACCATTTTACGAAGAGCGCTTTATCAGACTCTCCTGGAGAAAGTTCATATTGGCATTTTAAGGTAATATTTTCGCCGACCTCTACTGCGTGTGGCACTGAAAACTCTGATATGGATATTTGATGACCACCTGAAAGAAATATAAGCTATGATGATCAATTATTGAGAAATAATTCAATTGAACATGTTTGATTATGTGAATATACGAAAAGTACGTTTCAAAATCTACAACGAAATATATAGTAGAAAGTGTCTGTATATTGGAAAATGAAAAACATTCATAGAGTAAGTCAGTCTGTTTGTATACGGATATGTTCTTCTTCTTTCGGATATCTTACGGGTATTGTGGTAGTGGGGCCTTTTGACTTCAAAAGGCAAACTTTCGATTCCAGGTGGACCTAGGTTCTCTTTTTCTTTGTCACTTTCAATGGAGATGGGTAGTTGACAAATTCTAGTAGCATCGAACGCGGAGTTGCGAGAGGTAAGTAACTAGTCTCTTTTATCTTGTCTTAGTAAATCATCATTACTTAATGTCTTATAAAACTATCCACTTTATCTATTTAAAAACATATTTGATACCTCCCACTTTATTTATTATTAAATCAAACAACAAAATGGCCAGAGTGATATACTTGCAGGCAATTTTGTTCTTTGTTACTACGCTCATAATCTCTAGTAATAAATTATATCCTACATTATATTAAACAAATCTTTCGTAAAACTTAAATTAAATTGTGAATGATCCTTGAACGTGAACTTACGAAGAATTTAGAATTGTAATATTAGTAGCGTAATATGGCTAAAGTAATAGGTATTCTCTGTATTATTAAAATGATAACCAAAGGGACTCTATTAATAAATTTTATAGAAAATTAGGTCATATCCGAATGAATAAGCGACTATCTTAGGCAACCTTGAGTTGGTCCGGGAATGTTAAAAATACCTCCGCGGTTCGCAGCGACCTCAAGTGTGGCTCGCACGCGCCGTTTATCCGAATTATTTGATAAATAGATATGTCAGTATTATTATCTAATCACGGGCAGTAGCGCTTCATTGACTACGAGATTGGATGCCTTGTCACTTCTCCACTCCCCTACAATCCCTACTATAGGTATAACACGCTTCAAATGAATATTGCACTTAATTTTTTTAAGTAACTGTATCGTAAACAAACTTTGTTTGATCACAGTCACACAAAGAACTATTTCAAAATTGGTGTTTTTTATCTTTCCATTTTTTTTTGATATAGGTATACTTAAAACATTTTAATCATGAAAAAAGAAATACGTTTTTAAGGTACTTAATGTGATAAAAAGGTTTACAGGAAATTATGATGTCATTTAATGCTTTTTGTGTTTAAAATCTCTTAAGATATTTGTAAAAAAATACCTTCGCCGAAATCTTGCCGATTTAATAGGTATTTGGAGCATTCCCAAATACCTTAATTTAAACGAATCGTAAACATTGTAAGCCAAAATAACGATTACTCACTTAGACTGTTCTTTACAAATTTACATTTAATATTTAATGCATTATAACACAAACAAATTGGAACAAATATTTCGATTCAATAAATTAAATTCGTATCCTTCTTTTTCCTCTCTTCGTACTTTTTTTAAAACAAAGATCAAATAACAAACGAATTGGAGATGTAAATATCCTGAAATATAATATGGTGAATTTCAAGATAATAATAATAACAAGCAGTGGTTTGTCTAAACATGCTCACCTGTGACGAAGTAGAGGAGCAGTACAATGCCCCACATCGCTGCGAGGTGCGCGCGCGCAACTGACTGCCGCCCGCCCTTCTGCCGCCAATTGGCCTTTAGTTACCGCGAGATAATCGCAATACGCCGCTCAGACACACAAGACAACAATACACTTTTGGTTATTAATTCCTTTTGAAAGACATACTGCAATATATTATAACTAAACGATTAACAGACAAGTAGAAAGCTAAATAACGACAATATACGGCGGCACTTAGAAAGTGTTTCTTGAAAATCATGCGAAAACGGGGAAAAAAGCAATTTTATTTTCTATTTGTCTACAATATGTATTTTTATTTAGTTTAGTGTAGGGCGCAGTGTACGAAACGTTGTTTCGTTGTGGGTAGTCACTGTGTTACTAAATATTTCTAACTTCCGATGCCAATTTGTGTTAAAAGTTTAAAATAGACTACATCGTAATATAAAATAACCATATGTTACATGTAAATGTCTGACTTCAATTCATTTTTTTGTCAAGTCTAAAATATTTTTTTAATTACAACACGTGTACGTTAATAGTGTAAATATGTGGTAGTAAAATTAAATGTAGAGTTAAGTTAGAATTAAATATTTAAGGAAAATAAAAAATTAAGAATCATTTATAATATATTTATTTCCTCTTTATTTTTTAAATTCGCATATATTTCTAGTAGTAGTTATAAATAATAATTTATTCATAAATTATAATAGTTTTCAAATCTTTTTACTATTTCATTGAAACATAATTTTAACGGATTATAATATTTACAATGTAAAGTTTGCTATACGAATACAGATTTCATAAGCAATGATGTTTTTTCAGGAAAAGTTCCCTATTAAAATACTTCCATTCTCCAAATTCGGCCATTGCATGTTGAGTGGCGGAACTCGACGTTCGCTTTGCCTTGTTAGCGAGAGCGAGGAAGTGAAAACATGAAATATTTCATTCTCCCGTAGGAATCGAACCCACAACCGTCGCGTTTACGCTTGTGGCCTTGAGCCACGACGGAATCCAAACTGAATTTCTAGAGCATATACTAAACAAAATTAAAAAGTTTTTAAAAATATATCTTTGAATATTTAATTCAATGAACAAAACAGTAAACAAAAAATAAAATTGTTATCATATTTCGAATAAGTTTTAATATAGGACTCTAATATAATTAAAATTTACATAAAGTATTTTTAGCCTTCTTTCCTTTAGTAATACTACGGGAGGAGCAACAAAAGATACATGAATAGTCTTCAAATCAAACTAGCTTTATTAAGATTTTTCTTTATCATCTATACTAATATTATAAAGAGGTAAGATTTGTATTTTTGTATGTATGTATGTGTGTATGTTTGTAGAGTTTTCACACAAAAACTACCGAACCGATTTCAATAATTTTTTCACTATTAGATAGCTGCATCTTTACTGATCAGCATAGGCTATATTACATTTTCAAAAAAAATAGAGATCCCTAATAAAAATGCAATAATGTAACCCAAGGTGAGAAGAAATTAATCTTAACAATTCTATCATCGCATGCGCTGCGAAAACTATTGATGATAGAACAAAACAATGTTCTACAGTATTGTAGAGCGCATCAATATCTATAAAAAAGTCCGCGATAGCATATGTCCTACTACTGTAGTTATGACAATATAACCATTTTTTTATATTTTATAAGTTAACGAAAGTGCCGACAATAATCAAACCATATTGTTCATACCTCTGCATTTATCCTTATCCCATTTAACGATATTTTATTAAAGATAATTTCAATACCTGTAAAATACTTTTTAAAGTAATAAAATCGGACATTCCATTCCAAAGATATAACGAATTTAAAAATATAAATCTAAAGAAAACCATGTAATAATAAAAAATGCGAAATGTGTGTCGTGTGGCCTCGCGCACCGTGGCGAGTAACTCTGCGGGGGTGAGGGGGAGGTGCATCGATATCACTTAAATGATTAAGACAATTAGATTTTTTGTTTCCTTATTTGATTTGAATAGGCCCCGAAACTACGAGACCAATTTGAAAAATTCTTTTACAATTAGACGATTAAGGTGTAAAACAATACCAAAAAAAAACCTTATATCGCGTACGCTGTGGAAATTATTGACACTAGAGCAAAGTGAATAATTTCATAGAAGACATCTATATCTACAAATAGTTGACGATGCCATGTGTAACTGTTAGAGTTATGTAGTTATTGTAACTAATTTTCAAAGGGAAATGTGCAAACTAGAACAGAGCCGCCATCGTAGTACAGAGGGACATCTAAAATATATATATATTATATTCTGTCATAATGAATAGCTTTAAACTTTGCATACAAAGGTATCCCGTACGTAGTATATCATTTTTTTCATTTATTATTACCAGTACAACAGTATCGATACTAATGTGGTATCTATATTTTTATATATATTTAATATTTTTTCGCCCTTAGTGTTTTTCAGGTGAGAAACACAGACAATATTATATTCACCATAAAAATGTTAGTAGTTTTTATAATTCTAATATAATTAAACAACTTTCTAAAATGATCTTTCCTTGCATGTGTTGTAATAACTATCAGGAGCTATTAAACAAAACAATACATTCTCATTTTGATAAATATATTATATGTTATTACAGTATAATATATAAGATATTATATATTATTTTAATTTTTATCTTAAAACTAGCGGGCGCGCGCAACTTCGCCTGCTTATTAGCACCCTTAGAGGTGAATTCTAAAACAACCACGAAAAGCGTGTTCAATAAAATATTTTTAACAGTCTGATTTTAATGTTTTATAAAAATCGGTGGCGATTTGAAGATTTTTTCATATAAACTTTCAAACCCGTCCATTGTTATTAGAATTCATCCCTAAGAGGATGAATTCTAAAAACCATGAAATACGTGTTCAATGAAATATTTTAAAGAGTCTGCTGACTTTTAAATTTTATGAAAATCGGTGCTGTTTTAAAAAAAATCCATACAAACTTTCAACCCCTATTTCATCCGTTTAGGGTAAAAAAAATTTCAAAATCCCTTATTAGTGGATGTCCAGATTATTAAAATAAACATCTGTCCAAACGTCACGTTTCTCCAATCAGCGGTTACGGCTGTGCGTGTGTCTTACCTCAGTCAGTCAGGTACATTTCCTTTTATATATATAGATAAATAGATAAATAAGTGTATTTTGATCAAATTTGTTTTCTTAAAAAAATTAACAATGCCCAAAAAAGCTATCATTTCTTTATGAGGATATAAATACATAGTTATAAAGATCAGTTTTTTAATCATTACACATTATTGTTTCTGGTCCTATTACTTTGTTAATTGCCCCCAATAATAATTTTTCTAATGAAAATCTAAAATGCCACCATGGTTTTAATAATTTTTACATTAGAAATCATAAGTGCGCTGCAAGCATACGTAATTCCCTGTACCGAAACAAACAAATAATTTACAAATTTAAGCGGGTGAAGCCGCGAGCTGGTTGCTATAGTTTATAAAAGTTTATATTGGGTTTAGATGGATCACGTGGGGATATCAATACATTTTAGCTGCCATCTTAGTACAGAGTAACCTCTAAAAAATATATTTACGTATTATAGTTAAAGAGTAAAAAGTGTGAAGAGGAATGTGTGATTCCTCTATATAATATATTATTCTACATAATATCATAAAAAAACAAGTTTGAACAGGATATATAATACTCCTACAGTATAATTATTTTCGATCAACATTTTTTAACTTTTAATTTTGAACATTTTGAATTGAACGAAAAATTTAGACTATTTTGTCTAATTTTTTCGTCATAATAGCGCGAAAATATTCAAAATATTCAAAAAACATTTATTTTGAAAAAAAATAATTTATTAACGATAAGAATGTTGGTAGTTTCTCAAAAGGTATAAGAATTTAAAAAATGCCTGAAATATGCTTTCTTTGCAAGTGTTGTAATAACTATTGGTTGTATTCACTCAAAAATCACTATAGATATTAAATATGCTCAATTATATAGTATTTTTGTCAGCAAAACGTGACGTTATGGGTTCGATTCCCACTTGGAGGATTGAATTGTAATTTAATCATATTTTCATTTCGCACGTCAGTCATATATCATACGCAGTATCTTAACGCTTAAGTTCCCTCTACCTACCCTGCTATAGGCTGGATACAGCGTTAACCTGGTTTTAATTTTGTGTGAACCGATTAAAATAAAACTAATACTAAATATTTAAAGGAATTTGGCCAAATTATAAAGCTGCACTTAAATCGGTTAAGCCCTCTCTGAGATTATCGTGAACGCACAAATAAACAAACTGACCAAGTTCTATTACATTTATAAATGTCCGTAATAACATTTTTTTTAATATATCTTCCATATAACTATATAGCTAGAACCATAACTTAGACCCTAAGGACTCCTTGATACAAAAGTTTAAAGAAATTAATATATTGAAACTTGCATCTTTCTTATGGGAGGTACGAAAATGCTACCTAAAGTTTTAATAATTTTCACATTAGAAATCTTAAGAGCGTTGCAAATATACATTATAGGTATATTGAAACATGAATATAATTTTAGTGTTTTAAGTAAATAACTCTGTGGTTAAAGCGGGCGAAGCCGCGAGCGGGTCGCTAGTATTTAATAAACATATTGCAATTTTATTCTTATGTTTATAATAAAAGTTATTATTTATAATTTCTAGTAAACTTAAATTGTAAGATAATTTATTTTATTGTAATTTTTAATTAATCCGATATACATTCTTTAAATAAGAGCTATAAATATATAAAAGTATATCTAAGCTAAAAAAAAATTTAACATCAGCCTCTGCTGATTTTTAAGCAGTTTATCAACTTTTTTAAAACAATTGTATAACAAAATAATTAAATAAAAGAGGCGATTACATACTGCTTTAAGTGCACTAAGTAGGATACAGAAATACACGAGGTAGTGCACTAGAAGCGGAGCGGCTTACAGCGTGAAGTGCGAGAGGAGGCGGTCGTTGAAGGTGATGTCGGTGAAGAGGCGCGGCAGGGGCGACCGAGCGCAGTCGCGCGGCGGCGGCCGGTGCGCGCGCACGTGCGCCACCGTGTCGCGGACGTGCGCGCGCGACACGTCGCCGCGCAGCGCCAGCAGCCGCGCCAGCTGCTCCTCCGACACCTCGGGACACTTCTCCAGCAGCCCGTGCAGGTCTAGCGAGAGCATCTCGATGTCTTGGCACCGTATTACCTGCGGTGCGATACTCTTGTTACAATGTTTTAAGCGTTTTTTTTTCAATATGTATTTAGTAAAAATAATAAAATTTTGTATTTTATTTTTGTATTATTGTTTTTAGTGTTCCGTACCTTTTAAAGATAAGGCTTCCTTTATAAGATTTGTTTGTTGTCCGTACGTCTGTCTGTCTAGAGCCTTTATCTCAGCAATGCTTGGAGAAATCGAATTGAAATTCTTACCATATACTCAAATCCAAGGTAAGGGACCTTGGATTTTGAGGATAAAAAAATGTATTTCTGCATGCATTAAGCGCTTGTGGGTTTTTTTTCTATATCTTCACACGTTTCCTCGATTCTCGCAAAAAATATACAATTAAGTTTTTGTATTACTTGTTAACCGCCTTGTTTCACACAAAGCTAAAAAAGTACTTATTTTTTCTACGTTTTTCATTGTTTGCCATAACTTGAAAGCACAAAAAAAATATAAAAATTGGAAATTAATAATTAGAAGTTTGATTACCTCAGCTAGCATTTTAATTACATCAAATGGCCAGTCCACATTAACTCCTTCGGCATTCAAAGCAATTTTTCTAAAGAATGATCTTATCTGATTAGCTTCTTTGACTATTTTATTTGCTGCAGTTTGAGCTTCCTCCACAGTTTTAAATACAATTTTCTTCGACAGCATTGCTGTTATATATTTTTTGTACACAAGACTTTGGGCTTCGTTTATCACATATTCGAAATTATTTTCTCGTAGGTGATTGTAATCTTGAAAATAATCTTCTAATGTGACACATATAGTGTCAACGGGTATGCTAGACGTTAGCCACTTTGCTGTGAATAAGTCATCAAAATGTTCCTCCAGATCCAGGAAAGCTTCTTCTAAGAGAAACTGAGCCGCTTCATCTCTTAATTTCTGTTCGAAAATAAAAAAAATACAAATACAAATTGTTTAATGCCTACGTTACCATTTTTGGGACTCTATATGGGTAATATGGTATGATTGTAAAAACATTATCTAAGAAGATAGATTATCTAAGAAAGTCAGTTTTGGGTTAAAGAAAAAATCGATATTCTGAAAAAGTACGGACCACACTTCCGACATATGGAATAAACGCGGTGTGGTGTTGTAGCGCAATTTCAAGACATTTAACAGAAACCTGGAAGACGTCGAGGAGGCGCGCGAAGGAGCGCTCGGCGCGCGGCGGCGCGCGCGGCGGCGGCGGGCGGCGCGCCTGCGTCTGGCGCGCCAGGCGCAGCAGCTGCTCGCAGTTGTTGACGATGGTGATCACGTGGTGCGTGAAGTACGCCACGCGCGACCGGTCCGCGAAGTGCGCCGCCTGCGGACCAGACCATACACACTTTACTAATAAATATTGAAAATATTAAGATGTACATAAATTATAAAAATTATACCTTAAATTATCTAAACTTATTACATTTGTCATATTTCCAGTTAAGTGTACACGGTGATTACGTTTAACTAAAAATAAGAAACGCAAATGTCAAAATTTAAACAAAGCTTGAGGTCAGTATAGCGCAGTAAATAACAACATAATGGAAGAATAAGGATTTTTCTTTCTCAGGAATAACACTTTATGTCAAAAATATTTAAAAAATAGCATTCTCTCTTGCCAAATGATAATTTTAAGTCATTTTCTTGGATACCGGAAATTTATAAAAATCTTTCATAAATAAGTTGTCACAAACGTATAAATTCCGAGAGGCGATTTCGAAGAGGCGCGGGTTCAAGTCCCAATACGTATTTTTTTGATAAATAAGTACAATGTATTAATTTCATTTCGTTCGGCTCGGTCTCGACACGACGAAGGCGTAACGTTGAGCGCCACGACTCCACGCAATGTCCTGACCACCTGAGAACAGTGTCTTGACAAGACAATATTTTCAGGTTTATGTCTTGTCATGAACATACAAAAGAAAACATTGCAGAAAAGTCTGACATCTAGTGTATGGAAAATGAAAACAAACCAGTAACATATTATTATTTAAAGTATTTTAGCTTTATTTTTTTTTAAATACTATATATTATAGTAAAATCAGCTTCACGCTGTATCCCGCACACTGCAGGGTAGGCAGAGGGAACGTAGTGAAAGACACTCCGTTCCCCACTTTCTGCCGAATTCCGGAGGCATTGCGTGTTGAGTGGCAGAACTCAACGCCGCACTTTGCCTCGACACCAGAGCGAAGAAATGGAAATATAAATTTAAGTAAATATTACATCTCCTCGAGTGGAGATCGAACCCACAACCAGTCGGTTTACAGTCACACCTTGTGCCGCTGCGTCACGACCGGCCTCTCTATTTATTATAGTAAGTTACACTATATTAAAGAGAAAGTAAAAAATATATATTACTATTTCACTACTATAGAGAATTAACATTAATTTTAATATAATTAATAAAATAATTACCTTGAATTGTATCACACCCTCTCTGTACATATTTCCAAAGCGTGTGACTTGATCAATACTCAGCAACAAGGCTTTGAATGTTATCTCCTTGCTTATTGTCTCAGTAACCTAAAAAAAAAATTTAAAATATAAAAATGAGCAATTTATATAGTTTAGATAATAATCAATAAATGTTAGCAATAAAATAACATCATATAAAAGATTTCATTTGACTAATTATGGCATTTATCAAATGAATATATTTTTTAAATTGCAATCTTAAAGTTGTTTTATTAGGACCTGAGGATCTGAGGAATAATTACTTAGTAAAAAAATATGATTTTGGGTTTATTAACAGAGGGTAGAGGACTTGAATAGTCCTTAATACTTCCAAGTTACCTGTAAGTTCTGATCGATCATCTGGAATATGATGACGGGCGCGTGCGTGTGGTAGGCGTTGGTGTGTGGCTCGACGTCCGGCGAGCGCTCGCCCGCCCACTCCGCACGCTCTGACTCCAGAGTTTTCTCCATCCACTCCATGTAATTGGACTCCATTTTCTACAATTTATATTTTTATATTATTCTCACCTTTGCCTTTCTTTCGTTTATAAATAATTACCATCAAATTTGCAGTACTAAACCACTATAACTATATTTACGAGGCATTGTGTGACATTTAACTACATCAGTTTTTAACTATAATACTATCATAATCTGGACAAAAAAATGAGGTAAAAAAAAATTTAACCTTTAAATATTCATCTTCAAGTTTCTGTACAATTTCATCACTCAATAGCGGTGGTAATGTGGAGACATCAATGCTTACTTCGGGACTGTTCATGAGCTCAACTCCAGGATATGTGTTGAGTATCCAAGACAATAATGTAACATATTCATTTCCCTCCAGACCGCTTTGCACAACATCTTGCAACTGAAATGACATTTAGTAAATTTATTATACATATTGACTGTTTTAGTACAAATAACCACCAAAACACTCTTTGCATTGCCCCAAATAAGGATTGAACCCCAAGTATTCCATTTCCAGTCGGATATGGTCCTAATACGCCACGATGTTACGATATTAATTTAGAACCAATATTAAAAAAAATATAAAATGGGGTGTTAATGAAACTAACTCAATTTTTTTATTTATACTTAATATGCAGATTGTAGATTGAATCGCTAAATTCAATTTTTTTTTCTGTACATATTTTTCTAATTACAATTTAAAAATGTTAAAAAACAAATGAGTACTTCACTGTTTACAAAAGTCAAATTCTTAACCACACATATCTTGTTTTACTTTATATTTTCTTATAAATAATACTTACACTGGAAGATAAGCATGTGTGATACATATTAACATATTTATTAACAATATCATAATGCGGTGGGAAGCAGGGGACACACAATGTTTTAACTACTCTCAAATCTTCTAGTATGAGCAGTCGGGTTAGTTCTAAATATCTTATTAACCAGAGTTTATTGTCCTCCCTTTCATCAACACGAGTGCCTTCCACTCGCTGAGCTACGGCACATTCTAACACTTCAAATGCTTTGATACGCCAATTCTTAGGGCGTCCAGGAGGCATAAATCCTGATTGATCTTGTTGCTGAAATGTATTATTGAATTATAAATTTAAAACTTATACTTATAAAAATGGCTTTACTTAAAAACAATTAAGAATAATATGTATATGTGTATGAAGTTTAGTACAAAATAAATTTCTGAATATTTAAAAAAAAAAATGTTTATAATACACATTTTGATGGCTATTTTGGAGTACAACTATGGCTACAAGTTCGATTTCCACTTATTGGAATAGATTATTTTAATTTTCTTAGTCAAGCAAAAAAGAAAATGCATTGAGTTTTGTCACACACGCCTCTCAATGCTCACGGTTTACCTTGCCCTATGCAGGATATGACATGAATCTGAGAAAAAAATATTTTTTTTTAAATATTTAAGTATTTATAATAATTATAGATACCTGCAGGGCCATCTGATCTCTTTTTTCTTCCCTTTCAATTATCCTCAGAGCAGTTACAATAACTGTCGGCTCTTTGCGTACAGTGTTCAAAGTTCTTGCTAAGATAAGCTTAATTTGCTTTTCTAGTAAATTTGAGACCATCTCAACGTCTTCAAAATATGCTTTAAGCATAATTTTGTCATGAGAAGATTGATTAGGCAGTCTATGAAGCTCATAAAGTAAATCATCTCTTGAATTTTCTAGGTCACTTAGACACTAAATTTTTTCAGTAACAAAAATTTCATAAGAATCATTTCATTAAATTTACATAACATTATTATTTACAACAGTTAATAAATTATTAGTAGTAGGAAAAGAAGTTGTAGAGGTGTAGTCTAAATAAACACACACTATGTGAAGTGGGAATCAAACACACAATAGTAGTGTGTTTGATTCCCACTTTAGGGGATTAATTATTTTTCTTTTTGTTTTCTAATGATACAACACATTGCATTGAGTTCCACCAAATTTATGGAAATGAATGTCTTAAGACATTTACAAGAATACCTCTGCTTATCATGCTACATGACGGATCCAAAATGACATTAAAAAAACTGTTATATACCTGATGAGCATGCAATAATTTCCCTTCACCAATCCACTGTTTAGTTTTAGCAACACTTTCTGGTACTGTGAATATGTGTTTCAAGCTATCCATGGCAGTAACATACTGAGAGTGGCGTGAATCTTCCTCTCTAACAGCTTGTAAAGATGCAACCAATGGAGGAACGCTTCTTAATAATTCTTCCAGTTCATCCATCCTATACATTCATATGTAAATATTAAGACACATTTTTTAGCTTCATCCTGCATGTAGCAGGGTAAGCAGGAGGAACCTAGTGTTAAGACACTTCATTCTCCATTAAGATATTTCTATTCCTGATTTTTCGTCCCAATTTTTAAGGCACTGTGTGTTGAGTTGCACAGCTTAACATGCAATTTTTGTTTTGCTTTATTTTTTTTTAACTTTATTCCACATTAAACAGGTTATGCAGAAGGAATCTAGACTTACAATACTCTGTTCTCTACTTTCTGCACCATTTTTGAGACATTGCATGGTGAGTAACAGAATCCCTATGCTACACTTTGTCTTATCTGTGTGTATTAATTAAAACCACAACCTTCACATTTACAGCCAGACACTGCTGCTATGCCACCAAAGGCTATAATTAAATCACATGCATATATTGCCTAAATATGTCTAATATAACAAACTAAAACAATTATTGCACATATACTAAAACTAACTAGTATTGTACTACTAAAATATGTAAAGTCTAAATTTTACATATTTTTGTAAGATAATAGCAGAAAACTAGTTTGTTTCATTTATTGTGTTCCTGACCATTTTTTTAAAATATATATTTAAATGGCTCTCTTTAAATCGGTTTCTCTTCAATTTTAATATTAGAAGTTAATAAAATTACATTAAGAGGTTCTATGCAAAAAAAACAAATTAATTTAAAGATTACTTTTCACTTATTTGGTGCACATCATCTAGACATTCCTGTAATTGTCTCAATCCAACACTGACACCATCAAGCTTCCCTTGTACAGCAGATTTTAATTGAGCCTCAATTGATGCTTTCTTATGTGTAATTCTTTTTTTATATTGTTCAACCTAAAAACCCCCAAAAAAATCAATATATCATAAATATGTTTAAATAAATATCACTATATTTATTATGTTACTTACTTTTTCTAATTGCCCCGGTCTTTGCATCATGTTCATAACCATTTTTTCTGCAGCTGCTTTCGACTCTTCTTCAATTTCATCCATAGTGCTCATTTTTAATTCAGTGCTTTGTCAAAATTTGATTTTTTTTATTTATTGAGGTAATAAATTCATTCATATAGCACCAACTTAATCCTTGTATCAATAATGAGAATAAAGATAATTTATTTACAAACAGATGGGTGCATTAGAAAATATCACAATATTCATTTGTCAACTGTCGGTCATTACAATTTATGTTCCATCAATGTCAACAACTTGGTGGGTGGAACCACAGAACACATATACCCAAAGGGTGGGTGGAACCGTGAAACCCAACTGCAGTCATTGATATGATAAGGATTACCTTAGATGTTAATGTTTTTTTTTGCCCCATTCGAATAATTTTGTCAATTTAAAAAAAATGTTTCAATATCAAACTTTATTCATAATATCAAATAATTATATTCCGCTTATAAGCAAAAATGCAGAAATGTGACTTGACATATAAATATAGACGTTTACATTAAGAAGAGTTTAAACAATTTAAAGAAAAACAAATTCAATTCTATATTATGATTAAGAATCAAACCAAGCCAGACTATTCGTTATATCCAGTAAGCACTATTAGGGTATATGAAATTTGTATAGTTGTTACTTTGGCAATTTTCTTAATCTTCACAAAAATTTTTCCCTTATAGGTAAATATGGTACATAAAATAGTACCTAACTTTCGTTAAATTGTAATTGCTAATTTTATTTCATATTTTTTAGGAATAATATTTTATAATATAAATAATGAATAATATTAGAAATGACGTTATCCGTTGCTAGACACTTTACATGGTTTTAAGCCCCTGCCTTCAAAAGTTCAAAACTGCAACAACTTCATCGGTAGTTTATTTTCCATAATGACATCACTAGAGAAAAACGTCAATGTCAACTTGTTTCTGTATTTTACTGTGACAAACGACACTGAAAAGTTGACAACTGGATGCGGTGTGTGTAACAACAGCTGAGCAAACAAAAAATTGTCGGGCTAGTTTAATCAGGAAATTAACGAAATGTCAGACAATTAGGAGTACTATGTATTGTTATAAATACTATTTACACTGTAAAAATATTAACAACATTATTTATCTATACTTTTGTAATTTTATTTTTGTTTGAAATGTGGTCTATAATAATTTTGTTACTGTTATCAGTAATAGCTTATTTCATAACTGATGAATTAATACCTAAATTGAAAAATCTTTTTATTACTGCTGGTTTATTTGGAATTGATCTTTGTAAAGTATCAAAAGAAAAAATGTGAGTATCATTTAAAATAACTCGCAACTTCGATTGCCTTCATTTAAATAATTTACTTATATATCTATAAAATAAAAAAAATCCGCACACAGCAGGGTAGACATAGGGAAGCTGGGGTTAAGACATTCCGTTCCCAATTTACCGGCAAAATCTGGAGGCATTGAGTTGAGTGGCGGAACTCAACGCCGCGCTTTGCTAAGAAATGAAAATATAAATTTAAATAAATATTTCATTTTGAATGGGGATGGGGACCCTGAAACTTGTATTTTCTCGACTTGTCGTTCTGTAAAACGTAACATTCTTTTTTATTGTAAATATTTTCTCTGAGTGGTTTTTTATTCTCCTTCAAAGAAATCTTCATTCTATATTTGAGCTGCTCTATAATATAAAAATTCTGCTGTCTTTAGTTTTGAACCAACACATTTAGTCAGAAACCTAATAGCACCACAATAATTGAACTTAAGTTAAAAAAAGTAAATATTACCATCAACATTTTAGACCAGAAGCCATAGGCGTAATATCAGGATGTGTGTTTTTGGTGACAATATTTTTATTTATACCAATAGCATTTGGAAATGGACTAATGGACAGAGGAAATTTCCCACATAATGAGGTAATAATAGTTTATATATATCAATATTATTCATCTTATTTTGAAGATGTTCATATAAGCAATGTAAATTTGTAATACCACTACAAGGTTTTAGGTTTTTTTATTAAGTTCTTTGTCACTATAGCATTGAAAATTATGTAGAAAAGATTAATATTAATTTATAATTTTTAAGTTTGCAGAGTTGTTGGCAGCATTATTATCAATATGTTGTATGCTACTATTGGGATTTGCAGATGATGTTTTAAATCTAAAATGGAGATATAAATTGTTGCTTCCAACTATAGCATCTCTACCTTTACTAGTTGTTTATTATGTAAATTTTAACTCAACTACCTTTATTATCCCTATACCATTGCGGCAGTTTTTTGGAGGTTCTGTTAATATTGGTATGTATACAAGTGTACAATTTTCATTAGACTATATTATCAAATTAAAATGTCATATTTATATGCAAATTCTTACTATTTTTTAGTGTCACACTGTATCAAACATATACAAGGGGAGGCAAAGATAACTTAAATTTAACACATTCTGTTCTCCAGATTTGATATTTTTGTAGATATTGCCTGTTGAGTAACAGAACTCAATGCTGTGCTTAGTCTTGTTACCAGAGTGAAGAAATGAAGATAATTCATTCCACCAAATAGAAAATTTATTTCCAACCATTGCATTTACAGTCAAATCAGTAGTGCTACACCAAACCAGCTTCAACCTACAGAATGTATGACATTTTATCATAATTCTTTACATTTACAGGATTTTTATATTATATTTACATGGGAATGTTAGCAGTCTTCTGCACTAATGCTATCAATATCTTGGCTGGTATCAATGGTCTTGAAGTTGGCCAATCAGTGGTTATAGCACTGTCTATAATAATTTTTGACATAATTGAATTACAAGGTGATCAGTTTAAAGCACATAGCTTTTCATTGCACATAATGATACCATACCTAGCAACAACATTGGCACTGTTAAAACATAATTGGTAAGATATATAATTCTTAAATAATATATTTATATTTTTTTTCTGAGATTCATACCTTTTTCCCTTGGTGTTTCTTAACACTAGATCTAGATTCTAAGAATCTAGTGACACTCATTTTCCATATTCTGTCACAATTCAAAAATATGTAGATTGGAGAACCTCAATGTTGTCTTGTCATAGTAGGGAATTAAAAATTTCCCTTCAATGGGAATCAAATCCATAACTTTCACATTTACAAGTGCCTGAATTGGTTTTAAATATGTTTTTTAATTAAAATAATTTTAATAATAAAAAAACCTTAATGTTTCTTTTCTATTTTAGGTATCCCTCAAAAGTCTTTGTTGGAGATACATTTTGCTATGTATCAGGTATGACTTTTGCTGTTGTTGCAATTCTCAGCCACTTTAGTAAAACTGTTTTATTGTTCTTTTTGCCGCAAATTATTAATTTTATTTATTCAGTACCACAACTTTTTCATATGATACCTTGCCCTAGACACAGACTACCTAAATATAGTGCTGAAACTGATTTACTATATCCCAGTAAAACTGTAATTTTAAGAAAAGATATAAATATTCTTAATAAGTCTATAATATCTCTTTTAAAGGCAATTAGACTAATAGATATAGTAGAAGATAATGATAGCATAATCATGAATAATATGACTTTAATAAATTTATTTTTAATAAAATTAGGACCAATCAGAGAAGTTCAATTAACTATGTATTTGCTATTATTTCAAGTAGTTTGTACATGTATGGCCTTTTTAATAAGATATCCTATGGCTTCTTACTTTTATGACCTTAAATAATCTAAGTTTTTTGTTCTCCTTAAACTAATAAGGGAAATGAAGACTCATATAAAATGTTGTAATTACAATTGTTAGGCAAATATTTTTTTTAATATTAAGTAAAAAGTTAATATAAATAAATTATATTTTATAAATTAAAACTGTGTGTTTTACTTTTTCATATGATGAAATTCACTAACTTTATATGTGGCAATTAATATTTATTCAATCCTCACCTCTCACAGCTGTGTTTAATTATGGAAGCCTTGTAAAAGATTTAGTAGGTTGATTATTAGTGAGGCAACATGTTAAACAAAATTCTGTACATTATCTTATGGACATTATTATTACATCACTGTTTAAAATTAACTATCTACTCTAACTATTAATTGTAATAATGTTTACATATTAACTCACTAATAACAATATTAATTTGAGGCCAGCTGTGGCTCAGCGGCACAAAGTGTGACTGTAAAACCGACTGGTTGTGGGTTCGATCCCCACTAGAGGAGATGAAAAAGTTACTTAAATTTATATTTCCATTTCTTCCCTCTGGTGTCGCAATGTCGGTGTCTAATACGCAATGCCTACAGAATTCGGCAGAAAAGGGGAATGGAGTGTATTAACATTAGGTTCCCTCTGCCTACCCTGTTGTGTGCGGGATACAGCATGAAGCTGAAAAAGAAAAAAATATACATATCAATATTTTCATATATCTTTCCTCTTGACTTTGCATTCTATAAAATTGAAGTAAAATAAAACATAATAAGTTCTTTGACTTTCGCGATTATTACACATATTAAATGAAACTAATTTAACCGGATTAATCGCGTATATTTAAGATTTTACATTTTGGAAACCCGACGTTTCGAACACTTTACAGTAGTCCGTGGTCACGGGTAGACTGAGGTGGCATTCGTCTGTCAGTTGATATAATTATCATATCAAACTACCGCCAGCGATTTCTTAATTGCCTCGCGTACTGCCCTGGATTCCTGCAGAATGAGCTGATAGTATCTTGCCCTCTGGTATGGTGGGTTTGAGACTTCAATGATTTTATGAGTGGGTCCCAGGTGGTAGAAAGTTTCCAGCCATCCTCTCTATTGAAATTAGGATGTTTTTGTATTTCAATAGCCTCACGGATCATCCGAGGAATGAATCTATTTTCCTTAGCAAGGATTTGAGGATTATCAAACCTAATGTAGTGGCTGGGTTTATCCGCAGTATGCTCACACACAGCTGACTTCGATACATGCCCATTCTTGATATCTGAGATGTGTTCCTTCACCCTAACACCGATGCTTCTCTTTGTTATCATACATTGGTCAAACAAAGAGAAGCATCGGTGTTAGGGTGAAGGAACACATCTCAGATATCAAGAATGGGCATGTATCGAAGTCAGCTGTGTGTGAGCATACTGCGGATAAACCCAGCCACTACATTAGGTTTGATAATCCTCAAATCCTTGCTAAGGAAAATAGATTCATTCCTCGGATGATCCGTGAGGCTATTGAAATACAAAAACATCCTAATTTCAATAGAGAGGATGGCTGGAAACTTTCTACCACCTGGGACCCACTCATAAAATCATTGAAGTCTCAAACCCACCATACCAGAGGGCAAGATACTATCAGCTCATTCTGCAGGAATCCAGGGCAGTACGCGAGGCAATTAAGAAATCGCTGGCGGTAGTTTGATATGATAATTATATCAACTGACAGACGAATGCCACCTCAGTCTACCCGTGACCACGGACTACTGTAAAGTGTTCGAAACGTCGGGTTTCCAAAATGTAAAATCTTAAATATACGCGATTAATCCGGTTAAATTAGTTTCATTTAAAATAAAACATGATTTCACCAGTAAAAAATAAAACCCACATTAAAAATAGAAAAAAATGGTATTAAATGCACACACCACAATCTCAAATATTTTAATTATTTTCGCTGGAATTGCTGTATTATATAATTATTTTATTTACAATAATTTAAAATATATCACACAGATTTTATATATATTTCGGAATATTTTATGAGAATGGTGAACTTGTATTTAACAAAAATATTTATATATTATTTTAATAGTTGCCATATTTTACAAACTTATAAAATTTTTGTAGTGTATATTCTTTCTTTGCAAGAGTAATTATTTTGCGTAAGGTACTTATAAAGCATTATTTAGGCAACTGTAAAGTTAATTTTGGGCTAGTATATATATATATATATATATATATTATTTTAAGCTAATTTAACCAAATATCATATAGTATGTTGTCTTCAGTATCATTTTCATTAATGACTCTTAGTGTCTTCAGAGTTTGTATATATATATATATATATATATATATATATATATATATATATATATATATATATATATATATATATATATACAAACTCTGAAGACACTAAGAGTCATTAATGAAAATGATATAATTCAATAGAGAGGATATATATATATATATATATATATATATATATATATATATATATATATATATATATATATATATATATATATATATATATATATATATATATATATATATATATATATATATATATATTATTTTAAGCTAATTCAACCAAATATCATATAGTATGTTGTCTTCAGTATCATTTTCATTAATGACTCTTAGTGTCTTCAGAGTTTGTAAGTAAAAAGTCAATTCAGAAGTAACAACTCCATGTTGAGGGCTGCCATTAGCAACTATATTCATTTTATTTAGCTGCTCTCGTAATTTATCTTTGAAGTTGTCATGAACTTTCATATAAATGTTACGTATTTGTTCTAATGGCAGAATATCAATCAAAGCTTCGTGCAATTTTACTAAATGTTTAGATATATTACGGAATGTTTGTGAAGGAACTGGAGGTTTAGCTTCCCAACCAACTAATTGAGAAGTAAGCATATTGCTGACTATTATACAAATTTTGCTTTCAATCTCCCTTTTATGGCCAGCAATATCACTTTCTATGCTTTTAAAGCCACTTAAAGATAATTCTTTGGAGTGTAATTTCTCTAATAATTTCATAATTAAAGGTAATAACCATAAAATAACTTGCAGTGACCTTGACACTAGAGCCAAATTTGATGTTGATATAGTTTTTAGCCCAGCACTTTGTATAGCACCTGCACCTAAAACTAACTGACAGCATCGAGAATTGAATAATCTAATAAGTTCCAACATGCAATGTACCAAATATTGAACGATGTCTGGAGATTGTTTAGTTGCATCGCAATATTCTAACAATATTTTTATTAATAGTTGTACTGTAGCAACAACAGCATAGTTTTCAGAATTAATTATTAAGTATTTTCCATCAGGTTTACCACTTTCATATTGTAAAATTAGAGGTATTTCGTTAGCTATACTTATTTTATTAATCACACTTTGTAATTCGTATGGTAGATCTGCCATTTTCCACCTTTCAGTGTTGAGTGCAACAGTTAGTTGTGATCTGCGCTCAGAATGCAAATTCTGGATATATTTCATAGCAAAACTTCTTAATGCTAATTTCATTGCATTACTGTTATGACCTGTAATATTTGCACATTCTTTAGAGAAGTTTTCTATTAAGTCTGACAATTTAGATAATTGCGATAGATCTGTCAATGCAAATTCTTTGTCAGTCTTAGTTACTATGAGATTGGCACATCTTTCATTGCTGTAGTCAGAGAGTGAAATAATTAATTTCTTAACCTTTTCTTCTACAAGTAACCATTCTTCTTGTGACCAAAATTCTTCATTATCATTTCCGGCTATATCACCCATTTGGCTTATATCTAGTACTAAGTTACCAATAGATAAGATTCTTTTAAATAAAATAACTAAATTTGGTGTCACTTTCTGAAGAAATATAATACCTTCATTACATAGTAACCATGTATCTGTATTGGAGCCCCTCAAAACAATTTCGTTACTGCCATCTCTTTCAGAAATAATCTCTATTACACACTGTTTGATGGTAGCCTGTATTGAAGTCATTGCCTCTGTTTTAAAAATGTCCAGGAAGTCAAATTCCTTTAATCGTAAAATTCCTGACACAATGGAAACTAATTTATCTCTGTCCGGAAGTTCAGAACAATCTTTAAGAGGCCTATTAAGGTCAGTTACAATGAATCTTAAAAACTCATTGTTTAGCATTTTATGAATAAGTCTTTTCATTTCTGTTAGTTGAGGAGATAAGTGACGGAATGCTTGAATTCCTGAAAGCTGAGTACATAATACCTTTTGAGTTGAGCTTATTAAATCCAATGCAGCAACATAATCAGATGTACTAAGGAGAAGCTGGATCATGGGTTGAGTTTGTTGCACTGTTCCCATTAATTTTAACAGATCATGCACATTATTAAGGTTTTGATTAATTCTGGTTAGGCTTATTAATTTCAGTGGATTTTCACTAAGGTTTACTTTCACATTTTTTATATCTGTTCTAGTATTTTGAACTGTACTAAGAGCTTTGGCCATTTGGTCCATAATAGTATCATGAGAAAGCATTGCATGAAAAAAGGCATCTGATTTTTGGGCAACCTGCTTTGATATTTTCATTTCTATTACATCAAGGTATGTGCTCAATGTTTCTTGTAATGCTCTAATAGTACAGTTTATATCCTTGCTATTTGAAAGTCCAGGAAAGACTTTGCAAAACACTTTTGGATCATTTAATACTAAAGTCTGCTCATAAAAAATTTTAGGTACTTCACATACTGTTTCTACAATAGGTGTCTTAACTTTACTTGAAATATTTTCTTTTAGCTGACAATGTCTCCTATATTTTTTAGATATTTTTTTACAATATAATTCAAAATGCAATAATGTTATCTCAGGTAAATATGGACTAGAGTAGATTTCTACTTTATCTACAAAACCATCACCCCAAGTTTTAGTAAAAAAATTGCTTTGCTTGCCTCTGTTAGGATCATTCAATACAGCAGGAAGATTTTGTGATGAGGAGTAAAATGTCCAATCCTCTGATGTATCATTTTTATACAAGTGATATTGCCTTACATGATATTTAAATCCAGCCTTCCGTAAGTCTCCAAATTGTAATGCTGAACATATTCCATTTTGTCCATATTGACATAATATAATACTGCCTTCTTTAATGCTATGTTTTTCTTGAATATGCCTAAAATATGAAAAAAAAATAAAAATTTCAAAAATCCTGAAATAACTTAAACGATAAATTTATGTAATTGATATTAAGTGATTTATGATTAATAAAATATAATATATTAATAGTTCTTTTTTTTTATTGCTTAACTACGGCTAAGATAGATTGAGAATTTTAAAACTAATGACAAAAAGGTATAATAGAATTAATAAAATTAACCTTTCGAGTTCCGTGGCAGAGTTGAACAGCAGGTTTGGGCAATGGACACAGTTTTGCCATATTGGCGTCCTTTTTGTGACACTCTTGTCCTCCATAACATTTTTCTTTTAATAAGAACTACAAATTCTATTCATATTTTTAAATATCATCTGAATATTAAAATAAGATAAACAAAAAAATACATGGTATTGATAATGATTCCATAGGCCGTCAATTTGACATTCCTTATAGATTGACACTAATATTTTCAAGGAATATTAATGACAATTGACATTTGGCTTATGTTTTTCTTTATTTTAGGTTTTGGCGTACTATTTAATGTCTGTATCCTGTTCAGGTCAATGTCGTGTAATTAAATAATTAAGGTAGCTGGGGTAAAAAAATTTAAATTAAAATATGATGGAATAAACTTTTTTTTATTGAACGAACAGTATCTACTTAAGATTTAAAGTAATATTAACAAAAAAAAACAGACATCATTATATTAAGAACCATTTGCAAGTTAAAATCTTGATAATTATTTATAAAAAAGATAATCAACGAACAAACAATAACTTTGATCGGACTGTTACCAACGAACCTTACACTTAACTAAAAACCTTAAAAAAATATTCTTTCCCCAGGTCGGATTTCTTGGGTATAGGTAAATGTATTCTCTGGTCGGATGTCTGACCATAGATAATATCAAAGACATATATGGGTGTCTTGTCCCTTTGGGTATATGTGCTCTGTGTCTTGTCCTTTGGGAATATTATATATTTGTGTTCTGTGCTTTGAACAAATGACAATAGAATATAATTGATCATATTCTATATGTGTTCTGTGTAATTGATCAATGATTTTTATTTTATTCCCCTCGTTTGTGTACATGTTTGCCTTCAGTGTTTTAATTTCTGTTCCTAACTAACTAAGCAATTAAGCATTTATTAGAATTGTTTCTAACAATTGCATTTAGTAATTACAAAATGACTCGCGAAAAGAGGGAAGGTGATTATCCTGTAGAATTAGAAGCTCAATTTATTATAAGATTGCCTGAAGAACCGGGGAAGGTTTTAAGTGAATTAATAAAATCTGGTGAAAATTTCAAAAATCGATTTTCAATTCAAGTCCATGATGATATGCGACACGGAGAAGTAAGACTTGATCATTGGCTATTATATGCTAAAATATTAGATTTGCCTACAATTATAGAATCATGGAAAAGTATTGATAGAAAAAGCCTATATAAATGTGCGGATATTTGTCAAATGATGTTATGTAAAGAAGAATTGGACCCTATTGTAGAAGAGGAATGTCCTACAAAAAATAAAAGAAAAGATCCTTTAAAAGTGGATAAAAAATATCTTTGGCCTCATGGCATAACACCACCAACAAAAAATGTTCGAAAACGTCGATTTCGTAAGACATTAAGAAAAAAATGTACAGAGGCTCCTGAAATAGAAAAAGAAGTAAAGAGGTTGTTAAGAGCAGATAACGAGGCTGCAAGTGTTACGTGGGAAGTAGTTACAGAGGATGAAGGAAGCACTTCTAAGAGTAATGAATCAGTTGCCACTACTTCAAAAGTAAAAAATAAAAAGGAAGCCCTTAAAACAAATGTGTCAAAAACAAATCAAGCATCAAAAGTAGAAGATATATTTGGAGGTGCCCTAAGTGACAGTGATATTGAAGATGATAATATAAATATTGATGAGCCTGCTGATGAATCTTTACTTGATACTAATTCCACAAATGCATCATATGATATTAAAGGATATAATTTGCCAACTCAGTTTCAATCTGAGATGTTCAGTCCACCAAAAAAAAAATCTGTTGCATATAAAGGTAATATTTCCCACGAAAAAGACAGTAAACATAGTAATTATCAGGTTGACTTGTCTAAGAATCTAGGTTCTGGAGGTTCTTATGACATACAAAGACTACAGGAACTTGCAGCTGATTTAGAGGAACTAAAACAAAGAAAGCAAAAAACTCAACTTGAAATATCTGGAATGGAAAATATGACATTAAAACAAAGATTTCAAGAGGTATTAAAATCTATTAATATGGAAATTATGGTCAAAGAAAAGGAATATCAGAATCTGAAATCACAATTCAAATAGATTAATGCTAACTTAATGATGTTGTTTAATAAGAATTTTCAAATAAATTATTCATATATTATATATATTTTTTAAATTTGTTCAATAATGTTTAAAGTAAACCAATATAATTTCCTAATAATTGTATAAACATATAGCAGATTAACATTGTGATAAATTTGTTTTTATTTTTTATTTTTATGTAATTAAACTTTTTAATGTTAATATGCCAAAGTTACTCTCATGATCTCAACAATAAAGTAGATATTATAAAAATAGTGAATAAATTTGCCTCATTTATATTTATGTACAAACTACTTATGTTTATTTCATGTTTGGTGGTGTTTACCTTTAACAAAAGGTTCAGGTATATTACAGTAGATAATATAACTTATAATATGTCTGTTAACTTATACTGTATTGTGTTAAGAAAAGTGACAGATGTACAAAAGGGACGAGAAACAAAGTCAAACTTGTAATGCCTAGTTGTTGCATCCAAAAAGCTAAGCATCCTATTATAGCATCCTATTATACCGTTTAGGAATACTTATTGGATAAAATTTAGGAAATTAATATCAGTTGAATCTCATGTAGAATAGCTGTAGGTGTAATAATGAAATTGCAACAATGATATTGAAAACAGAAATTTGTGAGTTTCTTTATGTTGAGTCATTTCAAAACTGTGTACAAAAGTTTATTTAAATATGAAATATACTTCCTAAAATAAAATGTCAGTAATCAAAGGTGTCTTTTATTTAATTCCATGACCAAGTGCTTACGCCGACATGATGTACCTATAATTAATTTATCAAAATAATTATTATTTGTATGTTTTACATTATTTGGGCTTGGCTAGGAATATATAAATTTGCATATCACGCAGTCGGCTGTTAAGCTATTTAATTAAGCGACTTTTTTGTAAATTTTGTCTGTATACGTTTACTACATATACATTTTTTATATTCGTTAATATTGTGTTTGATTTCTCCGTCCACACTTACTATTATATATATACACAGTACTGTATATATATATACAGTCGACGGTCAACGAATCGTCGCCCTGAAGTTACCTGAAGATGATTCCGCAGATTTGATTTTAAGATGTCTTCTTACTTTTTATTAATTTCCTACCGAATGAACAATGCGCAAAGGTTCGGGAAAAATAATTTTAACGCGGCCATGACTCACCGACAGTACTGTACTTACTTACCTATAAGCTATAGTTACATATGTGTAACTGTTGTGTGTGTAGGGTGTTGTTTCCTAGCAACTAAAAAAAGAAACAAATACACATTTAACAGAAAATAACTATTTTTCTTTGATTTCTAAATTAATATGTCTATACCTGATTTAGCTGAGGATTTAGTAAAATCACAAACCAATGATATGATCGATGATAATTCTCGTACTATAATTGCCATCGGCAGCAAATCTGCGGTGAGTAGAGTTAAATTTAATTTTGCATTTATTAAATATTCATAGATTAGTTTATGGTTGCAGCTGTGCCCCCATAGTCAGAGGAAAATAACTATTAACTCAAGTTTCAAAAATTCTAGATTAGGTACATAGAAATGATCTAACGTTAATCGTACCTAATATAGCCTTATAACTTGATCAATGGCCCTTCCAACATTTTTTAATCCAAACTAGTAGGTATTCTCTCAGATTAAGGCATTCAACCAAACAATCTTTTGGAATAAGAAACATAGATATCATGTTGATACATTTATTAACCTTCATCTATTATTTTAGGGAAAATCAAATTTATTACACAACTTTTTAGAAAAATCAGATGTGCCCAAAGAAACACTCGTTCTGGAATATTCGTTTGGTAGAAAATCTTCTCAAAAACAAACAATAGAAAGAATTATTTGTCACGTGTGGGAATACGGAGGCAGATTAGAAATGTTACGCAACGTATTGCCATCGATACCGCAGCAAGGAATATGTTATTATTGTGTAGTGTTAGATTTAAGTAAAATAAAAACCTTATGGACCACACTGGAAACGTGCATCAAATCAATTAAAGATACTTACGAAGATAAATCAGTCCCTGAATTAATTATTATTGGAGGGAAATATGATTTATTTAAAAATTATGGTATGATGGAGTTGTTTTTTTAAGCTCTACTTACTGTCATAGTGGTGTGCATGGTTTAATGAAAATATGGTGTGAATTTAAATATTATAAAATTACAGTAAGCTTGTCACAAAGAAGCCAGTTGTGGCGCAGTGGCACAAAGTGTGGCTGTAAAACCGACTGGTTGTGGGTTCGATCCCCGCTCGAGGAGATGAAATATTTACTTAAATTTATATTTCCATTTCATCGCTCTAGAGTCGAGGACAAGCACGGCGTTGAGTTCTGCCACTCAACACGCAATAGCTGCAGAATTCGGCAGAAAGTCCACATTTTCTGCCGTTCCCCAACGGAATGTCTTAACACTAGATTCCTTCTGCCTACCCCTGCCGTGTGCGGAATACAACGTGAAGCTGTTTTTTTTATTTATCTGCAGATAAGAATATGCTATTTAGTAAAAACTGGCCAAACTTTCTTTCTTCCTTTTTGTGTATAAGTTTTTTTTAAATTATCAATCTTTATTGTTTGATAGTCACGGACCAATTGCCCTGTCCCACGGCAACACTAAATATTTGAAAAACTGTTAATGTTCATGTTTCTTTTTTCAGATAGCGAAATAAGAAAACACATATGTACAACTATAAGAAGTTTTGCTTTAGTATACAATGCGAATATATTTTTTTATTCATCTAAAGAAGCCCAATTAGTAAGGAGAGCTAAGGATATATTTCACAATATTGGTTTCGGAAGTGGAGTTGCTTTTAAAGAAAAATGTATAAACTATAATAAGCCATTATTGATAGCAAGAGGTACTGATAGTTGGGACAGCATTGGATTGCCAGCCTGTACAATAGAACAGGTGCAGATTTCTCCTCTTATTATTTTTTATCCTTAATATAAAGGCAAACTTTTTTACTATTTATTTTATTTTTGTATTTTAACGAAAATGGCCCCACATACCTACTTAGAATTTGTAGGCTAATTTGTCCTACCTAGTACCATAGCATAGTAGATTGTTACCTCGCGTACTCGCGCGTTAATCTTAACTGGAATACAGGTAAACGATGATAATGTAAATAGGTATACTTAATCGGTAACCATCGCGTTTACTTACACTCTACTCCTCCTCGAAAAACAAAAATAGTATTATTATTTAGTTTAACTATCATTTTTAAAGACTTTATAGAAAATTTATAAGAATTTGAACATAGCGTAATTTGAAACCGCGCCTCTCGGAAACAGTCAAGCGTTCAATTACTTTAGTTTATTATTTAGATTTAGATGTTTATCCATACTATATTTCGTGTGACGCAGTTACTCATAGTCTCATAGATACTGACAACGTAAACACACACTACTACAAAAATATTACTAAAGGTTAAACAATTTTGAACTTTGCCGCCAATACCTACGCCTGGATTTCGAAATGAGGCGTATGCGGCGGTTTCTCTTTGATAGGTTTATGTCTGTTGCGTCGTTCTTGACAAATGGAGAGTATTTAGCTTTTATAAGTAGAGTAGTTGAAGCTGTGGTTTCATTTGCAAGTGCATTGCATTTCAAGTGGTGCATACTCTGTATAGTTGGTAACATGTATATAAAAAATATTTTATTTTAAAAAAACAACTAAATCAAAATAATTATTGTTAATTTATAATTATGCTTTAAAGCATCTATTATAATCTGAATATACATATCTTTTGATTTTTCAAGTTTCAAAATATGCTTTTTCTTTCTTTTTCTCTCAGCCAGAAGAGGTCCAATAGACATATGTAGTAGATAATATATATCCTTTAATATTTTCAGATAAGGGATCGTCATTATGCTCGCATAGTTCCCGAGACAGAAGTAAAACAAGAAGTTAAATCTCTTCCAAGAAGCCATCCAGAACCTATATTGGATTCATTGACATCACTAAAATATGAGGATCTACGAAATATGGAAACATATGATCCATGCATTGACGATTATTTGATTTTGTTACAATAAGTGAAATACAGTCCTGCAAAAGTACCCAATGAATTATTTAATGAACAATTAAAAATATTACTGTTTAACTTGATATTATTAAAGCTTTAAATAACATTAAATTTATTTACTTTCAAAAAAATTCTTTAAATAGAATAAATATTTCAAAAAACCGGAAAATAAATATTACAAAAATTGGAAACAGTGCTTCACTTGAACTAATTAACGGGATTTAATACTAAATTTTGCCCTACTTTTAAGGCTATTATCTTTTAGGATTTCATCACAAATGTAGAGTTTTTAGTTTCTTCCTGAACTAGAAGTACCTGTAGAATGGAGATGCTAGCTGCCAAATTTCATAATTATAGGTCAACCGGGAGATCCATATTAATTTTGATTCCCTCTACAGTGTCGAAAAGCGAGATTTTTGCGATATAAACGGCCATATCTTTTTTAAAGTAAATATAGAAATACGACTTTTGTCATGAAGTCAATGGACCGTAGATTTGAGTATATGGTTTGAATTTTAACTCGATATCTCCAAGCGTTCCTGAGATAAAGGCTCTTGACAGACAGGCCTGTCAGACAGAAGAAAAAGTGATTTTATAAGAGTTACGTTATTTCTTTAAGAGGTACGAACTCTAAAAAATTCAGCATTGCGTGTTGAGTGGCGGAACTCAGCGCCGCTCTTTGCCTCGATACCAGAGCGAAGAAATGAAGATATTAAATATATAATGCCCTCGAGTGGCAATCGAACCCACAATCTGTCGCGATTACAGTCACACGCATGTGCGACTGCGCCACGACTGGCCTATGTACTTTAGAATATAAATAATAGCGAAGGGTATAATTTTGATTTGTATAGGTAAATCGGCGCTACAAACAAATATAAAAAGATCTATTTGGATAATTACAGTTTAGTTTACGATGTCTATTTACCCAGAAAATATAATAGTAAATAGAGTAAGCAACGTTCAAATATATGTAGATGCCACTCTATAAATGATGATTAAATATATGATCTATATCTATACTTATCATACAATTGTAACGGATCGGTCTATACATAGAAGATGGACAAGAACAAAATGTTATTGGAGACCTTTATTAATACACTAGAACCCAAAGCAATGTTTTTTTTATTCTTATCTGTGTGTCTGTCTGTGAGTTTGTTATTGTTAATCTAAGAATCAGCTCAACCGATTTATATGTGGTTTTCAATTATGGAATTTTGGTAAGTTGTAGTCAACATGTAGGGTTTGTTTTATTATAATCGGTTCATAAATAAAACACTTATATCAGGCACAGTCTTCTTCTTCTTCCTGGCATTAATCCCGGCTATTTGCCAGGGTCTGCCTTCTTACTCAACCTACTCCACTTTGCACGGTCTTTAGCATCCTCGGTGGTTAGACCATTGGCTCTCATGTCCTGCTTCACGAAATCCAACCAGCGCTTCCTTGGGCGTCCGAGAGGTCTCACTCCAGGGACTGACATAGCAAGGCACTTGCATCCGACATAGTTCTTAGGCCGGCGCGTAACGTGACCAAAACCACCTCAGGCGACGCTCTTGGAGCTTATCCGCTACGTCACGGACTCCAAGACTACTTCGAATGAATGTGTTGCGTATGCGGTCAGACCGCGTTACGCCGCACATCCACCTCAGCATCTTCATTTCTGTGACAGTGTTAATATATAAACATAAGTGTGTTTTTAAGACATCTTTAGAAAAGGAGGTGATTAGTTCGATTGTTTTTTTTATTATTGCTACCTGAGAATTTTTGATTGGGCGAACCGATTTAGATTTTTTTATTATTGAGAAGCTAGATCCAAGCCCAGCCAGACCTACGTCATTTTAGCAAAGCTGGAATTTTTAGCATTATTAGTCCAATACGTAGTGAGGACGGCATGCGTACTCACTAACATGAAAGTGGGGAAAAACCATGCCCGCCTAAAGGCTTAAGGTTAAAGGTTAAAGTAGAAAAGCTCGTATTTATGTATGTTATCAAGAATATTGTAAAAAATATATATTCATTATTGCCAGACCCTTTACGTGGGCCTCTACTCACGCCACACGCCCTATCTTTTGAGAAGCATCATTTTAAAGTTTACCTATCACTTAAAATCCTAAAATACATTAATTTTTAACAAAAAGAAAATCGACTTCAAATAACGAACTAAAAGTGAAAAATAATTTTACATAAAGTGAAATGTACTATGACTTTGTTAAACAAAAATAATAAAAAAAAGATTTTATGCATTTGAAGTCGGTGCCAAGTAAAACAAACAGCCTTATTACTTTGGTATGTAGTAAGATTGTTGTAGCATTAAATTGACACGTTGATAACGTTTAACAAAATACTATTTTATTGATTTGCATTATCGTCTTTGTAATTTTCTAACCGAAATTACTAACAAGAGCAGCAGGTATATTCTGGTATTGCTTGTAGGCAGAAAGCTAGACTTACTTAAAATTTGGTACGTTTCTTAGCAACGTTGCAATATAAACACCACAATTTATTTGTTATAATGGAAAAGGACGCTGATTATAAGATTTTAAACCTATATAAAACTAGACAATTTGAGAAATGCCTAAAACTGTGCGACATAGTATTACGGGATAGAAATGACCGAATGATTGACCGTATATACGTATGCGTGCGATGACTGTCCTGGCTAAAATAGCTGGTAATGCATATGAAGAGGTGTGCTTTTATCCTCAACAAGATGACTTAGCTTCAACAGCTGTAGCTAAAACACCACGTCCTGGTACGTCGTTTGAGGGAGTTGCCAAATCTTCGCAAAATATACAGGTATGTTACCTTTAAAGCTCAAGTCTACATTTTTATGTAAGCAATTTTTTATAAGATTACATTTTCATATATGTAGGAGTTCCACTTGTTCCATGTAAATAAAACTCGTTAGACTGAATTATTTGTTTTATAAAAGCCAAACACATATTTTTTTATAGTTACAAGTATCAAATTCCATTCTACATCACATGTCCCAGAGTTACGATTTCCACATGTCAACGAGAAATGCTCATCGCGTTAAAACTTTTGCAAAGATCTACTTTATTATGTTTTTAAACTTTAGCAGAGTCTTGGATTCTTTTTGTCATTAGAAAATGCTCCTCACTCCCGTATACTAGGCATTCAATTTTAACCGATGGAAATAAGTATTAGTATCATTGATACGATTAATTAAGAAAGAATAAATTGTTTTTAAATGATTTTTAGTCAAAAAGTTTCAGTAAATACTTTTTAATCAATTTGTGTCATATCACATAGTCATACACATCAATTCCTTTTCAGGATGGGATACCGATGACAGCGAGAATTAAATCCCGAGCTGGCACCAATACTGCGCGTGCTCGCACTGCACGCACCGTTTTACATACCGCATCAAGAGCATCTCGAGCCGCGACCGCCCTGGCTGGCGGCACTTCTTTTGCTTTAGATGCTCCAGTTACTTTGAGATTCTTAAGCAAAAATGACAAATTGTTTATTCCTGCTGCAAAAACTTTATTTGAATATATTTATTATTGTGAAGGTAACGTCAGGAAGGTCAGTTAGTTATCAACTTATTCATTTAAATAATTACTATTTACTATTGATAGTATTTAATAACTTATGTTTTTTTCCACAGGCTATGGAAGTTGTTTTTCAGGCGCAGAAAACAGATAACACCATTGACTGGTGGTGGAATTTTTCACTTGCTCGTTGCTATGAATCACTTGGAATGTATAGAAATGTAGAAGAATGTTTACGTCAAGCTCTAAAAACTAATAAACACATCTCTATATATTTAAGACTAATCTCTATGTACATCGGCATAAATCAACCTCTTTCAGCTATTGAAATTTGTAAACAAGGTCTTTCTGTGTTTCATGAATATATACCATTGCTATTAGAGCAAGCACGTTTGCATGAGCAATTAGGTAACTTTTTAGTAGCCGTTAATTATTACAGAATGGTTGCAATTCAAGATCCGACAAATATGGAAGCTATAGCTAATATTGCGATGTACAATTTTTATAATGATCAACCAGAAATTGCCTTGAGGTACTACAGGTAATTTACCAAATACAATGGATTTTGTAAATTAAATGGACATGGGTTTACAAATACGCATGTGCACTATAATTATTTTTTTTATATTAGAAAAAATGTTTAATTAATGTTATGAAATAATTGCTTTACCATTAATTTATGAAGTATCTTAACATTCAGTTCGCTCTTACTAAATTATTATAAAAAAAGACGAAATATATTTTTTTACATTTTTTATAAAAAAATATTTTAAAAAGTAAAATTGTATGTTTTGTATTTTAGGAGATTACTGGCTATGGGAGAACCGAGTCCTGAAATTTATAATAATTTGGGTCTATGTTGTCTCTACTGCAACCAATGGGATCTTATTCTGCCGTGTTTTAGACAAGCTATTTACTATGCTACGAGTCCAGAATCTCGTTCTGATATCTGGTTTAACTTAGCCCATGTTGCTTTGGTAATAATTTATATCACTTTTTTGTTGAAACGCATATTATAATAAATTATTGTATTTTTTTAAAATAAATTATTTCAATTTCTAGTCAACTGGAGACATAACACTTGCTCGACGCTGTCTTCTCACAAGTGTAGCTACGTATGAACACGAACATGCTCGTCGAGCATTACGAGCGATGGACTTGCGCCTCGGTGCGTCAAATCTGAAGGCGTAAAGTACCTAAATAAAAAATAGTGTTAATATTGTTCTTTAATAAATAATGGTTCTATACAAGGTATATTATACTATATTTATGCTTCCAAGATTTTTATCATATATTTAGGGTATATATAATAATTTTAGATTACTCATAGATTACTGATGGTAGATAATAATGTGGAAAAGGATTTCAGTTGTAGCAGCTAAATCACAGATAAATACACATACAATTACGCAATATAAATAGTTACTTGTAAAATTAGACCAACATTTTTTTTTCATGACTAATTTTAACTTTTGCACAAACTTAAACAAAAACTAAGCGTAGAAATAATATTAATAACTTCAAAGTAAAGAAAATTAGTATAAAGTAAATGAAATTATTGATACTTTATTGTATGTATTTTTGTCTGCAGTCCTTGCTATCCCGCACATAGCAAAGTAGGCAGAGAGAAACTAGAATCTCAGTGTTAAGACACTTTGTTTCCATTAAGACACTTCCTTTTCCCACTTTCCCTCAAATTCTGGCGGTATCGGGTGTTGAGTGGCAGAGCTTAACGCCGCGCTTTGCATCGTTACCGAGAAAATGAAAATAATAAATATTTAATTTACCATTAAAAAATGTTGGACATCTACCTACCTACCTACATATCATTTGTTACAGATAATTAAAAGTGCTATTCTTATTTAATGGAGTGTATTTAAACGTTCGAGAAAGAATAGCGTTTTTATGTTAATATTTCAGGGGTTGTAAACGTTTTTTAAAAAACAAAAAAAGCTTTATAATATTTAACTACGTAATCATTACACTAAACAAGTTCTTAAAATCTACCTTAGAGGTACTTAAAGGTATTTAAAACGTACTTTATTGTTATATTTATTCATATATATATAACTTAAGCCTAACTTAGCTTCACGCTTTATCCCTAGCTGGGTAGTCAGAGAGAAAGGAGCGCCAAACGCTACGGTCTCTACATACCTCTTTTGCCTCGTCCACTGTCATCAACCTCTTCATACATGCCCTCCGGGGGATCCTCATGCTTTTTACGTGACCTTCCTCCAGTATCTTTGATACTGTGTTTTCGAAGGTCAACCGAGGTCTCTCCCTACCTCTCTTACCACTCACTTTTCCATCATAAATCTTTTTTGCCATTCTTTCCTCGCTTATTCGCTCAACGTGCCCTAACCCGCTGAACACGTTCTTCTTCATTCTCACCGTGACATCCTCGCTGGTACCTGCCATTCTGTGTACCTCTTCATTGCGGATTCGATCAGCTAGGCTGACTCCGCATATCCTACGAAGAGATCGCATCTCCACCGCATTCATCTTTCTTTCATTCTTCTTCTGTAATACCCACGTTTCGCTGACCTATAACAGGGTCGGTACCAAAACTGCATTGTGTACGGCCAAACACGCAGCTGCGCTGACGTTTCGCCGTCTCATCAATGCAGCCGAGGCTCCGTTAACCTTATTACTGGCAGCAATACGCCTTTCCACATCCATTACGTATTTTCCATCTCTACTGAACATACTTCCCAAATATACCACTTCATTCACCTGTTCTAATATCTTATCATTTACACTGATCATGCATTCCGTCCTTTCTTCATCTCTTTCAAAATTCATATATATATATATAAACAATAATATTCGTCACATCATTCCACAACAAAATGCAGAAAATTTTTTTTAAGTCTACTTCACAAAAATATAATTAATATACATATAGAAATATAAATGAATCGTTAATAGGAGATAGAATATAAAGTAGCCCTAAAAAAAATATTAACTAAAAATCTTTGCCGTACGTACAAGAACTATATTAGTACAGGAAAAAGGAGCACGAAGAAGTTTATAAAATAAATCAATTTCATAAATTTAATAACTCTAACATACAATAAGTAACATTATCTTTTAGTCAGCATATAGTTAAAATTATATAAATTAGCCCGAAGCTGTGTCTTGCACACAGCAGTATTAAGACACTTCGTTCCCCATTTTTCGAAATTTTTATAATATTTTAATTAAATAATAATTAATTCCTCGAGTAGGAATTGAACATACAACCGTCACTTACAGCCACACCCTTGTGCCTCGTATAATTAAAACGGTTAACGGTAAAAAAGGTTTCCATACCCTGCAAATGTTCTAGAAGAACAGGAATAAAACGTATAAATGTGGAAAAGGATTTCAGTTGTAACAGCTAACCCTAAGACAAACACAATGTACTTGAGATCCTTAATATTCTTCTTATCTATTAGTAATTTATTTGCCTCTGAATCATGGAAACGGCCTGGTTGTCACGTGAGAGGTACGTATAGTTTTTTAAAAAAACAAAGATTTTTTATATTTCTATGATATGACCTTATCAGTTTAAATCAAATCTTAGGTCACAAGAAAAGCATAACGATACCAGATTGCCTTAAATTTGAAATAACTACAAATGCGTGCCGTGGATACTGTGAGTCTTGGTCTTTACCAAGCATTATGTTGGGATTTAAACGGCATCCTGTAACCTCTTTAGGACAATGTTGCAACATTATGGAATCTGAAGATGTAAGTATATCTTTCTATTGTGTAGAAGAAGGCATTTAATATAGATGTCAAGGAGGTGCCATTAGTTACCATATAAAAACATATATACCAAAACTAAAAAAGTATATTGGGCTTTCTTCAACTTATATAAAGGTGTCTATAACGATAAGCCTTATATATGAGTACGGTGCTTTGTCTATGAATGCACGGTAACGAAGAGATTTTATCTGTTTATTATATTGGTATTTTCTTATATTAATAAGAATTGTGCATAATAAAAATACCTATTTAAATTTATATTATGTGCGATTTTTTTATTTAAAGGAATCCAATTTTCATAACAATAATACTTATAAACATAGTTTGAATGTAACTAGTTTCAAGCCTTCGCGTTATACTATAGTATAAAACTGCTTGAACACTAGAGACTTATTAGGATAGACTTAGAAAGTTGAAATTTGGGATGAGTTTAGAGGAGCATTTAAATAGAAAACTCTTGTTGGAACTTGTTAGATGTAGTTTTGTGAATGACGAATGTTATTTTTTAGATACCCGTTAAAGTGTTATGTTTGGATGGAGAAAGGAACCTGATATTTAAGTCTGCTGTATCTTGTGCATGCTATCATTGTCAAAAGGAGTAAGTAGTAAGATTAAAATTCAGAAGATGATGTGATGAGAAAATTATTCATAATGAGAACAATAATTTTTGAAATTGATGTTTAAGCATTAACTACGTAAATAAAAATGTGACTACATAAAATATAACTTGCAGCTATGTAAATATACCGTAGTCTTAATAAAACATATCCAGTGAATCGTTGTTTTTATGACTTGTTTTATTTTCTACTTAAAATTGAGGATTTTGTGACCTACTTTATTAAGTTCTGCAGTAACAAGAGTAACTTGATGGTGGCGTGGGAAGCTTTAATAAAATTTAAAATAAAATTTCTCATATAGGTACATTCATAAAAGAGAGAACTGACAACGGGATGTTTGGCTCGGCTTGAGCTTGCGAGAGTCAGATTTTGAACACAGATCAAAGGGAATTTGCGGCGAGCGTTTGTTACGTTTTCATACGTTGGCGCGTATTCACTATCATTCATCCCGAGCCGAGGCTTGTGAAGGATTGCCAACCTACCACTATCCAAAATACAAACAATAATACTGATAGTAAATGAGTTAAAATATATATATTTAAATAGGTAATAAAAAATAAAATTATCTCTGAGAAAAATATAATTTAGTAAATTCATATATTAATTTGCGGTGTCCGCGCGACTTTTCCCGTTTGGACTATACAAATATTTATTTAAGTGTACCTATTTAAGAAAAAAAGCTTACATGTCGCTCCACAACTCCAGTGCAACATTTTTAGCAACTTCGCAGAATATTACAATTTTTAACAAAAAAAAGACTTACATTAGATATAGGATCATTAGAAATTGAGTTATTCGTCCATTTGTCGTGCACATAATGTGATTTTATCATGGATGACATTGTCAGAAATGGATCAAATTAACCAGCTTTCACATAAAAAAAAACAAAATCGGTACACCCGCCTTCTTACGGAAGCCGGTTAAAATACTTTAAATTGATATAGCTTTTTAATTTATGAACCAATTGTATTAAAGCAAACACGAAATGTTAAACTTCACGCTGTATCCCGCACACAGTAGTGTAGGCAGAGGGAACCTAGTGTTAAGACACTACGTCCCCCACTTTATATTAAGGCTGGCCAGAATGCACTGAATAATGAAAATATAAAGGGGACACAAAGTGTGTCTGTATTCGCCACTGGTTGTGGGTTCGATCTCCACTCGAGGAAATTAATTATTTATTTAAATTAAATTTCCATTTTTTCGCTCTGGTGTCGAGGCAAAGCGTGGCGTTGAGTTCCGCTACATAACACGCATTGCTTCAGAAATCGGCAGAAAGTGGGAAACGGACTGTCTTAACACTATATTATATTATAATATGGTCATATAATATGTACGTATATATGCATTTCCGTATTTTACAATAAGTCCTGCACTTTTAATGGTTGCCTGTAAGAGATCACTTGTAGTGATAAGGCCGCCATTGCACATGTTAATTTAAGTATTTTATGTTAATTGTGTTGTTCTTATTTTTTCATGTGCAATAAAGTATTATTATTATTATTATTATTATTAAGTTCCCTCTGCCTATCCTGCTGTGTACGAGATACAACGTGAAGTTGATTTTTATTTCAATTGCTTAAACCGTTCCTGACACAGGCGACAAAAAAAAATTGTTTTGGGTTCTATTAAATTGATATTACTGATATTCTATTGGCGGTAAAATTGAACGTAGATTAGGTTTAATATATAAAATCGGTTAATGTGTGAAATAGAGCGAGAGATATCCCTTTGTGGTTCTGGTATGTTTCTTGAGAATGAAAGTAGTAGATCGGTTGCGCTTGGTAGTACATTTTGTTGTAGTAGGTGTTTACGTTATTGGTATCCATCCGTAACTGCGTCACACGTAATACAATTTGGTTACAAATCGGGAAATGAAAAAAATTCCTAAGGCCATAAATCTTGACTTATCTTGATAATTTTTTTTAGATATGGATTTGAAATATTTTACTCTATACACAGCTTCCATAAAAAGCTCGTAAACGCTTCCACTCTGTATATTTAAAATAGTGTACTTTTAGAAACACAAGCTAATTATTTAACTTTGCAAAAATTTTTCTACTTGATGTGTATGTCACTTTAAGATATTTTTCTGAGGAATGTATATTTCACTATAAAATTATAAACTTCGTTATATTTCAATTTCTCCCGCGATATAGTAATTTTTCGATACTTTGTGAACTGATATTGTCAGATGCAAAAATTCACCATAGACTTCAAAAATAACTACAGTAGGCTTAACATAAATAGTAAAAAATATCATTTATGCACGAACATCACTGCAGTTACAGATTGGGCGATTTTTAAGTTAATTTTTGGATTAGAAACTTTTAAATTTAAAAATAACTAACTGATCTAACCGAACCTGCACTTAAATATCCGTAAACCTGCGATGGCCATAGTACATAAATACCAAAGTCACAGTGTTTTGATTCTTGATTGTTAAGTTTTAATTTTCGACGTATATAAATTGTGAATAATTCTCAATATAACATATCTTATATAAAGTATGTTATACTTTATAGTCAATAAATAAAGTTTCATTCTATTGACAACATTTATATACGTATTTGTCGGTTTTGGTGTAAAATCTAGCAGCGCTTAGGCTAGCCGCACTCACACAAATTTAATGACAATATTTCGTAGTAAAATCTGAAGCTGTCACTCGATAGCTTTATTTGTATGCGTACGTGTTAAATCAACAATAGCAAGAATTAAATAAGCTATTGCTTTGGTTATTGCATCTAGCTTACTTACTTACAAAAAAGACAATAAAAAAAAGATTGATCAAAGACTAGATGAGAAAAAAAATGGAGCTTAAGAATTTCAATCTTACTAAAGAATTACAACAGAGGCCTTTCGTGGCCCAGGGGCACAAAGTGTGATTGTAAACATGAGGAGGTTGTGGCTTTAATCCCCGCTCGAGGAAATCATATATTTAATATTTTCATTTATTCGTTGAGGTCCGCCACTCAACACGCTGTGCTTTCCAAATTCGGCGGAAAATGGGGAACGGAGTGTCATGATGTTCCTGTGTGCGGCATACAGCATGATGCTAATTTTAATAACAGATAATGATTTAAAAAATTACATGAGGATGAGAGATAGCCGCTTTCAAAAAATATTATCTCTGTTTGGTTAGATTTTTTGTAAATATCGAGAATTTTTTTTCGCCCACAATATTTTAACTTTCTCATGTATCATATAGCTTTAGATAAGTTTGCCATGTTTTGATAAACTCTATAAGTAATATCAACATTATTTTCTCTTTTTACACTGATTTTGTCATCTATCTATAAAAAGCAAAATCGTGAATCGTGATCGCCTCCTTTGAAGTTTTTTTTTCAAACAAAATATTGCAGCGCGCCCCGCACGCGACCATATTATTGTCAATAACCCTGCTTAACTCCGATATTGTCGTGGCAAAAACGATTTTTTTGAATTCTACAATAATATTGAAAATCGACCGAATACACAATTTTATCGACAATACGTACTTTATTGACAACATTATTGTACGTGTGTGGCCAGGCTTAAAAAGTTTACAATATATCAGTAGATTACAATATAGCGAAAAAAATTATAAACTAACGGTGATTATAATCTTAAGGTGACATAGAGATTTCACTGAAGCTCTTCGTTGGTTTTGATGGACATAGTATTATTTTCAAAGGTGTGAAGATTTGTTAATTTTTATAATAAAAGCGAATTTTTAAGAAATGCAAAGAGTTAAAGTTACATTAGTTACTAATATCATAAATATATTGTGACATTGATTTGGATATTAAGTTAATTCTTTTCCAGAGGAATAGCAAAGTTAAAAAACGTTTCTATTTCGCTGGAGAGAAGAAGTTATATGTAATATGGTAACATAGGCTAATACATGTCAATAATATTTGTTTTATTTTATAACAGAATTTTTAATCTGTGGTACTTTTTCTGGAGTTGATGAATACGAGTGATATGTGAAATTAGCTATACTATTATAAAAATTGATTTACGTGTAAATGAATTATGTTAGATTTCTAGGACATCATTATTTAGAATAACAAGTTTTAAAAGTGATTTTTAGTAAAGTTAACTTTAAAAAACACTCTACCGTCATGGCTCATTGAGTGTAAGTGGAAGACATTATCGTGCTATTATTTTATTTTGCCTAATTTATATTTGTTTTTATCATATGAAATACTTCAATAGTTAATTTAAAAGATTTTTTTCTTTGTAGTTTTGCGCTTTATCAATTTATAGAAACCTAAAATTCGTCTTTAAAATGCACAAAAGAGAAAGGTATATTATTCTTCGTATTATAACAGGAACAGTAACCTACATTATAATTGTGATTGTTTTAGATATAGTTGGTATTTTTTTTGCGACTTTTAAATTGCACATTTGAAGCATAAAGTTTAATTATTTCTGTTTGGCTTAAGTTAATTAAATAAAAATAGAGAAAATGGGTAAATTTCAAATGTTGTCTTTAAGAAGAAAAGATTCAATATTTTATGACAATGGTCTAATATGAACTATATTGAATAAAATATTTATTTTTAAATAATTTGCAATTAAAAAGAAATGGTGGCCGATTATGATAACAACAATAAAATCATGTCTGTCTTGTAACAACAAATGTATATTGATTGTTAAAAATAATATATAATTTTTATTACTTTGATAAGTTCATATGTGTGTTTTCATTTTATTGTGTCACTTATAATATATTTAAAATTGTTTACAGATATGTCTGTTAAATAAGGCCTTAAGGTAAGAATATATATTTTTTTATTTACTTTATTTATTATAATAAAAGAAAATTATAAGAGAACATGACCTGTGCAGTTATGATTTTTCAAGCTTGTATATAATGCAGATTATGTTGTTTTATTAGATGGCTGAAGTGGATCCTGAAACATTATTGGAGTGGCTGCTGACTGGCCAAGGCGATGAGAGAGATATGCAGCTCATTGCCTTGGAGCAGCTGTGTATGCTGCTACTAATGTCAGACAATGTTGATAGATGTTTTGAAAGGTAGTATTAGGCCACAATAAATTAACTGGCTAATGCTTAATGTTAGTCTATAAATATATATTTATTGTTTTTTAACAATGTGTTTATTGAAATTTTGGCCCAGTTTACTGAGTATTGTTTTCAAGTACTATTCATTTTTCCCATTTTTCTGAGTAATTGTTAAAAATATATATAATTAAAGACACCCATCCATGGCTGAAGGTTATATGTTGTATTTTAGTGTTTCTAGATCTTACATGTATAAAAAATATAAACTTATACTTAATTTTTGTAATTTTATTAAGAAATGTTTAACAAAAATATTCTAACAAGATCCTTGAAAAAAATCTGCTCATATTTTCATTACAAAATAAAAGTTGTGAAAGAAAATAATTTATATAATAAAATAATTTTTCTAATATACCTTAGAATTAAGAATTTAGGTTACTTAACTCACTTGACTTTTTAAGTAAAAATAATGAATGAAAGTTCAATTGGAATTTGTGTTACAAAAAAAATCTAGTTGCATGTCTTATTTTAATTACATATCAATTAAACATATAATTATGTTGTCCAAAATGTACTGAAATAAGACTTTCTTTTGTCACATAATTTTATTATGTATTATATATTTTTTAGCTGTCCCCCAAGGACTTTTTTACCTGCATTATGTAAAATATTCCTTGATGAATGTGCTCCAGATAATGTACTAGAAGTTACAGCTAGAGCTATAACTTACTACTTGGATGTGTCAGGTAAACACACTTGCCCTATGCTCTTTTTTAGTAATTTTACTTTTTTTAACTTCAAGCTGTATCATGCATACAACAAGGTAGTCTGGGGAACCTAACATTCAAAAATGGGAAAACATAACCTTTTCTCCTGTAACTATAGTGTAACTATAGTGATATTGTAACCAGGCTAGACTGAGAGAAGGTAGTGTAAAACTCATTCTCTGCTTCTTGCTCAATTTCAAGATATAGCATCTTACCAAACCATGTAAATGTGGATAATTTAAATATAATTTACTCTTCATTGAGTGGGGATTGAAACCACAGCCACAGCTTGTGTTATAGTCGGGCACTGTTCCACTGCACCATGATGACCTTTTACAGTGAATTTACAAAGGAGATTGCTTATGTCTATTGCTGTTTAAATTTTGCTGTATTTACTAGTTATTATATATTATATAATCAATAATCACTATAATCATATTAATTGTTGCAGCTGAATGTACTAGAAGAATTGTTGCAATTGAGGGTGCTGTTAAAGCAATTTGTAGTAGATTGCTGACCGTCGACCCAAATAATAGAACTAGTAAGGACCTTGCAGAACAGTGCATAAAAGTAAGTATATTACAATAATATTGTGATAGGTGTAGTGGTACTGTGATAGGTGACAGTTCAGAGTCCATTTCACAATTGAGGAAATGAATTATTTTCATTGCCTCATTTTATCAAGAAGACAAAGCATGGCACTGAGTTTTGTCACCTAAAAATTGGACATTGCATAGATTGTGAAATGGAATGTGTTAACACTATTTCCTTGGTGTACAGCATAAATAAAAAAATATATGGATATTAATAGCAAATGTTTTCAAAGTATTTTTTTTTGCACTTATTAAACTTTTTTAAGGTGCTGGAACTTGTATGCACTCGTGAAGCTGGAGCAGTATGGGAAGGGGGTGGCTTACCTTCAGTATTACACTTCATAACCCACCATGGAACCTCAGTACATAAGGATACCTTACATTCTGCAATGGCTGTGGTCTCCAGGTAAACATCAACTTTTAATAATAATAATTAGCAGGACGGCTCATGGTGAGTTGATGGCAATACATAAGACATCCAGAAGGGCATTTCATCTATCCCCCGGGACCTTTGGCTTGCCCTTATTGGCCGGCAGAGTGGAAGAACTTAATGCTTAAAGGGTGAGCTCAATCTGTGTTGTAGTGGGGATACACGCTGACAAGTTCCTTGTTGCCATGAAACCTTGTTTACGGTGAATTCCATCCCACAGGTTGAGGCCCATGCTATGAAAGTGCTGATCATTTTTCGAACTAATTTAACATAATTCTAAAGGCAGACATCAATTAGGAATCACCCAAGTAGCCAGCTCATCAAAATTCCATTACATAGACAATAATCCTACTTTAAGTTTTCATAGTTTTTATATTTCCTACACATTAACCGGTGACCTACTCTAAACATGAACCTTAAAGATATAAATAACGTATATTGATGAAAACATACATAATATAGTATATATTACTAGTATACTATACTATTACTAGTATAATATACTATACTATAGTATATAGTAGTATACTTTAAGCATACATCAATGACAAATAATAAAATATCTTTAATTTTCAAAACATGAACTTTACATTATAATGCTATAATATTGCATTGAACATGTATAATTACTTTGTTTATTTACATATTCTTTACTGTACACACACATGTATACACACACTAGTATGTATAAAGGTGGGAACCACACGTTAACATAAAATTCAAGTTCAAATAGTTTTATTCAAAATAAGAAGTTACATGCTTCATTTTTTGAACGTGAAATTATTTACCACCAGTTCACTAAAGTCAATGCCTCAGACCTGAGAAGAACCGGCGCAAGAAACTCAACGGGACTTTTTACAATCAATTTTAAACTATAATATTTTTAATTATCTGTAAATATGTATTAGTGTATTTGTTTACGTAAGCCCTTTAACTCATGTTTCTCGCTCAAAGATTGCTCTTGATTTTGTTTAGCTATTTCATTTTACCAAGGCCTGAACTAAGGGTTTCAACGAAAAATTATCTTGCCTTCATGCCTAATTTTTTTATCGCTATTATTGTAATGTATATAATACGCCAACGCTAAAATATTTCTTGGATGTTGGCTATCACGATAAGACTAAGAGAAGTGATATGAGAATGAAAAATGGGACATTAGCGGCTTCGAAGGGCTCGAATAAAGCTAGCGAGAGATAATTTGAATATGAATGTTTTTTTTGCATAGAGTATGCGGTAAAATGGAGCCGGGCGATGCTCGCGTGGGCGACGCCGTGTCGTCGCTGTCGTCGCTGCTGCGGCACAGCGACGCGCGCGTGGCCGACGCGGCTCTACGCTGCTTCGCTTCGCTCGCTGACCGTTTCGCCCGCGCTCACGCTGACCCTGCACCGCTCGCTGAACATGGTATGTCTAGGCGTGTGCGAGAATCAGAATATTTTATAAACTAATGTTCTGTTCGCGGCTTTGCTCAAGTGTAAGGCATGGTTAACGTCGTTTGGTGGCTACCCGTTTCGGCGACCGAGCGCAAATGATATATATTTTTACAACTCACTAATGCTATCATACTTTACAGGTTTGATTCAAGAATTAGTTCGTCGTCTAGGAGCAACAGAGAACTCTGATGACAAATGTCTTATGCCTTCTGTATCTACGACTGTCAGCTTACTGTCAACACTCTGTAGGGGCTCTGCTCAAATTACACATGTTTGTATATAAATTATTCATATGTTACTATAGGATATAGTAATAATGTCAGTTATTAATAAAAACTTGGTTCTGGGTATATGCGACAGAACTTCTAAAACTACTAAGCCCTAATTTCGACCATTCATAAGAGCTTACAATAAACTTTTAAATAAATAAAATTCAAAATAAATATTATTTTGAATTTATACAATAACCAGAGGTCGGCTCGCAGTTATACCCGCGTGGGTTGCATCCTTTTCGACTTTGAAAAATCCAAGCGCACCTGGTGCTTTGCATTATGTAAATAATATGTAACATTTTTTTCAGGATCTCGTCAGGTTGGATTTATGCTCGGCCATAGAGGCGGCGGTGCAGGCGGACGAGCGCTGGTGCCTCGAATGTATGCGACTCGTCGATTTGCTGTTGGTCCTCTTATGCGAAGGACGTCATGCTATACAGACGTAATTGCCACAATTTAAAAATATTTTTTTAATAACTTATGCATATGTATATTTCATTTTAATCTTAAGTTTTTAAATGGCTATGGCTAATATTAGCTGAAAGATTCTATTAAAACCTTATTTATAATAATTTTTTTCATGTTAATTAAATATGTTTAATTAATATAATGATACTTTACATTAATAATATAATTAAGCTTATTTTAAAAATCATATCAAATGCTTAAAATTTTAATAGTTTGCTGCCCATGACATGACGTCATACCGTCTTGTAAACGAAATGAAAACTTTTGGTCAGTTTTGTGGCCTTTGTGCATAGGTTATTGCCAATATAAGTGCTTTTGTTTGAAGGACCAACTGATGTCTCAGATGAGCAACATGATGAAATGAAATAAAAGTCGAAACTGTAATGCATTTTTGTGGCACTTGTTGATTGAATAAAAATGTTATATTTATGTAGCCATTTGTTAGGATATTATTATAGAGATGAGACATATATTAAGAATAGGTGTCATATTCCACTGTAACAGGGGTGCAAATCGCAATGGTGCGTCGAGCTGCAGCGGCGCGAGTGGGGCCAGTGGGACGAGTGGGGCCAGTGGGGCCAGCGGGGCCAGTGGGGCGAGTGGGGCGGGCGGCGAGAGCTCCGGCGGGGCGGGGCCGCGCGACAAGTCGCACCGCCAGCTCATAGACTGCATCCGCGGCAAGGACACGGACGCGCTGGTGTCGGCCGTGGGCGCGGGCACCGTGGACGTCAACTTCACCGACGACGTCGGCCAGACGCTGCTCAATTGGGCCGCCGCGTTTGGCACCCGCGAGATGGTTGAATTTCTTTGCGAAAAAGGTTGTTATACATATTATTTTACTACATTGTCACATATATTTTTGTCTAATCTTGTACAAAAATACTGGTTGCCAGTGCAAGAGATGGAGATGGAGTTAAATTGTGCGAGGGATTATCTCGCCTCAGGTCGGTTGTCATAAAGTAGTATAAATCGACCAACTTTAACCCTACATAAAAAACAGATTACAGGGTTACAGGGTTTAGATAACTTAATGTTAAGATACTGCGTTTCTCACTTTCCGCCGAATTTTTTTGAGGCTTTTGTCTTGATTCCAGAGCGAAGAAATAAAAATATTAATAAATATTAAAAATAAATAAATAAATATTCACGTGTAAATATTCACATATATTTAAATTGTAATTTCATTTAATGTAATTTAATTATAAACTGTTGTTTGGTAACAGGTGCGGATGTAAACCGTGGTCAACGTAGCTCCTCCCTTCACTATGCGGCATGCTTTGGTAGACCTGCTATCGCCAAAGTACTGCTTCGTTACGGCGCTAATGCTGACCTTCGCGACGAAGACGGCAAGACTCCGTTAGATAAAGCTAGGGAAAGACACGATCAAGGTATGAATGTAACATTTCATTATTTTATATTTAACAACATATGTTAATATTTAAAACAATGTATTTAATTTCAAATTTAATATGAATATAAACATTTTTAGGTCACAGAGAGGTAGCAGCGATACTACAATGTCCTGGTGAATGGTTGGTAGTGAGTAATCAAAACTCGCCTGCTTCGTCTAATGATGAAGATTTTCCCGAAACTGGGGATAAGGAGATGGCTGCTATATATTTAGAGTAAGCACAACTATATAATATAATATAGCTTCTAGTTACTCGTAGGGAACTATAAAAGCATGACTCTACTGAACTATCAAAACAAGAATACACTTTACAATATTATCTTATTTTGAAAAGGTAAATGTGTATTATACAGGATAAGAAGAAAAAATACGCAATTTTAGATATTTTTTTTATTTTTAATCTTTTGGTAGAGATAACTTAGTATTAAGTTCTTTATTTTTTATAAACATTTCAAATTGAGTTGGGGAACCCAATGCCTTGTTTTGTTTTATATGAGACAAAATAAATTAGTATTGTCTTACACTCTTGTGGTCGGTTGCAGGCGGCTGGTGCCGGTGTTCTGCGCGCGCTACGTGGGCGCGGGCGGCGCGGGCGTGCGGCGCGCGTGCCTGTCGCTGGTGCGCAAGATGGTGCACTACGCGCCCGCGCCGCTGCTGCGCGCGCTGTCCGCGCCGCGCGCCGCCGCGCTGCTCACGCGCCTCGTCGCGCAGGTGCTGGACGCGCAGGTACTACTGCGCTAGTGGAATACCAATCATATCATATCTGAGTTTGTTAGTGATTTATTGAGACCGAGGTTTGTGCGGCCAGGGCGAGTGCTGGGGACGGCGGCCGCCGCAGCGCTACCTGCGCAGCCGCTATATACGACCGCCCGCGGTAATGTTCCGATGGTGTGATCGATCCCAACAAAGGGCACATGATTATTATGTACAATAAATATATACAGTGTAAACTCCAAATAAAGTGCTTTGATCTAATGACATGCTTCCAAAAGCGTTGAAATCTATCTATTTTGATAGGTTTACCTGTTTTTGATATAGTTTGTAAAAAGAAATGGAACAATTATCTTTATTTAAACTATAAAACTTCCCCTTAAACTCTTAAATTAGAGGATAAAACTTGGGCTTCCATCAATTTTGATAGCTTCCATAGAGATTTGTATTATTATATAATTTACAGTCTTACAAAAAAATGTATATCTCACCAAAATCATTTTTACGCAAAATGTGGTCAAGAATGGCATACACTTTCAAAAATCTTATCTCGTACCGCCCTAACTTTACAAACTCTTTAACTCTACAAATAAACAATAAAGATAATAAATAGACATATAAACAATTAAGACCAAATTCATACAACTATTGTATTCTAAAAAAATATTTCCATATAATATATTGAAAAGACCACGTACCTCGTATTGTCAAAAAATATCGGATCTCATGTAATGCAATGCAATTTTCGTAATTTAAGTTATATCTGGCTCTACAGCCGAACTAGTTAGTTCGTTTTTATGTCCATAATCTCTAAGTCCTGGTAAACTTCAAAAACTACACCTTAGTCAACTGACGATACTGTCTAGCCACACATCTTAATTAGGATGTTGAGTTTGTGAAGTTAAATATGGTACATAAAACTTGGTTCCACGTGATATTCGATAATACAGTGGTAGCCATCGTCTTAGTGACACTTTGCATAATTTTTTTTCTTGTGAAAGTGTTTTTGGATGTACCATATTATGCACCAAACATATTTACCATGAAGCCAGTCGTGGCGCAGGGAGACAAGCGTGTAATGTAAACGTGTCAGGGTGAGTTCCACTCCCACTCGAAATGAAATATTTTCTGATTTCGAGGAAAAACGCGGCGTTGAAGTCACTTAACCCGCGATGCCTACAGAATTTGGCAGAAAATGGGAAACGGACTATCTTAACTTATTTGGTTTTCCCTGTCTACCATGGTTTGCGAGGGATACAGCGTGATGCTTACTGAATATATGGATTACCATGCACGTAGATTGTTGTTTGGTAGCGATAGATCGTATATACATTATACATATTATATCCTTAGTTGCTCTTAAATATGCAAACAAAAAACAAAGCCAAATATATATACTAACGTTCAAAAGTATTTGTCCATCTAGGAGTACACGAGTTTTAAGGGAAAAAAAACAACAAAACAATATATTAAAAGTTTATTCCTTATAATAAATTTACTTACGTTACACAAATGAATTGTTACACAAATTTTACCTAGATTATTTTTTTAAGTTTTGCTTCTATCAATATATCCGCCTTTTGCCTTAATTACCGCTGCGCAGAGTTTAGACATTTTATTAATTAACTTTGTTAAGTAGCTAGGATTGATTGCATTCCACTCCATCTGCAGTATATCCCAGAGATGTGTGGTGGAAGTGGGGCATTCTTTTCGCACCTCTATTTAATTTATCTAGAGGATTGAGATCAGGGGATTGCGATGGCCATACCATAACTTTCAGCACTCTTCTTGGCATAGCTTAAAAGAGTGCCATTGTCGGGCTGAAACAAAGTTACAAACTACTAAACACCCGAAGGTGTCATATTGTCTTCGAGTACTTTTTTGTATCCCCTTTTTTTAAGAATTCCCGTATTTTTTATTAGATCAGTTATATTTCCAGCAAAACAGCCCCAAACCATCAAAGAGCCTCCTCCATGTTTTACTGTAGGCACTGTACAAGCATCTTTCATCGGGACTTTTGAATTTTTGCGTACAAATATTCGTCTCTTCAAACCAAAAACTTTGAATTTTGACTCATCAGTCCACAATACATGTCTCCACTCGTCATGTGTCCAATTTTGCTATTGACGAGCCCATTGGAGCTTTTTTTACCTTATTTTGATGACTAAGAAGTAGTTTCTTTACCGCTACTCTTCCTGAAAGACCTGCTTCTATGAGCTGCCTTTTGACAGTAGAAGTACTAACGGAATCTTGTCTGGATTTGTTAATTTGTGCTGCAATTTGTTAATTTGTGCTGCAATTAGTTTTCAGTTGCGTGGGCTGGTCAATGCTATGAAATTAAATTCACTGTTAGTATTACGTGGTCGTCCGGTCCGTGTTTTGTTAATATTACTGTTAGTGTCTATATATTTGTTCACGTTTAGTCTACTGTTCTTCGAGATATTTTTAATACTGCGGCAATTTCGCCATTACTTTTATTTAATTTATGTAAACTAATAGTCATAGAATGTGTTTCATTAGATTTTTTTTGTTTACACCATTTTATTTAAAAGGTGACTGCGAGAAGGGTTTTTAATAAGCGATGAAGTGAATAATATATTATGTTCAGATTGTGATAAAGTCAACTTTTTCCCTTAAATATAACTATAAGTGTTAATTTGACAAATTCAGTCGTTTATTGTGTGGTACAAAAGCCAAAGTAGATAGTTAAGTCGATCATATATTCGGATCATACAACCGAATACTTTTTAAATATGTTGTTTTTCTTTTTAATAATGTTGTTTTAGAACGACACTGAGCTAATACTTGTGAACGGTAGTGTATATTTTCTCTCTATTTAACGATCATTCTATAACGCCATAGATTTGGAGTCCTGCAGTGTAGTTGTATAGAGTTTACACTGTATATATATGCAGTTACAATTTATGTAACATCAATGTTTAAAAATAAATATTAGATAGCATTTCACATATTGAAATATACTCATGTACCCTAGATTTTTTGCACAATCCTAATGTGGCCCCTAATTTATTTATAAATAGATTGAATCATAATGCTTAAAATTATACAATAACTTAAATCTAATTATAATCTATAAACGCCATTTATCCATTATATATTAACAATTTTGAATAAAGAAATTATTATAATACTATGTTATAACTTAGATGTTTTACTTTCTTTGTATACTTCCATTTTATGTTTTAATCTACAATGTGTGACTTAGCTATAATATTTGTATATATTAGTTTGTAGTTTTTGTTAATTTTTAACCTTTTTCTATAAAAATAGTTTGTTCGGATGATGGAAAAATATTTAAATTTATCATTATTCATCATTTCATTCATAACAACTTTATATATATTTCTTTAACAACAACTTTATTTGTAGAATATTCTTTAAATTATTCTTTCCGCACTCACTATTGGTCACATTATTTTTCAACTAATTAAATATAATGCCACGTTTCTCAAAAAGTACTACTAAAATCGTTTCAAAAGTGCAATAATAGCGATGTAATGTTTTTTTTTAATCATTTTAAAACTATTTTTATACATATACTAGTAAATAAAATCACACCATCGAAATTTACCTGCATTAGATCGCCCGTCCTATTCGATTGTTTTGCTCTAGAATTAGGATTTTTCTTAGGATATGCTTAAAAATTGATTATTGAACCAAAATACTAATGTTTTAGTGACTAAATAGTGTACTTGTGTTTTATTAATGACACACTCCTGAATGTTAAACTTCATTGAGACATGGACAGCACTAAATTTCTTACTTCTTTGTATTGTTTGTGTACAATTAAAGTGAGAAATCTCTTGTAATAATTAAAACTATTTTCGTATACTTACAGGATGACGATGATGGTCACTTGACCGTTATAGGCATAGCCGAAGAGTTGATGGTGAAAGCCTCTGATATTTACTTAGAGCAATTCGCTCGTCTCGGAGTGTTCAGTAAAGTGGAAGCACTTGCGTCGGTTCCTGTGGCTCAGATATCTATCGACGGGGAAACTGTAATAGCCGCTGGTCAGTAATTTTGTTTTTATTAAAAAAATATTTATTACACAACATTTTATACTGTAGGTAGGTATAGTAAACCTATATGAAGTTATGTTTATATACCTGATAAGGCTGACCTGCATTTAAATTAGTTTTTTTGGGATAATACACATTTTAAATAAAATAGAAGGAGAATCATATAAGGAATGTACTTAAAATAATTTTACTTTGCTTTTAGTGGTGTGAACGAAATTTAAATGAGTATTATATAGTATAGTTGTGTGACTGGGCAGGCACGGGGGAGGACGCCACGAGCCTGGCGAGCGGCTGCGCGTACTGCTGGGGCGAGTGGTCGCTGTGCCGCGGCCGCGACGCGCTGTACGTGTGGGGCGACGCGGCCGCGCTCGAGCTCAGCACCGGCTCCAACGGCTGGTTCCGCTTCCTGCTGGACGGCAAGCTGGCCACCATGTACTCCAGCGGCTCGCCCGAACACCAGACGGATAACACGGGTGCGACTCCTCCGAAACTCAGACTAATAATACACTTTGTTTAGCTTTATTCATTTAATTATGTTTTTCGTAATATTAAATGACGCTATTCGGTGCTAAAAGCTATGTTGGATTTTGTAGTCCTTTGTTTGTCTTATTTCATATTTAATTATTGAAGATATTTTATAAATAAACTTATTTGCAGAGAACCGTGGTGAATTTATTGATAAACTCCAACGAGCGAGAGCATCTGTAAAGAATTGCGTACCCCAAAGCATACTATCTAAGCCAGGCCCGACGAAATTGATTCTTGGAAACTGGGTTTTGTCATGTAAAAGGTTAGTAGCATATATGTTGAGATCAATATTATATTGTAACTTAAAAAAAAAACTTGCATCTGCTTTAAAACTAACACATCATATTGTAAGTATAACATATTGTGCAAAGTTACGCACTACAAAAGTTTCTAAATACATGGTAATTATACTTGCCCCCCATAAAAATAGCTTCGTCAATGTCATAGAAACTTTTTAATAGTGGTGTCTTTTTTTGTAGAGAAAAGGAGCTTCATATTCACAATACTGATGGACAGCAGCAGACAACGATACTAAGAGAAGATTTACCAGGATTTATCTTCGAATCGAATAGAGGCACAAAACATTCATTTACAGCTGAAACATTTTTAGGTATGTAAAATATAATATTTAATTAAGTTTCTTTTATATTATGTCATTAAATTATTGTCTTGTTACATTTTTCCTAAACGTCTGGACCGATTTGGATAACATTTTGTGTATATTGGATTCCTGGATAGCTTGACAATATAATACGACCCGCTAGGTGCTGTGGTCAATGTGTTGTATATTATAATAGATGAGATGGATTATATTAAATTGCTTTCCGGGCACGACATGTCGCGGACACACTACTAAATTATATTTTTAAATATTTTTCAAATTAGCAAACAATTGTGAAAAATGTTTATAGGTCCAGAATTAGCCAGCGGTTGGGCAGATCGCAGAGTACCAGTTCCTAATAATGGCAACACCACATCAGCGCGTAGTCGCCTGTCTGCAAAAACTGAAGCCCAAAAAGCACAGGTTATATATCTATCTAAATAAGTCATATAATTGCCTTTTAAATTTATATCTTTTGTTGAGTGGCGGAACTCCTCGTCCTGCTTTATTTGATTATTAGAGCGAGATATTTCATTTTGTCAAGTAGAAATCGAAGCCACAACCGTGGAATTAACAGTCGGGAAAGCTCATTTAGCTTAAGGAGATTATGTTAGTGGTATAGTGACTTCTCACAACAGATTGAGATTGATGTTTATCCACAATTAAACTGCGTAAATCTTTATGAACAACTAAATAAAATTACAAAATATTGCAGTATTATTTACTACTGACTTTCATTTCAATAACTATATGGTTCGTTAATTATATATCGTATTAACGAATGAAGAATAATTAAAGAGTTACTCGTGTGTTTATATTTTTCGAATAATATTTATAAATGAATAATATAAATCAATATGATTCAATATATATTAATAATATTGTTTTATATCTTGTGGCGATAGTGTGTCAAAACAACGTTCACGGCTTTCCGCCCGAATTCGAGGCATTGAGTGTTGACCATAAAATACTCTAAATGCAAAATCACCCCGCAACCATCGTTAACAGGATAGATTAGATTCTAGACTATATATTCATGTGGCCCTGGCAGGTGGGGAGAACGCGCGCGCGCTCTGTACGCGCGGCACCTGGCGAGCGCCGCGGGCCGCCAGCCGCGCGCGCCCGTGGCGCGGCTGCGCGCGCTGCTCGCGCGCCTGCAGCGCCTCGCCGTGCAGCCCACAGGTAGCACTTTGGAAACACTTCGATTCAGTTAATTGAGTCGTTTGAGAATATTATAATGTTATTGAATTTGTTGAATACCTATGGCAATTTTCAAGCAAGTCAGACGAGAATCTCTGTAAAACAATTGTAATATCTTCCTGTATGGATTGATATTTATTTAGTTTATAAATGCTTAATAAAATTTTATCTCATTAAACCTTTGCATTTGAATAGGAGATTGGCGTAGCGAACTGAGGGAATCGCTGGATCAGTTACATGAGTTATTGTGTGGAGAAGAACTATTGTCAGCTTATGAACTCCAGTCCTCGGGCCTCGCGCCGGCACTATTACAAGTGTTATCCCCGCAACCAAATGGTGAATATCTATTTTTTTTATTATAATTATTTATTTTATTTTTTTATTTATGTAATAAAAATTTAATAATTTATATAATAAAAAACTGTTAACGCACACGCACGATTTCACCCCTTGTTGCTACATTGAAATGTTTTGACAGACGCGGCAGGGCAGCTGTCGGAGCGCGAGGGCGTGCTGCGCGAGTGGGCGCGCTCGGCGGAGGAGGGCGGCGCGGGGGCGGCGCTGGCGGCGCGCCTCGTGGCCGTGCTGGAGAGCGTGGAGCGCCTGCCCGTGCTGGCGCCCGCGCCCGACGCGCCCGCGCACCAGCCCGCCTCGCTGCACCACCTCACCAAACGGATTAGGTACGCATTTAGCATGTTGCGGACGTCAACCAATATTATACATTTAAAACTTGACTTCCATTAAGATAGTGATTTACAGCAATTGAGATCCCCATGTAAAGTCTCTTTATATATTATTTTGGTATTAATATCGTTAATTAATAATATTTTATTAATGCCAATTTAAAATTAATTATTAATTGTCTATTGGCAACGGATTTTGTATTGTAAAATATAGAAATTATTCACCGACACAAAACTTTATTACATAATTTTTATGTTAATAATGACAGGCTTCGAGTGGAACGAGCAAATGACGATACATCAGAGGAATCTGTCGCTAATAACAATGCAGGGCGAAATTTAAAAGTTGAAGCCCTAACGACAGTACGTCAGCTCGAGAAGTTCCTAGCGAAATCAGTCGCTCGCCAGTGGTACGACATGGAACGATCTACATACCACTTTATACAGAAGATTAAATCGGAAGCACCGCTTAATTTCACATATGACGTAAGTCATGCAAATATATTAATTTTTGTTACTTATCAAATATACTAGTTGGTACCCGTAACTTGGTTCTCGTGGGCTTTACGACTTTTGTGCATCCAGGAACTTAGTCCCACATGAGATATTGGAGACCTTTGATTTTTAGGTTATCAGTCTATGTCATCATACAGAACATGTTTTGCTAGGAACCATTTCTTTATTTTCTTAACATCCAGTTTTACTGTGTTTGTCGAGTGTTAAATATTTTTTTCATTGCAGCATGATTTTGACGAAAACGGCGTTTTGTATTTCATTGGAAGCAATGGTGGAACCTGTGAATGGGTAAATCCAGGAGCACATGGACTAGTCAGTGTGTGGTCGTCGGACGGTCGCCAGTTACCATACGGTCGTGCTGAAGATGCCTTATCTCGGTCACCAGAACCTCTCAATTGTCATACAAATGACGATAGAAGAGCTTTTATAGCAGTAGATTTGGGTGTTCACATCGTACCTACTGCGTACACGTTAAGACATGCTAGAGGATATGGACGTTCTGCTCTTAGAAATTGGTTGTTTCAAGTAAGTAAAAAATCAAGCTTTTGATAATGGTAATATTAGAAAATAATGATAATGTTTTTTTTACCACTACTATGTTTCACAACCTTGGGTATTAAAAGAATCTTTGTAAATTATTAAATATTTTGAAAATTTCAAAGATTATTCACGATTTCTTTAAGTCCGTTACTGATGCTGTGCTAAGTAACGTTAATTTAAAAAAAGAATTTTAAACAAATGTAGGCGGCAGAACATACGAACTATGTGTCTACTGAATGTTATAAATAATCAACAAGAAAAAGTAAAAAGGCTCATATAATTGTAGATGTCAATGGACGGCGTAAGCTGGAACACGCTGGTGGCGCACAGCGACGAGCAGGCGCTGCAGGAGCCGGGCAGCACGGCCACGTGGCGCGTGCGCTGCGACGCCCCGTACCGCTATCTGCGCGTGCAGCAGAATGGCAAGAACGCGAGTGGCCAGAGCTGTTATTTATCGCTCTCTGGACTTGAAATATATGGCAAGGTGTGGATTATTATATTGTTGGATATTTTTAGCTGCAAATTCGCTCAAGTCTTTTGGGGTTCTTATTGATATTGATATAAAATTTTATGTATCGTCAATTTTATACATTTAATATATTTGTGTCCTTTAAAGATTTATCTATAGGTAAACAAGGGTAACCAGTAGGATCCTTTTCGTCTATAGAAAGATAAATAATAAAAAAAACATTTTATAGTTAAAATATTTTTATTAATTATCTTTAACCTTTTAAGTCTTTAAGTGTTTTTGCTTCATTTACAATTTTTGTACCTCAGGTTGTTAAAGTGGTGGAGGCTCCGCCCAAGCAGGTGGGCGGGTCCACCGGCGCGTCGGTGGCGAGCGCGGGGTCGGGCGCGCGCGCGCGGCGCTGGTCGCGGGGCGCGCGCGGGCTGGGCGCGGGCGCGCGCGTCCTGCGCGGCCCCGACTGGAAGTGGCGCGACCAGGACGGCGCGCACCCCTCCATGGGCACCGTCACTTCCGATCTGCACAACGGATGGGTCGATGTTAGGTGTGTTTCACTCTTCCTATTGCAAAACCAAGTAGAAATAGACCTAGTTCGAGACGTGTGGAGTGTGTTCGTGCTCTACTAGAGCGAGAATCATTCCGTAGTAGGCATCGAAAATACATGTGCCTCGGTTGTTCTCGTCAGATTTTGATGATGCAGGGGACACTACGATGGCCGTGAAAATTTGTTACTGTCACTAATATTAATTGTTTTAAATAAAACGTGATATATGTTATTCTTATTAGTGTGTACATATAACGATTATAAGAACATTTGCTGCATATCAACGTTGCCCCTGGGGGCAATAACCTATAATTTTGCAATACATAAATTGTTATATTATGTCAAGATTTGTGAACGTGTTATAAAGGAATATTTCTTTTTAATGCACGTTTTCTCTTTCTATAGGCTAGTGTTTGTATCTAAGAGGAAAGTACCTCAACCAATTATTATAGTTTGTACTTTTCTGTGTAACATTTAATGTTTAATGAATTTGTGTATCAGGTGGGATCACGGCGGTCGAAATTCTTACCGTATGGGCGCGGAGGGTAAATTTGATTTAAAAGTGGTAAGCGGCGGCACAAGTACCGGCGGAGCGGTCACAGGCGGGACTGGAGAAGGCGCGCGCTCTTCTCGGAAAAGTCACTCTACACCAAGTCTGCCTGATGCCACGGCAGATCAACAGGTATCAATGCTAATATTTAACACAAATATACGAAATAATGACAAATAATGCTTACTGTCAACGGAACAGCTTCTGATTGTAAGCACGACGGTTGTGGGTTTGCCCACTCTGGAGAATGCCTTATTTTCACTTCCTCGGTCTGTCTTGATAAGACATAAGGGGTATTGAGTTCTGGTACTTAACATGCATTATCTCGATAATTGGGCGGTTAGTGGCGAGCTGAGTGAAGTTCCCAATGCCTACCCAAATATACGTGATACAGCGTAAAGTATACTCCGTATATAAATGGTTGTTTTTACAGATGTCGGTGGCGTCGACAGAGCAAGCGTCATCAGCCGACAACATATCGGAGGAAGTAGTTGGAAATATGGCGAGGCCACGTACGCATGCTACTGATTTATCTGCTATTAATACATCTACACATCATATCAACACAGGTAATATTAGTAATATTTTGAAAATATATGAAAAAAATATTTTTTTCATATAAATCAGCGTGAAGCTATTAATAACAAAACATAAATTAAATTTTAGATCTAGCAACTATAGTGGAATCCCTTACATTGGGCGCAGAAGGCAACAACTGCATGACAGAGTTGGGCAACACTTCATTCACCAACATGGAAATGGGACCCACGAGTATAACTGACATCACGAAACCGTATCCCGCCAAAGAACCACTACCTGACTCGGCTTCTCAACAGGTAAGAACATTCAATGTTCTTAATGTTTTTAATTAGTTGAATATGTGACTCACAGAAATAACATGACGAGACTTGTAAGTAGTTTTATTCGCTAACTTGTGATATGCTAGTTTTGTTTGTGCTATTGTATGGCGTCGCTGTACGTGTCGGTGAGTCGTGACGTGTGTGACGTCACTGACGCACCCGACGCGCCCGCGTACAGTGGCGCCAATAGTGTGTCGTGTGTGCAAGGAGACGTCGGCACGGTGCTGGGCGGGCGACGCCATGAGAAACAGCGCCAACGCGCTGCTCTCCAGCGAGCTGCTGCCCGCCTCGCTGCTGCACACGCTGCGCAATAACGCAAACAGGCTGCATATACAGGTATTATATAAAGCGCTGTAGCGATCGCGTTTCTGACTTGTACCTACTGTTAAGCGGCGATTACACTACGCAATCCTATTACAGTAGGCTAGGCTAGATAAGATAAAACAAATAGGGTGTCCTACATTTCTACACCTAGTGTCCTCAACAACAACAACAAGATGTACCTCATTGTAAGTAGGGTGTAATCGCTGCTTTATTCATATGAATTATTGCTCTGGTTTGCCTAACATCTGTCACCGTAATTTATATCAATATGTGTTTTCTAATCGATTTATGTATAAAATGGCTACTTTATTTTTTTTGACTATTGTTTTATTTTTGTTGTGTATCGTTTTTCGATTTTGGATTTTGTATTTCCAAGTATTTGTTACATTAGTTGTGGCATAGCTGCAAAGCATGTAAAACGTTTTTAAAATTTTAGTACAGCTATGCATTTAACTTATATCATTGTTTTGTATTGTAACTTGCTTGAAAATAATTATTTATAAGTCGAATTCAAATATAAAATTTTCTTTTGTCATCAGTGTGAAGAGAATGAGGCTGGCGAGAGTCAATTCGGCGAGCACAAAAAAGACGCTCAATCTTCAGGTGCTATGAGTGCTAGTGAACCTGATCTGACACAACAAGTTAGTAAAGAAATTCTAAAATATAATAGATTTATAAATTTATTAAAATATCAATTTATAGTTTGTAATAAAAATGTTTGTGTGGTCGTGGCGCAGCGGCACATCCTCCGACTTGTATCACTCACTAAAAGTATACATCAATTTTGAAATTAAATATTTATTGTTTCAAATATATTATTTGGCTGCTAATTAATCATTTCAAAAATCGATAAAAGCTCACATTGATAAAATTTTATGTATTGAAGATCTCTTAATTTTCTCTTTTTAGTGCAATAATTTGTTTTTTTTGCTTATTCATTATTGTAAATATTACATATACAGGGAGCAGCTAGGCTTCTGGAGTCCCTGGGAGTAGGGCGGGGATCGGGGGTGGGGCGCGGAGCCGGCACCCAGCGAGCGGCCCGATCCAATCATTCAACAGGACTATTCCCTAGGTACGACCAGTATTATTTAACCATGTGACAGATGACTGTATTTAGAAAAGCTAAGGCTTATTTTCATATGTAATGAGTGGTCCAAAACAGGATTGGCTTTAGTTATGATACGCATAAGTGATAGTTATGTGTGATAAAATTTATTTGTTGTCAAAACGTGTTCTGATATACAATTAAATAAAGTCATTCATTTTTTTTATGCAATAAAAATTATATTATATTTCATGAATATTTATTTTGTATATAGTTTGGTGCGTTTAGCGCTCTCCAGTAACTTCCCTGGTGGGTTATTGTCAGCTGCGCAAAGTTACCCTTCACTGGCGCCGAATGCTCAAAACGCGTTAACACTGTCTCTATCTTCCACTACCAGTGAAAGTGAACAGGTACTTAATAACAATTTATTATAAAAAAGAAGATTCACGCTGTATTCCCCATATAGCTGGGTAAGCAGAGGGAACGGAGTGAATAGATACTCCATTTTTTTACTAATGCCTACTCGTCACCCATTATTTGAAACCTTGCGTGCAGAGTGACGGATTTCAACGTTGTGCTTTGTTTGTCAGAATAGGAAAATGAAACCGTATCTCCCGAATGGTGATTGAATCTACAACTATCGTACTTATCACAGAACAACATAAAAGATTTAATACTCTTTAGAGACATTAACGATTGTAAATATTTATTAGGTATCATTAGAGGATTTCCTTGAATCATGCCGGGCTCCAGCACTTCTCACAGAACTAGAAGATGACGATGATGGTGACGATGCTTTAGATAGTGATAAGGAGAACGAACCTTATCAGGAGGTGGTGAGTAATTATACTTTTATTAGATTATATATAACAATTAAGTAAATTAGCTTCACGCTGTATCCCGCACAATGCAGGGTAGGCAGAGGGAACCTAGTGTTAAGACACTCCGTTCCCCACTTTCTGCTGAATTTTGGAGGCATTGCGTGTTGAGAGGCAGAACTCAACGCCACGCTTTGCCTCGACATCAGAGCGAAGAAATGGAAATATACATTTACAAATATATATGCAGAGGCAGCCTAGTGTTAAAACTCCACTTCCCACTTTCAACCGAATTCTGGACGCATTACGTGTTGAGTTGAGTAGCTGAACTCAACGCCGCGTTTTGCCTCGACTTTCATTTCCTCGAGTAGGAATCGAACCCACAATTTGTCACAATATGCATAAGTAAAAGTAAAACACTTAATTGAACCCACGGCGCCTGGTAACCATCCAGAACGGTTAGACAGTTTCCAAGAGAAGCGGATTCGAGTCTCGTTTCGTTCAATTTTTTATACGTTTACACTTTAAAAATATCAAGAATGTTTCGTAACAGGTATCGCGGAACCTCCTCTCTCTGATGGAGGAGGAAGCGTTAGAGGCGGTCCGGAGCGCCGGCTGCGGCGGCACGCGCTCCCGCAAGCCCTGGGAAGACGACTTCGTGCTCAAACGACAGTTCTCAGCTCTAATACCAGCCTTCGACCCCCGACCGGGTCGGACCAATCTTAATCAAACAGTTGGTTAGTATTTAAGTACATTTACTGATATACATTGAATTTAAACGCTGTGGGTTGTGGGTTCGATTCCCACTAGAGAGATTGAAATATTTATGCTTCTCTATTTCCTAGCTGTAGTAATAATGCAAAGCGCGGTGTTGAGTACCAACACTCCAACACGCAATGCTATAAGAATTCGGCGGAAAGTGGGTAACGGATTGTCCTTAACGGGACGCTGAGTGCTTAACACTAGTTTCCGAGATTCTCTCTGCCTATACTGCTATTTGCGGAATACAGCGTGAAGCTAAAACATATACATACAGAAGATAATATTTCATTTTGTGAATAGATCTCGATATACCACTTAATGAAGAAGAATCCGACGTGGAAGACACCGTGGAGGCGACGACCAGTGGATCTGTTCCAGAAGCCAATGGAAATACTCCTCCGCCAACAACTAAATTACCGTCACTACGTTTAGTTTTGAGTGCTGGAGGCGTATCTTTTCCATTGGAACGGCCATCTTGGACTATATATAGGGACAGTGTTGGCGCTTAATGCTCGACTACCCACACATGATACTCATAGGGATATGACATATACGTAAGTGCATTTAAACTTTAAAACACCATGAATATAGTTTTTAGGTCAAAGATAAAATAATGGTATAATAAATTAGTTAAAATATCAAACAATTTTACTGTACTTTAGAGGTTAGGTGTTAAAAATATTAATCAAAATAAATTTCTTGCAGTTTAACTTATAAAGAAGTTGAGGGCGCGGATATCTTCGCATTATCTAGTGACAGTGAAGACGACGAGCCTGGTGATCCTGGTAAGTAAACTTTTTATTTATAATTTTATGTTATCGCAATCGTTTCCGGTAGCTATCGTGTGTTATTAAAATCGATATTTATTGGTTTTTTTCCGGTCTATTTCCCAATTTATTTATTTATTTATTTACTGTTTTACAATTTATTTATTGAAATAACAAAGTTTATGAGTTTTTTTGATATACGTTGCTATCAAATATTTTTTTGAAATCCATAAAACTACATTTTTAACTTATTTCAATAGCTGTTTAACTATTTAAACATAACATTTTGATTGGAGGTTATCCAGTTTAAAAAAAATATATTCAATCGTCAAATAACGCGTTAAAACTAATATTTTCGGACAAAACTTGCATATTTTTATTCTATTGAGTTTTTGGATGAAACGATGTAATAGTTCTTCTAAGAACAGAACTAAGTCTTAAGAACAGAAATCTAATGTCAATTTGAGGTAAACTCGTTTCCTTTTCAAAGGCGATTATAAACTGTATTATTTTTGCTGTCAAGTTTACTGAGTGACAATTGACAAACACATAGTTATTGTGATAACCCTTATATATATTTGTAAGTTTAGTTTAAGTGTAGATTGTCTGTATCTTTAACCTTAACAATCAAGTTGCTTGATACAAATATGTAAATGTAATTGGTATGGCTACTATTGGTATAACTGAATCGCTTTAACCATGTCTGGTTACAAATCTGTGTAATATTGTGATAACAGAGGACGGCGGTGTGTGGGGCGCGGACGGCGCGGCGGGCGCCATGGTGAGCTGCTGCGTGCGCGCGCTGCGGCGCCTGCGCGCGGCCGCGCCCGGCCTGCCCGCCAGCGCCTTCCTCTCCACCAAGCTCACCAACAAGCTGCACCATCAGCTGCAGGACCCGCTCACCTTGGCGGCGGCGGCGACGCCTCACTGGTTGGTACACTTACTGGTGTAGTAGAGTCAGCCGCTATCCCATTGCTTACATAATGTATGTGTGTCAACGATGATAGAAGTTGACTTTGTAGTGACGATATTCTTTTTTGTTATTTTAAAAACGTGATGAATAAATAATGCTTTGGCAATTATTAATATTTTTTGTATAATTGTAGTTCTAGTAATTACTAGAATATTATTAAGCCATATATTTCAACTATATTTTAATGAAATATTGTTATTTTAGGTGTCAGCAACTGAACGACTGGTGTCCATTCCTCTTCCCTCTAGAAACAAGGCAGATGTTCTTTGCGTGCACAGCTTTTGGAACGTCGCGCACTATTGTGTGGTTGCAAGCACAACGTGATCGTGCTCTTGATAGACAGAGGTAAAGAGAATAACGTAATATACATTACAGAGAAAAGAAATAAATATTTCGTTCGTATAAGCGTTATAAATAATTATCTTCGAGTGCGAAGCAAACCTATAATCGCCGAGTTTACGTTCAGTAGTTGTGTCGCTGTTAGTGTCGATAATGATTTGTTAATAAAAGAAAAAAAAACAAATATGCTAAAATCTTGCAAATGAAAACCAACTGTTGGAGTGTGTAGACATTTGTTATTTTTCTTATCTAATATATTTTAATAACTAGAATATATTATACATTAATTATATACTGTGATGTAGTTCTTGTACTTTATCTTCATGTTTGTGCATATTTTAAATTTATTATTAACTTTTCACCGTTATTATTTGTTTATTAGAACTGGTAATACAGTCTCCCCAAGGAGAGCCGAGTTGGAGGCAACGGAATTCCGTATGGGACGTTTAAGGCATGAACGAGTGCGAGTACCTCGAAATCCAAATTTGTTACGATCTGCTATGCAGGTAACTGCTTATTATTATGTATATTTTTGAAAATATAATTATATTTTTTAAGTACGTAATGAAAATGCTATACTTATTTTTCTTTTCAATTTTACTATAGAACTGATTATGGTTTAGATGCAAGTCGACTCATGAACATGTCTGTCCGCGTAGGTGATGCAAGTGCACGCGAGCCGCAAGTCGGTGCTGGAAGTGGAGTTCGCGGGCGAGGAGGGCACGGGGCTCGGGCCCACGCTGGAGTTCTACGCGCTCGTGGCGGCCGAGCTGCAGCGCGCCGACCTCGGCCTGTGGCTGTGCGACGCCGCGCCCGCGCCCGCCGCGCGCGACCTCGCGCCGCTGCCGCTCACGCTGCCCGACGGTGACGCCCTTATCTAGCCACTAACTACTCGTTATTTTATTATTGCAACATATTTGGTAACCTAAGAGGTGTAGGTTCGAGTTCCGCTAGGTTTAAAACTTATTACGGTTTCCAAAATATATAATTGAATTGTCTATATTTGTACGTTACAGAAAAACCTCAGGGCTACTACGTGACGCGTGCTGGTGGTCTGTTCCCCGCACCACTACCACAAGACTCTACTATCTGTGATAAAGTTTGCAAATATTTCTGGTTCCTAGGAGTATTTTTAGCTAAGGTAAGAGTTATTATTTAAATTAAATGTATACGAATTATTTTCCCCAAATCATTAATTCATATTCTATTCTTTTACCTACGACTCCGTTGCCGTGCCGTCAAATACAAATAACGAACAGTTATGTAAGAAACATGGCACATAACTATTTAAACAAATAACCTAATTAAACTAAAAATAAAATAAATATAACAGAGTTTCAATAATTATATGTGATAGTGCCCGAGGTGGCTAATGACAGGCACAGTGGGTTTTTTCATTAACGTGCTTAAATTGATAGAATATTCTTTCTTTGATTTTTTACTTTTATTTATCCTTTCTTTGAATTTAACTGTCCAATACAAAAAAAACATTTTGCAACTATAGTTCCTGAGATTACCACATTTTCTCAAACAAATTATAATATAAGTATAGATTTATTTTGTTTCGTTCTATGCGTAGGTTCTTCAAGACGGACGACTAGTTGACCTACCTCTGTCGGACCCATTCTTGCGTATAATGTGTGGAGATGAATTGGTCAATCAAGATTTAGAGGAAATTGATCCTATAAGGCACAGGTATGTTTTTTAAAAGATATTCATAAAAGCAGATTACATTATAAAGGGTTTAAGTCATTTGTCATTTGCTGGATTCAAAAAATATCAAAAATGGCTCTAACTCACGTTAAAGGTAAAGTCAAAGACGTTTAAAAATAATGGTATAATGTATGCTATTTATTGTTGACTTTAGTTGCGTTATGAAAATCATTAGGTTATTGTTATAAAAATAATTTTCAATATTTTTTTTCAGATTTTTGTCAAATGTACTAGAAGTTGCAGAAAAATACGAAGCTATACAACGTGATATGTCTCTATCGGACGAGGAGCGAGAACAAGCGATAGCGCGACTCACCATAGATGGCGCTACATTCGAAGAACTAGCACTTACTATGACTCACGTGGCCTCTAATGCCGCCCCTGAGGTCGCAGTGTATCCGTTGTGCGATGGCGGTGAACATATTGAGGTATTTTTATCATTTGTTTTATTATTTCACGCTTTCTCTCGCATGCAGTAGAGAATAGGGCAGAAGGAATTTAGTACAAAATACACTCTGTTTCCCACAATGCTTGTTGAGTGATAGAATTTAACTCCGCGCCCTGACTCTGTTACCAAAGCGAGGGAATCAAAATATTAAATACGACATTCTCTCCATGGTCGAGTCGAGTTCCGTCACTCGACACGCGATCTCTAGAAAATAGGGATTAGGTTCAGTGTGAAGAAAATTACTATAAAATCTGACCAATTTAAATTATTTTATTTTAATTTTTTATATTCCATTAACAATAAGTAATAATATAGTAGAGTATATTATTATTATTGGAATAGTGATTTACTAGAGCGGAGAAATGAAAATAAATGTCGTTATGCCGCTGCACCGTTACAGGTGAGCGCGTCGCGCGCGCGCGCGTACGCGGAGAGCAGCGCGCGCTGGATGGTGTGCGCGGGCGTGGCGCGCCAGACGCTGGCGTTCCGGCGCGGGTTCGCGGCCGTGTTCCCGCCGCGCCGCCTGCGCGCCTTCTCGCCCGCCGAGCTGCGCCTGCTGCTGTGCGGCGAGCGCGGGCCCGCCTGGACGCGCGACCACCTGCTGCAGTACACCGAGCCCAAGCTGGGCTACACGCGCGACAGGTCACTCCTTGTGTATTATACATCTATTTTGCCTTCCTTATTTAAAAGTCTACAGTCCATGTCATTTTGGTCATATTTTTACCGTTTTTATTTTAATATAAAATGGATCTTTATAGGGATCTTTATAGTGCCGCTTTACAAAAGTGGTGACAGATCTGACCCCGGAAATTACAGACCGATCTCTATTTTACCGTCTTTAAGTAAAATATTTGAAAAAATTATATTTAACCAGCTTTCAATATTCTTAAATATTAACAATTGTTTCCATAGCGAGCAATATGGTTTCACCAAAGGCAAGTCTACTACAGATGCGGGTGCTGCACTCCTAAAGCACATTTATGACGCATGGGAGAAGTCACAGAATGCAATTGGAGTGTTTTGTGATTTATCCAAAGCCTTTGATTGTGTAGACCATGAAACTCTGTTGTTGAAACTTTATCATTATGGCATACAGGATACTGCCCTTGATCTTATTGCCTCATATCTAAACGAAAGAATCCAGAAAGTTAGTATTAATAATGTAAAATCATCTGGATCTCCTCTAAGGATGGGCGTTCCACAAGGATCTATTCTAGGTCCCCTTTTATTTCTTCTTTATATTAACGATCTGCCTTTTTATGCAAAGAACGTATGTGATATTGTACTCTTCGCAGATGATACCTCTTTAATATTTAAAGTAGATAGAAATAAAACAAACTATGACGAAGTGAATAGTGCATTATCGCATATTCTTTATTGGTTTGATACGAATAATCTAATGTTAAATGCTAAAAAAACTAAATGTATTGAATTTGCTTTACCAAACGTTAAAAAACATGATCTTAGTCTAGAAATTAAAGGAGAAACCCTCAATGTGTCGGAATCAGCTACTTTCTTAGGTTTAACTATAGATTCCAAACTCCAGTGGAACACTCATCTGGAAGCACTTGCGGATAAACTCAGCTCTGCCGCGTTCGCAATAAAAAAAGTAAGACAACTGACGGACGTTGAAACTGCCCGACTAGTCTACTATAGCTATTTTCATAGTATTTTATGTTATGGAATGTTGCTATGGGGCAGTGCTTCCGATATAAATTCAATATTTATCCTTCAAAAAAGAGCCGTGAGATATATTTATACCCTAAGAGCTAGAGATTCTCTGCGAGATGTTTTTAAAGATGCAGGTATTATTACAGTTGCTTCACAATTTGTATATTATAATATTCTGTTTGTCCGGCAAAATGTACAGCGTCACAGTAAAAATAGTGATATACATACGATAGGAACCAGAAACAAAGATAAACTTGTTACGCCAAGTTTTCGCCTCCAAAAAGTTAAAAAATCTTTTATGGGTCTGAGTATACGTGTATATAATAAACTTCCGCAGTATATTCTTAGTTTGCCACTACCACAATTTAAAGTGACCTTGAAAAAAATACTAACAAGTAAAGCTTATTACACTGTTCAAGAATATTTAGAAGATAAACATGTATGGAATTAATGTCTATTGAATGTAATGCAGGATAGCTGCCAGATAATGTAATATAATAATACCATTGACTTTGAAAAGAGCAACTGTTGAGTTTCTTGCCGGCTCTTCTCAGCAGAACTGCCTTCCGAACCGGTGGTAGCTTTTTTTTTTTTGTCTATATTTTCATTTGACGATTCAAAAGTGCTTACAAAAGTTTATTTGAATAAAGAATATTTTGAATTTGAATTTGAATTTGAATTTGGATGTACATATATATTGTATTTACTTATTATATATTTCATGTATTGTATAATTGTATAAGTATCCTATTTAATGTACAATACAACTTAATACAACTCCAGCAACTGTAGTTTGCCTGGAAGACATCACATTAAGAGATATAATCATACTGAGATCTTTTTGGTTATTTTAATGTAATATTTATATATGTATATATTTATGGTATTATGTTATATTTTAATATAACGAAATGTAAAGAGTTTTTTCACTAAATAAATGATTATTATAATTATAAGTTACTTTTGTGGTCGTCGTGAAACAACATATGACCGTATACGCGGTAATTGTGGTTTCTATTCTCTCTCTAGAGATTCAATTATTTACATTTGTCTCGCTATGGTAAATAGAAAAAGCTCGGCATAGCTTTCTGTTCACAACTCTTAAACTTGACAGTGCTTAGGATATGGAGTGTCTTAACACTAAGCCTACTTTATTAAATACAGGGTACATCTAATATACAAATAAATAAATAAGTTTCTTTCACACAGTCCCGGGTTCCTCCGTCTGGTGGAAGTGCTGGTAGAGATGTCGTGGCGCGAGCGTAAGGCGTTCCTGCAGTTCGCGACTGGTTGCAGCAGCTTGCCGCCCGGCGGACTCGCCAACTTGCACCCGAGACTCACAGTTGTCAGAAAGGTATGTATTGTAAATATGTTATAATTTCATATATTATATTGCATAAAAAAAAATTTAAATCCAAATTCCAAATCGAATGACACAATATAATATTCTCATACTATGAACACGTTATGCTTTGAATTCGGGCAGGAATTTTGGAACAGTTTTCTCAATACACTATTTGTTTAGTCATGAGACAAAATTTTAACAAACAAATAGTTTCTAAAACTTCTATATATTTTTTTTATTTGTATTTAATTTGGTCCATCCTTATTCATGCTTTTAAATATGAAGGACGATATAACAAAAAAAAAATTCTGAAAATAACAACACTTAATAAAATCAACAAAAGTAACAAGAGAATCACAACAATTTTATGAAAATATCTGAAAACAGAATTCTCTTATCAACCGATGGTGATCGGTAGACCTATAGTAAAAATGGCTGATAATCTAACCACATTTTAAAGTAAAATGTACGCAATATCTGTGCTTTATAATTTATTATAGTAGTTTATTTTTATAGTATTATGCGTAAGTTTGAAAAAATTTTGACTTTTTGTGTTTTTATATGTTAAGCATTTTAAAAGGTTATTTCATGCTTAACGTGTAACAGGGTAGACCTTACCTACCTACCTCTTCCAGACCAAAGAAGTAAACATGAGTTTCAATAAACACAAGTGGGCATTCACGAGTGACACTCGAATGTGTTACTACATCAAGTTGGCGCTAATTTTAATATTTGTATTTTATATTGTTATACTTTATATTTAAGTAATTTATAAGTTAATAATAATTGAATAATAAAGTATTTAATAATAATAAAAAAAAAACATTATCTTATATAACAAGTGAAACAATTATCAAGCATGCTCAAAAATGTGTTATTTTGTCGTGTGTTTTTATTTGCTTTATATATTTTAATTTTGTCGCTCTGGTATCGAGGCGACGCGGCGTTTAGTTTCGCCACTGAACACGCATTGCCTCCAGAATTTGGGCGAAAGCGGGGGACGGAGTGTCTTAACACTAGGTGCCTTCTGCCTACCCTGCTGTGTGCGGGAAACAGCGTTAAGCTGATTTATTTATTTTATTCTTTTATTTGTAGAGTATATATGTACTTTTATTTGATTTACTCGCGTCTTTCCATAAATAAATAATTACATATTTTTATATTTACAGGTGGATGCAGGGGATGGTTCTTATCCATCAGTGAACACATGTGTACACTATCTAAAACTTCCAGAGTATTCATGTAAAGAAGTGCTTCGCGAACGATTGTTGGCTGCTACCAACGAGCGAGGATTTCATCTTAATTGATATAGGGACTATATTACAGACTTTAATTCTTGGGTTAGTTACTCTAAAAATACAGTTATACTTCGCTATTACGCACGTTTTTTGTGTTTATTATCAACTCTATTACAACAACAAGTTTGCTACAATCCATTTATAATGCTTGCATATAGGAACTTGTCTGTATCAAAGCCGTACTATGTAGGCCTCTGACTGGCTTAAGTGTATTATATATTTTATAAATAATTGTTATACATAGGTTTTTAAAAAAATTAATAACACATATACAGCATTAAAATATATCTAAACTACTTAAGTTACAATAGAAATATCGCTTTTTATAACATCAGCCAAGCAGTTACTTGCAATACTAAAAACGTGCACATAATGCTATAAAGCGGTTGATATTAGAAATTGATTTTTTTTTGTGAAAGCAAAATTTTTAGAGTATAAATTTTATAACTGAAATGAAAATAATGGAATAATCAATAAAATACAAGATACTTTGTCTCGTATGCTTAAATTATTGGTTTTTTTTTTCTTTTGTCCAATCTGACCAATATCATAGCATATATTTTTGTCCGTTGTTTACATTAAATTGTTTACGAAGACTTCTTGAGTAAGTAATATTATTATTGAAACAAAAATAAAAAAAAATTAAAACTTTTTACTAATACATGCTACTTTTAAACTCCAATGAGGCTGTATAGATTTTCAAGTTTCGATCTCGACTTAATGGATCTAAATAAGGCATATAAGAAAATTTATTCAATCATCGTGAAGGTATTTTGAAATACGACAAATGAATAGTCGCCAAAAACATCTATATTTATATAATAAGTTTATAATAATTTCATCGATTCATCTTCTTTTAGAAGCTGCGTTAATAATGTTTTCGTAAAGACAATTGTTATTAAACGTGTCTTTTGACGCAATATATTGTATGTGATCTGAGAAATTTTATTCAGAATTCTATTTTTTTTTGTATTTATATATTTGTGGTGTATAACAAAACGTATTTGGTGTTTGTTATCTCCCATATCGTAAGTTAAATAATCATAAATTCAGATTCTATAATGTAAAGGGTTAGTGTGTAGTAAGCTTTGTGATTATATATAAAATTTGTGGCTTTGTTTAATCTTAGATTTAAACAATATACTCGTCAATGATTACTACATAATATATTATAGGGAATTACATCTTTCTGTGCGGACGTCATTATAATTATATAAAAAGCACTAATAAAATTTAAGATCGTCGTGGCGCAGCAGCACTGCGTTTGTCTGTAAACGCGACCTTTATTTATTATCAAAATTCAAATCCTTATTCCAATACCAACGAATGCAGTAGGGTGGTGCTATTTACACATGAATATGCCTCGGTGACACCAGTAGTAACACCTGACAACAGTAACATGTTCGCTTTCTTTAGAAATAATGAATAATTTTGTTACAGCGTCTGACTGTAAACGCGATGGTTGTGGCTTCGATTCTCATTCGGGGAAGGAATTATTTTAATTTCATCACTTTGGTCAAACAAGCCAAGCGTGACGTTTGAGTCCCGACACTACACGCAATATTTATATAAATCGAAATTTGGGAACGGAGTGTTTTGAAACAAAGGTCTGTCTACCTTTCTCTAAAATAAAAAAAATATTATACTGTAATGTTGCAGGCATATCCATGTGTTTGAGAATATGTGCACCACCTACTATATGTAATTTATGACTGAACCATTGGTGTATTTTCTTCTTAAGGTGTGTAACACTTGTGTATCGCGTGTAATAATTAGTTGTATGTTCCTTATTTAAATAATTTCCTCAACTAAAAGTTGGTATTGTGATTTATAATATAAATATATATATATGGATGAAATATATTTAGTTTCAATTAAATACTACTTGAGCCCTAGTATAGTTAATGAATATTGTAGTTTGTAATCCACTATTTTGTTGAACATTGTATGAATAAAATAAGGAAAATAAAATGATGGTGTTTTATTCGTTTTTAATTTTCAAAAAGTCCTTAGCAATTTAAGGCACTGTACTTAGAAGTACAGGCTTCGAGATTGCCTTTTTAAGTATAAATGCAATGTATTTCTCAAAAAGGCAATACAGTAACTTATATGAGATTTCATTTAAATAGAGTTTACTAATAATTATAATTTAACAGTCAGTCTTTATACTTAATAATCGCAATGTTCTTATCTATGAAAGTTGTAACGATTTAACGATTTGTGAATTAAAGTACACATTTATAGAATAAATTTCCAGTGAGTAGCACATGTCCTTTGAGTGTGAAGTTGTAGGAGGCCATCTTAGTGCAGGGGCAATCTTGTGAAAGTAAAGCGGCGGTTGTGGATTCGATTCCCATTAATTAACAAATAGGTGTCAAATAATTGTTACCTATTTGCTAATATTTCAATTTATTCGCTCTGGTACCAAGGCAAAAAGCGTGGTGTTCAGTTAAGACGCTCAACACGTAATGACTAGAAAATTCGGCGGAAAGTGTTCCCTCTACCCTGCTATATGTGGAATATTTCGTGGTACAGGGTGCACAAGTGTGCGATTGTCAAAGCGGCAGGTTGAAGAAATTAAATATTTAATATTTTCATTTCCTCGCTCTGTTCTTCTGTGACCTGTGAAAGCGGGGAACGGAATAACGGATTGTCTTAGCTCTAGGTTCTCGGGTTGCCAGCGTGAAATTAAAAAAAGAGAAATAACAAATGAAGCTAGCGAACTAAGCGCGCCAGTTTGCGTTTTAGCAATTTTCTTTACAATATAGGTCGATACATCTCAATTATTCTCGTTACATTTAACTTATTTAGTTATTACTTAAAAGTGTCAGTTTGGCATGGTTGAGTAAAAATGAGTTGTCAATGTGATGTGCCATTAGAGCCATAACAGTTTTTAGGTACCTTACAAAAATAAAAAAAATTACAAATTATACAATAAATATATCGACACATTTTAAATTTTGTGTAATTAATGTGAATTGCACAGTTAACCATATTAATCACGGAAATCGTGAAAATGTCGCACATGAAGCTCGACTAGTTCAATTCTTTAGTGCTTAAAACAATGGAGATTACAGACGTTGCTTTAATTATACAGGAATCGATACCAAAAATATGATATTTCAGGAACCGATACCAAAAATATGAGCTGCGTTGTTTAAAAAGAATAAGAATAAGAGTTTAGTTTTACAGAAAAAAAAACGTATTAATAAAATTACATAAAGTTTAATTTTTAAAATATATATGGTATTCTTTTATGTTTTTGCTCCTTAAATGTAAAATGTAAACGAAAATTATATATATTTTTAGGTAAAAGTATAATTATTATTCCTCTTCTTCTTTCCTTCAATACACCTGACATTACTTTTGAATTTATTTTGACTTCCGTGTGGTTCTTTGTACCACGCGGAACATCCTGTTGACGAGTCCCTATTAGCAAGCATCATGTTCGGATTCCGCTCACCAGCAAAGGGAAACCGCCTTGAAACTAAACGCAATTATTCAGATTCCATCGAGGAAGTAATCCTGGTGACTTCAATACCTCGTACGCCCGAAACCCAAAAAAATCTGCCACATCTCCCTTAAACACTCCACCCCTTCATCAAAAACAAAAATCAAAGCCACTTGATTGAGAGTGCTGTAGAAAAAAAAAAAAACTTTGGTCAGACATTCAAACATGTCAGTTTACAGGACCAGGACAGCTGTGGCAAAAGCCCACCTAACCAAAGCAAAAATACATCTAAGCAACTCGCGTAACCTGAAGACGGACGTCTAGTTTGCAGTTACAAATGCAATAGAACATCTGGATCAGCTAGTGAAAGAGGCGGAAGCTGAGAAAGAGAAAAACGAGAGCACTAGAAAGAAAACGGTAGAGGACGAAGTGAGAAAGAACAGGAAGTTAAAAGGCACAAAGGAATAAGAATTAATGACGAGACTGAAAGAGAACGTAGGGTTGTTACGAAAGAATGAGGAAAAAATGGAAGAACTAAAAAAGATGGTGAAAAGGCAGAAGGAATCGTTCGAGAAGACCCCATACGCGAATGTGTTGTGTTGGCCAAACCAAAAAGGTTGACCCACAACTAGCCACACTGCACTCGATTGTGGTAGAAGTAAGAACTAGGATGCGCAAGCCTGGGCCAGCATAGCCTATTAATAAGGGCGCGATTCTCTCCTCACTACTCGAAAGATACAACCTGACTTGGACGGGTATGCTCAAAGACAGCGAGCGTCGTCATGGCAAAGACAAATGACGCAATGCAAAACTGATATGGCTATTTGCTGCTATGGCTTGGTGGCGAACAGCAGCCAGACAAAAGCTCCCGTTGCCAGGTGCTCGTAGAAGATCCATTGAAGATTCCCTCTGGGATCGGAGGAGAATATTACTAACACGCTTTGTAAAGAGACCCGTTGTATTAGCTTCCTTGGACACAGAGGGAGCCAGCGATGAATCATAGCGGACCTAATATGGACCCAGGCTCTGAGCAATGTTGTCCTCTCCTCAGTCCAGTCTCATGTTCCAGATTATTAAGCAAATTGGCGTTATAATCTCTGTTGTCTAAATTTTTATGTTAATGCAACGCTAATTTGAGTAGTGCCTTGTTTAGTTTTCTTTCAAGTAGTGTTTTTATTGTTAATAAAAAAAAATTAAAATGTAGGTTTTTTTATAGTTTAATAGAAATTCGTAAATTTAGACAAAAAATATACTATTTTCAGGATTATAACATCATTGGCCTAGCGCCGCGTTCCTATTTTTTTTTAAATTAAATCAGCTTCACGCTGTATCGCGCACACAGTAGAGTAGGCAGAGGGAACATAGTGTAAAGACACTCTCTTCCCACTTTCCTCCGAATTCTGGAGGCATTGCGTGTTGAGCTGTAGAAGTACGCAGAAACAAAAATATAAAATTATATATAATCATAAATAATTAATTTCTGATCTTCTTGAGTAGGGGTCAAACACACAACCAGTCGTTTTTATAGTCACACTTTGTGCCCCTGCGCGACGACTAGCTAACACTTTTTTAAATCAGTGAAAAAAATATAAAACCATATATGCGTAGTGTCTGATTACATCAGTAGGACGAGTCATACGCTTTAAAGGTTTTTAAAAAAAATGACCAGGATGAGATTTATATTTAGCTTTCTTTAAGCTTTAGGTTATTACCACGCTAAAATCACTGTTGTACTATCCAGCACCTAAAAAAGCTATTTGATACATTTTAGTGTTATTGTCTTTTTCTCCGAAAACTACATTGAACTGTGAGATAAAAAATAGAAAAAGATGTAGCTTGAGACCCGACAGCTATTACCATACCAGAATTTATTAATATTTATCCAGTAGTTTATACGTAATTCGCAAACCATTAACAGACAGACACAAAATTCTGCTGATTGGTTGAAGAACAAATTTGACTTTTCTATTCTTTTATAAAAATTACTATATAAGATTTTAAAGTAGTACGATACATTGTGATTAGATATTTTAATAAAGGAGCCTAAATATAAATGAATTATCCTTTGATCTTTTTGATTGTAGGTTTCGCTTTGTAGAATTAAAGTTCTTAATTAATATTTCAAAACTATATTTAGAATCATAGTTGCTTGCAAAATTTTTATATCTTCATATACCATTCACATAATTTATTATTTATTTATACTTCATAATTATTAGTTTTTTTTTTATATATTTATAAGTATCAATATATATATGGCACTTAAAACAATTATTTAAAAGACGACATTTTAGTTAAAAGAGAAAAGGGTATTTTCTACCTATTATTGCAGTGAGAGAGAGTAGTTTCAGCGTCGTAACCACTCGCTTCTAACTGCAACCTTGACGTTTAAGTTACACAAGTATTTACTAAAGAAAACAGATAGTATAAAACGTTATCTGTCATTCCCAAAGATATCAGTCACCTGCCTTCGTTCAGGAGACACAGTGGAAAGATGAGGACAATAATACTTTGTTGTGTCGTTTTAGCGGCGCTGGCCTGTGTCAGCTGCCGGGAGCTTCCTAGGGAAAAACGTTCTGCGGATTTGGAGGAGGCTGCTAGTCACCATGGAGGAAAATGGGATAAGGGAGGCGGAAAAGAACACCATGAACATCATCACCATGACCATGGTGATAAGGGACACAAAGGTTATAAGGGCCACCATCATCATGAGCATGGCAAAAAAGGTCATCATCACCACGAAGGACACAAAGGACATCACGACGAGCATGGTGGACATAAAAAACATCATCATCACGATGATGGTCATCATCATGAACATCACCATGGCGAAAAGGGTCATAAAGGACATGGACACCACGAAGAGGGACATTACCATAAGGGTCATTCTACTAAAGGACATCATGGTGTCCACAAACACGATGAATTTAAGAAAGAAAAACATTTCCATGATCATCATCATGAAGGTGGTCATCACGAACACCACGGTGGGCATCATGAAGAACATGGCCACAAGAAAGGTGGTGAGTTCCACAAGGGTCACAAGCATGGTGGACACCATCATCACGAACATGGTAAAAAGGGTCACCATGAAAAGGGAGGACATCATCATGACCACAAGGATCATCATGATGAAGGCGGTCATCACGAGCATCATCATCATCATCATGATCATGGAAAGAAAGGCGGCCACGAGGACCACAAGCATTGGGGCTACAAAAAGGGACATAAATAAGCCAAATATATGTTATGTACAAAGTCAGATAAGCCATTGACTAGATATTGTTTTGAATAAGCTCACTTTTGTTAAGTTTTTGTAACTACTAATGTTGACTGTGATGTTTTTTTATTAATAAAATGTTTAACTTTATTTTGTTTCTTTGTTTCTTAATTTTTAATCAGTTTTCATTATCAGTACAAGTGATGTTGCGGCAGAATGAAACTTGTTTACTTAGGATATATAAACTAAACAATTTCATAGTATATTTGTTTCGACAACAGAGTTACATAAATCAATCGCTTGTGGTTTATTAGTAGATTTTTCTAGCGACATCGACATTTTAAATAAATATTGGGAAAGTAGTCCGATATCGGCCTACTTTGACATAAACAATAAAAGAGCCTTGGCTGCAATTGCAATGGACCATTTCCAATGTTTTCTATAGAAAACCGCCGATTGCATTTGATTTGTATTCAAACTGAAATTGATAACTTTCTCAATAAGTTAGTACCCACTTCTAAGTCAATAATTCACAATCTCTGGGCTGAGAAAAGTCTAGATAAATCTCGTCCGATCCTTACGGTCAAGACACTAATGTGAGATAGCGACTCGGCATTGAACTATAGACGATAAAGAGATAAGTGAAAAATACTGCTTTTTTATTGTTAAAAAATGAATCTCTTTCACGCTGTATCCCGCACACAGCAGGTAACTTAGTGTTAAGACACGCTGTTCCTTATTTCTACCAAATTCTGGAGGCATAGCGTGTTGAGTGGCGGAAGCCAACGCCGCGTTTTGCCTCGACAACAGTTCATTTCCTCGAGTGGGGATCGAACCCACAACCGGTCGCGTTTACAGTCGCATACTTATGCCCCTTGCGCCACAACTGGCCTGGAAGTTTAGTTTAGCTTTAATTTTTTGTTGTTGTAATTTTTTATATATTTTTGTCATAGTAATCATATAATTAACTTAAAAACTATAAAAACTTAAATTTAGAGACATTAAAATATAAATTTCCATTTTAACGGGGTCGCCGTTACGCAGATAACGATAGAATTTGTGTGCACTTTTTGTAAAGATTTTTATTAAGACTAACAACTCTGACCTTTTTCTTCAAACATGATACTACCATTTCAGATAATAATTGGTTTTTCTTTGTAGAGGGCTTCAATTTAGCTTACCACACGCATACGGGGAATATAAAAATAATTAAATTGAAGATATAATTAAGGCGAGCGGGGTTGAAAGTCCCGGGATAACTTGTACCCACGCAAGTACATCGAAAACAGATAGACATAAATATACAAGTATATTGTGTCGTGTAGTACTGATTAGTTCGGCACACGCGGGGGCCAATTCAATTGCGTTACTGGCATGGACTGAGTAGCAGTTACTATATGGGAATGTTAGTTTACATGGTGTATTTTTTCGATATGAAAAAAACATCATGCCTTATAAATGGTGTAAATTGTGCCTTTGATGGGGGGCTGGTTGTGACACGGTAAAACTAATCTTCGAGCGAACTTCTCTTGTAAACGAAAAACTCAAGGAAGAACTACATTTCAGGATCTTACAAAGGGCAAAGGGCCATCCCTTAAGGCTGACATCGAGGATGGATGTAAACAAAAATATATTTGTGTTTTGATGCCCGTGAATTAGAAATTTAGCACAAAATACAAACCAATACTAGTATTTAAAAAAGAACAAGAAGAAAATGAAAAAATGGAAAAGTCATATTCTGTTTTTTTGTTTGTTTAACAAAAAAACAGAATATGAATATCGCTAAATTTTTCGATTTTACAAGATGATGACAATATTGATGAAGATGATGATGATTGACGAGGATACTGTATCATATGTTATGAGGACGTCTTATACTTTTTCTCTGGAGAAAAACGGATAGAATGCACATAATGAGCTCATTCGTACCTTTTCTTCAGCGTATTAAGTAGTAATCTATAAATGCCTTGGCTAGCAGTGATTACAAAGTTAACAGATTTTAAATAATAAGTAAGTATACTGTGAGTCGCGTAATTTATCAGCTTAACCGAATAACTAGTTACTCCACCATCGGCCTTATATAATTATCTATAATATTTAAAAAAAAATATCTCAAAATGAAAAAATTCTTCTATCATCATCATCAAACCTGAAATGTCATCAGATAATCACAAGAAGCAAATATATGATTACACATATAGCTGCGGCATATTTTACTCCTGAATGAAATCGACAGTGTCTTGTTTTCCTACCGCTGTTCACAAAAATCTTTTTTTAAAAACTTAAATTTCTAAAAATTACGCTCATAGAGTACACCAGTTTCATGATGAATGATGAACCCTAATATCGGGATATTGCAGTTATTTTATAATCTGTGTGTAAGGGTTTATCAAAATCAGCACTTTTAGCTGGGAGTATGAAGAACTCAAAGGGTTTACGAATACAATCAAACACGTTTTATTAAAATGCTTACTCACAATAATCGAATATTACGTCTAAGTAAATATGCCAAGCTTTGTGAGGGCTTAAGTAATGTTTACATATTTTTTTCATTTTCACGCTGTATCCCGCATGTAACAGGGTAGGCAGGGGAAGCCTAGTGCTAAAATATTCCGCTCCCCATTTTTCTTGCTACGTACAATTATGTTACCCTATAACCCTTAGGGAAATGAATCATTTTTATGTACGCGCCCTAAAATACAAACAATTCATAGTGCGACTTTAAGTTCAGCCGATTATTTTTTTGGTTTTCAAGGTTCCGTACCTCAACAGCAAAAAAAAAACCCTTACAGAATCACTTTTTAGAGTTTCATGAATCAAAAGGTATAAATGGAACCTTTATAGAATAACTGAGTTCTCCGTCCTACCAAGTCTGTCAAGACCATTTATCTCGAGATCGTATTATATATAAAATATTCAGGTCTATGGTCTTTTTAAGCACAGAAATAAATTATGCTACGAGCATTTATCCATCGAGTTCGATATTCGCCGCGTAATCAAGCCCTGTAGGGCTCTTCTCATGGACCTATATTTATAAATTCGGCACGAAGTGAGGACCTACAATGCAAATAAAGAAAATATCTGAAAAGTATTGGAAGCCTCAGAATCGATTTAAGTAATTTTTTTTAGCTTCACGCTGTATCTCACACATAGCAGGGTAAGCAGGTTACCTAAGTTACCCAGTGTTAAGACAATTTCATTTCGCACTAAACACGCCATATTTCGAATTCTGGAGCAAAGTATAATATAATGTACCAAGTAAAACGCAAAGCTGAAAGATTATATCTTTTATTTAAAATATTTGAAATTTCAACACATTTTAAATAATTTTTTTCGACACATTCACACACTTTTTCAACACATTTTAAATGGTTTTTTTAACTATTTTGAGATTAGCCGCTCATATTGGAGTGTAAGCTATACGTTATTATAGTTAAAGAACTTTATTTTAATATATCTTATATGATTAAATGTGTATAATATATTGTGTGTTTTAATAATTTAAATAAAAATTAGGATCGGTTTTTGGACATTTCTACATACATATAGTAATAATATAAAAATTAAATATACAGCATTCGTGTTTTTTATTGAATTTTGCCACTGAGGCCAGTCGTGGCGCAGCGGCACGAAGTTTGACTGTAAAACCGACTGGTTGTGGATACTATCCCCACTCGAGGAGATGAAATATTTACTTAAATTTATATTTCCATTTCTTCGCTCTGGTGTCGAGGCTAAGGGCGGCGTTGAGTTCTGCCACTCAATACGCAATGCCTCCAGAATTCGGCAGAAAGTGGGAAACGGAGTGTCTAAAAATACTAGGTTCCCTCTGCCTACCCTGCTGTGTGCGGGATACAGCGTGAAGCTGATCGGTTGTTGGACATTTCTACATACAGATAGAAATAATATAAAAATTAAATATACAGCATTCATGTTTTTTATTTAATTTTCTATTGTGCTTTATAATTAGAATATTTCTAGTCTATATAATGAAAACTAATCTAAGAGTAATGAAATTTAATAGATGATAATACAAATTATGCAATTTAATAGTGTCGACGTTGATTCGTCTTAAATTATTACTTCACTACAACTTAGTCCAAGTATATTTTCTTTGATAAATATTATGTTATATTTGGACAATAACTAATAAATATTACGAAATTCCAGCCTTGAATAATTGAACAACAAGTGAGTCCAGGTCAAGGGTAGGTCATATAATAAAAATGATAAATAGCAAATTTCGTGATTTAATTAAAAGTTTCTAATTAAGTTCATATTAAAGTAAAATAGTCGATTTCTATTTTAAGAGTTCGCATAAAAATAATGTTATACATACATATGTCATAAAACAAAAGTGAGAAAATTTAATTAAATATAAGTTATATTTACAATTATAAAAAGAAATACGTAAATATAAAAAAGGTAAATTTTATTGCGTTTAAGAAGATTTAGTATATACATGTTATCTTTTTTTTATGTTTTGTCTCATGTTATAAGATTACTAAACTTATTCCTAGGTAATTAATACACATCGACAAATATTGTTACGCATAAATGTAGATAAATGTAGTTGTATATAACAATATTGACCATGCACAATATTTAGATTTTATACCAGAAATAGTTCGCTGCGCTCTTGCGACAATGAACTATTGAGATTGTCTCGCGACGCGTTACTTGGCGACGGTTACTCAACTCCTTATATAAAACTACTGCGCTATCAGTAATGTCGCCAATTTCAAACACAATTGATCTGCACCAAGCCGTCTTTAGAAATTTTAAGCATGAGGTTAATTTTAGTCATAGGTTTGGTGACTTTAATTGCCGTCGCTCATGCAAGACGACTTTCTTCGAAAGAAGATAAATTACCGACAAAAGAAATATTAAGCGATCAAGAAGATGCCGCTACTGAACACAAAAAAGAAAGTAAAAATCACGAATTTAAGAAAGGTGGTGGCAAGGAGCATCATGCCCATCATGATGATGAACATGGAGAAAAAGGTCACAAAGGCTACAAAGGTCATCATCACCACGAGGAAGGGAAGAAAGGTCATCACGATAAAGAACACCATAAAGGTGAATATGACGATCATGGCGGACATAAAGAAGAACATCATGACGAAGGTGGACATTATGATGAACATCACAAGGGTGAAAAAGGAGAAAAAGGCCACAAGTATGAAGAAAAGGGTCATTATAATAAAGGACATTCTACTAAGGGACACCACGAAATACACAAAGTTGACGAGTTTAAAAAAGATAAACACTTCTTTGATGAAGAAGGAGATTCTGGCCATGAAGAGAAGCATGGTGGGTTTCACGAAGAGCATGGACATAAAAAAGGTGGTCACTTCAAGAAGGGTCATCATGATGGTGGACATCATGAACATGAGCATGGAGAAAAGGGTCACCATGAAAAAGGAGGACACCATCATGAACACAAAGGACACAAGGACTCCGCAGGACACGATGAACACCATCATCACCATCACGATCACGCTAAGAAAGAAGGACATGAACACCACAAAAAGTATGGGTATAAAAAAGGTCATTAAAGGCTTCCAAGGTGTCCACAAATTGAACTTTATACTGTTCACATTGACATGGCTTGCAATATCCTACACACAATGTCTGGTCAAATATTTATTTATTAATAGCACATTGATATTGAAAATGGGACAATTCAAAATGACCTGAATTTACAAAGCTATTATGGTAGATAATGTTATTTCATAAGTATTTAAAAACATTAAATTATAATAATAATTTATTAGAAAATAAAGCTTTTTTTATCTTATTTTTTCATTGAATGTGTCTTATAATTTGTTATGAATTTATTTTTAATTGAAATTATTGGAACAGGTTATTAAATTTTACAGTAAAAACATCATTTCTAAAGAGCTTAATTGACTTTAATAAGTTAAATTTTGTGGTCTTTTGATCTCGATTGTTCGATAGGGTTCGATAGAAAATAATCAATTCAATAGTTTCTACTTACAGATAGATATAAAAAGAAAATTAAATGTTGTAGTCTTTTGATACTGTGATAAGTCAGCTGTAGGCAATGGTATTAAATAAATACGAAAGGTAAGGAATATAATATATTTTTCACAGTAGGCGTTTATTCGAGAAAGTATAACAGAAAAATATTATAAGACAACAATGGCTAATACGAGTATGCTGTATTTTATATTCGGTTTCCTGTTTGAATGAAAAAAATAATGTATCATAATTGTTAAATAAATATTTTTCGTGCTTATATAAAAAAAAACTCTTAGAGCAATAGATTAATGTTTACAAAGAATAAGAGAGAAAGTCAGAGACAGTAAATATTACAGGTAACTCTTTAAGTCGCTACCAGAATGAAGGAAGCTTAATAAAGATGTATAAAGCTGAAAAAAAACTACAACTATATAAAATATAACGAATAATCTGAAAAAAAAAACGTATAAATAATATAATATATTATAATAAATTCTAAGATTTCATTATTTATTTTAATGGAACTATGTTAGTATCAAGTGTTACGTATTTGCATAAATTTAGCCAGTTTTGATAAAGAGAGTAACGTTCAAGTATCTTATCAAAGTAAAATACACATTATCAATTTGTATACTGTTGTTGCAGCTTCTGTTGTGCTAACAGTCACTTGGTTCTGTAACAATTGTCGCTAAGAAGGAACATTTGTTGTCAGAGAACGCTACTTGCTTCATATTTTTATTGCTTTACTGTAGTAAGAACCTTACAAAACTTTTGCATTCAATACATTGTACAAAAATGTTCGTTCTTTGTACTATCGTTGTTATTTTTTCTGAAGCATGACGGTGGTTTTGATTCCGTAGTAGTATAATTATAATTAAATCATTATTATAGATAAGACAAAGTGTGGTGTATTTCGCAATTCAACACGTTATGTCTTGGTTTTTGGAGAAAAAGAACAAAGGAATGTTTCAAAATTCTCTAACGTTCTCTTCGCCTACTCTGCTATTCGAAAATAGGCAAGAAACTGAAACAAAAAGTGATACCTAGACCTATTAAACATAGAGTAGACCGAATCGGAAATGGTAATCATTAACAATTTAGTTATGGAAAAAGTAAAACGAAACTTAAATTTTCCAAAAATTAATACAAAACCCACAAGATAAAAATATCTGACGCGCCCCATTTTCTGGAGCGAATAGGATCTAACATAAAATAAATTCGAATTTTATTTTTCTAACATTATACAATCATACGAAAAAAAAATATTTAGAATTAATTTACCTTTGCAATTTTAAAATAAATTGAAATAGAAATTAATGACATAAGATAATATAAAATCCATTTTAATGACTAACACACAAATCGCACATATAACGGGACTTTAATACCTATCACATATTATTCTTAAAAACTAAAATATATTCTAAAATAGACCCTTTTCTAATCAAAATAGGATATACAACTGAATGTTTTAACACAGATCCTTAGAGTTATGTAATGAGATTATATGTATACCTAAGATGAGTGCCAAAAATCAAGCACGCTCAACAACCTGAGTCACAGTTGTGCAGCACTAGCACTGATATAAATAACGAACTAAAAAACTACCGTTGACAAGAAATGAAGGTGAGAGAGAGGGAAGTAAGACGTACGTTTGAGTTATTTGTCTCACGTTATTTAAAATATCAATGATTTTCTTACTATTGATCCGATTCACCCATTGATCCGATTGGCCTCGGTCTACTGTAAATAAAATATTCTTATACAGTACACACATGTGTAACTAGAAATTTCATTCTACATCTGTATTCATTTATTATTCTGTACGCGTTTTATTTATATTTATAATATTTATACATAGACTTTTGATAGATTACTTGTTTTAATGAATGGCCTCTCGTTTTCTTAATTCAGGTGATTTTTCGGACACAACCTATAGATAAGATATATTCTGACGATAATGCTTTTACACTAATTAATGAGCGGGCGAGGGCTTAGCGATGTCACACCTCACACTAGATTTATGGCTTCATCTAACGTCACGTTAAATCCTTCACCTACTGAAGCTAATGTGATATTAAGCCGGGGGATATTTTCCCTAATTACATCATCCTCAGTAAAGATAAATTGAAGTTATGTTGTAAAAAAACGAAATTGTAGTTTTAGGGAAATCGTAAACACCAACGCTTAATATCTACGCTTAATGCTTTTCCTGCACATTGCGGACGGAACAGATGTCAAATATCCACCATTTACATTGATAAGTATATTCAAAACCCACTTACGCTTCCGCCCCCGCAAATTTAAAGCTGGCCAGGAGTGAGTTGGACTCGTCTGTGAATGATTCCTTAGCAACAAACAAAAACATATATCACCACCACCGCCATTATATTATTCTTGTTATGCCACTTTTTACCGATTTTTTATAAAAATCTTTATTTCTAGAACAAAATACCAATTATTATCACTTCAATTTACTATAAACGATTAACACAGGTTACATAAGACAGATATATAATAAAATGCTGACATCACATAGTTGCTCGTATAAGATTACATTAGAAGAATTAATTATATTTATTAATAACAAATTATAAACAAGGATTATAAAATGATAGATTAAAGAAGGAAGGTCCTCAATTCAACTTAAGCCAATTTCTGTTTGAAGATTTAATAAAATTCTATAATCCCAATTTTTTTACAATTTTCCTCTCCGTAGTTAAAAAGTTACATGGAGAGGGTGTACATTTTTACTACTTTAGAAACGAATATCTCAAAAATTAATATCATAATCCAAAACTTTCATTAAATCCTACATACCATTTAGAAAGATATATCTAATGACATATTACAACACGCCATGCTTTCTATTGTTACGATGGTCTACGGTGTTGTTACGGTGTACCTACAACGATGGTCTACCCTTAATAATTTTATCTTTAAAAATCATACTACATCATTTCGTAGTTGAATACAAAACAATAAATCACCATTATTGCTGCTACAAAAACATTAAGTTCGTTTTTATTTTGCGATTATTTTTATCAAATTATCGACTAGTCGTAATATTTCTAATTAGGAGCTTATATAAAGAACGATCGATATGATCTCTACACGTGTTAAGCATTACGTTTGGTATTTATATTAATATTTAATCAAATTAATTGATGGCAAAACTAATATAACTCATACAATACAATATATTTTTTTCTTGCCATATTGATTAAAATGGCGCGAATTCTTTAATGAAAACATCTGCATTTCTTAAGCTAATTGTTAAGAGGTTATTGCTAATAATTTTTTACACAACTACAACAAACAGGTATTTCTTTTTTAATTTATTTTATGAATTGCTAAAGATGTTTTAATTAACTTTGTTAGAAAATTATTTTGTCGAAATAACAAATGTATACAATAACTGGTTCATATAAACTGCATTTCTACATTTAATGAAAGGAAGCAACTATGACTGAAACTGGACAGTAGTATTTTGACATTTATTTAAATTATCCAAAAATACAAAAAAGAACTTTTTTATTTTAGTACAAGATAATTTGCATACGGAGCCCACATATCCTGTCCCAATTTACAATTAAGTATCGATTATTGTGTGTTGCTAACTGAGGCTTTAAAATCGATAACGGAAGATTTTGGTTCTCTAGTTTTGGCTAATACTAATTTAAAGGAATTTGAAAATATTTTCAAGTTACCAGAAATCTTTACAGAATTATATTTTGTAACTTAAAATTTATTTAATTATATTTGTTCGTAAGTCTTGTTATATGCTTTATATTTTTTATATCCATAATGAAAACATTATGCTATTTTCTTAAGGTATTAATTAGTTGACTACCAACCAATATGCTTTGAATGTATATAACTGCGAGTATTCTAGTCAACGGCTGGAAGGCGAGATCACAAGGTTGATACCCGCAGGGGACGTCCTTACCGCCGTCGACATCCTCTCAAGAAGCCACGTAGTGGACAAAGTTCATTCTTTCCTCCTTCCCCACCGATTTCAATAAAAAAAAACAGATTTGTATTAAAATAAGTGTTTATTTACATGTGCTATTGTAACATATTTAAATTACAGTCAATAACAATCGTGGAAAATATTACAACTACGAAAAAGGTATCAATGACCCTTTTTAAATCCCCAGTGCTTGTGGTCATCGTGGCCTTCCTTTTTGCCGTGCCCGCTGTGGTGGTGATGGTGCTCATGATGTCCACCCTCATCATGATGACCTTTGTGTTCATGGTGGTGACCTCCTTTCTCATGATGACCCTTCTTGCCGTGATGATGTTCGTGGTGTCCATGATGGTCATGACCCTTATGGAAATGACCACCTTTTTTGTGGCCATGTTCGTGATGATGCCCACCGTAACCTTCTTCAAAACCGTGTTCTCCATGTTTGTCATGGAAATGTTTATCTTTCTTAAATTCGTCTATTTTATGAACTCCGTGGTGACCCTTGGTAGAGTGCCCTTTATGGTAATGCCCCTTTTCTTCAAATCCGTGGCCTTTCTCCCCCTTTTCACCGTGATGATGTTCGTGGTGGTGGCCGTCGTCATGGTGGTGGTGTTTTTTATGTCCTCCGTGATGTTCATGTTGTCCTTTGTGGCCCTCGTGGTCATGATGTCCTTTCTTGCCATGTTCGTGGTGATGATGTCCTTTGTATCCCTTGTGGTGTTTACCGCCGTGTTCATGATGATGGTGTCCGTGGTGTTCCTTACCTCCCCCTTTCTCGTGATGTGAAGCTGCAGCTTCGAGATCGGCTGCACGCTTTTCCCGGATATCCCGTGCACTTGTTAAAGCGACAAGGGCTATGAGGCAGCCCAATAAAGGAGCCACCTTCATGATGCTGCTTGTTGTTATTTTTACTGACACTTATTAATCTATGGATATTATTATAGTCAACAACCTTTTATAAACACTGCCGATCAATTTTCCCAGTTGCAATATTAGGCAATGATTGCGGCAAATGCTTGGCTGTACTGTATTGTCAAGGTTAACTATTTAATTTCAATTATTCTAAGATTTATTAAATATCTATTATGCTATGACTATTTGTTCTGAGTAGTTTAGGATTGTATACTTTCTATTATTAATAGCAATTTATTAAATAATTATTTGTTTATTAATAATATTTTCAAATTTACACATTACACTCACGTAGCAGGGTAGGCTGAGGGACTTTGGGAACCTAGTGTTAAGACAATCCGTTCCTCACTTTTCGCAGAATTCTGATCTCAATACATAAGAAACATAAATAAATAAATTTTAAATGTATTGCCTGCCTTCTTATATGTAAAAAATTAAAAGTCTGATGTTATTACAAAAAAATTAAGTAATTTATGATTTATGATGATATTTCATTTTATAAATAATTTTTGTATTTTAATGTGATATAAATATAGCTAGTTTATAGTTTCAAGAGTAAATTTTTAACTAAATAATAATATATCCAATAAAATTTTATATGGAAGTCGCATTTGTGACGTTGTTTCTGTAAGAAATTACCAGTGATAATTAACGAAGTTGTCTTAGAAAAGTTATTTATACGTTATTATTATAGATTTGTGTTGGATAGTTTTTTGTTGAAATAACTACAAAAGTATCTACAATTTTTACATTATATAGTATACTAATGCTTCACGCTGTATTTTGCCCGCAGCAGGGAACCTGAGAATCTAGCATTAAGTTCCCTACTTTGCCCCGATTTTTTTGAGGCATTGCATTTTGAGTGTCAGAACGCAACTCCGGTCGTCTTGCCTTGTTGTCAGAGCGCAGAAATTAAAATATTATTAACTAATAATTGTATCCCCCGAGTGAGGATCGAACCCACTACCGTCGCGTTACCGTCACACTCTACGACGGCCTCTATTAATACAATTTACTTTCATATTTAAACCGAAAGATTCAAAAAATAAATTTGAACCTCTGAATTATGTTGAACCTCTGTTGCATTATTTGTATGTATGTAGAATAAAATATGCTAAGCAAAATCTTAAACTCACTAATAAGTTAAATTAATAAGATCTTTAACTAGAAATTAGTTAAAGATATTACAGACAAACGATATGATAATGGGCTTTTTAATGATTATATAAATGCACAATAGAGCATTGAAGAAGAAGAAGAGCGTTGTTCGGCTCATCTTAATAAATAGAAATAAATACTTCTAAAAACATGGTAAAAGGAGGTTCACTGATTGTTAAGCAAACCTGCAATATACATATGTACAGCCGCAGGACCCACAACGCGGTCGGTGCGGAGTGTGTCGTTTTGTTAATGCATGCGTCTGTACTTAACACAGGCGTACAGGCGGCGTCGTCTGTACTTTAAAGCTATAAAAAATATTAGTTGTTTTTTGTTTTATTCTTTGTTATTGAAATCGTAGATTTTTATCTTTATTATATTTTTCAATGCACCACACACTTTTGTCGTCTGTAGGTAGAGCGCCAGTGTTAAAACACTCCGTTGTTATCGTTATGTGTAATTTTACATCGCTATCTCTTATTATTATCATAAAAAGTAAATGCATTCAGTTGTTTGAAAGATTTATTTAATTTTCTCTTGTTTTTCTATAAAAAATTAGAAACAGAGAGTGTGCTTCAACCAAAGAAATAAACTAATTTATTTTTCTTCACGCTGTATTCCGCACACAGCAGAGTAGGCAGAAGGAAAGTAGTGTTAACACACTGCGTTCCCCTCTTTCCTGTACGCCAGAGCGAAGAAATGGAAATATAGATTTAAATAAATATTTCATTTTAATCGAGTGGGGATCGAACCCACAAATAGTCGCGTTTACAATCACACTTTATGCCCCTGCGTGCCCACGACTGGCCTCAACAACTAACTATCTAATTTAATTATGAAAGTATGATTTTTAAACAAGAAATTTTTAAATATAAATATTACTAAATAAATAGTTAGTTATCATTACTATATATTAGTTAAGACTATATATTATTTTACTATATATTATTTAATTTTATTTAATACTTAAATTTTACGATTTTTTTATAATGCATAGTTACTATAATATAATATTATGTATTTTAATTTTTCATATAATATTTTGATTGGTACCATCTGTAGTTTAGATTAATATTCATAGATACATCAAATATGAGCAACATTTTATGTATAAAATATATATTGTATATTATTTTGTTTGTATTGAATTTGATATTTGTCTATTATGGAAATAAATAATTTTATGAATTAATTAAAAAATTATTTTATTTCTTGTAGTAAAAACATAACAAAATAAACATGTAAAATCAACAATTAACAATTTGTTAACTACTAAGCTCCACGTTTTAGTGGCCAGATTTGTGTCCCCAGTGCTTGTGGTCTTCATGACCTCCCTTCTTGCCATGGTCATGATGGTGATGATGATGCTCATGATGACCATCTTCACCATGATGTCCCTTATGATGATGATGATGTCCTCCATGTTCATGATGACCCTTCTTGCCATGATGGTGTTCATGATGACCACCGTGTTTGTGTCCCTTATGGAAATGACCACCTTTCTTGTATCCGCCCTCATGATGATGTCCGCCGTGATGAGAATGATGACCCTTTTCGCCATGGTGGTCATGGAAATGCTTATCCTTTTTGAATTCATCATGTTTCTCAACGCCATGGTGTCCTTTTGTGTCATGTCCTTTGTGCCAGTGACCATGCTCATCGTGACCGTGACCATGTTCTCCCTTTTCTCCATGCCCGTGATGGTGGTGATAACCTTCATCGTGATGATGATGCTTTTTGTGGCCGCCATGTTCGCCGTGGTGTCCCTTGTGGCCTTCGTGGTGATGATGGCCATGCTTGCCATGGTGGTGTTCATGGTGTCCCTTATGTCCTTTATGATCATGGTCGCCGTGATCGTGGTGATGGTGTCCGTGATGTTCATGACCACCGCCTTTGTCCCAGTGATGACCTGAGGCTGCAACTTCCAGATCAGCCTCCCTCTTCTCCCGGATCTCCCTAGCGGAGACCACGGCAATGAAGGCTACAAGCCCACATAACACTAGAAGACTTCTCATGGTTGGTAAGACAAGCTACAGTTGTTGACTGATACCTGCTTTGGTACCGATGATATTTTATACTAGTTAGCAGCTACGATTAAGAAACTTTATTGTCGCTCGATAGTGTCAAGGTTGTACAAGTAATGAACGATAGGAAAGATTTCCACTTCCAGGTGTTTAACATTTTAATATCACTAGCTAGCTATGTTACAAAGCACATCCGTAGATATAACGTGATTTATTTTGTAATATATATTGTCGATCAGGATTGAGCGGCTTAGCCGTCGTGGTCCGAGGCGGAATCGCTTTGGTAAACATTTTTTTTGTGGTACGTGATTGGTTTTGCTAAGCATAATGGTAATGATATAAAGTGAGTAAAATAATATATATGTAATACTTAATACGATACTTAATTATTAAGAAAAGTTAGTTTATAATAGCTCGGAACTGAAAGATTTTTTTAGATATTACATTTCTTTTAAGGCATTCCATACATTTATATTTTAAGCATTTTTCTTAGGGTTTTTATATGACATTTATACATCTTAGAATTATAAGTTCTCACATCGTTTCAAATTTGATAACTGAAGTACCTTATAGGTTTTGATTAAACAAATAAAAAATATCTTCATTATTTAATTGCGTTGTAACTTTTTTTAAAAATAAGACACCAACCACGTTAAAGCTTAAAGCAAAATTTTCCGAACTTTATCAACTGAAAACTTTATTTCACTGACTATGTCTTACTTGGAGTCTTTATTGTTGAAATCTGGAATCTTGTCATTTAACATCTATCTCTGAATCAATGGTAATTTTCTTCAAATTTTAAATCTTTGATTATAATAATGAATTAAATAATATCTTTAAATTCACGTGTATTCTGAATATATTATCAGAGTAGGTAAAGTAAACCTAGAATTATGATTACCCGTTTTGTAAATAATGTTCACGTATATTACGTAAGTATCGTATATTACGTACGTAATTTACTTTAGAAATGGCAGAAAATAAAAAAATCTGATATAATCCTTTCATTCGTTGGGAATCTATCCTATAACCGTCACGTGTAACTGTTGCTGTCCTGCAATATCCAATTTTAAAAATACTAGCACCCCAAATGCAGTTTCGCTCGCTTAAACTTATTGTTGAGGCCAGTCGTGATGCAGGGGCACAAAGTGTGACTGCAAAACCGACTGGTTGTGGATTCGATCCCCACTCGATGAGATGCAATATTTACTTAAATGTATATTACCTCTTCTTCGTTCTGATGTCCAGGCAATGCGCGGCGTTGAGTTCTGCCACTCAACACGCAATGCCTCCAGAATTCGACAGAAAGTGGGAAACACTACGTTCCCTCTGCCTAACCTACTATGGGCGGCGTGAAGTTGATTTATTATTATATATATATCTTTAAACTAAAATAAATCTAAAATACTAAAATAAATCAGCTTCACGCTATATCCCGCACTGCTATTCTGATGTACATAAACTATAAGCTGTAAAGCTTTATTTAAATCCGTGTATTACTTTTTGCGTGAAAGAGGGACGAACATCCATCACTTATTAAATGAAAATAATAGGATTTTGGGATGAATATGATATTAAAAATGATAATGATACATATTGAAAATAAAGGTAAGTGAAAGTTTAGAGTAAAATGTTTTATAATTGTAGATTATGTTTGATTTTCTTAGTTTCATATTATTTATTATAGCAGAGTGAATGCCTTAATTTATTTTCTAATGTATATTTAAATAAAAAAAACGAGATATTTTGTCTCTTATGTATGAGTATTACTTTCAAGCAAAACTTTTATAAAATAATGCAGAAAACACAATTTAAAGTTATTTATTTGAACAACGTAAAATCCAACATTGGAACTGCTATGATACAGCTTTTGGAGCCTTGTTTTATCATTTCCTCTTTGTGGAAATTGGCAACTACCGCAACTTGCTACAGCAAATACAGAACCAGGCTAAATTATTTTCCAAGGATATGAAACATATCCATGGATACTTTAATATTAAACTTAGGTTAAACAACATGTTGTTTGTTAGAACGTTTCGTATTTTCAGTATTGGTTTATATAGCTGTAAGAAGGCCTTAGTAACATTTAAAATTTTAAAGTATATATTTCTTTACTATAATATATTTTTTAATTTGATTATTCCAATTTATATTTATTTTAGAACTAACTAATTTGCGGTTTTATTTATATGTAGCTAGCAGTGCACGTGGTCTTAATTAATTTTACAATTATCTGTTTATAAATTAAGTGATTTTTAATTTCCATATTTATAGATTTTAGCCGTGCAGTTTGACGGCTGAAATTTCAAAAGTTGTAAAAAACAGTATTTTATGAGGGGCAGAAGTTTTCAATATCTGTTCATATAAATAAAAAAAGTTTATTGTAATAAATTAGCAAATGAGTAAAATACAACCACAGTCAAAAATATCAAATAATTTCGTTAATACATGTACAATTTAACATGTTTTATATATAATAATCAATGACCTTTCCAATTCCAACTTTTGTGATCCTCGTGTCCTTCTTTGTCTCCCTGTCCTGCGTGGTGGCCCCAGTATTCTTCGTTGCCACCTTCGTCGTGGTGGCCCTTGTGGTCATGGTGGTGACCTCCCTTCTCATGGTGTCCTTTTTGGCCGTGTTCATGTTCATGAAAGCCTCCTTCACTATGTCCCTTATGGAAATCCCCTCCTTCCTTGTAGCTACCTTCATTATCATGGCCACCATACCCTTCTTCAAAACCAGATTCACCGTGCTTATCGTGGAAATGTTTGTCTTTCTTAAATTCATCTAATTTATGAATTCCGTGATGACCTTTGGTTGAGTGTCCTTTATGGAAATGTCCTTTTTCTTCATAACTATGCCCCTTTTCACCCTTCTCTCCATGATGTTTTTCACCGTAGTATCCATCGTCATGGTTGTGATGTTCTTTGTGACCTTCACTCTCTCCGAAGTTGCCTTTGTCTCCTTCATGTAATGAGTGTCCTTTTTTGCCGAAATCATATTCATGATGTCCTTTGTATCCTTTTTCTCCGTATCCACCGTCCTCAGAATGGTGTTCGCCATGGTGGTCTCCACCATCACCTTTTTCCCAAAGATTAGATGCCGATTCGTCAAGATCTAATCCTCGTTTGTGGCGAACATCTCTTGCATATGCCACTCCAATTAAGATACTTAAGATAAATACCACGCTGGTCTTCATTGTCCTGTTCTCCTGGATGCTGTGAGCTATTGCCAAATGATGCCCGTTGCTTAGTTTTCGTAACTTATATAGTATTACCAATAATACACTGTATTGCCTTTAATGTCAGGGTGACTGCAAAAATGACGGCCACAACAAGCGTGATTGACCTAAATTATTAATAAATTAGTTGTATTGTTATCATTAAAACACTTCTTATTAGATTTTATTGTATTGATATAATTTAAAATGTTTTATAAAAAGTTACAATTTACTCTATAACTTTGATTACTGTAGCAACATATATTTAGTGTAAAAAAATATCATATAAATAATATAAAATGATAAGCCTATCCCACTTATTTTTGTTCATTTTGTCTTCATAATTGTCTTCCGCTTCATAAGAGATGGGCAGAGAACGTTATGTTACCTCTTGTTTCTCCCAGTCATACATTGTAATTTTTTTAACAATTACGTCAAATAAAAGATTTTTTGCTCCACGTTGTATTCTGCACACAGAAGGATAGGGAGAAGGAATCTGATATCCTAGTGTTCTGACACTCTGTTCCCATTTAGACATTTCTGTTGCCTATTATTCGTCGAATTGTGGAGGCGTTTAACATTTCGCGCTTTACCTCGACACCAGAGCGAATAAATGAAAATATTACATATTTCACTACTTCGAGTGGGAATTGAACCCACTTGTCGCGTCAAAAGCTGATGCCGCTGCGCCAAGACTCACCTAAAAAGTATATTATATGAATAATACTCGTAAATATACATACATCGTATTTTTTAAAGATTTTTTTTAACTACACGCTGTACACACATAGGCCTCAAATATCAAATGATGATAAGATAACTTATATTTCAGGTTAATCTTTGTATACCAACTTAATCTGCACCACGAACGCGAGCATTTGTAGAAAGAAAAACAATTGAAATTAATGTATGTTAATATTGAGGGATGACACGGTGAGACATTTTCACTTGTATCAAGGCCACCTTGTGTCAAGGTAACATTGCGAAAAAGTCGCCTTCGTTGTTTTCTACGTTTTATTTAAGTAAAACAGTTTTGATCGATTCCTTACGCCACTCTTTCTGCAAGAGCGCACACGCTCTGTCCTAAGTGAGCCGGTTGCTGTCGTTGTCAGAATATAATGGCCATTGTCGTATTGTAAGTTATGAATAATATAATATATAAAGTAAACGATTTTACTTCATTATAAATTAGCAATCTGTTTTGTTAGTTACATTTAAAGTTTTGTATTTGAATTTCTTGTGTTTGTTTCGTATTTTTATAATGATATCTTACATAGATACATAATTACCTACAAAAGTTAAGAAAACGTCAACTGTTATTTTTTTTTCAGACTATCTTATATGTGCTTTATTATTTTTTGTTATGTAAATAGATAGGCTGTAAACGCGACAGGTTGTGATTTCATTTTCTCGCTCTAGTTAAGTAAAAGCACGAGGTTGATTTCCGCTATTCAACACTCCATGCCGTCAGAATTTGGCGGAAAATGGAGAACGGAAGTGTGTTAATGGAACTTAGGGTCGTAACACTAGGTTCCCATGTTTCTATTATGAGTGGGACATAGCGTGAAGCTAAAAAAAAGAAATATTAGAGAGGTAGTCATTATTCAACGTCGCCAATAAAATTAAACGCAAAGAAAAATAAAAAATATATATTTATAGTGCATCAAAAAATATCATTGTTCTTAATACGGTGTGGGAATACCTCAAACAGTATATGTAGCGTCAGAAACTGTGTTGTTAAATATCCAAGTTGCAATAAATTTTATGATATTTGTTCTTGCACATTTTAAAAAAATATAAAATAACTCATAATGTAATTATTATACAAAAGCAGGTAGATAAAGGTATTGAAATACTGGGCTAACGAGATGCTATAGATGACCACTGGACGTGACATACGCGTTTAACGAGGCTTATGACGGAATCTACTCAGCCCAATACTTTCTGACGACTCACTTACTGAGAAGGTCGTGATACACGGATGCTTCCATCCTACCTCTATACCTAATCCATACGCAAAAAGAGAACGCAGGCCTTATCACCTACCCATCAACGAATCTCAGGAACTTATATATATATGAGTCGGTAGTGATTATGTAAACTAAGATCATCTTTGCCTTAAGAACACACACTAAGAGATGCCTCTACTCTGACGCCGAGGAACACGGGCCGGGCAAATAAAGGTTCCGTGACTGATATACAACACAATATGAAAATGGCTATTTCTTACAGATGTGAGGAGGCAAAAAGAAGAACATTACAAAACCTAATTCTAGTTGCCCCACAATCAAGACCAATCCAAGCAATTGACACAGGAGTGAGCCTTAGTACTCAAACATAGATAATGGTGGGACTCTTCCAGTCCTTCAAACACCGTAACATTTAAATTACATTGATGAAGCCCTCATGAACGCTAGCTTTCAGTCAAATTTACTGAGTGCCCGATCACTTCACAAAAATCATAACTTAATTGAGAAACACAAGAACAAAAAAAGTACGGACGAAGTGTGTAGCGTACAACAACTCATACATATAAAAAATACCCATTGATTTCAGTTATATATAGTGGAATAGCAGCACCAAGGTGTATTTTACAATAGGCACAAAGTGTGATTGGTTGTGGGTTCGATACACACCAATTTTATATTTGTATTTGTTCGCTTTGGTGTTGAGGCAAAACGCGACGTTGAGTTCCGCCACTCAACACGCAATGCCTCCAGAATTCGGTTTAAAGTGAGAAAAACGAGGTGTTTTTAAACTAGGTTCCCTCTGTCTACCCTGCTGTGTGCGGGATACAGCGTTAAACTAGTTCTGATTTACATTTTTAATCATATTAAAAGTGTATTTCTTACTGTTTGTACTAATTTGAATTTTTATTTCAGATGAAGTTGATTTAAAATTCGTACAGTCAACAATATAAAGCAAAGCTAATCGACTTATCGTGCTTAGAATATAAAGTATCTTGTTTCCATAATATTATTCGTTTCGCCCAAGTCTATGTTATGCACAGTAAACGATTCAATTTGTTCAAAGCACTATTTTCACTTATAGACCATAATTCTTGTGATGATATATAGTATGATATATAGTATTATAAAATACTAAATTTAATCGATATAAATTTTGTCTATTAAAAGATTTACAAAACCTTTGTCCAAAAATAATATATTTAAAGGAAAACATGTAGTATATATATATATATATATATATATATATATATACATATATATATATATATATATATGTATATATATATATATATATATATATATATATATATATATATATATATATATATATATATGTATATATATATATATATATATATATATATATATATATATATATATATATATATATATATATATGTATGTATGTATATATATATATACTACGTGTTTTCCTTCGATTTCCAAAGCCAAGAAGCGTAAGAGGGAAACGTTTGTTAGTTCTTCGAAAAGCGTACTCTAGTAAGCTTTAGATCACGAGCCATGCATTTCCCAGCTCGCTGACTCAGAAAGTACGTATAATTGATTGAAACATATCGGGTTAGAGAAAAGTTCGATCTTCTAAATAGGGATTGTTAATGTTTAAAATACTCTGTATATTCATATAAGAAATTTATATTTTTGTTATGATGTTGATTCTTTTACTAGAAGGAAAAATATTATTACTACAATTTATATTCCTCTCTGGTGTTTGTTTGGCGCGGCGTTGATTTCCGCCATTCAATCCTTAAAGTATTCAGAATTTGGCGGATTGTGGGTAACAGAAGTGTCTTGTTGGAAATATAGTATCTTAACAGTATCTTAGTTTCCAGTTTCCTTCTGACTTGCCATGTGCGGGTGTGAAGAACAAAAAATAATACTTTAGCTTTATATAATAAAGATCTTTTATTGTACTTGTATTAGAAGCTATTTTATTTACATATATAATATAATGCTTTTAGATTTATATTTCATAGAAAACTCACAGTAAACATGATATAGCTATTTCAAAACGTACCTACGAAATAAATATTCGATCAAAGTTGAGGTAAAATAAAGACATCTTTCTGAAACTTTAGTTGATGTAATAAGTCTTCCGAATCTAGCTTTGCGGGCCTTTGTCCCTTGTCTGTGATAGAGAGCTCCTTCGATTGATGGCACCTATTTGCATGGAATTCGAGCTCCTTGCAAATGACATTGAAGCTTGGCTTTAGTGTCATTTATTTGAATATAAGGATTTTATTCTTTTCCCTTTTATAATATGAATATCTCCATTACCGGATATATCAATTAATTTTACATGTTTTAGTAAAAGTTTATGCTAAATTATGTGTAATTCGATAAAATAAGTTCCCCACTTTTTGCTGAATTCTGGAGGTATTACGTGTTGAGTGGCGGAAATCAACTCCGCGCTTTGCCTCGACACTAGAGCGAAGAAGTGGAAATATAAATTAAAATAAATATTTCATCTCCTCGAGTGGGTATCGAACCCACAACCAGCCGATTTTACAGTCACATTTTGTGCTCCTGAGCCACAGCTGGCCTTAGCCTCATATTCTTCTATGTTCGAAATTTTTTATAATACGAAACACGATATTCTTTTTTACACAATACTTTGCAAAAAAATACTCGTCGCACAAAACTTTTTAATTAAAAGAAAGATAAGTGTTGTAATAGAAGAAGTGAAATCATAAATGTATAACAAAATCTTCTTAAAACTGTATAGTACATACTTAACAAGTTAGTAATTATTATTTTATTAAAATTAACTCTTCAAAGAGAAACTGTAAAATAGCATTTGAATTTAAGTCGCATTAAAAGTTTGCGTGAGCAGAGTTTGTAGTACAATGGCGACGTTGGAAAAATTATAATTACTTTAGCGAGTTGGCTTGGAATTTATAAAAGTTATTCACATAGCTCTCAAATTTGAAATTTCAATTTATATTTTAAAACGTGTTAATTAAAAGCTGTATATCAATCGCTACCATACACGTTATAGCTCTCTATAAAAATATTTATTGTTATATATCTCTAAATAATATTAATTTAGTTTATTGACTTTTTAATTATATAATTTCATATTTTATTTTTGTGTTCGAAGAGTAGCGAAATGGGGTGTATAACGCGGTCGTTAAGTGAAATAAACAATCCTTTGGTTAAATATAAAATTAATATCTGGTATAGAATTTGGCAGAACAAGTCATCAAATAATAATTTTTATTTTAATGTTACAAAACTATAATTAATCCCCAAGGTGTCCAGGGTAGGAGAAGTATTTCGTACCCAGTTCTAGGCATTAGTATATCGGATTTCCTCCATATTTATCAGCCGCTCATCTGAATTTCAGCGCGTCTTTGAATTAACAAAGAAAAAAGTTTTCAGTTGCAAAAACAAACGCGCGCAGGCTACTTGCTGTTCACAGGTGGACTAAAGACACGCAAAATGATTGCCTATTAGCAAAATCAAAACACAGCTAGTGGACATAACTTCTTGTAATTGTGCCTCACATCCCCATCATGCCCCCTTCGCCTATATTGCGAGATTTGCACCCGGCCTCTTGAGAACCGTCCGGCGTGGTTTCAAATACGTTCAAACTTTTACACTTCTTTTTAAAAAGTAATTTTCTTTCCTGAGTGTGCAACACTTTAAAACTAGTAAAAATATATATAAACGTATTTTAATTAAATTTTAAACAAAATAGAATAAGTTTTTAAGAAAATAGAAAAAACACTAGAACGTGCTATGTATGCGGTCAAACTACGTTTCACCGCACAGCCACCTCAGCATTTTCATTTCCGTGACTTGAAGCCTGAGTGTGCCGAGGTAGTGCATGATAGTATAAATTGGTTCGATTGTGGTCTTGTATATGAGCCACTACACCGGTGACCTCCCGCCAATTGACTCTGACTGACTTTTCCGAAATCTTACGTCCTGATCGATGCATCCAGATTCGTGTATAACAGATCCATTGTACCTGAATTTTTCCGATTTACCGGCTGGTTCAGTATGGATAGTGCCCGAGTCCGAGTTCCCGTAAGCCATGGACTCAGTCTCTGACCCATTTTGTTTAAGACCACCGTTCTCAAGCGTACTCTTGCAGACGTTCTCTCGGCCATGGAAGCTGGTCTTGGATGTGAGCCGAGACAGTGTCTAGCACCATACTGAATAAGAATCCTGCCGAGCCGTGTCGAGCCGAGCCGAGCTCTGTTGAAACTCTACTGTAACGTGAAAGGTTTTAAGTTAGTCAATAAACGTATTTACTATTTATTAATTATTATTTTTTAAGATTTACAGTGTGTAATATATGGATACTTCGCCATTGGTGGATAACTTGCCTAACAATCAACTTTCAACATATATACAAATTTTATAAATACATACATACAAATATACAAATTTTATAAATTTTGTTTAAAATATATAAATGATACCATTCTGGTAAAAAATCATAACTACAAAATGAATTGCGCAATCTTTGTCTTTAAATTGGCTAAATTAAAGTAAATGATGGTAGTATTCTACGGTAAATTCTACAGACAGCAAGTGTAATAGTACTGTACGCTTACATAAGGTAAATTGACAAAATGAACGGACGGATAGCTTTACGGCAAATAAAGGAGGCCAGAGGCCAGTCGTGGCAAGGGGGCACAAAGTATGATTGTAAACACGACTGGTTGTGGGTTCGATCTCCACTCGAGGAAATGAAATATTTATTGAAATTTATATCTCCATTTCTTCGGTGTCAATGCAAAAGCGCGGCCTTGAGTTCCGCCGTTCAGCACGCATTACCTCTAGAATTCAACGGATAGTGGAGAACGGAGTATTAACATTAGGTTTCCTCTATCTATCCTGCTGTGTGCGGCATATAGCGAGAAGCTGTATCAGTAATATACATAATAATTATAATAGTGCCGTAGATAACTTTATCTAAGGTTAATTGTGTAGCGACTTTTACAAACGTGTTAGAGATCTTTAGGGGGACTCGAGGCGATCTTCAGGAGAAATCGTCTCGAAATACTTTTCGTGATCTGATAGTATTTGTACAAATAATGAAAGAAGTAACTTTAGTTAAACGCCTCTGGCTCACTAAGACGCAATTTGCTACAGCCGGCGTCGCTTCTAGTCGTCAATTTTACTTCTACTGAAGTACCTAACACGTCTAGATTACTAACTAGAGTATAAAAAAATCCATTTTCTTTTAATGCGAGCTTAATCATGGGTTATTTTGTATAACAGCTCGTAGGCAGGGGCACAAAGTATAAAATTGACTGGTTGTGGGTTCGATCCCCACTCGAGGAAATAAATTATATTTGTTTATTTACATTTGTATTTTTATGTCTTCGCTCTGGTGTTGAGGTAAAGGGCGGCGTTGAGTTCCGCCACTACACACAATGCGTCCAGAACTCAGCAGAAAGTATGGAACTGGACTTAACTCTAGGTTTCCTCTACCTACCCTGCTGTGTGCGGGATACAGCGTGAAGCTGATTTATTTATTTAGTTTTGTATTTGTAGAGTTATACCATAATATAAATATGTAGAATTTATGCCATGATATAGGTACATACATATGTTTGATAAACTACCGCACTGTTTACATTTAAACACTCTGCATCCGTTCTACTTCTACGTAGTTTCGTAGCGCTTTTAGAATCCAGTTATGAAATTATTATTATTGCTATTAAAATGTTCAACAAATTCAATTCTAGATACTGTTTGAGGAATACACTCAGATAATGTAAAATTTTTAAATTAAAGCTATAATTAGTTATTATTACGCTAAAAAAGAAAAGATTTATATATTATTTGACCTTTTTTAGGGTTTCGTACCTCAAAAAGGAACCACCATAGGATCACGTCATCTGCCAGGACTATTTATCTTGAGATCGCGTGGATATATATATTAAAATGACAGTTTTATCAAACATTCAAATCTATAAACCCTAGAAGTATAAAAGAAATTAAGCTTTTAAGTCAACGTAATCAAAAGATACGAGCATTTTTTGATGCCTAATCAAAACCTATAGCGTACTTCCCGTGGACATAAAATTTGCCATGTAAATAAATATTGAAAAACAAACTGAAAAGTAAAAATTCTTGATATTTCATTGCAAAATCTATAAAAAATTTTAAAAACTTATTATAATATTTTTCATCAAAATGATGATGATACTTCCTGTTGACTAACAATCCTGAGGCAATTTCAAGACTACTGAAGCCTGTGTGGGCGAGTCCAGTTTTTATTATTTTAATAATTCACCTATGGAATGGGAGGTTAAGGCCGTCTTGGTGCAGGGGCACAAGCGTGTGGCTGTGAAATGAATTATTATTAATGAACATTTTCATTTCTTCGCTCTGGTAACACGGCAAAGTCCGGCGTTGTTTTCCGTAATCAATGCACGCAATGCCTTGATAATTCGACGAAAAATGAAGAACTGAGCGTCTTAACACTAGGTTGCCTCTTTCCGCTGAATTCTGGAGTCATTGCTTCCAGAGTGGGGGAACTCAACTTCGCGCTTTGCCTCAACACCAGAGTGACGAAATAAAAATAATATTAAATTTCCTCGAATGAGGATCGAACCCACAACCAGTCGGGTTTACGTTCACACTTAATGTCTCTGTGTCAAGACTGGCCTCTATAAAATAAAAACTTTTTATACTATATTCTTCATTTTACTATTATTCATTTATTCAGAAAGTACAAGGACGAGCTATTGTTGTGGGACTTAATACCCATTAAATTCATAATATAATATAACTTTTGTTCCTTGATATCACGAGGAATGACTCTGTGTTCTGTGGTATAAAGTGGCAAGTGTAGTGTTCTGACACTAAGTTCCGACACTGACAAAATAACAGTCATAAAAACAAAAAATAACAGTAATACATTGGATGACTGGAAGTACCTAGGTCATTATTTCAGTGCTACTTAAAAATGGTTGTATAGTAGACGCCTCATTTTTTTCCTAGAATTAGTTTTTACGTTTCTGCTCGTTAGAATTGCGCTCGTTAAAACAGTTGTCTCGTCACAACTGTCTCGTCAGTATTTTCCACTGTCACATAGGAGCAAAGGTTATTTATTTGTATATATACAGAATGTTTTTGACAGCACAACTTTAATTGAAACCACAGTTTTAACTACTATTTAAAAGCCTAATACAATATTTTTTTTTCCAAAAATGACAAAGTGATTTTTTCTAACAAAATAAATAATAAAAATATCGTTGTAAAATAAAACGCTATTTGTCAAGAACTACGCATGCAGACATAAACCTAGCAAATGGAAACCGCCGCATACGCCTCATTCCGAAATCCAGGCGTAGGTATTGGCAGCATAGTTCAAAGTTTTTTAACCTTTAGTAGTATTTTTGTGGTAGTATATGTTTACGTTATTGGTATCTAAACTGCGTTAAACGAAATACAGGTAATAAACATCGTGAAATGAAAAAAAAAAACTATATCTAAACTTTTGAGGTATCTTGAGTTATTTTAAATAATTTTAAATTAAATATTACTTTAAGTATGGGTTTAAAATAATTTACCCTATATGCTGTTCTCGTAAAAGAAGCGCTGACGCTTCATTCTGTATAAATATTATTATTAATAATAATTATTAGAAAAGAGTAGTTAAGAAGTATTTTGGAACCATAGTGAGCATAGTGTCGAGTCATTTCGCCCAACTCTTTCTATCGAATTCGAGGCACTGCGTGTTGAGTGGCGATGAAATGAAAATATTCATAAATAATAAATTATTCCTCAGTGTCGTGACGTGTCGTTGTGAATCGAACTCACAACCGTCACGTTACTGTCACACCTTTGTGGCCCCGCGCCAAACAAATAACTACAACTACTAACCCAACCCGTCTTAAAGGCCGGCAACGCACCTGTAGCTCCTCTAGGGTTGCACGGGGTCGTGGGCGGCGGTAATCACTTACCATCAGGTGACCCGCACGCTCGTTTGCCGTGTCTTTTCCATAAAAAAAAAAAAAAAATAACTACATAATGCACTGACATTTTCTCAAAAAGTATACGTAAGTATGTAAATTACACGATATTAAAGACGAAGACTGTCTTCATTAAATTTCTTTAATGATGAAATACATTTCGCTCGTAAGTTCAATATACATGTGAAACAAAAATCGTATCGTTGACTTTTTGTAGAGCTAATAATATTGATTATTTTTATCATGCAACGTACTGATATACATTTAACTACTTCTGCGGCGCGCGCGCTATATGCAATTCTCTGGCGTTCCTTATTATTGTTACTTTGTTATTTAGGGCTTACTAATACTTCCTTAATGTTATATACCCTGTAGCACTTCTAAAGAATGCAGCTTTAATACAAAAAAAGAGAGTAAATCGGACTAGTAGATCCAGAGATCTTAGCGTTTAAACAAACAAACAAACTCTTTTGCTTTATTATATTATTATAGACTAATATATGATTATAATTTCTACACTCAACGAACATTATATCAAATGATACCTGTATATATATATACTACATATGTGTATTGAGGCAGGTCGTAGCGCAGGGACAGAAAATGTGCCTGTAAACGCAACTGGTTGTATGTTCGATCCTCACTCGAGAAAATGAAATATTTATTTAAATTGATATTTATTTTTTTCGCTCTGGTGTTGACGCAAAGCACGGCGTTTAGTTATAACAAGAATAACAAACCAGTTCCGCCGAACTGTGCAGGATGCAGCGTGAATTTTTTTTTTCTATATTAAATATCTGTTTCCAAGTAAGTAGCTTTTAGGGAAATGGTTATTTGAAATAATTTTCGTTGATAAACTGATAGTACTCGTAGGCAAAAGCTATTTCAATTCGAACAAAATACCTTAACATGATTAATAAATAATTGTTAACTGTTCTTTACTTCGAGCTCCATGTGAGGGGTCATCGGAATGCATCTTTATCCGTTGTAATACTTTGTGCCATGTATTTATTTGATTGCATTATGTAAATATTAATGTAATTTAAATTTCGACGTTACCGAAGTATTCAATTAACTTTTATCTGTCACTGATTCTCATGAATATTGTAATTTTTTATATACGAACGAGCAAATATTATTTTAAATTTTGCTTACGCAGTAACGGCTCTTATTCCACAAACGCCGGTTTTGTTGAATTAGGATAACTTGGCTGAAATCGAGCAAACACGATCGTATATGCTGTGTCCTGCGTTAGAAAATTATAAAAAAAATCTTATCTGTTAATATGAGTAATACATCTACGTAAGGTTCAATATATTATAATATTTTGATGATTATTTATAATATTTTGAACGTGCCAGGTTTTAGGGTCGATTCCCACTCGAGGAAATGAAATATTTAATATATTCATTTCTTTGAAGCTAAAACAAAACAATTAATTTGTATTCATCGTGTACCGTATAGGTAGGCATACATACTGGTATATGAGAACGCCTATTTTGCATTTTGTAAATTACCGTAACGTCTTTATTGCTCTAATAACGTACAAAACGTTTGGCGGCGCGTATTATTTAGCACATAATACGTAGACTTAATTATAAAGCCAGAATGCTGTGAGACGAGTATTTAACTCGCGACGTGTTCGACGCGTTGGATTACGTATCCCGGTACACCGTATACGTTGAAGGTGACTAATTCAATTTCAAGCAACTGAATTGAATGTTAACGACGAGCCCAAATGAATATGAACCTGTACCGGGATCGCCGTCTATGAGAATATTTACATACTTTGTTGATTATTTCAATCATTCGCGTATTTTGTTTTATTTTACATTTACAATATATACGGCACGCTAGTTTTTTTCTTCTTCTTGATACCTGTTGAGATTACTAAACGTTATACCTATTAGATCCTTTTATTAGGTCATTAAATAGGAAATTGGTGTTCGGTATGGGAGAAACAAAAAGTTGAATATTTTTTAATATAATAAAAATATTTTTCTAATATAAACAAAGTGTGAATGTGTGTGAATCATTGCTATCTATGCACTTTTGTTATCTCATAGGATTCATTGATCCTTTTACTAAGAAAACCATTTGGATGGGAATCAATAAAATATTTGAAGACGGTTTGGACTGCCCCACCGGAGTCGATTTTATTCTCTTGCAAGTTATTCAAATTTCGATAAAAATCTGTTAGTGCAAGGTTCGGGGAGTATAGTGGATGTCTTAGATATTCCAATTGAAATTCTTCTAATTTGACAGACGTCTTACATGGAGAAAGCACATTTTTACTAAAAGAAAAGCTCTATTTTTTTTATGGAAAAGACACGGCAACCGAGCGTGCGGGTCACCTGATGGTAAGTGATTACCGCCGCCCACGACCCCGTGCAGCACCAGAGGAGTACAGGTGCGTTGCCGGCCTTTAAGATTGGTTGGGCGCCGGGGCCCGGCATTACCTGATGCGAAACGCAGTGGCATAAAGCCACTACTTCACGCCGGTTTTAAATGCCGGGGGTGGTAATGATCCGGTCGAGTCTGCCCATGCCATGGCAACACGCCATTGCTGGCGACGTGACTCTACCACACGTACTTTAGTTGCCTCTTACGACACCACCAGTACCAGGACAATCCTGTTCTAGGCCGGGATCACACGGCACAAAACACAATGCACAATTCCGAAAGCTTTGTTGGCTATTGTCACGGAAATCGAAACTCTCATTATATAACAAACTTCTCCTGTACAAAGCTATTTTTAAACCTAGGTGGTCTTATGGAGCGGAAGTTCGGGGACCTGCAAGCAACTCAAACTAAGACATAATCCAACGCTTTCAAAAAATCAAAAATTCTTCGCATAATAACGAATGCCCCTTGGTATGTCACTAACACTCAGCTACATCGAGATCTAGGGATACCCACAGTGAGAGTAGAAATTACCAATAAACATAAGTCATACTCTCGTCGCATACAATAACACCCCAACGTGCTAGCCCGGAAATTAATGAACCCAGTATTTGAAAGATCATTCAAAAGACTTAAACGGAGAACCCCACAGGATCTTCTTCGGTCATAAAAAAGGATTTCTTAGGAGACCATTAAATAATGTGTTTATGCCAATGAGCGTATACCACCAATGTCATTAAGCTCCTAACCACCAGCTAAATGCCCAGATGAGGCAGTCGCAGGTGCCTTTGACGTTCAAAAAAGAAAAACTTTTCCAACATGGTTTGTAATTGCTAACAATAGACGTCTGCCTTAATCGTCTGACCAGATTTGAGAAGACTATAATGAACGACAATGGCACTAGTCCTCCAAATACTTACAAGTCACTTTTTTAGGTCTTGTTATCTTAGGACAGAATTTGTCTAGTTTCTCGTGTTCCAGTCATAAGCACGAAAATATTGTAGAGATTTCACTATTCACTACAGGTTTCACACCATATCATTTGAAACCCTTCATTATAGTGCAGGTTAAGTAATGTAACGCAGCAGGTAACGCGCGTTTGCCAGTTTGCTTTACTTAATTCGTAAGGTACCCAACCTTCAAGCTTTTTAATATTCCCAATTTGCTTCATGTGGATTAAAATAGTTTTATCACTAACATCGCAGCCTCCAGCTATATCGGACGTGGCTTGCGAGGGATCCGCTTCCACAACAGCCGTTAATTCCTTATTATCAACTTGGATCTCCGGTCGCCTACTTGTTCTGTGGGTCGAAATATCCAGATGGAAAACATTGGAACCAAAAACGCATTGTGTTGTGACAACATCGCCAAACACATCATTGAACCTTTGAGTCGTTTCTGCAGCAATCGTACTCATAAATAATGCGACATTTCAAGTTTTCCATTTTGTAGACTGAGTGACAAATACAGAAAAATACAGGAGAAAAAAAATATTAATTTCGGTTAACGGAATCCAAATACATATGTTATTTACACATGTGTTTCGCCGTATATTTACATATTGTGAATTTAGAATTCTTGACCTAAGAGGAGAAATGATTAAAGTGACCAGAACGACAGAACGCCAATTTCATATGTAATATATATCCAATCTAATATTTACAAGATCAGTCGTAAAGCTGTGGTACAAGCGTGTGACTTTAACCGCAACAGAAATGAAATGTTTAATTATTTCATGTTTTCGCTTTTGTATTGAGGCAAAGCGCGGCGTTGAGTTCCACCACTCAAATCGAAATGCCTCCAGAATTCAGCGGAAAGCGGGGAGCGGGAAGTGTCTTCTATACATTTCTTCCCTTTTATTGGATAGTGTTTATTCTATAATAACTTTAAATAGTGGCTTTAAATAAATCAACATATGGTAGATAAGTAAGTGAATTGCTATTTGTCAGTGCTTCGTAGTAATATTTAATTCTTTTAAATAAATTCTATTCTTAACAATTCTTTTGATTCTCAAATATATTTTTAAATCTACTAAGAGTTACTCTATTATACTTATTTTGTTAAAAAGTAAAATTCCCTTTTTCTAAGAATTACATTCCGTCACGAAAGCATCAAATGTAAAGTAGCTATTAGTTAACCATAAAACGTAACAAGCTATTATTATTTTCTTAATTTAATATTCATATAGGCACATTTGTATAGATTGTTTTGTCTTTAACCCTCGCGGGGCTTATATGCATATGTAGACAGGACAAGGGACGGCGGCTTTAACGAATTTTACCCTATCAAATATCGAAGATGATATGGATTAATCCCTAAAAAAAATTTTAATTAGGTATACAGCCATGTTGTGTAATATTCATGAATTTGATGAGAAAGCTTGGACTGTAGTGTAATCTAGTTAATTACACGTTTTAATTAACAATAAAGTAAACGTATAGTTTTTTTTAAATAACAATATAAAAAGTCTACTCTATAAAGTGTAGAGGTTATTAATATAAATAACATCTAAAATTTGATTGAAATTAATTTAAAAATATAAAGCATAGTCCTACTAATATTTAAATTATGTTATTATTATTTTTATTTATTTACCCTTATATCATTTACACTTGAATGTGAGAAAAGTAGATTTATAAAGATAGTTCAGTAATACATCCCTTTGTAATCTACTTATGCGTATATGAAAACCACTCGAGAAAATATTAAAGGCTCTGGGATTTCGGTATAAGGAGCAAGAAAAGAGTACTACGAAGCATAATAAAATCCTTTCGAATAAATGCTTACGTCATTTCCTCGAATGGACTTGATCTCCATTTCATATAGTAAGTAATGTTATAAATTTAATCATTATATTGTGTTAGTATTCCTTATTACTTGGCCCGATGATACTTATATACATATATATTAAGCGTTAGTAGCTCAAAAGTTTTGCAACTAAATAGGGTAATGCACGTTCTTTTTTGCCCTGTATGCCTAAAATATATACAATTAACCTTTTGTAGTGAACGAAAGTCCTAATTATCCTTAAAAAAATAAAAAAGACGACGCATACCTATACGTAAATGGAGAATCTAAGTATCTTAATTTCCTATATATGTAAATATATTTGAAGTTCGTAAAACTCATGATCAAAATTTTTGCTTAATAACCATTTTAACAATTTTAATATATAATACACATACAATAAATAACTGGTATTCGATAATTTCATATGGCAAATTGTATGCTTTTGCTGATTATAGATAATTATATTTTATTGACGCTGTCGTTGTCACATGTTCAATATCCACTAGAGAGAATTAATTATTATTTAAATTTTCCCGTTTGAAGACAAAGTGCGGTGTTTTCCGCAACTTAATACGAGATATCTCGGAAATTGTGTCGAAATCCCTACCTACTCCTATACACGGGATACAGCGCGAAGTCAAAGATAATATAAAGAATGTAAATTGGCGAGGTTGCTATTAAACTTTTAATGCCATTTGAACCATTTTAAATAAAATCAGCTTCACACTGTATCCCGCACACAGCAGAGTAGGCAGAGGGAACCTAGTGTTAAGACACTCCATTACTCACTTTCCACTGAGTTCTGGAGGCATGTTGTGAGGCGGAACTCAACGTCGCTCTTTGCCTCGATACCAGAGTGAAGTAAATAAAAATATAAATCGAACCCACAACCAGTCGATTTTACAGTCACTCTTTATGCCCCTGTGCCACGACTGGCCTCAACCATTGTAGAGAAAGTATAATAAAATCTACAATATAATGAGACAGCTAACAGCCTTTTATCCTTTTAATCTATACCTAGATATCGGTATAAAATCTATCTTTAATTATCTTTACTGTCTTGGTTTAAATTAAAAACAAAGCTCATGTCTAAATTTGAAAGAAAACAGTCCATTGATAGCGTTGTAAATATTGCCCCCACGAATTGTTTCGTGAAACAAAAGGCAGTTGAGCTTCATTATCCCTTGTCTGCTAGTTTGTATATCTGAGCGAGTAGAGCTATAGATTTACAAATTTTTACCTTCACGTTCTATTTTCGAAGCATTACATGTTGGATGGCGGAACTCAACGCCGCGGTATTGCCTTGATACCGGAGCGATAATACAAAATATTATTAAATGATAATTCATTTCCCCGTGACCGTATAGTCACTCGTGATGTGATATTTGTTTTAAAGATAATACCTATAGTCCATATCTCACTTCATTATTTATCTCAAATAAAACACAAATGAAAAACGTAATGATGCTTAAAATGCAATAATATAAATTATGAAAATTTTAAACGACAATTATGAACGACTATGTGGAAAAATTTTATACCAATAATATTATACTCCGATATTAGCTATATACATTTCTAAGGAAAGCATATAAATTTTTGTCTGTTTAGAAACATTTTTTGACGGTGCACATTCGCATGGTAGGCAGAGGGAACCTAGGAACCTTGTTGGGAACTTCACTCTCAATACCTCTCAGATAAAGATTTGTTCCCCACCTCAGATAAGGATTTGTTCCCCATTTTCTATCGAATTCTGGAGACATTGAGTGTTGAGTGGCGGAACTCAACACCGCACGTTACCAGAGCGAGGAAATGAAAATATTACATATGTCACTTCCTCACGTGGAAATCGAAACCAAAACCAGTCATGTTTACGCTTGTGCTTCTGTGCCACGACTGGCGTTTATTACATTTTTTTTGTTTTCATATATAATGCTTTTAGCGTACAGTCACTGCTCACTATACGAATAAATTATATATCTATATAAAAATATATATATTAAACGTCTTAACATAAGTGTGCTGACCAAGAAAAAAAAATGGACACGAGATATATTTATTTTCAGCTTGACATTACATTCTCTCTGCCTACCTGAATATATGAATTCATCAAAGATTATTGCCATTTTTATTTCTAATATTTTTTTTAATTAAAAGAAATTAAACTTATTTTATTTTAAATGAATTAAATAATATAATCATAGTAAAATGAAATTCATTATTAATATATGTTCTGCTAAAGTACGATAGTTTGTATTTGAGTATGAAGTAGCGGCCGAGACGTAAAGTGGCCTCCTCTGTCGGTCTTGCGCTAGACCCCGGTAGTCTTGATTATATCATAACTGAGTGCTTCCGCTGATATAAGTGAACTCCATTAAATGGAGTGGCGGAAAATTAATACAATTTATAGGTGAAAACTTTATGGTTGAGAATATATGAAAATTCTTGCAAAGCTATTAACCTCCTTTAGAATATTATTATAAAGAATAAAATAAACAAAAATACTTGTACGTATGTATATATTTTCAAATTTATTTGATTTATAAGTTTAAAAACCACGAAATATTATGTACGTTTAAATTTATTGTTATCTTATAATTTAGGCCAGTCGTGGCGCAGGGACTCAAAGTGTGATTTACAGTCACATCGACTGGCTGTGGGTCCGATCCCCACTCGAGGAGATGAAATATTTATTTAAATTCTGGTGTCGAGTAAAGCTCGGCGTTGAGTTCCACTCAACAGGCAATGCCTCCAGTATTCGGCGGAAGGTGGGGAACGGAGTGTCTTAACACTAAGTTCCCTATGCCTGCCCTGCTATGTGCGAGAAACAGCGTGAAGCTGTTTTAAATGAAACTATTTTAACCGGATTTATCGCGTATATTTTGTAAAGTGTTCGAAACGTCGGGTTTCCAAAAATGTATAAAATTACAAAATATACGCGATTAAAATTGTTTCATTTAAAATGTGTAATAATCGTGAAAATCAAAGAACTTATTAGCGTGAAGCTAATTTATTTATTTTTAAACAGTTTTGTTTACCTTGGCCAGTTTGTTTGGGTCAAATTTAGTAATTAGAATTTTACACCCTTCCTGACACCAAAATAAAAAAAATATGCCTGTAAATCCAAAATGGCCGCCGATACAAAATCGCGAATTACATATTACTCCACAACAACCTCTTTATGGGTATCAAAGGGCTTTATTGGTAGATTAGAGGTCATTATAAAAAAATAAATTTAAGATGGCCGCCGCGACAAAATGGCGGATTACATATTTTACAAAACTATCTCAATATAGGTGTCTAATGATAGGGCTTGATTAGTAGAAAAGAGCTCATTCTGAAGTATCATCTAGCAACAAATCTAAAAACTTGAAAATATATTAAATAAAAAAATATTTTTTTGTTAAACGGTTTTATTAATAACAATAAGAAATAATAAGTGCTACAGGAATAAGTAAGATGAAACAGCTAGACACTGATTTACATAAGCTTCGTAGTGTGTCCCGACACAGCATCAATAGACTAAGTAACGAGTGAATTTCATTGAAGCTAACAATTCACCGTTCCAAGAAATTCCGAAATCGGATTGGAACGTTTGGGATTGCTAGCTATCTATAAAATCGAAACGGTCGCTGCTTTACTATCCCCGGCTATTAATTTTCATAGATGGAAATTGTCATTCCGAAGAAGGGCCGTTCATGATATGAAAAGCAGGTGGATCGATCTCTTGTGCTTAGAATACTAAATGTCTCGTTATCGTCTCATTCTCGGCGGCGACGAGGCCCGAAGGTTAAATTATCTCTCCAATTTACCTTTCGGATTTTTAGACGATCCTTATTTTAAAATTTACCACCGTTTTATTTTCGTGTCGTAAAATTAGGAGACAACGTGGTGGATGTGATATTCCTTGAAAAAATCATTTTACGAGTGAATAGGGCAATTTGGCATTGAGACCTTTTTCATTTTATTCACGGGTAGGCCAATTAATGTTTCAGGTTAAGCTACAAGTCAATTAGTTTTAATATAATGATGTTGCCATTTAATATTAATGTAAATACTTAAATTAGTAAAATATAAAATTTGAATCATAATTAATTTATATTTATGTTTTGAATTTTTTTACAGAAACATCAAAAAACTTACATACAATGTCACTTCCAAGAACCACGGACTACTATGAACTATTTTTTTTATATAAAAAAAATTATATGTGTAAGCATAATTACCATGATCTATAAAACATATAAAACTTTTGCGTAACTGAGTGGCTAACAAACAAGGTATGAAAAAGACTAGTTAGTGACTAGTGTAATTTTTATATTTTTCAAATATTACATCAAAGAATAAATAATTCAATTTGTTTCTAATTAATTTCTTCGCCCTGGTAACAAGGCAACGCGCGGCGTTCAGTACCGCCACTCACAACGCAATACCTCCAGAATTTTTCGTAAAGTGGGGAACAGAGTACCTTATTACTAGGTTCCCTCTGCCCAGTCTGCTATGAGCGGGATATAGCGTAAAGCTAAGATAAATCATTTCAAAATTTAAATAAGTTATATTAACTAATTAGCTTTGATGGTAGTAGTTTTTATATAGTACATATAAGTTTTTACCAGGTTAAAATTTTCAACGAATAATGGGGGACGAGCGAAACAAACGTCCCAGTAGTCGTCCATTTCCGAACACACTTAACTGGAATTAGCATATAAACTAGTATGATAATGCTGCCAGTATGTCGAATATAGTTTAACATAGCAATACTAAAAGCATAATATAGGATATTATTATAATTAAACGAAATTGTGTACTTCCGGTTTTATTGGTTGGCTTTATATGTGCCTGACTATAATTCCGTCCAAACGGAATGTACAGAAATTAACTGATATATATGCATGTGTATTTATTTTCATAATCTAAAATTTTCAATCGAAATTGAACCCAAAACCTGTCGCGTTTATACTCATACGTTTGTGCCCTTGCCACGACAGGCTTTTTTGTTCCGATTGGGTCCTGGACTAGTTTCCATAACATATTTAATATTATGTAAAAAAAGTAAAAATATTATTTTTATCCTGTTCCTTAATTTATAGAATAGCTTAAAATGAGGGTAGGGGAATAATCGATTGCTCTGTACCCGGTAATGGAGGTGAAACTTGAGCAAACTCTCGTTTCCGTAGCCATTTGTCAAACAAAAAATATCGCCCAAGTTTTCAGGTCAAAAGTGTTACCAGACACGAGTTATAATAAATAACTGGTTATGGTTAGTCAGAAATTCTTTTTAATATTTTTGTATAACGTACATATGTTACATACAGTGAACTTTTCACTCGCTATATTCGTACTGTATTACCAAATGAAAAAAATGCTAAGATATTATTTCCATTTTTCTTTTATCTAACATCAGTAAATAAAGAGTATATATAAATAAATTTAATACAATATAATACGCTACTACAATATATAAGGTACTTATTTGTTATCAATAAAGATATGATAATACGAGTTGATATACTAAACTACTTAGATATTGATTGAAATTAATTTCAAAGCCATGATGCTTCAGGCTTATACGGAGCTGTCTCTTACATAAGTGTGTTATAATGAAAGTTGCTTTTGATGATCGACTAAGTTTAGTATAATGAGCTTCTTATAAAGTACTGTTATAATATATAGAATAAATATGACGTTACAATATAAGTGGCAGTTCAAACCCGGTTTCGCCCGCTTAAGCCTTATATATTATAGCCAAATATACAAAATATTTACGTATAGTTTTTGTGTGAAAGTGGAACAAACTAAACAACTCAAAATATTTGTCTCCTAGAAATTAATGCTTTTATTATGTAAGCTTTTCTCCCCAATTCAAGACACTAGCGGAGCTTAACGCCGCTTCCCGACTTGCCAAAGGAAGTAAGTGAAAATAATTTAAGCAAAAAAAAAAAAATTAGAAAAATTTATTTAATTAATTTCCCACTTTCCAAAAAATAATAATGTATTAGAAAGTAGCATTTTAACACTGTGTTCCCTCTGCCTATCCTGCTATGTGCGGGATACAGCGTGAAGCTGATAAAAAATAAAAAATAATTAAAAGTAGTACAACATAATCATGGGTTCAGAGTGGTAATATATGCGTGAACGACTACCTTTATTTTAATTAATTAAACACCTTGTTTATGTCTTTTATATAAGATGCTCACAATTATATTATTTTTCAATTCCATTTAACTTTATAATATTTTTTAAATTATATTGTAACAGTATGTACAATATAATTTAATAATTATGTATAATACAATCCACATATTTTAATATCATGTTAATCTAGAGTACTTCATGTATAGAGGTCCCGAGTGTCGTAATTGCCAAATTAACTAAGTATGTCGTGGCTGATTTCATCTCGCTGTGCGTTCGCGATACGTAGGCTACCACTTTGGTTCTACGGCTTGGTATATGATTAGTAGGTGTGTGATGCTATTTTATGTCCCAGCTCGGGTGTATTTAGTAGTGTCCGCCCGTCTTTTACGGGTGTTTGATGCTATTTTATGTCCTCAAACACTGGTGTATGTAGTAGTGTCCACCTATGATTCGAGACACGACTGTCGGGTGTGTGCCGTGTGTTTATTTAACATATCAGCTGCCTTGCGGTAGCGCATTCGATCCAACGACTTAAATTGATCTTACAAGTTCATCAACATCCCGAATCATCATTTTAATACAATTTTAATATAAACAAGCGTAACAAGTACCTTTAGAAAAAACACTCAAAAACGTCCCGGAGGGTTCAAAAAAGGCTTTTGTAGCCGCAGCTGGTAGGAATTCAGAGTATAGAAGCGGTGCCTTCAGCGGTTCTTCTTGTTATTATAACTATCAAGCAGTGATATGCAGGTGTTAAGTAGTGTATATATAGAATCAAAAACTAGTGAATAATTTCTGTCGGTAATTGATTATCAAATTCAATTAAAGTGAACAAGGAGCAAGCAACAGTTAAACTCAGGGAACTTCTCATACACCCACAAACACGTAAAGTAGGTAACCCAATTAACTTATACATTGCCCCCCTAATTGTTGTTCGCTTTACAATTATCATCCTTCGTTGTGTTGGCACAGACGTACTTTCAGATTTTCAATTTAATTAATGTTTCTTATAATTGCTCTAAGTCTTATTTTAATTAAATAACTGTTTTCGCGACAGCTCGCTTACGTGTTGTATAATTTGTTATATTATATAAATCACTTACCACATACGCACATACATACATGTGTAGATAGATATTTTCGTATACTTAATTAATACGCTACCACAGCAGCAAATATGGCGGAAAACCGAAAAAAGAAACTCTTGAAAACAAGTGTAGAGAATTTTTTTTATTGTTTGAATTTGAATTTTTATTATATGAATTCTTATACTACAAACTTATAGTCTGTATCTTTTGATATGGTATACATTTCTTTTCATTATATATGTTTCTTAAAAAATTTTTTTCAGAATAAATACTACCAAAACAACTAAATCAATAATTAAGAGCGCAGTTGTGCAATCATTTTTCTTTATACATTTATTTGTTTTCCATATTTTTTGGGAGAGTAGTCTATGGGATTGCACAGCTGTGTTCTATTTTATGGTTTAGTATGCTTCCTGTTGTATGTTTTCAAATGCTTTTATTTAGCTTCACGCACATAGCACGGTAGGCAGAGGGAACTTAATGTTAAGACACTTGTAACAATATTTAATATTATTTATAAATATCATTTGTAAGCACGCTATATCAACGCCCTAAATTTATTCGCTACAAATGTAATTGTGAAATTATTAGCCGCTTTGCCTCGACACCAGAGCGAAGAAATTAATGATGAAAATGAAAATGATAATTACATATACATCTACATTACATAATAAAAATCATAAATCAGCTCCACGCTGTATCCCGCACACATCACGGTAGGCAGAGGGAACCTAGTGTAAGACACTCCGTTCCCCACTTTCTGCCGAATTCTGGAGGCATTGAGTGTTATGTATATGTATAATAAGAAAACAATATTACTATTACTATCGAGCTTGTCAGTTGATGAAGCCGGAATCGAGCAGGACCATGACCGCGGGTGACTTTGTTTTACTTTTTAAAGTTAATTATAATCAAGTTTTTGATTATAAACTAAAACTAAATCTAATAATACTGAGACCAATCTACAACTCTTTTTTGTTGTCTATAGATATAAATATTTTGTAACAACTGAAAGTACAACCAAAGTTATTTGCAAACTAGTTTTAAATATAACTTTAAATATTAATACTTCAAAAATAGTTAGAAGAAAAGATATTATTTTTATAATATGATGGTGTGGGTTTTTTATAATTACAAAACGTTATTGGTTTGATGTCAAAATGATATATTAATTAAATAAAATCACACAATCCTCATTAGAAGCTTATTTAATTTAAAAGAATATCAAAATTTCCAATAAATAAGTAGTTTTGGAATTGACGTTTAATTCCACTGTTTGTGTAAATTGCACACTAGCAGATTGATTAGACGGAGGCTGGTAGTGCACACAACTACACACGTCTACTATCTCCGATTGATTAGCTCAACGTTTTGGTCCGTATATCAAGACTAGCTCGAGCCATAATTAAATGGTTTGCTTCAGCGATAATATTTTGTATATTTTATTTAGTTTCATATTTTATCCTGTATACAGCTGGGTACGCTAAGGGAATTAGTGTTAAGGTACATAATACAAAAAATATTTAATTTCCTCTAGTGGGAATCGAATTCACAACCTGTCGCAAATTCTGTTCGCAATCGCACGTTTTTGCCCCTGGTACGACTGGCCTCGATTTTTAATTTTATTTTATACAACAGTTTAATTGTCATTAAAAAAGGCTGAAACCACTGTTGGCAGTTGCTAAGTAACTTGATTTACACAGAAAAAATAAAAATCTTTTCCTAAAAGGACCAAGTAACTTTGAAAACCAGAAACAATAGATATGTTCTTACCCAGCAAGTACTGAAGTTAGTATAGACTTAAAATGTTTGGAATGATGGCATGACGCATATTTTGCGTCCGTCTTCTGCAACAAAAATGAAGGCGAGCTCGAGTCAGAGTCACTTCTTGAATAAAGACGCGAACTTTTATCCAATATTACTTGTAAGAGTATGAAATTCTAATTTTGATATTTTTTGTTATCTACTACACAAGCTATAACTCTGTTTTGTTTCAATATTACTAAATCTAATATGACTGCTATATTCATATACACATTTGTAAAATATATTTGTTGTATGTATCCTTTTCCAGGATTTCTTAGTTTTTCCAGGATTATTTCGTATTAATATTAAGCTTATAAGATGACGATATAGTTATATTTGTTATAGTTTCAATCAATCAATAGTCATTTTATTATTTTACAAACTTAGCTTAATATTATTCATAAGTCAAACATTATATTGTAAGAATGTCATAAATACCTGTTATCCAGATATTATACAAATATTATGTCAATGTGAAATAGGATTACTAAATTTTTTTTTGATATGAGCCTTATTATCTTTACGAAGTAAACATAATAAAAATGCGTACTATGCATATTTTCTTTTCATATTTATTTAGTATTTTGCAATGGTCTGTAACCGTGATGATAGCGATTGGACGCTCATTTGAATAAAGAGCACTCTATCTGTTCAAACTCGCAATCACAGTCAGCTTACACTTTATTCAAATTAAAATTATTTATATATTCTGAATAAAAGTTGTCAAAGTTTATCTGTTTATCTGTTATTAATTTATTTTACATCATGTGTTTATTCCCGTGAATTTGGATTTGGAGAGAAATCTCTATTTCTCACTTTTTGTCCAACTTTCAACCCAATTAATACTCCTGGTATTGTCTTACCAATTTGTAAATAATGAAAATTATATATAAGTGCCTCTCAAGTACGCCACGATGGTATAAAATAAAATAAAAGATGTATATAGTTATTCGTAGTAACCAAACGTAGTGGGTAAGTGAGCGCACTCCTTGTATCTCAAGATCTCAGCGCGGAGGTAGAGTATTCGTTTGGCCAATTGAAAGTGCCAATGTGAAAATATAACAATGTTATGTCAACGCGCTCCACGTTTTCTTTTTTAATAACAATACTTGCTTGAACCCTTTCTGCTGTTCAAATCAAGACTTTTTGAACTTTTAGAAAACTATGTTACTTGTGAAATCGTGATTTACTAGCAAATAAGTAGATTAATTTAATTCATATTTATAAAACACATATAAATATGAATTAACGGATGTCTGTGAGCGTAATTTGTGATTATGCTTAGTACTTTGGACTCTGATTCTGGATTTTTAATTAAAACTCTGGCTTCTCGGGGAAAGCATGTGTGGGTAAGTGGGCGCATACGGGCACTTGTCCCTAGTTTTATGAAATATTTAAAAATTATATACTAACTAACTAACTAATTTTATTAACTTACTTACTAACTTCTAACTTTATTTATCTTTTTATACTTTAGTACAATTTTCTTATGACGGACCAATTACATATTAAAAAGATAGGAAAGTACGCCTATTATGGAAGTAACAATAATTGTCAAAATTTATATCAATATAAATAACAATTTTAGTTTAAGATTACTTTGCTACATACGCATTCCTGCGACTTTCGTTTGTTTTTTTAATGTTTCCTAATAAAACAAGAAACATACAGGTTTTCTTTTATTTTGATTTATCGATTAATAAAACTTTTATTCCTTTAATTCCACTGTTCTATTGGTCAGTGGGACTCAAGAGATAAAAGTGCGCCCACTTAATCCCAACTATTCTATTCGTTATAGATATAACTATCGCTATAGATAGATATCTATCTATACATTTTATCTTACAAAAATAGATTTATTAAAACAATTCAAAAAACAGACGCCGAATATTCAAATCATTTAAAAATAAAACCGCTTACCAATTTTTCTAACACAAATAATATTGGAAACAGCGACGGAATAGTTGAAAATGGAGCGAACGGTTGAAAGTTAAAAATATTGTAACATGTATGACTATTGCGCACATTTTAAACGACACACCTATAAAAATGAAATAGATACATAAAATAACAATTGTTTGGAAAGCGTTAACTTGAAACATTAGATATTTTATATAAAAAAATATGTATATCGGTACTGTTAAACCTTTTAGATGGATTGAGGGATGCACGCCGCATTCGAATTAAAATCAGGGGCAACAATACACGGGGCAGATGGTCTCGGGTGTTGTGTTTTATATCCATTATCCGGTATATCCTGTACCCACTTTTAAACCATTTCATCTTGCGCCCGAGCGGGTCAGTGTAATTCATTACCTATTGTGCGGATATTTCATTTATCACGGTGAATTCAATTTACAGAACAATTAATCATTCCACAATACCTACTTGTCTACGGCGTTACGGCGTTACGGCGGACTGCTGCCGGCGCGGGGATTAGTACAATTAAAAATGTCGTTTAAGGGTAAATTAAATAGCATATGACTTAGCAGTTTTAAATATAAAAAAATAAAATGGATATTTTATAGTAAAAATTATTTACAAAATTAACGCATCAACAAATTTATCATGGATGTATATTTAGCAAAATATAATTTGGTTAATTAAAAAAAAAATTGTAGATATAATAAAAGATACAGGCGTGTCACAGTCTTAACAGGAAAGGTTGTGGGTTCGATCTCCTTTCTAGAAAATGAAATATTTTAATATTTTCATTTCATCGCTTTGGTGTCGAGGCAAAGCGCAAAACGGTAAAGCGTTGCGTGTTGAGTGCTATGTAGTTCCGCCATTCAACACGCAATAGTTTCAGAATAATTAGAGGGTAGTTATAGGTTTGCTTTGCCTACTCTACTGTGTGCGAGATACAGCGTGAAGTTGAAATATATATATATATATATATATAAATGAAATCTCGGAAATTTCAGTTTGTTACATTCCGCAACACTTGGTTCAAGAAAGCTATGAAACATATAATAGATTTTTTTTTAAATTACGCGAGTTTATTAATTATCCTAGAGAAAAAAATAACAATTAATAAAGGTTTCTCTAGCTCCTTCATAAAGAATAATCGTGGCTGAAATTATTCAGTAGATTTGTCGAGTACTACAACACCACAGTCCTGTTTTGCTCGAGCTTTTTGTGTTGATATCTTTATTTAATTCTGTATTGAAGTAAAATTTATTCTATTTCAATAAAGAAATAATAAAAAAATAGGCAAGTATCATTAAATCCACAAACAAATGCTGGACAGAAAAAAAGACGCGAAAGAAAATGTTTATTTACCCTGTTTTCCATTTAACCATAGTTAAATCAATAGAATTTTAATTATTTGTATTATTGTTCGTTTCATCGAGAATCTTTTATAATAAATTATTATAAATACGGGGCCCTATTAATACATTAGTGTGTCAAGTCCGCCGTTATTTCATCGATCGTCAGAAGGAAAGTTCACTTTATTAAATGGAATACAGAATATCTAAAAAAAGTATATATTTGTAGTTATTGAGGCCGTCTTGGCGTAGCGATACAGCCTCTAACTGTAACTACACGCGGTGGTTTTGGATTTAATGCTCACTTGGGGGAATTAATAATTTTCGCCCTCAACTCTCAATGTCTCGCAAATTGGGAGGTTAGTGGGAACCGCAGTGTCTTAAGATCTTAACATTAGGTTTCCTACTCTAAGCGGCATACAGAGTGAAACTGAAAAAAAAAATCATACATAAGAATACTTGTCTTATTGTTATGAGAGACTTTCGTAAATTGATTCCATTGTGCAATAATATTATACATTTTTAATCTTTGACTAATTCATTACAAAAGAACTTTGAAAACATAATATCTTGCAAGTGCAAGTGATTTTATACCAGCTTCCCTATATGTTTTAGGTAGAGACGCCAAGACACTTTGCCTGATTTTTGCCCAAACTCGAGACAATGATTTTTTTTGATAAAGTGGCTAAGTTCAAAATCGTACTATATCTGGCAACATTTTAAAATAATAACAATTCCTTTGAGCGAAAATGTACATAACAACATGTTATACTCTACCACGGATCCAAATTAAAAATGAAAATAGATTTTTCATTATCTATATCTAGGTTAATTCATCCTTTGAAGAAAGAACGATCTTTAGAGAAATTTAAAGAAGAACATTAAAGTAACAATGAAACATATCTACACGCTGTATCTCGCACATAGCATGGTAGGCAGACGGAACCTGGCAACCTAGTGTTTAGACTCTCGTTTTCACTAAGATACTTTTGTTTTCCACTTTCCGATGAGTTCTTGAGGCATTGCGTGTCGAGTGGTGGAACTGAACGCCGCAACCTCATTATCTGCTTATTTCAAAATCACAATTGTATATTACCCGGCATATTTATATAGGTAGTGTAACGTTTGGTGAGGCAGAGAGAATTATTAACATTCCAGGAGTATCTGTCCAATATTAATCAAATATTCACAGCAGCGTCGTATACAATTACTAGAATGTTATGATGGAGTATGATCCTGCATAACTGGAGGTGATCTAAAGCTTCGACTGGTTCTAGCAATGTTATTGTATATAATACAATCACACATATATATATATATATATATATATATATATATATATATATATATATATATATATATATATATATATATATATATATATATATATAAAAGAGCGCTGCCTTTTCCAACCTGTATATATGTCACCGCGATCAAGTTGCAATGCGATTATTATGAGTTTAATTAACTCTTTTTAATTAAGAAATATTTGATGATCTTTTTAAATATTGCTTTGAATTTATAAACAAAATAAAATTGATTGAAGTACTGTGCATATTAAAGGAATGCTTGTTTAATGGTCAATATATCGTAGAAATTGGATATACGTGTTTACCTACCCGACGTCGTGCCACTATATTCCTATACAATTCTTATTCATTCTACCCTACAACTTATTTGTTGGCGATCGTATAAAAGACCGCCCGGCCATTGTACGGGTAGTCTTGGCTCTGGTGTGGTTCGGAACACTACTCGTGCTCTGCCACTGGAATATTTGGACAATTAATTATTTGATTATTTAATTGATATTTTTATTATAAATTATAAATATTAATTTCTTGGACGACAATAGATATCAATTGCGAACAGAGAAATAGGTCAGTAGAAAATCTATAAAACAAAACAAAATTAAAACAACTATGAAAACTACAACAATAAGAAAAATAAACAATTATCAAAATTAAAACAACCACTCCATGCATGTTTTACTCCAGACCACCCAATATTCGTAGTATTAGCCAAACGATAAAATGTTTGTATTTAATTGTTTAATACTGATTTTATTTATATATATTTTAAAGCACACTGAAGCTTTTAACACGTCCGCACGTCAACTAAAGTTGGACCATACTAAAATCAAATAAGAACACAACGCGTTTTGTGCTCTTATTTCTCGAGCAGTTTTTTTACACAGTAATTCTTAATGTATTGTATGATCAAAGGTATATGGCTATGAAAAAAAAGAACCAGTGAATTGTTGTTGCTGGCTGTGAAGTGACAGGAGCAAACATATTATAATTCAAGTTTAATATCGAATAATATATTATATACATATGCACGAACGCTTTTAACAAAACGCGCTATATTAAGCGTCAAGCTCAGCTTAGCTCTCATAGTAGCAGAAGCAATCAACGGACTTGAACAAACAACGAAGTCAAAGACTTGTTTGCGATTTAATATAACCCCAAAAATTTTAAAATGTTGTTTTTTTTATTACAATTCTAATTCAAAACAATCAAATATCACATAGTAGAGAATGGAGTGTCGTGACACTAGATTCTCTCTGCCTACCCGGCTATATTCGGAGTATATGTAAAATATATAACATTCTTAATTTAAACATGATATTAAATTATGACTATATGTACATTTGACAAAGACCAACAATACGAACAAAAGTTATCTATTTTTTAATCATTATAATAATTTATTTCTTTAGTGAATAAAAAAGTTGAACTCTTATTTAATGGAGTTTCCTTGTATCAGCGGAAGCACTCAATTACATTATAATCACCACCAGCCACAGACTCGAGACCCGGTTTCATCTTGTCTTATGAGCAGTATTTTAATGTTCGTCTCATTAGAATTTTGTATGTAAATTATCATATAAATATATGATGGTGTACATTATACCTTGTGCCAATATGTGTTATATTAAAAAAGTGTAATTTTATAAATATGTATGTAAGATTATAGTCTTTGCTTACAATAAAAAACAAATTACCGAAACAAAACATGTATCTTCTATCAAGCTTTGGATATAAAATATATGAATGCCAACTAAGCAGCTGCTTCCACACTGTCACATTTCACTCTGTAAGAACTTTTAGTTCCTAACATTTATTCAACCAAACAAAATCTTTATCCTTATAGTATGTTCTCATATAAACATATTCAGTTTGCGTAAATGGATATGGATATTTATAATTGTAACTACAGATGAAGCAGAAACTTTTTTTTTATTTATATTCTATCTTTATGTATAAAAATAACACGATAAATGGTTGTTGGCTCATATTATGAATTTAAATCAACTATAATGCACGAAAATTAGGTGTTCATACCAACAGTATAACAGAGGATGACATGGTGAAACAATTCCAAAGTTATAACACGCTTTTGCCCATAGTCTCATCCAACTGAAACTTACTTGTCCCCCACATGAATAATCATCTCGATAGAAATACAATTTTAAACTTCAATATATTATAATACATTCTAAGTACAATAATATTATGTTATTTATGAAAGTTTATAATGTCGTTTCAATAAAGTTATTAATTCAGATCAACAAATGTATCCCGCATAGAGCCTGGGACCTGGGAACCTGGGAGCTTAGTGTTAAGGCACTCCGTTCCCACATTAAGATATTCTCGTTTTTCACTTACCGCCGAGATTTGCAGGCATTGCGTGTTGAGTGGCAGAACCCAACCCTGCGTTTTGACTAGTTACCTAGGCGAAGAAATGATAATAATAATTTATTCTTCCGAGTGGTAATCGAACGTTTATCACAGTCACACGCTTGAGCCACTGCGTCACAACAGCCTAAATTAAACAATACAAACAATTACAATTCATTTAAAGGTTTTAAATGAATTGTAGCGTATAAGTTATTCTGACGTATGTATAAGCTATATATATTATACTGTAATCCGTTTAGAAGTTTTTTTGCGAATTTGGAATAAACATCCACCCTCACGATAATCTTTAAATTGTATTCACTAGTTGTCTAGTATATATTAATATTATAAAACTGAGGAGTTTGTTTTAGTTGAACGCGTTAATCGTACGAACTGCTGGTCTGATTTAAAAAATATCTTTTTGTTTTTAAGTCTATTTTTGTTAATAAATTCGATGTAAACCCACTATATTTGCAGGAACAGTCAAAATTTACAAAGCGCATCCATCACCTTCGGTCGAAGCGAAAATTATTAAGCCCTATATTCCTGTAGTTATTTTTACTTTTAAAAATACTTTGTGTGTTGTGTATGATATTTATATCTTTTGTAAGTTATAAAGATGTAAATGGCTAATTTCGTTAAAACAAAAAGCATACATATTCCCTATTCAAATATATCTACATCTAGAATGTTCAGTTCATATTACCTATACTACTATCGGCTAGCGGTGCCGTACGATACGGTACCCATTGTATTTCCCAAAAGTAAAAATTTACTGATCAAAAATGTATTAGAGAATCTTTAACAAGAATATATATATAAAATAAGCAGGACTGGACGAAGTGGCGAGCATTAGGGGTGGGTGGCCTATGCCCAGCATTGGACTTTGAAAGGCTGCTTTATGAATGAATGGATATAAAATTCTGAACACTGAAAAAAAATCAGGTTATGGGATAAAATATACATAAATTTTCTATTTTATAGTTAGAATAGTATGCACATTTCAATGCGACCTATTTCTTTTGCCTAAGAATAGCGTCAATAGTAGGTAATAAAATGTTTCACCTTAGAGAAACTTTCAGGCTTTTATATTTGCAAAGAACTTGTTTATTTAGTGGTTAGTTAAAATTTAAAAACATCATGCCAATTTTGCATTGTCATTATTTTATATTATTTACAAATATGATTTGAATAAGTTGAGATTGAGGCCACAAGCGTGCAATTGTAAACGTGATAAGTTGTGGGTTCAATTTCTACTCGAGGAAAAAAACGGGGAACGGAATTGTTTCAATTTTTTCAAAAGATCTTTTATCCAGAAAAAAAAAACAATGTTACTTTGACCATACAGATTATCAAATGTAACTTTTTAGTTATCTTTAATCACAGAATAACGTGTTTGCAGTTTTAGGAGGTTTCCAGGTCTTTCACTTTTATTTTATGCTAAAATAACTTGCTTGGTGAACAAATTTTTCGCATTAAACTTTTCTGCAACGTTGTTGCTCGAATTTCTGCATGGATTCCCTATTTTAGCATTTTGTCATACTTTTATTTTGGTTTAATAGATTAAGCAGACCTATTTGCATGATTCATCGAATAAATGTGCCTGTAAATTCGACGATTGTGCATTCGATTCCCACTCGGAGGAATGAAATATTTAATAAACATTCAGCTACTCGCGAGTATGGTAACGAGGCAAAATGTGGCGTTGAGTTACGCCACTCAACACGCAATGCCTCCAGAATTCGGCAGAAAGTGGGGAACGGAGTGTCTTAACACTAGGTTCCTCACTGCCTACTCTGCTGTGTGCAGCATACAGCGTGAAGTCGATTTTTTTTTTCAAGTTATAAGTACATACATATATCAACACTTTAATGTTAATCAAAATTGATACATTAGGATAAATTTAACTTTACATAGTGTCTTTCATTCATTACTTTTTATCTGCAAATAAAAGAAAGTAATCAGTTCACCCGAGGACTACTTAAAGCCGTCCGCAAAAGATTTACGTCGCAATAATATACAAAGGAAGACGTCGCGTCGCGATAGTTGAAATCTGTATCGTCTCTTAATAAAACGAAATATAAACATATTGAATTAATAATGAAAATAGAGATTTACGCACGTAAAAGGAGTTTAACTCTACATAAGCCTTACTTCTACAACATATGCGGTTTACGCGTAAGTTCTTATAACAGTAGATACACGTATTCATTTAAGCTTGCCATTAAGATTCAGTTCACTTGCTTGGAATTGAATTGGTTACCTTCAGGCTTCAACGAAATTCAGCACAGTGAACACGTTACAAGTTAAATACTCATCTGACTTAATAATGAAGTTCCTGAACCGAATATTAACTACGTTTAATATACCTACGTGAAACTTGCTAATTACGATGCACCCGAGATTAATGGTATATCAATGTGTAAAGCTCCTTCGTTGGTATAAAATATAGGCCACTGTGTGTCAGTAGGTGTGTATTATAATATAAATATATATATATATATATATATATATATATATATATATATATATATATATATATATATATATATATATATATATATACACACTCAAATATACTAGCCCCGCCCGTGGCTTCGCTCGATTTCGGTTTAGTAGTTTTTGTGAATTTAGTGTATGTAATTTATTTTCTTAAAGTGCTTTCGAATATGGTGACAATCTTTTTAATCTGATAAAACTCGCTGTAAATCTTAAAAAAATAATACACTAATTTTAAAATAGTTTCCTAGATTAGCGTGCACCAATAGACAAATAAATAAAATAAATAATACATTGTTAAATGTTCTTCATAACATTTTTAGTATCTTCCACGTATATACATCGATCAGTTACAATTTTATTACAAGGATAGATAGATATGTAAACACATACCACTGAAATATTATGTAACGTTAATTCGAATAAAACCAAAAACCCGGTGGCTTTGTAATAATGAACTGAATTCGTAGACTTTCGTAGTTTTGTAAGACCTTTTTGTGCTAGCAAAGTACTGTTTGTCTCCGCCTGTTGTCCGTTGAGACTTTTGTAGTTTTATTATTAAAACGGTTTATTCTTTAGCAATTATTTCACATTTATATTGCAATGTTATAAAATATAATTCATTAATATGTCACTACTAAAATGTAGAGAAATTGACAACTCATATTAAGTCAAAAACGTTAAATTTGGCGTTCCAAAGCAAAGGATATACATACCTACTTTATAATATAATCTTGTCTAAACAAAGGGTTAACCCCTTTATATGATAAAAATTAACAAGCCTGGCGGCATTTTAAATTGTAAAGATTACTTTACCTTCTCTGTCTGAATCTTTATGTATCATCGAACTGAAACATTTTTTTTCGCCGAAACCAAAATCTTAACTATTAAGAAAACGTCGGCGTTTGATATAGTAATTATGTCAATTGACAGACAGACGATTGCTACCTCATCCTACCGTGATCTCGGACTACTGCAAAGTGTTCGAAATATCGGGTATCCAATAATGTATAATTTTACATATACGCGGTTATATATAATCCGGTTAAAATAGTTTCATTTAAAATGTGTATTAATGGTCAAAATTAAAGAACTTATTATGGAAACCAAAATTATTTCTGAAAATCCAGGCTCTAGTTTTAGTTTCTGAAGCCGAAGCCCAAACTGAATTCTTGTCAAGATTTCAATATGAAGTTCCCTTAGATATATAATATAAGAATTTTATGCTACTGTTTTTTTACGATTCTAAAAAAAGCTTCAGCTTTTTTTAATATATAGAGTAGCTTAGTAAGTTTTTCTAATTGTTTTTAAAATATACTTTATAATTTATTATTTTCTCTCCGCGATTAAAAAACTAGACTGAAATTGCCTGAACGACGTCTGACAAGTCACGAGTATGTCTTGGAATATCCCATATGGTCCATTCGGTTTGGAAGCCGAAACCGAAACTGTAACCGAACATTCGGTCAGTCACATATACATATTTAATTAAAACATTCAGAAATAAAAGTTAATTATAAATAAATATTCTTATGTACCTATTGATGATATAAATATAATGATCAAGCTTAACTGAAACTTAATTAACGATAAAAGACTGTTTCAAATTTACTGAAGATAGATATATTAAGAGGTCCTCTAACTTTCAGTGTAATTCGAAGGATGGATCCTTTGAATATTTTTCAGCTTTCTCATTGAAATTTAATTTACAAGAGGGATCAAATTTATATTTGTATTATATAAAAAAGTTCAAGTGTGTTTTGCAATTTATGTAGCAATGTGAAATTAAGAATATCGTGTAATACTATCGATGATGATGATGCCGGATGATGGTGCGTTCACGCCTCTATGATTTATTTTTATAATGCTTTAAATAATTTCCTTATTTTTCTATTGTAGAAAAAGAGTGCATTAAAAATTTGGTAGGGAGGTACCTACAGGGCTAAGGAGTAAGCAATACATCATAGCATAGGAATTTAATTAAAATTATGTTTAATAAATATGACGTCCGCTGAGGCGCAGTGGCACATCGTGTGACTGTAATTGCGACGGCCCGATTCCCACTCGAGAGAGTGACAAATGTAATATTTTAATTTCCTTGCTCCAAGGAAAATGCGGCGTTTAGTTCCGCCAGTCAAAACGCAATCCCCCGAGAATTTGGTAAAATTTAGTAATACATACAACTGCTCAGAATATTCTTTTCCATTATTCTTATATTTACTCTTCTGAATTATTTTAATTTATCTTGTTTTTTTCCTATTTCAATACAATTGTTTAGAAAATAAACAAGTCTAGTTGCCCTAGAAGGTTAGAACAATAATTAGCTCCACCCTGTATCCGGCACACAACAGAGTAGGCAGAGGGAACCTAGTGTTAATACACTCCGTGCCCCACTTTTTGCCGAATTCTGGAGGCATTGCGTGTTGAGATTCAGAACTTAATGCCGCGCTTAGCCTCGTCACCAGAGTGAAGAAATGGAAATATAAATTTAAGTAAAAATCGTAAATATTTCATCTTCTCGAGTGGGGATCGAATCCACAACAAGTCGGTTTTACAGTCACACTTTGTGCCGATGCACCACGACTGGTTTCAACAACAAAACAACAATTTAAGCTGATTAAAAATTATATCTTCATTATAGAACTCTATATTCCAAAATGGATTTTGAAACATGTATAAAATTTTTTTTATACACATGTTTTTATAATTTGTGTACACACACACACACATATATATATATATATATATATATATATATATATATATATATATATATATATATATATATATATATAAGTTTACAAACATCTAATTATATTATCACCTCAAATAGAGCCCTAAACACAACTTTATGCGTTAACATTGTTGAACAAGTTGTTGAAGTGTCGATCTCGTTATAACATAGTAGGTACAACGTACATCATGTACCTACATCGTGGTATAATGATATATCATTTTAATAGTGTATTTTTTAATTTGTCAGCTCTAATGCCGTCGTGGCATAGGGGCACAAGGAGTAATTGTAACGCGATCGAACTCCATAGGAGTTCAATCCCTCCACTCCAGGGAATGAATTATTGTTTATTAATATATTCATTTCTTCCGTCTGGCACCAACCAACACGCAATGCTCAAAAAATTGGGCGAAAAGTGTAGAACGGAGTGTCTTAACACTAGGTAACTAGGTAACACTCACACACACACACACACAGCTTTTAATTTTTTAATTTATATAATATGCACAAGAAAAAGAATAATGGCATTACACAAATATTTATATATTTTAACGCTTAAAGGCTTTACGGGTGTAGTAACAATCATTTTTGTCCCAGCGCTTTTGTGTATCCTCCAGAGTTGTGTGTAGCCATTAAACACATGGAGGTAGTTATCTTTCGCACGCGCCATTTTTACCACATGTTTGCCATCTGGGTGTATCAACACACATAATAGTCACTCAGTATACAGCCATTATAGTCTTAGTGGGTTATGTAATTCATTATAGTTCTTAAGGGTTAAATGCAATAATTATATTTCTGTTTAATTTATATCTTTTTAATTGTAATAATTAGCTACAATTTCGTAATTTGTCAACTGATTATATTTAAATGTTTATCAGTTATAATATATTATATATATATAAGTTTCAATACAGTTATTTTTTTATGTTTCGCAAACAGAAATTCAGTAGCAATTGGAAAAACTTTTTCTGGTAGCAGACCGAAGTTGTGTCGTATCGCGGCAGCGTTAAACTGGGACAATAATAAGCACTGGATGCAATAAAACTCCTTTTACGATCACACAATCGATGACAATACATAAAATGTTTCGCAACTTCTATGATATTTACTGTTAACACGATCAAAGAGTATTTTCTTTGCAAAAATGTTTTTATGTACTTGTTGTACATAAACAAAATGCCTGATTATGACCTGTGTATAGATAGCTTTAGTGAAAATGATTCAGTTATTTTATAGGAACTCGTCGATAATAAAATTGAAAGCAGAAGTTCAGTGATTTACACTTTAATTTGAATATTTTTTCTCTATATCTTAAAAAAATACAAAAAATCATAAGAGCTTTTTGCCAATGTCTTTTTAAAGACACGTTTGTGCTAAATATTGAACAGTAATGGATTAATTAATAGCTTTAGAGTAATTTATGTGTAAAGTCCTTAGATATCAATTATAGGAGGAGCGGATATATTTAGCTAACCGTTTGAACTACGTGAATAGTTTACAAGCTCGAGGGTTTGTTAAATTTCATGTATGTAGATTAAATAAATGTTGTGAGGTGATAGGCAGACGAAAGTGGTTCGTGTAAAAATACTTTTGCCACGTATCATGTCCTTTTTTATTTTTTGAACTTGGCTGGACACGCTGCCGCGTGTCTGTGTATATTTGTCCTTCTACTATAAAAAAATAATATTAGTATCTATTTCAAGTTATCATAATCATCATAAATCATAATAAAGGTAGAAGTAAAGTGAAATCCATTGAAATTATTTAAATCAAATCAATTTTAGTCCAGTGGTTTTATTGAATTATATACAATCAGAATTTAATCTATTTCATAAATGCTCTATGAACCATATTCAACGTTTCTGGCACATTAATAATTGTACTTTAAGAGCATAATTAAGCCTCTGTAATTATGTACCGTGTTCGCTCATATCAGTTAATTACTAGATATTATTTGATTATTCCTTAGTTGTATATCTGTCGTGTAGTGGTGTGGGTATTTGGAATAATAGCAACATCCTCATCCTCATCAGTATATAAAAGCTATACATACTTACGTGATACCTAACTTTTTTAAATATAAATAATTACTTATTTAGAAAACGTATAAAAGTTTGAACGTAGCGGGACTCGAACCCGCGCCTCCTGGAAACCGCTACCGCTACGTAAAATTTTTATAGGTTTTATAAATAAATATTTTTCTTCCCTAAGTGTGGAAAACACTTTAAAAAATTTAAAAATGTAATTAATTATTTAAAAAATATGTTGATAAATTATTATACGTTAGTTTGGTACCTACACGTAGCCCCGGCCAGTGGTGGTTGAGGAGGAATATCGTGAGATTTTATTGGGTATTATCGACGGACTACACCTACCCGTCCATGAATATCTCTTAACCGGCTCTATCAGGTTTCTCTTTCAATCTTAGCTAGTTACATTTTATATAAATCAAAATTGCCTTTTACAGCATATAATAAAATATATTGTAGATTGGTCTTCGTGGAGGGCGTCGTAGGTATAATTCGTGGGCGGGCTCGTGCTTACTTACCTTACTATCTTACTTACCTAGTATCTATACTAAACTTATAGAGCATCTTTTGTATAATAGACTATTTTTGGAGGAAGGCTCTAAGGCTATATTAATTCACGTTAATGGTTGCGATGGAACCAATTATATCTGCGGTCCGAGGTACTAGGCTCTTAGAATGTGTCATACATACAATTTTTTTAGTTATTTCCATTCAACCCTGCGGGCGAAGACGCGTTATAGCTAATTATAAATATGGATGTATTGCATGTATTATATTTTATAGTATATTTAAAAACTAACATAATCGTATACCGAATGGATGGAAAGATATATTTGTTATTTTACTTAATAAAAAAAAATCTTTATTTACTTGTATTCGATTATGTTAAAGTCATCCAGAATTTACAGTATCAACTATTAAACACGAATCTTGTAAAAGTACAAAAAGAAATGATCGAGCCGATTTTCACTCGGCAGAACGAATCATAACATGATAAAAAGAGCGGCGTAGAGTTCCGCAACTTAACATGTGTCTCGAATACACGCGGAAAGTAACTCTCTCTGCCTACGGCGTTATGCGACTAAAATTGTAAAACTACTTTTACTTATTTCTCTTTCAAAAATAATTTGTTAAAACGATTTAAATATAGGTATAATTTTTTATAGGTGAATTGCTAAGGCTAAATGCTTGCATCAATAAGTTTAAGTATTTGTAAACAGAGCGGAAAAAAATTAAAAGGCCTAGATGAAATATACCAACGCATAATATTAATAGTTTTATAGATTTAAAATATATTTGGGGATGTTCTCAAATATCTATACGGTAGTTTTAGGGATAAAAAAATATAAAAATGGCTTGCAACAAAATTTATGATAAATAATTTAACGTATATAAGTCAAAAATTGTGATACATTGTATATACCAATAATATTAATTGATTTCACAAATTGATTCACACTCAAGCAAAGTGTAAAATAGGAATTTTAGGCAAACTGTGAGGACAGGTTGTGCCGTCGAGAGTATCGTTAAGTGCACGGCCCGTATCGCCGCTAACAATTACCATTGTGAGTCCCTAATGACCGGCGACCCTTATTAAAACTTACTTCACCTTACTTAAACTAGCTGAAGTTTAACCTAATGAGCAATATTAATCGTAACTTCGACAGCGAATGGTTATGGACGATAGAATGCGATTTAAGCTCTTAGACTAGTTATTCTTTATATAAATCAAATAAGTTTATTTAAAAATGGGGGTCCCGCGCGGCTTCGCCCGCTTATGTATGTTTAGGGAAAATTGATTAGTTATTTTAGTATGGTAATCTGTTCTGCTATACACTTAATAAATTGCAATTATTTTTTTATTTGTTATTTGATTTAGCTCGCAAAAAAATTCGTATATATAATTGAAAAATGTTATATATATACATATTTATTTTATCAATGTGAAGTGTGGAAATATGTTAAATATTTTCCTTTTTCTTATAATACCGTCTACAATTAATTGTTTCGAATGATTTTCCCAGAAATCTATAATATGTTTATATATAACAAAGCGGGTCGCTTGGGGCTGGGAGGGCAGTCCTGACTAACGATCTTCCATCGTACTCGGAACGCAGTAAAGTCAGAAGACGACTTAGTAAAAATGAAGGAGGAGTGAAGTCCACATCACTCGTTCTCACTATTATAAGAACAACGCGACATTTACCCCACTAAAACCTGACAATTGACATTGACAACTGACAGTGTTGCCATCCTCTGAATACACCCAAGTCAAGCAACTTGACGTTCGTATTCATACTCTGCGACATTAAAATAAACATTATTATTCCTTTTTACAAATTTAATTTAAAACAAATTAAATTTAAATATACTAACACCCTCATAATCGTACGTCTGTTGCCTTTACATCGAACATACCAATAAATAAAGCAAAAACTATAATTATAGAAATTTTAAATGTCATTTTCTTTAACTGTCTAGAAACTGTAATATTTATTTAGAAACGAGATTATAAAAACATTATTGGAAAGGTAAATAAATACACACCATCCTATGCAATGATTTGAGAATGAATTTCCATTTATGTGGACGTGATTTTAAGTAATGTAGGCATTTCTCCGGGATTAGGCAAATTATGGCGCTCGCTTGCGTTACAAACCACGCATTTCTCTAGAACTATAGATATATAAAGTGAAAATGGAATTAAATCTTACTAGATTTTCTTTTTTCTTTCTCTTAAATACATAATCTTCATCTATGATAGGCACTCACAGTAAAAAAACGTATTATAAAGTTAGGATGTAGTATTTTTTATAAATATTTTTATAATAAATATATACTCAGTGAACATAACAGTGCGTATAAAAATAATACATGATGTAATTTTTTTCTTCATCAGTTTTTACTAAAGTAAATTTAGTTTCACGCTGTATCCCACACACAGCAGAGTAGGTAGAGAACTTAGTGAAAGACACTCCTTTCTCCACTTTCTGTCGAATTCTGGAGGCATTGCGTGTTAAGTGGCAGAACTCAACGCCGCGCTTGTCCTCGACACTAGAGCGAAGAAATGGAAATATAAATTTAAGTAAATATTTCATCTCCTCGAGTGAGGATCGAACCCACAACCAGTCGATTTTACAGTCACACTTTGTGCCGCTGCGCCACGACCGGCCTCACTAAAATAAATTCGATAGGCGTTAAGTTATGGAAAGTTATCTTTATGAATTTTCAAAGTTAAATTATTAAAATTTTATTTATGCTATTGTATTTTTTGTCTTCAAATACACACAAATCAAATACAAATACAAATACAAAGAAATCAATTACAAATTAGTCCTGCGTTATATGTACAGGGCAGAATAAAATCGAATGTTGGCACCCCTTAACTGGCTTAACCAGAGTCCAGAATAAGAAACTTAATATTATTTTTTAATCACTACTATACATACCTATAGTATGTATAGTAGTGTAATGATATAAAAATTACATTTTTGAAGGTCAACACCATTTTTTTGCTTACAGCACACAACAATGTTTCCTTATATATAAGCAACATAAAGGTAATATTACATTTCTACAACTTGCAAAAAAATACAGTCTCAGATCAGATTATAAATTGAAATTCGTCTAAAACGATGGCGTTATAATTAATCAATGCATAATTTAGTGCAATACTCCTCACACCTCGGTCTATTATTAGTAAATACCGAACGTGGAAGGTAATTGTAAATTGAGTAATTGGCCAATCACTACAAATCAGTTTGTAATATATTTCTGCTTCACATTGGGATACCACACAAGGCAGGGTAGGCACAGGGAACTTGACAACCTAGTCTTATGACACTCCGTTCCTATTAAGACACTTCCGTTCTCCACTTACCACCAAACTCTGTAATGTCTTTGCTTCGTTACCAGCGAGACTATTTGAGCGAGGAAATGAAAATATTTAATTTCATCGGGTGGGGAAGGAACTCACAACCTGTCACTGTGCCACGGTCTCAATGTCACTTATCTCAATGTTACATAAAAATCTGTAAAATGATATGCATTCTCCTATTGTGTAATATAGTCTCTTTTTACCGTACAATCTCCTTCGTGTGATTAGTGCTCAACTGACACGCTCGAAGCGCCATAAATGAAGAACTGAACTGAACTGAAAATCTATAAAACACCATTTGCATCCCGCGGCGTCGTTTGTGTGGACTTTATGATCACTCTTGCCATCACACCTCTATTTACGACCTGCTTTACAAAACGAATTAAAAACTACTGTCTTAGAAATATTATCTTTAAACACGTTAATTGCTTAAAGTTCATATTGGTAATATAATATACCGCTATCTAATAGCGGCATATTAATATAGAATGGCTCCATAGTTAACTTTGATTAGTTTCCGTTTTAGAGGCACGAAAATAATATCGATACTTTGTGGTATCGAGTACATTGCCTTTCGATACCGATACTTTGTATTCGATAACTTGTACTTATTAAGTAATTTTTAATAAATTTTTAATAATAAATTTTAATTTGTGCCGTGTGATCCCGGCCTAGAATAGGATCATCCTGGTACTGGTGGTGTCGTAAGAGGCGACTAAAGTACGTGTGGTAGAGTCACATCGCCAGCAATGGCAACACGCATGGGCAGACTCGACCGGATCATTACCACTCCCGGCATTCAAAACCGGCGTGAAGTAGTGGCTTTATGCCACTGCGTTTCGCATCAGGTAATGCCGGACCCCGGCGCCCAACCCATCTTAAAGGCCGGCAACGCACCTGTAGCTCCTCTGGGGTTGCACGGGGCCGTGGGCGGCGGTAATCACTTACCATCAGGTGATCCGCACGCTCGTTTGCCGTGTCTTTTCCATAAAAATAATAATAATAATAGGTATCGAATAAATTACATAAATAACTTGGGTTTTCGGCTCATACTTATGATACCAACATCTCACTCACACGCACTCTTTTTTTGGTATCCTCTGTATGCGAGGATCGTAAATCGTAATTAGGGAATATTCTTAACATTCTAAATTATCCTATAATTACTATTTTATAAGAATTATAAAAGTAATGAGTATTTAAATTAGTTACTACTACTTCTACATAGGTACTCTGAAAAAATCCTGAAACCACCAACCACCAAAATGGCTCGAAAAACTTTTGTTATTAAGCAATTGTAAAGAGGCGTAATGGGATTTATATTTTTTTTATTTGTGTTACTGACTACTGACTTTGACGTGCTAACGTTTGCGAATTAGTGTTTAAGAAAAGTACTCGATACTTTAAAGCATGAATACTTTTGTGCGATACTCTTATGAGTAAGTGGTTTAAATTTTTTATGGAATTTTTTTTTTAGAATTTTTCTTATGTTTAGTCGATGACTTAATGACTTTACTTACTAATTGATATTGACGTGCTAACATATACGCATTCGGCTCTAAGAACAGTACTAGATACTTTGAAGTATCGATACTTTTGTGTCGATTCTTTTATTTCGATGCTAATCATGAATATCGATATTTTCTATTCGATCGCGTGCCCCTATTCCATTGAAAGTACGAACACCTTTACGGTCCTATAATAACTATAGTTTAAGATTTAGCTTGGCATAAGTGATGTCTGTCATCAATCAATCTGAAATTAATATCAAATGTTCAATCTCACCAAGTATGGTTTTAACATAATAAAGATATGAAGTGGTTTTACTTAATACTAAAAGGAAAAAAAATATAAATAGTTGTATAAAATCAGCGAGATCTAAGCTGAGCTTTGAATTTGTACATATAGTGTAGGTCTCACCTGTAGTCGGCTATCAAACCGGGCATATTTTCAAATCTTATTTAATTTTTGTGTTTAAAAATGAAAAATAAAGTTGGCACTTATGACTGTACAAGAATGAAAAGTATATGAAACAAAAAATATAAGACTATAGTAAAAAAGGAAAAAAAATCGTGGACACAACGGTGATTTCGACGATTATACAGATTTAAAACGGCACATCACACGAGAGTGAAAATTATCAGGATGCAATGTCTGGTGTAGTAGAATAAATATCACTTTTTATTAGATTTTTTTAATTATATTATTATTATATTCTAGTAATTAATGTTGAATTTTTCCCTGGCTCTACTTTTAGTGATCACTCACACAAATGAAAAACTCAGCTTAGGCCTCGCGAACTGTACTTATCTAATTTTCTAACACGAATCTGCCAATATTTTACAGTATAAGTAAAAAATGAGACCAGTCATGGCGCAGGGACACCCGGCATTTAAAACCGGCGTGAAGTAGTGGTTTTATGCCACTGCGTTTCGCATCAGGTAATGCCGGGCCCCGGCGCCCAACCCATTTTAAAGGCCGGTAACGCACCTCGTAACGTAGCTCCTCTGGGGTTACACGGGGTCGTGAGCGGCGGTAATCACTTACCATCAGATGACCCGCTCGCTCGTTTGCCGTGTCTTTTCCATAAAAAAAAATATAGTGAAGCTGATTTGATTTGATTTATAAGTAAAAAATATTTGTGTATAAAGTCCTGGGACAATGTTGTCTTCACTCACGTTGAATGGATTGTAAATAAATGCAACGTGTAATAATTTCTTAGTTATTGTTTTCCATGTAAGCCGTAAATTTAAGTAAAACCGAGAGCCTAACATATCCTAAAACCAATGGTTGAAACATTTCTAATCATAAAATATTACATAAAATATTGTCATTGTCATAAAAATTGTCATTATCGCTCTAAAACCAAATGAATCATATAGGTTTAAAGAAAACCTTCTAAAAAGTTTCAGAAATTTATTCATTAGTAAGTAAATAAATTAAAATCTGCCTTCGCTAGTCTTTAACAGTAAGATACATACATATTATTAATTATTGGAGGATAAGAAGTAGTCACAAATAATACAAACAGCTTCTGCGTTTCCGTTTTCCTTCCTTAAACTTGGATTCGTATTCATAATGACTAATAATAATTAATTATTGCAATGTTTCCCCTTTGTCTAAGAACATTATTTTTAAGCGAATTTATAAATCTACAGGTTCTTAAAAAAAGGTCTTAGTAGACGGACAGACATTCAAACGAGACGAGACGGACAACAAAAATGACAACACCAAAAGTGTTCCTATATGGGCTCCGTTTTTTCTTTCGTAGTATGAAACCTTAAAAATAAATAAAAAACAATATGCATTACACATTTATAAAAAGTAAACGACATTATTATTTGTAGTCGCTGTTTTAAATTATTTTGGTACTTACACTCTAAGAACTATTTGTCGTTTGAAAAATGGGACATCTTTAGAGGCACTAAAGTATGAGCGTCACTTGCGCCTCACAGATGGAGAGACTGTGAGCTACAATTTATGGGGCAATTCGTCAGACCTCTTAGACCTGCACCCCTATTCTATATTTCACGCTTGAATTTCTCTTGATATATTGATTATGAAACTGTTGTGATAATATTTTGTTCAATATTAATTTTTTATGTTTTGTTACAATTTATTAATGTTACATATTATTGTAAAAAAATTTGTATGTATTTTTTTTATTTGTTATTTTGTGGTTGTAATAGTTGATTTCCTAAATTATTTATGTGTACACGAGTATGTACAGCTTTGTATAAATTAATCATCATCAGATTATCATTGAACTCGGCAGACGTCCGGCAAAGAAACGTCATATTTATTAGTATACTTGAAATTTAATATATTTTAAAAAGCATTACATAGTTATTTAAAAAAAACCTACTACTTATTTATTGCTTTTGGATTTTTATATGATACATTCCCTCTGCACTGACTTAATTAGTTAATATTTTCTAAATCATAAGACTAGAACAACTTTAATACAGTTTCCAAAAAAAAAAAACATTTGATAAAAGTGTTTAACTCTCTACTAAACACAAATGTGAACTACTGCACCTTAACTTTCTTATCTTTTACTAGCTACCCGCTCGCGGCTTCGCCCGCTTTAACTATGCAACCCGCATTTTCGTAGTTCCAATAAGGATGTTCCAATTGTTTAAAAAAAAACAGACTACTTACTTTTCTCTTACCCAAAAATACTTAAACGAAAGACGTAACCAACTATGTCGCGTTGAAATACATTATAATTATTGGATAACTCCAAAATACGTGCAATCGCTTCTAAATTTACTTTGCTATAGAGCCAGGCGCAAAGTTGAAGCATTCTCTCGTCCATCTCCGCAGTAGCTCGAAACGACATCTGGACGTTGACACAGTATGGAATTATAAGCATTATCAAATGCCATATAGGCGGTCAACTCAGTCAGGAGAGACCCTCGGTTTCATGAGTCGGATTTGGAGGAGGATAGAAAGTCCCTTGGAAGTAGTTCTTTGAGATTTCTCGTTGAGCGATACTCGCTAGGACGTTGTGATGTTATCAGTGCGTAGATAGTGCGTAGAGAGCAGGAGATAAAATGCTGCCCTGGGGAACAACGGCAGAGATCGAGCTGCTAGACCTCGAACTCTCAACTCTCACACAAGATGCCAAACTGCTCACTTCGTGGGTGCGACTGGAGAAGAGAGAGGAATAACTTCTCGAACAGTTTGGCAACCGCGCTAAGGAGAGTTATAGATCAGCATGATGAGCTGGCCCTTCCTCCATGCCGATAGAGAAATATTATAAACGGACAGACGGTCGGATGGATTGATGGATTGATGGATTGATGGATTGATTGAGCCACCAGCAGAGCATTTGTTTGTTTGTGTTTGTTTGTTTGTTGGATGGATGGATAGATGGATGGATGGATGAATGGATGATTGATTGATTGATTGATTGATTGATTTATTTATTGATTGATTGATTGATTGATTGATTGATTGATTGATTGATTGATTGACGGATTGATTGATTGATTGATTGATTGTCATAGCGCTCGGTGATATTATTTATGTATCAAAAAACATACCTCTTTAGGAAGAGGTAGAGAAGAGAATTTTATTTTTCTCTTCTATCGTATAGATATATCATTTCGCGTCAAAGCTAAAACGATCTAAAAAATAGTGTATATAATATATTTGAAATTCCCCCCCCCCCCCATCAGAAAAGTGATATATCAGATATAGGAATTTGTTTCAAGCTACAGCCTATAGGAATTTGTCTCTCTCAGTCAAGGGTTTTCTCGGGAATCTTTACAAAAGGCACCCTTATACAATATTTATTGTCAATACACGTCTACAGCTGTATTTTCTAAAATAAATAACCCAAATTTTTATAACAAGTACAGTTTACTAACTTCTAAGGGAAAAACTTTTTCATTAGAACCTTTCCAATTAAGTCCTTAAAATTGTATTACAACACTAGCGACCCGCTCGCGGCTTCGCCCATTTTAATTACTGAATTATTTATATTATACTGTACCTATGTCTGCAAAGCACTTAAGATTACTAACATATGAACATTATTTAAACCTTAATGCCAAACCGCCATTTTTCGTTATTATTATTCATTTCTTATTGTATCGACTGTTCCAATATTTAAAAAACCCACTTATTAAACAAATGACACAAACAACAGAAACCTTAAACTAAAGACGAATTATATAGCAACAGACTACTTCACTGTTTCTCCTACCCAAAAATACTTTAAACGACAGATTGTAACCAACTATGTTCACGTGGTTGCCTCTACTAAATACATTATAATGATTGTATAACTCCAAAATAAGTTCTAAATTGACTTTGCTTTAGAGCTAGGCGGCGAATCAAAGCATTCTCTCGACCATCTCCGTAGTCTTCATCACTGTATGTTTTATGCGTTATGAACATTCATTATCAATTGTAGTCAATAGATATCGTTGCGTATGTTTCAATTTTTTTTTTTCAAATATAAAAATCTAAAACTTTAAGTACATTATTTTTTGATAGAGTGTAGCGGTAGCCTTTCCAAACTATAAATAGATAGCGTTACTTGTATCGATTTCTACTATCTCAAATAAAAGCTTCTTGGAAACTTAAATACTTTTATCTTTTGATAGAGTGAAGCTATTACAATGAAATAAATACTAAAAGTTACTTTGACTTACTGGAAATTTTTACGTATAAAAGTTGCTTAAATATATTGTGTACTTTTTACGTGATGCGTGCTCACATAAACAGATAAACAGACAAACAGACAAACAGACAAAAATTCGAAAAATGTTGGAAATGGATTCTGTTAATATTATCCTTTAACTCCCTGGGTAATATTTTTTTTAATACTTTCAATGTACAGAAACGACTTTTCTACAGATTTATTATAAGTATAGATATTGAAATTTGAATTGAACATCAAACAAATATTGGATGTTCAATTGTGAACGGCCCCTTGATTTTTTATGTTAAAAAACTTATGAGATTTTTTAACATAAAAATAATTTTTGCACAATAGCCACATCTTTATTTCTTATATATAATGAGCAAACCCACCATACCAGAGGGCAAAATACAGTCAGCTCATTCTGCAGGAATCCAGGGCAGTGCGCGAGGCAATTACATAATCGTTGGCGGTAGTTTGATATAATAATTATCTCAATTTTCATACGAATGCCACCTCAGTCTACCCGAGACCACGGACTACTGCAAAGTGTTCGAAACGTTGGGTTTCCAAAATTTATAATACTAAATATATACATTAATCCGGTGAAAATCAAAGATCACTCACCTTTAATTTGGTGCAACAATATTGTAATTGTATTTCTTTTAAAAACAAGGTAAATATGTCAAGGGAAATGAAAAGACAATTTATATACTATACTCGCTTCTCCAGCAGTTTTTAAAAAAATATAAATACGCCATTTTCACCAAATGTTCAACATAATGAGTTAATAACTAATAACTTTATTAAAATGATAACTGTCATATTGGCATTTCTTCTATTAAATATTTTGCCAAATAAGCCGTAATGTAAAATACTCATTATTACATTCATATAATTATGCTTATTGTATTCGAATAGCAAATTGATGCTTTAGCGGTTTTTCGGTATATTATGATAAATTATGTATTATTTAATTATAACTGTATCTAACCGTAGTGAGATCGTCGCGGACGAAAGTAACGGTTGTGGGTTCCATTCTCTCTCAGGGGAAGGATATATTGAATATTTTCATTACCTCGTTCTAGCAACGAGGCAAAACGCGGCGTTTAGTTCTACCAACCCATCGTAAAGGCCGGCAACGCACCTGTAACTCCTCTGGGGTTGCACGGGGTCGTGGGCGGCGGTAGTCACTTACCATCAGGTGACCCGCACGCTCGTTTGCCGTGTCTTTTCCATAAAAAAAAAATACCACTCTATAATTTGGCGGAGAATAAGGAACAAACGCTTAATTTTAATACTTTATCTTGCCATCGCACCAGGACTATTACCTAAAAAAATAATAAACAAAAAACAAAAAACTTAGTTTGAGTTTCAGAATTAACTAAACTCATACTATATAAAGAAGAGATTAAATTTGAAACAATAGGAAAGAAAGATGTATGTTTGTTCAGTGCGGCGGTTACTTTAAATTGCTACGTTTTGATACGAGCAACAGTGAAGCGCAGTGCTTAGTGGTTTTAGTATTTGGACTAAGATGCGGAAGTTAAATGAAGTACTCTGTAATTACTCTCGGGAGTGGCAGTTAACTCGGCTCGATTATGGTGACAGCCAACGTCGTGTGCCTCTCGCCTTTTAATTGGATCCAATACTAAGATTGTGAGCTGGCGTAGCTGAGTTATCAAGTATATGATAGATATATTAAATGAACCCACTCTCTGGTGATTTAATTATTATCAATTCCCTCAAGCATGACTTAGGTACCTAGAACAAAAAGCACGAGCGCAGTTCAATATTTTTTTTAACTTCACGCTGTATCCCGCACAAAGCAGGGTAGGCAGAGTTCCCTGTTCCTATTGAGAGGCGAAACTCAACTCCGCACTTTGTATCGTTGCAAGAATGAAATCAGCTTGGAGAAATGAAAATTTTAAATATTTCACTACCCCGTGTAAATCGAACCAACAACTACCGTTTTGAGAGTAACATCCTTATACCACGGTCACGACTGCCTTGTACCATACACTAAAATGTTTGACATGAAATGTTTGACATGAATTTTCATTAACGTGATCTCGAGATAAATATTCTTGACAGACAGACGGACGCTAAACAAAGTGATCCTTTAAAGCTTCCGTCTTTTCGTTTTGAGGTACGAAAACCTAAAAATATACGAAGCTAGTAGAGCGTAGTAAAATTTTTTATTTAAATAAAAGATATAATATTTTTTTTTTATAAAAACAAAAACCCGACTGCATAAAACTAAACTGAAATAAACAAGCCCAATAGTTTATTAGGATTAATAGTCGGGACCTCTTTAAAATATGCGATTCCTGGTAAAGATTTTATTGATTGAAGAATAACTTTAGGTAGGTTTTTATAAATATTTTTATATTTTTCACTTTTTTGTTAGGATTCATTATGGTAATGATAATCATGATATATATTTTTGAAATCCGATCAATCCACTCAATTGATTGAATTTGATACCCGTATTGTGGTATTCGAAACGAACATGTGCATTTTTTTTTCACTAAGTCCAATGGTATCCCACATCAGCCATGATTGTTTTTTTTTTTCAACGTCACCTATCTAAGAACACATGGGCTGCTAATACGAATGTAACGATCAATTATGTAAATCCTTACTCGAGATATGAGGTAGTAAAGAATATTACATACATACATACAGTGTGCCATTTTTAGTAGTCATACTTTTGGTATTGGTTCTAGTATACTACACTTCTATTTAAACAACAAAAAACTCTGGCATTCAGTACATTATACTTTTTTAGAAAATACCTGCGATTTTATTAATATGTACATATATAAAATAACAATCGAAAATACGTATAGTTCTTGCTAAATGATAAAATTTGTTTTTACTTTTAGGTAAATACAAGAAAGACAATCTGTTAGTTTTATACAAAGACATCTAAAGAATCATAATAACAAAAATAATTTTCCTCGACATTTATAAAATGAAGTAACGTCGACACAGAGTAACATGACGTCCATTATAAAAGGAGCAGACTGTAAAATGTGTTTAACATTTATAACAATTTAATAATATAATATACATTTAAAAAAAAGGAATATTTTTTCTAAACATTTTTTTAAAGTGTTAATCCACACTTAGGAAAGTTAAATACTTATTTAGAAAACGTATAAAAATTTGAACGTAGCGGGACTCGAACCCACCCCTCCTGGAGACTGACCAGGCACTCTGACCACTGAGCCATACGTTCTCAAATAAAAGGAATATTATTTTTTAAATAAGAAAATAATTATTTAACTCCATTATGAGGCTATTTAAAAAAAATTGGGTTCCGTGCCTCAAGAGATAAAAACGGAACTCCTAGAGCATCACTGTGTTGTCTGTCTGTCAAAGACATTATACGTAATCTTGAGATTGCGTATCAACGTGGTATCAACCTAAAAAAAATCATATCAATTATCCAGGTTCGCAGTCCCTTGAGGCACAGAAAAAGTTAAGTTTTTAAGTCAACGCGATCAAAAGTTATGAGTGCTTATACATCGTCCTTGCTGCATTATGTGTTATTAAAACCTATAGGAGGCTGTTCCCGAGGACCTACAGAATGATGTGAAATTTGAAATAAAGTAAAGGAAGAAAGGAAAATAATAAAAAAATATATATACATATAGAAAAAAAACATAATTACAGACTTATATTTGGAGTTAATTTCAAACAAACATACGACGGCAAATGAAGTTAACAAATTTAAGTTTGCAGGCGGGTATATGTACGCCTGCAAACTTAAATTTGAATGTTGCAATCGTTAATTTGTTTGTTTTGTGTAAATTAAAACCTATAAACTACTATTTTCATTCATTAACGACTACATTCATTTATATTTCTATTTCATTTTAATAAAAAAATAACGCAAACGCGAAGCTTACGTAACCATTTGCAAGCTTTTCTTCTTGTTGACTTATAATCCCGAAATAGATACGAAATCTCGATGGATTAGTCCAACTAGCTCTTGATTGGCTTATAACAATAGTTCTGATATGATTTAGCCTACAAAAAATATAAATAAAACATGAAAATGCATTATTTTGAAAATAATATCGCAAATTTTCTATCATCAATAAAATATACAACAAGGCAGGCAGAGCGAATCAAGTTAACGCTCGGTTCGCTCTGTTCCCCACTTTTCACCGAATTCTGAACGCGGAACACAACGTCGTGCTTTGTCTAGACACCAGAGCAAAGAAATTAAAGTATAAAATTAAATAAATATTTAATGTCCTCAGGTATCGACCTGAGAATTGCATGAGCATTTTAGAATAGGTGAATTAAAAAAAGTTATTAAAATATTTCATAATATTCTCCTGGAAGCTAGAACTATTCGATATTTACTCAAAAAATTATATAAAATACATATATACATTGAATATTTTTACATTATACATTGATTGATTGATCGGAACTCCCGCTAAAGAGCCAGCCAGCCAGCCAGCCACCGAAAATATTTTTTATATAAATAAAAATATATTATAAAAAACCAAAAAAAACCCGATAAATTATAACACATCCTCGGTGGGCGAGAGTCCAACTCTCACACGACAAGTTTTTCAATGTTAGTTTTACTACATGTTACGAAATCCACAAGTAATTAGCGACGTTCTTCTTAAAAGAGCTACTTAAGAGAGTATATTAGTAGATGAGAAAAAGTTGTAAACATCATTGGAATGTGAAGCAAAAATGTAATAATGATAAATTTAGAAATTAAAAATTCCATTCAATTTCACGAGTCATTGTATTGTGTGCGGAACTCAAGGTAAGTAACGAAAATAATTCATTTCTTCGCGTTCGCGTGCCGTCAGACACTGTGTCGCTGCTACAGAACATCATTTATATTATGTGTATTTCTTTAAAACTACGTAGCCATATTAAATTATTAAAAAGGCTGGCTTGATTTAAATTATATGAATTAAATTATTGAAAAAGTCTTACGCATCGGAGTTTTAATCCAATTAAAACCCTGGTACGGGAGACTGGGGCTATGACGCATAGCGTTTTAGCGGGTTTATTGAGTTTTTCTTGCTGTAGACGTTTTTTTTTCCTCTTTTTTTATCTTAAATACATATAAACAATACTAAATAGCTAAACATTAACTAATGAAGCACATTGTTACTATTTGTAAATTATACGCGTTGTTAATGGACATGACAGGTACAATAATCTGACGGCTACGTCGGATCAAATGAATGGTTCGTTGATTAACGAAGTTAAGTGTCGTCATTAAATAGACACTCTAGTAGATGATCCTAAATGTCGGACAACTTTACAAAGTTAAACGGGCTTTAGACTCTTGATTTATATTTCTTTAAAGAGGTACCTATTAAAACTTTTTTCAGATTGCAACTCCTTTAACACTTTCAATTCCGAGTGCAATAAATCAGAGCTAACCGCGGCAGCTTTCACGTTATGACTTCCTCGTAAAATTTACATTTAAAAGTTAATTTTCTCGCTCCCCGGCTCAGGGCAATTGTTAATCTTGGATTCGCTCGTGTTGGAGCTAACCAGAGCCCTACTGGAAAAATTATGAATGTTGTTCGAAGTTCCGCAGGCTAGTCGCCGCCGTCATTGCTGCTCATCCCATTCTGTAAATCCTGTGATTTATTTTTTTGTTCTGCATCTCTTTTTATTTGTGTTTCAACTAAAAAAATAAATATAGTACTACATTTGATGTAATTAAAAATATTATAGTTTTACATGATTGATATTTATAAATTTTCTTTTATAAACATTCTATATTATTTAAAAATTTTCTTTTTTCATTTCTTCGCTTTGGTGTCGAGGCAGGAAAGTTCGGACACTTAATATGCAATACCTCCAAAATTCGGCGGAAAAGGGGGAACACAGTGTCTTAGCACTAGGTTCTCTCTGTCTACTCTGCTGTGTGCGGGATACACCGTGAAACGTGTGATTTTAATATTTTATTATTTACTAAGTCATAGCAATATTCAATATTTTTGCTTACGAAAAAATAATTTTGAAGTTTATGAACTAGTAGATTAAATTATACACCAGTGTAGACTAAAATTTTAAGATAATCAAGCAATTTTACTCAAACGACGACCATTACCACTTGCAGCTATTTATTATGGATTTCAAAAAAATATATTTTAAATACAGCTTTTTCTCTGAAGAAATAGTGCATGTGACTGGATTATATAAATATTCAGTGTCTGGGTCGTTAACCAAAGAAACCACAAAAGAGTTGGCTGGATGTGAAGTATTTTGTAGTCTACAAACGAATTGCAAATTCGACGCGAGTAAGTTTGCTCACAGAGTAGCCAAACAAGACGCGTTTTGGAACGCATGCTGATTATTATAAAGATTGTTCTAACGTATATTATTATTAAAATTAAAAAAAAATATGGAAATTATTAAATAATAAGACTGATAATAAGAATGATTATAGATTCAATATTTAAAAAAAAATCTAAGATACATTTTTACAGAATGTCGTTTCAGCGTCACGCCATATGCCGCAGACTGCAGGATAGGTAGATGGAACTTAGTATTAAGACACTTCGTTCCCAATTTGTCTTTGAATTCTTGAGGCAACGCGTGCTGAAGCTGGAGTGGCTAACGCTGCGCTTCGCTTAAAGAAAATAAAAAAAGTAGTAAAAGAAATATTTCATTTCCTTGATTGATAACCAAACTTACAGCCTGTCGCCTTTACAAGGCACACTTGCCACGACTGGCCTCAAAGATCCATTGTTGTTTATCATAAACATTTTTTTACAATTTTACTGACACTTTAGAATATACAAAAACCGAATAACAAAGGATTGTTAACAAATGTTTGCGGAATGTATTTTCTAATAATTTGTAATTCTTCGTAACTCCGACTTATCCTCTACGAATGAATATCGCGAATGTCCAAGGAAAATATTATAAAGCATATATGTAAAAAGTATCGAGTAACATTTTCAGATTGAACTTTATCCCGAGTAAAAACAAAACTCGATACTCACAGACATTTCTTTTGTCTTAAAAGACGGGAACGACGACGATATTGCTTAATATTTAACTTGGCTCTCATTTCATATTTATGATTTTTGTAGGGATTATGCATGTTCCAGGAATTACGGTATTACTTGCTACATACTTCTTGTACACATTTCTGATCGTTTAACTTCGGGTAGAATTTCAATAGTTTGTAAGAAGCAGTAGAAATTTTCGTTATGTTCACTTCGCTTCTCTTCATGCTGTGTACGAAATGTAATATGAGTCTTGCTTGACTGCTACTAGATAATAAAATCTATATATACATAATATAATAAAATTGTAACTGATCGCTGTCTGTTTATGGAAAATAAATGAGAAAATCTATTATTGAGGACATTTATCACTGTAATGGAACCTAAATTATAGATAGATAGATAGATAAAATTCTTTATTGCACACACAGACTATAAGTACATAAAAACTAAATAGAATCCTTAATTGTAGAAATAAAACTGGCATGCAAAGGCGACCTTATCACTATTAGTGATCTCTTACAGGTACCCTTTTGCGTAAACATTTACAACAAAATAAAAATATAGAAACCGTGTAGTGCATAAAAAGTTTGTTAATAATAAAAATATTTATGAGACCCAAAATACATATACAAAATTATAGGTGTGATATAGTTTACATATAATACTTAGTTTACATATAATAAATACAGAATATATATATATATACACACACACACATACACATACATACATATATATATATATATATACACATATAGGTACATATGTATATAAATACTAATATTACGTACATTTCATTACATATATACAAATACATACTAAATATTATTTTGTTTTGCCAAATAGTACTGCTTCAAGGATTTTTTAAAGACGTGAACGGATTTACTGTGACGGATAGAAGATGGTAAGTCATTCCACAAAAAGACGCTTTTCATAGTGAAGGAATCATTGAAACCTACTGTATGTATTACACATAGGTACCTTTAACTTATTGTCGCTTTTGGAGCGGAGGTTGATATGAAGTGGGGTATCGGATCCAAGGAATGCGAAGCGCTCCTTAAGGTAGTGAGGAGTGTTAGGATGTAAAAAATAGAATAGAGAGTGCAAAGTACATGGAAATATCGACGATGCCGAACCGTCAACCATTGTAGCGTATTGCGATATGAGGATATATGATCGAGTTTTCTCAAATTAAAAATGTATCTGATACAGAGATTTTGTAGGCGCTCTAGTTTATCTAGGTGTATTTGTGATAAGTCAAGGTAACAGGAATCGGCATAGTCGATAATGGGAAGAAAGAGGGAAGTGGCTAATGATATTTTCGTTTTAATTGGTAGAAAATTATATTATTTTTTGTGTTTATCTGTACATTTGTGAGCGCTAATCTCAGAAATGGCTTACCCGATTGACATGTAATTTTATTATTATATTTTGTCAAGCTTTCTTTAAGAAGTAGAAGTGTTTGTTTTATTCAAATACCAATTTAAAGTAAATATGGGCACGCGAAGCGGACTTTCTTTTTTAATATGTTACTTACATGGATCCTCAACACAATTGCACAATATTTTGGTTGTACAGTGTTAAAACTAGCACAAAATAAAGATTTTATTAAGGTGGCGAGGCGGATGCAAATTGCGGCATCGGACGCCGCGCTTCATGACTGCCTCCCTTTATAAAACTTTGTGCGGCTTATCTACACAGTATTAGTTGTATACACATAATTCAAATAATATATTGCTATATTTCTGAAATTTCACGTCATTAAATATTTTTTTTTCTAACAATAATAAAATAACTGTAACTAGCTAAAATATCTTGAAAAATCTCATTTAATGGGCAAACTATTCCGTTACTTTATTTGTTTAAATATCAAATTAATACTAGATAATCAGATTTGAAGGAGTGCATTTGAAGAGTCCACCCGACACACACCACTTCGAGCTCTCCTAAAGTAAACACTGTACAATCAAAATATTGTGCAATTAACAATTACGTTGAGGACCCATGTAGTTTATATAAAAAATAACCAAAATCGGAGACCTCCACTTCCTTTTTACCTGTCCGCTTCGCGTGAAATGCAACATATATTTATTATACTATATTTAAAATCAGCTTCAGTTTGTATCCCGCAGGGTAGGCAGAAGGAACTTAGTGTTAACACACTCTGTTTGTAAATTTTTCGTTTTCAATGTATACTCCTTGATATTCGACAAAACTACTACAATAATTTTATTAAATCGGCTGAAACCAGACAGTATCTCGAATGGACGTTTTAGGATTAGAACCCTACCCTGCTTATCCTGCTATATTTGTGCGGGATAAAGCGCGAAGGTAAAAAAGAAGAAAAATAGAAAAAAACTCAATTTATTTAATACCTATCAACTTCTATTAATCATACATAGAAATGTAACATAATTCATTTAAGTATATAACATTTATAATAATAAAATACGTTAAAAAACAACAAAACATTATTGAGAGAACGAATCAAAATCTATATTAATATTTCGATCAGAACTTAAACGAATATTCGGATGTGACATGTTAAGTTCCGATGTTACTCCGACGTTTGTGTTTTCATTACGTTCTGTAATTTCCAGGTCAGGAAATTAAACGCGCTCTGCAAACCGTCAACACCACGCTCACGTCGAACAGTCTACCAATAACGCGGCCACACAAAGCGTGTTCACCTCAAGTATCTGTAAAGTTAAAATATTTAAAAGGTGACACGACAAAAATTTAATTTTCAATATTTTACGATTTATATAAGATATTTTTATATAAGAGCTCTTCTATAAAATACAATTCAAAATCAAATAATTTTATTCAAAATACTGTTAATCCTAATAAACTATTGGGCTTGTTTATTTTCTTTTTAATTTTATGCAGGGTTTTTGTTTTTATAAATATTTTTTTTATTATTAAAACTAACCTGTGTGTAATGTGATTGAAAGACAAACGCAATCGAAACCACGTGGCGAAAACGCTAAAGATTAACACTTTTTAAATTATTAAATTTATTTTAAATGATTAAATTTTGGGAAAAAGGATTTCCTGACACTCCTTTTTTAAAATTTTAATTACTAAACAAAATTTACATAACATATGTACAATCGAATTAACATAACACAAAAAAAAAATGAAATTAGTAACTAAGTTAATCTAATCATATCATTTATTCTCATATATTTAGCATCTTCGATTAAAGTTATTTATTAATAATCAGGATTAATAATTTACTGAATATCTTATCAATTTACGTAAATATTCTATATAAACAAAACGCATGTTATTACGAATATCTTTTTCTTCCGCTATCACGGAACATAACAAAAAGAAGTAATACGAGATATACATTTTTTTCACGGGTATTTCTTTTGAGTTGAAATCTAATAATATAATGTAATCTAATAATGTGTGTGTAATATAATAATGAATGTTCAATAATCGTTCTCTTTCTTTTTGTGAGAGATAAAAAAAATGTCCATGAGATCAGAAATAAAAGCACACTAGCACTTACTTTTGTTTATGTATACTCTGTATAATTCGCCAATTTCAATAATTATTTTAAAAGTAAGAAAAAAATCAACAAAGACAAAAATAAGTGGACACTGCAATTAATATTTTGTATGACTACCTTCACGTACAATAATAACTTCTATGCACTGAGATATGTTTTCCACTAATTTTGATCAAAATTTACAAGGCATAATAACGTGACAAAAGTTTTTTTTTTATGGAAAAGACACGGCAAACGAGCGTGCGGGTCACCTGATGGTAAGTGATTACCGCCGCCCACGACCCCGTGCAACCCCAGAGGAGCTACAGGTGCGTTGCCGACCTTTAAGATTGGTTGGGCGCCGGGGCCCGGCATTACCTGATACGAAACGCAGTGGCATAAAGCCACTACTTCACGCCGGTTTTAAATGCCGGGGGTGGTAATGATCCGGTCGAGTCTGCCCACGCGTGTTGCCATTGCTCGCGACGTGACTCTACCACACGTACTTTAGTCGCCTCTTACGACATCACCAGTACCAGGATGATCCTATTCTAGGCCGGGATCACACAGCAAAATATATATTAGATCTCATAACGAATAGTTTTTATTTTGTTCAAAATTAGAAATTCTTGTAGATGTGCATATTTATATACTTGCACGCGAAGCGGACTTTCTTTTTTAATATGTTACTTACATGGATCCTCAACACAATTGCACAATATTTTGGTTGTACAGTGTTAAAACTAGCACAAAATAAAGATTTTATTAAGGTGGCGAGGCGGATGCAAATTGCGGCATCGGACGCCGCGCTTCATGACTGCCTCCCTTTATAAAACTTTGTGCGGCTTATCTACACAGTATTAGTTGTATACACATAATTCAAATAATATATTGCTATATTTCTGAAATTTCACGTCATTAAATATTTTTTTTTCTAACAATAATAAAATAACTGTAACTAGCTAAAATATCTTGAAAAATCTCATTTAATGGGCAAACTATTCCGTTACTTTATTTGTTTAAATATCAAATTAATACTAGATAATCAGATTTGAAGGAGTGCATTTGAAGAGTCCACCCGACACACACCACTTCGAGCTCTCCTAAAGTAAACACTGTACAATCAAAATATTGTGCAATTAACAATTACGTTGAGGACCCATGTAGTTTATATAAAAAATAACCAAAATCGGAGACCTCCACTTCCTTTTTACCTGTCCGCTTCGCGTGAAATGCAACATATATTTATTATACTATATTTAAAATCAGCTTCAGTTTGTATCCCGCAGGGTAGGCAGAAGGAACTTAGTGTTAACACACTCTGTTTGTAAATTTTTCGTTTTCAATGTATACTCCTTGATATTCGACAAAACTACTACAATAATTTTATTAAATCGGCTGAAACCAGACAGTATCTCGAATGGACGTTTTAGGATTAGAACCCTACCCTGCTTATCCTGCTATATTTGTGCGGGATAAAGCGCGAAGGTAAAAAAGAAGAAAAATAGAAAAAAAACTCAATTTATTTAATACCTATCAACTTCTATTAATCATACATAGAAATGTAACATAATTCATTTAAGTATATAACATTTATAATAATAAAATACGTTAAAAAACAACAAAACATTATTGAGAGAACGAATCAAAATCTATATTAATATTTCGATCAGAACTTAAACGAATATTCGGATGTGACATGTTAAGTTCCGATGTTACTCCGACGTTTGTGTTTTCATTACGTTCTGTAATTTCCAGGTCAGGAAATTAAACGCGCTCTGCAAACCGTCAACACCACGCTCACGTCGAACAGTCTACCAATAACGCGGCCACACAAAGCGTGTTCACCTCAAGTATCTGTAAAGTTAAAATATTTAAAAGGTGACACGACAAAAATTTAATTTTCAATATTTTACGATTTATATAAGATATTTTTATATAAGAGCTCTTCTATAAAATACAATTCAAAATCAAATAATTTTATTCAAAATACTGTTAATCCTAATAAACTATTGGGCTTGTTTATTTTCTTTTTAATTTTATGCAGGGTTTTTGTTTTTATAAATATTTTTTTTATTATTAAAACTAACCTGTGTGTAATGTGATTGAAAGACAAACGCAATCGAAACCACGTGGCGAAAACGCTAAAGATTAACACTTTTTAAATTATTAAATTTATTTTAAATGATTAAATTTTGGGAAAAAGGATTTCCTGACACTCCTTTTTTAAAATTTTAATTACTAAACAAAATTTACATAACATATGTACAATCGAATTAACATAACACAAAAAAAAAATGAAATTAGTAACTAAGTTAATCTAATCATATCATTTATTCTCATATATTTAGCATCTTCGATTAAAGTTATTTATTAATAATCAGGATTAATAATTTACTGAATATCTTATCAATTTACGTAAATATTCTATATAAACAAAACGCATGTTATTACGAATATCTTTTTCTTCCGCTATCACGGAACATAACAAAAAGAAGTAATACGAGATATACATTTTTTTCACGGGTATTTCTTTTGAGTTGAAATCTAATAATATAATGTAATCTAATAATGTGTGTGTAATATAATAATGAATGTTCAATAATCGTTCTCTTTCTTTTTGTGAGAGATAAAAAAAATGTCCATGAGATCAGAAATAAAAGCACACTAGCACTTACTTTTGTTTATGTATACTCTGTATAATTCGCCAATTTCAATAATTATTTTAAAAGTAAGAAAAAAATCAACAAAGACAAAAATAAGTGGACACTGCAATTAATATTTTGTATGACTACCTTCACGTACAATAATAACTTCTATGCACTGAGATATGTTTTCCACTAATTTTGATCAAAATTTACAAGGCATAATAACGTGACAAAAGTTTTTTTTTTATGGAAAAGACACGGCAAACGAGCGTGCGGGTCACCTGATGGTAAGTGATTACCGCCGCCCACGACCCCGTGCAACCCCAGAGGAGCTACAGGTGCGTTGCCGACCTTTAAGATTGGTTGGGCGCCGGGGCCCGGCATTACCTGATACGAAACGCAGTGGCATAAAGCCACTACTTCACGCCGGTTTTAAATGCCGGGGGTGGTAATGATCCGGTCGAGTCTGCCCACGCGTGTTGCCATTGCTCGCGACGTGACTCTACCACACGTACTTTAGTCGCCTCTTACGACATCACCAGTACCAGGATGATCCTATTCTAGGCCGGGATCACACAGCAAAATATATATTAGATCTCATAACGAATAGTTTTTATTTTGTTCAAAATTAGAAATTCTTGTAGATGTGCATATTTATATACTTGTATAAATAACAAAAATATATACTCTTTTGCTCTAACAATTGTTATCCTATTAATAAGATTAGAAAAAAAAAGCAACCGATAAGTATCTATTTTCACAAATAAAGGGTTGAATTACGAGGAAAACGTTCTAAGCGATTTCCTTTCTTTAACATAAATTATGAATCGGTTAAGATTATTGAGGTATCTTTTTAAAAGGATAATCGTTGTCGAACGAACCTCTTATACTTTTTCTATAAAGTGAAGGTAATAAATATATCACAGAAAATATATTATCGTATCCAGACTATATTATTTTTATTATTTATATTGATATTGTGAATATAAAAGGTGAAACTGTAATATGACAAGTAAGACTCTAATATTATGAGAGTAAACCTTTTAAGTATTCATCTTATTAATAAAGTACTTAACCTAATCAGTATATATGTAGGTACATAAGTTATAAGTTGGCGTAACATCTTTAGCATTTTTAATTTTAATTTATCTCTGGAGATTTCACATTGCATTGTAAATGTATTGATTACTTCTTTCAATTTGAGGTAATTTTATAATCTTCAATCGTTGATTGTATGACGCAGGCTCAACATTAATTAGGTATCAATAAATAACACTATTTAAACAGCTTAGTTATTAAGATTAATAATGAAAAGATTTATTATTTAATGCTTTTCAGTCTTCTTATGAAATCGATTTGTTGTCCAGACCATTTACACATCTTGAGATCGTATGGAGGTATCAAGCTAAATTTAATATGAAACATTCAAGTCTACGATCGATACAAGAATATAAAGTTTTTTTATTTTGCTGCATTTTATATGTAATTGATGTCACAGCTTAATCAAAACCTATAGGATACTTCCCGAGCACTTAAAAATAACATTTGGCAGAAAGAGAGATTTACAATACATACAAAGGAAAACATTCTAAAAATGATATTTAAAGGTATATCAAAGAAAAAAAAAATAAAAACTTCTATTTGTTCTTCATTTCATACGAAACGAGTGCATATGCTATGCGGAATCCTCTGTGTGGTGACACCAACTCAGACTGGACCTTTTAAATATTAGTAATCACAGATATATTTTGAATTTTAAAATCAACTCCTTACAATAATTTTATGCTAAAATCCAATTAAGTGTCATAACTACGCGCCATTGATACGGACATTCATACCAACCGCTTAAACCCACTGCGGTTTACTAATAACTAATAGTGCTAACGGCTACACTACCAACATAAGAAACAATTGTGTTCTGTTTGAGATATACCTAAAACATACATTCCTATTTTTTTTTTCAGCTTCACGCTGCATCCTGTATATTGCGGGAAGAGAAAGGGAACCTAGTGTTAAGACACTCTGTTCCCCCACTTTCTACCGAATTTTTATATGTGCGGAATATGGTGCGAAAATAAAAACAAGATCTAAGCTTATTTATCATTTACTGTATAATATTATAAGTTATCATGCGAAGATATCGCATCAAATTTAGATTTAGTGAAATGAAATATTATTATTTTATAAATAGCCATATTTATTATTTACTGAAATTTCATAGGCATAATTTCTTGGCAATGTTGATCTATAGAATAATTTTTTTTTGGCATTATATAATCAAACATATATTTCAAGTTGATAATTGAGGCCGGATCCCCGCTCACTCTTCAATCTAATATTGGCATAGGATTGGCCCACTCCTCCCGCAGTGACCGTTGCAACGGCGTCCGTGTGATCTAGATCTCTCGCAATAATGCCCTGAAATAAAAATAATATATTAAAGTAATTAAAAATTAAACCATTAATATATTTTTTTAAAATATTTATAGCAAATCTTTCTTTCGATCATTCCAAGTTTGTTTTAGTATTGTCTGTCATTTCTTTTATACTTAGGGCCGATTTTTTTAAATTTTGGTATTAAAACAATCTGCCTAATAGAATGCCTTATGAGATTTTGACGTGATAACGTCTTATAAATTGATCAAATTCGGCTGCACGCACGAGAAGGCATGACGATGAAAGGAAAAGGCATGTCTGAGCCTAGCTTGCCAGCGAGAGCGCGGAACAAGCGATAGACAGGACCCACCCGGTCACGCTGTAAAGACCAGACCAGGTCAACAGCAATAAAGCCAATTTGAAAAAAAATAGAGAGGACGATTGGCCTAAGCGTTTGGCTTCTGACGCTTACATTCATGCATTGTTTCTGGTAATTGAATAGCACTTGGTTTCTTGTTAATAAGATGTATAATTTTTTAAAAATATTGAAGTCAATGAGTCCACATAAATTCGGTTAATTTATCGAAAAAAAAAAATGTAATATTCAATTAATTTCTTTTTTGTATTATACAAAATAAATCAGTGACAATAATTCAATTCATAAAAGTATGCAATTTTTCATCAATATTTTCTTATGACTTTATTAAGTTAATTATCCTAAAAAGACTTTACAGACAACACAAGTTTTCTTAAATTAAGAAGTAATTTCCGGTTATAAGGCTCAGCGAATATCAAAATAAAATATCGTAATATAACATATAACAATATTATTATTATTATTTTAATTGTACTCGCGTCGGTACTTTACCGTTGTGTGATACGTTATTATCATTTATAAACATATATATCATTTAGCTGGCTCTGAAATAAATGTAAAGGAAACTAAATACTATACTTATTAAACATTGTTGGCTTATATATAATATTATGTCAAGAGTATTCAAGGAACATTATTATTATTGTTTTTATTTTTTTTATAGCGTCACTCCGTATTTCGCACACAGCAGGGTACCTAGTATTAAGACACTCCGTTTCCCATTTTCCACTGAATTCTGGAGACATTACGTGTGGAGTGGTGGAGCTCAATGTATTAATATTTCATTTCCTTGAGTGGGAATCGAACCCACAAAACTGTATCGTGTGCAGCCACACTTCGCGCCACAGCGCCACATCTGGAATCATATTTGATATACCATATGTGAAGATCCAGAGTACTGTAGATTCCCTTACAGAGGATATAAAAAACTGTAAGTCTTATTTACATGTTTCAATATAGATCATATTTAAATATAAAGAAATAACGTATGGTCGATATCTATAAATACCAAAATACCAAAATAAATACCAATAAACTATCGTTAAACATTTAATTATTCTGCCAAAGCTTTTCAGAAAGTGAAGTTGGTTTAATCATCGCACGTTCTGGTCGGCTTTTCAATAAAGGGATGAAATCTTTTCAATCCCAAAATATCCCGTGTTCACAAAAGCACCCGCCATTATTACCTTTACGAAACAACGCGTCAACCAAAATCATTTATTAACACCCTATCTTATTATAGGACGAATTTATTTTTGTTGCGGCTTACTGTTTTACACACAGGTGTAATGTAGATTATTACTTCGCTGCTCTGCATGGGTATATATTTTATTGAAATAAATTAAAGTGAGGCCCACGTGGCCCATAGGCACAAGGGTGTGGCACAACTGTAGCACGATACGAAGGTTGTGGGTTCGATTCCCGCTCCAGGGAATGAATTATTAAAAAAAAAAAAAAAAAAATCAGCTTCACGCTGTATCCCGCACACTGCAGGGTAGGCAGAGGGAACGTAGTGAAAGACACTCCGTCCCCCACTTTCTGCCGATTTTCGGAGGCATTGCGTGTTAAGTGGCAGAACTCAACGCCGCGCTTTGCCTCGACACCAGAGCGAAGACATGGAAATATAAATTTAAGTAAATATTTCATCTCCTCGAGTGGGGATCGAACCCACAACCAGTCGGTTTACAGTCACACCTTGTGCCGCTGCGCCACGACCGGCCTCATATGAATTATTATTTATGAATATTTTCATTTTTCCCTCTGGCACTAAGGCAAAAGCACGGCAATACCCCGAAAATACCTCGATATAAATGAGTATCCAGTAGAAACCCATTGTTAAGCTACTCCGTTCCTCACTTTCCTAAATTCTGTAGACTTAGAGTGTTGTTGAGTGGGATACTAGGCCGCTTTTTATCTTGTCACTAGAAAATTAAAATAATTCTTCCCCCGAGTGGGAATCTTACCATAACCTATACAGGGAGACGATGTGTCTCTTTTATAATTTAATAATCTATTTATACTGTTTTATATTTCGCAAAGACTTAATTTTTCCTTATTTTAATTTATACGAAATACGTTTCTTTCAATGTTATATATATTTGAATAATGTTATATGGTAATAGCTATATCACAAGGCTTAATATTATTCGCTAAAAATCGAATATGAACTGGAAAAGTGAAAGGATTATATTCATTAGCGAAAATACGGTTAAGCTTCTCAATCGTATTGAAACATTTACTTTGTATAGCAGAGAGTTAAATAAAAAAATTATCAAATTTTTTTGGGTAATCAAATGCTCTTTTAATGGAAATATATGAAATATAATAAAGTCTAATCGTGGCGCAGGGGCACAAACGTGCGACTGTAACCGTGACAGTGGGACAGCGTGACATCCCACACGACTAAATTAATGATTTAATATTTTTATTTTCCTCAATCTCGCTCGCTCGCAACGACCAACGAGGAATAGCGCGGCGTTGAGTTCCGTCACTCTCAATGCCTGTAGAATCCGGAAATGGGGAACGGAAGTGTCTTAATGGGAACGGAGTGTCCTAACTAAAGTGAAGCTAAAAAATTAACATAATACACATTATGTTTACTATTGCAAGGGGTAGATAGCATTCAATTGATAAGACGAAGACAATAACTACAAAGCTTCCACCTGCGTGAATGGCGGCAAAGCCTTTGCTTTGTCTGAATCGAATCCAGACAAACATCTGTTTATTCAGTATAAATGTTTACCTCGAGCATGTTCAAACTGTCACGATGGGAAATGATAATCATCGGCAATGTTGTATCGAAGAGCAATTTAATAGTTAAAATAATAAAAGCGTGTTAATGAAATGTTACATTATTTTTAACCGATTTATTTTCCAAAACGAAGGTTTTATATTTGAAAATTATATTTTTAAGTTCCCTTTGATTTTTCCGCCATTTGTGAAGTGACTCTACCGATACTGTACTATTCACCCAGTACTAGCAAAACAGTATACGATAATGTAATCTCTGGAGTTTTTTTTTAAATATTATAATATTTAAAAAAACTCAAGAGATTACATTATCGTATACTGTATATTATTCATATTACTGTCTCTATAGAGACTTATAAAAAAGCAAGTGGTTTTATCAAGTGATTCGGGATGGAAGGTCTTAATTTTTATATCCATTATTTTGGAAATAAATTAATAAATAAAACAAAAACGTAACAGATAACTAAATAAGTCACACCGAACAAAAACTAAAAAATATTTTAAAAAATATACAAAAATTGGCACTGACTGAAAAAATAACGGATGTATAAGTATCGTAAAGATGTTAATTATTTAGTAGTTTATTATTTTTTGTTAATTTCTTTACGTTAAAGTAATTAATATATTCACTTTTTACTTTTTGATTAAGTTTCTTCATTTCTCTATGGTATATATTCATTAAATATATATACATTGTTTATAGTAAGTCGTTATATAAATATAGAACTATATATATTTCGATCATATATTTTTTATTTAAACTCTGTTTATCTTACTTTGATAAAAATATTCACAAAAATATATTTATATTTTAAAGCTAAATCAATACTACTTGTAAAAAAATAATAAAATCATATACCTAACAATATTATACTTGCATATTTATTTCATATTCTTATTAGACTATAAAATCTCCAACGCAAGCTACTCTAACAATAGACGAGTGAAGGTGAACTAGTTTTATTATATACACACGTACATACATACATGCACTATAAGTACTTAATATAATATTTAATAGCAAACGCTTCAATATGAGTAACGATACCTACATTATATCACAATAATTTACATAAGCACTACTGTCTATCCAACTAAATAATAAACAAGTAATCGTATGTTCTGATTTAGTTCTTGAGATTAGCTCATTCGACCAAACAAACTTTTCAGTTTTGTAAAATTATATATATATATATATATATATATATATATATATATATTATTATGAGTTTCCCTTTTTTTTTAGAATCTAAGTTATATTCTTGACAGATGAGACCTGTTGAACTACACACGGATTTTACGAACGGTAGTATTATAAGTATTATAGTATTATAATAACATAATTATATGCATTATATATTCACACGAGATTCACGAGAAGCCACAATAATATAAATTGATCAGTTTCAAAAAAACTGTTTTAAAAAACCGCTTCACGCTGTATGCCGCACACAGCAGGATAAGCAGAGGAAACCTAGTTTTAAGACACTCCGCTCCCCACTTTCATCCGATTTTTGCTCGAGTGGGGATTCAACATACAACCGTCGCTTTACAATTATACCCTTGTGCCCCTGCGCGACAATGGCCAAAAATATTAAAATTTATATAAAGTGTCCAAGTAAATTATTTAACGAGTGTAAGAATTATTGAATATGCTGAATTGCTAATGGGTTAGCGTTATAAATATGGCTAATTATACATTACGCCGTACATTTTAATTCGTTGTATATATTACAAGTTTAAAAACATCTTTTGTTTACAAATATTAATTTACCTCAGTAAAATAATAACTAGGCAGTAACAAAATTTTTATAAAATAAAAATATAAAAAAATACCTTTATAACTTGTTGGCCAGGATCAGAAAAGAAAACCTCCTTGACCCTCTTTTTGAGTGGAATTGAGTTGTATTCAGCTTTTTCTTGCCATATTAATCTATTGTTGAAACTGGTACCAATAATTAGATCTTTGCAATAACTATCGGAGAGGTAAAAAGCAAAAATAACACAGACAAATAGAACCGACTTCATTTTAAATGTTGAAATTGCGTATGGTCTTTATCACGTGTGCCGACCGACTGATTAGCAGACAGACTACGACTGTTGGTACTGAGTGTTTGTATTGGTCACTACGAACCTGTTTATCCAAACAGTGAATAAGCGGAAAAAACTTATCAAATACTTTAACGGGGCCGACTTCAATGCCTTATGCTAATAAGATTCTGCGTTGATGAATAATGACGCATAGGAGGTAAATGGAGTGGCTATAAAATTCTCGTACAATAACAACACCGTGTACGTTATAAGATTTTTTTTTAGGTAGATATTGAATTATTTTCTTAAATTATGTATTTCTTGTAGCTTCACACGGTATTCTGCATGTAGCAGGATAAGAAAACGGAACGTGGGAACCTGGTCTGAAGATTCTTCGTTCCCATTAAGACACTTCCATTCTACCGTCCGTATTGAGTGGCGGAATTCAATGCAGTGCTTTGCCTTGTTACCAGAGCGAAGAAATATTTAATATTTCTTTCTCCCGAGTAGGAATTGAATCCATAGCCGCCGCGTTTACAGTCGCACACTTGTACTTCTAAATTATATTGTTAATAATATTACTATAATCTCAAGCTAATATGAATTTATTTTGTTAATAGATACTATTTCTATAATATTATTATTTACGCCATACGTAAGGCTCAGTTGGTTAGAGCGCTTGAACGGTTTAAAAGAGTCGCGGATTTAATTCCCGCTACGTTCAAATTTTTATACGTTTTCTTAATAAGTATCTAATGTAGTTTTTATTACCAAACCAAGAATTTATAATATTGATGTACCTAATGTGATCAAATTCTTGCCTATAATAGTATTAGAATGTAATATAATCTTATAGCGTGTTTACGTAAATTTCATGTTACAAAGCTAGTCTGCCTCGCCGCAGACGGCGTAAGAACAATTATCATTATCAATGCAGCACCTACTAACGTATCGCCGTCTACCCGACCCTCATGAGTATCCTATAGTCTATATATATATAATGAAACTGTAATTCAACGCTGTCTATACATGGAAGGTATATGAGAAAATTTATTATTGAGGGTATTTAAAATTAGCTTCACACTTTATTCCGCAAACAACGAGTGTAGACAGAGAGACTCTAGTGTAAAGACACTCCGTTCTCCATTTCCAGAAATCTGGGGGCAATGTGTGTTGAATGGCGGAACTTATCGCTGCAACTGAGTAGCCAGCTGCTAACTTAACGTTATTTAATTATAGAGGAGAGTTCTAGGTTCTGTGTATCATTAGAAAATTTTAAATTACATCATTTTATTTTTTCATATGAATAATTTATGTTCATATTTCTAATTAATTATATTTTACCCCTTAATCGTGAGATACGATGGTATAATTATTTTACATCATAGATTTCTTTATATATATTTCTTTAAGTTCAAGAGTTTCAGTCTTTGACAAAGATATAAATGTTTTTAATTACTTTCAATTCTCATGTTCTACAACGTGTCTCATGTTGTCAACAATAATTATAAGAAATTTGTTATATTTTTTGCACCAGAGCGAAAAAATAAAAATATTAAATAATTCATTTCCTCGAGTGGGAAATTGGAGCCACTGTTGCGTTGGCCAGTCACACGCTGGTACCCCTGCACCACAACTGTCCTCCTTAATTAAACTTATAAAATGTTTATTGTATACGAGTATTTTAATATTTTTGCATAATTTTCACTAAATTGATTTATTATCACGTTCCGCCTGAGTCACGAGTGCAAGCGAGAGCGCGAAACAAACGATAGAGAGGCACGATAGGCTAAAGCATTCAGATTGTGATGAATTTCTCCATTAATTGTTACTTGTAATTAAATAGCACATTATTAGAAATTAAGAAAAAAGTTAGCATTTAGTAACTTGTGTTTTTATAATTTTTTTTAACAAATATTTGAAAATTTTAAGTGTGTTATTCTTCAGTGTGTTTTATTCTACTTAAAATTATGAAATAACGAAAGTACCTAATATAAAATAACTCATGAAAGTATTTTGGGCGTATTTACCCGTTTTTTGAAAGTCGCGAACACAAGCCAACATACCATTAGATTAGACTGTACAGTTTTCAATTTTATTTTACTTTCTGTAGTTATTTTAATTCAAGAAAAGGAAGTAATGAGTAAATCGTAAATCATATTTTTATTTGTTTAACTAACTTATAATGTCATCCAATTTTTGTGGCTTATCTTACTATTATATCGCAATGTGTCACATAAAACTGATTACCTGTTGTCGATACAATCAATGGTCGTTTTAAAAAAGACTTAAAATATTCCGACATTTGTATTTTGATGTAGCATTAAACAATATGATGACAGATTTTAAAATGACCGAGGCACGCAATAATTCTACTTATTACCTTTATAACGACTGCTCTCATTCTGTAGACTTTATTAACATTATAAATAACAATATTAATAAAAAAACGAATTGCCTGTTTACGAGACTCAAAACAAAAAAGAATTGTGTTTAGGCTGCTAGAAGTAGATTTTCTGCTGTTCACTTTGGGAACATATCATTTAAAATTTGTTAGATCATATTGCCATGAGCATATGCTATTAAACGGAGTCTACCAACTCTCGATCATATAATAGAATTATATCATCGAGAGTTGGTAGGTAACATAATATTATTAAGGGGTAGAATACCGTCGCACCGAATAAATCATATAATATTGTTAGCAAGCTCGTGTAAAAGAGGGCAGATGTAGATGAAAAAAACACTATAAAAGCAGGAATTGTGTCAGTCGGAATATTTTCTTCAGGAGCGAGCTACTTTCGCCCCTCTACGCCCCGGTGACGCTGTAAAGACCATCCCAGGTCAACAGCGATAAAGTCCATTCTAAAAAAAAGTTATTCGGGAGCAGTTGCTTGTAGGCAACGACTCTTATTGGAAGGAATCTCTTGTGACGTATCGTTCTTGGGTGATACATATCCCTTATTGTAGTTTACGATTTATAACAATATACCGATAGACCCGGCACTTCAGGGAAAACAAAGTCTAGAAATTAATTTCTGTTAAAGTAAACAAGGTGGCCGTACTGTTCAGAGTTACGAGCATATCATCAATATAGTGTCAACGTAGAGTCTATACCAAGTAGCATTTCAGGAACGAGACGACGACGATTTTTTGGACGAGATTACTATAAGTATTGATGAAGCAGAATGAAGAAGAGGTATTACGAATATTTTATCCCTTTCCATTGTATATTTGATTTTGACACGAAAAGGATAATAGACCCGGTATCTTTTAGTACATATTTTCTCGTTAACCCCACATTAATTTTGTTCGCCTTGGGTAATTGTTCTATAGTAAAATGTCCATATGTGACGATTATGTTTTTTCCTTATTATACTTACACACTCCTATATCCTATATCTCTGTGCTAGGAATATTTAATAATATAACATATTTAATATTATAGTATATTTAATACAAAATATATAATAAAAACGTTTCAATTATTTAAACTAGCTTACCGTGAATTTAATTTGAATCGATATCATTACTCAGATAACCTCGGCGTAGTGTATCTTTCTGTGATATTACAAAATGTATCTCTCGGCCTACAAATATAAATAGAGCAATAAATTTACCACATATGCTTTCATATGTCTTTGGCATTATTATTACGATCCAGCATTTTATATAAAGAAAGGATGTTATCCAAGGAAATAGAGAATTTTGTGTATTGAGCTATTATGTTGATGGATATTTGTATGTATTTAGGGTAAGTAAATATTTAAATTTAATTTTTTATATATATTAGTATTGTTAGAATTCAGATCTTTTTAATAGTAGTTCGGCCTTTTTTGGCCAAACTACAATCGAATATAATTTAAAAATAATAGTTCGTTTTAAGATGTCAAAGTAAAGAATGATGGTAAAACTAGGAGACTCTAAATACGGAATTTAAGAGAGAGATCTTAAAGAGAAATAGCTAGCAGAAACTGGGGAATGGAAGTGTAGACATTTGTTGTGAAAAGTCTACATTTTTTTTAAAAAAACAATACAAAACAAATACCTCTAATATTTGTTAAACTGAAAACCTTAATTTTGATCATTTTTAGCTTTCCGTTTTATGACTTGAGGTTTACGAGGGAACCTCGGCGCCTTATAACATTCCGTACCCCACTTTTTTACCGAACCTTTTTGTGTGAATGGAATCCACAACTGTCACGTTCACAGTCGCACGCTTGCTGCAGTATGACGGCCGCAATTTTTTTGAGTATATTAGTATTATTATGCGTTGTAAAACATAAAATTTTAATTTATATGCAAATTACTAATGCGAACTATGTGCATAGTAGGCAATGTGTAAATCCCCTGGTAGATATTTTTCTTATTCGTATAAACATCACGTATTTTCCGGACAGACTTTATATTTCCGTCTATTCAAGATAAGTAATTTAAAACACTAAAGGAGAATATAACATGGTTATCCATAGATTAATTTACAGTAACAAGACTTTGCTTGGCAACTCTGGGAATAATTTATTTTCGGTGAAAGAGTAAAGTATGCCGCCGAAGCCAAGAGCGTTTGTACGCATTAACGCGGTATAGCTCATGAAAAATCGCTTAGAGGAGAGGCAACCGAACCCAGTTTGTGAACAATATATCTTTTTTGTGTTCTTTCTTAAAAAGCGACAGTAGAACGTCTAACGTGGTATATTTGATTTATTTAGTGTAATCGCTTTGAAAATGTCGTTTCTTTATTTGACATTTTCGCACAAAGTTTATTATTTTCAAAGATTAAATTTCGTAAGATATGATATTTCGTAAGATACGATTAAAATTCGTAAGATACGATACGATACGTTATATCCCACTACATACAAACCTACATATTTGCCCGTACTGCAGTCGTGCCCATGTAATCTCTGATCTACTTCTTTGTGTTTCTCCAGAAGAATCTTGCATTATCGTGAGGTAATTAAGGCTTATCCGTTGTGCTCGCTATATTTTTATAAATACATAGTGTATTTATAAAAATATTACTTATTAAAAGAGAACATGATAGCTTCGATCACACGTTTATTTATAAATTAAATCTTATTTAGCTGTGTATTCCCGTCTTAGAATAGGATCAACCTGGTACCGATGGTGTCGTAAGAGCCGACTAAAGTACATGTGAAAAAGTTACGTTGCCAGCAATGGCAACACGCATGGGCAGACTCGACAGATCATTACCACAGCCGCCATTAAGTAGTGACCTTATGCTACTGCCTTTCGCATCAAGTGATTCTGGGCTCCGACGCCTAACTTCCACCCCTTCCTGGAATATGGAGGGTACCAGCACCTCCGATGTGGAAGAATCCCTCCCAGAGTATATAAACTCAGGCCGCCGGTCGAATTGTGGGGAGTGCACAGTTCCGCACTATGGACAGGACAAACGAGGTATACGTTCCACGGCAACCCCTGCCACCCACGCACGCAATGTGGATTTTTGTAACATCATCAGTCTACATTCCAACCTGAATCCCGTCTACCACCAGCTTGAGACGGTACGGCCAGCCGGAGACTCAGATTGCCTGACTGAGCGACACAGCCTATCTTCAGCCCTATCTACAAAATAAAATGTAATTTTATGCCTCATGCTGGGGTCACTACGGTCTTAAGGGAGGACTTCAGTTTTTGTCGTCTTGCCAATTTTAAAAGTCGGGACCTCAACTATCTAGCTCCGTGTTGAATCGAATCGTGTCCGAGTTCACGCATGCCTTTACAGGTCCCAAAATGGTAGTGCAGAAATGTATCCGCTCATGAAGTAATTGCAAGTTACTGAAAAAATTGGCCTATCAAATGCTCTATCATTGAAGCTATGTAATGTATGCATGTATACGTAAAAATATCTATGTTAAGTATTATATAAAATTAAGACATAGAAAAAAATCGTTAAGGTATCGTTTTGGCCTAGGTTTAGAGTAAATATTTAAACTCTTAAACATGTTAAATAAAATATTGGTAGGGAAACAAGTGATACGGTCTGTAGAGTTATCAGATTTTAATTAGAAAAAAAATGTTGATGTAATGTATATAATAACCTTAAATTAGAATTTTTAAAAAACTTGTAGAGATCGTCTTCTTCAATAAGGTCAAAATAATGGTTTTACAAATAAGTATATCAAAATAATGATTTTCCAAATAAGTCTAATCGCTAAAATTGTTTACGGTAAATATTTGATGTTAGACAACGGTGTTGGTGATTATCGTACCTAAACATGTCACAGTGCTAACACTTAATGTGTGTGATTAATTACCATGCGCTAGTTACTTGCCACTTATGTGTTTGATTAATCCACATACTAAGATAATCTAACTGTTGTTTACATGTAAATAAATTACCACGTTTATTGTTACATTTACAATCTAAAATAACCAAAGTTACGAAAATTCACCGGAAAGTAGGATACAGTCTGTCTTACATTAGATTTAACCTGCCAACCCTGGTATCAGAAAAAAGCAAGGAATTGCTTTTTAGTTACAATTACTTAATATATTTTATCCAAAATGTTTAATTTTCACATATTGGTGTGGCCATATTTTTGATCTGCTACTAAGTTTTCACAATTTTGATAATGTTCTTATATAGCTAGTTTATATTATGTTATTCAATTTTCAATTTTCGTAGAGATCTTACATATTTTTTTATATTATATGACGTAGCCATTTTTATAAGTGATGTGAGCTTATTAATTTAAAATCTATATTATCTGAGCAACTCTTGGGTACGTGATAGTAAAATAAAAAAACAGCAAATTTTGTTCTTGTCAAATTAGAAATGACAATAAAACTGTCTTCTATTTAAATGATCGATCAGCAGTTTGTATAAAGAATTTTTAGATAGTAAACGATGATAACAAAATAAATTAATCTATGTAGCAGAAGTATTTTATTAGACTATTTTTTAATTCATAAATCAAATATTTGGCACCTTTATATAAACTTAAAAAAAATATACTAATTAAACTAGGTTGAACGTTGTTAATTGACGAATATCTATAATGAGATCAAGCAAAAATGTTTGTGATAATTTAATTTTAGTTAAGAAACCGAACAAGTGCGAGTAGGCTTTACCCGCCGCGAGTTTCGTACACAAATTGGAGCTCCCGAACTTTTTTATAAACTCAAGGTTAGCTTAGCCGGAGCTCTTTCATCTGATACCTTATTTGAACTAGCGGCGTTAATACCAAATCTTGTCCCTCTTTTAATTTACTAAAACTATACATTTCGTAAAAAATAAAAATATTATTTTTTACGAAATGTATAGTTTTCAGATTTTTACCCAAACTAGTACTTACTAATTTCAAAACTCTTGGTCAACCGGAAGTACCCTATTAACTTTAGCTCCTCTAAAAGGTCGTAAAACGCGGCTCTTGACAGACAGACCGACGGACGGACAACAGTTATCTTATAAGGGCTCCTTTTCTCCTTAAAAGGTACAGAACCCTAATAATAAAGTATTTAAATATGAGACAAACTTATAAATTAATCTGATTACTTACTTTTATAATGAAAAAATAAAATTTAAGTTGTTGAGATAATAAGAAAGTTAAGATTAAGTAAGTTGAATCCGTGGCTATATCCGCGGATCTTGACACTAAATATATTTTGTTCACGATCTGGCACATCACAAATTTTTACGATACGTAGACGAAATCAATAGGTAAGTACTATTTCCACAAACTTTTATTTACTTTCACGTGTCCCGATGTTTGTTTATAATTAAATCTTGTAAATTAAATTTGATCTACTTTCCGGTTACCGATTTGATGATGATGCCTAAATTGGATAACAACGCAAAATGATTATAACATGGCTGATCTGACGATAGAACAGGAAGGTGAGGGGAATTCGGTAGTGAAATCATATAGTCCCATCTATTTTGGACTTATTTTATCCGTCTTGACGAGTACTTTGGTACTTTGGCACTCGTTGTCATAAGTATGGGTCGTCTAATTTTTTGCCGCATTTGCAATGCATTCCTACATATATGGGTGTCAAATGAAAGGTTTGATGAAAAAGTTTATTTTATACTTTTAAACGCAATTATATAAAAGCCTGTTCTTAGAAAAGTTAAATGAATTATTTTATATATTTGTAATATAACAGAAGGCATTAATAGGCTTAAGATCGTTATTTGAAATTGTAGTCTCATCTTCAAAAGCTGCAGTTGAGGTCTTGATTATAGGATACAATAAATATTCGATAATTTGAATAAGGCTTGGTGTGAGTAAATTTCATTGCTTCATTGCATTACTTAAGAAGTGACTCCACAATGTTTCGACCAGATCATAATATTTGTTAAAACAAAGTTAACAAAAGGAAGTATATTTTGAACATTGTAACATATTTTAAACTATGGTATTTTATATTTACTAAAAATATTTTGGACAGTTATTATATTATGAAAAGTAGTTTTAGCCGGATTTGCGTAATGCTTATCTTGTCACATAGCCCGGCAGCACGTTGGTTGCTGAGCATTAATTGCATTTTGGTAGGGACCTAGCGTGGGAGGAATGTCGTTCCACATTTTGGCACTAAAATACAACTGGTCGTAATTTGTTACGTGAGAATCCTTATCACAATTGAAAACTGCTACTTTTGATATTCTATATAAAATATTGATAAAATTTCATTTTGGTGGTCTTTTTCGTTCGTCTTTTATATTTAAAGCCGTCGCACACGGGTGTGACTGTAACGCGACGCGGTTGGTGGTTCGATTCCCTATTTGAGGGAGTGAATTTATTAATGTTTTCATTCCTTCCCTCTGGCGAATTTTGTTTTTCTTTATTTATTCTATATTAAGTTTATTAAATGATGTTAAGGTAACCGTCCCATTTCCAATTCCATTTTGTTTGGACCAGATGTTGGGACTTGCCATCCAAGTGTAGACTTCAGGAGACCCTTTTACAATCCATTAACATAACATTGCTCAATCTCAATATTATGTGTAATCAAATACTAATGTAATTAAGTTACTTTAAAACTTACAGTGCCATAGTCAATAAATATATTTATTACTATCAGTAAATATAAAAAGTTAACACTAATTTCTTCAAATATCATAATATTTGTGTGTAAAAAATACACTCGGTGTGGTTAAGTGTGAGGACTATATTGAAATTGATTATATTTCTTATCGACGTTGTTAAACTACGACTGGCGATACGTTTGACTGAACTCAATATAATCAGCTTCACGCTGCATCCTGCATACAGCAGGGTAGGCAGAGTAAACCTAGTGTTAAGACACTCCGTTCCTCACTTTCCACCGACTTCTAGAGGTATTGCGTGTTGAGCGGTGTAACTCAAAGTCGCGCTTTGCCTCAACACCATAGTGAAGAATGAAAATATAAATGTAAATAAATATTTCAATCTGCTAAAGAGAAAAATAATCTGCGTTGAAATTGTTGACATTGAGCTTTCCTCTATATTTATACTATTTATACTGCTACTAATATAATAAAGCGGAAGAGCTTGTTTGTTTGTTTAAAAGCTAAGATCTCTGGATCTACTGGTCCGATTTACTTTCTTTTTGTTTTGTATGAAAACTACATTCTTCAGAAGTGCTATAAGCTATATAACATTGTTATATATTCTTTTTTTTACATGCAATAAAGTGTATATAACATTACGGCGTAATTTTTAGTTAGCGTTAAAGAACGAAAAAATAATAATAAGGAACTCCATACAATTGCTTTAAAATTGCTTTAAGCGCGTGCGCTGCACATATTGCTTAATATATGTCACTGTGTTGTATGACAAACATCCAATTTTTAAACGGTTTTATTAGATCTAAAATAAGCACCGCGACGTCATATACATATCTCTTAAAAATAAGTAACAATAAGGCATTTTGGGACAAAAAATATTTGAAAATTGTAAGGTGATTTTTCATCGATTCTTATTTTACATGTTCACAAACTTACGAGCGAAAGTTATTTCATCATAATTCATTCAAGAAAATTTTATGTAGATCATCTTCAACTTTTATGTAGGCTTTTATAGCATCCAATTTGGACGTATACTTTTAGAGAAAATGTATAATTAAAATAATTTAACGCTCTGTTACGGCCGCAATCCTAGGCTTGAGTATCGCGTGGGGCGCCCTTGCCACCGATGACATCCTATCATACAGCCACGTAGTGTTCATGATTGAATGTATTAATCAGTTGACAAATGCAGCATAATAAAAGTATTATAGGTGGTATGCGGGCGAAGCCGCGGGTGGGCGCGATAGTAATTATATAATTTTAAGGACAAGGACCATGGAAGTATCTTATATTTCTCGAATTTCCGGATTTTTCATCGCTATTTTTTCTTATGCGATAAAGCAAAACAATAATTGCTCTATAATTCTGTCTACTTTTACCCATACAAATCCTAAAATGTATGTAGTAATCAAAAAGCAAACGAAAATTTACAATGTTCTTTTCAAACAGATTTTATCTGTTTAAAATTAACATTGTAAATGTTCTATACAACATACAATATTCTATGTAATGTTCTATATAACGGAGTGTCTTAACACTAGGTTCTCTCTGCCTTCTCTGCTTTGTGCGGGATACAGCGTGAAGCTGATTTTTTTTCCCTATATTATGCTAGAATAATGTATTTATAGTGGATATTATAATAGTTGGCATAAAAATATATTTTACGTTTGATGATAATAGAATAGTTGGGTGCGGGGTAAACAGTTTACTGTGTTTATGATGATGACCGAACAAAGGACCTCCTTTTAAATAATGGACCTCGTTCAAAGTCGTGACAGCTGAACAATAACATAAATGGACTGTGGTTGAAATACCCATTCCCTTGATTTCGTTTTTCTTTTAAATTGTCGAATCAAATATATGTGAAATTTATCAAATTTTATAGTAACATATTACTTTATTTTGTTGATGTAATTGTAAGTAGGTAAACAAAAAGGCTTTCATCTTAATCCTAAGATTCATATCTCTTAATAGCAAAATAGCTTTATGCTTAATCTCGCACATATCAGGGTAGGTAGAGGTAACCTGGGAACCTAGTTCTAAGACACTCCATTCTCATTAAAACACTTTCGTTCCTCGCTTCCCGCTGATCTGGAGGCGTTGTGTGCTGAGCGGTGGAACTAAATGCTATAACAAATTTTTTATTTTATATTACAAGTTTTCTTATTAATTAAAAGGCGAAAATATTAATAAATGCGACAACGTTTGCCTTAACCGCAGCTAAGGTAATTCAGATTAAAGATACGTTGTCTTTTAATTTGCTATTGTCTTATGCAAATCAGACCCTTTTTGAGGCTTAGTTGGACTCAATTACGATGACAAACGGGGGCATTCTCATCCAGTACATTTCCCTAAATTTGTATAATGTTAGAAGCTAAATGAACCCCTAGGATTTATACAATTTTTGATAAGAACTATGAATTAAAAACCCATAAATTATTATAAAGTTAATTATTTTTGAGAACGGTCGTTGCGCAGGGGCACAAAGTGTGATTGTAAACGCGACTGGTTGTGAGTTCGATCGCCACTCGAGGAAATCAAATATTTATTTAAATTTATATTTCCATTTCTTTGCTTTGGTGTCGAGGCCAAGCGCGGCGTTGATTTCCGCCGCTCAGCACACACTACCTCCAGAATTTGGCGGAAAGTGGGGAACGGAGTATCTCAACACTAGTTCCCTCTGCCTATCCTGCTGTGTGCGGGATACAATGTGAAGCTGATTTAAATTGAATGGTTTTTAGTTAATTGTTTTTCAATTTTCTTTTATTAAATAGGTGTTCGACTTTATTGAAATTCGTTTAGAAAAGAAGTAAGCAATTTAATTTTGATATTCCGTCTGAATTTCATTCATAGAGCTTAAATCGAAAATATCAAGAATCTTTAGTTGCAGACTTCAAATAGCTTTATATTAGGTTTCGATTTCTTCTTTGGACTGAAGATATGATTCAAAATGATATGAGCATATATTTCTTGGTAAAAATATTTTTACATATAAATAAGTGAATATTTAAACAAAAAATAAAATGTTTTAGTGATATTTCAATACATTTTTTGTTTTATGTCGTTTTTAAAGATTGTCCACTGTTTTTTTTATCTTTGCCTGTTTTATAATTATAAGTATATATGTATATATATATATATATATATATATATATATATATATATATATATATATATGTAAATATATATTGTTTTTAAATGTATGTATGTATGTGTATTGTATATAAACACTAAACATATTTTATGTAAATTTATTCTATATTATTGATATATGTTATTATATATTTAATTTCACGAAATAAAATTTGCACCATGACATTGTCCCCCCTTTTCCTCTTCACTACTTATCCGTAATGTTTCAAAGGTTGTCTGGCAGAGATTGCTTAAAGCAATAAGACCGCCTCTGCATGCGTTTTTTTTTTTCTTGTTTATTTATTGTTCATTTCTTCATTTTTTTTAAATATTTCTTTATGTGCAATAATGTATATTGTATTGTATTGTAAGATAAAAATATTAATTAGAGGCCAGTCGTGGTGACTGGTTGTGGGTTCGATCTGCACTCGAGGAAATTAAATATTTACTTCTTTTTTTCATTTTTTCGCTCTGGTGTTGCAGCACGTAATGACTCCAGAATTTGGCGGAAAGTGAGTTAGGCCTTAGTGCCTTAATTCTAAGTTAGGCTGAGGGACCCTGCAGTGTGCGGGAAACAGCGTGGAGCTAACAAGACGAAAAAAAATACTATTTGATTGAAACGTATAAAAACTTTATTTAAAAAAGTAAAGTGGCAAATGAGTTGGTGGTTATGATACAGTTAATACTAGGACGGCTACTAACGGACGCCTTTTGGTTTTAGAGGACATTTGTAAAACATAATTTGGTGAAGCAATATACTTTTTTATTTTTATTATAAATTTCTGTTTATTAAACTTTTTATTCGACTGCGTGGTGCAATAAACTCCGTATTGTGTTTATTAGTCTATGTATATACGTATGTTTTTCCTATGAGGCGTTGTAGAGATCAAATGTGTTGACCGATTCTTATTATTCTTAAGCTCCTCGATTCATGATGTTACCTGGCAATAATAAAAATACACCACAGCAACCACTAGACGCCGACTTTTTTTTTCATATTTTCAATATGCCAAAAACCCCCGTCGTACTATGTCAAGTAGAATATCGTTGAATAGGTATTCAATAATAGTTGCTTGGTTTCTTTCAGGATTTTTTATTGTTATATTCTTCAACAATTAAATCTTCACAATCAGGGGAGTTCCGAGTCCGTTCTTTTTATATTTAAATAGTGAGGCTTTTATTTTTTTTTAATTAGTTTTACCTAAGCAATTCTAATTAGAATTACCAGAAATCCATGTACTTATAGTAAAATCGTAACGGATTGGTATCTATACAAGGAAGATATATACGAAAAAATATTGGTAGCATTTAAAAACTTAATAGAATAATGATTTTTTTAACAATTAACTTTGTATGTATCCAATTGTAACCATATACTTTTTTGTATATATTGTGTTGAGAAATCAATTTTTTAGGACGATTTTATACTATGTTGTTGTTGCTATGTATGCGTTTAATTTTTTTTGATTTAAAAAAATTGCGCAGTTCTTTTTATTTTTCCCGAATACATTACGTTTCCTCCGCTAGAGGTTTTCCCTTTTCATTAATTTCTAGTATGTTAACTGTAGATTTAAATATTTTAAGTGATAAATTCAGCACAAGCGTTAGATAAAATAAAAGAAAATTATACTTTAAATAATGTAACATGACTAACGTCAAAATTGCACATTTATTTTACAAAGTTCAAGTTCGTTTGAGGAAAAACGTTTAAAATGACCTTGTAATTTATAAGACATAAGGCGAGGATTGCAAAAGCGAAGAGGTCGAATCTCTGAAGCCCGGATTAGCGTCAAACGAAGAAAAAGAGAGGCTTGAAATAAGTCGTGATCCGCAAGACGTGACCTAAATTTCCTTTTTAAGCATCGACGATTTGATATAATCGTGAAAACAATTTAATTTAAAGTTAGGGCTGTGGATTGCGTTCACTTTAAACGCCTACTTCTGATATTAAAACAATAACTAAGTCAAATGACTTAGTTATTGTCAAATGACTACTGAATGTCAGATAGTTAAGTTTTAATAAGGCCAGTCGTGGCGCGGCGGCGCGAAGTGTGACTGTAAAACCGACTGGTTGTGGGTTCGATCCCCAATCGAGGAGATGAAACATTTACTTAAATTTATATTTCCATTTTTTCGCTCTGGTGTCAAGGCAAGGCGCGGTGTTGAGTTCTGACACTCAACACGCAATGTTTTCAGAATTCGGCAGTAAGTGGGGAAAGGAGTGTCATAACACTAGGTTCCCTTTGCCTACCCTGCTTTGTGCGGAATACAGCGTGAGGCCGATTTATTTCTTTATTTTAAATCAAGCTCACTTAGAGCGTACGGTAAGAAATTACTAAGTAAAATTCTTCCTTTAATATATAATCAAAAAGTAATTAATATAACATTTTAAAGTTAAAATTGTTTATCCAATAATAGGCACACTTGTAATTTAATTCACTACAGCGCAAATTGTGAATACATTTATGATAATGTTCGACGGCTAGGCTGCCTATAATTTTATATAATTACTTTTTATTCGATATTATGGAGTACCAGCAATTTTTGCCTTCATTAGGTTAATTTTACTATTTTCATATATTATATGGATATTTCCATAAATTTTGGTAATCATGACGTTATAAAAGACGTGTGGGTTCTATTTCAACCTCATTAATTTTAAATAATGGTGGTGAATAAAATACCAACCGAGAATTAATACAACAGTTTTGTTTGACTTTTTTCTTTTTATATCTACTTATAATTAAATATGATACTAATACTACATACGAAATAAAGTCTATCTAGTCTATTAAAATAAATATTTTATATGTTCACTTAAAAAGCTGCAAAAGTCGTTGACCTACAATTATGAAAATGGTACGCAACCCTCGGTGGGCGTGACCGACTCGCACTTGACCAGGTTTTTTTATTCGTCAATTGAAAGAACGTTGAATTCCATTCAATTATTTTTAATAATACTACTTTCATATTTAAACAATGATTTTGAATTTCAGACAATATAATGGTCAATAATTTTGTCAATAAAACTGGATTGCTCAATTTCTATTTTACTGCTATTTCAATTGCACTTCGGCTACTTTGAACCAATTTGAACTTTATTTATTGAGGTAGGAACAAGAAATGAGCCACCGACAAACTTAATAAAGAAACTTGAAAATTCAGTTATTAAGAATGATATAATTTAACACGGGATCATGGGGGTAGAAAAGTGTCAGAAAGGCTGGTGAGTGGGTCTCTAAGACCGATTTATTAGATATTTAATTAATTAGATATCAGTTATTTCAGTACTTTAATTATAAAACATATAATATCTAGTCATGCTTAGTTTTGTAAGTATTTATCTAAATACATAAAATAGAAATAATATAATATATAACTTTTAATTTATTTATTAGAACATTTAAACAAAAAAACAACAAATATTAACCAAATTATTCCTTTCTATTTAAATGTAATTAGTTTATAATCAATCATATTATTTTAATGGCATTACTTTCTATCATTCTCTTTGGTACAGTGAGCAAATCGATAGCGTAGATCATCACATCACATCACTTCCTTGTTATTATTTGAGTAGATTTATCTCTGTTAATATCTCAAACAATAAGAAGAAGGAAGAGGAAGAAGGTCAGAAACCTTCTTCCTCTTCCTTCTTTTTTTTCTTTTCTGCGTATCTGGCAGAGTTAGACTCTTATAAAATCTACAGTAATAGAACTACGCGTCAACTTTTTACTAAATATCTACAAAAAGAACAAATAAAATAATGAAATTACGTATATATTACTGACATAAAATATAAGCAACAACCAAAAAACCAAAATTAAGGACATAAATTCTTGGAAAATAATTAAAATAATGTTTACATACTGGCGCGAAATTGATACACTAACTGCAGGGATGGGTCCCAGATACCCTTTTCAACTTTGTGTTCATATAACTCCCATAGCGGCTCTTGCACGACTAATGTTTAACCTGCGACAAATGGAACAACTCAACAACTACAGCTACTAACTAAATAAAATGTGACGGGTCCCACGGAGCAAACGCCGGGTTGAAATATTTTTCAAGTAAGACGGAGTTTTTAACTAAACTGTTATTTACAGCACTAAGAATTTATATTCCATAGCTATAAAAACAAAGTATTAAAATTAAATTGCAACTTTCAACGGTCCAATCAGCAAATGCACACAAAATTGCATACTCATTTTATAAATTGTTTACACATACGACACTACAATTTTATATATTATTATTATTTTTATATTAGAGCGTAAGCAGAGGGAATCTGGGAACATACTGTTAAGACACACCGTTCCCATTAAGTTATTTGCGTCCCAATTTTCCACCGAATTCTGGAGGCACAGCGGCGTTGAGTGGCGGATCGCTTTCATCGACGCTAGAGCGAAGAAAGGAAAATATTAAATATTTAATTTCCTCGAATGGAAAACGAACCCACAACCTGTCGCAATAATGGATGTCGGTAAGTATGTATTTTAACTGTAAATACAGTTGCTTGCTTGTGTCCGTGCGCTTGGCCACGCTAACAATTATATACTTTCACATTAATTGTAGTATACCTGCGGTATTCACTTCACACGTTTGTGGTCAAACGAAAATAAGGAATAGTTGTGCACCACACTCTCGGAAGCTCTCATGCCTTTTCGTCTACGTGATATTGTTGTTTTTTACTCCTATTACGCGAAGCATGAGAGATGGGCTAATAAGCATAAAATAATATGTCAATTCGAACAAGTAGTTTCCGAGATTAGCGCGTTCAATCGAACAAACTCTGCAACTTTATTATATTAGTATAGATATGTTACTTATATTTCATTCCACATTTTCCGCCGAATTCTGAAGGCATTGCGTGCTGAGTTGTGAAACTCAAAGCCGCGCTTTTCCTCGTTACTAGAGCGAGAAAATTTTCTCGTAATATAATCGTGATATTATCTCATAATATTAAATATTTAATTTCCTCGAATGTGAATCGAACCCACACTCTGTCGCGCTTACAATCCCACATTTATGCCCCTGCGCCGACTGGCCTCAAATTATTATGAATAAGTAAATCTTATCCCATTTTCGTTATTGGTGTGATTACTTATTTGCTGATGAATGTTTTGCTGGTTACTATGATATAATTATAATACGCGCCACGCAACTGTGAAATGGCCTACCTGCGGCAGTGTTTCCAGGCCGATATGACTTCCGGATACCTTCAAAAAGAGCGTCTATTTCCACTTTTAAGGCCGGCAACACACCCATAGCCCCTCTGATGTTACATGGGGTCGTAGGCGGCGATGATCACTTACCATCAGGTGACCCGCACGATCGTTTTTTCCTATAAATAATGTACTTAGATATTTTAATTGACATTTATAGTAAGTCAATTACTTTTAAGCAATGCTAGATGGCTCGGAATAGTTAGCTTATTGCATGTCTTTATGAAATTTACGTTTTTTTTTTAAAAAAATTATCTTGACACCTACAACTTCGACTAAATGTCTATACGACGTGTGGAATGCAATTAAACTAAATACATAGCAACTATTTACGCAATAACATTTAGATAAGATAATAAAACTGGGGAACACCTTGGTTCTGATTTTGTCCTTTAACATTTAACAAAACTTCAGAGTTACACTATTATTAAAGAAAAATAATAGGGAGTCTTATTTTTGTAAAGAATAGTAAAGAAAATATTTTATGCTTGCTCACACCTAAATAAACATAATACATTCATCTACATTCTACAGAATGAAGTTATACCTACAATGTTGGTCAAAATTATATTTTTAATTTTCTTGGCTTAACTACTACAAACAAATTATTAATTACAATTTGAAATCATATTTTACAATGTTACTATTCATTCTCTAAATGAATCTTTGGGCTTATTGTCATCTAGATTCATGTGCTTTATAATTAATAACAATCATGGCTTTAAAATATCATATTTTTTTACCAAAACCACGCATTATGCATAAATTTAATGGTTCTATTACTAAAACTGTATATACATTCACATTCACAGGAAGCCATGAAACTTTAACTCTGTTGGGCTACTAAATGATAGCTCGGTTGACTGTTTATCCTTTGGGAGGTACGCTGTTTGATTTTGGAAACTGTCGACACTCCTTTAGTTTACGTAGCTCTAGGGACCGGTACCGTTTCCTTACCTTTATCTCTACCGATCTACTAAGTATATATTTTAATATCATCAGAAATTTAAATTTGTTATTTTATGGGAGTTTAGGTTTACAATCCTACATGAATCGGCACATATTCTGGAAAAAACACAGGATAGTATTGTTAAATCGCTTTCAGAAACAGACGTCCCCCAGAACTCGAGTGAAGACTTAAATTTTACAAGCAGTTCTAGGAGCTTAAAGCTTCTCATTAACTCTTATGATGGAAACGTATCAGGAATTAAAGAAAATTTTTGAGAAAACTAGTATTTTGTCATTTAGAGCATATATTTCCTATACTCTGAAAGAACTTTGAAGAGTTCCATGAGAAAGGAATATCCCTTGAAAAAAATAAGTACTTCGACTTACCAACGAACTGACTAGGGATTATAATCCAAGTGTAAATTTAAGGGGCCCCTTTAGATATATGCCAAATTTAGTTTGACCCTTTAAATTGAATTTAAATCTACCCTTGGATTGCAAGTCTCAGGTCCTGTTCGGAGCTACTTACCGGCAATCGCACAGTGAATCCATGGAATGCCAAATAGTTTTTGTCTTCTTTCTATAATTATCCAAAAATCTTGCTCTTTGTTTTGAACAAACTATATTCAGGTAATCTTTGCCGGTTAGCTTGAGTTGTGGTTGTTGTATCATATTTTATTTCCATTCCTTAAATGCTCAACGTGATTTTCTAATAATAATATCATAAATAGCATCTTATCGAACTCAACGGTTTTGATATCATAAAAAGCTTATTTTTTAAAGTATTAACTGTCTTTTATATGACAATAAAAATTATTAGAATTTAGATTTTTGTTATAATAATATTAACTAATAATTAAATATTACTTATAATATTTTTCCCATGTACCACGTATCCACGCCATGTAAGCAAAAATTTATATATATGTCTGTCTGAAATTCTATAACACAAACAAAATTTTTAAAATTGTTATCTGTATTGACCAATTTTTATGGGGCTTTCTTAGAGAGGGCTGTAGAGCAAAATGTAGTCTATTTATTATTCACGGTATTTCCGCGAGATTGGTAAAACCATCTTTGTGGTGCGCCCATATCTATGAAATGACCAAACATTTTTTCTATTAAATATGACTTTTTTGCGAGCATAATCAAATAAAATCTTACAAGATTTAAATTATAATTTATTTAGATTGTTAACAGTATAGATATTCATACTAAAATATTCAACCAATTTTCCCTGAATATACATAAACAATATGAAGTAAATATTAATTTAAATAAGTGTTTACCTTATAATTTAAGCAGACGAAGCCGCTCTGGGGCCGCTAGTTATTTAGTATAAATCATTAAATGACAAGAGCCTAAAGACACTCGACCAAAGCCACAAATTAAGTCACTAGCTACTGTGACGCAATGTAAAATGCAAAACTGTAACGTTTAATGCGGTGAGCGTGAAGTTTACTACAATTTAATTGAAACCAGACGGTAAATGGTTATATATAAACGATCAAAATTTGCTACGGGAAAAGCAAAATTGCGAACATGGTAAGTGATGTTCCGATTATATAAAACGATTTCACGCTGCCAGGCAATGTGGCCCGTTAGTGTCGAACAAAACGCTAAAAACCATTAACTTCGAATTTTATTAGGGACAAAGAGTTTTTGTGCAACAATATCAGTGTAACTGTGTCAATACTCAGTAAGAAGACTGTTCTATACTTTGAACTTTTCACAAATGTTGTTACAGGTTTCATTTATCGATTGGGAGAAGATGAAGCGTTTTAGAGTGTATGTAAGAGTAGTATTTCAGTAATGCTACTTCAATAACTTTTACAGCTCTTAAATTGTTCCTCTTGTGAATATAATCTTTTCTTATTTCTTACTAAGCGTATATTGAAAAAAATTTATAGCCCTTCTTATCGGAAACTCTTTCAAAGTGCTCTATTTTGCCTTTCGCAATGACGCCAATTTAAGGTGAATGAACAAGCGAAATCTCTCTACACGAAAGAGGCGGCGCTGAAGAGGTGATGAGTTTATACAGTGCCATTTAGTCAACGGGGCACCTTTGAACCGAGAAATTGGCATCATAAGTACCTTATAGCTCTTCTTGAGGAAGCAAGTGTATTTGTTAATTTAAATTTAAGTACAGTAAGTAGTACATTTAAAATATCGATGTATAAATAAATACATCTATGATATTAGACCAGGCGTGGCACAAAGGCACAAGTATGTGACTGTAAACGCGACAGATTGTGGGGTTCGTACCCACTCGAGGAAATGAAATATTTAATATATTCATTTCTTCGGCATTGAGTTTTACCACTTAACAAGCAATACCTCCAGAATTAGTCGGAAAATGAGGAACGGAGTGTCTTAAAACTAGCTACCCTCTTCCTACCCTGCTGTGTGCAGGATACAGCGTGAAACTAAAAAAACTATAATATAAAACTAAAATTGTAAAAAAGTGTGATTCGTTAGTTATTTATACGAGTATGTTGAATGCAAAGAAAAACCAAGGCCATATTGCTACCAATCAATTGAAAAATGAATAGTTCCCGCTACGATAAAGCATCTTTTGAAGCTATGCTCGGCGTGTACATTGTGTACACACAAGAGGAGTGCGCGTGTGTGAGTAGCACTAACACAAGGGAGTGCTCAACGTGCGAGCAACAAGCGCGTTGCGGTTTGATATTGCCAGCTTTTCCAGCGTTTAATTTAACATAGTTTTACATCTCTCTACGCCTCACGGCAACGGCTACGAACTTTGTATGGCCGCTATTATGTGCGGTATACAACAATTTACTAACAGTATCTATAGTATAGTAAACACACTATTATATGACGAACATTCTTGTCCGTCGTCTTTTGTATAGTACTATACTTATAACTAATATTATGAAGTACTCGAAAGCATATTTATTTATTTATTTATTATGTATATAGATTGATTGAAAAATTATAAAAAGAAATAAGCAAATTAATTGTTAAATATACGTTAGGTACTAATAGCGTAATTGTGGCGCAGTATTTACCGTCTAATTCTAGACAAGGCGATCGAGGGTTCAATTTAATGATTCTAAAATAAGGTCCACCACTCAATATCTAGAATCTAGAATTCGACATTAAAGCGGAGAAAGGAGTGTATTGACATTGTGCTTTCTTTGCCCATCCTGCTATATGCGGGATACAGCGTGAAGTTAAGCGTAATTAATTACGAGAAATCCAAAATCGTAATCGTAATCCAAACCAACATATGAATTAAAGAATTGTAAAATATTTGAATTATAAATAGCACACAACACAACAGTTAAAATTGTGAGAAAAATTATTAGCTTTTCTTACAACGAGTCGTCTCTTGGGTATTTTATACAGAATTACATTTACGGAGAGCTCCTTAGCGGTTTATATGTTGAATAAATTATTGAATTCGTGAGCCAGCCACGCCGTTCCCCTTTTCCCATATGCGCATAATGGGAGTGGTAAAGGGTACGAAAATTGACAATTAATCGTCCCCGCAAGGCAATATATGGTTACTTTGTTTCAGAAGCAACAGTCGAGAGAATGAAATCAGTTCTGCCGGATATGAAAACATTAGCAAGTCGGACGGCCAACGTTTTGAATTATTCCACTAGCATAAGTGTCTCTAGTCGTTTGTAATAAAATACAATTAAAAAATGCCGAGTTCATACTTACGGAATAGTGGTGCAGTTTCTACCTTACTTTTTAGAAAATATAAACAAAAAATAATAATTGAATTTCAAAAATATATGAGCTTCACGCTGTATCCCGTACACAGCGGGGTAGGCAGTCCCTCTGCTTAGTGTTAAAACACTCCGTCCCCCACTTTCTGTCGAATTCTGGAAGTATTGCGTGTTGAGTGGCGGAACTCAACGCCGTGATTTTCCTTGACACCAGAGCGAAATAGAAATTAAATGAAATATTATATAAATTATATTGTGTATAATATATATATTTTATAATTGTTTTTTTCCACAAAACTATCTAAATAGGTGCAGGAAATTAAGCAGAAGGTTTATGTTCAAATTAGTTACACCGAGCCGGGGACTAACCGGCCTCTATCTAGAATTTCATTTAGCAATCCCAGGTTGACGATAATCTAGTCGTGGAATTAATGGTCCGTAGAGCGGTCTCGATTAAAATTGCCGTCTATATGGATAGCTACGTTTTAGTATGTGGTGCCTAACTTTTAATGAGTTTATGAGTATCCCACGCGTCGCTACCAAAGCTCTTTGCGATAAAACTTACTCTCGAACGTCTTATTTAAGTTTAATGCTCGCACAACCTTCGTATTCAAATAATTTTGAGATATTTTTAACTGTGATTGTTTTAACCAACTTTAGCTATAACATTTTAAATAAAACACGTATATTATTTCCTAAAATGGAAAGATTGAGGCCGGCCGTGGCGCACAGGCACAAAGTGAGTGTAAACGCGGCTGGTTGTCACTTTTTTTTTTTTCGTTTGTCACCCACTCGAAAAGATGAAATATTTATTTAAATTTATATTTCCATTTCTTCGCTCTGGTGTCGGGGCAAAGCGCGGCGTTGAGTTTGGCCACTTAACACGAATTGCCTCCAGAATTGGGCAGAAAGTGGGGAACGGAGTGTCTTAACACTTGGTTCTACTGTATACCGTGCTGTGTGCGGGATATAGCGTGAAGCTGACTATATGGAAAGATACAATGTTCTTTTTCCCCGCCTGGAAAGTTGCTGGTGTAAGTTTAAATACAAATTTTCAATCATAATTATATTATTACTTTAATGAATATTTTTGATACATTTGTACTATTGTCCGTAGGTAGGGTTTTCCTTGCTTTGGTCTGTAGCAATATATTTAAGAAGTCGAGTACAAGTGTTACAGAAACAAGGTGCAGAAAGTTGGACAGATCTAGCGTATAAATCATGGCCGGCACGTGGCAGCTGGCACTGTGTATAGTTTTGTTGGACACCGCGTATGACATTCGATTACGGCTGTTTCTGGGGAAAAATATATATATCTTCAATCTTTTGCTGTAGGCTTTCGTACATTCAACCCCGTTCCAATTGCGATTTCAATTTAGATATTATTAACTTGTATGTTGTAAACGTTTCGTATGAGGACAGTCGTGGCGTAGGGGCGCAATGTGTTTCTGAAAACGAAACAGGTTGTGAGTGCGATTGCTATATATATATATATATATATATATATATATATATATATATATATATATATATATATATATATATATATATATATATATATATATATATATATATATATATATATATATATATATATATATATTGCGTGAATATTTAATGTTTCTTTTTTTTCGCTCTGCCGACGCAAAGCGCGGCGTTGAGTTATGCCACTCAACCCGCAATGCTTCCAGAATTCGGTAGAAAATGCGGAAAAGAGTGTCCTATCACTAGGTTTCCTCTGCCTATTCTGCTATATGCGGGATACAGAGTGACGCTAAAAAAAAATGTTATTGTAAACCATTACTATGTAAAAGAAATACAATATTCACTTATTTACATTATATTTATATTTTTACCCTCATATTGTTTTCTAATGTTAGGTAATTATCTTAACCTTAACTAACAATATTGGTTCAATTATACAGAAAAAAATGAGGTTAGTGGTGGCACAGGTGTAAAACCGCGCCACTATCAATGCAACAGGTTGTGGCTTCGGTTCCCACTCAAGGAAATCAAATATTTAATATCCGCCGCTCAACACGCAATGCCTCCAGAATTCGAGGGTAAGTGGAGAACGGAAGTGTCTTAATGAGAAAGGACAATTTAACACTGTTCCCAGGTTCCCTCAGCCTACCCTGCAATATGCGGGATGCAGCGTGGAGCTAATCATTAAGATACATAAAGTCGTATATAAGAATTATAAAATAATTAAATATGCTACGCTTTGTATTATATAGTATACCGTATACAAAAATATAAATATAAAATAACTTCTCATTAAGTCTAATATATACGACACGACCTTGTCTCGAACATTGATCAATTTGTAAATTGTAACGAGATGCTTGTGGCCGCGATCTGTAATGTATTCCAAACATATGTATTTGAATATACTTACCTAATATGTTCCAGAAATGAGAAAGAGTTTTGAATTATTATAAAACCAGAGCAGGCAGCAGTGTTTTAAATGTATATTTTCTTCACTCTGGTGTCGATGCTAAGCGCGGCGTTGAGTCCCGCCACTAAACGCGCATTACCTCCGAAATTCGACAGAAAGTGGCAAACAGAGTGTCTTAACACTAGATTACCTTTGCCTATCCAGCTGCGTGTGTGTGTGTGTGTGTGACTTTTTATGAACAACATTAACTTTTTACCTCGTCCCTTCTTTTACGCTAGAGTTACACGAATTACCGAATATAGTATGAAATGGCGGCTATGACCAAACAAATAGACTTAAAATGGCTTACAGCTTTATTGAAGCAAAATATTATAAGCCCAGGAAGTGTTATGGAAAGATTCAATGTTACTTCCATTATCCTGTTACAGGGATGTACATATATACATATACCCGTAGTAAGTAGCTACAGGTAGCAACTTCGGAAAGGAAGTTAGGTACTATCGTGTTATCTATATGAAAATATATAGTACCTATCTTTTACTGTATCGTGTGTTTTTGTAAGAAAACCTTATCGAGAATGTGTTCTTTTAGTATAAATTTAAACAGTGAAAATTTACATTATCGTACTAACTAACTGTAACAACTGTATCGTATTTGAATTTTATATTTAAATACCACTAATATATATGAAGTTAGGCAGGGAAGTATCTTAATAGCAAAGGGGAGTCCTCAGATTCCCTCTGCCTACTCTGCTATGTGCGGGATACAGTATGGTAAAAATACCTTAATACATTGTACATAATACATCCTTTACATAATACGGTACGCATCCACGATCCTAAAACGGTTAAGCATCAGAAATATCGCCAAGGTTCACCCACACTGGATTTAGTATACGTAAGTATAGCCGAAATCATTCCACCGTGTTTGCATAAAATGTAATAGCAGATTGCGGCCTTGCGGGAAGTATCAGCGATTCGCATTGTGCCATCTGCTCACATTTAGATCCCTTATAAAATGTTACTGCGCATTTACACACGTGAATGTGGCCGAGGCTCGCGGTTGTTTTAAGAAGCAGCCTTTTTATGATACTAATGGAAGATACAGTTTAGCTTTACTCCCATTTATAGATATTATTGACGTTCAACGAGCCAGAGCCAAATCGGTAAAGATATTTTGAGTATAGAAGAATAATAAGGAAAGTTTGAATTTAATATTTCAGTATATATTTTCTTTTCGGTCCTTGCCTTTCTATATAACAATGAGAGAAAATAAAATGACACATCATGACCCTCTTCAAGAGCACGTTATTGGTTTTACGTATGTGCAGGTGATATATTGTGAATAGAATAATATTATTATTTTCGGTTATATCGAAATTCGGCTAAAGTATATTGTTAAAACTATTTTATAAAATTTTTTTTCAGCTTTACGCCGTAGCCCTTAAATAGCAAAGTAGGTAGAAAAAATCTAGTATTAACACACTCCATTCTCCATTTTCTGACGAATTCGAGACATTGGGTGTTGAGTGGCGGAACTCAACGGCGCGCTTTGTCTCAAACTCACACCCGTAGCGTTTACAGTCCTCAGTCATAATGGGTGTGCCATTGCGCTAAGACGGCACAAATTCTACGTTACAAAATTGACCTTTATATATATTTAAATTTATACTGTTATGAACCTTAGTAGTTGAATGAAAATGTTTATCCCTTGGTTAGTTTTCTAAATAACATGATATTCATAAGTAATAGGTATCTTCATAGACATACATTTTGACGAAAAAGATGAATCAATCAATTTCTCAAGTAATCTGAGTACCTTAATGAAATTAGGTAATTACGAGTATACCTATTGGGATTTTCTTGATAATAATAATTCCACTGATTTCCATCAGTTTTCCTATAATCCCAAGCGTAATATTTTATTGGCAAATGTCCTTCGAATCTTAAGATACAAATGATTTTTTGAGAATGTGAAAAGATAACAAAAATGAGAGAGAGAGAGAGAGAGAGAGAGAGAGAGATGAGAACTTTATTTAGGTCTAATTGATGCTATAAATCATTATAACTAACATAATATTGACATATCCGTGTCATAAATCAAAAGTCACGAGGGAGTGAACAACTTTTGACATCAGATTTAGTCGACATTGCAAAGAAAATCACATATGGCGTAATATTACTTATAATTCTTCGGAAACTCGCTGTAACTTAATTTTTATAAAGAAATAAATAACGTAACCTACATTCGCTCGATACAAAAAAGTAGGTCAAGTGCGAGTCGGATTCGCCTACCGAGTGTTCTGTATCAATTTCAGTATTGTAGGTCAACAAGGAAAGTACAAGTTATAAAAATTAAAAAACTTAAGCTAGAGTTCGTATGCACTAATTTTCTGTGAAATTAACTACAGATTTAAATATGTAATGGTTTTTAGTGTTGAGTACCTCAACAGGAAAAATCTTTATAGCATAGCTTTGTTGTCTGTCTGTTTGTTTGCCAATATTATATAATAAATATTAAAGTTCACAGTCTCTCGAAGCACAGAACAAATTAAGATTCTAAGTTAATGAAATCAACAAAAGCTTATGCAATGTTTTCCTTGAAACGCATTGTATATAAAATTCGACGTGTAATCGAAACCTATAGGAAAAGTTCCGGACCTACAATTATGAAATTTGGTAAGAAGTGAGAACTTATAATTTAAATAAAGTAGCCAATCGGAAACATTTAAATTAATAAGTATGTATGCCTTAAAAAAACTATGACAAACTAACGGCGGAAACACATTTGGCGTGGCGTAGCGCAGCATGGCAGAAGCTAATCGGTTTCATAAATTTAGTATGTTTAGGGACATATTTGCATGTCGTGTCGTGTCGCAACGCGGTCTGCCGTGGCTCCGATTGCGCTAGAGTGGTGGTGGGGGTTATGATGCGACACGACACAACAGGCTAATGTGTTTCTATACTGGGGGGGACACCTATCGGACATTTTTGAACTTATTATATTTGCAGAAAAAATGATTGAAGACCTTTCTGAACTTGTATGTCAACGAAAAGCCCTATATGATAAAAAATGTAAAGAGTACAATGATCATTTCATTTTCTATTCAGCATCTTCTTTTCTTTTTTTGTTCAAATCCTGCAAAGGTTCGTCAAGTCTAGTGTTAAGAAGTACGCCGAATTTCCGCCGAATATTCGAGGCATTGAGTGTTGAGTGGCATAACTCAACGCTGTGCCTTGCCTTGTTACTAGAGCGCAGAAGAAAAAATATTAATAAATAATAATACATTTCCCCGAGTTGGAACCGAACCCACATCCGTCGCCTTTACAGTAACACGCTCGTACCACTGCGCGACGGGCGCCTAATTTAATTAATATACTTAGCAGTTACATCTTCCACATAATCTTGGTACAATATAGAATAAAATTAATTCATTTCAATTGAGTTCTCCCTCAGTATATGGTTATAAAGGGTTACACTAAGAGTAGCACTGATTTGTTACTCTTTTAAGACAAAAGTAAATGAGAATTGTCCTTAATTGGAATTGTAAATGAGTCCTGAGGCGCTTTCTTGTCGGTTGAACGCCCGTTCCGCCATCTCGTTGAATAAACTGTGATGATTTCATTTAAATTAATTCAGCTTGGTAGAGGAACCACGAGTCTAGATTGAGATATTTTTCTGTTTGGAGGTATCTTAGATTAGATTTTCGTAATAGTATTGATTGCGTCGTCAAATTTAAAGTAAGTTTTGAAATTTAATTTCTCTTTCCTCATTCAACAATATTGAAACAATAACGTACGTCACCTTATAAAATATCCACAGAATAAAAAACTGTAGAAAGTATAGAATCTGATATAATGTAAAATTAACCAGCGGCACGCTCTATCCCGCACACAGCAGGGTAGGCAGAGGGAACCTAGTGCTAAGACACTCCGTTCCTCACTTTCTGCCGAATTCTTTAGGCATTGCGTGGCAGAACTCAACGCCGCGCTTTGCCTCGACACCAAAGCGAAGAAATATTTTATCTCCTCAGGCCAGTCGGGAGGAGGAGGGAACCCACAACCAGTCGGTTTTACAGTCACACTTTGTGCCCCTGCGCCACGACTGATTTCTGATCTAAGAAAATATTCCATAAAACATGCGAGATTTATTTCACAATAATTTGCAAAGTTCTTAAAATTAAAAAAGATTACATGACAATATTTTTATCATACTCTACACTCGTTGCCTCCAATCATGATAAACGAGCCGTTGAACATTTTGTGGCAATGAAATTTATATTGGAGCATCAAGACTGAACTTCCTTTTACCTCCGTCATTGGTCCAAATCCGGAATACCATTAATCACATCCGTGAGATCGGACACATGTTCAAAGAAAAATGTTTATTTTTGGTTTTTTTCCGAAAATTTTAGTACGGCTATATATTTGTATTGAGTTGTTCTGAAAATAATTTAGGTTTTAATATGATAATTAATCTATATTTTTTTTAAGCTTTATGAATAAATATAATATAAATCCATCATTTTGTTAGTAGTATGCATCCAGGCTTATATATTTTGTGGTCTTTGGGTGCAAAAACCGGTCTAGGTGATTTCTGACCTCTTAATTAGAAATAAAAGTTTTATCGTCCAAAAAAAATTGTAGTATAGTCGTAGGGCAATGCACCCTATTCATTTTCTTTTTTCGTCACAAAAACTACAGTAGAGTACTCAGAAAAAAATTACAATAATAACAACTTTATTTATTAATATGAAAAAAATCGGTAATTGTTCCTATTATTTTCGTCTGTGCTTATAATTTATTTGGGTTCAGGGATGTCTGAGTCAGGGAGGGCAGGTTATTTAAATGAAAAGAAAAGATCAAAAATTGACCATTATATTTTAACGAAAGTTAGATACTATTTTATTTATCTATTAACGGCCAAAGCATTCAAATTTCATATTCCCTAATCGTACTTACTGATGTTTGGAATATTATCATCATCAAAGGTGCTACAGCCGTGGGTGGGCCTTGGCCTGGTCCAGAATATTCCTTCATTCTGCCCTATTCCTGGCTTTCTTCTTCCAATTTTTTACGCCCAGAGTTCTCAGATCTTGCTCAACTCCATCCAACCATCTGAGTTTTTGTCTGCCTTGACTTCTCCATCCATCTGGTGTACCATACAACAAGGATTTAGATGTTCTCGACCCACTCGTTCCATATGTGCGGCCTATCGTAGGCGTCCAACTTTGATATTATTTATTATGCCTGGCTGATTCCGACAGGTCCGCCTGAACTCTAACGACGTTTCGAGTATTTTTCAGCGTCATTTCGGTAAGGCAGATTAATTTACATGGTATACCGATTTCAATACAAGCCTGAACAAGAAATTGAAAATGTTTGGAATATGCTAGAGATAAAATAAAATAAGGAAGCCATATCCTTTTACCATAGGCTCTTCCCTATAATAGGAATAGGAATTTAAGACACTTCGTTGGCGACTTTCCTCTAATTGTAGAGACTGTATTGAGTGGGGAAACCATATTCTACGATTTATCTTCGAAACCGGCGAACTGAAAATAATTTAAGCATTCAATTCCAAGTGGGATTGAAACCACCCTCATTGCGTTTATAGTGAAATGACGTCTCACTTTAATATTAGAGGCCAGTCGTGGCGCAGAGGCACAAAGTGACTGTAAACGCGACTGGTTGTGGCTTCGATCCTCACTCGAGGAGATGAAATATTTATTTAAATTTATATATCCATTTCTTCGCTCTGGTGTCGAGGCAAAGCGCGGCGTTGAGTTGGGGATGTATCCCGATCTACGCTGTAGCGTGAAGCTGTAGCCTTGAAAGTTATTAATTAATCAACCTCAATACCTATTTTCTTTTATGCAAGATACAGTGTGAAGCTAAAAATATTGTACATACGATGTGGAAACTACACATTATCAAAAATTGACTTATTTTTACTACTATTATTTATACAATGTTCGATGTAGGAGAATTGTTATATATTATTTTGTGTTTGTATTTTTTTATTGGTCTTTGGCCAGACAATATAAAGTTTATTACAAATTAAACTTTTAAATAAACTTTACTTTGTTTGGCTACATTTTTCTAATTTCAAATGCAAAGCTTAGCTTAAGCCTGGTTAACTGTATATGAAAATAGTTACTAGAAAATCTAACATTTGTTAGTTTAAAAAATAGATAGATTAGTAGTAACTTAACTTAATTTAAATTTAATAGACATTATTTGAATGTTGTTTTTTTGTAAGGATAGGTAATGCTACTGTAAAATGAAGGTAACAAATGCATCAATGAAGAAAAAAAGAAATCACGCTTTTTTCACGCAATTTATCACGCTTCATGCTGTATCCCGCAAATAAGAAAGTTAAACAAAAATATATATACTTTTTTTACTTTAAATCTACGAGTATATTCATATACAGTTCAATATTACATAAATTTTATTTTATGTATGTTCTACGATCGAAAAGCTTGAAAACTGTAGGTCTCTACGCGACCAAATTTATAAATAGCTCAAATCGTAACCGCTGGTAAATAATGGTAAGCAAAACCTTCCAATTAACACATTATGTATTTTGAAGTGATAACGCCTGATAGTCAGGTCAAAGTCAATTTCAATAATCAATTCATAAAAATATGCAATTATTCATTAATATTTTCTTATGACATTATCACCTTAAATTATTGTCACTAAACCAATTTATATTATTATAAAATATCTATATAAAATGGTAGTATATCTATTGCAAACTAGTCTAGTCACTAGTCCTAGTGTTAAGACACTCAGCTCCCCACTTTCCGCCGAGTTCTGGAGGCATTGCGTGTTGAGGTTATAGGTTGGAGCACTTTATATGGTATTTAGGTAGGACGGTAAGTACACACTCCTATCCGAAATCTTGAAATCTCGGTGTATCTTTAGCCTTCAGTTTGTATGATACACATCATACAAACTGAAGGCTAAAGATTGAGTTAATTCATTAAATGGTGTTATAAACTAACTGTTTTAGCAATTAGCAAATTTGCCGAACTAAGTAGGTTCTTTGAATTGGTATAATTTGTTTATTTATAAACCAATTGTAATAAAATTATATGTTTTCGGAAGATTGCCAGAATCGAATAGTGAAAACCGCATTTAACAAACAGATAAAAATTTAAAAATCATTGTGTTCTACTACATTAATAACGGTTCCTAAAATTTTTTTTTTAATAAATATCATCCAAGTACTGACACCGATCCGTTACTATTTTATTATAAGTATAAGTATGGAAATTTATATATTAAGTATATAGTTACATTTTTTTTAATTAACATAAAAAATAATGATTTACAATTCATTTTCTTATAGTTATGCTTATTTTTAAACGATTTCCGAAATGAGAATGGTTATTAATTTGACTCGTTCTGCTAACGGGACCGGGCTCCGCGATGTGGGCTCGATTTCAATTCGAGAAAATGAAATATTTAATACTTTCATTTCCTCTCTCGTAACAAGACAAAACGCGGCGTTGGTTGTTATAACGCCGCACCTCCAGAATGCCTCCAGAATTTATTGGTAAGTGAGGAACGGTAGTGTCTTAATACTAGGTTCCTAGGTTTACTCCACCTATCTGTCATAATTGTAGGTTGACGGGAAGTAACCTATAGCTTTTGTTTACGCCGCGAATTGCATACAAAATGGAGCAAAATCATGCATAAATGTCAATTTTTTTTCTGTGCTTCAAGGACTGAATAATGATTGAATATTTGATATTAATTTCGGGTTGATACTTCCACGCGATCTCGAGTTAAATACTCTTGCCGGACAGACAGACGCACAACAAAGTAATCCTATAAAGGTTCCGTTTTTTCCTTTTGAGATACCTTAAAAATAATGATAATTATATTTATAGCTTATTTTATACAACATATGTACATATTAAACTCGCAAACTTCATTCTGTCAACTTTTATAAGTTGTACTTCCCGTTCACCTACAATCCTGAAATTGGTACGGAAGTCTCACTGGGCGAGTACGACTCGCACTTGACGGGTTTCCTTCTATACAGTATGTAAATTAAAGTTATCCCTCTTAAATTTAACGCTATTTAACTCAAAGTCTTATTTACATTTCCCGCAGCAAGCGGGTCTTGTTGTGATGAGCTTTACGTTGAGTGTTCTATAACTACTACAAATGTGTTGTTTTATAGAAACTTCCAGGTAAATGAAATAGCAGCCGTTTTATTAAAAGTAAGGCAAAATGTTGTTGCATATTTTTTATATATTTTAATTTAACAAAGTTTCAATTATAACAAAGATTTGCACATTCTGTGTTGTGTAGCGGAACTCACCGCTGCGCTTTTCCTTGTTACGAGAGCAAAGAAATGAAAATATAAAGAAATATAAAATAGATATATCATTCCTCTGAGTGGGAATCGAACATACAACCGTCGCGCTTTTAGTCACACGCTTATGTTACTGCGCCACCAACGGTCTCAATTTGTGGTAAAAACAAGCATATAATTTAGTATCGTAGCTTATCTAAAATCTTGGTGGGTCACTCGTGTATCGCAAAGTGACCAGGTGGTGGTGGTACCAGACATATAAATTCAACAATTTTATATTCAAATCTATTTAGAAAATATACATATTGAAAAAAATATACTTATACTAACTTTACAAAGCTGAAGTGTTTGCTTGATTGAACGCGACGATCTCAGGAACTACTTATTCGAATTTGAACGAAAATAAAAGAAATATTTTTGTGTTTTGGATAGTTAAACTATCGAAGAAATCTTTGACGCCAGTAGTGGCGTAGGGGCATAAAGTGCGCCTGTAAATTTTCATTTCTTCATTTTAATATTTTCATTTCTTCGCTTTAGTGTCGGGGGGAAAGCGCGGCGTTGAGTTCCGCCACTCAACACGCAATGCCTCCAGAAATTGACGGAAAGTGGGGAACGGAGTGTCTTAACACTAGGTTCCCTCTGCCTACCCTGCTGTGTGTGGGATACAGCGTAAAGCTGAAAAAAAAAAGAAATCTTTAGGCTATATTATATAATGTTAATCGAAGCCGCAAGTATAATCTAGTTAACAATTTAGGTTGTGTGACAGTGAGTGAGTGACTTGTGAAATGAGCTTTCAAGATATTTTCCCAAAAATATTTAAGGAAATGACGTTTACTTTCTTAGATAAAAACAATCATAATAAGTAATATTTATCAAACGCTACTGAAAATATATCTCGAAGACTTAGAAGTTGTTAACGCCCGCAGGTGTGCACGTCGGCTCATCTCGAGCGAAACATTTTTCTCTTACAATTTCAATTCGTATTTTCGACGAGAAAATCCTTATATTTATGGTGATATTATAAGCAGATGTATTTATATTAATATTCACATCGATTTGTACTATCTTCTTCAATATTATCATTTGAAAGTAACTTTAATCATTTATATAGATTTAACCGTGGCCAGCAGCAGTTGATCCTGCGTACTCTTGCAAAACGGCAGCTAACGTGGCGCTATATACTAGCGCCGCGTTAGCTGCCTAGCTTTCTATGTAAATGAAACTTAAGCTCCTCAAAGAGTATTAAACGACGTAAACACTAACAATATACGAGTGCTACTTTTGAGTATATTTATCGTACTGGGTCCGTCATCAGACCCGCTCCATGATACAATATTAAAATGATATGATTTTCACAATAATACCTAAGTCTGGAAGTTATAATAACAAGAACTGTATAATCAAGACACCCGCAAGTGTGTCCAGCCAAGTTAAAAATGTAGAAACGCACAACGTGCATTTTACACAAATTATTTTGAACTTTTTTTGAGTCCTACACGACTATTTAAAATTATTTAATCGACGTGTATAAATTTGATATATTTATTAAAAGCATACATATATTTTTTTATTAAGTTATATAAGGTTCATTTGTATACATAAATATACACACGAAAAACAGAAATTACAATATTATTCATAAGTACTACCAAAAAAGTAAAAAAATAAGTAGTATATATGGCAGTTAGATCAAAGAGTCTTAGCGTATATGTAGCGATTTTAATAATAGCGATGTATTAATGAATAATAGTAAGAATTATTCACTAATACATCGCTTTTTGAGTAATGAGAGTGAAATACGGTCTCATCAAGCTACGACAAAATTTCCGCTATAAAATATCATTACTAAGAGTTATCTTTAGTTTTGCTACAGGGAGTTGTACTTATTAAATATTTTTAATATTTTTCAAAGTGTTATTCCTCATTTAACAAAAAAATATATTAATTTAGAAAACGTATACAAAATAAAATGATGTAGGATTTGAACCTACACATCTTGGAAACCCTCCAAGCGCTCTGACAACTAAGCCATACACATTAACCTATATCTATATTCTTATATGCTTGTTACAATTTATTTATGTTGTCAGTATCTATGTAGGGAGATTTTAGCTAGAATTACTTCCTGTGTTAACACAAAACTCGGTATAAATATAGTTTTCCGATCCTTTTATCGGTAACGTTAAGAACAACGTCATACTAAACATTGAACTTGGCGTTATGATTTTGATGAGAATTGAGATCGTAAATTAAGGAATTCACCAAAGCATTTTGATTTATTACCAAAATACCTTAATAGGGACCGTTTTCTCAACAAATGATTTGTGTTCGTTATCAAAATTTGTCCTGTATTAATTTATTGTTTATATTTATTTTAACACTTTGTTTCATAATTCTAAAATATAAAAAGGCCCTAATAAATACAATATAAGTTTATTATTGTCGTACGAGTATTTCATTTATAGTATAAAGAAATAGGCATAAGTACATTATACATAAATGCAATAACATTCTATATTTTTATTTAGTACATTATTAAACATTTAGGTACCATCGCTACTACTAATCAACAGGATTGACCACCAACGACCACTCGAATATTCAAATTCAGGAAATGACCTTTGGATAGGGTCTTCTAGCCTTTCAAACACCGTAATATCTAATTGACATTCACGACGGGGTCCTACTAGCCCTTGTGCACACAAGCTATTTAGTGAACTTTACTAATAGATCAACCAATGTTCAGGTTGCAAAAACCTTAAGTTCATTTAAAAAAACGCAGGAAGATGAAAGGTACGGACGGTCAAAGTCTGAAGCTTAAAAACAAAATACATGCTTCATATTATTGTCATAATATTATTAAAAAAACAATACAACATTTTAAATGTACATGTATATAAATACTTATAGAAATAAAGCGCTTAGTAGATTTTAATAGTATCTGTGGATTGTAACGGGAATAAGAGTACAAGGCTTAGTCTATCTTATCGCGACACAGTTCTGAAAAGCCCGCTGGGAAACACTTGCCTGTGAAGACAAATGGAATCCTCTGCTACTGTCGAACGTGGTAATTGTAAAATAACATACCCACTCTAATCTTTCTGAACAAAATACTCTTTTGTGTAATGTTATGGTTCCTCTTGTTTATTTTCAGTTAATTACTTATTTTATTAGACAATGTGACAGACGTCACATTGTCTAATAAAGAAAGAAGATGGTGATTGTAGTTTTGCAATTTCTCCTGAATCATCGCTCAGGGGAATTCTTATATTAATTAGAATATTAAGCCTATCAGTCATCAGAGTGTTGTATTCCAATATTCTTGTCTTATCAGTTTCTTAAATCAAAATTCTTTTTGGCTATCCTGGTATCAGCGAGAAAACGTGAGCGAAATAAAATATAGCTGTACCCCGCATAAAGCAAGGAAGGCAGAGGGAATAGGTTCCCTGATAAAATAAATATTTGATAAAATACTCCGTTTCCTAAAATAATATACTCGTATTTTACTATTACCATACCTCGATTACCATATATCGATGATTACAGTCGTGGTGAAGTTAGAATACTTTTGATTTTATCAATTTTACACGAAGGTAATAATTTGAATAGAACTAAAATATCATATTAATAAACGTAAAAATTATTTAAAATAATAAGTTCTTTGACTTTCACGATTATTACACATATTAAATGAAACTAATTTAACCGGATTAATCGCGTATATTTAAGATTTTTACATTTTGGAAACCCGACGTTTCGAACACTTTACAGTAGTCCGTGGTCACGGATAGACTTATTTAAAATACTTTATGAAATGAGCTATATGGTAATGATAGACTAAAGACTAGACGGTCAAATAGTGAAAATGTGAGATAAATTGTTCTCCTGCCGTGTGTAAAATGGCTCAATAATATTTTATATGGGACGTTCAAATTGCAAAGAATATGAGAATTGAGAATCCGAACAGTTTCAATTACAAATCCTCCTTCAATATGAGTGCTCTGTGACATCCCCAGAAATAAGGTTAAATAAATTGGAATACGAATTGCCTTCATTCTGACATCGTAACTACGTAAGAGAAATAAAAGCCCTCATGTAAACGGGTCGCCCATGTCTGGATTTAATTGAAATGGACGCAACTCGACACGGGTCTATTCGACATCAAATGTGTCGCACACGGCGCAGTAATTACCGGTCGCAGTCAGGAATGGAGTGACGTGTAGTGGTCGTGGCCGATATGCATGGAGTTAACAACCAATTATACCTTATCAATTTCCACTTAAACCCACTTTTGGATGAATTAAAGCCTAAATTTGGACCAAATTTTACTTTTGGATGGACTTTATTATTAGTATTTTAATTATGTTTAATTTTTATGAACAATTATATGCGACCTCTTTATTATGTCGGGTTTTCATATATTTTTATCAATGCTAAGGTTCATTTTGTTTAGTTAAAAAAGATAGGTAGACGAAAAAATAATATATAGGAAAGTATTGATAGAAAGACTTTCTCAAACTCCTTAAAACCGTTGCAAGGACAATAGTAAAAAAATAGTAGCAAAATTAGCTAATTAATGTTGTTGATACAATAAAATATATATTTGGTATTTTTTAAATATTTTATAGATAACATTAAAATATTTTATTAAATTAAGTCAGAAAGAATTATTATCATCAATGTTATATAATATCATTAAATGATTTTTTTTTAAATAATAAAATTAGACTGAATATACTTAAATGTTTAAAGTGGGGTGATATTTTATAATTCTAGATTAAGCAAATTTTACATAACTTTCATAACTTTCGTTTCTTAGTTTACAGTAAATACGTGTATTTAATATAATTCCCAATATAACATATAACAATAAACTAATAAAAGAAATAAATACCGATACATTGCGCAAGTGTGAAGACAGTTTGATCAATAGACTTAGCTATTTCTCTTGGGACGACTACAATTTATTTATAGGAAAAAAATATTAATATATAAAAATTAGGTAATAATCATCACGCAAATGATATGAAAATCTTTATAGAAAAATAATAATCAGTGCAGTCGTGACGCAGGGGCACAAGTGTGTAACTGTAAACGTGACAGGTTGTGGGTTCGATTCCCAAGCGAAGAAATGAAATATTTAATATTTTTTGAGTCATTTTCAAAAGTGTCGAGGTTTAGTGCGACGTTGAGTTCCACTCAATATACAATGCCTCCAGAATTAGACGGAAAGTGGGGTGAAGAGTGTCATAAAATTACACTCCCTCCCCTCTGCCTAATCTACTCCAGGCAGGGATATAGCGTGAAGCTGAAAAAAATAATTCGGTATTTGACTTCATTCTTGCACTTAGATATTATAGACCGCAATTGATTCGAATAATTCCAATTGGAGGCAAATTGCTTTTCACAGTCTATAAAATATCTGTTTGTCCCGCGAAAAGTTTGATAAATTCAATTTTCAAGCTGGTAACTTCCGCTTCTGGACGGTTTACGCTTGATACTTTTTGAATAAATTCGTTGTGATTCCGGTCGAGGCTATAGAAAACAGGAAAAGTTATTACACTAGACGGGTTGTCATATTTTTCTCATCGTAAACGACCTTCTATCGAATAAAAATAACGTTCACTCATTTATGATATATAGAGGAAAGGGGGTATAAGGGGACGCGAGGTACGCCGGTGCCACCCACATATATAACTATTACGTAACTATGTCTAGTCATGTTTTGTTTTCACTAATAGGCAAGCATTTTCTATCAGTTTTTAGACCACCAAGCGTTTGGACTGGGCGCATTTGTTTCGTATAACAGAAAACGTGTTTCGTCATCTTTTTATTTAATTTGAATGATTTTGAAAAAACTTGTAAAAAGATAAATTTCAGTTCAGATTACTACTATAATTTTTTTGTATATATCTAGCATCAGATATTTATGTGTTTTGAATAAAATTACTATTTTTTTTTTATGCCTTATTTTATTATCTTTTATATTAATTATTCGTTATATCTTAGATATGGGGGGCTTAATATGAACGTATTCACGGAGCACGATGTGGTATTGTTTTTACTTCAATCCTAATCTCATACAAAAACAGAAGAGCCAGTTAGACGGACCAAGAAGTTTATAAATACAAATGAGCGGTTGAATAGCAAATAAAGAATTGTTTTGAAAAGCTCACTCTTATGTTGAAAACGTGGACGAGAACATATTATAAAAATATTGACGAACAATATTTATTTTAACTCTTCGGACCATTGGGTGATTTGCCACCTATGTGTACGTTGGATAAATATAGCGTGTGCAAGTGTTTATAGCAAAAATATAGAGGAAATCCTGTTCAGAACTGGGAACCTTATAATGCCCCTACCCTGGGGCATGATACAGTTTTCATAAGAGTTTCGTAATATTAAAATTAAAAATATTATTGCATTAGTTACTTCGACAAATCTCATGCCAAATGATAATTTCATAATTAATTATGAAATTATCATTTGGCATGAGATTAATAATAATAAAGAGATAAATAATAAGCATTCGGTTAACCGAATGCTTATTATTTTTTGCATTTTTAACTTAACATCACCGCTAAACCCCTTCTTCCCCTAGGTCCTTTAATTTTTTTTATTTATGATTTTTTGCCTTAACTTTAACGTTATGGGACATTTGATTTATAGACTATAATCACGATTTAGTCCATAAAGCAATTTTACGAGAGTAACTTTTGACTCCAGTCTCGAGAGTTTTAAATGCCTCATTTCATTATCTTTTTATTTACGTCGTGCTAAAGTTTATACGTAAAAGTTAAGCAGTATAAAACATCCAAAATACATAATTCGTTAAGTCTGCATTGCACCATTAAAGGAACATAGGCTTTCTACAAAACTAGCACTTCTTTTTAAATATGCAAATATGGAAATGTGAAGTTAATGAACATTCTGTCCTGAATGAAAAATTAGTTTGCGTGGTAAACCTCAGCCTTCAAACCTTTCTCCAAATCTGGTGCTGGGCAGAGACCAGGACTAATCGGGCCCGGATTGTTGCCCTTCAGCCAATCCACGCCCTGAATCAAGTAAATGAGAAAACTTTCTAATTGGAATTTCAAATGGGCATCCGTTTATCTAGACGAGAGCACTTCGTAGATCGACGGAAAACGCTCCTCTTCATAATATACTTATGAGTAAAATTTTTATCGTATTTTAAGTTGTATAATATTATTAGGAGGTCCATTGACAAAGTATAAAATAAAAATTATATAAGAAAGCTGAATTTTATTTTTCTTAATTTTCTATATTTTCCGACTGGTAAAATGTATGTTTTCCCTTTTTGCTTACGAAGTAAAATCTCGCTTAATTCTACCAAAATTGATATACAGATATTGATAACACGGATAATCTGTGTTGTCAATATCTATATATTTATAAAATTTAAGTTTTATTTGTCTTCAACAATTTAACATAAAGCTTGTCGTGATCGATGCGTTTTTTCATTGACATCGATATGACCGCTAAGCCTTTTAGGTCAACCTAGATTATATAATGTATATTTAGGTATACAGCAGCAATATAACACATAGCTTGTTTTAGTCACGAAATTTTCAATTTAAACAATTTTATATATGAAAAAGAAACTTCCTTAAATCGTAGTCTTATGAATGAGAAATTATACTTGAAAATTGCAACGGAAGTAACATAAGATCTTCTTTTTTCTCCACTCCCAGAGATGATCCTTGGGGCATCCTGTCTTATTACTCCTCTACACTAAGCAATGGACCCATACATATAATATTAAATAAGTTTTCTACGCCCAGTAAATTCAACTATGCACTGTCTGTCATTTACTCAGAAACGGAGCGAGTTTTATACAAAACAAATAATGATAGATATTTAATGTCTAATATTTGATCAGGACTAGCTATATTCCAAGATACAGTTTCCAGTATAAATAAATTAATGCGTAATCGCGTATCTGATTCCAATTTTTTTGTTCCCATATGTAGTTGGTTTAGTAAAGCCACTTGAAAAGCCGGAAGGAACTTTTAAATTAAAAAAGGTAGACAGGTCGTGTTTGGAAGTATTATTTATTATAAATACAATTAATGTAAATTTATTTTATAAATCACAGCCGATTAAGCAGCCGATGCCGCGCTTGGGTCGCTAGTATTTATTAGCCTACATCAAATGATATCTTTAATTTATAAGTTACTTTCGTCGATCGTTCCACACAATATTTTAAAATTCTTATTTTTCCTTGTGAATGAAATATTAATTAATTATGTAATAATAAATATCACCATTTTGGTTATCTTTGGAACTCACGATATATCAGAGATTTTGTAAAACTTGCTCAGCCGATGGTCGAGTAAGTCCGGAACGAAATTGCCAATCCTCTTTCACAATGGACCGTAAAATGGTTTTCCGTTTTTGTTCGACCGAGCGGAGCGGTGCTCGTTGATTCACCGGACACGTCGCACGGCGGGCTATCACTAGATGCGGGAATTCGTGGAATAACTCGTTTACGTCCCTGAACTCCGTCCTGTTCCGCTATTAATGATCTACCTGACGAGTGAACTGCGTAACTTGTATTGGATATTGATTTAGTTACTCAGGAAGTGGCTGAAATACAATGAGAAACAAGTGTTGGCCCAATCAAAGCTTAATTTCTAGCAATTTTGGACTTTAGGCGTTAAACAGACATGTGTAAAGTGAAATTTCTGGGGTAGGTACCAGACTATTCGGGGTTGGGCACAGACTCGACCCACTCCCTCCCTTTCTACGCTCATGGTTAGATATGAAATGGAAAGCGTTCTATTTATCAAATCATCTAAATCGTTAAGGAATTCTCATTTAATTTATTCTAAGGTTAATTCTAAGTTTATGTTTCAATTCAGGCTTATCATAAAAATGTATTGATAGCGTCAATGCATTTTTATGATAAATATGAACTAACTTGTAAAATTTTATTATATTTACCTATGTATTTGATTTCTGAAGCGAATGGGTCTAATTGTGGATGCAATAGTCAGCTTAAATGTAAGTAGCTACAAAATTTTATAATTTTAGTAAAATCTTTTCGGATCATTGTCCATTTTAGTCTTTCTTTCTGTCTCTTAGACTAGACAATCTCCGTTAGTTAATCGTTTTATTTTTCAAGATAGCGTGGAGATTTCGTGTTGAAATTAATATCAAACATTATCCAAATTTATAGTTCCTTAAATTACTAAAAAATATTAAGCTCCTATGTCAATGCATGTCAATGCAAAAAAGATACAGTATAATTAAAACTTGTACAATACTTTTCGAAGGGCCTAGAACTATAAAATTTGGCAAAAAATGACAAACTACAGTATAATTTAAGAAACAAATCAGAAAATGTAAGTTTTCATTTGACAGAAAAAAACCATTGCAAATTTAGATATTTATTTAATTTCATACAAAATGAGTGCATACGTCAATTAAGTACGGTGGCAACGTAGGATCAAAAAAAACCGATTTAATTAAAATACTTTATTAAAATAAGCTTATTACGAAACAGGTGAGACTTGCTCAAAGTTAGGGACAAGAATGATTTATTTATTACATTTATTTTTAATATTAATACAATGGGTGTAAAATGATGCGAGGATTCATATAACAAATTATCTAAGATCTCTATGCTAAATGTGGGAAATGTTGTGGGAAGCCAGGTCAGCGATTCGCGGGTTGTGTGAGAACGTAACACGTCTGTAAACATAAATTTGTATTTTAATAAGTTGTACTACATAAAACCGTTGACCTATAAAAATGAAATTGATACGAAACCTTTACTGGGTAAGGCCGACTCTCATTTGACTGATTTTTTTCATAAAATGTACTTAGAAAATATTATTGACGATAGATTAATTATTTATATATATTTTAATATTTTTTTAATAGCAACTTTTTAAATTGACGACTAAATAACAACGGCAAACATAGATTTCGTGGTTTTCTTGTTAAGATTTTGAAATGCGAAACGTTGCACGCTTCACGGTGAATTGTAGCATAAAAGCTGTATTCTGTACTAATCTCTGCAAAACTTCAGTCATATTGTCAGTAAAGCACACACAATTTAACCATTGTGTTTCTACTACAATATTTAAAGCAAAAATATAACGTTTGTTAGAAAGTTTCTAGAAGCACTTATTCGTACCTAAACGATGTTATATAACTACTTATATTTTGTTTTGGGTTTGTATAACAACTTTATATTACATTTAGTATACAAAAATACATAGATTGATTGCCTCTTTTAGACGTTAAGATAATTAAAAAAAATACTAAAAAGATTATTAATAACTAAAAAGAATAACTAAAGAGAAAAATTAATAACTAAAGAGAATTAATACCTAAAAAGAATCAAATCTGGTACCTATATTATAACGATCAAGCGCTATAAAGGTCGTAATCTAGATCAAAATCAAAACGATAAAGGCCACCTTCGTCTCAATTCTGAAGCACACCGATAGGATATAATAAAGGTGATCGTATAGCTATTTACGTGTGTAGAGCACTCGAATAGTAAAAGATCGTAACGGAAACATTTCTAAAGTATCCCAGAATATTTGAAAAATTGCGTATGCAGAGCACGTCCGGGTAACAACGGGAACGATGCCGAGTACCCCCGGGTTTGTTGTGATATTGCTACTGGTTTTTCTACACTACCTGACCCCACTAGCCGGGCATACTGTAACGTTTTGCACAGATATACTCGTATACTATATTTGTTTATTAACTATAGCTCTTTATCCTACATGGGCTTAAAGTGTGTGCTCGAAGAACTATTCAGAATAAATCTATTTTGGGATCAGCGAATAATACATATCTGGACATAAATTTACGATTGATTGATACAACATTTGATTGAAATAGTTTGAATTTGAATATGACTGATGTGTGGCAGTGTATTGTTTTGGTAATTAACAAATCAGTATTGAAGAGGAGGCATTTATAATTGTATTATATTTTTGGTATTATTAATTAATTAATTTTTACCTAAGTACACCAAGGAAATTAAAATATGTAACATGTATTTACACCTAGTGGTAATCGAATATATAATTTTTGCTTGTACGATTAAATATTTTTCAACAACGTTATAATTATAATATAAAATTTTTATTATTTATGCAATGTTTTGCTTTAAAAAACAATATAAAGCTAAAGAACGGTTAAAATTCTTTTCAAACACAAAACGTATCAAAACAAACAGCCCTCTTACAAGAGACTAAAGTTTTATATTTGGGCGCATAGTATAGGGGTTTGAATAGTGAACGAGGAGATAAAAGAGAGTCGTTTCGTTCCTTCCCCCTCTAGTATTCTTTGTATTGTGCCTTCAGGAACAGACGCAGTGATATACATGAAAGTACACCCAGACCGCGACAGTATATTACCAGTACTATACCAGTAATACAAAGGATGTGCTGACTTGAAACAATTTTGAAAAAAAAATATTTGCTTTGTTTGAATACCTTTGAACATATATTGCTAACAAATAATTAATTATGGTTTTACTATAAGTATGTTTTTATAATTAACATTTTGTAGACTTTAAAATATATGTGATTGCATACAATTCTTTTGTTAATTTACTAATCCATAATAATATTATTTTCTTATCCAGCCACGCGAAATAAGACGTAGCGTTGTAAAAAAACTAGTATCTCCCCAGTAATTTTGTAAAAAGGCTAGAGAACGTATACGGCTATTTACATATATGATTAGTAAATTAATATATCTTATTATTTATTAACATAATAGATTTTAAGTCCGAGAGTATGGATATATGTATCTAGTATATAAAAAAAATACACAAATCTACTGCAGTCGCATACTATACTTAAATTTTTCAACCTGATTCTTAAAATTTTGCCAAATTTTAAAGCAATTGTCTAACCAGACAGTAAAAGTATATAAAAGTTTACTCACCACTGTATAAATTCTTACTCCAGCTTCATCTTAATCGGCAACCAATGTCGCTTAAGATTATTTGGTGGTTAAAACTATTTAAAATCTATATCTGTTTTTTTTTAATATTTAGTTCAATTACGTTATTTAAATGATAATCGAAGTCGTTAAAACCAACACAATCCACAATATCAATTCCATTTTCCATAATAAGACAAATAATTATATTATAGAATATGTGAATACAATCAAAACATTACACATATATTCGGAGTATTCGGAAAAGCATAACGTTAGCGTAGGTAAGGCTTAATTGGATTTCGGGTACAGGAAACACGCGTATCAATTTTCAATGCATCAGCTGTACCAGGAATCATTAATAATTACAGCAACTCATTGATTACTTGCTTTGTGTTTTTTTTCTTCGTTTATCACGCTTAATCCCGTCATAATAGAGGGTAGGCAAAGAGAGCCTAGGCGCGAATTCGAGATATTGCGTGCTAAAAATAATTCATTCCCCCGAGTGGGGAATCGCACACAAAACCATCGTGTTCACTGTGTTATACATTGGTCCATTGAGCTACGGATGCCTTTAAAGTAGAACGTTTCCGTCTGTATATAACATTCATTGAAACACTTAAAAACAGTTCAAATTATTAACAACGAAAAAAAAAATTTAAACCTTTTATGTTCTAAGCGTGTTTAATAAAATTTGTTAAAGTCATATAAATATATTGTAGCATGTTTCTCTCGAATCACGGCTAACGGCGTCAGCTTGTGACGATCGCTACGCCTTATTAATATCCTTCATGTTACAGTTGTCGATGTGAAAAGGTCAGAAGGAAACCAATTTTTTAAACATCGTGACACATAAAAATGTGTTAGTTAAATATTATAAACTTACTAATATTATAAATATGACAGTGTGAGGATTTTAGATGAAACTTTATATTAATGTAGTTTATATATCAGAGTATCACATAGGGTAATCTTAATGTAAAGCTAAGTTATTTATATACAATTATATAAGCACATCAATTTATACATAATTTATGGACGTATTCATACATCTATGCCATGAGATGGGTATAAAATTGAAGTTTATAGGTCAATTCGGTGCTCAATCGATGGCCACCGGAACCATAATACCTTATTTATGAAGGCATAGCTGAGAGATAAATGTTAATATTTGTAGACAAATCGCTGGGACGCGACTAGAACTGCCACTGGACGTGGCGTGTGGGAAGTGACGAATTTAAGAACAGAGTCAGCCTGCAGTGTCGGCGATTTTTTTGTCACTACTTGATTTTCTTTTCCACCAGAGCGATGAAATTAAAAAGATGTACTTAACCCGGCGTTTGTTGCTACTGGGTAAAAAATACTACATACGTAAAAATACAAACATACAAATCTTTTTTTCTACAAAATTTAGAAACTTAAGATACCTTTATAGATAGAAACAAGTTGGCGCCATAACCTTGGATACAATAGACTTGTGAAGTACAAATGGATGAAAATTACCCGGTATTGACCGTTTACGTTGCGAGTTTTTGATATATATTTTTTTTGTTTTACCATTTCAATGCCATAAATTTCTTAATCCGGGATAGTACTATGGAAGAAATTTTGTAATAAGAAGATGAAATGAATGAATGACAATGAAATGGTCATCAAAATTTGATGACTATCAAATTCGATCGATTGGCCCAAAAAAGGCGGATGTAAAATAATGCTTAGGTTATGCCTCTTACACATTTTACGTTATTAATTTGCCACATTCCATAAAGATTTCAATAATTCCATAAAGATTAAAATAATATTTTGTGTTTACACGAAAACAACGAAGACATGCCACGTCCCTGGAGGTCCCGACCAAGTTCCGATGTGAAGAATATAACTGAAGAAACGATCGGAAAACAAAGACAGCTTGTAAAATATGCTATAAGAAAATTTACCGAAAACATATAATACCTATTTGTAACAGTTGTTCCCAAAAAAAACAAGGATAATTAAGACTTAAGTAGTAACACAAAGACTGTTTTTTTAGGTTATTTTAGATCCTCATTTACCAGATTTTTTATTTCATGTATGTTTTATACTATTATGGTAGCAGTATAGTGTCTTATTCTATTGTCTTTTCTCATTCTGTATGTTCCTAAAGAAAAAGATATACATTGCTAAGTTTTAAGTAATATGAATAAGTGTCTTTTTGAATCTCTTTATTGTATGTGTTATATATATTATAAAATATTATAGTTGAATATTATGAATTTTAGTATTTACTAATACTTTATTGTAAAACAAATAGGATATAATAAGAAAAAACATTTCAATATCCAGATGTTCAACATTAGGAAACTACGAATAATGTCATATTTTTACCCAGTTGCGACTGTTTGAGTTAAATAAATATTTCATTTCCTCGAGTAGGAATACAACTCACAACCGCCGCAACCGCAACTGTCACTGTGGTTCAGTTTCGAGATATATATATATATATATATATATATATATATATATATATATATATATATATATATATATATATATATATATATATATATATATATATATATATATATTATATATATATATATATATATATATATATATATATATATATATATATATATATATATATATATATATATATATATATATATATATATATATGTGTGTATTAATTTTTAAATTACTCGAGATTAAGAGGAATATATGTATTTCTTATATAGCCCCAAGCTTGACAGGCTTCCAAACGTTTGCCTAATCGACAAAAAATATTAACCCACGCAATGAAACCGTTCCTTATACCGTCTATTATTATTTGTCTTCTTCTAATCGATCTAACTCTGATTGCTTCGATTGTTACAGCCGTTGTTGCAAAGAAAGTTACCGTTGAATTAGTGTTATTGATATAGTTTTGTAAGAAACGCAATGAAGATATATATGGACTAGGTTGTACTGAAGCGGAACGTGACATGAAAGACTTTTGTAAATGTTTAGAAACGTGAAAAGAAAGGGCCTTATTTGCCGTGACGTGTGTGACGTTCTTATTGTTCTAGTACTATTGACATATTTAATGATCAAAATAAATATAAAAAATATTTTATGATTTTCTACAATAATTGTTATGAACTGTATGAATCCTACTTATGATGGTCGTAGATCGATATGGAAACAAAAATTAAAATAATTTTATTAATCACCAAGAAAATAACGAAAGTTGCAAATTATCTTATACCTATTATCTACAGAATTTTAACCGTTTTAAAGTAGCTTTTATAAAATTATTTTTTAATAAATCTTGACACTTTTTTTTTTACAGCGTGAAGCTAAAAAAATAAATTTACCAATTTATTTTTTTAGCTTCACGCTGTATTTGGCAAATTGCAGGATACGCAAAGGCAGCCAGTCTAGAGTTACGAAACTCTGTTGTCCATTTTCCATCGAATTTTTCGAGGCGTTGCTAGTTGAGTGGCAGGACACGCTTTTGCCTTGTTATCAGAGCGAAGAAAGGAAAAAAATATTAATAAATAATTAATAATTCCCTCGAATGGGGGGATCGAATTCACAACCGTCGTTGCAGTCACACGCTTGTGCCCCTGCGCCACGACTGCTCAACTGTTCATCCCACTTTTTCCAAGTAGATACCTTATCTAAAAGATCTGATAATGTTATGCCTTAACAGAGTTTACGAGCGCACGAATCATTATCTCGTTGTTGCAGTGCTCGGCATACATACGGCGTCCACGGCCAGGCTTTGTTCTCAGAAGTTACGACCGTCCCCACAGTTATCCAGTACCATTTGTAATATTATGTCTCCGGGTATTACAAGCTTACATGGTTGATGTCTTATGTATGATTTAGGCGTATCTCATGCACTCGGTAACGTTGTTGTACAATATACAACTATATATGTTGTGTCTTCATCAAATTCTTAACACAACATAGTATTAAAATATAGATTCATTTTTTTTGGCGCCACACAGCAGGGTAAGCAGTTGGGATAAGGGAACCTAGTAAAGATACTCCGTTTTACATTTTCTGGCCAATTCTGGAGGCTTTGCGTGGTGAGTGGCGGAACTCAACGTCACGCTTTTGCCTTGATACCAGAGCGAAGAAATGCAAATATTATTAAATAATTCATACCTCCAAGTGTGAATTGAACCGACAGCCTGTCGCACTTACAGTCATACTTTGGGTCGCAGCGCAACGACTGGTCTCAATGGATAAATTAAATTAAATCATTTATTTATTAATATTTTAAAGTGTTATTCTACACTTACGAAAGAAAAATATGTTTTAGAGAACATATAAAAATTTGAACGTAGCGGGATTTGAACCCTTTAGAAAGCACTTCAGCCATAGGTACTCATCGGGCTACGTCGAAATTGTAAGAACTTATTTTTGTCGCTAGCATCTCTGTAGAGAGATTTTTTACAAAGGTGTTTCTTCAAATCCTACGCTACGTTCTATTTTTTATATATTTTCTACAAAAAATAAGTTAACTTATAATTTGTTACTATGAAATTTCATTATTTTTTAACATTTTATTTTTTGATTTTTATTTATTTGAATTTATATTTCTATGTGTCTTATAAAATAGCAATAAATGGTTTAATTGATTTTGAGTTATTTCCGTCACTTTTACTCATAAGCGCGGCATTGAGTTTTGCCACTCAACACGCAATACCTCCAGAATTCAGCAGAAAGTGGGGAATGGAGTGTTTAACACTAGGTTCCCTCTGCTTACCCTGCGAGGTACGGCATGAAGATGATTTATTTTTATACTTTTACTCATATAATAATAATAATAGATCATATCATCACTAAAATAGAGTAGATTATTTTGTATTAATATATGGATTCATAAGTACAATCTGTGATATCTGTGATTAGGTCCGCTAACTACATAAAATTTCAAAACAAATTTCAATAATAAATAAGCAATTATACCTAAACGTTTAATATAATTTAAATGAGATTCGAAAACAATTTAGGCATTCTCGTGTGTCAACCGTATTAAATATAAAAATAACGTGATGGTGTATATTCATGTACATACTTAATATGCTATAGTACGAGAGCAACACAACGACAGCTTAAAAGTTATTTTTATAGAATGGTAAAAATTGTACAACTCCAGAGAAAATACATCCTTTTTACGAGGAAAGGCATTTGCGTAAACAGTTGCGACAAAATTAAACAACAAATATTTTGAGCTAGCATTTTTACTTTCTTATATTGTATTATAATTTACATTTCCAAAATGATATTATGGTATTATATTTTTAAGATATTTTAAAATTATTGTTTTGGAAATAGAAAAGCTAAGCTAAGACAATCTCTACATGAAAAGATAGTGGTGATTGTACAGAAACCTAGCAAATATATGGAAAAAATAGTATTAACCTACATTACATATAGCTTTAGATGCAACTGTTGTGGGTTCGTTTCCCACTCGAGAAACTTTTTCTCGTTCTGGTAAAAAAGTCACGAGTTGCGGTAAATTAGATAACCTCGAAAATTGGGTTCCCTTTCGTTACTCATTTGCTATATTCGGGAAATATGCTTTAAAAAATATACTAAAACCATATTCAACATTTTAACTGTCTATTACAACTTTAGTGTTATTGCAATGGCGGTTATTTAGGTCCATCCATCATAGAGTGGCTAGTATATACAGAATTTAGACCACAGCTTAATATTTTTATCCAGACTGGAATGATAAATTATTTCAACTATGCCAATATTGTAAACGAAAAATAGCTATTATTTATTTATTAACGAAATAAAATTAGTTATAAAATAAATATAAACGATTTTTATTTCAAGAATAAAAAATAATTTCGAGGCCGGTCGTGGCGCAGTGGCACAAAGTGTGACTGTAAACCGACTGGTTGTGGGTTCGATCCCCACTCGAGGAGATGAAATATTTACTTAAATTTATATTTCCATTTCTTCGCTCTGGTGTCGAGGTGAAGCGCGGCGTTGAGTTCTGCCACTTAACACGCAATGCCTCCGTAATTCGGCAGAAAGTGGGGAACGGAGTGTCTTTCACTACGTTCCCTCTGCCTACCCTGCAGTGTGCGGGATACAGCGTGAAGCTGAAAAAATAATTTCCATTTATACATTTCTCTTGTTAAAAAATAAATAATAATAAATTAAAATTAATAAATTAATTTCTTGTTAAAAAATATCGTTGTATGGTATAATTATAACATAAAGTATAAAATTATTTATGAGTAAAAGTCGCCCTCTACTTCCATTGCGTGGACTTCATTACAATTTCCATATAACTACCATTACCGTTAACATTAAAATTTAGGTCGTAAAACATTGCTGACACTATTTGTTTTGAGTTACGGAACTAAACGCCGCGCTTTGTTTTGCCGGATAAGTAGATGATTTAAATATAACCATGGCCTTATTTATTAACTTTAAATATTGACATAAAACATATCTAGTTGTTACCGTTAGAACGTGATTAGTGTTGTCCAATACGTAATAGCAGAAATAAGGTTGTTACCAGATATTTAAATTATATTAAAATAGCGCTACTAACTTACGAATATTTTAGTGCTAATATTTTTTTATTTGTACTGTAAATTCTCACAACTTGCCCGTTTTAATTACTGTAGGTAACTATGAAATTCGCCGCATAGTCAACTACTTCCCGTGGAGCTGCGAGTACAATAATGAAATTTGGCAAGAAGTGTGAACTTGCAGTACAAATAAGAAAAAAAAAATCAAAAAGTGAAATTTATTAACCATTTAAAAATTTATAAACCATTTAATAGAAAAAAACATTACAATCTTATAATTGTAGTTCATTTCATATAAAATGAGTGCATACGTCGGCGAACTTAAGTTTGTCAACTTTTATAAGCTCTACTTCTCGTTGACATGCAATTCTGAAATTGATATGGAACCCTCAGTGTGCGACATATCCCCCAGTAGCATTCAATCGTTTTTTTTATTTTAAGGTACCAAACCTCAAAAGTTAAATACATAAACAGAAACGGAATAAATTATTAAATAATTAATTCTTCTCTTCGACTTCCCTCTTTAACTTTGTTTCAATTAAATAAGATGAAATTCAAGTAGATCAAAATCACCGTAAATGAATAAAGAATGAAACCGGACAAATAGATAGCTGGAGGCGCTCGTCTCTGCCTCTTGATAAATTACTGGTATAACTCGAAATGTATTCCATCTAATTTTACATAGATACTCTTTGTTTTTAGTATTCCACTCATAGCAGGGTATGCAGAGGGAACCTGGGAACTTAGGAACCTAATGCTTAGCACTCTGTTCCCAATAAGACTCCGAGGCACAGCGTGTTGTGTGATAGAACTCAACGCCGCGCTTTGTCACCTTAAGCTTTTGTTATTTACCAAAATAAGTTGTAAAAAGCATATAAGAATTTCGATGTAGCCAGATGAGTCGTATGGCATAGTTGGACAGAGCGCTTCGACGTTTTCGAACAGGCGCGGGTTCAAATCCCGCTACGTTCAAATTTTTACATGTTTCCTAAAGAGTATAGATATTCTCTTATAGTGTAATAATATATTTACAACTTCCTTATTGCATCCATACTGTATATTTCAAAATATATTTATTTCACTTTATATTGAATCAATCTGTCAATTCTAATATAATATAGCAAACATAATTGGATATTTTTAATTATCCTTCCAAGTTCGATATGGAGGGACAAAGCGCGTATCTCAAGAAAACTACGTCAATAACACTAATCGTTACTTTCGTTGGCTGAGACTGGAACTAATCAGACCTTTGCGGTCTTCATGCTACCCGTGTACAATACTGCTCAGAACTCGCTAGAAATTGTTATATTATATAGAAACTGTTATATTTATACTTCATACTGCGTGAAAGGTCGTTCGTATATACATAGGAAACGATAGATTTAGAAAATTATGGATAAGCCAATACACTGCCTAATATATTTATCGACCCACTTACGGTTTTTGGCATAATATGGAATTCATTCACAATAGAGTTTCCTTCTAAATTATGAAAATATACTTGAGAGTTGTCATGACATAATGAATAAATAAAACAAAATGTATAATCGACCATCTTTTCTAGTGATATATTCAAAATTTTATTCGGCGAAAAAGAAAATTAATAAAACAAAAATATATTAATATGATATAATTTTAACAAAAAAAATGATATAAAAACGTAAAAACATTACGCTTCAATGCCTTTATTATAAGTCAAAACAAGATCCAGTGCGGAAATACCCCCAGGGTTAAACACTACGTGACCCGCATCGCGAACATTTTAAGTCCCGACTTGAAGATACATTCGGAATTGTAATTAGTGAAACTTGAAACTTGACATTGTCTGCTGTAGAAGTTGCTCGCAATTAAAAACCTATTATCGTAAATATAACAATTCGAAATAAGATTTTAGAAGCAACTTCTATGCATAAATTTCGTGTTTTAGAATTTATACTTGAAGTAGCTATGAAGAAAATCTAAAACAAATACCTACTTGCATTGCTTATTATTGAAAATGTTATAACATTATTAATATTATAAAAATAATCAAGATAGAAATAATCAAGGTAGATAGAGGGAACCTAGTGTTAAGACACTCCGTTCCCCACTTTCCTCCGAGTTCTGGTGGCATTGCGTGTTAAGTTGCGGACCTCAACGCCGCGTTTTGCCTCGACACCAAAGGGAAGAAATGGAAATATAAATGTAAATAAATATTTTATTTCATCAAATGGGGATCGAACCGACAACCAGTTTTACAGTCATACTTTGTGCTCCTGCGCCACGACCGGCCTTATTAATATTATTGTTATAAAATAAATAATAATTTTTATTTAATTTGTTAACATTTTCAACAAGCTTTTATTGAAAGGTAAATTGTACTAAAATGAAAACAATAATTTCATGAAATCACGTTATAGTTTGTTTATTTTTAATTCTCTATTTTTTGTTAATACCTAGTGCTCTTTAAAAGCTAGTAATAGCTGTTTTGTAGAGAGGCGAATAATAGCGGGTAATGCCAGTGTGATGGATGCACTATGGGATTATCAAAAGCTGGCGTGCCATTCGGATAACCAACCAAGGTAATCACTCTGTGGAGTTTGTTCTTCATAAGCAATATCGCACTCTATGTTTTAATTTTGCTTACTAAAAGAGTAATAAAGAATTTAATTAAAGTATTTTAGTGAAACGTATTTTGTTTTATATAAATATTGAATATTTTAATATATTATTAGATTAGATCTATTTATCTAAATAGTACTTATATACATGTTTTTTTAATAAAATATCGAAACATTGATACCTCATACATGCATACATGATGTTATATGAAATTATTTTCAATTTACAGGAAGTAGCCCCACCTAGAAAATGAGCTATTGGAATTGAGCAAGTATACGTTTTCCTTGACGTAAACACTTAGATTCAATTTTCTGAGGGCGGAGCAAAAGCGTTTACCGTTCGAAGGCTATGGAGAGCTTATTAATTTTGTATTATACCAATTCCATCCGGTCGTAAAAATGAATTTTATATTTTGTCTGACTTACTATAAAAAATACATACAATAAAAATAAGACAAAAATATAGGAGGTATTCTTTTGGTTCTTTAATTTTGTACTAATGTTCATTTACAAAGCTGTTTGAACACAAAAAAAATTTAATATCTATACTAATATTATAAAGTGGAAGAGTTGAGAGCTTCCGTGCGTAAGCTGCGTAAACAGTTCTAGCTACGCAAAAATGACATATGAGGGAATTGTGCCTCCTTTAAAGGTTCTAAATGATGACTGTTACAGAATATCAGCGTAACAGTCTAACTAATAAAAACCATTTTTTTATGTAATTTTACGTTTTATGTATAAGAAACAATAAAGAGATATTTTCCTTATACAGCTAAATGTATTATATTTCTGCGTTTTATACAGATCAATAAAAATATTACAGCGAAAACAAAGGAAAATGATAATTTAAAAGATTTCACAGTTTAAAAGAAGCAGCCACACTAATCTCAGGAGTTACTAGTTCAAATTGATTTTTCTTTTGGTTTGGATAGCTATAGATTGGCACTGTAATGAGTTATAAGTAAAATGCCAAGACCAAGGAATTTAAAAACAGAAGGGATTTGAAATAACACTAACTTCTCGAAATTAAAAACCGTTAGCAAGTTGACAATGTCGAATATCAATTTCCTATCACCGCCCTTGGTTCCTCGTAACGTGACTGTACATGATAAGATTTTACCAGACCAAGATCGAATCGAGAACGCACCGCGACTAGCACTATGGTGCTTCCTTTAAATCCACACCGCAAGAAACCTAAATTTTTTTTTTTTTTTATGGAAAAGACACGGCAAACGAGCGTGCGGGTCACCTGATGGTAAGTGATTACCACCGCCCACGACCCCGTGCAACTCCAGAGGAGTTACAGGTGCGTTGCCGGCCTTTAAGATGGGTTGGGCGCCGGGGCCCGGCATTACCTGATGCGAAACGCAGTGGCATAAAGCCACTACTTCACGCCGGTTTTAAATACCGGGGGTGGTAATGATCCGGTCGAGTCTGCCCATGCGTGTTGCCATTGCTGGCGACGTGACTCTACCACACGTAAAAACCTAAAAAGTACCTATGATGTGTTTTCCATATTTGTACGTTTGGAAAATTTATAAGCTAACGTCTTGATTTATAGAGTAATTTAAGTCGACTTTTACTTGTTTGCAAATATAAACGTTGTGGTAATTGAGACAGAGATTTTGAAACAGAGTTTTATATGACTTTTTAAATAAATGACTATTTAAATTAGTTTGCTGAACAATTCTCGAAAACCAAATCCATCAATTCTGAACTTACTTGCTGCTACTTCTGAAAAGCCCTGATAAGAATTCTGATATAATATCTGAAATTTCCACACGGCCTTGAACTAATAAATTGTTCTATCCATGGATTTTTCCATCACACTCTAATTCAATTATGGCGACGGCATCTTTTTCCACGTTTGAAAATCTTCAAAAATCTCAACGCTATGTGGAAACGGTAATCTTGACTGATACTTACTACAGTAAAAATATTGACTAAAAGAGAGCAAGATGAAGAAACAGATAAATAGTATTGTATTTATGGTTTTGAATCCTATTCAAATAAAAGTAGAACCAATGTCTACAATGTTAAAATTAGTACAATAGTGGAGAACACATTCGTCACAACTGCTTATCAGAATAATGATGTTAAATTTTATATTCCATTTTAGATCAACGTTATGTAGGCAAGAAAATTGTCATAGCCAAAAAGAATGAAATTTTGAGTAATAAATAAAAATGGAAATGCAATCTGAGGCATGTGAATTTGTTAGTCAGCTTGTATGTAAGAGTTTTAATTGATATAGAGAACTCTGTTTGTAGTTTATCTATCTGTCTGTCCAAAGTCATAGCCATTTTTCACAACGACGAAGTCAACGCAATAAAAAGAGCGTAATGTATCGTTTTTGCTGCATTTTGTATGAAATTTGCCGCATAATTATTACCGCATAAAAACCTATAGGATACTTTCCATGAACCTCAAAATTTAATTTTGGCTAGTACTGAGAAATTACAGTATAAATAAAGGAAAAAAATGTAAATTTATAGATTATATATCAGAGAAACCATTACAAACTTATATTTGCAGTTTATTTTATAGAAAATGATTTCATACACCCGCAGACTGAAGTTTGTCAACTTTTATAATTCACACGTTGACCTACAATTATGAAATTGGTATGGAGTCTTCGGTGGTCTCGGCTTGCGATTGACTTTTTCAACTCACTTCTACTTCAGTTTAAACTCACTCCAGTATGAAAGATGTAGGGGCAAAATTATTTTTAACGTTTAATTTAATTTTTTCGATACAACATTTACGTTTACGGCTCTTTATATTACTCTTATGCAAGTGTAATAATAGGAGAACTTGAGAAAAGACAGAGACAGAGTCGCTATCGGCGTTCTAGAGATCTTTAAACTTAGTATAATTATGTACACTAGGGAACCAATTATACGCATATAATAAGCGCTGTATGTACTTCGCTTTGGATGGTAGTGTGTGTTTTACTTATTATATTGATTTAATATGTTTTTTATGCATTATTTACAAAAAATATTAGCATTTTGCGCTTTTCCTACATATAAGCTATGTGCCAAATTTCAGATTCTTCCGTCCGTGATAATTTTAGTAAAAAGATACTCCTTTTTACTAAGTCTATGCCTTTTATTCATATTACACATATAATGTAAAACTTATATTCAGGTATATGACATTTTTATTATGGGTAATTATAAGCATATTCATTCGACTTATAAATTCGAATACTGCTTTTAGTATTTTCAACGTATTCTAATCGCAAACAACCTTCTTAAAGCCACTGAACTCTTAGTCGCACTTGTCTGGTTTTATTTTATTCTACAATCGCGATCTCCTCGCTCGTCTACTCACGCTGCGTGATCTCTCATTCTGATAACTCAAAGTACCTTTAAATCGGTTATATTTTGGCAAATTAAAACATTCAACTTCATGATCATTTTCTCCGAAATTTTGTAATTTATTTGGCATCTCAGGAGATCCTGCGCTACTTTGGTTATTATATTCTTCCACCTAGTTCGGCAAAGTTAATACATATCTTTCTACTATATAAAATGTGTGCCGATGTCGTGGGTGGGCTTACGCTCGAATGTGTTTGCGTCGGCAGTGGTGGCGATTGCTTTTTAGAGTTGTTCGTCATCGCAAGGGATTTTTTGATCATTACAAACCGGGGACTGGCGAACGGTACCACCAAGTACTACAGAAACAAATGAAAAATATGTATATGCATTATAGAGAAGTGTGAATTCGATTTTTAAATAAAATCGTAATAACAAATGGTTGAAAGTTTTGTGTGTCTAAGCGTTCCAGTAGCAAATGTACTCGTCGTAGCATTTATTAAGTGAAGCAAAAGTAATAAAATACAACCTCTAAACTAATTACACGAAATTAGAATGTGACATGGATTACAATACAACTTTATTAAGATATAATAAAAGATACTACGGCCTCCAGAATTCGGCGGAAAATGCAAAGCCGAGTGTTTTAACACTAGGTTTCCTCTGCCTACTCTGCTGTGTGCGGGATACAGCGTGAAGCTGATTTTTAAAAGGTACTTTACAACATATACCGTTCAAAAGATCTAAATAATTAGATTTCTTTTTACATCAGAAATTACATTAAGTAAATGCTGAGTAGTATTGACGTTAAACTTTCTGTATAGAAAAACAAGCAATAGACTTGTTTTTATCTCATAAATGCGTCCTGCTTCAGAGACTAAATGTTTCGAAAAAATAAAACCGAGGCGTATTTGTGCACATATGTATGTATACAAATGTACACATAAGAAACACTGTGAAGACGTAATTGCTACTGTACAGGTATTGGTTTTGGCATTCAATTTCATTTAGCTCAATATGTTTTTTTTTCTAGGTCGTCTTTTTGCCCTTCATATAACAAGGTAGCCAGGTAAGAAGACCCCTTCTCCGTTGAGTGACGGAACTCAACGCCACATTTTTGGGGTCAAACCCACAAATATCGTGATTTCTGTCAGACGCTGTACACTAAATCCCTATGAATTTCTGTCATATTTAAATTCTTGATTAAATTTTCTCGGTGTAGTCTACTATATTTCAAATCTATAGATTGTTATCGAAACGAAGGAGTATATTATAAATTTCGTATCGCACAAAGTGCTATTTATTTTATTATTTTAATGTTTATTTAAAATAAAATATTACTTAAAATATTTTTTTAAAAACAATTCTAAAGGTGAGTTGAACTACGATGATAAAAATAATTTTATGAAATTGCAATATGTTACAGCGCATTTAACAAAGAATTAAAAACCTAAAAAAATCTTACGCAATTTTTTTACCTTTTTAGTTTTGTCTTACACTTAATTTTTTTAATGCATTATTATAGTCTCTAAATATTTTGATTTCATAGTGTGTTTTATTCTACAAATCAAGCTTTCTCATTTGATGCACTTATTCTATGGGTTATGCAAAAATTTGTAATCCACCATTTTGAACTTCCAAGATTTCCCATACACTAACACACTAATATGGCAATTTAAATAAAAGCTTCCAAAAATATTTGCATTCTGCTCTTCTTCTCTATATAAACTATAATTTCGGACTTCGTGATTATTTTAGTAAAAAGGTACTGCTTTTTACAAAAATTTTTTAATATATTTATTAATGTATAGATATTATGTAAAACTTATCGCGTTGTTGAGTTCCGCTACTCATCATGCAATGCCGAGAACGGAGGGTCTTAATACTAGGTTCCCTGTGCCTCTACAGCAGGGTGCTGTAAGCGGGATACAGCGTGAAGCTCATTTTTATCTAAAACTTATATTCTGGTATATGACATTTTTTGTAAGTAATTTATAAGGATATTCATTCGACTTATAAATTCGAATACTGCTTTTAGTATATTCAATTAATTCTAATCGCAAATCAATAAAGTCCAGATAATAAGACAGCTACCAAAACTTTTTCTTCATTTCTAATCTGACTGTAAGTTCTAATCTTTTACCAAACTTTATTATTCGTATCTTTTGGTTGCGTTGAAATCAAAATCAAAATTTTCTCTATTCAATTAAGGGCAGTACTTTTGAATTGTCAAGTTACATTTCTATGTATTTGACAATTCAAAAGTATTAGTCCCACCGGAAGCGACCACCACCTCGGAAGGCAGCTCTGGTGAGAAGAATCGGCAAGAAAAAAATAATAAAAATAAAAATATAACAATCATTAGCTTCCCGAGTGAATATTGACAGCATCGAATTCCACATAATGTATTTATTGAATAAGCTATGCTTAAATTAAATTATTCATATATTGTATTCTCTAATAAAATATTTTTACAAACGAAAAGTAGTAAGGTATTAAATATCTTAAATTCAGAAAATTTGAATTATTGGTAAAAAAAAATTAATTGATTTTATAATACGTCTATACTATATATTACGTGTAACCGTATGATTTGATGATTCAAAACGTAAACAGTTATTTGTTATAGTTAAATAATATAATATCAATTTTAAATTATATTTATAGTCGTGGCGCGGCACGAAATGCGACTGTAAAACCGACTAGTTGTGGGTTCGATCCCCAATCGAAAAGATGAAACATTTACTTACATTTATATTTCCATTTCTTCGCTCGGGTGTCGAGGTTAAGCGCGGCGTTGAGTTCTGCCACTCAACACAATGCCTCCAGAATTCGGCAGAAAGTGAGGAACGGAATGTCTTAACACTAGATTCCCTCTACCCTGCTATGTGCGGAATACAGCGTGAAGCTGATTTTTTATTTATGTTTTGTAAAACCTGAATAAAAATTATCAGATCAATGTTTGAGGTTGTGAATATCATCTGTTTATTTATCAAAAATGTGCTGACTGACGCTTTTTCAACTTAAATACAACTGACTAATTTCTTCTTATTTTAAAAGTAAGTATAACATAATTTTTTTGTATAGTAATTTACACTTAAATATAAATATAATTGTATTGATTGATTGACTGACAGACATCTAGTATTCAATGCAGCTGATTTTTTTAGAAATGTCTCATAAAGTTTAACACGTTATGAATATATTCAAAGTATATTTTTTAATAACTTTCATATGCTGTCACCACTAACTAATTGCTGCTATTGAAGTAGCTTATGTTCGCGGCTCTGTAGTATAAGAAGAAAAAATATATAATTAAAATATAAAGTCGATATGAAATACTTTTGTCTAAATGTAGAGCTGAGCCCCGTACTACTATGGCAGGACATTGAGTGTGAGCTTTCATTATAACTAAAAAAATTAAATTATAATATGTATATAATAAATACATTAATTTCTAAAATATTACAGTTCCAAATATCTACATATGTTTCAAATAGCTTTATCATGATTTGATAAACTTATTATAAAATGACATAATATGATTAAAATATATTTTGTATAAGCAGGTATAGAAAAGTAATAACCTTCACTTATTGATATATATACATATATATATATCAATTTCCATTTATTTACCTCTTTTTTACTAGCAGGGTACCTAGGAACTAACTGATAAGTTTTGGTCCAGTCCCGTTCGCCACTTTCCGGTGACTTCTGGGGGCATTGTGTGTTAAATAGCGGAACTCAACGCCGCGCTTTACCTCGTTACCAGAGCGAATCGGGTGAGAATTGAACCAATACCCTGCCGCGTTCACAGTAGCACGCTTGTGCAGCGAATCTACTGGCATCAACTACTTATACTGGAATTGTCAATTTTATTCTTTTCTTCCTATAAATCAAATTAAGTTAAACTATACAAATTTAATTATTTTAAATAAATAGGTGATCATTCTAACATTTACCATCTACAGAAATGTCACTAACATAGAATTTCTCAAAGTGAAATACTACGTAATACGTCCTTAAAGCATTTTATGTAAAACCTGCATTTCACATTCAAACAAATTATCGCCGTTTACATTTTGAATAATGATATAATAAAATGCTATTACACACAGCTAAACGAAAATATTTGAACAGTGTTTTGCTAATATAAAAAACTTATAATCAGTGGCACAAAGTGTGATTGTAAAACCGACTGGTTGTGGGTTCGATCCCCACTCGAGGGGTTACTTTGCTCTGGTGTCCAGGTAAAGCGTGGCGTTGAGTTCACCCACTCAACACTCAATGCCTTCAAAATTCGGCAAAAAATAGGTAACAATCTGTTCCCTATTGGAGCAGAGTGTCTTAACACTAGGTTACCCTGCTGCTGCTGCTTCTGCTTACCCTGCTGCGTGCGGGATACAGCGTGAAGCTGATTTATTTGATTATAAATCAGCTTCATGCCGTATCCTGTATATAGCAGGGTAGGAAGAGGGAGTCTAGTGTTAAGACATTCCAATTCCCGCTTGCGACCGGTTTCTGGAGGCTTTGCTTGTTGAGTGGCAGAATTCAACGCTCGCAACGCAAAAAAACGCAACGAATTACTTGTGATAACTTTACTGAATATAATTCTTATATGGATAACTATAAAAAGTTTAAATCTCAAAATATATTTGTCTGTCTATTGTAAAATATAACTCTCTGCAGCCAGCAACTGTGAACTCTCAATAAATCAAAACGACCAATCACATTATCACGTATTATCATCACTTGGACGAAAAGTAGACCAAAAAGGTTTACTATCAAATCAATAAAACGTACGAAAGGATTATGTTTTACTTGAAAATTAGAACATTGTTTAAAGTGATAATATTATTATCAACATTTTAATTACGTTTTGACATTCCTCCTTCCTCTAAATGATTTAACAAAATTAAAAATATTCTAAAAAAAAGGTTTCTCTTCAAAATTAAAATACTAGGTCATGCGAGAGAGATATAAGATTATTAAATAATAAAACACCAAATATATATATATATATATTTTCGAATAAAAGATAAAAAGGCAGGTGCAAAGGTGGGGGTTAACAAGGAAGATCCCCTTTGCCTAATGGCAAAGTCGCAAGTCAACAGACTGACGTGCTCAGCGTCCCAATTACCACTTTTTAAAAGAAATAAACATGTTTCGATTGACTTTTCTATTCAGCATATCGCTTTATTCTTGTAATGAATAGCATATTGATTGATGCACCGGAATGCTAATTGCCACCTACGGTAAGTACTATCAGCGACTTTTTTACATCTTTTTTACATCAGTTTAGGGTTAATATTATTTACTGGCACTGCAGTTTTTCGGAACAAACTGAAATATTTAACAATTTTGCTATTTTGCATAGGCGCAGGCAAAATATTTCATTTCCTCGAGTGGGAATCAAATTCCAAACCGACTGAAACCGACTGGTTTGGAATTTGATTGAAAATGAAATATTTATACACATTTAACAGAAATATTTATATACATTTATATTTTCATTTCCTCGCTCTGGCGTCGAGGCAAATACGCATTGCCTCCAGAATTTAGCGGTATTAGGGAATGGAGTGTTTTAACACTAGGTTCCCTATGCCTACCATGATGTGTGCGGGATACAGGGTGAATCTGATATAATTTTACACATTAGGTGTTACTTAGGGAGAAAAAAAATATTACAATGTAATAGAACTTGGTCAGTTTGTCTGCTTGTCTGTGCGTTTCTTCACGATAATCTTAGAAACGGCTTAACCGATTTAAATACTTTTTTGTTGTATTTTGGCAAACTGCTCTTAAACATTTAGTATTAGTTTTATTTTAATCAGCTTCACGATGTATCTCGAACACAGCAGGTTAGGCAGGAGGGAAACTTACGTGCTAAGACACTGGAGGCATTGCGTGTTGAGTGGCAGAACTCAACGCCGTGCTTAACCACCAAAGCGAAGAAATGTGAATATAAATTAAGGTCAATATTTCATCTCGTCGAGTAGGGATCGAACCCACAACCAGTCGGTTTTACAGTCACACTTCGTGCCGCTGCCCCACAACTGGCCTCAACTGGACTGGATTTTATTTTAATCGGTTTACACAAAACCAAATCCATGATTTATCCCGCCCGTAGCAGGGCAACTTATTGTTAAGATATTGAGTATAATGTGTGACTGATGTGTGAAATGAAAATATTATTAAATTATAATTAAATCCTCCATGTGAGGATCGAGCCCACAACAGTCGTTACAGTCAAAACTTAGTGCCCCTGTGCCGCGACGGCCAAAAAAATTAAATTTAACAAAGAAGAGAAGAGGAGCGTCAGAGCTCCTTTTACGGAGAAGAAAGAATTTAAACAAGATACTTGAACAGTGTAGACGTAGGTTTTTTTTTTCATTTCACGATGTTTATTCATATCTATATTGCGTATGACGCGGATATACATAGGTACCAATAATGTATACACATACTACTACAAAAATACTACTAAAATCTTTAGGACTTTGAACTTTCCCGTCAATACCTACGACTCGATTTCGGAATGAGGCGTATGCGGCGGTTTCCCTTTGATAGATTTATGTGAGCGTGCGTCGTTCTTGACAAATTGTATTTTTACAACGATAATTTTACTATTTATTTTGTTTGAAAAAATAACTTTTTTATTTTTTTGTTTTTTTAATTATTGTAATAGGCTTTAATAGAGTAGTTAAACAGTGGTGTCATTTAAAGTGGTCCTGATAAAAAAACTATAATTGAGCATACTTAATATTTATAGTGATTTTTTTGGTGAATAGATAACCAATAGTTATAACAACACTTGAGAAGAAAGTATATTTTAGGCAATTTTTAATTCTTATACCTTTTGAAAAACTACCAACATTCTTATAGTTAATCAATTATTTTTTCAAAGTAAAAAATAGTCTATGTTGTTTATCATAATGGCGGGAAAATATTGAAAATGTTCAAAATTACACATAGTATTGACATTGTAGTGTTTATAGTAATTGAAAATAGTTTAGCTAAAGTAAAGGTATTCTACCTTCATATGCACTGTTTAAACCTGTTTTTATGATATAATGTAGAATAATATATTCTATAGGAATCATACATTCTTTTTATTCTTTAACTATAACGTAAATACATTTTTAGAGGTTACTCTGTACTAAGATGGCAGCGCTGATCCCGCATTTGCGACCCTGACATATCGATATAAATAATAGAAATATAAAATATTGGAAAAGTATAAACGTAATAATATCGCATTTTTCCTTTTTTTCATATTTGAAACATATTAATAAATTTATATACAATTCATTTGTTTTGAATATAACATTAAGTTTAATCAGCTTCATGATATTTTAACAGATAACATAAAATGACAAATGGACGAATAACTCAATATTAACTCAACCGATTTGAATGATTCTTTTTTTATTAGAAAGGGTAGTTTGGTGAAAGTTTGGTTAAGTTCAGAGTATGAAATCCGGTTAAAATTGAAGAAGTCGATTTTTTTAATTAAAAAATATAATTATGTTATTTTTTCTGGTAAAATTTATTTATACTTCATGATAAAAACTATTCTATAAGTTGCATTGGGCTTTGAACTATTACCATGCCAAAATTCATTTAATTTCATACAGTAGTTACCGGTATTTTAAGTAATTTACATTTTTGAGTTTTTATTTTTTTCAACATAACTATTAGGACATTCGAGATAAAACTCAAAAAAAAATGTACCTTGAGACTTTAGGCTAATACCATGCAAAATTCATCAATTTCTGTCGAGTAGTTTTTGCGTGATTGACGAACAAATAATCCGACAGACAGACACACAAGAATTCTGCTGAGTGGTTTTTTAGGTTCTATAATCAACATATTAACCGACCTAATTTTTATTAAAAAAATATGTTGAAAATAGTAGATAAATATAGTTATATATAGCAATGTAATTTGCTCCAATACCTATATCTAACAAACAGCTTTATGATTACTTTACGGAAGATGTCTCTTACTCTTGGATGAACAAGAAGAATCAGGAAACAATGTTGTCCTCATCGAAAATCTATAAATATTAAATTTTTTATAACTTCCATTTACTCATATCATACTAAATATACTGGGAAGTATACCCTATATAGAAAAAATTACATATTCATTGTATTCCACTTAAAATATTGCAATAAATTGAAATCATAATTCACGAGAGAATTTGCTATCATATCTGACATTACAGGGTCGCTAAAATAGACAAATGTATGCAAATAAAGTCAGTACTGTCACTGAAATCTGTTTCATGATATTGGGTATCTATAGTGTTAAGAGCCAGCTCTATTTTTAAATTACATTAAAAAGCTATAACTGAATAATAGGTTATTGATGGTGGAATAAACAAAAAAAACTTTTTTATAATCCCCAGCGGGATACTGAGAGAGAACACAGCGATAAACACTGCGGTCTCAACACACCTCTTTCGTCCCGCCCACTGTCATCAACATGTCTTCCGGGGGGTCCTCATGCTTTTTACGGGACCTTCCTTCAGTATATTTGACACTATGTTTTCAAAACTCAACCGAGGTCAACCTTAACTTTTCTATATTTAAGTTTATAAAACGATACTGACACTGTTCACTCGGTATATAACTCTAGCTCTAAATATTATTATTATTAATATTTAATATTATATTTATCACCAAACCAAATATCAACCTAATAGTATAAATGCAAATTAGGCTGGAAGTACACTGAATTTCAAATATAACAAATGATGTATGTAAAAATGTCCAATGAATCATGAATGATCTAATAGCACACTGCGTTCGTCGCGCAATGTCAAATTTTTGAGACAATGCGGGTTGAGTGACTTCTTAATACAAATTCTTTTTTTTTTACTTCACGCTGTATCCCAAGCAGATATATGATTAAATTTCCAATATGCTTATAGAACCAAGTGTTATAGAACAACGAGGCGCATAATAAAAAAAACAAAAAGCTCTATTTCTGAATGCGCTCCACACGTGCTCAATGGGATTTCAGTTCGGAGACTGCATGTGCCGTTGTAAAATGATGACGTTCAATTCGCCCAGCTATCAAAAAACAATTTGATTATTAAATCAAATTAAGTCAGCTTCACGCTGTATCCCGTACACAGCAGGGATAGACAGAGGGAACCTAGTGTTAAGACACTCCGTTCCCCATTTTCCGCCGAGTTCTAGAGGCATTGCGTGTTGAGTGGTGGAACTCAGCGCCGCGATTTGCCTCGACATCAGAGCGAAGAAATAAAAATACAAATTCCTCGAGTCGATTCCTCGAGTGGGGATCGAACCCACAACCAGTTGATTTTACAGTCACACTTTGTGCCTCTGTGCCTCTTATAACGATAATAATAATTGACAAAGTTTGTTTAAGGGACTTGGAGGTTATTTAAAAGAACACACAATTTGTCTTAGCTGATGATTCAAAAAGTTGTTAATGTTATTACTCAAAAATTACAAAAAGAAAACTCCAAACTTATTATAATATCATAATGACTATCTTTTTTTTTTTATTTTACCTATTATAATAAGAATTTAGTAGTCAGTTTGGGTTAAATCCTAAACTGTGATAGTTAGATCTTAAATTAATAATCGCACTAAAAAAATCACAAAGTATTTTTGAAACATTTTTAAAGTGTTAATCCACACTTAGGAAATATAAATACTTATTTTAGAAAACGTATAAAAATTTAAACGTAGCGGGACTCGAACCCGCGCCTCCTGGAAACCGACCAGGCGCTCTGACAAATTTTTATACGTTTTCTAAAATAAGTATTTATATTTCCTAAGTGTGGATTAACACTTTAAAAATATTTAAAAAATAGTATTCTCTCTTGCCAAACGATAATTCTTAGTAATTATCTTTGGGTAGCGGAAATTTGTAAAAATCTCCCTGCAGAAATGCTAACAACATAAGTTATAACAAGCGTATAAGAATTTCGACGTAGCTTGGCGAGAACGTATGGCTCAGTGGTCAGAGCGCCTGGTCGGTTTCCAGGAGGCGCGGGTTCGAGTCCCGCTACGTTCAAATTTTTATACGTTTTCTAAAATAAGTATCACAAAGTATTTTGGCGTCACTTCTTTTACAACCCTTGCAAAATTTCGAATTTTAACAAGTATATTAAGAGACTGCGCTAAGAGCGTGTGTGTTGAAGATAAACCTATTATGGTGCAACGTGTGTACAATTTTTTCTTCAGAATCTACTAACTCAATTTTTATTCCTTGTATCAGCTTCACGCTGTATCCCGCACACAGCAGGGTAGGCAGAGAGAACCTAATGTCAAGACACTCCGTTCCCCATTTTCTGCCGACACCAGAGCGAAGAAATGGTAATGAAATAAATTTAAGTAAATATTACATTTCTCGTGTGGGGATCAAACCCACAACCAGTCGGTTTTACAGTCACAATTTGTGCGACACAGCAATATACCGACCAATTAATAAAGATAATTAAAACGTTAAATTGTAAATAAAGCATTATAATGATAATATATGACACCTTATGTTGTGTAAGGCGTCATCATTCAAAAAGCAGCCTCTTCTCATTGACCTTGAAATGAATTCTAATTTTTTAATTGAAAGTCATTTAACTTAGTTTAATATATTTAGTTCAAATCTTTTCGTCTAAAAATTTCAACTGAAAATAATATCTTAGCAGCATTATGAAAGCACCGATCACGGTTCAGAATATTGGAATTTATTTTATGAAGCGAGAGCCCCGACCGAGTTAATCTGTTAATATTGAACATTTTTCCTATAAGGGTGACCCATTTATATATTCAAAATTTTGAGGTACTACAGTTTATATTGAATGCAATATTATAGATTATTACTACTATCTTTATATCTGTTTTTATCATCATTACCTTAAAAATATTTGGGCAAAAAGCAATGCTAGTTATCATATTATATCAACCATTAGGTAAATGAACCACAAATTTAGAAACTCTTAGAAGTAATAGGGATACGATAGGAAATGGTGTGGGGTTGCGTCCGGCTGCGGACAGTGTCTAAATGGTTCGTCCGGTCGGCTTAGTCGTGATTGATTGACTGATACTCTTTGTAGTGTTTTATATGTTACATTTACTCCACAATCCACAATGATTTATATGATATAAAAACTAAATAAAATACAAGTTTGGAATGTGAATATATCGAACACAATTCGAGTAATTGTTTTAATAGTCTAATTTCTCTAACATTTTGGATAATATACTAAGTCCTGATCGAAAATTTTCCAGATCGATGGGACTCGTTAGCGCCGTAGATTGAAATAGTGTGTACGCGACTCCATCCATCACTCATCCATTAGGTTGACAATCCGTTTAAAGCGCAATTTACACTCGGAAAACGAAAATACTCCAAGTTTCCATTTACACTTCATTTCTGTGGCTTGTTGGCTGATGTTTGCCGACTTTATAAAATAACGATAACTATAAAGATCGATATTTATTTGTCGTAAATTCATGAAACGATATTTCATACTTTCGATCACGTTTTGAGATTATAAATAAAAAATGTGAGATTGGATACAAATTTTTACAATACACTTGTAGGAATGTTTTGTAATTCTTACTTTTTATTTTTTGTTAAAATTACAGCAATTTTTGTGGGTAAACTTGAAAGCTATAATCAAAACACTCCAAGTATCTATATTTTTTTATTTTCTTCCGGCACTTAAACAGCTCTGGGATAATATAATTTTTTTTAACGTTTTGCTAAAATTTAATGTTTTGCTAAAATTTAATTTTATAATATATCATATTATATGTTTCGAAAGACAATTTCCTAATATTTATCGTGTGACTGAGTGTATGTGTCTCTCCCTCTACCGATTATTACTCTAATTTGAATGCATGATTAAGGATTGTACTGAATGCGTTAGATGGAATTGCATCTACGCTCTGACTTTGGTGCACAACTCTCTACAAAGTAATTTCTTAGCACTTAGATACGTAAACAACAGTATCAATGTTCTCGGATGTAAGTGCAACGGTGAAAGCCAGTCTCTGTATGAGGCAGTCCCCGAAACCCTTTGATAGCGTTCTGTAACATGATTCAAACTACTGCAAAGTTTCAGATCGTGCTTGCTGCTAACATCAGGTCGAATTTTACCTTTAACTCTGGACTCTACTCCCTTTTTTGGAGCTTACCTAATAAAGATAAAGAACATTAATTATAAGACCGATATTGTGTTCCACTATATCAGTCATGACGATTAAAGCGGACCGATAGCGTCTTCCTTGGCGTCAGAGTAGTAGCCGCATTCTTATCTTATTTCTTATTAAGGCGACAACAACGTGTGAAACGAAGAGATTGGTAAAATGTATCGTTAAATATGAAACTAACGTGTTTAAAATTGGTAATTTTAACAATCATTCGGCTTGGTTCTGTCCTCTAGGGATTTTATATTTAAAAAAGTAAAATAAAATTTCGTATGCCGCACACAGTAGAGTAGGCAGAGGGAAACCTAGTGCTAAGACACTCCGTTCCCCACTTTCTGTCAAATTCTAGAGTATTGCGTGTAGAGTGGCGTAACTCGTAACAACGCCGCACTTCACCTCGACACTAGAGTAAAGAAATGAAAATAAAAATGTAAATAAATATTTCATTTGCTCGAGTGGCACCCACACCCAGTCTATTTTACACGACACGACTGGCTGCAAACAAAAGGGAAAATATTTCAAGTCAAGTTAGTTTGCACATCTATCTACGAAAAGGTTATATATAACATTAACGTATATATGTAAGGCGCTGAGTTCCGCCACTCAACACGCAATGCCTCCAGAATTCGGCAAAAAGTAGGAAACAGAGTGTTTAAAACACTAGGTTCCCTCTCCCTACCCTTCTGTGTGCGGGATATAGCGTGAAGCTGATTTATTAAATTTTTTAACATATGTATGTGAGCATGTCACGTAACAAGGACCTGAAGTGAATTTGTAAAACAAACTAATTAAGCCAATATGGACTTTTACCTGTATTTCAGATCACACCGTACCGGCAAAGTGCATTGTGTTGATCCATTTAAAACTTGGATTTAGTATTCAGTGAGTGAGTAAAGTTCACTCACGTTTTCACGCTACCTGAACCATTTTAATAATGTACAGCAAATAAACCTTTACAGTTTTATTTTATTTAATTTTTCTCGTTGTTTACTCATATGTAGATTAATATTTTGAATTTAATTAATTTAATGTATTTTTTAATAAATATATGTACAATGTATATAAATAAAATATCTTGTTCAAATTACAAAACAAAAACATTGAAATTAAATTAAATCAAAAATCAGCTTCACGCTGTATCCCGCACACAGCAGGGTAGGCAGAGGGAACCTAGTGTTAAGTTCTGGAGGTATTGCGTGTTGTGGGGTGGAACTCAGCGCCGCGCTTTGCCTCTACACCAGAGCGAAGAAATGGGAAGAAAGGAAAAGGGGGAACGTTGTCTTAGCACTAAATTCCTTCTACCTATCTTGCTATATGTGGGATATAGCGTGAAGCTAAAAACAAATGACTGCTACTACAAAATACGAGTAGGGGAAACCGAGTGGTTTTGAAACAGTGGTGATTTGACTCAACATTGGTTTCTCAAAATGAAAAACTGTCAGCAATTGTCAATTTCACATGTCAACTGCTCACCACAGCACTACCTTACACCACAACCACGGGATTCACAATTTTCATTTTGTCTGTTATTGTTTTGTGCAAGGCAAAAGCTTTGCTGCCAGAGCGAAGAAATAAAAATATTAATAAATAATAATTCATTCATTCTCTTCCCTCTGATCGAACCCACAACCGTCGCGTTACTGCCACACCCTTGTGCTCCTGCGTCATGTTTGATACATCCTATTAATTAATATTAGTAAATTATAGATATTATTATAAAAGTAGTCTCTTTTAATTCTCGAAAAATTGTTTAATAAATCACCGACGGTAGGGGAAAACTGAAATTAAAATCATCAAGGTGCTTCCAGTGAACCTTTTTTTTATAGTTTGGAAAGTAGTGAGAATTTATAATATAAATAAAGGAATAAATCCAAACCATACATTGGATTACAATATTCTATTTTAAGTTCATTTCATACAAAATGAGCTTATACGCCCGCAAATTTAAGTTTGTCAACTTTTATAAGTCACGTTCTCGTTGACCTACAATCATAAAATTGGAACGGAACCCTTGGTTTGCGAGGTTAGTGGACTCGCAACTGACCGTTTCCTAGTTATAATTTTATAACTACAATATTTGTTAAAAATAATAAAAATAAATAATTTGTTAAAGTTTTAGAGTTTATCTATAACTATTAAGTTAAGTAATAAATGCTTAATTCTATATAAAATATGTGTGATCATAAAATAAAAATGTTAAATAAAAAAAAATATTCTAATAAATATCTTTAGTGATAAGATCTAGAAAACTTCACAATCTTCTCTTGTCACGTCAATATGAGGAATGATTAAACAAATGACTTTTAACGTTTAACTTATTTTTTTCGCTACAACATTCACACCTCTTTGTATGACTTATCGGCATGTGGAAGGAATGTCGACAACTATCGATTGATACTAAAGTTAAGGTTATATAATATTTTTTTGGAATAAGCAAGTCGTCTAACTTCGTACAATTCACCTTTATTACTTACTAATGAAAAATATAAGTAAGTTCCGCGAATCAACAGGCAGAATTCAGCGGAAAGTGTCTGTATGAGAAAAGTAGTCTTAATAATAGGTTCCCAGTTTCCCTTAGCCTACCCTGCTGCTTACAGCTTGCAGCTAAACTAAAATCTCTAACCTAATAAAAAAGAATCACGTGTAGTAAAATAAAGATACGAGATAAATTATTTCAAAGGAATTATACAAGCGTATATTGCAAAAGTTTCGGAGCACCAATATTGTGGTTTTCAAGATAACGAGCAAGCAAACGGTGGCCGGATTCCACTGGAGGTAGCTAATCACGACGTCAGTTTAAGCCTTCCGCGCCTTAAGTGATGCAAATGGGAAAACTTCGAGGTCGCAGCCAGCTTTGACTTCGTCCAATGTCTTTGATCGACACTTCAAAGTCAAACGTCGGCTTACTTACTGGAGTAAATACAACGCGACTGACTTGCAACCATTTACAAAAGCTATTGATCGCGAAATTTGCATCGCTCTAACTTTTGGCAAGTATTACAAAAGGCTGTTATAAACTTTTTTATAAAGGCGAAGTTAGGAACTACCACTAATTGAACCTTTGAAAAGGAAGAGTAATCTTTTTCTTTTGAAAGGCTGAGAATAATTAATCAGTACAGTGAAAAGTAACTTTATTCAATTTGGATACTTAAATGACATCTTTTTTTCGCTTTTGGTCAAATTTTTGCAGCTATAGACACGAAAAAAATCCTAAATGCGTTAGTGTGTGACTGATTGACAAAGTACAGATGGAATTACTGAAGTTAGGAGATTAAAATTTAGGTTAGAAATAACAGAATATTCATAGCATTTTTTTTATTGTGAAAAATATATCCTACGTTCGTTTTGTGATGAATTGAATCCCCCACATAGTAGGGAAGCCAGAGGGAACCTAATGTTAAGACACTCCGTTCCCCGCTTTTCACGAATTTCCGAATTCTGCAGGCATTGCATGTTGAGCAAAGAAATGGAAATACATATTAACATAAATATTTCATTGCTTCGAGTGGGGATTGAACTCACAACCAGTCGCGTTTAAAGTCACATTTTGTGCCTTGTGACTGGTCCTGAATTATTAGTATATAATAAAACAATAATAATGAACTACATACCTATATAGACCCAATGAGGATTTAGATCTGTGTGAAGAGGGTGTACGGATCAGATTTTATCGGAACCTTGCTGCAGACTCAGCCTGTATGCGAGTAGGAACTTACATGTCGTCCTGGTTTGACATCCAATCGGTGGTAAAAAAGAATGCGCTATGTCAGCTTGGTTGTTCAATTTGTATTTGGATAGCTGTCTCCAAGGAATTAACAACAATGACAAGTAACACAAAGTGAAAGTGACTTGAGTGTTAATCCCCTGCTGTACGCAGATGATGCAGTGCTCATTGGATGATTAGAGTGTGAGTTGCAGATATTAGTCACCACTCTGAGAGAAGGAAATGAAAATAATTGTCTAAGCCTGAATGTGAATAAGACAAAGGTTATTTGAAAGAAATGAAGAAAAGACGGAATGCAAAATCAGTGTAAATGGTAAGATAATAACAAGTGAATAAAGTGGTATATTTTGGAAGTATGTTCAGTAGAGTTGGAAGATATGAGACGGATGCGAAAAGGCTGCCGTTAACAGGGTTAACGCGTGTGCCGCATTGATAAGACGGCGAAACGACACGCACGTTTGTCCATACACAAAACAGTGTTGGTACCGAAGCTGTTAAAGAAGTTGGTACGGCAGCGAGACGTGGGTTTTACAGAAGAAGACTGAAAGAAAGATAAATGCTGTGGAGATTCAATCTCTTCGTAGGCTATGCGGAGTGAGCTTAGCTGATCGAATCTGCAATGAAGAGATGCACAGAATGGCAGGTACTTAGCGAGGATATCACGGTGAGAATCAAAAAGAACGTGCTCAGCTGGCATTTGCACTTCGAACGAACGTGTGATGAAAGAATGGCAAAAAAATTTATGCCGGAAAAGTAAGCGGTAAGAGAGGTATGAAGAGGTTGATGACAGCGGACGAGGCGAAATAGGATTGCAGAAACCGTAGCGTTAAAGTGCTAGTAAAGTATAGTATAGTATACAAGCCTATTATAAAACATTGTACCTAAAATGACTATTTTATATTTTGTAGAAATCTTACATAGGGAAACTTTTCATCCTTTTTTAACAATTTACGGCAACAAGTAACATAAAACGGAAAATATAAAAAGGAAAAATCAAAAACCAAGTGTTGATTATTGCATAAAATATCTGAAACAGAATTTTGAATTTTCCTTAAAACGAGGCGCCTTTTCCATTTCGAGATCCGAAATAACTGCGGTAATGTTTCTTTGATATTGCAGTAAAACTTTTTAAAGATAAATCCGTTTTTTGTTGCCGGTCGTTTATTACTGAAGAACTTGGAAAACCAGTCTGCAGGGCTACGGTTTATTCAATGATAGAGAAATTTTCAAATAAAATATTCTTTTACTTTTATACTTCGATATGTGGAAAGATGGTTTTAATTTCTAATAACTTAAGCAGTATCTTTACCATTGTTTCATTGTCCATATGTTGTCCATTATCCATATGTCCATTGTCCATATGTTTTGTTAAAACATATTTAGTATATGTTTCCTATTAAAAGTTGTTTTCTCTATCCGCTAGAAGCAGAGTTCGTAAGTTTTTGATAATTCCAACTTAAAATTATTTTAAAATTGACATACTAATATAGTGTAGCAGTTCAATATTTTAAATAAATCCCCCATAGATGTTGACAATGCGAATTACATACAAAATGCAGCAAAAACAATGAATAAACGCTCGTATCTTTTTAATGTGTTTACTGAAAGCTTAATGTTTCCAGCTATCCAAGGGACCCTAAACTATGGATATTTGATATAGATTTGATACTTCCACATGATGTTGAGATAAATGGTCTTGATAGACGAACAGGTGGACAACAAAAGTATTCCATAACGGTTCCATTTATCTAACAAGTCTTCATATTCCTGTAAAATTAAACCAAATATGGTGAAAATAATTTACATACTCCAAATAATTTTTAACCTATTTGATAATAACACACTTCTTTTTAAATAAAGAAGTCTGAAGAAACTATAACAGACTATAACTTTTTACAACATTAACACAGCAAACATTGAACAAAAAAAAGAATCTTTAAAAGTGGATAGCAACGATTATGATGATTATGAGATAAAAAACGCATTTACTTTATTTGCAAGCTGACGCACAAATTCATTGTTACTTTATATTACAAATAAGATAAAGTAACAAGGAATTTAATACCATTTCATAAGATTCCATAGGGAGGAAGCTTGTATGTTCGACAACTATATCTTATTTATGTGTATCCCTCGATATCTCCGTCATCCGTAAACCGGTTTTAAATTATTTTGTGTGTTATGTCAGAAATTCAGGTAAATCATGGCAAAACCTTAAAGTTATAGGCTCGTATTATGCGTCTTATACAATTTCTAATAAAAATCATATATTTGTTTCTGGTAGCTCTTTGAGCTGATGATGATGATAGGAGACGCAGCTCAAGAACAATTAGTTACAACTAATAAGACGTAGTGAATATAGTAGTTGTGTCTTTACAACACTAAAACTAGTAACTAAAACTATTAATATCAATAAAATTAGATTTAAAATTACTCGAAAACATGTAGGAGATAATCAACTTGCAAAACTATGCAAACATCAAAAAAATAATTCAAGATATGATTGATGATAAGTTAGTCAATAATAATTATTGTAATTATATCAATCAAAAACGAAGTAAAAATAAGTAAAAAAATAATTATATTTTATACCAAAAAGAACCAATTTCCACCGGATCGTATAATCAGAACCTAACCAAACTCTCATCAAACTACCCTTGTATTGCTTCCAGTAAAAAAGAATCATCGAAATCGATTGGCATAATATTAAGTTACCGCAGGGCACCCTGAAGGCGACGGTGGCCCGCAATAGGTGAGCCTTCCACTGAGGCGTCGTGGTAGTATGCGCGAGCGATCCTGCGGCGTCTCATTTTGGTGGAGAGGGTTTTAGTCTCGTTTTAGTGGGTACGAACGGGTTTCACCGGTGAGTACCTGCAGTACCGCTCATCCGTAACACACTAGCCTTCCGTATGAGCGGTCTGCGTAAATGCTTTTCCCAGCGATAAAAAAAAAAGTTATTCGTCGATTTGTCGTGTACATACCTAATGTAAATTTAAGACTTATGTAATTTTCTCGTGATAACATTGTCAGAAATTAACGAAATTAAAATGGAACCACGGGAACCACGGGAAGTATCAGCGCCTAAATAAAAATTAAGAATCATCAAAAGTGAATTGATTCAATTAAAAGTTCTGAGATAACAAAAATTCAATAACAAACATTTAATAAATTTAAAATTATTTTCAATTTCTGCCAGTGCTTTTAAATTGAAAATCGACAAAATCATTATACATAAGTTAAATAAAAAATAAATACACACTAAATAATACGACCTCCAAATCTAACATTTGAATATTATGTACAAAAAAAACAAAAGCGCCTGTTCAATTTAACAAGCAATTTTCAACATTTACAAATGAATAGCAAAAAGAATGAAAAAAAGATTAGAGATTACAATAATACATTGGAGAAATAATAAATATTTATGTTATACTATCTCTTTGTTAAAATATACAAAAAGAAATAACAATAAATACTGAAAATAGAAGCATAGCATCAATCCATCTGGCGACTCCTGTCGGTGAAGCGGTCGTTACTAGTGATCGCAGTATCAAAGGAATGGATTGTGATGTCCGTGGCGTATCAAATATTTGCCAACTAACAAAGAACTTGCTTCGTATATTGGTTGAACCATTAATCACTTCATTATTACACGGGGTGGCACAAAGAGTGATATTGCCTTTCGACCGTCGACGGCGCTTTACTCCAAAATACACTGCTATAATGACCGTTTTAGAGCTAAATGAAAATCGATAGCCATAAAATGATTACCGCGTCTTGCACCGCTTCACAATTTATAACGGCCGATTATTGGTGAAACTGCAAAATTTGACAACTAATGTTATATAAAAAGCTAATGGGAGTCTAGTATTTATTGAACAACGTTTCATGTTTTATAGTGAAATCAGTAAGTAATTAATTTATGGCTATCGTGACGTACCTAGTCGGCCATAGAGCTTGGCTTTAAACGAGTTGGTCGTGGATTCAATCTCCACTCGATAATAAATTTTATTCAAATTATTTTCCTTTCTTCGCTCTACATAGACTAAGTTCGGATTCATTGGCAGTTCAATAAAGATGAAAAAAAAACACGTTAGTTACAGTTATCATACTTTTGCAGTGGAGACACAGAAATTACTTTTAATCTGTTTATAGATATTGAATATTATTCTTTTATTTTTAATAATAAAATATGCAGGAAAATTTATAATTTTTACATAGGTACGTTGAAAGCGGTTTGCCCCTCGCTCGGATCGCTCAAAAGCCGCCACAAGCATTGCTCGCTGTAATGATTAAAAAATAAGACTGAATGAAAACGATATTTTTTATAATTTTTTTTGTCTATAGTACTTACGACGGTATTTTCCGATATGCAATATTCTTAATATTACGTAGGTACCTGTGGTCAAAGTTACCTCGGACTCTTAGAATATATCAAGAATTGTTTATGATACACATATATAATTCTTAATTATTTCCAGTTGACCACGGGCGGGAAGCTTCAGGAGAAATCTAGTACATTATAATAATCATGCATATTTTTCAAAACAGAAAGTTAATAATCGTGTATTTAGTATAAATTGCTTTATTATAATAATCATGCATACTTTTTCAAAACAGAAACAGAAAGTTAATCGTCTATTTAGTATAAATTGCTTTGAAAGGAAAATTCCCATTTAATTCAATTTGAAGATAGCGGCGGATGCCTTGCATTATTAGTTTTGCGTGACTCATTAATATTACGAACTTTCAGTACCTTTTATTACTTTTAACAATAATATTAAAAATAGTAATAATACATTTTATTATTATTAACAATTCTAATAAATAAAAAATTATGTAAGAACTACAACTATTTATTAATAATATCTTTCTTTTACTGAATCTGCGTCGCTCTAAACTTCACCAACAATCGAGATCTACTTCGTCACTAACTTTTGAGTTCTCTCGAGATGTAATTCAAGCCCACAATTTGATTCGATATTTTTTTTAAGTAAGCTACATTATATTTGTAAGCCAGTCAGTATACTTTCAATTTGTGATGTACTTATACTATTGGATTAATTTATTTAATTTTGTGTATAAAATAATGCAGTCGAATTGACAACGTCCTTTTCTAACAGAAGTAGTTTAAAAATAGTGGCGCAGGGGCAACTGTAAAATCGACTGGTTGTGGGTTCGATCCCCTCTGGAAAAATGAAATGTTTATATTCCGGAGACAATGCGTGTTGAGTTCAGCAACTCCACACGCAATACCTCCGGAATTCGGCGGAAAGTGGGCCCTCCACCTACCCTGCTGTGTGCGGGATGCAGCGTGAAGCTGAAGCTGATTTTATAAACAAATAAATAGCTAAGTGGAGCTCATGGTAATTAAGAGGAGCTTTAATACGAGTCACAAAATTCGAAGTAGACTAAATAGTCTGCGAGTTGTGAAGGGACCAAAAGCTCTATGATGTTTTTTAATGTAATTATAATTATATAAAATAAATGAATCAGCTTCACGCTGTATCCACATCTGCACATAGCAGAGTAGTCAGAGGGAACCTAATGTTAATAGTACGTTCCCCACTTGGTCTTAAAATATTAATCTCTATATTATATATAGAAGGAAAAATATTTTGTCTGTACATTTAGTAATTTTGACTGAAACGGATAGAGGGACACTTAAAAAGAATAATAAAAAGCAAAAATATTTTTTTCGAATTTCTTGTCTGTCTGTCGATCTGTCGATATATAGTCACATTTTTCTCTGAAAGTACTGGACCAATTTACTTGAAAATTTCACCAATCGCTTTGTTTTAACTCAACTAAGCTACTAAAGGTTGGTTTATCAAAATCGGTTCTGTAAAAAGTAAGTTTTCCTGCGAATGGTATAAAGCAGTCGTGCTGGTAAGATTCTTGGCCAAAGAATGACAATTCTAAACGTCTCGATTACATGACTGTTGATAAAAATATATATTTTTGAAGCACTATTATACAATATTTTATACAATAAAGTAAACAAAATTACACAATAAAGTAAACAAAATTGAATTGTTAATGGAGATTACCTCCATAAATCATAACAGTTAAGTTTAAGTCGTAATTAATTCAACACAGAGATAAAGAACGATTTGATCTTCAATGAAATATCAAGTACATACATAGATTTTTTGGTTCGTTCGTTCATTTGAAATAAGTCTGTATAAAAATGCCTAAAAACATCCTATCTACGTGTACGCTGTAATAACTACATATTTACCAATTGTGTATTTATCTAATCATATATGTAACTAATTTAAAAACTGTACAGGAGTTAATATGCAATCATTACAGTTATTTTACAAAGAATATGATGAATTCTTACCCAAATCAATAATATAAGATTTAAGGCTTTTTCTGAAGCAGTAAATTAAATGACTCACTGACATCAGCACATTTAACAGAGTTTTAAAATTATGATGAGACTTATATAATATACATAAAAAAACGTGATGTTACCAAAACTATACACGTATAATAAATAATTAACTTTATGTGTATTTTATAAATATCAAATATCAACATTGGTCGTTTTTTTTAGTTCAAAACAATCAAAAATTATTATAGAAATTACTATAATGTAGTAAAAAAATAACATTAGAAGTCATTATAGTTGTCAATAAAATCTGTTTATTGACCCAATAATCATGTAGTCTCAGCGGGCGAAGCCGTCAACGGGCTGCTAGTTAATAATAATTCATTTCCCCGATTGGGGATGGAACCCACAACCGCCGCATTACAGTCACATTTTTGCCGTGTCCGTTCGCCACGTCGTCGTCAATATAATTGTACCGTATAAGTTTAATAAAGTGTAATATTTTTATTTTATATACTGTAATAAAATAAAAATATTACACTTTAATAAACTTATACGGTAATTTGATAAATATTTACTAAGCTGTCATCATGCAATACATGAAAGGTATTAATTACACTCTGTACATAATTAGACGTCCTTCATAATATACCTATATATTTATCGTGACGAATTTCTTCAAATTGTGTTATTAATTTCCATAATGATCGTTTCAATACCAATATATCACAATATATTTTCTATGTTCTGTGATGTTATTGGAAGTAATAACACAACATAATATGTTAAACATTGTTTATTCAGTAAGAGCTCGACTCGATGTGATGTACATTAAAATACCTTGTAATGTTATTATTATTATAAAACTAAAGCTATAGTGGCACATTAGGAAGGAAGTTTACGTTTTACTGTAAACGTGATGATTGTGGGTTCGATGTTCACTTCCCTGCTCAGGTATGGTAAAGCCAACAGTGTCTAGATAGTGCCTACACACTTTAGAAATCATCACTCATTGAGTATCTCTAAATACAAAAATCTATTTACATATTAAAGTAGAACAAAACATCTTTTTATTTTTTTAAAAATGCAAAGAGTTCACATCGTTCTTATTCTTCGTTTTCATTCAACCTTTAATAGAAAGAAAAATACTTTCAATATAAAAGAAATAAGTAGAGCACGAAGCCGTATAGAGAGAGTACTAATACGCACTTGGTGTCTTAGTTTGTGCCAGTTTTCAAGAAATAAAGTACCAGGAAAAGCAACATGTGTAAGAACGGTTAACGTAACAGAAATTACTGTTCCACTTTCACAATTGTAAATTTCGTACGATATCCTTTGAATTGGAGCAATTTTTCATTGTTAGTAAAGGCTGTCCTGGCGCAGTGGATCATCGTCTGTATGCGAACGCGATGGGTATGCGTTCGATCCCCATTCACGAAAAAAAATATACTAACTTTTCATATTTATCAATATAATATGCTGAGTCTTACTTATCTTCCAGTATGCTATGGCGACATTATTCTTTGTTAGACAGCAATAACTTCAATCAGGCCGTATTTGTAGCTACACTACAAAGCATAACTGATGCAGCTGCTGGATATACCTACATACCAACGGTATTGTCTAAATTCTACGCATAAACGGTCGTGCATAACACAGAAACTGAGTAATTCCCAGCGTCCTCGTAGAGTGGACACGCCATTCTTCCACCATTGATCCCTCCCAAACGTCTTTATCGGCTCGTAAAACTTATTTTATGTTGCACCAACTCTCTACAGCCTACGTACGGTAAGTTGTTTCATGGTCACCCTTCAAAATAATTTTCTAAGCCCTTCCTAAAGTTTCTGTTCATTTTATGTTTTAGGCATTGGCGATAAAATGTGTTCTTTATATATTAAATAAATTCTGTTATGATCCCTTTTTTTCTTTTACCGAGACTTTTCGGGAGTAATAATAGGATGATTCGAGAATGAATGCCTCCAATAAGTCGACCCTTTTCAACATTTTTTTGATAATATTTCTACTCAAATATTGTAGCGTGATTTAAAAAATTCTTTTATACTAATTTAACAGGTTTTTACATAGATAGCGTTGCTTGTATTGCCCGTACTTGATATAAATCAAATATTTGTTTTCATTTTATAAGAATTTATTAATAAATCCCTTCCTTCAACAAATCCCTTACTTAACTGCAATCGTCGGATGAGTTGTGCGTGTCCAGGCTTATTTTTGGACTTCAAGACTTGATCTTTGATATTAAAATCAAAAAAATCAAATCAGCTTCACGCTGTATCCCGCACACAGCAGGGTAGGCAGAGGGAACCTAGTTTTTTAGACACTGTGTTCCCCACTTTCTACCGAATTCTGGAGGTATTGCGTGTTGAGTGGCAGAACTTAACGCCGCGCTTTGCCTCGGCACCAGAGCGAAGAAATGGAAATATAAATTTAAGTAAATATTTCATCTTTTCGAGTGGGGATCAAACCCACAACCAGTCGGTTTTGGAGTCACACTTCGTGTCGCTGCGCTACGACTGGCCTTTGATATTGTTAAATTAATAAAGACAATCTTGAGAAATACATGAATAAGAACTTATTCTTTAGTATTTATTGTTTCTACACTGCGTTTTTCAAAAAAATCCTTTGACAATTTTTATCGACGTACAAAAAAATAAGGTACAATATAACATTCGCTATGATCTATAACAAGTCGTCGTGGCGCAACGGCACATTGATTCACTTATGAACGCAACCGTTGTGGGTTTGATTTCCATTAGGGGGGATATTTCAATCTACCGAACGATCATGAATTAATTTCATCGGTCTGGCCACAAGACAAAGTGCAGCATTGAGTTCCGTGTTCAACGCATAATGTACTTATTCTTTTAACAAGAGAAAAAATTGTAATTGTGTAATTGTTTGAGGCCAGTCGTGGCACAGTGGCACGAAGTGTGACTGTAAACCCGACTGGTTGTGGGTTCGATCCCCACTCGAGATAACATTTTTACTTAAATTTATATTTCCTTTTGTTCGCTCTGGTGTCGGCGCTAAGCGTGGCAATAAGTCGGTGCTAAGCCACTCAACACGCAATGCCTCCAGAATTCGGCAAAAAGTGGGGAACGGAGTGTCTCAACACTAGGTTCCCTCTGTCTACAATGCTGTGTGCGGGATATACCGTGAAGCTGATAAATAAATTGTAACAAGCATATAAGAATTTGGACGTGGCTTGATGTTGATGAGAACGTATGGTTTGGTGGTCAGAGTGCTTGGACGGTTCTAAAAGGCGCGGGTTCAAATTCTGCTACGTTTTATTATTAAAATATGTATAGTCAGTAATTCACTTCATCAGCCACTTAGTTTTTCTCACTATATTTTTTTTATATAGTAGCGATTACAGCCACAATACCGTTATGAGACAAGTTGCCAAAATTATGTGCAGGTGCTTTTAACGTTTTTTTTTCAGTTTCACGCTGTATGCCGCTTGTAGCAGGGTAGGTGGAGGGAGCCTTCGTGACCTACTTTCCGGCGAATATTTCGAGACATTGCGTGTTGAGTGGCGGAACTCAACGCCGGCGTCTTTGCCTTAGTGCCAGAGCGAATAAATAAAAATGTTAATAAATAATAATTAATTCCCTCGAGTGGAAATCAAACCCCCAACCGTCGCGCTATCAATCATACAATCATACTTATGTGCCCCTGCGCCACGAAGGCTTAAATCATAAATAACTACACTACTTTACTTGTAGAGTAAAAGGCACAATGTTAATGCTTCTTATTTAGGTATATTACTTAATTATAAATATATTTTTTTATTATTCTTTACTTAATTATATTAGGTAATCAAGATCTTTCCCAATCTAATTTAAATACTTATAACTCTACATCAATTTATTATGTTTAGGTAAAGCACAAAATGCTAAGAGAAAGCCAGTCGTGACGCAGGAGCACAAGGAGACTTTAATTGTAACTGGTTATGGATTCGATTCCCACTCGAGGAAATGAAATATTTAATATGTTCATTTCTTCTATCTGACGTCGAGGCAAAACTCGGCGTTCAGAATTCAGTAGAAAGTGGGAAAGCGTAATGACTTAACACTAGAATTCCCTCTGCCTATCCTGCTACATGTCGAATACAACGTAAATATTAAATAGTTACTTAATCTCAAAGGCATAAGCTACCGTAGAGATTGCCATCAGTAACTAAAAACGGGTGTGCTAGAGACGCTGCGTGTTCGCGACGGGGAACGATTTCGTGGTCCGCTGGCCGCCACACGCCGCTGGTCACCAACAATGGCGCGGAGCAGTGCCCTCGCGACCACGGATTCAGCGGATGTGGACACTCCGACCTATTTTTTGTATTTAATGAAAAAAAATCAATTCAATTATTTTTAGATTACATTTAATCAGTTTTATTGTTTTATTATAATTTATATACCTATAAATTCTGAAATACTTAATTGTAACCAAGTTATTTTATTAAAATTGAAATTTACTTTGTTTGTCAATATCGTTCTCTATTAACATAACATCGTAGGTATTTAGATAATTTGTTACCACGTTTATTTAGTTATTAGAATTATATTCATAAAAAATACGTTATAAAGAAAATGCTGTGAAATAGAACATCAAGAAAAGGAACTTATTAATCGATATCGCCCGCTTCGCGGTTTTATTACGTTGTCTTGAAACTATGAAACGAAAAGAGATAAAAAACTGAATTTGACTCATTTTTAATTATTATATCATTTGTCAGTTATAGTATCATCGAGTTGGTCTGGTGATGGAGTCAGGATCTGAATAGTAGAAATCTTCTAATATCTCACGGAAAAGGCTCATATAACTTACAGCTCCGAGCACATATTATAGGATTTGTACCATTTGGTGTATAAAAGTTTTTTATAAAATTAAAAGACCATTTATTTCAAAATCACGTGGAGGTAGCACGTTAAAATTAATATCAAATCTATAGTCTCTTGGGGCACAGCAAAAATTAATAAAAAAAATAATAAATACCGTAAAGGGGGGCCAAATTTGGTATTAAAGCTGCTACTTCAAGTGAGGTATCAGATGAAAGAGCTCTGGCTAAGCTAAGCCTAAATTTCAAAAAATTGGAAGTTTCGAAACTTCCAATTATTGTACGATACCCTCGGTGGATGAACCCGACTCGCGCTTTTCCGGTTTTTTAATTTATTTGTATAGACATTACTATTCGTTGATATATCCCTAGTAATTGGATGAGCATTTAAATATTGAAGGTTGTTTGCCCTAATCACCCCACTTTGACGTTTGTTAAAAGGTCTTAAAGGTCTCCCCTATTCTGCAAAAAGGGTACGACCGGGTAATTGGTAAAATTTTGAGGTTGAATTTTTAAAATGAACCTCAAAACTCGTGCAATCTGCCTTAATGGTGTTACCAAAATTTGGCTACTGGCTACATCCTGTTAAGTAAAAAAGCCTAATGTTTAATTTGAAAAAAAATCTACATTATCTTATTATAATTTGTATCTTACATGCAATAAACTGTATGGAATATGGAAGTGTGGATTCGATGTAATATTTTTTTAGCTTTCCTGTTTTCCGCGTACAGCACGGCAGGCGGAGAAAACTTAGTGCTAAGACACTCGGTACCCACTTTCCACTCAATTTTCATGACATTGCGTGCAAGACAGACTGAGCGGAACTCAACTCCGTGATTTGCCTTATTACCAGGGCAAGGAAATGAAAATATTTAAAAATGCGCGCTACGATACGCGACTGCCTCTTTTAACCTTAATATAAAAAAGCATGTAGGCGTCTTTAGTATATTTTTATCATAAAAAAAGAAATAAAATTCCTAAAAAACATAAAATCAGCTTCACGCTGTATCCTGCACACAGCAGGGTAGGCAGAGGGAGCTATGTATTAAGACACCACTTTCTGCCGACTTCTGGAGGCATTGCGTGTTGAGTGGCAGAACTCAACGCCGCGCTTAGCCTCGACACTAAAGGGAAGAAATGAAAATATACATTTAAGTTAATATTTCATCTCCTCGAGTGGGGATCGAACTCACAACCAGTCGGTTTTACATTCACACTTTGTGCCGCTGCGCCACGACTGACCTAAAAAAGATACATTATTATTTGTCTTCAGTAATTTATGTTCTGTAAAACTCTAATTAGTTAGTAGTTCCTACACTGAGTGACATTAAATTATCATTAGAAAGTCAGCTTAAACGTGCCATTATGGCGACTCTTAAGTGATTTACGTTAATTACTGTATGTACTGTCATAGCTTCACTGTAATATCTTCATAATTCATATAAGTTTGAACTAGCAAGAAATTTTAGTATGTTATACTTTTCTTTCTCAGCGTCACGCTATATTGTGAAAGGGCAAGTGTTCCGACACTCCGTTTTCCGCAGAATTTCAGAATTAGGTGTTGAGTGGCGGAATTCAAAGCTACGTAATAATTTCTGTATCTAATTTATTATACAAGACATATCGTTGTAAGAGTAAACATAAACAGAACAAGTTAATTATTTTTTTAAAGAAGCTTGTTTTTAAAAAGTTTTTTTAAGTAATATACAGGGTGGAAGTGTCAGCGCTCCTTTTATGGGATCAGCATATAGGGTAAAATGTTTTAAATTAATACCTAAAGAAATTAATCAATACCTGTATTTTGTATAACGCAATTACGTAAACAATAACGTAAACACATACTACTACAAAAATACTAATAAAAGTTGATTGATCGACTTTGAACTTTGCGGCCAATACCTATGGCTCGAGTTCGGAATGAAGCGTATGCGGCGGTTTCCCTTTGATAGGTTTATGTGTGCGTGCGTCGTTCTTGACAAATTACGTTTTATATTACAACAATAATTTTATTATTTATTTTGTGAAATATGTATCCTCTTTAATTTTTGGAAAAAAAAACTAAAATATTGCATTTTATAGAGTAGTTATAACTGTGGTTTCATTTAAAGTGGTGCTGACACTTCCATAGATGTATTGTGAATGGCCCAAACTGGTAATCGGCCATTTTGTCGCGGCGGCCATTTCGAATTAACAACAATATTGATTATATGTAATTTTTTTGTCATCAGAACTTAAATCGTAATCTTATTTTTAGGTCAATCGGACACTGGGAAGTGGGTCAAATTGAGCTTGCAAGATTTCATATGTGTGTTATGACACATACTAATACACAAGTTAAATAAAAGCTTGTAAAAACAGAAAAAGATAATTCTAATGCACAAAACTTTTTTTTCGCTTAAAATAGACTGTCTAGAGCTAGAAGAATGGGAAGAAATAAAAGGCCGCCTGGCAATTTACGTTCCAACGAGAACTCTTCTAAATGATTATCTTGGTATAATGGATAGTATTATTATCTGTCGTACTCTTTAATAAGTTATATAATGTTTTTTGTACACTCATTTGTATTATATTTTGTATAAGATACTTTTAATCCGAAGAAGCTTAATTCGGACTATAAAATAAAAATATGTTGTCAAGCTGTTACCATAAGTCAAGTGGGGAAAGTGTCTTAACACGAGATTCCCTCTGCCAATCCTCGGTCCAGTTGGTCGGGTGATGGAATCAGGATCTGAATAGTAGAAATCTTCAAATATCTCACGGAAAAGGCTCATATAATTTACAGCTCCGAACACATATTATAGGATTTGTAGCATTTGGTGTATAAAAGTTTTTTATAAAATTATAAAATATTTTTCTACACTAATTGCTACAACTAGGATTCCGTATCTCGAAAAGACAAAACAAAACCATTATAGAGTTACTTTTGATGTCCGTCTGTCAAGACCATTTATTTCAAATACTACCATTTATTTCAGATACTACGTTCCCCACTTTCGCGGAATTCAACGCCACGCTTTTCCTCGACACCAGAGCGAAGAAATGGAAATATAAATTTAAATAAATATTTAATTTCCTCGAGTAGAAACCGAATCGAACCCACAACCAGTCGCATTGACAGTCACATTTTGTGCCCCTGCGCCACGATTAAGCTTATATGCCAACGTAATCAAATAGTACGTGCATTTATCCATAATTTTTGCGGCATTCTGTTTGAAATTCGCCGCGTAATCAAAACCTACAGGGTACTTCTCGAGGACCTACACTTATAAAATACAAATAAAAAAAAAATCCTAAAAGCAATTTTGTAGGGTTTTCATAGAAAAAAAAAATACAAAATCGTGTTTGCCCGAAAAAAAGGAACCCTTATAAGGTCACTTCGTTGTCCGTCTGTCAGTCAAAAGTCAAAAGCTTTTATCTCAGGAACGATTGGAGATATTGAGTTGAAATTCAAACCTAGATCTATAGCCCCATGATTTGATATTATAAAGGGAATCAATTAATAAGGTATTTCCGGTTAACCTAGAATTATGAAATTTGACACCTAACATCTACAGTTAGTACTAGTTTAGGGAAAAATCCGAAAAGTATACATTTGTGGTTAAATTAAAAAAAATAATAAATACCGTAAGGGGGGTCAAATTTGGTATTAAAGCTGCTACTTCAAGTGAGGTATCAGATGAAAGAGCTCTGGCTAAGCTAAGCCTGAATTTCAGAAAATTGGAAGTTTGGAACTTCCAATTATTGTACGATACCCTCGGTGGATGAACCCGACTCGCGCTTTTCCGGTTTTTTAATTTATATGTATAGACATTACTATTCGTTGACATATCCCTAGTAATTGGATGAGCATTTAAATATTGAAGGTTGTTTGCCCTAATCACCCCACTTTGACGTTTGTTAAAAGGTCTTAAAGGTCTCCCCTATTCTGCAAAAAGGGTACGACCGGGTAATTGGTAAAATTTTGAGGTTGAATTTTTAAAATGAACCTCAAAACTCGTGCAATCTGCCTTAATGGTGTTACCAAAATTTGGCTACTGGCTACATCCTGTTAAGTAAAAAAGCCTAATATTTAATTTGAAAAAAAATCTACATTATCTTATTATAATTTGTATCTTACATGCAATAAACTGTATGGAATATGGAAGTGTGGATTCGATGTAATATTTTTTTAGCTTTCCTGTTTTCCGCGTACAGCACGGCAGGCGGAGAAAACTTAGTGCTAAGACACTCGGTACCCACTTTCCACTCAATTTTCATGACATTGCGTGCAAGACAGACTGAGCGGAACTCAACTCCGTGATTTGCCTTATTACCAGGGCAAGGAAATGAAAATATTTAAAAATGCGCGCTACGATACGCGACTGCCTCTTTTAACCTTAATATAAAAAAGCATGTAGGCGTCTTTAGTATATTTTTATCATAAAAAAAGAAATAAAATTCCTAAAAAACATAAAATCAGCTTCACGCTGTATCCTGCACACAGCAGGGTAGGCAGAGGGAGCTATGTATTAAGACACCACTTTCTGCCGACTTCTGGAGGCATTGCGTGTTGAGTGGCAGAACTCAACGCCGCGCTTAGCCTCGACACTAAAGGGAAGAAATGAAAATATACATTTAAGTTAATATTTCATCTCCTCGAGTGGGGATCGAACTCACAACCAGTCGGTTTTACATTCACACTTTGTGCCGCTGCGCCACGACTGACCTAAAAAAGATACATTATTATTTGTCTTCAGTAATTTATGTTCTGTAAAACTCTAATTAGTTAGTAGTTCCTACACTGAGTGACATTAAATTATCATTAGAAAGTCAGCTTAAACGTGCCATTATGGCGACTCTTAAGTGATTTACGTTAATTACTGTATGTACTGTCATAGCTTCACTGTAATATCTTCATAATTCATATAAGTTTGAACTAGCAAGAAATTTTAGTATGTTATACTTTTCTTTCTCAGCGTCACGCTATATTGTGAAAGGGCAAGTGTTCCGACACTCCGTTTTCCGCAGAATTTCAGAATTAGGTGTTGAGTGGCGGAATTCAAAGCTACGTAATAATTTCTGTATCTAATTTATTATACAAGACATATCGTTGTAAGAGTAAACATAAACAGAACAAGTTAATTATTTTTTAAAGAAGCTTGTTTTTAAAAAGTTTTTTTAAGTAATATACAGGGTGGAAGTGTCAGCGCTCCTTTTATGGGATCAGCATATAGGGTAAAATGTTTTAAATTAATACCTAAAGAAATTAATCAATACCTGTATTTTGTATAACGCAATTACGTAAACAATAACGTAAACACATACTACTACAAAAGTACTACTAAAAGTTGATTGATCGACTTTGAACTTTGCGGCCAATACCTATGGCTCGAGTTCGGAATGAAGCGTATGCGGCGGTTTCCCTTTGATAGGTTTATGTGTGCGTGCGTCGTTCTTGACAAATTACGTTTTATATTACAACAATAATTTTATTATTTATTTTGTGAAATATGTATCCTCTTTAATTTTTGGAAAAAAAACTAAAATATTGCATTTTATAGAGTAGTTATAACTGTGGTTTCATTTAAAGTGGTGCTGACACTTCCATAGATGTATTGTGAATGGCCCAAACTGGTAATCGGCCATTTTGTCGCGGCGGCCATTTCGAATTAACAACAATATTGATTATATGTAATTTTTTTGTCATCAGAACTTAAATCGTAATCTTATTTTTAGGTCAATCGGACACTGGGAAGTGGGTCAAATTGAGCTTGCAAGATTTCATATGTGTGTTATGACACATACTAATACACAAGTTAAATAAAAGCTTGTAAAAACAGAAAAAGATAATTCTAATGCACAAAACTTTTTTTTCGCTTAAAATAGACTGTCTAGAGCTAGAAGAATGGGAAGAAATAAAAGGCCGCCTGGCAATTTACGTTCCAACGAGAACTCTTCTAAATGATTATCTTGGTATAATGGATAGTATTATTATCTGTCGTACTCTTTAATAAGTTATATAATGTTTTTTGTACACTCATTTGTATTATATTTTGTATAAGATACTTTTAATCCGAAGAAGCTTAATTCGGACTATAAAATAAAAATATGTTGTCAAGCTGTTACCATAAGTCAAGTGGGGAAAGTGTCTTAACACGAGATTCCCTCTGCCAATCCTGCTATATGCGGGATATAGCGTGAAGCTAAAAAAAATGTCTTACAGGATTTAACAAAACTATTAGTGTTATGATAAATTATTTACATATTCTGTCGTCATTTAAATTTTTGAAGTAGATTTTTCGTAAATTTAAGGCTCTAAAATGCGGCGTTGAGTTTCGCCACATGATACGCAATGCCTCAGAATTCGGCGGAAGGTAGGGAACGGAGTATCTTAACACTAGGTTCCCTCTTCACTACCCTGTATGGGCTACAGCGTGAAGCTGATTTAAAATATACATATGCATATATTACAGTAGCCAATCCCACTGGACATGTTCGCACTTATACAGTCTACAATAGAACAGTTAAAGGTTCTAACTATTCGCCATTTATAAGTATTTGTATATGATATGTTTATAAATTTCTTCTCAGTTCTCGTCATGATTTGTACCTTCATATTTTAGTCGTGAATCACGAGTCGTCTAGTACTCGTAGAATTCGATTGGATTGGTTCCACGGCTGAGCGCGCCGCGTCGCTCGATAATGAGCATCGGATCAGCACGACGAAATCTGAAATTACACGACACGGTGCTAAACCAATTATCCATGAACTTAAAAACGTGTCTCTCCTTTGGTAAATTTGTAGTTTTCATGTTTTTTTACACTTCATGCTTTATAGCGCTTATAGCAGGATAGATAGAGACAACCTAGAATCAATTCGAGCTGATCTCAGTTTTCCTCCGGAATTAGAAGTATTGCATGTTGAGTGGCGGAAATGCAAATAATTTATATCAGCTTCACGCTGTATCCCGCACACAGCAGGGTAGTCAGAGGGAACCTAGTGTTAAAACACTCCGTTCCCCACTTTCTGCCGAATTCTGGAGGTATTGCGTATTGAGTGGCAGAACTCAACGCCGCGCTTAGCCTCGACACCAGAGCGAAGAAATGGAAATATAAATTTAAGTAAATATTCCATCCCCTCCGGTGGGGATCGAACCCACAACCAGTCGGTTTTATAGTCACACTTCGTGCCGCTGCGCCAGGACTGGCCTCAAATAATTTATTGCCCTGATTCTACTTTGAACTATGGTATCTACAGTTGTCCCAATGCGCAACGATGAGCTTTAAAATTTCTATATAGTATACACATAATGCGAACTTACCGTTTCGAATTAATTTTACCTACCACTTAAGTAAACTAAAGAATACTGTCTACTTGATATGACGTTACAGTAAGCATTTAATTTAAATTACTAATATGCTTTTTTTAAAATGGCCTAATGTGACGCCAGAAAACTAATAAAAACGTAATATAAACATCAGCAGAAATCGTTTGATGAATGGCGTCACTGGCGTAGCGCCCACGCGAACGCACCATTTTAATCAAAATAAGAATCTTACGAACTCACGCGATACAAGCGCGTAGCCTTGCAAGTACAAACAAGAAAAGCTATATATTTTATTATCCTCCCACATACTCTAATAGAAATATATATTACTTAAACATTACTAGTTAAAATTAAATATAAGTATTCAAAGTAAGAAAATTCTTGATTAAAATGTAATATAAATAAGATTAGTATTATATACTTATTAAATTATCTTTTGGTAGCGGAAATTTGTAAAATCTCCCTACAGGGATGCTAAAAACATAAATAAATTGAATCAAGCGTATTCTTATACGCTTGTTTCAATTTATTTATGTTTTTTCGACTTAGCTTTTTGAGAACTTATGTAGTTAGTAGTTGTTGTTAGTTGGTCAGAGCGCTCGGACAGTCTCCAAAGAGGCGCGGGTTCAAATCACTTCGTTCACTACGTTCAAATTTTTATACGTTTTTTTAATAAGTATTTTTCTTTCTTAAGTGTGGAAATAAAACTTTAAACATTTTAAAAATAGTATATAATATTACGATTTATATTTTACTACAGAAATTTATGGCAGGTAAATGAGTCAGTTAAGTACCTAACCCCATGAAGGAACTACATGAAGCACGAAAGAGCGTTTGTGAACAGAACATTGAAAGGTCATACATATCATTAAAATAGTATAGGTACTTGGGTGTGGTAGAATAACAGATAATTATATCGACACATTTGATTTTTCCTTTAAAGATTTAGTATTCGTTGTGAGGGATTGTATCGGATTAGTACAGGATAATCAGAAAAATAATTATTTTCATTTCTCCGCTATAATAAGACATCACATTGCCGCCACTCAACATAAAATGTCTAGAATTCGGAAAACGGAGTGCCTATCTACATTAACCTCACTCTACATATTTTGCTCCTCCATCGCCGGCTTAGAGTATAAGCCTGTTAAACCGTTTTTAGTTTTATCGTTATATACATTTTTATACCATTCGAAAGTGTTAAAAAATACAAAACTGACTTTAATTTTCTCTTCATATAATAGAAAATACAAATCAATTTTAGAAATTGTAAAAATCTTCTGATAATACATACATATTAATCATCAGCTTAATGGGCTGTTAGCAGGTTTACGCTCTAAGCCGACATATGGGTTATATTATAGGTACCTACTGCTATACAGCGTGAAACTAAAAAAGCTAGCTCTAACTATTAATCCAAGACTACTTAATTAAGTCACTATCGATAATCAAGTTCACAACATTTGTTTTCTTTTTATTTATTTCTTTCCCCTGCATACAACAATGGATACAACATTAACCAAAATGTATTAAGATCTTATATTTTTATTTAGTAAATTTTTCATTGACATTTTGATTTCAATTGACATTTTATTTCTCAAAAGATTTTTTATATATATATTTATTTTTATATGTAATTATAATATAATATATAACATTTAAAAAAAATATATTTTCATATAAACAATAAGAAACAATTTCGTTACTTAAACCACAGCTACGTTATAAGAAAAATATAACGACATGGTTAGAATTACCGAAGGTTTCCAGATCGATAATAGTTTACTTATGCATACCGAATGCCAAGCACTCGTTACCTCATGCAATAACAGATTGAATTAAATATTCATAAACATATATTTATGTGTCGAGGCTAGTCGTGGCGCAGCGGCACAAAGTGTGACTGTAAAATCGACTGGTTGTGAGTTCGATCCCCACTCTAGGAGATGAAATATTTACTTAAATTTATGTTTCCATTTCTTCGCTTTAGTATCGAGGCTAAGCGCGCCGTTGAGTTCTGCCACTTAACACGCAAAGCCTTCAGAATTCAACAGAAAGTGGGAAACGGAGTGTCCTAACACGAGGTTCCCTCCGCCTACCCTGCTTCGTGCGGGATACAGCGTGAAGCTGATATATTTATACATTTTTTCTCATAAGTCTCATAGGAAATAGAAAATAAGACAATAAATGACTAATAAATTCATAATCCCGAAATATTATAACAGACATCACAAAAAAATTTAATTATGAATAATTATGTTTACACTTACAGTAAGGCTTATAAAAAATTCTAAAATCTGATAATAAGGCTAAAGTTCTAAAGATATGTGGCGTTATGTGTTTATTTACTATTTAGCTTTTCGTTTTCAACGTCTACTTAGTAAAAGCGTAGTACTTAATTTTGCCACCCCACAAATAATATCTCAAAAAAATAGAATGGGTCTTAATACTTCGCTTTTCTCCCAATAGAAGCGATAAGGAACGATATGATGTGAATAAAAATAATATAAAAATAAAAATGTTGGGTAAATGTCAAATGTATTTTTGACAAGTTATATTTAAAATTTAAAATTAATGTTTTCCTCATCTCATTTTCGATAAAGCTACTCGTATAACACAAATTTCAGTGACGAAGTAGCTATTAATCGATATAACTCTAGAATTCATTCAAGTATCCAGGGCATTCGAAAGTACCAAAAAAAAATGTCCTTTCATTTCAATTTAAACTTTTTTTTGATAACATAAAACGAAAAAATGTTAAAAAATAAATAAAATTAATAATTTAAAACTACTTTTACTATTACTGTTATTACTAGTTAACAAGAATTTAAGACAAAAGTCATAAAAATTGGGGCGATTTTAGTAGACCTAAATCTAAAGCATTGACTCACCACTCGCGAGCAATCTGTTTACGTAACAGCCCCGTTATGTTCGAAGAGGGTTCCCGTACTAGACGTTAAACATATTGCCTCATAAATTGCAAGAATCCCAGCCAACGCTCTACATCTGTACTGGTGTCGATTTGACTACCTTTTCTTTACAATTTCATGACGTTGAATAATTACAACAGTTATTTCTTATGATATTCATTCGAAGTTTATTTTTTGTGTTATTTGTTATTTATTTATTGTGTTTTTATATATATTATTATATATTTTACAAGGCTATCGTGCCGCAGTGGGCAGCATCTGAGTGTAAGCGCGATTATTCCTTAAATTATTTTCTTTTTCCACTCAGGAAAACATCGTGCAACGCTGAGTTCAGCCGCTCAACACGCAACAAGGCGTGAATAAAAAATAAATATGTTACAATTTTTGAATTCATTACTATGTAAACGTGATTTTAATATGGTGGTAGTGTTTTAAATAAACTGAAGAAGGAAAACGTAACGAAATTAAAAGTGTATAAAATAAAAATACGTAAAAATAAGCGTCACGCTTGTTCCCGTGTAGCATTATAGGCCAAATGAACGTAATATTCCACCATTGAACGTAACGTTCAATGGTGGAATAATTTAAATATAATAATTTACATTGGTTAAAATCTAATTTTAAAACACAACCTTTACGACGATTTTATTTTGTAACTAGGTCAACAAATTATAAAATTTAAGAAGTTTTAGAAATAACTTGTTTCATAAGACATCAATAAAAATATGCCACTAGCTTCAACATTGTACGCGTTATAACAGTTGCAAAATTGCTTTTGTTCTTCGATAACTTACAAATCCTTCAGGATTAGAACAGTTTTCTTTGTGTTTAGTTATACTTCTAATCACGTATTATGTGTGTGTTTCTAAATTTATTTTTGGCATCACGCTGTATCCTGTACAGAGCAAGGTAGACAAAGGGAACCTAGTGTTATATCACTCCGTTCCTCATTTTCCGCCGAATTCTGGAGGCAATGCGTGTTGAGTGGCAGAACTCAACACCAAAACGAAGAAAATGAAAATATTAAATATATCATTTCCTCAAGCGGGAACCGAGCCCACAACCTGTCGCGTTAACAGTCATATGCTTGTACCTCTGTTCCACGTCTGGACTCACCTAATTTTTTTGTATCATATTATTTAATATAATACGTAATAGAACAGAATCTGAAAAGATACGTATTAATATAGCGCTATAACGATATTTAACGCGCGCAAGCAATTTTGTAATAGCTCCTCTGTAAGAGCAATAATGACGTGAGCACCTTAAAAGCTTTTTAATAGCTCAACACTAGAGACATTTGGAGTGATGTAAAACCATTATATGTATATCCTCTCTCACTACACTATTCTTTCTACTTCTCTCAAATATATATTATATATACCTACATTTTTATATAACTAATTTACTTACATTCTTTGTAAAAAAAATTGCATCACAGTGTATCCCGTATATGGCAGGGTAAGTAGAGGGAACATAAAATTTAGATACTCCGTTCTCCACTTTCTTCGAATTTTTCAAAGCATTGCGTGTTGAGTGGTGGAACTAAATGATGGACTTTTGTCTTGGTGCTAGAGCAAAGAAATGAACATATTAATAAATAAGTTTTTAAGTGGGGATCGAAACTACAACCGTCGCGTTACAGTCTCAACCTTTTGCCCTTGCGCCATGACGGCCTCTTCTAAGTAAATATTAATAAAATAAATCTTATACATATTATATTGGAACATATTATTTACCTAAATATTTATATATCATTTATTGGTAATGTTATGACTAGGAAAAATAGTATTGGAATTTATATTATGAAATCTTCGTGGTCGTAATACAAATTTATTAATAGAAATTAATTATTACAGAATCGTTATTATCAGAAACATTATCAAACGAATTCTTATAATTTTAATGGCTCTAGTATATATTTTAAAAGATAAATGGCTATATATTTTAAAAGATAAAATTCTTAGAGGCCAGTCGTGGCACAGGGGCACAAATAAAATGTATATTTCTATTTATTCGCGCTCGCTCTGGTGTCGAGGCTAAGCGCGGCGTGGAGTTTCGCAATGCCCATAGAATTCGGCGGAAAGCGGGAGACGGAATATTTTAACACTAGGTTCCCTCAGCCTCCTGCTAATGAACGACGCTAAAGCTGATTAAAAGGTAAAATTATTAAACTCTCCGTTTTTTCTCCGCTCTTTAAAGTAAAAGCAAGTAAAGTCTACCGCTCGAAACGAAAGAACGAACACGATTTTGTGAAAAAAAAATGGAGCGTCCCTCTGTTCTACTCTGTAAGATAAGTCGTGAGGTTATAAAAAAAATTACTTCTCACTAATTCTCTTTTGGTCGTATTCGCTTTTATTTTCAAAAATAACTACATATATAGCGTGATTCGTCCCAACCGACCAACCAAATTATATGATAACATTAATATTAATTTATACATACAAAAATTTCTCGTTCGAAATGCCACATTTAACAATTGAATTTAAAGAACATACAAAAATAATGAAACAGTAAACGAAAATAAGAATTTTAATGTCGAATAATTTAAATGACCTGTATAATTTTAAAATAGTTTTAAATTTTTGTAAGATTTGATTAGATGACAATGTTAATGTTCAATTCCTTCCCAAAGGTAATTCTTAAATAGATTTGAAATTTTTCACAGAGAAGTACTTAATATTGTAAAGAAAGTTTTTACGCAACCTGAATGTGGAGGCAGAATGAATGTGCATTTTGTTGAAAATCTTTTTCAGTCGAAGCTGGGGCTAGTTTTACAAAAACAGTGTGGAACTTAAATTGAAATGCCTCCTCATGGTGTACTGTATTCCTAGAAACAAAAATACAGTCGATTTTTTGAATGTTCGAGTTGTTATTAATTTTACAATTTTTATAAACTGCATACTAACACTTTGTGGAAAAATGTAGACTCACATTTTTTTTTTATTTTTTTACAGTTATTGAATAGTGCTTACTTGTTATGTTGACCGATAGCAATTTATATCTCTGTATTGATATATTGTATAATAATAGCGACAGAACATAGACTATTATTAAATATAAAACCAAACAAATTAACACGTTTTATGGGGCCGTAGTGGCGCTGGGGCACAAGCATGTGACTGTAACGCGACGACTTTGAATTCGATTTCTATTCAAGGGAATTAATAGTTATTTATTAATATTTTCATTTCTTCGCTCTGGGTCCAAGGTAAAAGCGTGCCGTTGAGTTGAGCCACTTGCCACGCAATACCTGGTGAAGATCAGAGTGTCTTACACTAGGTTCTCTCTGCCAACCCTGCCCTACCTGATAAAGAAAATATAAATTATTACGTGGATAGTATACTTGTACTCATAAAATTTATATCAAGAACTCATATTTACACCAGTAGCAGCATACAATAAATACAAATAGAAATCGTTATTGAGTATAAAAATAGTTACAAGAATAGCTACAAATACGAAACGTTATTTAATAATGTCTAACTATATATATAATATAACGCTACATTCAATGGAACGTTTAACTGAAATAGAACATTAATACAGCCCTCACTGTACTTGAGCCGTCCACGATCCAACCTGAAACCCGGCGCGATTTCAATCTGCAAGAGGATATTTTATTTCACTTTTCCGCTTTAGGTGCGATCGGGGATCGTTCATTTTATATGTGTCGACTATTTTTACGAAATATTTATGACTTTGTAAAATTTTTAAGGAATAACAGTACTGTATGACACTTTGAATTTTTACACGTTATTTATCATTAAAATTCTATTTAAAAACAAAGTATATATATATACTTCAAATTATGTATCATAAAATCACGTTAAGGAAAAAGGAACCCTTAAAATCACTTTGTTGTCCGTCCGTCTGTCTGTCTGTCTGTCAAGACAATTTATCTCAGGAACGCTTTGTGAATTGAAATGCAAACCATATACTCAGATCTACGGCCCCATGATTTCCTGATAAAAAACATTGTTTTTCTAAATTTACTTAGAAACTTAGAAAAAAGATATGGCCGTTTATATCGCAAAAAACGCATATTTCGATACTATCAAAGGAATCAAAATTTATAGGGTGGACCTAGAATTATGAAATTTGGCAGTTAACATCTACAGATAGTACTAATTTAGGAAAATTAACTAAAAATAATAGCAATAAAAAGAAAGCAAAGTTTGGTATTACAGCCGCTAGTTCAATTGTGGTATCAAATGAAAGGGCTCTAGCTAAGCTAAGCCTGAATTAAAAAAAAACGCTTAAGATTTCTAATTTTTTATAAAACCGCCGGTACACGAGCCCCACTCACCCTTGCCTGGTTTTTCAGTAAAGTGAACACTAAACTTCATCCGAGTAAGTATGCCTACTACAATGCGTATGCAAAGGAAGACATGAAAATATAATTTTCAACCATTTATCTATTCCAACTTTCCAATGTTTTGTAGTTACAAAATTCAGTTGCTGTAGTTATAAAAAAAACAGTAAATACTAAAAGATGACCAGCCAATGATAAGGGAAGCTATAGGGTACTGGCATCTTGTCCGATACATATTACCGGTTTCTTAAATCAATAAGTAGGTGCTAGAGACTAATTTTGGAACAATAATATGACTGGAAATATCAAATATATATATTTGTGAATCGCTTTAATATTACACAATTTAATACCACATATGAATATGATACATTTACTACATTACTAAGAAAATTCAATGCAATAATTTAAGGCACTTTCACATAAAGCGCAATGCCTCCATATTTTGCGGAAAATTGAGAACGTGCGAGATACAACGTGAAGCTATTTTTTTTAATGAAAGGAAAATTATGACTTATTGAATGAAAATGAAATATATTCGTGTCTTTATGAAAATTTCTACTAATCCCGCACACAATTCGTCTGTAGTATTTATTTGTTAATTTCAATTACGTATATTCCTCAAAGTGCTTGTTCATATTTTATTATAGTTCAAAAATGTTGCATTAAACACTCATATTATTTATACTTGAGTTTTCAGCATAATAATATAACTAAAACACATCCAATAAATCAATTTGAACTAGCTATCTGTTTCATAACATACATTAAGGTTCAATAGACAGTCTTGTTAGGCAGCTTTTTCATAAATTCCTTTCACTTTGTTTTATGAATATAAATTGCCATAAACTCACTTTGCATCTATTTAAAAAGCTGAAAGGCTTTGAAAAATCGGTTTACTTTGTACTATTACACAAGTTTCATACAAAGACGAATCGCTGTCGCCAATCTTTTAGTATATATTTGCTGCAATTTTTTTTGCTAACACACTTATGAAAGGCTCGACTCTTTTTAACTTGTACTCATACAAGACTAGAAACCAATATAGTTTCTATCTGAAGACACTACCTATAGTGGTATTATAATATAGTTTTTATTATACTTAGTAGAAACAATAAATACCTACAATAACAAGAAGATTGCATCACATAAATTATCTAACAAGTATTTAGTTTAACACATACATATGCATATTTTACACACACGTAAGCACATAAAAAATATCTAGGTTCGACTTGAAATCAAGCTTACAATACATCTTTTGTGCCGTGTGATCTCGGCCTAGAATAGGATCATCCTGGTACTGGTGGTGTCGTAAGAGGCGACTAAAGTACGTGTGGTAGAGTCACGTCGCCAGCAATGGCAACACGCATGGGCAGACTCGACCGGATCATTACCACCCCCGGCATTTAAAACCGGCGTGAAGTAGTGGCTTTATGCCACTGCATTTCGCATCAGGTAATGCCGGGCCCCGGCGCCCAACCCATCGTAAAGGCCGGCAACGCACCTGTAACTCCTCTGGTGTTGCACGGGGTCGTGGGCGGCGGTAATCACTTACCATCAGGTGACCCGCACGCTCGTTTGCCGTGTCTTTTCCATAAAAAAAAAAAAAAAAAACATCAATAGTTCAGAACAAATGCATGTTATTTAAATGTTTCGTCATCTTTTTTTTATCTTTTTAACAGAATAAAATCACGCCTATTAATAAAATTCATTCAATTCCCTCCATGTTATATGTTATGAGGGATAACAGGTGATATTTTATCAGCGAAACGGGAACGTTGGCCTCACTTCCGGCCTTATCTTACTTTACCCACATTAGCCTGAGAAACACAAACTACAAGTCTTTTCTAATAAAGAAAAGATTATTGCATCGCATAAATTACAATTTAAAATTATATATAAATTATTATTTTACTACTATACTGTTGTCAAATCCCAATTAAAAACAACCTTTGAGTAGGGATGGAGTATACTTCTAGACCTAATTCCCTATACTTATTATAATATGTATAATTTAGCCATTGTATATATTATTAAATCAGTTATGATAGAAAATTTAAGAAAAAATTATAACATCAAGTCGCTTCTTTATAATAACTTACCAGAATTAATATTTTTTGGTAGATTTAAGGTAATTAAACAAATGTTACTGGATTTTATCAAGTTTTATTTCAACTTTTCTAAATCGTAGTTAGTAAAGTTAGTAAAGTACTGCAATATTACGATATATTTTTTTTTAAAAAAGGGATTTTTAAATATTGATTATATTGTTGTATGTTTTGATTGACAAGAATTTAATTTAAATTTTTCATACTATCAATTCCTTTTTTCCTTTTTTCTTAATAGTTTCCGTCTTTCTTAATAACTCCTCAAAAAACTAAATATATAAAACACTTCTGTTTGTCTGTCACTCATAGTAAACAGATCCGTTTATTGATGTACGTCATACTTTAAAAAATATCACACACAATCACCACTTTCCAATTCTGTTACCAATCAATATGAATCATGATACCTAATATAAAACAAAGCGTAGGCGAAGAGCTGACTACAATCGGTAAGCAACAAGAATCTGAATTCTATATTCGTTCAGCTAAGCGGTAAATACAAGGGATTTCGTCGGATTTCACCTACAAATCCGTTTATATATCCCTTTGTTTATGCTCTTGTGATACAACTCGTTTTAAAATAATAGAAATGTACATATATGTTATAGTAACCGATTTTCAACCGGCTTCTTTTCCAAAAAGGAGGAGGTTACTTCTAATTATCTAAGCCCTAAGGTATGCCTAGAAATCTAAGGACATACTCGAATTTTGTTGACACGTACTATGTGTTTTATTATTTTTTATATTCATATATTTGCTTATAATAGTCATCATCTGATGACGTCAATGAGCTGATGATGACGATAGGAGACACAACTCCTTACCAATTTCAAGTTACGAAATAATTGTTTTAAATATTGTAGAGACGTATAGAAGCCTTGTTGTAAAGTCTCCAAAATAACTAATTTTAAATATTAAATGTGTACTTTTATCAATAATTTTATTTATTATTTTTCAACTTTCTTTACATTGAAGCAATTGAGATATTATTTTCAATTTCTTTATTTTTGTTTAAATTTCTGCATATAGTTATAACTTTGAAGTAGTTTTTCTTTTATTATTATTCTTTTTTGCATTTATAATGCCTTTAGTACTAACTTCTTCGCTTTTCTTACTTCGTTTACAAATCTTTAAATGAACAAAAATAAATAAAGCTCTTAAAAGAAGAACCATATATGTTTTTAAGAAATACAACCGTGTTTTCTCTTACATAATATTCTGGATTGTACACTGCTAAGTACATAAAAATATAAATGCAAGAACATCATGTATTACGACGAATAATACATTTAAAAAGAAGCCTAAAATCTTAATGAAAGTTTCTATAAAGTTACAACTTACGTGAACAAATTTTAAATAAATTCATAATGCAAACAAAAACAGAAACTTTTAAGTTGTTGTTCTCTAAATATGTATTACGCAAAGTTCTCAGCTCAGCCCTCGATCCATAGCCGATCGATGTCTTGTCGTACGAAGCTCCCAAAGATTACAGGGCCATTTACATATGAAACGCTTGCACCCGGCTCCCATTTTTATTCAACGATATAACTCGCAAGAAGAATATTATTCGTAAGTAAAACGAATTTCTCTCGTTCAAACAATCTTACTGTACTAACTTCTAAAATGATGTGCACGATATATCAAATTTTTGCACGCGAAATATATGATGGTATTTTATTTGAGAACAGTTTACGAGTTTTAGTTGGAATAAAGTTTGCGTCTCGTCGTCTACAGTACATGTGCCAACCAAAAGTGCTTGCAATCAATCAAGCCCTGCCCTGTGTTGGCCAGGTTGGTCTATTAAAAGGTTAATTTAAATGATAAGCCTGTACACACAAACAGACAAACACACTATAATATTTTCAACAATTTTTATTATTTTTTATTGGTATTCAATGATATTTTTTTATTATTTAATTATATTAATAGATGTACCAAGTTAAAGTGGCCTAATAAAAAACTAAAGTCTGCATACATAATATAGACTTTATGTATAATAAGTAAATAATATATTGATTTATTATTTCAGCTTCACGTTTCACTGTATGTATCTGAGTTGGATCAAGGGATCAATTTAAAATTTATAACTTTCTTTAAATATTTGGTGAAGAATTAGTATTATCGAATTTATACATATTTTCAGTGATAACATCTTGTTTGTTTCACTGAAAATATGTATAAATTGACTAAAGTACATATAACAGTAAGTAAATGGATGAACTTGTTTATTATAATGAAGATTTTTTTACTGTATCTCTGCCACTTATTTAATCTATTGATTTATATATTTATTAAGTACACGCTGTATTTGTTCCCCATATGGTAGAGTCCTCACATGGTCAGACCTAGACGATACTCCATTTCCCACTTTTGATCGTATTTTCGAGACACTGTTAGCTTTCAGAACTTAACGCCGCGCTTTCTCTCAACGTTTCATTATCAGAGCGAGAAAAATGCAATGATTCATCTCCCGAATAAGAATTAAGCCCTATAACTTCACATTAACAGTCCGACGTTGCGTCGCTTCGCCACAACGTCCTCAATTTTTTACGATATGCACAAAATTGCTTTAGATACAACATCGATCGTAAGCATTCGAATACGTTTGAGAGCTGTGACGTAAAAGCTAGCAGTCACAAGTACTACTTTCAACTCCCCTCGAAATCCTCTTATATCGCGCAGATTTTTAAACGATTCTGTGCACGAGTGCCCTACCAATCATTGCTCTTTTATATCGTATTATTTAGACTCCATGAGAAAACATTTACGGGTGTATAACAGAGTGAATAATTTATTTGAAAGATATTTAAAGTAAAATTTATTATTTATAAGTAACTTTTACTATTTACGTATTACATAAACATTACATAAACGTATTTATATACATACATATATACATACGTATACATTCTTAATTATTACACATTACATAAACGGAATAACGAATTTCATTTGCGATTTACTTTCAGAAAAAACCGGTCACGTGCGCGTCGGTTTCGCCCACCGAGGATTCCTTACCAATTTCAAGATATTTAATATATATATAAATTTATAAAAACATATTGTGGTAAAAATATCTTTAAAAAAAACTAAAAAGTAATTGTTATGGTTTATGATTATTATATGTTTGCTATGATTATATTTTTCATCGCTATAAATATTTTCAGTTTTTCCTTTACTTCCCACTGTTCTGGACATGACAGGTTGTGTGGCAGTCGACACTGACACTATAGTGCAGGTGTCCTCTACCCTCGTTGCGGTACTATTGTAGTAGACATTGTTGATATGCAGAGTATTTATTTAGTATCAAATAAAATAGGACTGAAGGGGTTATATATAGTTTAGTACGCGCTAAAAAAAACAGAAATATATATTTTTTTAGTCACTTATTCTTATAATTTTTAATTGATCCAATTTTATCATCATCAATCATCAAAATGCTTATCATTTTAAAATGCCAATTAGAAAATACAAATGCAATTTTAAAATACAAAAAACAATGTGACCGAGAACGTGTCTAATTGTAAATAATTATTATTCGCGATTTTAATTATACCATGATAATGAGAGCTATATAATAATACCAACACAATATGCTCGAGTTATTACAAACAAGAATCACAGTGAAGTTATAAAAACGAGAAAACTTACGGTAGATTTAACTTTGGGCATGAGTTCTCGAGCTCTGGCTGTTTTTCAACGTATGGAGAGGAGAATGGGCTCATATTTTAGCCGTCGCTACTCCATTAGTGACGCGGGAGCCCCAACCAATATGGCGTAGCAAGGCGAATCTACAGTGACAGGGGCGTTCACCCCGCTTGCAACCAACCCTCGTTTTTGTTATAAAATCAATATATTAAGGCTAACAGTTGTCATTTATAATGATTTTTATATGTGTAGCTCTTGAAATCCACTGTTCGTATTATGTGAACAGCACTGTTGAGAAACAGAAATAAATAACTTAGCTTCACGCTGTATTCCGCACACAGCAGGGTAAACAAAGGGAACTTAGTGTTAAGACACTCCGTTCCCCACTTTCTGCCGAATTCTGGAGGCATTGCGTGTTGAGTGGCAGAACTCAACGCCGCGCTTTGCCTCGACACCAGAGCGAAGAAATGGAAATATACATTTAAATAAATATATAGAATAAGATAATAATAGAATAATATATAGAAATAAATAAGAATAACCATAAAAAACATTATGAGTATACATAAATCGCTAGCTTCAGTACTGACATTGTTAAACAATTATATTATACATAAATGTATGCGCCACCACTCAAAGGATTGTTACAATTAAACCGAATATGTTATAATATAAATACCCGACTGTGTCTGCGCTGGCCGCACGCCAAACTAAATGAATTTTAATGCAAATCTCGACTTTGTACCCTCATACACTTCAAACTTAGAGCGTGGCACCCATTTCAGTTAAAGTTCAATAACTTGAGTCTGACTCGCAAGCTTTATTTATTCTTGCACTGTAATCCCAAGTTTCTAACTTATCCTATCTTACGCGTTTCATGACGTTATCCGCTACACGGCTAACGTTAGGATTATATGTAACTTGTAAATTTACTTTTGTAAAATATATTTCAATCCTCACTCATACGTTTATCACAATTCTATATCTCTTTCCCGGTTTACATTCATACAACTTTTTAATAAGATTCGTGTTTCAATTCAAACTAGTAGTTCCTGGGATTAGCGCAGTGGACCCAACAAATTTTTTATCTTTATATTATTAGTATAGATTTATGTGTAAGCATGTATGTTTTTGCTCCCTATTAGAATGTTTATTGGTAAGATACTATTTTAATGATTGCCAATTTAAGTTTTTAATTTAGGTGAAATGTGACTTTAATAAGAAAATTTACGTTAAGTAAGGAGTCGTATTACTGATCTTTTTCCGTACTTGTACATAATTTAGACGTTTTTAGAAGATGGAAACTCATAAACTATCTTTACTTACTTGCTTACACTGACTAGTTTTAAATTAAAGCATATAACGAAGCCTTAAAATGTAGACGCTAGAAATCAAGATTACCAAGATCATATTTCATACATACTGGTAGGACGGAGACGCAATTTCAATAACTCGAGATTAGTTATTCGATATGAGTTCAGAGCTCGGCTGGTGCAGTCGATCTCGCGACGATAAATTTTCTTATACATATGCCATTTTTCTATTTTTCATTTTTCTATTGAGACTGTGGAATAATATACAACTGACCATTTTGATAGTTCTGTAGAAATATCTGAACTTTTCTCAGCTAAAAATAGATTTTATACGACGTAAATAACATTCGTATTATATAAATTGCCATAGAGACCCAGATAACAACAATCAAACTCAAGTACCAATTTTGTACCGGTTCACACAAAAGCCTTGTGACAGTCATCCTTCTCAACTAGTAATTATCATTTGATTTATTCATTGCTTTCATAATATTGAATGATGTACATGATGAAACGTCCGAACCGTCTAGATCTGACGCCACCGAACACCACAACCGAACGTGCCAAGACCTGTTTAATGCCTCAAAGTAATTTTCTAATTTTCTTTTCAATCTCACCAAAGCCCCACTTCAAAACTTCGCTTTTGTAACTAACTTAACCACTCAAGAGTAATTTCGCTAAAGCTTTCCGCTTAAATTGTTTACGACTGGGTAATGCACAATAAACATAAAGCTTGCTTTGACACGCTACGCTATTACGATATTTAATTTAAAGATTTAAATAGACTAATTTAGCTTTCGCTCGTGAACGTGACAGCGTGAAATTTGTATGAAATATCCAAACTAATGAATATAATAAAATGATTAGATACATTTTATTATATTTATTATAGTTGTAATGTAACATACATTTATTAAATTTGTAATATTTTTGTGCAACTACAAGTACCTAAATGTTACATTATTGGAAAGTGTTATTATTAATAAAAAAAACTAAAAGGCTTGTTTTCTTTTTCATGGTAAAAAATATATCGTGTATTTAGTTATTGGTGGTGAGTAAAAACAATTTTAAAAAAGGATATAATTTAATATTGACAAGCAATCACAACATTTTTATTTAGGTTCCATATAATTACGGTACACTGAGCTCTCCTTTTTGGAAATATACTTCTTTTTCTTTGTCGCTTCACTCTTGGCAGAGCGGTCGTGGTCGTCCTTTTTAAAGGTTGACGGCGCGCCACACAGTCCGACGCCATTCTACGCGGTTGACTGTTGGCCTGGTACATTCGTGGAGAGGGCCATTGAGAGCAGCCTTTACTTGGTCTGTCCATCGCATGGCGGATCTGCCGCGTAGCCTGCTGCCTTCAACTTTTTCCTGAATCACCTGGCGTTGTACGGAAATATTACTTTGACGAGAGATGTGTCCGAAGAATGTGAGAATGCGTGCTTTAACGATAGAGGACAAACGTTGCTTTATGTCAAGTTCCCGGAGTACGGACTCGTTAGTTCTAAATTCTGTCCAAGACACTCCAAGCATTTTTCTCCAGCACCACATCTCGAGAGAGTCTATCTTCTTCTCCTCACTCTTCCGAAGCGTCCATGTTTCACAAGCGTAAAGAAATATGGGAAACACTAGAGCCCTGACTAATCGGATTTTCGTTGTTTTTGTGATGTTTTTGCTATATACTACAACAATTGAATTATTTGTAAAAAGCATACAAGTAATATTTGAACTGTTTTAATTGGGAACTTACTAAATAAAATATTACAATAAGTAACAAAATTCTTATTAAATCTAATAAGTAATGACAGTCTAGTCACAATTTTGACAAATTTTCTAATTACAAAAGAAAATCATTACTCTGCAACTACAATATTTACATTTCTGCCTTATTTCACCTCAGATAGAAAAATACTCATTTCAATTACATCTAACATCACAAGAAAGTAGGCTTGCAGTATTAGGCTTCTTTCTTTTTCTTTCTTTGTATTAAATTAAGATTTATATGTATAAATAAATAAATTTCAAATTATTCTACTTCTCTTTTCGTAGATAGTAGAGAGAAGGTCCAAACAATTTCTCTTATCAAATCTTTTTATTTTAGTGGGGCCGGGTTAGGTTAGCTTTTGTTACAAAACACTCATGTATGTTAACCAGTTATGGATAAATATATAAAAAATGTTTTAATCTGACAAAAATTGGATTGCTGGAGATTGTAGCTTTTTTAGTAAAGATTTTATTCCTGGGATTTGATGACCGCCTAGAAATTGTAGGTATCCATTAATATTTGAAGTTGTCCATAAAGTCACACTAACCAGTACTATCTAAGAGGCTGCTAAGTCGGCGTGTGATTCTCGGTATCTATAACATGAATAGTATCAATCACAGGTGACGAATGCTGATATTTCTGTGGCGATACTAAAGTTTCCATACCGTTGAGTATATGAAATTTCTATTCATTCATTCATTTCATTATTCAGTGAGTTGTCCTATGTCTTCATCACTATCAGAGTCAGGAAAATCTTCTTCATCGTCATTTCCTTGCTTATGGAATTTTCAAATCGGCTTTATTATTTTTATTACAAATTCTTGTACCTACAACGTATTTTGGTACGTATTAGTAAAAATGAACGCTAAAGCTCAACGTATCATATACAGAGTGTAACTCGATCGACAGATCAACGATACTCTATGGATATGAGACCTCATTATCTATCCTTTTCACCCCATATATGTTCAGTGTTTTTAGTGGTTTTTTAGCAGACGTTAAAGAATATGTGTTTTTTTTAAATCGGATTCTTGAACAAAATTTGCAAAAAAAACCCAATTATTTGGTCTATAAAGCTGTCTATCTATAAATCTTGGAAATAATATCGAATAAATAATTGATTTTTAAAAAGTTTTCTGACGGTAGCAAAAAAAACTGGAGAATTTTTTCTAGAAAAATTTTAAAAACTACTGGTATTTATATATATGTAGAATAACAACATGTTAAAAATATGCTTGAACCATGAAACAGTAAAAAAAATATTCTCATTAGGGAAATTGATTACAACGCATCATTGCAAAATATACTTTTTTTTACGCGTGTGTGTTTGTTATTTATTTAATTACATTTTTTTAAATTTTTTTTTTTAAATTCACATTCACATTTACTCGTAGTTACACTTTCATTCAAACTACACTTATCAGACGCCAAAAAAATCAGTAACGACTTGTATACGAAATGCCTTAATCCCACCCTTCAATCTAGATGTCAAGAAGTGTCGCTGCTAGTATCGTAACAAAAAGTAAGCTCCATAGATACGTACTAGCACATATTATTCATATATTTCATATTGTATTTACTACAATATGAAATGACTATTTAATGGATCAGATATACCTATAAATATGTAGATAATAGCAAAAGAATGTTACTGTAAAATTGGTTAAATGAAAATTCTTGAAAGCGTTAACGTACATGTTATATTTTTATCGATTTAAGTAAGAATGAATAGAAAACCCTCACCTGCGAACATATTGTAACTTCAAGAGCATAGCAACAAAGCAGTGTAGAATGTTTAAGGTCATCGGTTAAAAAACTAACTTTAGGGTTACTCGACACAAAACATGTCTTTATTCTGAATTTATAATATTTTTTTTTTTCTGAAAATATAATATATAAGGATTTGTATAACATATGGGCATCATGCACGTGGTTACCCTGAACTTCCTTATTTGAAGAATAAATAAAAAAGTGAATAGAAATTAAGATGAGCTTGACTTAATATTCAAATATTTGTTTTTTACTAATAATATCATTTGGTCTATAACATATATGACTAAACAAAAAAAAGATAATTGTATAAATAAATCATTTGCCTTAGACAATACTCACTATCTCCAGATAAAACGGTCCACTACATAAACAGCATTGTAGGATTTGGAAAGGGCCGCACCCTTATACTATTATCGACGTCGTTAGCTATTCCTAACATCATTACTGTCATATTTATCCCAGCCCTAAAACAGTTAGGCGTGCTAGTTACTACTTAAAGAATATATATTTTTTGGCTTTTAAACTTTACACTTAAATTACTAATATTTAAAAAAAACCATTGATGCGTGAGTCGGGCTCACCCACCGTGGTTTTCGTATCTTTTCAGGGTTATAGGTCAATAGAAAGTATAGCTTATAAAAGTTGACAAATTTAAGTTAAAAATAACTCATTACAGACTTATGGTTCATTTCATACAAAGTGAGTGCATACGTAAGTTTGTCAACTGTCAACAAAAATTCTCCTTCCCGTTTATACTAAAATTGTTACGGAATCCTTGTTAAGTCTACCTCAACTCAACCGTTTTTAGCTTCTCTTTTTATACCGCGTATAGCAAGTATAGTAATAACCTAGTGCTAAGACACTGTTTGCTTTCCGCCTGATTTGATAGCCTCATTTTATCCAGCAGAGGGAAGATAAAAAAATGCTTTATTCCCCCAGGTGAGGATCAAACCTAAGCCCTTCGCTTTTGCAGTCATACACTCATCCACTGTGGTGGCTTCAAATATATTAACTTATTAATATGTAAATATGATATTCGGCAAATTACATTATAGACTTTTTGGTAAAAGCTCGTCAAGTAAATAATCGTCATTAATAAAGGTATTTGAAATTCGCACGTAACCTCATTAATCTCACTTTGTCACTCACCTGTGAATACGACCGCCATGCCTCAATGAACCTTACCTATAGGCTTATCTACAAATAACATATAAAACGAAAGCATATTCTACTTTCTAAACGTCAAAAAAATATCTGTTAAATGTAATAAAAGTATTATATATAAATATTATAAATATAAATTAAATAATTTTATATCTTTAAGGCCGTCGTGGCGCAGCGGCACAATCATGTGACTCACGACGGTTATGGTGTGGATTCCCATTCGGGAGGACGAATTATTAAATATTTTCATTTCATAACTCTGGTAACTAGGCAAAGTGCGGTGTTGACTTCCGCCGTTCAACACGCAATATTTCTAACGAATGTAGAAATAGTAGGACAAAGATTTTTGACACTTCCTTGCTCCCCTACTTTCGGGGACGAGGTGTAGAGAGAAAAGTAAACGGTTTATTAATTCTTATAATTGAAACAAAGTTATATGGATTTTAACTGTTGCTATTTAATATAAAATTATTCGTAATTCAAATGTTTTAAAGCAATCCGTAATTTAATTCTTTTCTTATTTTTATTTGAAAATTAATACAGCAAATAATATTTAAGAATATTGTTAGAAATCGGATGCGGTTATAGTTTTTAAAATACACGATAAATACACACATCGTCTATACGTTTTTAAACTATTTGGAAAAGGATACCACGTAATTGCAATAAGTGATATGTATCACCTACTAACTATACTTCACACTAGTTTCTTTCCAATTAGGGCCGTTGCCAACAAGCAATGGCCCCGATTGACACAATTCCACTGCTTTTATCATCTTTTTCACCTAAATCTACCCTCTTTAACTAACAATATAATAACATTTAATCGAAAAACGTTTAGTGTTTCATATCTATCTAGGTAGGCGCTAAGGAAATGGATACCATGGGAAACCAGGATAAAAATTATCCTATATAGAGTGCTCCATAACCCACATTGGGAACTTACACTGAAAGTTCCGCTAAAATAGATCCAGCTGTTCCGGACATTATCCCGGGTACATAAAAAAGACAGACAAAAATTTTAATTGCTCTTATGTGTTTTAGTATCATGTTAATATATTTTACTATAGTTAAAAGAAATAGGTTTTAAGAACACAAACAGATACATAAATTTTATTTATATACATATATGTGTAGATTAATCGAAACGTTAAGGCATATAATATAGTATACGTTTTAAAAAATCCTACATTTACGAGAATACCATACTAACACTATGAACATGAGTTCTCAAATGAGAATAAATTATGCACTGAAACAAAACTGAGAGAGCTTTTAGTACTCTTCTTAGTAAGGCTTTTAAATACTGAATTCAGTTAAAAAACTCTAATTTCATATGTAGATATAATATCAACACAATATTTGCTGTACGCTTATTTAAATAGAAATTCGTTATATTTTAGATGGTGTTTTTTGGGAAAGTAATATTATTAGCTTATATTACGACTCAGTAAAATATCTATATAACTGTAAAACAGATGGCGGTTGTAAACGCCGCGTTTTTTTTACCAAAAATAACTTCTTGCAGTAACTCCTAACATTGAATTCTCGTTAACCCCACCTGATGTTTGTATCGCGTATAAATTAAAATACACAACACGCAATGTGAAAAGAAATAAAGAAACAGGTGAGCATGGGAAAGTTTTATTGGCCTCTAATGAATTGTTTTGTTTTCACCATAGTGATACATACTGTTTTTTATCCAAATTAGCCACATATCATAATTTTTTTTACTCCTAAGGTCAACCTTACAATAAGGGGGTTACGTTACGTTATAGGGGTTACAATCCTTATAAAAAAAAATATTTTCTCGATATGTATTGTCGTTATTTTGTATAAAATGTAAAACAAAATATTACGTGATTTATTAGAAACCAGTGCAGCTTTCTTATGCTTATACTGCTAAATAGCCCCTTTAGTAAAATTGTCTGAAGGCAAATCTATATACTCCTCACGTTCTCATCAAGCTAAGTCAAATTCTTATATACTTGTTACAACTTATTTATGTTCTTAGGCTTAGTGGTCAGAGCGATTATATTTAGACAGTAATTCCAAGAAGAGCTACTTTATTTTTTTATATGTTTTCTAAAGAAAGTATTCTTCTGTCCTGAGTATGAAATAACACTTTGAAGTTGTTACATTGCAATAACCCTTTAAAAACAAAAGCTTTTTATAATATTTAAAATATATTTAACCTTAAAAATACCAGTATCAGTGTACTATTCTGAAACTAATTGTAACATAAAGTTAAGAATTTTTGAACATCGTAATGTTAATTAACACCATAAGTTTGGTGCTGTGCATGTCCCTGAACATATCAAGGTTTATTTTTAAATAAAAATATAATCAAGGAAAGAACATTAATTATGAATATACTGTTCATATTTCGTTTCGCAGTTTTCGTTCATTTTTAGAAATGGTGGTTATTACACATATGGTGGCTATTTATCTTAACAGTCGGAGAAAATTAAAATAATTTAAATATTAATTGTTACTGTAGCTTCTCTGACATAGTCAACTTATAATATTATTATATTTTTTTGTTCTTTTTTTCACCTTAACGCTGTATTTCGCTTATGCTTATATAAGCAGAATGAACCTAGTGTTAAGATACTCCATTCCTCATTTTCCACTAAATTTTTCAAGGCATTGCCTGTTGAGTGGTGAAACTCAAAGCCGCGCTTACGCCTTCGTACCAGAGCAAATAAATAATAATATTTTGTATAATAAATAATAATATTCTGTTTCGTTGTATTTTTTTTTTTTTATTTAATTTATTTTTTATGGTTTTTAGTACCCTAAGTGGTTGTTAGTTTTAATAACTTATTAATGTACATTTATAATTGTTTTTTATCTTAAAAATGTATAATTTGTGTAACATGTGATAATTGTTTATTTTTTAAATTATTGTTGTTTTTATTTCAAATTTTGTTATTACATGTGGAGCTCACCTGTAAATGATTGAGCAATTAGATATGAATTACTTTGTTTTTTTTTCCTATTAAGAACATGTAATAATTGTGTCAATTGTTGGTAGGCCTTATATATAAATAAATAAATAAATAAAAAAAATATTAAATCATTCCCCCGAGATGGAGTCGAACCCACAACCGTCGCGTTTCAGACATACGCTTGTGCTCCTGCGCCACGAAGGCCTGTAAATTTATCAATATTAATACAATTATAACGTTTTTAAATCTAATAAAAGGAAAAAGTTAAAAGATTAGACGCTAAAAGTCAATGCTAAGTAAGTGATAAGTGGTGTGAGGCTCTGAGCTGACCGCCAGCAAGTCTGATAAGAGTATCCGAGTATTATCCCAAAGGTATTTACTAACATAGGAACTGAGCAGCGAGCGTAAGGAAAACCGGTCAAGTGAGAATCAGAGTCGTCCAACAAGGATTCCGTTTCAATTTCAGTTTATTGGTCAAAGAAAGTACAAGTCCACGGGATGTTTCTATAGGTTTTGATAACGCGCCGAATTTCATACCAAATGCAATAAGTGCTTTTGTTTGCGTTGACTTGAAGCTTAAATTTTTCTATGCTTCAAGGGACGTTCTTTTGATGTGACGTTCTTTTGATTTTGGACGTTTTACGAATTTGAACTTGATTCCTGCACGCAATCTCGTGATAAATGGTTTACACAAAAGAACAGACAGACTGACAACAAAGTAAATCAATAAGAATTCCGTTTTTCTTCTTTTGAGGTACGAAACCCTAAAAAGGGCAAGCAAAGCTTTGTGGAATGAACAACTAAATAGTAAATAGAAAGATTCCTATCGTATAGTAATGTAGTAATCTCTTTAGCAAACTGCTAGACCTTCTACTAAATGTTCTGGCTTTTATTACATAAGTATAAAGCTATATTTTCATCCCACATATATTTGCCTTTTTTACTACCTTATGTACGTATGTTTATTTATTTATATTCTAAGATCTCACTTTGTGCCGAATCTCACGATTATACGGTCCACGGGAAGTATCCTATATATAGGCTTTGGTTACGTAGTTAATTTAAAAAAACGATGCATAAATCATCGTACCATTTAATTTAGCTTATTTACGAGTAGAAGCTAATATTTTTTGTACTTCGATGGACTTGGATATTTAATATTAATTTCACCTTGATACCTCCTCGCAATCTTGACATAGCCTTGACAGCCACACAGACGGACAACAAAATGGGGGTACCTCCATGCGATAAAGGATTCCGTTTCCTTTTTTGGGACAAGGAATCATAAAAATATAGAACTTATCGAATATATAATCTTTTCCTCACATTTTGGAAGTCAATTAAACAGACAATGCCACTTTTAACGTAAAATATATTTGAGTGTGACATGAAATTTACTTCTTTCACATAAATTCTTTAAATACGTTCCGTAGGTACGGTAAAAGGTAAAACTGGAAGCTTCGTAAGATCACTTTGTTTTCCATCTGTCGTTCATCTGCCAAGACCGTTTATCTCTAGATCACATAAATTATTTATTTCAACTGAAATTATTATAAAATATTCAGATATATGATCCCTTGAATCACAGAAAAAATTAAGCCTCTAAGTTAAGACAAACAAAAGATACAGGCAATTTTGCCTCGACTTTCCTGCATTTTGTATGAACCTCGCCACGTAATCAAACCTATAGTGTATTTCCTGTGGACCTATATTATGTAAATACAAGTAAATTCGAAAAGTGAGTCCGAATCGCATTTGACCAGTTTTTTTAAAAAACTATTCGAAATGTGTGGTCAAGTTGTTAACGAGTAAATAGAATACCCTCTATAAAACTATTTATTAATCAATAAAAAATCAGCTTCACGCTGTATCCCGCGCGCGGCAAATTAGGCAGATGGAACCTAGTGTTAAACTACCCTACTTTCTGCCGAATTCTGGAGGCATTGCATGTTAAGTGGCAAAACTCAACGCTGCGCTTTTCCTCAACACCAGCGCGAAGAAATGGAAATATATATTTAAATAAACATTTCATCTCCACGAGTGGAGATGGAACCCACAACCAGTCGGTTTACAGTCACACTTTGTGCCCCTGCGCCACGTGGCATCTAACTATTTTATATATTATTCTTACTATTTATTAAAATATAATAAGCACTGTATACCGAATAATTAAACTATAAGTAAGTATAGTATCATACATATCACCTATATTTTATATAAAATTTTATAAAGGCTTTGACGTAAATGTTACGTAGTTTGCGAACATCTCCACATTATGGTTCATTTATATATAAAAGGTAAATAACTGAATATATCTAGAGCTACCCGTGCAAACATAAGCCGCTTATTCATCTTGTAACCAATTCACATTCCACTCTAAGGAATCGAATCGTACTTCTGGAAATAATTTACAAAGGCAGCAGATAAATATTGAAGACTTTAAGAAGCAACAATTTTACATGATTTTCAGCCTGTAATTCATATTTACCAACCAATACATATATATATTATAAAAAAATTAAATCAGCTTCAGGCTGTATCACGCATAAAGGATAGGCAGAGGAAATCTAGTGTTAAGACACTCCGTTCCCCACTTTTCCGTCGCTTTCTGAAGGCGTTGACCGTATTGAGTGGTGGAACTCAACGCCTTTGGCTTTGCCTCCACACCAGAGCGTAGAAATGAAAATATGAATAAATATATAATTTCTTCGAGTGGGTATCAAACCCTACAACAGTCACATTTTGTGCCCCTGCGCCACGACTGGCCTCATATATTACATATCCTGTATATATCAGTCTGGTCCATAACAAGAGGGTACATTTCGCGTCCACGAAATATTTTATTCATGTTCTTTTTGGTTGCACTAACAAAATAATAAAACGAACAATAATAACTCAATTCTCAATTTATTGCAATCAAGAGCACTGTATGAACAGTGTCGGTTTCTGAACGGAGAGTGCCGATAAATCTACGCGAAAATAAATTATGCCTGGTAGCCGTCAATGTAATAAAGTTGAAAAGTTTGTGGTAGGTGACTTAACAATTTACTTTTTATTTAGAAAACCTCTATACTCCAAGTGGACGAAGGGACTATGGAATTCAAAATTTAATACCAGTAAGCCCATGGTATGAACGAATCCTTTCAATAACAAAGAATATTTATCTCTTTCTATATGTTTACGACATTTACAATAAACTTGGCCGATGTAAAGTGGTTGTGCCCATAATTTATTTTGAGTTACAATTAATTATTAGATATCTATCTATCAATAAATATTATTATAATTATAATATTATTATAATAAGTATTATTTATAACAAAATTTTATTATTATTTTAGAACCTTTATTAATTCAAAGAAAGCTATTCAATAAATAAATTAATGCATTTATTAAAGCAGCACGTTAAGTTTCATCACACAAGCTACGGCAAAAAAAACGGTTAAATATGTTGCATTTCTCTGCCCTATGTGATTGTAAACATAGATATTTGACATTAACTTCAGCGTGACCTTCAACCTTCACACAATCTTGCAAAATAGTCTTGACAGACGGAGAGTCAGGTAAGTACGTAACACTAAAAAAGATAAATATTTTTTTTAATGCAAAAAAAAAGATGAACAGACAGACACAGGACAGAATATGAAACAAATGGAAAACTTAATTTTGACCACATTCCCCATTAATTAATACCTTGGCAGAAGCTTCTCAACTTTCGTGCCAACTATGCAAAACCTATACAATTAAATCGTAGGTAAACTGTGTTATGTACCAAAGGGGCTTGTTCTATTAAGGTAGAGATGTGATGAAATGTAGTAAGTACTATTATTAAATTAATATACTAATTTATTATTAAATTAATATATAAAATCTTTTAATATTATTATTGTTGGCATTAACTTGTGTCAGTTGTCACTGCACTCTTTCTTCTAATCGGTTATATTAGTTTTGTTGTTACGCTATAACTTAGGTATTCATATCTTAGTATCTTAAAATTTTAGTCATCCATTATTATGGATTACTAAAATTTTATTATTGTTTTTGATGTTCGGTATTTCATATTATTATTAGTTAGTATTAGACTAAAAAAATCTTGTAAATTTATAGTGGCAACTACATTTAATAGGAATCACAAATCAAATCATTTCTTTCAATATTAAGGAATGTAAATGAATTATAATATTGTTTTTTTTATAATAGATTTTTTTTCTTCTAATGTAAAGCAAATAAGTATAAACTTAAAACTAGACTCATCACAGGCGAAGTTACAGGCACAATTGATCTAATAAAATATAAAATAACGAACTCCAAACCCATTAGAGAGAGATATTATATTAGTTTATTTTCCGAAATATAACTACTGATCATTATTCTCATAAAAGATATAAATGGAAATACTATATAAAAGTTAACTGGCGCCTTCCTACAGGAAATATTAATTGTGTAATAAATGTACTTCGATATGAATCAATATCCGCCCGACAGTTTTTTTGTAAAGATATATTTAACTAGTCCACGTTTAAATTAGAAATTGGTTGGAAATTAAGTATACTCGTTTTAAGAAGTCACAAAGCTAACAGAGTAGAAAGCGCGGTAATTAATACTGACTTTAATTTTGTTAATTATTCGCCTCTCTTCCTAATTGTTCTCACGGTCGGTCCATTCAGTTGGAGATTTTTGTAAATTAGAAAACATATAGACGATATGTTTTTAGCGTCTCAAGTATATCTTCGATAACTATAGAAATATTATTTTCGAAAACCTCTTACTTAAGTCGTCATCGACCTCCGACTCCTGCTAAAGTTGGCGAGCATCCAGCTTTCACAAGGACAGCCATCCCGAACAACCTATTGAGAGAAATATAACAACTGGGTTCGAAATTTACAACAATCGGTAACTCTATGTTACTGCTCACGATTGTCCGTGAGTCCGTATAACTGTGCAAGTTTATCGGTATTCGACAGATTATATATTCATTTGTAAATAATAATATTAAATTTTTTTACTAAATTTAATCTGATATTATCTTGTAATATTACATTTGAAATGTTAAAGATAGAATCACTACTTAGGCACTCCTTCGATGAAGTTTTTTGTAGAGTTACCATGACTTAATGGAGGAGCTTTTGATTTTATTTTCTTCTACTGCGTTCTTATGAACTACATGTTCTCGTATAAATGCTCATTTTGGAAATGATTTAAGTCCCACTTGGTTATTAATGTATTTATTACGTTGTTAGCAGAATATTATTAATTTTAATCTATTTAATGGTTTTATTTCATACCAAATGAAGTTGTGCTATATACGAACTAAAATTATTATGGAGTAATAAATATAAAACGAACCCACAACCAGTCGGCTTTACAGTCACACTTCGTACCGCTGCGCAACGACTAGCCTTAAATATTTTATATTACACTTCGCTATATCTTTTGATTAAATAATGATTAACTTAACGTCAACTCTAAATAACGTAAACTCATTAAATACATTTAAAATCAAGGTTTCGGAGTTAACTATTCATAGCTATCAGTTCTCATGAGAAAAAAAACCGGTTAAGTGCGAGTCGAATTCACCCACTGAGGCTTCCTTACCAATTTCAGGATCGTAGATCAACGGGAAGTAGAACTTATAAAAGTAGACAAATTTAAATGAGTGTTAATCAACTTATGCACTAATTTAATACATTAAATACAAATATAAAGTAAATATAGGCCATCGTAGCGCAAGGGCACAAGGGTGTGATTGTAACATGACGGTTGTGGGTTCGAGCCCCACTCACACATAATATATAATATGTATATTTATGTATATATATTTTATTAACTTCACACTGTATTCCGCACACAGCATTGTCAACGTATATTTTATAGAAAAAAATATATATTAAAAGTTAGCATTAAGTGGTTGACTGGCAAAGGACCAAAGAGGGAATGGAGCATTGGAGGAATTCAATTTATCGCAAAGACTGATAGTGCCAAATTGTAAGTATCGACGTAAATAATAGCCGAGCTTTGTTCAATTAAAGAACGATTCAAAACGCTCTATTGAGTTGTTTTTCTTGAATAAAAGAAACAATATCCACATAGCTAATACAAAATCTTTTCTGGATACAATTTATTGTTCAATAACAATTTTATATTCTTTTTCTAATATATTTTTTATTGCAAAGAACATACAATATAATGGTTCAAATCACTAAAATACATTACACTTGACATATTACTTTTTTTTAAGCTTTACTCTGTATCTGGCACATAGCCAGGATAGGCCATTAAGATACTTTCGTTTACGATTTTCCAGCGGAACTCAACGCCGCGCTCCACCTCTATACTAGAGCAACGAAATGAAAATATTCCATATTTAATTTCCTCGAAGGGGATCGAACTCACAATCGGTCGTGTTTACAATCGCACGCTTGTACCTCTGCGGTATTATTGGCTTTAACTATTACTTACTATGTAATATTCAAAAATTATACCTTACATCAATCGATTCCGAATTGAAATAAATAATTAATGTTATAAAAATTATAGATACAAATCTTATTTAGAAAAAGGAAATATAATACTATCCAGTGTCTCGAGAGAGTATCGTCCTAACGCTAGCGTAGCAATTCGAGCGCATCCAACGGAACCATTGCTTTGATATAGAATCATGAAACAGACTAAATACATAATAATGATAAGAAAAAATAGAGGGAGTGAAGAATTATAAAACTATACATTATAATATAGATATAATATATTTAAACAAAAATAAAAACTGACTTTAAAACTAAATCCACATAATATATTCACAAATTTAAACAAAACCCAAAAATTAGAAAATAATATTTTAATAAATTCAAAATAAAGAAAAAGAATAAATGAAATTATTCATAAAATTACTATATAACGCTATTTATATTTGGAGTCAGCTGACGCTTTGATTGATTTTTTAAAGTTATTTAGCATTTGTCATCATTTGATGAATCATTCAAAAATTAAATATATGATCATATTTTGTGAAAAGAACCTTATAGTGTAGAAGTATAAACGTTTAGAGCAATTTGAGAATTAAAAATATATATACTCCTTAAAGTCATTTCGTCTCCTGATATTTGACCACTTCACACCTGGAGCACGGTTCCATTGAACCCGCTTAGGGTCCGCATGTAATAAAAAACAGAATTGAGCGGAAATGAAATAAGGCTAACCGGTTTTACTTCGATACCGTGGAAGGTAAGTTTGATTTTTTTGTCACAAATGAACAATAGACTTTGAAATAGTAAACTTTAGGGGCTATAATAATGAATAATAATCTTTAATATTTCTGACCGGTTTTTTTGAGGCCGGTCGTGGCACTGAAACACAAAGAGTGACTGTAAAATCGACTGGTTGTGGGTTCGATCCCCACTCGAGGAAGTGAAATATTTACTTAAATTTATATTTTTATTTCTTCGCTCTGGTGTCGAGGAAAAGCGCGTGGTGCGTGACACAGCGTGAAGCTGATATTTCTGACCGACACTAATGACATCATTCAAATGATGTAAGAGGTGGTTCAATGATGTAAAAATATTTTTTATTAGGCAGGGGGAACCTGGGAACCTAGTGTTAAGACACTTTGACATTACCTACTAAAAAGAAATTTGATCTTAAAATGTTACTACTAGCTTATACCAGCGGGTTCGCCCTCGTGGTCAAACGGAAAAAGTAAGATCTGTGTATGATGCATGTGCCAAAGGTATATGTAACCGATAAGAATATCGTGATGTAATATATGTATAGCCTGTCTATAGCCTTCCTCGTTAAATGGACTATTTAACATTAAAATATTTTTTCAATTCGAACCACTAGTTTCTGAGTATATAGAGCACTTTCACTTAAACAAACTTCAGATTTGTATTATTAGTATAGATGTAAAGGTTTAATTAAGACAAATTATAATATTTATGTTAATACGAATTTAAAATGAAAGCGTGTTTGTTAAAAGAAAGTACGAACGTTATATTTACATTTGGTTTATACATTAATACTGGAATAATTCATCTAAATAGAAATTTTGTAATTATTCTTATCACCATTACACAAGTTTCACATACCGGAAAAGATAAATTTATTTGTAGTTGTGGATGTTAAAAAATGTTGACAACGCTTTTCTTGTGCGTTCGGAACGGATGTCTTATCTACCGCTGCTTCCTGTGTCAATGTCTCCTAAATATGAATGTTGAATGCGGTTCTAACCAATGTCTTATTGTGATACACGCACAGACTATAATGGTATCGAAACCTGGTGGAGTACCTGCGTCTCGTAATGAAACCTTTTTACATTGTAGTCATTTCCTCTACATTATTTGTAAGATTCAATTTAAGATTAAGATTAGATTTTTTTTTCATTTGGTTTTAAATGACATTTTTTTCGATAATTATTTACAATTATTTATTGTTTACAAATTTTCTTTTTGTTAAAATTTTATTCAGTTTTAAAATAAAGTTATAGAATTTTATGTCAGTTTAAAAATCCTTAGAATAATTGATAATTGTATTTGTTGTTCGATAAAATGTGTGTTTGTCCATAGTGTTTCTATATGGTTATGTTTGTATGTATGATACACAGAAATGTATGTGTGTTTATAGTTATTTGTATATACGATATGTAATTATATTTAAGTATATATATTTATTTATATACTTGTATATTTCATCTCTAACAAATATAATATATAGCTATTAGTTATTATTGTAGACATAACACGCCTCATTTATTGTCAAATTTGATATATTAATTATGAATGTATTTACTAGAGTAAATACATTAGTCAATGTACAATATTTATTTATGTAAGAATATATTATTTTTACTTCATATAAAAAAGTATCATCATTTTTGTAAGTATAATAGCTATTATTATTTATTAATAAACTTATAAAACTTTTAATATAAACAGACATAATATAAAGTGGGCACTCAGGGCAAGATCAATACATACAACAACGAAGTTTTATAATCGCCTTGTTTATTTTCTTTCCATTTTACTTCTAAGTTCTTTCAACATAAAATATTCACATACATTATCTTACATCAAATAACATTCACCGTGCATTATAATAATACATAGTAATATACATTACCATATTATTTTAAAGGGAAAATTTCTTTGGATATTTTGCTTTCAAATTCTTATGACGATATTATTAATTATACATAACATCTATTCAGAACTTCAACATACAAGGTTATATTACAATCAGTTTAATATTAACGATTTGGCGATCTTATGTAATACCGATTCATATCACGTAATAACTTACTATTACTGCCTTCAACTAATCAGTCGTGGATCCTAGCCACTAGGATCCCTTGTAGCATCCACTATTTAATACATCTAAATAAATTATATAATATAAAATCTATTTCACTTTTTGTTACATATACGGTATATAGGTAACATATGTACAATATAAACATTTGGATAGTATAGCGTCCATCACTCTAAACGTCGGTAGCGCAGCCGTCCTGGTATCTATCGTCGGAGGGCCTCGTGATTGTAAGGACCCGTTTGAGTGCAGACACTGGTGGCAACACCGGCGGAGCACGCTGCCACACACGAAGAGTTCGCGCTCCGCCCACTGGCAACCCGTAATCGGCCGGATATGGAGGGTCCGAGTTGCTAGCGACAGTCATTGCATGTGATCTAGGAAATGTTCGGCTCATATAGCCTAGTTCTTCTTGTGACCCATTGACACTGCTGTTCTCTATTATGGGAGTACGATCATTGTAATAAGCAGGAATAGCCGAACTTATCGCTCGAGCTAAGTTATTAGCCTGATTCATTTTAATTTGATCCCAGAGACCCGATGGATACAAAGAATCTGAAGCTTCTCGTGCATACTCCCCACTTTCTGGACGGTTAACGCTATCTGGCCTTGTATCATTGATGAGATCAGGATCTATTCCTCCTGATATTGTGGGTGAAACCACAACCGGCCCGCCATTTGTAATCAAACTCCCTCGGCCTTCGTAGTGGTTTGTAGTGTAAGGGATGTCATTTGCTCTTTGCGGTTTCAAAACTGGATTACATTTAACGTCATCATAATTTGGTGATTCTTGTCTACTCGCTAAAACAGCAACATGTGGCCTATCTGTTACTGTTGGATGAACCTCATTTCCCTGATACTACTCTGTCCAGTGTATTTGGCGTTTTACTTTCACAATTATGTGTAGGACGTATCCGCACAAATATTATGAGCAATCCCAAAGAAATCAAAATTATAACTAAGAACAAAGCTGCTCCAAGACTTGCTATTTGTGCGCCTCCCAGAGACGCCATTCCCGCTGCCATTTGAGTGACATGAACCGTAAAGTTGGCTTCAACATTGCCTCCTTTATTTTCGGCAACGCAATAAAATTCTGCCGAATCTAATTCTTGTGTATTTGTGAGTATTAGAGTAGATTTTTTCTTGTAATCACCGACTTCGAATATGTGAGTTTTTTGATGAGAGTTAAAATTGGTCCCGTTTTGTAACAGCCTCCCGTTCCAATACCAGTTAATGTTTGGACTTGGTATGGCCTCCGTCCTACACACCACCGTTGAGTTTTCTCCTACAGCTGCCTCGACATGTTTGTTTACCGGCAAAATTTCTGGCTTGCAAGCAAATTCATCTAAAGCTAGTTCCGAAAACAGTTTATTCGCTAACCGGGAAGGTGACGCGCACATTGGAGATGAAAATAATTTATGTTTGGATAGCCACATCTTAAGATCTCGCAGTCGGCAGTCGCAAGTCCAAGGATTGTCAGATAAGTCAATTACTCTCAATTTTTCTAATTTTTCCAACGAACTTAAAGGCAGCTCTCTAATGTTATTGCCGTTCAATTTTAAAGACTCTAATGATTGCAGGTTGTTGAATACTTCGGCTGCTATATCTCGTATATCGCATCCAGCAAAGTCTAGTTTAACAATGCTGCCAAGATTATTAAGCGCATCCGAATGAATTTTCAAAATAGGATTATATGCGAGCGTGAGATCTCTTAGAAATGGAGCATCTTTAAAGCTATTTGAAGGTATTTGAGTAAGTAAGTTATGCGAGAGATCTAATTCGACTAAATTAGTGAGGCCTTTGAAAGCCCTATCATTTATTTGGCCTATATTACAACTACGCAGGTACACACGTTGTAGATTAACAAGTCCTGTCTTTGCAAAAGCTTCCTGAGGAAGAATTTGTAAATTATTTCCTGAAAGATCAAGCACTTGAGTAGCAGGATCCACCGGTTCAGGCACAGTTATAAGAGCTCGATCCACACACTCCACAGTTTGTTTTCCACCTTTCCATTTACACATACATGCAGGAGGACACGATCCTGGAGGAGCAATTCCAGCTAAAATTGTTTTTAACACCATCACATTTATAACCACCACTGGCCACTTCATTTTGATATTTTTGTTTAACCTTTAATATAATGTCACTATATCATTGCTTTAAAAGTCACTTTTTATGTAATGTGAAACTTTTCACAATAAATATCAAAACGTAAATATGTTTATATAAATATAATTTCCATATAGTGGTACCGTATCACATCACTACTCGAGAAAGTTGGTGAGCGACACATGACGGCACAATGTCCACTCGCGACGGCTGGAAGTTGACTGAGGGGGAGGGATGGCTTAAATGAAAAGAGCTCAACGCATGCGCGCTGTGCGCACCCCGCACCCCTCTCTGCGGCTTATCCTCGGCTACCAAGCCGAGTGGCCCTACTCGACGTGATGAAAGAATTCCAAAGTGTAATTTCCTACCTGACTGTGACCGCGGCCGACAATCCCACTCGCCAGCCCGTCACGTTCATTCATAAATACCTGAGTCAGCTAAGTATGCAGCTATTTTTTCAATTCAAGTCGATACAACAATACCACGTTCGCTTGCCGCCTCCATACATCATCGCAATTGTTATACCGTAGGTACAACCTAAAATCACGTAGAGGGTTCCAGGTATAGAATTTACAATAGCACATGGTAGACGGCGGCAGGTAACAACTTGAATTACACAGGATGTCCAACAAAAAGTTGCATTGAATGAAACTCCATTCATAATATACTTAGCATTTTTATCGTAATCCTTATGTCAAAATTTGTCGTTCTCGTGAGTAAATGATTATACTAAGAAGTAACAGCAATTATTCTATTTATTTATATTATTATTGTAAATCACTATACTAAGAAGTAACAGCAATTATAAAATGTATTTATATTATTCTGGTAAGTATTATGAATCATTCAGTATATTTTCTTATTGTGTATAGCTTAAATTTAGCCACATCACAACAAGATTTCGTTTTGTTTCCCTCCGTTTAATAAATTAAACAATTATTAACAAACAATCATATTTTAAAGGTATAAATACAACGCAACTGTAATGGAGGCATGGGAATTAATTCACCATTATTATAGTTATAATGTATGTTTTCAATATTTTTAATATATTGTCAATATTAAAATATTTATCTTGAAAATAAAAATGTACACAAAACTATATTGGTCTTGCAATATTATTACTTAATAGTGTAGGTATATTACAAATGTATGAAAACAATCACATATTTACTTAAAAATATTTTATTATAAATTTTTATTCAGCCTTACGCTGTATCCAGCATTTAGCAGAATAAGAAAAAGGAATCTAGTGTTAAGACACTCTCCACCTTTCGCCGAATTTTAGAGACATCGTAGAGCGAAGAAATTACCATATAAATAAATAATAATTAATTCTCCCGATTGATGAAGCCCACAACCGTCGCATTACAGTCACACATTTGTGCCGCTGCGCCACAACGGACTCAAAAAATAAAAACTGTATTTACTATAGTAAAATACTACCTTGTAAACAAATAATAATACTAAAATTCCTTGAAAGGTTCACGGGTACGTTCAGGTAACCTCTCAAGTATGTTTTATCGTGTGGCGCTCATTATAAATAATGAAGTAGCAAATGATGGTATAAGAAATAGCATATGGCGTGTGCGCATGTGGCTGGCACGCTCCTGGCTACAGCTGTCGGTGCACCTGGAGTTTGTGTGGCTGACACTACATAGACCACATGTCGCAATATATGGCTTCTATAGGTCAATATTTCTAAAATTAATAATAATATTGTAATAAAATAAACGTTATTATGTCATATTTATACACTAATGTCTTTTTCTTTCAGCTTCACGCTCGATCCCGCATGTAGCAGAGTAGGCTGCGAAGCTTAATGTTAAGACACTCCGCTTTCCAGTTACCGCAGAATTCTGGAGGCATTGCGTGTTAATTGGCGGAACTCGACACCGCGCTTTCCCTCCACACCAGAGCGGAGAAATGAAAACACTATTTCATTTGTTTGAATGGGGATTCTGTCGCGTTTACAGTCACACGCTTGTGCTCCTGCGATATGACTAGCCTCAATCCTTTAATATGATAGTATTTTATAGGTACCTACAGCTAGTTACTGTCACAGTTAATTATTGATCTATAAGCTTTATTTGAATTACTAACATATTTTACAATAAATTATGCAATTATACAAATTTTATGTGTTTGTTAATTTTAGGGACAAGTCAAAATTTATTATGAACAATAAATATTTAAATTTTCTACAATAATAGTTTGAGGCCAGTCGTGGCACGAACTGTGACTATATCGACTGGTTGTGGGTTCGATCCCCACTCGAGGAGATAAAATATTTACTTAAATTTATATTTTCATTTCTTCGCTCTAATGGCGAGGTAAGCGCGGCGTTGAGTTCTGCCACTCAGCACGCAATGCCTGCAGAATTCGGCAGAAAGTGGGGAACGGAGTGTCTTAACACTAGGTTCCATCTGCCTACCCTGCTGTGTGCGGGATACAGCGTGAAATTGATTTATTTACAATATTAATTTAGCCTATAGATTTTTTAGTACCTATATATACCTACTAATATATTTATACCTACAAACCTTTACTAAATACCTATAAAGAGAATATGTACAATAAAGAGAATATTTAATAGCATATCGAAACAAGTTATAAATTTAATAGCGTTATATTTTCCTATTCCCGCTGTATCTAATATTGAAATCGTTAAATTTGTTTTTAATACCTTCAAACAGTTGTAGGATCTCAAAACTGCCATTGATATTCTGTTGATAGCATCCATTGAAGGAAACGGAAACGAAAGTATAAGCTGTAAATCATTGTAATGTAAACAGTTATTACATCCGCTAACCGACAACTTCTTTTATTTAAATATATACATACATATATATATACATACATTCATAGGTTCGAATTCGTGACTGTTTAGCTTTATTAATCTACGAAAATAAACTCTTGCTACAGCAATCTGATATATTTTATTTTTCATTATTTTCACCGAGGACGTCTCCTGCATATCTAATATCAAACTGATGCATTAATTACTGAACTTAGTTATTAATTAAACCGGCCAAGTTTAAATTGAACGTGATAGGTTCGATTCCCACTCAGATGAAATGAAATGGTTAGTGTTTTCGTTTTGCCTTAGAAAGGGTTCCGTACCATTATCTATAAAAAATCATGTTTGTTGTACGAGTCGCCTCGCCTCACCACGCCTCTTTAAATGTATATATATATATATATTAGAATTAGTGGTAATAGCGACAACGGAAATCATCTGTGAAATTTTCAACGATCACTCTAACACCGTTCGTAAGATACAAGTCTGGTGACAGATGGACAGACGGACAGACATTTTGGATGCAGATATTTGGGTACGGAACTCTAAAAGAGAGAGAGAGAGAGAGAGGAATGGAGTGTCTTAACACTAAGTTTCCTCTGCCTATCCTGCTATGTGAAGTTAAAAAAACTATGATTTGATTTAGAATGTATTACAAAATTGTCCATCTCTTTGTACATATAGAATTCTAGACATACTATTTTATGTATGGTATATAGCAGACTATATAAGACTTAATCAAAATTTTTGTTGTGTTAAAGCTGGGCAAACATATAAGTTTTAATTTATTTTCTAAGCTCTGAAACAGACGTGACGAATAACATAAATAAATAATTTTAAATTTTAAATTTAAATAGTTTCATATTGTAGAGAAATTTAAATGATGCAGGAATTTTATTAGAAGCTAAGAAATTACAGAACTAGGTACTCAAACCGTCATCAAACCACACTCCCAATAAATCTAGAGCATGCATAATTGTATAAAATAGAAATTGGACACGCCCTACTACTTTATTTTGCTGATGCATGTTATGGTGGGTAAAGTGAAAAGATGCTTCACGCAGTATCCCACATATTAGTATAGTGTATGCAGAGGGAACCTGGGAACCTAGTGTTAAGACACTTAGTTCCCGTTAAGACACTTCCGTTTCCCATTTTATACTGAATTCTGGAGACATTGCGTGATGAGTGCCGGAACTCAACCAGTGTCGGAATTACCAGTGTGAGGGAATAAAAATATTTCATAACCTCGAGTGACATCGAGCCCACAACCTGCTGTATTTACAGTCGCACTTTTGTTCCCGTGGCCTCTCGAGTGGCCTCAGTGTAGTGATAAATGTTTTGCCGATAATAAATATATAAAAGAAATAACAATAATCAGGCCAGAGGCCAGTCGTATCGCAATGCCACAAAGTGTTAGTATGGACGCAACTGGTTGTGGGTTTGATTCGCACTCAAGGGAATAAAATATTTATTTAAATTTATATTTCCATTTCTTCGCTTTGGTGTGGCAAAGGGCAAAGAGGCAAAGCGCAGCGTTGAGTTCCGCCACTCAACACGCAATGCCTCCAGAATTCGACGGAAAGTGGGGAACGGAGTGTCTTAACACTGAGTTCCCTCTGCCTACCGTGCTGTTTGCAGACTGCAGCATGAAGCTGATTTTTTAGATTATAATTAGCCTCAGCGTCATTTTAAATTTATTTATTGGAAACAGTGGACCAAATCAATCGTATAAAAGTGTCCAATCTCATTATGAACTGTCGCAATATATCTTCACCTTTAAAATTCATATATAATGAAGACCGAAGCTATCGACCGTAATAAATAACCAGAACTCGAAGCCGCCCAAATTAATTTCTTTGTTTTTAACGACGATTGATCCGTGATAGGGATCTCGATAACCGAAGTCTCGGGAACATTAAACCACAATAATGTCTATTGGGTGATCAAATACTAAAGCAACCTGTGATATTAAAAAAAGTCCTGTACTCTGTAGATACTGGTCACGATAGGTAATTTCTTTACAAAATTGCTATTTATGTGTAGTATATATACTTGTATGTTTAATATATATTTGATGCAGAAGACTTCCACTCCACGCCTGATTAAGGTTATATACCTTATCTTCTATTATAGTCTAGCTAGCTAGTTTATAAGAAATAATTAATTAATCGTTAATAAAAGATGTTAAGCTTAATAAGTATTTTCCATCGACATATAAATATTAAGGGTTTAGAATATTTGATGAAGAAGTATAATAAGCTTATCATTGTCTTATCTATACTGATATTATAAATTGGAAGAGTTTGTTTGGTTGGACGAGCTAATCTCAGGAACTACTGGTTTGATTTTAAATATTTGTGTATTTATCGAGAAACACTGTAACTACTGCCTTCCTTTTTAAGTTTTTTTCATTTTTAATACTTGGGACCATTAGAAGTGGAAAAACATAAATATTTAGAAGTGGAAAGAACAAAAAAATAGGAAAAAAAACGGGAACCTTGACAGTTTCGATTATAGCTAGGCAAAAAAATCCTAAAAAAAGTCCGTTGCAGCATTTGCCTATTACCTAAGGATCATCCACAGTACCACTTTTATATTTTACAAACAATAAGGGGTACTTTCGAAACTATTTTAGGCATTACAATATTATCAAATTAAATAAATTTCATTTAACTATTTAACTTTTAATATAGACAAAAATTATCTTCAACAGCTATAGATAAAAAAATGATATTTTAGAAGATATCAGAGTTTTAAAATACGGGAACAGAATGGCCGTCGCGTCGCGCGTAGTGCGACTCGCGGGTGTCAGCGGATGCGGGTGGCGGGTGCGGGCGCGAACGGCGGGCGTGGCGCCGGGGTGCATACTGAGTATAGCTATTGTCTGGAAAAATATTATAAATATTAAAAATATTTTTAACATTTTTAAAGTGTTATTCCACACTTAGGAAAGAAAAATACTTATTTAGAAAACGTATAAACATTTGAACGAAGCGGGACTCGAACCCGCGGCTCTTGGTCGGTTTCCAGGAGGTGCGGGTTCGGGTCCCGCTACGTTCAAATATTCTCCAATTAAATAAATTTGATGCATTAGTCGTTTTCTAAGTAAGTATTATTAAAAATCTGTTTGATTTTGATAGAAGACCAAATAAAATTAATTGTTTCGATAAACATAACTCACTGTATCTACAGTCAGTTATCAGGCTCTTAGAACCTATTTCGATTTAATCATGCGGGTGAAACCGCAAGAAAGCTAGTATTATAATATTAATTTTACGAAAAAATCATTAAGGGTTATATTAAAAATTTGACAGAATACGAATCTATGTTCTTTTTTTAATTTTGTCGGTATAAATCTTTATTATTCTGTATTTTCTACGTATTAGTTATTGTTTAAGTTTGTACATAAAGGTATATATAGTTTTGAAGTATTTTTTTTAAATAATAAATTTTTTTCCTTAATAGTTTTATCGGACAAGAACTGCCCGTAGATTATATATAATATATACTGATATTATATATAATCTACGGGCAGTTAACTGAACTGAAAAGTTAGCTGAACTTAGGTCTCAGTACGATCAATTAGGTATTCATATACAAAAATTGCTCACAACAACTTATATAATAAGTAAAGTTATAAATTAAAAAAATCAAATTCTTCAATATAAACTTAAATACAACAAAATATAATCTATGTATATATAATGATTTATAGATTTAAAAAAAGCCTTCCTTCTTTTCAAAGTTGGTTAAAAATCAAAGTGCTATTAGTTTTAAGACCTACCGCCGCTCCCAGTAATACTAACACTTAGTTTAATTCATGTATTAATTATAACAAAATATATGAGCTAGATAGAAGAACTATACCATATCATTACAAGCATACCCGAATAACTTGATAGTACATCACTAGCATCATATAAGTCATTATAATATAAAAAAAAATGTCCCTTTATTCCTAATCATTGCCAAGTCGTGTCTCCTATCACCATCATCAGCTCACTAATGTCATCAGATCATGACTAGGAAACAAATATATTGTTATTATAAGAAATTATACGAAACACATAAAAAGTACTTAAGGTTTCTCTTAATTTACGAGGACCAACAGAAAAGTCCTTTTTTTTTTCAAATAAAACAATATTTCAGACACATAAAAAATATAATTGTCAAATATAGAACCTCCTTCTTTTCCAAAAAAAACATACATTTAAAAATATGTCACTATATTGTAACAGTTACAGATCTCCGTAATAGGTTAGCTAAAGTATACAATGATGTTGCTGTCAGCAGGTAATGCACAGATCGATAGACAGCCGAACTTATTTAGAATTTCTAATCTGAATACTGACAAGAAAACCCTAATTGTATCAAATGCTTACTTAAATATCACACGGACATAATGACATTTTCCTTTTTGAAACAGTTAACTATTCTGAAATGCCTGCAATTGTATAAGAGTTACTGGTTTTAACTTAAAACTTTAAAGGGAAGAATACAAATACATAAATAACACGTATGCTCCCTCATATCAATAGAGTCAATGCGGATTGAACTACATAATCTCTACACGGCACATCAGTAAGTTTAAAAATTAAAAAAATAAAGTTGGAACAAATTAATCTTACATGATATTATAATTTATCTAATATTTTCATATATTTTAACCACACTGTCTCCGGGAGGCTGAATTTTCCAATGTAAAATTAAAACAACAAATCATCCATATTAAGACCTACAAATACCTCCGAATCAATGAACACATAGCTTTATCGAATAAAATTTTTCTCATCACTGTATCTATTCCCACGCCTTTTTCAAACTCATACATATTCTCACTAACGCAATTACTATTTCCCATATTTTTTTGTCAAACGGATATTCCACTTAACGGAATATGAGTAATCTAGGCGAAGCGTCAAAATACCAGTCCGGCTGGTCAATTGAGTGAGTTATAAGCGTGACGAGTTAATTACAAGTTGTATGTAGATCACTGAAAATGTTATTCACGCTCTATGTTATAATAGAATAGTCTATTTTGCAATTATTCCCATGTTCTTTGTAATTAAGATTATCGGTTTTTTTTTAGTTCACGTTGCATCCTGCACACAGCTGAGTAGGCAGAGAGCACCTAGTGTTAAAACACTTCGTTCTCCATTTTCAGCCGAAGGCATTGCATGTTGGGTTATTGGCTGGTGTCTTAATACTAGGTTCCCAGGTTCCCTAAGCTGCTGAGTACGGGATGCAGCATGAAGCTAAATAAATATTTTTGAAATAAAATGTTTATAATTGTTCTCAAATTTAATATTTTATTTTAAATTTTAAGATATAATGTTCTTGATAAACAAGTATACCTAGGTACCATGTTACAGAGTGTAACTATTCTAGAAATACATGAATAACATAAATCTTATTCGTCAAACTATTATATGTGTCAAATAAAAAAGTTAATCATATTAAATAACGCAAATATTTACTCAACTACATCAGCATAAAGAGAAGTTGTGTGTTGAATAGAAAACGATGACATTGAAATAAATTTAGGCGAAAGCGTTATCTCGAATCCCTCCAGCGATATTTGCACTTCTCGGTGCGAACAAAGCGATCTGAACCACTGCAGGGAACAAAATCAACATCCTCCACCTCGCGTCACGTATTTATAATCCCACATTCGCTTCCTGCTTTTTGTTACGTTTTGCCCGAGCTTAATAAAAGGCATTAAGCAATTTAAAAGAAACTCATTGTGCGCACCGCCCCTGTTTGCTTGAAAAAACCTTAATACTTCTATTTCTATTTTCAAATACCTATATACCGTCTATTCTACAACGGGCGTTGTTGTTATTCTATGTGAACCTTTGCTAAATAGTTACTTTATTATAAAAACTATTTTTGTCCCATTGAAAACGTGTATAATTATACAAACTGAAATGGAAGTTATTTTTAATGTATTTAGTCCACACCTAAGAAAGAAAAGATTTATTTAGAAAACGTATAAAATTTTGAACGTAGCGGGAATTGAACCCGTGCCTCTTGGAAACCGTTCGGCTCTCTGACCATACATTCTCATCAAGCTAAGACAGAGAGAAGAAAATCTTATACGCTTTGTTACAACTTATTTATATTGTTAGTAAACGCGCGCGAGGCGCATTTTAAAGACCCGCTACGTTAAAACTTTAGAACGTTGTTTAAATAAGTATTAAAATAAAGTGGTCAAATATTATATATAGGTTTTTCAAATATTTAATATTGAAATTAAGGCCAGTCAGTCAGTAAACGTCACAGGTTGTAAGTCCGATTCCCACTCGAGAAAATGAAATATTAATATATATATTTTTTTCGCTTTGTTGAATTGCGGTTGCACACAACGGCTCCAGAATTCGGCGGAAAGTAAGGAGCGGAGTGTCTTAACACTAGGCTTCCTCTGCGTACCCTGCTACATGTGTGATACAATATAAAGCTGGAAAAAAAATTAAATTAATCTTCGTTTAGGGGTCCAAACGCCACTTAAACGAATTTATAACTTTTATTTCCTTGTTCTAGAATGAGAAAGCGGGGCGTAAGTTTCACCAGTCAACACTCTGTCTAGGAATCTTCATTCTTTATCTTATTTAAAATGAATATCTATATACTTTATAAAGCGTGGAGCTAAAAAATAAAATGTATATAAAAAAATATATTTTTTTTATTTTTTTATATGAATAAAACGAAAACGCTGCTTACGAAAATATACAAGAAAAAAAGTCGTGTACAGCGAGCGATACATACATTTTAAATAAACAACCAGCAAATGCGGTCGCTATGCTGTACAGTCGGGAATGCCCAAATATCTCGCAAACCGCATCCGTTCGTCTAGGGTACACCAACTAACTACAAGTATGTAAACAACGCTGCCCGCAGAGAATAATTTTTGCTGCACACTCGAATTTGGCCAAGTCTAAGCACTAAAAGAGTTTTACTTGCTCGACGATTTTGCCATAGATTAATTGACCGAACGGTCGAAACTGAATGATAATAATTTGATTGAATCTGAACTTTACATAATATACCTAGCGGTTCAGACAATATTTTTTATACATATTCTGAACGCTGAATTCAAAAATTATATTTAAATTATTTTTTATTTTTGAATTATTTGAAATGAATAGAACTTGGTAACCGACTAGGATTTTCCTTAATATGTATAATAGTTATTACATGTCGTTATTTTATTTTAAAAATAACCAATAAATAATAAACAAAGTCTATGTTATTTTTTTTATAACATAGATTTTTTTTTATTTTTAATTATATTTATAAAACATTATAAGAATAACATGAGCTGATCTCATAATCAGAGTGTGTCATCCGAATCGCACCTACATTTTTCATATTTTTTAGCGTCTTTATCATAATGCTAAATCATAATATCATATTTATGTTTTTGGTATGATCTATATTCTATAGAAATATATATAAATACTGTTCATTTAATATAAGTCGTATTCTGTGGCGTAATTGTTGTCTTATGTGACAGCGGAATGGGAATCGAAGCAGCAACCGTCACGTTTACAATCAAAAAATATTTTTTTATATTAAGTAACTGAACATACTCGTTATTCACAATGGGGGGTTCCTGTAGACATAAAACAAATATAATATGTAATTTAAAATTATAGTATACCTATACTATATTTAAAGACTGCTTTCACCATTTACTAAAGTTCTAAAGATCCATTGTTAGAATCTAAATTTATAAAATATAATAAAGGGGGCTCCGCCCAGCCGCTCCGCTCGCCGTCCTCCGGCTTACACTAATACAAAAAAATAATAAAATATGTTCAGTTTACAACAGCAATGGCGTTGGATTTTAGTTATTAAAGAGAGTAGGCATGCGAGTGTCTTCTCGTACATTATTTCCTTATAATTATACACTCAATCGATCGCCGCGCCATGCATTGATTAGACAACTAACTCTGTGGGGTAAAATCCGGATAGTTACTTCTAAAAAATAAATAAAATCAATAAAAAATAAATCAGCTTCACGCTGTATCCCGCACACAGCAGGGTACGCAGAGGGTACCTAGTGTTAAGACACTCCGTTGACCACTTCCTGCCGAATTCTGGAGGCATTGCGTGTTGAGTGGCAGAACTCAATGCCGCTTTGCCTCGCAACCAGAGCGAAGAAATGGAAATAAAAATTTAAATAAATATTGCATATCCTCGAGTGGGGATCGAACCCACAACCAGTCGGTTTTACAGTCACACTTAGTACCTAAAAAATATTTGTTTTTAAAAAGATTAATATTAAATATTATTAGTATATAAGATAAAGATAATACATTTTAATAATAATCAAATGTATTACTAGGTTGGACTGCACAACGTCCTATAAAATTACATTAGGATAATTTAATTCTTAAAACGAATTCTATTTACATAATATTACTATGAGTCAATGATATTGCCAACAATACTCGTTTCGTAAGCGATAAACCACACGACAAAGGAGCATATTTGAATCGACAGGTTAATACATGTTTTAACAAGACTATATGGAGCTAGGGTGTGGCTAAGTTAAATGCTTAATAAAACGTTGTAAAATTCTATAATATAAATATACTCTTGAATTGTATAAAAAATTATGTTACAGAGCGAAATTCATATGTATCTTGAAACATTAATTTATTTTTTAAAAGTAAAATTCTGATTGCCCGTTTCAATTCTTTCAAGCCCGTTTCAAAAAACATTGAGGCACATCCTTGTACAAGACTATCCCGTTTTTCGCTGATGTGTCCCGGTGTCTCGAAACATGGCACCGGGACATATAAATGTCCCGTTTTTTTTGAAATGGCACTTAAATTTCGTCGCTTGAATGACGTTTCGCTGTGAATATCGCGTCTACAAAAAACGAGAGCTACCATAAAAAAACGAAAGCACAGCAAAAAAGAGAACAAAAGCACACCTCCTAAAAAAACGGACCCACTTTACAAAAAACACAAGCATTTCTCTAAAAAAACATGAAAACATGAAAAAGTGCGATGTTTTGTTTTGAGCCGAACCAAGAACGATCACGTTATGTATGACAAACAAAATTTTACAATTCCTACCACAGAAAAGCTACGTTGTCGCTTCAAACAAATTACAAATGTATACTAAAACTTTCATTGACAACCCTATATATTTGTATCGTCCGTATTCATGTTGACTCACACTAACTTAAAGTCCGATATTTATGACAGGATGTCCCGACAGCTCATGTTGGAGTTATTCAGCCGAATTGATTGCTCACTTATCCCAGTGTTGTGGTCTGCGAAGATTCATTTCTATTTTACGTTAAATTTTGTTATAAATGCATGTAATATCCTTCATAAATATGGAACAACATCTTACAAACAAAATCATATTAAACATTCGAAGTGAGATAATAATCTTGATAGATAATTCCTAACACATCTCAGCTTATAAATTTATTTAAATAAAAAAAAAAACAGAATAAAAAAAAAGTAATTCGATAAAAAGCTGCTTAATTTAATCACTTATTAATATTATCACAAACGAAACTGATAAAAGAGTGGACAGCCGAATACTTTTAAGGCGATAAATACCAAGATTCGAACCGTTGATAAGGAAAACCTCACAAGCTGCAACTTAAAAGGTAAATTGTGTCGGAATGTCACTAGGGGGGAGCCATTCAGACGTTAGATTATGATCGCCGCCGAGTCTCGGGAAGCCGGGAATCTGGCGACTGTATTGACTAGTGTAACGGTGATGATTCGCGTACAAATTATGGGAGTAGCGCCGCTCGCACGCTCTTATTGAAATGAAACTCTGCTCTTTTAATTAGTTTGATTGAAAAGTACCGAATGCAACCATATTAAGGTTCACGCTACGTGCGTCTGCGTTCCAAATATCATGTTATGCGCTAATAATAAAAAATCGATATTTTTTATTTACAAAACAATTTGCCTAAGACTGAATGAATCTTGGATACATAAATCAATTTGTTGAAGTAACGGAAACAAGTTATCAGACACGGTGTAGCGCGCACGGCGATATTGTATAATACAGTCGAGTCAGGCCTGGGCCTGTCTCGGACAATAAAAAATGTGGCCAGCTACACGACTAGACCAGCAACATCACGACTTTTGTCATCCACGGGGTATACAAAGGCGGATCCGGATTATTCTTTATATTACGAACAGGTAATATCGTTAGTGAAGCGCACAACATATATTAAATATCGATTAATGGTTGTTTTAATTATGCTATGTTATTTTCAACATTTACATCAAATGAAATATTCTTATTACAAACGAGAAATCAAGGAAAAAAATATTATGAAAATATCGAAATTATACTGGCAAAGTGCGAGTCGGACTCGCCTAATAAAGGTTCCGTACCAATTTTATGACTATAGGTCAACGGGAAGTACAATCTGTGAAAGTTGTCAAACAAGTGTGCGGAGACGGTATACAATGAAACACAAATATAAGCAATAATATAATATGTAGTTTTCTACCAGAAGTACCCTGTCACTTTTTATTACGCTCGAATTGCATACAAAATGATGCAATAACGATTAAAAAAACGCTTGTATCTTTTGATTACGTTGTCTTAGACGCTTAATTATTCCTATTCTTTCAGGGTATTAATTCCAGCTTGATATCTCCACGTAACCTTGGGAAAAATCACAAAATCACTTGACACAGAAGCAAAAGTGATCTTTTAAGTGTTTGTTTTCTTTTGAGATCCCTAAGAATAATTCACCTTAGGGGAAGTTTAATTTGTACGCGGATAATCCGACCATTATGCTGTATTCAAAGGAATAAGAATGAAAGAACCAAATATTCTGAATTTAATCATTTTTTCTTTACACGGATTTTGCGGCTAACCTTAAATGACCTTGTGACTTTAACATCTCAAATTCACTAGGTCAATCAAGTGAATCCATCAATCAAGGTCAATCTTGAAATTTAAGAATATTTATAATATAGAATCCTAAGATATACAATCACATAACGTGATTTGTAACAGAAAAGAGGAAATGATCCAAGAAAATAGTCCAACTTATACAAAGATAGAACTTAATTTCTTAGTATATTACTTCTCGATATGCTTAATTTATTAAATAAAAAATTTTGAACGCATTATTAATATTATGTTTATATTTTGTAAGATTTAAAAAACAATCTATTTATTTAAAAGCAACAGCCACATAGTGTCGACATTATTCAAACCTCTAGCGAGTGAGCAATATCGCGGCACTATGTGAATGGCGCGTGGAGTGGGTGGCTGCATAATGAACCGAGGGGACGACGGCGAGCATTGACGGTAATGGGACGTTCTCACAGTGCTAACATTTTATAGCAGACCACAATCCACAAGCCATCATGTCAGCAAGTGAAATATTACCTTTAATTATCAACATTATATTTAGCATCTAATTTGTTATAGTTTACTGTAATTATATAGGCTACCTTAACCTGTAATAATATTGTATTATATGTTATGGTATTCTTACATATAATACGTTACATTTCAAAGAAACATTTAAAAAGAACATGAAAGTAAAAAGAAATTCCTCAGAAGTTGCAATCCTACGAGTGACTGGTCAAAGCTTTCATTGAGGTACTTTTCTTCTCGATTGCGACGTTCGGTTTCCGGACGCCTTCGACATTTTATAGACCGTCGTAAAGTGAAATATTGGCTTTTATGGCTATGCTTATTAATTATATATTACTTTTTCTTTTTCTTTATGTGATAAAAGTTTTTTTTTATTGAATATCAGCTTCACGCTGTATCCAGCAGAGGGAACCTAGTGTTAAGACACCCCGTTCCCCACTTTCTGCCGAATTCTGGAGACATTGCGTGTTGAGTGGCAGAACTCAACGCCGCGCTTAGCCTCGACACCAGAGCGAAGAAATGGAAATATAAATTTAAGTAAATATTTCATCTCCTCGAGTGGGGATCGAACCCACAACCAGTCGGTTTTACAGTCACACTTTGTGCCGCTGCGCCACGACCGGCATTTTTTGTTGAATACTTAAACCTAAATCATATTTGTACTAAGCAAGAAAGCAAAATTATAAATAAACTATTTGCCATCCGCAATTTTGTTTACGAAGTCGTTAGGACCTTTTAACTAATTAGGTACTACCTTCTTATATTTATAGCCTATAATCAATGAAATTTGGACTCAAAATCATACTACCTGCATCATGCGGACATATTTTCAACTTAAGTTACACTTAAGAAATTTGTAAGAAACTATACATTATAGTATAAACTCTAAATTATACCGCTGATCTAAAGTAAATAATTTTTATTCAAATAAAAATAAATTATTATTTTTATATTGGTTTTAAGACTGATACAATTAGTTTTAATCGCAACAAAATTTGAAATCAAAAAATGCAAAATTTTCCTTGTTATTTATATTTCTCATATAAAATCGAAAAGCTCGATGACATACCTCTTAATATAAAAATTAAGAGCTGCCCTTTTAACATACGTATTTTTTCGGTGTTCAGAACAATATTTTCACTATAATGAGAAACTCTTTGTGTGTCGTTCGAATTAATAATAAATGCAACGCCATTATCTTTGAGATTTCGTTAGATCCATGACTGTTTTTACTTGGTTCCATCCAATTTTCCATTCTTGTATAATGATAGTGCCAACTTTATCTTCAATTTCCCATTTTATCGAACACAAAAATTAAATATTAAAAAAAAATTGACGCTGCTATGATTACAAAAGATGTAAGCTTATATAGTTATGTATATATAACTATATATATATTAGAAAATAACATATTTGTGAGGGAATAAAAATCAACAAGTAGACTTATTAAGTTGCCAGGCTTTTACTTTGACTTTGACGTGTAAAGCACGCATCGAGCTTCTGAGGTAAATAAAGGGACTACAATATTGACACGAGAGTGTCATCAACAGAAACGGCAATATCAGCCTTTTGTACTAAAGCTTAAATTAAGGATAACTTTTGCCAACAATTTATTAAATTTCAATATGAGTATATCAAAATATATTTTTATGCAAAATAAATTTATGATTAATAATATTATCATCATTAATAATAATAATATTATAATATGATTTATAATATTATGTTATTCAATATAAGTACTACATTAATTTTAAATATATAGATGGGGTATGTAGTTTATTTTTTAAAATCTTGTTTCAGGATTACTTCGAAAGCTAAAAACGAATAGCGTTTTCATATAAAAGCATTTTGTTGTCCGTTTGTCAACCATTTATCTCAAGTGGAGGTGAGCTGAAATTAATATCAAATATTCAGATCTATGGTCCTTTAAAGGACAGAAAAAAATCAAGCTTCTTAGTCAACGTAGTAAAATATTACTAATACTTATGCATTATTTATGTTGTTTTTTGTATGAATATTTCCTGTGGACCTGCAGTGAGTACTTACAAAGCCAATAAAGTGAAAAAAAGAATACATTTATAAGTTGTACCTACGTTGTCTACAATCCTTAAATTGGTACAGTACTCTCGATGGACGAGTCCGATTTTCACTTAATTAACTTTTTATTTATTATTAATTAAATACTATACTAAGTCAAAGGTTAAAGAAGAGCTGCCACATTTCGTGTTCAGTTCAACGCTTTCTAGTGTTTTTGCAGTGGCAGATGTTAACGTCATTCGTGGTTTTTCAATTCACATAGAAAATCATGAAGTGCAAAAAAATTATAATCTGACATAATTAGAGTTTCGTATCTCGAAAGGAAAAAACGGAACCCTTATAGGATCACTTTGCTGTCCGTCCCTCTGTCAAGACCCTTTTTCTTAGTAAGGTGTGTAGGTATCGAGCTGAAATTTATATTAAACACTCAGGTGTACTGTCCTTTGGAGCATCGAAAAAATCAAACTTGACCTACAATCCTGAAATTGGTACGGTACTCCAACTCGCACTTAACCGATTTTTTTTGCACCAAATCGTCACGTTCGGATTTTTTCATTTATATAATAGATTTCGATTTGACAAAAAGCAACAAAAACCTGCTCCTAAGCTGGTACTAAAACAAAAATCAAACTTACTAATTTATTTATATTATATTTTATATTTTCATCCCAATTAACTGCAGCCTTTAAGAACTAAAGTTAACAAAAGGCACCACATCTCAATGTCTTAGTCGTAAAAAAAGAACTCGGTAATCTTCAGTCCGCAGTAAGGTCGTAGTTGGCGTTTAGGGTTGTACACTTAATCTGGCTAAGCCGAAACTGCAAGAATCTGCGCTTTGGGTTATAACATTAACTCTTATAAAGTGAGATCAAGTTATTTAAAAACCGTTTTAGTATATCCCTGTATGGCGTTCAGAACATTTTTATCCTATAAATATTACCAGTTAATTATGATCTGTGCAGTACGTATTGCAGTTGAAGTTTCACATCCAATTTAGTAATAACTGTGACAGGTTGTGGATTCGATTCCTCGATATATTTTCATTTCTTTGCACTGGTAATGATGTAAAGCACGGTGTTAAGTTACACACTACGGAAGTGTTTTATTGGGAATGGTGTGTTTTAATATTAGGATCCCAGGTTCCCTTTGCCTACCATATCCAAGATATAACGTGAAGCTAAAAGAAAACAAGACAGTTTTTACTATAATATATAAATAACCGCACGTGAATTGTTTCTCACATATGTATATACATACTTTAATTTTATCATTTTATTTGATCTAAGTAGCTCAGAGAGTAAGTAAAAATCGTAAAAAATTAACGGTACAACAAATCTCCTCGCTTGTAGAACTAAAGTCACAAGCATAAAAATCTTAACAATTGTAAGACAAACCTCGTTGTCAAGCATTGAAGACGCCAGACGACTAACCGTTAAAGAATTCCCATGATAAACCTCAGGAGTTAACGGACTCTTGGGTATCACTTTCATTTTCACTTAGGACCACCGACTGCTTCATAACCATTAAATCCCCTTGTTTATCCTCCTGTTTGTACCGACCTACCCCTGTCTCCTCACCCCTTACTTCTAACTTCATCACGATGAAAACTACACAGTAAAGCAAGGGTAGGTAGGTACCCCTTTGCTGAAATCAGTCCCCAACGGCAAACAATTTTATATCACGGCCCCTCGAACGCGAATTCCAAACTCCTTTTTAGTAAATTAAATATTCAAACACAGAAGTACTGAGTCAAATATTTTTAATTTTAATTTCATTCCCTTCCGTCTTTTCATTAACAATGTATACTTTTATTTAAAGGATCTATTATTGTGACAAAATAAGGAATTATAAAATAAATAAGGATAAGAGAACATTTTGAAAAAAAAAATGTTTAAATATTTTATTAACGATTTTTATAATACAAAATTAAAAACAGAACTTTACATTTTATAGTCCTAAGAGAGGAATTCTCAAGCTGCAAATCATCACATAAAAAGATTTGCTTTGACTTTTTTTAACATTTTAAATGATATCTTTTAAAGACAATTTTTATAGTAATCGATAGTGGTATATATTGTAGCGTATTCAAATAACGCGGCGTTTCGAACACTACAGAAATAAACAGACTATTACTGTTACAGATGCTTAAAAATGCTCGAGACGTCGAGTTTCCTAAAATCTATTTAATGTGATTTACACTTTAAAATAATTTAATTTAAAAAAATATTTTCATTTCTTCGCGAAATCATATTTTTCTTTCTTGTTACGATAAGACGCGGCGTTGCGTTGCGGTACGCCACTCAAGATGTCTCCAGAATTAAGCGGAAAATAAGGAACGGATGGTCTTAACTCTGCCTACCATGTTCTGTATGGAATACAGCGTGACGGTTAAAATATTGGGGCAGTCGTGGCACAACAACAATGGGTTTGAATCCCACTCGGTAGAAAGTATTATTTTCTGGTAACCAGACGCCACTCAACACGCAACGTCTTGAAAATTGCGCAGTGCATAATGAACGGAGCGTCTCAACACTAAAGTCCCTTTATTCTGCTATATCCGGAAAATAGTGTGAAGCAAAATATATACTCGTATATAAAAATGAGATGAGTAAAAATCTGTCAGCTCAGTGGACATTTTAAATGCCAATCAATGAAAGTGGCGGTGAATTTTAATTTTAATATCTTTATGAAATATTTTTTTATGTTTGTTCTATATTATTTTTAATAACATAACAATTATAAAAGAGTGTCAATTTTTGTAGCAATTATATCGACAATAAATTATTATACTTTGTATTTCAGACTAAATCGATTTTTATGTCTAATAGTCTTGACAGTGCAATAAAATCTTTCCGATGCTTATATTGTAATCTTCAACGAAGTTTCTTGAAAAACAAGAAAACCTCTGTAGTAATAAAACCTTGAAAAATTACAAAATGTCGGGTGAACCAACAAATCAGACAAAATCTTAAAAAAAATAAAAATGATTTATAATTATTTTATTCACTATTTTTACACACAATCCAATTCTATTTATTATTTACAATACCTTAATATTTATTCTAATAACAACTTTTCCCGAAGGTGTTTTAGAATGTAATGAATACGATTGCATTTTTCTTTCAATGGACTTTATTGCTGTTGTGTACCTGGGCTGGTCACCTAGTGGAGAGGGGCGAGAGTAGCCCCTGAAGAAAAAGCACGAGTTTTAAACGAAACTACTATAACCGGTTTATTCGCGTATATGTAAGATTTTACATTTTGGAAACTCGACGTTTCCAAAATATAAAATCGTTTAATCCAGTTAAAGTACTTTCATTTAAAATGCTTAATCGCTTATGTCGTGAAAATCAAACAACTTATTAAATGCCGTGTCGTTTGTGCTTTTATTGGAAATCCACCGGAAAAGACACACCACACTACCGCCACTTAATACAATCGATAATCGAAATCAAAATCAAATGACATCCTCTTATTACAGTGACACCTGAAAATACTGATACTTGGAAATAATGCTACATATAATAAACAAATTATGCTAACAATAATAAGAAGCAATTTATAAGGAAACATGTAGGCACTAGATATCAAAAAATAATACAAATGTAATTCAGTGTTCTATACAAAGCATAATATTTTTAATAATTGTTGCTTTTGCGACAAGAATACACATTAAATGGTATCGTTATCTCGTTTCAAACATCGGGCACGCACCAAACTCATAACTCCACGATGAAGCACCGCATGGGCAGGAGCGCGCCCTTTGCACTGGTGATTCACTGTTACATTCATTCTTGTGTTTTCAAAACCTAACCTAACCTTTTTCTTTTCATTTTCTACAAACAATGAGAAGATTTCCCTTTATAAATGAAGAAAAAACGTACACAGCACTCTATTACTGGAAACAATATCACATCTTGAGATGTTCTTTAACAAGAAAAGAAACATTTGTATCTCGTTAATACAAACAGTTTGTGCGAATATCGTTATTTTTATAAATAGCTGCTCATTAGCGTGTGATTTTACTCGTTTGTGTGTATTTTAATATAAGTAATAAGAATCATATAAAGTTGAATCATTTCTATATTGATTTTTTTATTATTCTAAGTTAATTGAATAGTAACCAATAAAAAAAATCTATACTTTCGAGTATGTAATAGTTTACTACTGTATAGTTTGATAATTCTTTTCTCCATTTAAATTAAATTTAAGAAATTAGTTATAAACAATAAATTTGTTTTTTAGTTACATATTTGTATAATAATGTGAGAAAAATAAATATGACACTATGAAAATAATGAATTATAAAATTTTTAAATAATATTTAAATCAGCATCAATATTTATTTCACATAGAAGAGTAGTCTTATAGAACTTAATATTAAAAAGTCCATTTTCCATTTTGCGCCCAAACTTGAAACATTAAGAGCTGAAAAGCTCAACGCCGCGCCGTGCTTTATCTACCAGAGCGGGTACATGAAAATATTAGTTTATAATTTAAAATGTAGCCATCCTCCGGGTCGGGGAGTCCCTGTGACGTTGAATCCCATAATTAAACCGTTTCAAGTTAGACAACATTCCGATGCGCCAAGATGGTCTCTAGCACACATAACACAAATATAAAAATATAAACAGCCACACAATACCATTAAATTAAAAAAATAAAAAAAAAGTATTTAATTCATGGCAAGAAATCATAATAAAAACAAAAGATAAAGCAAAGTATACAAAGAATGTAGGCATTTCGCCCTCTTGATTAGAGTCAGCTTTATCAAATTTAATGTTCGGCGTTTCTTGCGCTTGTTGAAATCCATTTTTACATTTTACAATGTAGGCGAAGCAATTTCCAGAGGAAAAGTGTCCATAAATTAAAGCGCTCTCCAGAGGCGAGTCTCACTTTCCCGTCACAGTGTAAATAATTGGCCGACCGTCATATTTATTACGCAGGCAAATTTTGGCAAATCTTGACTGTTGAAACCAAGCAAGTCCACTATTCAGCTAAGTTAAACAGCTGGAACAAACATATATTCTACACGATCCATTTCTATGTACTTTTGAGCCCTTCACAGCTCATAAATTACACAATCTAAATGCAGGAATTTTGTATTTAATTTTTTAATAATTAAGCTTAAGCGCTTATGGCTTAAAACAAATTGACTTTTACATCAAACTTTACCACTCATCAAAACCTAACCCTTATAGATTACCTAGAGACTTGATATTTGGTAACTCTTCCCGATAAAAGATTCGGACATTCTCCTCCTTAAGATCTCCAAATCATTTATTGAAGTCGACAACGACGCATTACTTAACTAACTTGGCGCCCATTTCACATTTATATTTTAGACGGATTTTTTTTCTTTACGTTCTTTACAGTTACTAATTATAACGTACACTAACTTTTTTTACAAGAAAGGTTATCACTAGAAAGTAAACATAGTATAGTATAAATTGTAAACTTCTTTCATTTCGTTCAATAAGATTTTTTATTTTATTTTTGTAAATAAATCATAAATATTCAAGGTTTAGATTATAGTCTTACATTGTTCTTTAATGGACACAATACAGATTACACAATGCGAATTTGCTTTTGCTAGCCTATTGCTCTCAACTAATTTACATATAAATTCAGTGCTTAACAATCCCGGAAAATCTGATACAATTTGAGGCTAGAATTCATCCCTCTGAAGCGTTAAGGTAAACAACAACACGGTTGTGTTGTATTACTTGATTTCTGTTTTAACGTCTTGTAAGAGTTACTAAACTTTAAGCATTTGTAAGTTTTCTTTCTGTCATGTGACTTTAATCGTGAGCTTTTCCTCGTGGCATCGCTCACGTTTCTTTCAGCTCCATCCTGTATCCCGCACATAGCAGGGTAGGCAGAGGGAACCTAGTGTTAAGCTTAAGAAATACTGAAGGATTTGCGTGTGAACTGAAGGACATTCAAGGCCTCGACACCAGAGCGAAGAAATTAAAATGTATATTTCATTTCCTTGAGTGGGAATCGAACCACAACCTGTTGCATTCACAGTTACACGCTTGTGCCCTTGCGCCACGACTGGCTTTATATGTCTATCGAAGATTCATATTAGATTAAGAAACTGAAAAGATACTTTATTTTAATTCCATGTAATGTTGTCGTATCTGCTAGTTAACATTTTAAGTAAACATATTTAATTCGCAAGATTTGACGGACTTGTGCGGCACAAGACAAGTTAAAAATTGTAAAAAAAATTCCGCCTCACATTACCTACGTATGTCTATCTTAAAATTTTATTCGTATTGTATAAACTCAAGGCGTAAGTTTGCCTGCGAGTATTATATAGCAATCGCGCTGGTAAGATTTTTGGTCAAGGAATGTCATTAGAAGCGTCTTGGTTATATGACTGTTGATAAAAATATATATATTTTTGAAGCACTATTACACAATATTTTGTACAATAAAGTAAACAAAATTGAATTGTTAATGGAGATTACCTTCATAAATCATAACAGTTAAGTTTAAGACGTAATTAACTCAACACAGAGATAAAGAACGATTTGATCTTCAATGAAATATCAAGTACATTCATAGATTTTTTGGTTCGTTCGTTCATTTGAAATAAGTCTATATAAAAATGTCTAAAACATCCTATCTACGTGTACGCTGTAATAACTACATATTTACCATTTGTACATTTATCTAATAATATATGTAACTAATTTAAAAATTGTACAGGAGTTAATATGCAATTATTACTGTTATTTTACAAAGAATATTATTAATCCTTACCCAAAAAAAAAAACAATAATTTAACATTTAAGGCTGTTTCTGAAACAGTAAATTAAATTATTCACTGACATCAGCACATTTAACAGAGTTTTAAAATTATGATGAGACTTACATAACATAGATAAAAAGAACGTAATGTTACAAAAATATATACGTATAATAAATAATTAGTTTTATGTATATTTTATAAAAATCAAATATCAACATTGGTCGTATTTTTTAATTCAAAACAATCAAAAGTTCTTATAGAAATTACGATAATGTAGTAAAAAAATAACATTAGAAGTCATTATAGTCAAGGCAAGTCTGGAGGCATCGATCACGATGCCTATAGCCGGATAAGCGCTGCTTGAGCCAAATGGCGGGAGGTCACTGGTGTGGTCTGCGATCACAGGATACCGCCCAAACTCAAGGGTCTGATATACACGAGCATCATCCGACCGGTTCTTTTATACGGCAGCGAATGTTGGTCAGCACTATCTCGGCACACTCAGGAGCTTCACGTCACGGAAATGAAGATGCTGAGGTGGATGTGAATACGCAACACATTCATTTAAGGTAGTCTTGGAGTCCGTGACGTAGCGGATAAGCTTTAAGAGCGTCGGCTGAGATGATTTGGTCACGTTACGCGCCGGCATAAGAACTATGTCGGATGCAAGTGCCTTGCTATGTCAGTCCCTGAAGTGAGACTTCTCGGACACCCAAGGAAGCGCTGGTTGGTTGTCGTGAAGCAGGACATGAGAGCCAATGGTCTAACCACCGAGGACGCAAAAGACCGTGCAAAGTGGAGTAGGTTGAGTAGGAAGGCAGACCCTGGCAAAAGCCGGGACTAATGCCAGGTAGAAGAAGTCATTATAGTCAATCAATTCTGTTTATTAAATCAATAATCATGTAGTTTCTGCGGGCGAAGCCGCGAGCGGGCTGCTAGTTAAAAATATATAATCAAATTTGTTCTAAAATTAAATTAGTAGGGCACAGTCTGCTTTTTTAAAAAAACTACGTAGAAAATAAATTAGTGTAAATTGAATAATTATTAAAATTTCCAACATAAGGTTGAATATTATAAGTCTATTACAAAATAATATAAAAAAAATTGTAAACTCTCATACTCTCATACTCTACATGCGGAATACAGCGTGAAGCTGAGAAAGAAAAAAAGAAAATAAAACCTATGTAGATCGCTCTCATTCTTATTACAAGGATTTATTTAATTGCAATGAAATAAAATACACGCTTTATTTGGATGACAGTGCGTGTTAGTTGCGTGACATAATTAATTCTAAGATGACGGAATACCCAAGGTGGTGGATCAAGTTTTTCCAATGTCTTACTCCAATATAGTTTCAAATGAAATATCTTGCTCTTGCTTGCTCTTGAGCTAAGAATAACTCAAGAATTAATTTAAAATAAAAAAAATCTAAAACAATTTTTTATTAAAATATGCCGCGTTGTTTTTTTATCTATAATCAGAACCTGAATCGGTGGGACCTTTTAAAAAATCTTAAATAGCTTACATCCGTCGAAAAATATGTACCTAGTTGTAGAATTAGAGCCTTCTCCTTTTTGAAGAAGAATTTGCTAACGAATTTATATTACATACTTTCCATGTGGCCCATTCTTAATTTTTTTAAAGGAATAAACGATCCTTTATTTGCTTCGCCCATAAACCATCTTTTTTACACGTAAGGGCCGTTGTTTTATAATATTTATATGAATCATTAAAAAATAATATATGTAATATTTAAATTTTAATCTTCAAATAATAATTTTAAAAGTACGGAATGTTTACAAGCGATTGCGTTTACAAGAATGGATGAAATGCAATTAATATATCAATTTATGTTAGTTTGGACGGCGCGCGGGTAAAGCCGCCGCGCTGGCGTCGCGCCCACTTGGTTGCGGTCGGCGACAGACTCAACACATTTAAGCCGATTTATTTCCCAACAAAGGGATTTTATTTTGAACCACACAAGTGCTATCTGTTCTAATTTATTTAAAGATATTTATGTATTTGATTAAATAAAAATCAATATAAAAAGTCAACGACGTCATATTATATTTTTTTGTATGAACGTCTTTGATTTCCTTAGATTTTTAAAATATAATTATAATATGTTATTATATGGCAAAGCGCAGCGTTGATTTCCGCCACTTAACGCGCAATGGTTCGTCCAGATTTCGGTGGAACGTGGGGAATGGAGTGCATTAACACTAAGTGCTCTACTCTACTCTCTAGCACGCTGTATTTTTTTTATGGAAAAGACACGGCAAACGAGCGTGCGGGTCACCTGATGGTAAGTGATTACCGCCGCCCACGGCCTCGTGCAACCCCAGAGGAGTTACAGTGCGTTACCGGCCATTAAGGTGGATTGGGCGCCGGGGCCCGGCATTACCTGATGCGAAACGCAGTGGCATTAAGCCACTACTTCACGCCGGTTTTAAATGCCGGGGGTGGTAATGATCCGGTGGAGTCTGCCCATGCGTGTTGCTATTGCTGGCGACGTGACTCTACCACACGTACTTTAGTCGCCTCTTACGACACCACCAGTACCAGGATGATCGTATTCTAGGCCGGGATCACACGGCAAACGTATGTGGGATACAGCGTGAATCTAATCTTATTCTATAATATATTTATTATTCACATACATAATATATCCTCGTCTACGTTTTTAAAGTCAGAGTAAACTTTTCTAAGCGAACACTTCTTTGAGTTTTTATTTAACCACTCATTTGGATTTGAACACGTTTTCGTCCGCTTAATTTGCTCTTGTTTTTCTAATTCTGTTTTCTTAGGTGATTTAGGTAAAAACATTATCCCATCGTACTTCATAGACACGTAATCCATTATATATGCCCTCAAATATAACATTTAATAAAATAGCGAATACAAATTAAAGCGAAAAAAAATATACAGATATCAATCAGGTCTGGATCACATTTGATTTTGAAGACTTTAACACCTGATGTAGAACCGTAGTGGTTCAGCCGAACTATAAGAAATAGAAACTGTTTAGTATGTTATACTTTAGTAGGTAATTTAGAAGTAAATTAAATTAGTATGTAATTTTAATTGACAAATAAATATCATTGAAAAATTTGGATTTTCGTGGCATAATAGTAGAGACTTTACATAATATATATTATATGTACCTGTTACCTTTTACGACTCGCCGCGCCTGCCATCCGTGTCCGCTGACACCCGCGAATGATACCGCGCGCGACGTGACGATCACTCTGCTCCAATATTTTAAGATGTGATATCAACTAAAATTAAAAGTAAAAGAAAATTTTGATTTACACAAAACGATCAAAGTACTTCAGACATAATAGTATATAGTTTAAAATAGTTTCAAAATATCATTTAATTTTTTGTAAATTATAAAACATAAAAATGATTACTGTGAGTTAGCATTAGGAGTTAGACTTAACTTTTACAGCAGAACAATTCCGTAATATATATTTTTTACAAAACTTTGGCCGTTTACGCAGCGCACGCACGGAAGCTTTTAAGTTCACCCGTTCCTGCTACATTTTTGTTGTTACTCCATTCTTGGTTACTACCTATATATGGTGATATAATATAGCTTATAGCCTCTCTCGCTAAATAAGTATTAGACAAGACTATCCATTACAAGAAAAAATCAGATTGAACCAGTAATTTCTGAGCATAACGCTTCCAACCAAACAAACTCTTCCATTTTCACAATCAGAGAAATAATTACATTTAAATTGTTTTTATTTTCCTGCTCCCGTAACACAAAGCGTAGCGTTAAGTTGCAACTCAACACGCAATGATTCGAATTTTGATGGAAAATGGAGAACGGAGTGCCTTGATACTCCTTGCCTGGCACTTGCTCCAAGTTTCAGACAGAACGGGTATCAGGGTATTATGGAATGCCGTTAAGTCGACGCGAACGAGGTTGCGGACGGCCCCTAGTATTAAATAAATATTTCGTAGCTCGTATCGTAGCTCAATAGGACAACGTCTAACTGTACATGATATAGTGGGCTATGTTACAATAGTGGTCGATCGCCATTAAGAGAAATATAGAAAATAAAATAATTAAAAATAATAACAAAGACCGAATTTAAAACTTTAAAACCATATACACAAACTTAAAAAAACTAACTGTAGAAAACTAAATGTAGAATTAATGACTTCATAGTAAATAAAATTGAAAAATACGGAATGATATTATTGATACTTACTCGTATATTTACTCGTATACTTAATATTTTTTAAAGTGTTATTCCACACTTAAGAAAGAAAAATGTTTCAAATGTTACGTTAAAAATATTATACGTTTTCTAAATAATTCTTTACTAAAATAAATAAATCAGCTTCAAGCTGTATCCCGTACACAGCACGGTAGGCAGAGGGAGCCTAGTGTTAAGACACTCCATTCTCCACGTTCTGATGAATTCTGAGGTATTGCGTGTTGAGTGGCAGAACTCAATACCGCGGTTATCCTCGACACCAGAGCGGAGAAATGGAAGTATACATTTAAATAAATATTTCATCTCCTCGAATGGGGATCGAACCCACAACCAGTCGGTTTTACAGTCACACTTCATACCGCTGCGCCACGAGTGGTCTCACAAACATTTACTCGTATAACTATTTATAATTTAAAATGTATTATTTTTGCAGTCTGTACCAAATAGGATTTTTTTTTATATATATACTTTTAGCTTTTGCCTGGTGTATTTAGTTGTTATCTCTTAATGTTATTTATTTCTTGGTCGGATTGCTTTGCAAAGATAGGCGAAGACTTTGCTTCTATCAGACGTATCACACTTTTACCAAGCACAAGTCCGTACAAAGTATTCCCTAGATGCAAAAATGTTTGCATATCACGATCAAAGTAAACGTAGATGTCTCCAGTGAGTCGCGGTAATGTGTCGCTATATTATAAGCGTGTTTGAGGAAAATATCAACAACTGGCCGTTTGCCAGCACAAGAAATGTATTCGTTACAGTAGGATCTGTTTGAAAATGAACACAATGAAGCTACTTACAAGGCAATATCCACAATTAACAGCTTGAATTATTATAATGAAGCAGAATGTTACGTTCTTGCTGTATTAATGCAACATTACAGTCATATAAATTAACTCTAAACATATTGTATTTATTACTTCCACTATTAGTGCCATATATTTCCGACTAACTTCTTGTTATTTTATATAAGTTAAAATGATATTATAAGAAAAGGTTTCAAGTACTGTTATACAGAGTGTTTTTTTTCATCACAACTGTAAATGGAACCACAGTTATATAAAAAAATACTATATAAAAACCTAATATAATTAAAGAAAAGATATTTTTCCAAATATGAAAAAATGATGTTGTCAAACAAAATAATTAATAAAATTATCGTTGTAAAATAAGACGCCAATTGTCAAGAATGACGCACACAAACACAAACCTATCAAAGCGATAACGCCGCACACGCCTCATTCACGAAATCGAGTCGTAGCTAATGGCAGCGATGTTGAATTGCGTAAAATATATCGAGAGATATCCCTTTCTTGTTCTAGTATGTTTTTTGAGAATGAAAATTGGCAGAACGACAACGCTTAGTCGAGTATTACTTTTGTAGGTGTTTACGTTATTGTTATTTATTCGTAACTAGGTCACGACATCGTGAAATGAAAAAAGAATCCTTCGTCTAAACTGTTCAGGTATCTTGATTAATTTCTTTAGATATAGGTTCCAAGTACTTTTACATAGTTTATGAATGGAATATACTAATTAAGTTACATGTAGTAAATAACAAGAACAATTTGTTGATAATTTTAATTAACTAATGTATTAAAAATATTATTTGCTCGTAATATCTTCGTAGATGCTTGAAGCTTGTTATAGGATTTGGAGGTGTTAGTTAATACCATGCTAAATGTGACAACGTTACATTCATAATTATTCTAATATTATTGTCACGAAAATATAAAAAAAAATTGAGCATAATAATTTAACGAAAGTTATATACTATTTTTTGCGTCTTAGTTACCTAGTAACTGTCAAAGTAACCACCACGTAAAACCTATATTCTCTAATAGTATTTACGGGTATTTGGTGTATGCGTATAGAAATTTTCAGGCTTTATAAAATTACGAAGATCTGGCTACTATTGACTCACTCTCTCTCTCTCTCTAATAGGTAAATTCATGAAAAATAATTAGATATATATAACACATAAACTACTGAACCGATCTTAGATAGTAATGCATAAAGTTACATTGTAAATCAACATAGAATACTTATAATTGACCTCACCAGCGACGTACGCTGATACCTCACTTGAAATAGCAGCTTAAATACCAAGTTTTGCCCCCCTTTTAAGGCTATTGTTTTTTTAGGATTTAACCACAAATGCGTCGAAATACGTATTTTTTGCGATATAAACGGCCATATCTTTTTTTTTAGTAAATGTATAAATATTTTTTTTGTCAGGAAACCATGGGGTCGCAAATCTGAGTATAGGTTTGAATTTCAATTCGATATCTTCAAGTGTTCCTGAGATAAATGGTCTTGACAGGCAGACCGATAACAAAGTGATCTTATAAGAGTTCCTTTTTTCCTGAAAAAGTATAGAACTCTAAAAATTAAAGAATAAAAAATTTACAACATTATGTGTATACATGTCAATTTTTCATGCCTATTTATTTAGTTAGTAAATTTGTTGAAATAAAAAATCATCTAACAACGCACTTAGAATCAAATGCGTTGGGAAACCGAAATCGCTCAGTGACCGAAATAATCGACTGTAGCGAATCGTAAGGCTTTTAAGTTTATATTATAGAATACATTAAAATGGGGCTACTAATCTAGTTTAGTACCTAGATTTGTAATATCCCGTATTTGGCAACATATTTTGAAAATAGGTACAACATATCTTCTGTTGGTACCTACAGAAGATATCTTGTATAGGAATAAGATAACTTACTCGATATTTAATTTCGAAAAGGTAATAATAAAAATAAAACTTTTTAAAAAAATCTTTTGAGACGAAGTATTCACGACGGTCAGATCAGACGCAATACAGGTCTACTCACTGTATTACGAAGACCGTGTCCAAAACAACCGTTTATACGGCTCAGTAGCAGGGTTACTGACGTGACCTTTCATACTAGCGGCGGATGGTGGTTTCTAAATGAAGCGACTGCTATCTTTGACTGAAAAATTGAGGAATAGGACAGATAGAAAAGGGGAAGGATAGGTAGAAGGGGAAGATATCACTTTTATGGACTGGATGGGGGTGTAAACAGTGTGTTACATGCCAATATGAACCGGAACCCATCTTGGCTCAGTGGCGAAAGCGTGTGACTCTAAACACGATTATTGTGGGTTCGATTCCCACTCGTGTGTTTAATTAATATTCATTAATATTTGCATTTCATCGCTTCTGGCAACATGACAGAGCACGGTGCTGAGTTATGCCACTTTACATGTGGAGAACGGAGTGTTCTAACACTAGATGCCCTCTGGATACTTTACTATATGCGGGATACACACTAGAACGCAAAGTTATAAAAAAACCAGGAAACGAAAATAATTGATCTCTACGAATGGCAATCGAAACCACATAAAAAACGTTGTTTATATATAACAAAATTTTGTTTAACTACCAATACATGGTTTACCACAGTTTCAATATTATTAACTCGAATCGCAGTAGCAATTTCTGATTTTCCCTTTTGCCGAATTCAACCCAATAAGTTGGAATTAAATGTGTCTCTTAATTCGTATCAGACCCTTTGTTGCGATTGTTTGTTCTGCTAATTGTGACGGCAGTGGTATTTACGGGACCAATAAACTTCCAGCTCGTAACTTTGCCAATCGTGAAAGAGTCCTTATTACGTTTTTATTGTTATTAAAGCCTCTAATTTCAACCAAACCGATAAGCTTTAAAGATAATTTCTACTTTTGTATGTCATTATTTCGTCACGGCTAGAATCTTAATTTAATCTTAGCATCATTAAATAAACAATGGCTGACATTGTTTTTGTTTCAATATTATAAATATTTCACTACTGAATTATAATTAAATAATTTGAAGTTAACTCTTAGGCCAGGATTCCTGGGCACACAGACCTACGTCAATTTAGCAAAGCTGATGTTTAAATAGTCCCGTAAATAATGTATGTAATATTGAGGCCTGCTAGTATAACGTAATTTGCCCCAATTTTAAACAATCTTCAAGACGTCTGGCGAGAGTAAAGGCCACCGTAAAGGATCTAGCAATAATAAATATTTTTTTACGTTACCCCTAAAAACATATTTAAATACAAGCATTACTATTGTATCATAAGAGAGCGTTTAGTTGGCGCTACCTCTGAAAAGGCCCCACTTCCAAGCTAGTAAATACGCATACCGTCTCAAAATTTCAGCTTTGCTAAAATGACGTAGATCTGGGGGCCCTGGGATCACAGTCTAAATGTTTTCATAAAATAGACAAGTAAAATAATGGCATTAAAATGTATTGTAGTTAAAGTCATACTATAATGAATAATTGAAATAGTTCATTACGTAAATTTAAATATTTTATAATTTCAATTTAGAAATATGCTTAACTCATTACTAAATTATTAAAATATATCGATTTCTAACATGTTTATGTGAAACAATATACATAAAATTAGTAAATTACTATAGATGTGTATGCTTAATATATGATTACTATTATCACATATAAGCGACATAATTTTAGAAAGAAAAACAAGCTTATTATTAAAAATTAAAAATAAAATATTTTAAGAATATTTTTAATATATTCGGAAGCAGTGCGCACAAAATGGAATCGTCGACAGAGTTATTCGCAGAGAGAGAGAGGGCGCAGGCGTAACCGGAAACATGGTTGACCGTAACTCATACACAAATCCGGCGTAAAAACGACGCCGGAGCCCGGACAGGACGGCGCAGCGAGCCCCGACGACAAGATAGCGTTGTGTAGCGCTACTTTATATAGAGCGGTTCCGATTTGCACTTTACTAGTGTTGAAAAATTTGCAGCACGCCTAAATTGCTGCTGTTACTATTTATTGCAACATTGTAGGATCGTATAATCAATTGTAAGTATTTTATTCTATGTTCTAAAACAATCATTTTATAGTATAAAGTTATTCTTAGCAAGATAGGCAGAGGGAACCGATAAACCTAGTACTAAGACACTCTGTTCCCCATTAAGACACTGCTGTTAACCATTTTCCTCTGAATTCGTAAGGTAACGCGTGTTTAGTGGCGAAACTAGATGCCGCGCTTTGTCTTATTACCAGAGCGAGGCAATGAAAAGTTTAAATATTTCAGTCCCCCGAGTGGGAATCGAACCCATAACCGTCGCGCTTACAGTCGCCCGCTAGAGCGCCTACGTCACGATGGCCTCTATTTAACAGACTAACACAAATTTTGTATAGTATATTATCTATGATAAATGAAACAAAAGTGAACTGTGAAAATATGCGAAAGTATACATAAAAAACTTTAGAATATTTTTTACACTTTGATTGACTTTGATCCAAATTTAATATTATTTTTTGGATAGGTTGGCTTTAACGCTTAGAGTTTGCGTTGGAAAAATAAAACTGTGATAGTAGCAGAAAAGTTCAGTTGTTTGTATTGAAAAATCAACTTACAAATCACATCACTATATCACAAATAAAGCTTATATTTTTATTTTATTTAGTTTTATTTTATAACCGAATAAGCTCAGGGAACCTTGGTTAGTGTACCCAGGTAAGTTAAGGTTAAGACACTCCGTTTTCATGAAGACACTTTAAGACTGTTCTCGATTTTCTGCCAAATAATAATAGATAATCACAGGATCACGTGGAGGTAACCAAATTAATTTAATATCAAATATATATAGGGCTGTGGTCCCTTGAAACACAAAGAAAACTATGGTTCTAAGTCAACGCAACCAAAAAATATGAGCGCTTATGCATTGTTGCTGCATTTTGTATGAAATTCGCCGTTACGCGGCGTCAAACCCAACATTAGAAATGAGGCAAGAAGTGAGTGAAAATTCTGTAGATAAAAATATTACAGTCATACGATATGGAACCCTCGATGCACAGGTCTGCATTTTTGCATTAAACAATCATTTATATTATTCATTAGCAAATTTCAAAAACCATAAGAAATTATATAACGTAAAACAATACGTCCACTTTATCTAGTGTCAAAGATTTTTTTTTAAATTATTGATGTACTTAACATTAATAATATTTATAATGGGGAGCGAAGTGTCTTAACACTAGGCCTCTTCCGCCTACCATGTTACGGGAAACAGCGTGAAGCTGAAATAATATTTAAATATTATAATTGTGTATTGAGGCCAGTCGTGGCACGAGATGTGACTGCAAAATCGACTGGTTGTGAGTTCGATCCCCACTCGAGGAGATGAAATATTTACTTAAATTTATATTTCCATTTCTTCGCTCTGGTGTCGAGGCTAAGCGCGGCGTTGAGTTCTGCCACTCAACACACAATGCCTCCAGAATTCAGCAGAAAGTGGGGAACGGAGTGTCTTAACACTATGTTCCCTCTGCCTATCCTGCTGTGTGCAGGATACAGCGTGAAGCTGATTTATTATATATTGTAAAAGATTCAGTATATTACATGTGTGGTTAAGACTTGAGATACGTTCACTGAGTTCAGTAAGTGAAGGCAAAGTTCTAATATCCTGTTCGGCCACTTCCGCAATCGCTTCCTCTACAAGTCCAATATTAAATGATTAAATTTATAAGTACATTTCATTTACTTTATTTTACCTAGAAACCATTGGTTGTAATCAACAGCATTTATAATGTTCTTTTATAACTACATCTACTGGCTAGTTTGCTCGTGTGCTCATATATTTTATACAAATATAAAATATCCAACCACTACGAGTAGATATGTATAAAAATAATTTTATTCTAAGTATGTGAATAATGTTTTTAAAGGTGTTAAATAACTTTTTTATCATAAACTTAAAGAAATAGGTGAGATGGGTGAAGATGGGATGGGAGAAGGGAAAGCGTGATTTGTTTGTATATCTAGAGAGAGACCTAGGGTCTAGACCTAGACTTTAGTGGAACAGTGTTGGAAATCAAAACAGGGTAAAACAGTTTCAACCGTCTCTAAAAGCTTTTTTAATTAGGTAGGCACCGGATAATTACATAGAGAATTAATTATAAGCTTTAATAGATATTGACATAACAATTTAAAAACTACTAATACTCAAAAAAAAATATTACCTTAAGGTTCAATTCAGGTAGTGTAATAAAGTCATATTAAAATGTACTTAAATCAAAAAGATTTTTAAGATAGACAGTAAAAGAATATTTGTGTGTTAAATATTTCTTTTATAGCCTCTGAAAGTTAACATTAACCACCAAATCATGGCCTGTTCTAGGATACCTTTACAATATCAAAATATTTGTACTTTACAATTATTGTTTGACTATAGTTGACTGGGGAAAAATGTTAACATTTCTGTAAATACCTAAAGACATTTAAAGATAATAATGACAATAACAATGATTTGAATCTGTTTCATAATTCGAGTACATTATTTAATATTTTGTCATTAAACAAAAAAAAAGCCTTATGAAATTTCCTGAGGTTAATATACAAATATACCAGTAGTTTTTAAATTTAGTTCTGAAAAAAAATCGCTAGTATTTTTTTTCACTATTTTTCGATAGTCATATATTAATATATGAAAAGGGCTGTTATTGGACCATATTGAGGCAAAAACCACGACCGCAGACCCAACAGTCGAGTTGTATTAATGTAATCTAACCTTCCTCAAGAATCCGAGTTTTTTTCATAAAGTCATAAATTTCCATATATATACTAAACCTTTGAAAATCGCTCCTCCTCAATCCACCATCATGATCACCATCCATGACCACCTTGACGAAAAAGTCGTTACACTCTGTATATGCAGATATATAACAAAATTTTACCGACATAATTTTTTTTTATTATATAGAGTATATTAAATAAACTAAGCTTGGTCGGTGTAAAATGTAGTTAAATTGTATTAAATATTATTAAATGAAATAATAAAATTCCATATATTTCTTACCTACAAGCACTCCAAGCTTAAAAAGACAATTTATATTAATAGTAAAGACTTTTTTACCATACTATTTTGGCACAGAACGCGCCTGCATATTACGTCACAACTAAGCGACTTAAAGCTCGGAGCTCTTTATCTGATCTTATTAAAGGCGTCGTGGAACCCAATTCCGATCACGTAGACAATTATTCGAGTAAAGTGCGCGGGCTTGAATCACTAACCTCAGTGAACGACCAACTTTTACAATAAATCCATCCTGGTTTCGACAGTTAATCAGTCCTCCGATAAAAGCTTTAATCAGGATTTAGATACCTGGCGCGACTCAACTCTTTTTATTCTATTACGTTCAACTCCTTTTATTCTATTACGTTCTTTTCATAAAATTCACTCGGCATAAACTTATATTCTAACATATTTTTTTCGTGCAATATATATGAGTCCAAAGTTTCTTCAATACAACGGAAATTTTATATGCTCATTAATTTTCTGAAATTTATTTTTATACAAGATTTATTGTAAATGAAATATATAGCCAAACCAAAAGTCACAGGGTGAGGAAAATCGATAGCCTGTCCGAGAGTACGAAGCCCTTAATCTGATTCTTCGCAGTTAATTTCACTTAACAGCGATAATTTATTTTTGGTTTCTTCTAAGGGACTGATAATTTTCAAGCTTTTTTTTAGAAGCTTTGGGATAAATATTAAATAATATTTTGTTATAACCAATCTATTTTTGTAGTTCGTGGGGCCACTCCTAGCGCCCAATGGCACAAGCGTGCGACTGTAAGCGCGACAAGTTTTGGGTTCGATTACCATTCGAGGAAATGGAATATTTTATATTTTCATTTATTCACCGAGATAGCGAGTCAAAGCGTGGGGTTAATTTTCACTACTCCACACTCAATGTCTCCAGAAAAGTTGAGAAAATAGTATGTTAGGACTAGGCTTACTCTGCGTACCCTGCTACGTGCGGAATACAGCGTGATAAAATATATATTTTTTCTTCATACAATTCTACCAAACCAACCAACCAACGCCGTTAGCCAAACTGGTAAATCATTTACATTTATTGTAAATATAAACAAGAAACTTTGCAGTCAGTCTGTTCCTACCTTGGAAATTAGGCATAATAAATAGTACATAAATCTTGAGGCCAGTCGTGGCGCAACGGCACAAAGTGTGACTGGTTGTGAGTTCGATCTCCACTCGAGGAGATGAAATATTTACTTAAATTTTATTTATATTCCCAATTATATTCCCATTTCTTCGCTCTGGTGTCGAGGCAAAGCGCGGGTTGAGTTCTACCATTCAATACGCAATGCCTCCAGAATTCGGCAGAAAGTGGGGAACCGAATGTCCTAACACTAGGTTCCCTCTGCCTACCCTGCTGTGTGCGGGATACAGCGTGAAGCTGATTTGTTTGATTTTATTTTATTTATTTTTACATATGCTCAAATATATTATTTGCTAATATGTTTGTAAAGTATCGGGAGTACTCCCGATAATACTCCCGATACTTTACAAACGTAGGATTTTTTGGCATAAGATCCATAGAGTTATCCGTCGCTTATTGTTTACGAACAAAGCAAAATCTAGTTCGTTCTCGACTGGAATTTCAGCGCATATCGAGTCTTCAATTCGCCTCCAACTTATCCACCATTGTTCTACAACTATTGGTGTTTGATGAAACTTTTTACGACTACGTGATCTCACAATATTATTCTTCTGATTTATGTGGGAAAAGGGTATTTGTCAATTGATATTGACAGTATTTTTTTTCTAAAATGCACTGTGCTCCTAAAGATTATTGTTGGAAAGGTTTTGCTAATTGTATGGAACGTTAATTAAAGAAAATGGTAAGTATAAAATTTTTCTGTATTTATTCTATAATCTTATGTATGTGTGTGCGTGTTTTTTATCATTATCATTACTGAAAATGCTAAACATAGTCTAGACCAAAAAAAGACATTCAGGACCACGAATACTCTACTATACAAGAAAGAAAATATAAAATTAATCTTTTTAGTCCTAATTAAACTCCCCAAAAAAACATATTTACGTTGTTAAATTCTTTGTATACAAATAGGTATGACTTGTGTGAATTAAAGTAGAACCATTAATTCGTTTTCAAAAATAATTATCAAAATTAATTTAAAATGGTTTCTAAGTGTCCCAATTCTCCTATTAACAAAGTAAGTAGTAACGGGTGAGTTGTGAGTGATATGTACTTAAACTAATATACACGATTAATTATATTAAATTCAGTCAAAATTCAAATCCATTTTTTTGAATTGTAGTATCTAAGAAGCGCGGGTTAAAATATCGATACTCTCAAATTTTTACGTTTTATAAGAAAAAATATGTTTCTTTCCTCAGTGTGGAGTAACACTTTAAAAATGTTTAAAAAAATATCTATGTTTCTTATTCGATCTGCTGTTTAGACAGGCTTCAAAGCAAACCAAGCAAAAGCAATTATTTTCTGCTTCTTTTCAAAATATCTTTTCATATAAGTTTTCTTGGTTTTATATGTTTTTTTTTTCTTTTCTATTAGCTTCTTAACCAACTTTTTCGTTTTTGTAACTTAGGATTTTGATATTTTGATATATTTGATAAGCACAGTATTATTTGATTTTGCATCTGTTCAGTCAGGCTGTTTGTAGTATACACAATGGGGCTAGGGCCTGCAAATTTAAGTTTGTCAACTTTTATAAATGACGTTCCCGTTAAGCTGCAATCATAGATTTAGTACGGAGCCCTTCGTTGTCGAGACCGACTGGCAATTGCGCAGTTTCAGTTTTGTATTATTAATAAATATTTGCTGATTTTTATTTATTTTTGTTAATTATTTTATAATTAACTTTAAAAAATATATACTTATAGGCAAAATTGTATAGATGAATATATTTTCATGTCCTTATTACATTGTTATCATGTGCTTGTACTTGAGACCGTCAATAATTTGTTTTCGATTAACGATTACAATTAACGCTAAGGTCTTCTCTCTCTCCAGATAAATTTAATAAATCTACAAAAGACAAAAGTTAACTGTATTACTGCGTGCGTGCGTGCATGCGTGCGTGCGTGCGTGCGTGCGTGGGTGCGTGCGTGCGTGCGTGCGTGCGTGCGTGCGTGCGTGCGTGCGTGCGTGCGTGTGTGTGTGTGTGTATTTGTGTGTTTGTGTGTTTGTGTGTGTGTTAAATAAAATAATTACAAAAAAAATTTATTTTAAATGATACACGACATCGTGACGCAGTGTAAACGCAATGGTTAAAAGTTCAATTCACACCCAGGGAAATTAATTATTTAATATTTTCGTTTTCCTCGCACTACTAACAGGACAAATCGCCGCAAATATCTCGAAAATTTGGTGGAAAATGGAGAACAGAGTGTCTTAAGTTTCACTCATGATTTCCTCTGTCCACCCTACTATAGATATAGCGATAGAACGTTAAACTAAAAAAATAATCTTATACTAATTGCATTAGGTACATAATATTTAAACTAATTCAAGTAAAATATCAAAGGTTTATTCAAAAGTATTTATTTTCGAGTAATACTCGTAAATACATTTAGTTTTATTTGAAGGCAAAACTTTATATCTCTTAATTACTACCCAGTTAATATATCGACAAAATGTAATATATGACATACACAAACAAACTTACCTGAAGTGAAGTTCGATCATTATTAAACGAGCCGCTGCATTCGTTTCCATTAATATCTCGCCCTCCCACATACCTTCATTCAAAAGTTTTATATTGAAAAACTCTGTGATATACGAATGAGTTATAATGAGAGGAACAAATAGATAAAGGATTGCATAGGTACCTACTAGTGACGGATTTAAAACCACCCTCTCAGTTAAATTAAAAAAAGTATTTAAATTCTCATTCTGCCATTAATCTAGCTTAATTATCAAATTGCCCAATGGTCACAATACGATAAATAATATATGAGACACTAATAACATAAATAAGTTGTAACAAGCGTATAAGAATTTCGACGTACCTTGGCGAGAACGTATGGCTCAGTGGTCAGAGCGCCTGGTCGGTTTTCAGGAGGCGCGTCTTCGAGTCCCGCTTCGTTCAAATTTTTATACGTTTTCTAAATAAGTATATATGATCAGTTCGACTGACATATCTATTGGCACATATACTCGTTCGTCATGGTTGTTGGGAGTACAAATTCTGATTTCAATATTAATAATTTATAATTTATATTTGCCCCACACAAAGGTAAACAAATTAAAAATGTACTTAATGATTTATCATATTTTTTTGTAAATCGTAATCATTTATTATTAATTTCTAGTAAGTTGGAAAATATTTTGTAGTAACTGAGACCTCAAAACAACTTACTACATATTAAGCACAATGAAATAATTAAATAATACTAACGTGACCAAATTTTAATGTTATTTTTGCATTTTTTTATATATATAAAATACTAGTTTTTTATTTTTTTATGTTGTTAGTACATTTTTCTTTTTCCCCTTGTTCAGGCCACGTTTTCTGCAAAAAATTCATGTAGGTTGATGAGAGACGTGATTCAATTTGCATGGACTGATGGACGGATTACTGGAACAGTACCCACTTCTTTTTTCAATGAAAATTGCCATATTACAGCACGACAAAAATGTATGTGGACTAACATTTTTAATTCTCTAATAGAAAATCGATAAGTATTTTTACTTCTAGACTCTTACTTATTTCACTTTAATTACAATATATATACTTCATATTCATGTTTCATTTGTATATTTATTATTTTTACGAAACATCTTTTTTACATTTTTCTTCAATATTAGCACAAACCATAATTAGATAAATGTTTCCTTTTGAAATTATTTATTTTAAGAATGAATATTTCGATTAACTTTATTTCTTTAAAAATATGGTAACTGAACAATAAATACACAATAAAAGTAATTTAACTGTATGTTATTTGAAAAAAAAATCATTTTGTATTAACTTTATATTTAAATAAAAAAGCAATGAATCATTTTAATTGAGAAACAAGGCACATATTTCGCGTTTCAACGTTTTTTGTCGTATTTTATTTAGTTTCACGCTGTATCATGCACTTAGCAGGGAAGGCGTGCATAGAGTTCTCCCTCTATTTTTCAGTGAAAGTCCCATAAGAATTGTTTCCGCTATTCCAGAGATTAGCCCGGACAAACGGAAAAATGGACTAAAAAAAATATTTGTTTGTGTATAAATAAATGTACACACTTAAAAACATTTTTAATTTGAAATCGAACATTAAATTCAATTTTATTAATATGCAGGGTAATCCTAGTCTATCTATACAATGCTGAATCATTGTGTGGCATATTTCAAATTTACAGACATCAAACAAACTCTTAGCATAAAATATAAAAGACTAACAACTTTTAATTTACGCCCTTGATGTCAGCCTCAGCGGGCCTTTGCCCTTTTTAAGATCCCGAGATGTATCCTTCCTTGAGTTTTTTTTGCTTGTATGCCTACCTTCTGTCAATGACACTATAACGATATAGGATGCCATGGGGCTTGGTGTGCTGCAGCATAACCAGCTCTGCATTAAAAACACAAATAGATAAATAACAAATATTTTGTGCAAAATTTCTCAAATCAAAAGCACAGAAAATGCTGCTATGAAACCAAAATACAATATTGACTTGAAAATATTTTCTCACGTGGTGCTTGAGGACCCTGAGTGCACTGCTACGCTGTCCATGCCACTGGCGACTGATGAATGGTGGAAATTATGCATCGAGTATGTCAAGCTAGTAAGTAGTAAGTACTTCGTGACAAAATATTACCGTATTGTGCCGCGTAATACTTAATAGTTTGGTACATACCGAACATATATCCTAACTGTTTTCGACATATTCACCTAACCTAACTTACCCCCGTTCCTTTTAGCCCTGGCCCTCTCTCCAATTTTAGAAAAATACTCTATATTCGGTTTTACAAATATGATTTATTAATATAATGAAATTTTTTACTCTCCTTATTAAAAAAATGTACAAGATGACTATCATCGACTTTAAAATATCTTCAAAGAGATTTTAAATAAAAATATAAAATTTAAGTTGTCAGACAAATATTAAAATAAACAAGCAAAAAATTATCCTTTAGCTTGTAACTAACTATATTTAGTTACTAAAAAGCTTTTAAACTTCCTCAGCTACAACCAACTTAGTTGAGAAAAATACAAGTGGGACCGCGTAGATTTGTTCCATTTATTTATCGACTTGGCACGCGGCTTTATCTCTTGTGACAGAAACAGAAAATGGAACAGCTTTTATCAAGATCTTTAATCGCATACAGAATAAGTACGTACTACTCTCAGTTTCTTAGAACAAACTAAATGTCCTCACTGCGCAACTGTAAGAGATGTTCTATACGTTATTCAACTACATTCATAATTTTCTATACATAATAACCTAGTGTTAAGACACTCCTTTCTCCATTTACTGTTGAATTGCATTGCATTGCTTATTGAGTGGCGGAAGACAACGCTACGCGTTTACCTCGACACCTGATAGGAGAAATGGAAATATTAAATATGTCATTTAGAAATCCGGGAATAGAAACAACACACTCTCGCGTTCACAGTCACACGCTTGTGCCCCTGCGGCGAGACTGGCCTGTAGCTCACATCTTGTTTAATATTTATTTTCCCGATATATTGTACATACAATCGTCAAGTATCCAGATAACATTTTATAACAAGCTTATATATAGTACCTAGCATTTCCTTTGTTTAAGGGACAAGAAAAATTCTTCCATAGTTAAAACTCTACCGCTCCGCCCGTACTAATGAAGGAGCTACTCTATCGAGTTGCATGTGCTACATGGCGTTCATCAATTCAATTCATTTCATGGCGTTAGTCAATTCTTGACTACTTAATATTTTTTTAATTAACTTCACACCACATGTAGCAGGGTAGGCAGAAGGTACTTAATGTCAAGACACTCCACTCACCACTTTTTTGAAGGCATTACGTGTTGAGTGGCAGCGGAAGTCAACACCGCGCTTTGACTCGACACCAGAGCGAAGAAATGAAAATATTACTTGTTGTAAACGCGACATGTTGTGGATTCGATTCCCGCTCGAGGAAATTAAATATGTTCATTTCCTCTTTATGGCATCGAGAAAAAGTGCACCATTGAGTTCCGCCACTCAACACGCTATAGCTCGAGAATTCAGCAGAAAGTGGGGAACCAAAATGTCTTAATGGGGACGAAGTGTCTTAACATTAAGTTCCCAGGCTCACTCTGCCTAATCTGACGTGGGATACAGCGTGAATCTACAAAAGAAAAAAAAACAAGAAAAATATAAAAGAGACATGTAACCCGAGGCGACCTTTCAGGCGCTAATGAACCGCGCGATGAACATCGTAGTAAAGACTTTGGAGTGATCTTGGGGTGGATTTTTTAGCGCACCTTCTTCGCTTGTTCATTAGTGTAATTAACTTACGCCGTACTCTTCCACAATTCGTTTCGGTACCCCTCGTTATTAAATTGTTCTTCTACTCCCAAATGTTACGAAAAAAATATATATATTAGAAATATAAATTCGTTTTCTGATGGTATTTACATGCGTATTATTAAGAACAAAAAAAATAAAGGTCGCTTATGTGATCGTTGATAAATATATGATCCACTAGATATATTATAGCCTTGATTTATTCATTGTATAATTGTATAAATGTTTTTTTGATAAGCTAATTTAACAATGTTATTTAAAATTAATATTAGTAAGAATTATCTATAAATCTAGTTCTACGATAACACATACACAAGGGCAGTAAAAACAAACGCTAAGAAAAAACAATAATATACTATAAAATTTTTGAAGACTGAATAATTAAGGCGTAGAGTGGAATTTAGTTTTATATTTCATTAGTAGTGTCATGGAACGTAGCGCTAAAATTTAAATTAAGAATATTATTTTGTCGATAAATTCCCTGTAACTCATAAAAGTCACATGTGCAAATAGGATATCATAGATATCGATGAAATGAAACATGACATTTACAAATGTGAAAGCTACATTTACGAATACGTCAACGACACACTGGTATGAAATCTCATTTATATCTACGGAGACTGCCTCGTTATAATGACATTTAGTATAATAACTAAATATGTCAATGACCTCAGGGCGTAACTTTAAGGCATGTTAAAAAGTAAAAGCAAAGGCCAATATTAGAAAATTTATTTCTAAGATCTTGCAAAGATAACAATGTGATTCATTTCGGATAAGAGTTTATGGAATTTTCTATATAGGTATTGTTGAATTAAAACTTATTGAAATGAAGCTAAAATACAGAAAATAAAAAGAAGAGATTTTTTATGTAAATCACTTTAACCTTAAACAAATTCTATTTGAATATGGTGAGATTTTCATATCAAAACATTAGTCTTTTAAAACATCGAAATGTCTTTTATGTACATTATTAATATTTTTCATTTATTTTATTTACCCTAGGCACCATATATTTAATTTATATTTTTCTCGTGCTATAGGAATAATTTTATTAGAACGTGTACGAATAAATATCTTTGTGCTTTTAATTAAAAATATATATTTAATGGCGTTATTATTTTAGTTCTATTGTTTTTGTTAAGTCCCTACCTACTGTGTGTAATAAATTTGAAAAACAGTGTATAGTGAGTACATTGCTAACCAATTGTGGAAATTGAAAAAAATAATTAAGAATTATAAGATATTTTAAAATATGACGTACGGATATGTCATAGTAAATATTAAAAATATAGAACAATTTGTAAGCTGCTGTCACTGAAAAAGATTCACTCATTTTTCAATGTTGGCGGAACGCAAAGCAAAAGTCATGCTTGAAGAATGCTTTGTCATTTTTATAAACATTTTTAATAATAAATAGTGCGTATATTTAATATCAGCGGACATGTGGATTTAAAAATAACAAGCAGAGTTTTTACCACTGTTTTCTGTGGGATATTTACTCATCCTTATTGTTGTAAGGTATGAGTGAGGGATTTTTTTAAACACTAAAACACAATATTCCAATTTTTATTCTATATAAGGTAAATACGATAGGTAAACAAATAAAATACTAAATTAAAAAAATATTTTTAGAAAGAAACTTTCAATATTTTTATGGTGTTCTTATTATGGTGGATAATGTAAATTATTGATAGTGCTACCTATCTAAAGTTCTACATTCCCTATTTTCTTTATGATTTATGGTTCTTTGATTATGGCGTTCCGAACGCCCATTTTGTTTGTGATTGTATGTAATATCATTGTCATCAGAGCTGAAGTAATCATTCAAATTTCAAGTCAATCGGACACTGGGAAGTGGGTCAAATAAAGATTGGAAGATATATAGAAGAAGTTAAGAACTAAATTAATATCACCACGAAATATATTATTTACTTTAAAAAAATGTAAAATACTGTTTTACTCTGTATCCGGCACGGCAGAACGGTTGGCAGAGGGACCTAGTGATATGACACTCGCGTGTTGAGAGGCGGAACGCAACGCCGGGCTTTTGCCTTGGTGCCAGAGCGAAGTAATGAAAATATTAAGAAATAATAATTCATTTTCTCGAGTGGGGATCGAACCCACAACCGTCGCGTTACAGCCACAACCTTGTGCCCTTGTGTCACAAATTGAAATTTTTATATATTATAAAATCATATAAAAATATTTAAAATATACATTCTGACAAAATAAGTAATGATGATAAAAGCACTAGAAACCATGGAAAACCAGAATCTGTCCAGTTTGCCTATGTTGGTAATATGACTCCGGACGGATATTCACGTACCAAAACTAATTCAACTTTTGTGGCTCCGTGTCACTGGCTACCTATTGCTACGACCTTACCTACTCTTTTTGTTATAATAATTTTCATTGTGACATTGCGTGATTTTGGATTACGAGATTTTTATAAATTTAAATAACTAAATTAAGTATAATATTAAAAATATACGTTCCAAAATCATTTCTAAAGAACTTGAAAAATATTCAATGTATATAGTGCCTGGGATATATAAAATTAAAAAAATTATATTGATAATGTTTTTAAAAGACATTTTGGTATTTTAAAAGAGAAAAATTCACCGTGCAATCCCAACATATATTTTATTAGGGAGGTCCACTCGTCTAGTGTAGGTCATACCACGCTCCAGGGAGCCGCTCTCCATGCGCGAAGTGTGCTCCGAGATCGCACCTTCCGCTTGCATGCGTGACCTCGCATTACATTATGCAGTACTTACACGAAATATACGGGGAAAAGATTTTTCTTATAAATTATATTCGTGACAAACCTTTTAAATTTAAATTTACCTCGTTTTACCGACATATGAAAGAAAGACGGAGGCCATCATGGCGTAGCGAGACAACCTCTACACTTTACGCCGAATTCTGGAGGCTTTGAGTGTTGATTGACGGAACTCAACCCCGCGCTTTACCTTTTTACGAGAACAAAATATGAATTATTGCATTTTCTTGTGTTAAAATGAAACCCACAACCTGTCACGTTTACAGTCGCACGTTTGTGCCCCAACGCCACGACTGACTGGCCTTTGGCTTGATTAAATTGAATTCTATAAATCAGCAATCACTTCCAATATTGGAACATTAACAGGTACATACTTTAAATTAAAAAAATATTTCCACGTAAGGAATAAAATTATATATAAGGACTGAAATACTATAATATAATTTGGATTTTTTTTGTATTCGTAAATAAAAATACAAACATTTCCAAATGCAAGATGTAAACATTAAACCATTGATTAATCTTTATCCGTAGTCGTAAATCGTAAGAACTAAAACTATTTATAAAAAACATATAATAGATACCTACTAGGTAATACAAAGTAAATTGATGATTCCCACGTTTGTATGTTTCTCTTTGTAAGGTGATAGATATAGGTGTATCAATAAGTCTTAAATAAATAATCACAAACAAGGGTGAAAGGGCCTAAGTGCGGGACATTAACAAGGGTCCAGTCCAATTTTCGTCCTGTCTACGTTGATATATTGAGGGCCGAAGTGAAGCCGCTGCGGACCTCGCCACTGACCGACAACACAACTCATTTACTTTTTTCTGGAAATGGCATTTTATTATGATGATTTTATTTTAAAAACCATAATAAGTTTCAATAAAACTGAAAAGTTTGGTTATTTGTGATAATTAGCTCTAATCTTATCTAAAATAAACCTATGTTCATGCGGAGGGCGTTAATATTTGTATAGCTTAATAATTGTCAATTAATAAATGTTGTTAATAGCGTTAAATGGCGAGCGCTTATAAAATCAATTAATATCTCAACGGTATAAAAAGTAAAAAGACATTTTTAACTTAGATCGTATTAATAAAACTGACAAAAGGCACTTTAAAAAAATAAAAAGAAGCATATCTGAAACGTAACTATGTGCTGTAAGGTAGAGAGGCGAGGTGCAATAGCAGGAAACATATTTGAAACCCCCACGCAGCCAACAAGCCACAAAACTGGCGCTTTAAAAATTCAATGTGTACCCGACCGCCACGCTTGCATTTTTCGAGAGTACTAAAGTCTGCTTCGTTTATATTAAAGACCTCTATCTATTCGTTTTATCCGTCGAGAAATATGCTTTCACTATCATCATCTCTTTATCCTTAGCTCACAGCTTCCAGTATAATAGATCTTGGACGATTATAAAAGGAACTTAATGAAATAAGTTTGTAATTTTGAGTGTTTAGATTCTTAAAAATACTTATTTACGATTGTATGCACTAATTGGTAACAACAATACTTGCAAAATTCAAAATAATATTCTTCTGTAAAATTAAGAATTATGTCTATTTATTTTTGTTTCTTTAATCAATAGCATCAATCAATTTTTGTTTTGATCAATCATGTGTAAAACTTTCAAAGTTTAGTCAGTCAGCGAATCAGTTTCAATTATTCAAATTTTTTTTATTTCAAATATTATATTATTCACAAATCAGAATATAAAATTTTAATTTATGAAAAACTTCTATAATTTTAAATTGTTAAAAAAGTAAATATGTAAATGGTTTTTTTTTTTAATTTTTTTTTTGGAGGTGCTTTTTAGAATGGCATAATACATATACAGAGTGTTTTTGTCAGCACCACTTCAAATGAAACCAGTTTTAACTACTTTATATAAGCCTAATAATTTTTGTTTTCCCAAAACAAAATAAATAATAAAATTATAATAATCAGCTTAACACTGTATCCCGCACACATCAGGGTAAACAGAGGGAACATAGTGTTAGGACACTCCGTGTGGGGACACCGTGGTAAGTGGCAGAACTCAACGCCGCGCTTAGCCTCGACACCAGAACGAAGAAATGGAAATATAAATTTAAGTAAATATTTCATATTTTAAAGGTTCACTTTAGCATCCGTAAAATTGTCTGTATGTCCGTTTAAAATCAAGAGATACCAATCCAATATTAGGATCAAAAATCCAGGTCTACAGTTCCTTAGAAAACTGTAAACTTATAAGTCAATACAAAAAAGGATACGAGTATTTATGCATATTATAAAATTTGACGAAAGGTGAGAACTTATTCTCCGTTTATACGTTTTCTAAATAAGTACTTTATACGTTTTCTAAATAAGTATTTATCATATCACTTTGTTTTACTCCTCAGAGATATCTAGCTAAATACAAGTTAATCAGTCAAGCTGACAAGTCGTGGCATGATCTTATTTAATAGAGAACCTAAGCCTTTATACAAAGGCATGGTTACTGCACCTCGTTAAATGTCTGTAACTACTCCTGTTTTCCAGCAAACAAACGTGTGGCACAAATTTAGTAATTTGTTCATAATTTTTTTTTCCTATTCTTTAAATAAAGAAAGAACATGTGAAGACATATCTAGTATAAGAACTAAAAAAACGGACAAGCGCGAGTCAGGCTCACCCACCGAGGGTTCCATACAAAAATTGGAGGTCTCGAGTTTTCCTGTAAATCAGGCTTAGCTTAGCCAGAGACCTTTTATCTGGTACCTCACTTCAACTAGGGAGTTTAATATCAAATTTTGCCTCCTTTGAACGTTTTTTTAGTACTTAACCACAAATGTATAGTTATCAAATTTTTTCCTGTAGATGCTAACTGTCTAATTTCATAATTTTAGGTCAACCGGAAATATCCTATTAATTTCGATTCCCTTTATAGTGTTTGGAATGCGCGTTTTTGCTATTTAAGGCTATAATTTTTTTTAATTTGATCACAAATGTATAATTTAAAAATTTTTCCTCCACTAGTACCACCTATAGATGCTAGTGGCCAAAATTCATAATTCTTCGTGAACCAGAAACACCTTATTAATTTTGGATCACTTTATAGTGTCATAATACGCGTTTTTTAAAAATATGTTTCTTATCAGCAAATCAACATAAATTTGGGTGTATGGTTTGAATTTTAACTCGATATCTTCAAGCGTTCTCGAGATAAACGATTAAAAATAGATTAACAGACTGACAGACAGACGAACAACAGAGTGACCTTATAAGGGTTCATTCTTTTTTTAAAAAGTACGGAACCTTAAAAAAATAAAAATACTTATAACGGTCTAAAAATCAGAAGTTACAAATACATATAAGTAAAATAAAAAAATAAATATTCAAAGATGGAACCTAAAGCTATCAAATTACAATCTTGTCATAAAACATTGTGGCTGATACGTTGATCCGCTAAATATGTGCGTCGATGACCGAAAATTATAATAATTTAATAAACCTTCTTAAATCACTTTGTCATCCAGCAATCGCACGATTAAATTACTCGTTAAGAAGAATCATTCAAGCCCCAATTCGATGGCATATTCATAGAAATCATTAAATTATAGATATCATTTTAAACTTAAATAAGCTCAAGTAGCTTATTTTTATAATGTTCTACATGAAAAAAAACAGTAATAACAGTTATAATGTTTCCATTACACTGAAACTGAATGCCATGGAAATTATATAGCATAACGAATGAAAAAAAAATAATCTAAGAAGGGGTCAAAATTTGGTATGGTTAAATCATAAAACCATCCGTGAGTTAACCTATTAAAAATATTTATAAGGTGAGCGTGTTTAAAACATGTCTTTTTTGAACAAAAGTTATAACAGATATTCATTTGAGAGCCCATTTATCTGATACGCTACACGATAAATTCAAAACTTATATTATTATTATTAAATAAAACTCGAATATTGCCAAAAGGGTACGCAGACTATTTAAAATACAAATGTTCACTTCACAAATTTAAAAGAAACCAACAACTTTAATATTCAATGAAAAACAAAACGGGCACGGACGACAAAAGTGTGTGGCGCATAACAACTCATAATAAAAAAAAACTTGTTATTATATTTATCGTTATGAAGTTTTATTTCAAGCTTAACATAGAAAAATATTTTAAGAAAACATTTAAAAATTGTAAATATATGAATGTAGTACTACTAAGTACTAGACTCGAACCTGCGTCAATTGCAAGCCGTCTTAACGCTTTCACCAATAAGCCATACGGTTTTATCAAGATTTCTAATCGTACAACATTCAAATTTTAATTATACAATTTCAAAAATAGTCTATCTATTTTTCACATAAGAATTTTATTAAATTCAGGTCCACAATATAATATCTTAAAATGAATAGTTGAAATATCACTTATATATTTCAACTATTAATTATTAAAAACTTTTTTCTTGTCGAATGAAACAGGACACCACGTTTAAAATATTTGGTTTAAATTTAAAGAAATAACACCGTGGATCAATGTAGTAAAAGACTAATGTGCTGAATCCTAGAAAATTATCAGATTTGCCGAATTGGCAATTGGCATTGATTTGACATAGAAACTTTTAGCTACTTCAAAGAAAAAAATACATACCAATACACATTGAAAATAAATCTTATTTTATTTGTATGGCTTATATCTCGAAAATGGTACGGACCATGCAATATATGGTAAAAAATAATTGGTAATGAACACCTCTATCGACTGTTTCAGTCTTTAACTATACTGAATATCAAAAAGTTTCAGTTTTCAGCCGAAAACCGAGACTTCGGTTGCGGCTGAAAACCTTGTTTCGGTCGGACACTATCAAACACTCATTCAAAAATAAAATGAAATGTGCTAGTTATAGATTCTGTACAGAATTTCAATATAAGTATGTTGAAATTCTAATTAACGATTGCCGAAACATTTATAATCTATAACTAGTAGTAGTAGTAGCGATCAATGACATTATTTTTATAAACTTTTTTTGCGATCGGTGTTTGTGTAGCAAAAAACATCAAAATTGTAAGCCAGTTTTATTATTAAAAACTTTAGGTGTGGACTTATTTCTTTGCTAGTAGTAAAAAATTAATATTGTTTAATAACCAATATTTTTGAAAGGAAATTAATTAAGAATACACCAAAACAAAATGTAAAATATTTTTTTTTTCTTAAAATATACTTTTGTAAACACTTAACCTTTAACCATGACTAGACTACTAGTATATTATGTAGTTAAGTATTTAATATAATATTGACCTTCTTAAAATAATTTCTTATTAAAGAGTAAACATAAGGAACTTGAAAGTTTAGCGTTTCGGAGAACTGCCATTTAAAGTTATTGTCTATATCCCTTTGGGTATATGTATTCTGTGGTCTATAGATAATATATTATGTTTATAGAATTCACGTCTTGTCAATAGTTCGATATAGAGTATCTGACGTTTTACTGTACTGATGTAGATTTTTTTATTTAACGTAGTTTACAGTTATAAATATTTGTTTAAAAATGCAACAGTTTTGTCCAAGTTTAATATCGTGTAAACCTTTATCGAATGAATTTAGCCATTTAAAGGAGGTTAAATTAACGACACCATCTGTAAGTAATAAAGTTCTTTATAAAACAATGTTTAAAAAAAATACGTAAACGAAAATAAAATAAACCTTGTTAAATTAAAATTATAATGTTTTTAGTTTTCTATCGGTCGTGGACTCAGTAATACATTACAAATTCCTTGCCTAACGATATCGAGATACCACTGTAAATTAATGAAAAAAGATGATTCTTGGACTATAGAAGATAACAGCTCATTTGGAATTCAGATTAACAACACAAGCGTAGGTAAAGGAAATGTTACTAGCATAAAGCACGGTGATACGATAACCTTAGACCCTGGCCGTGACTTTATGTATAGATTTTTATGTGAAGATGAAGGACCTACTCTTAGAAAACGTATTAAACTCGATGCAGATAAAACAATTTTAATCAATGAAGTAACAAGTCAATTAAAGGAACTCCAAGACGATGAATATAAGCACATAGATGAAAAGATTCATAATAACAAGAAATTAGAAAACACAAAGAAATTGTTAATAGAACAATTGAATCTTAACATGGTTAGAAAAATCAATATAATAAACAATAAATTAACAACCCAAGTTGAAAATTTAACAGGAGACAAAAGAGAAAAACAAAAACAACAAGTATTATTGGCAAAAGAAATTGAAAAACAGGTGACTATAACAAAGCAGGAAATTGCACAGAAAATTACAGCTCTAGAGGTATGTTTTAGCAGAGTTACAAGTTTTCTTTTGATTATTTTCATACGCATTAACAGTGCATGCTGGTATTTTTTTTAACCTTAATTATAAAGTTAAACTGTGAGATAATCATAAAACAGTAACTAAGTTGCATGAAATATTTTATTGCAGGATCAAATAAAATTCCACCATGAAATGGAGTCTGTACTTTTAGCTGAAAAAGAAACTTGTAAAAAGAAAATGGCCAAAGACAGGGAAAAGTTTATGTTGAATACAGGCATTACGTTTGATCAGAGTACAATAGATTCAATATACAAGAAAGCCAAAGAAATAGGTAAAAAAAATTTGAAAGAACAAATGGAGATGATGCAAAAATTAAAGAAAGTAACATTAGAGCTAAGATTAGAAAAAGATAAGGTACACAAATTACTATCGTTGTTTTTATATTCAATGTACTTAACCTAATTAGTTTCTTTTGTTTTAGCATTACACATACTTATAGCATTTATTTGAGTTGACTATATCCTGCACATAGCAACATATTCAGAAAAGCTGGAAACTTAGTTAATACTAAGTAAGACACTGCGGTTGCCCACCAAATTATGGAACCATTGTCACATTTTCTCTCACATGCTTGTGCCTCTTTGCCTTGTCTATCCTCTCTTTTTTAATTAATTTCCTAGTTAAAGTAATGACAAGCAAAACTGTATAAAGGAACGCATAGAAGAATAGATGCTCTTAACACATACCATGCTGTTTTCAATTCCATTTTTTTAATGTTACATTTTGAGTGGTGCAAAATAGGACTGCACTTTATTTTACGACCCTATGCCAAATGCAGGGCAGGGTGGGATGCCAAACTAAAAAGTTTTAGTATAATAAAGACATTTTTTTATTACTTTCAGTAAGTTTTTAATTGAATTGACTGTCTATTTCTTTTCCTAGGAATTACAAGAATTAATAAACCAAAAGAAGGTCATAGAAAATGATTTGAATACAGAATTAATTCACACAAAGCAGGATATTAATGAACAAGTTGAAATAGCTGAGAAAAAGAAACGTGAAGTCCAAGTACAACTTAATGAACAAATAGAGGCAATGAAAAAATTAGAACAAAAAGACAAAACACTGATGGACCAATTGGTAAGTATTTGATAGTATTTTTAATGTTCCTACAAAAAAAAGCACTTCTCCCCATAAAATAACATGTGTCTTTCCATCTGTAATAGAGATGATATCAGTCAGCTATAGCTAGATTTGTCCTTGTATAAAGGTATACGGAGACCATCTGGACATTTTTAACTTAACTTAACTTCATGCTCTATCCCTAGCGGGTAGTCAGAGAGAACGGAGCGCCAAACGCTACAGTCTCTACATACCTCTTTCGCCACGTCCACTGTCATCAACCTCTTCATACATGCCCTCTGGGGGATCCTCATGCTTTTTACGTGACCTTCCTCCAGAATCTTTGATACCGTGTTTTCGAAGGTCAACCGAGGTCGGGAATTTTTAAAAGCATCAAATTGTGGGAAATTGTGTCAGACGAAATCCTAAATGGAAATGGAGTGTCCTAAACCTGGACACCTAGTCTTAAGTCACTCTATTTCCATTTAGACACTTCTGTTCCCCACTTTCCACCAAATTTTGTAGGCAATGCGTAAGTGCCGGAACACCGCGCTTTGCCTTGTTACCAGAGCGAGGAAATCAAAATATTAAATATTTCTTTCCCCCAAATGGCAATTGACCCAACAACCGAACGACTGTCAAGTTCAAAGACTCACACTTGTGCCCCTGTCATGACGGCCTCATATAATTTTTTATTATCATATTAAATTCTTTAGCTGTCACTGTTTTTATACAGAATGTAACTCGAATATAGGTAAGGGACCTCATTACCTATCCATTCCAACCTGATATTTGTTACAAAATTTTCGGTGGTTCAGCAGATTGTAAAGAATTGGTGATTTATATAGTTAAAAACTATCAGTTTATAAATCTTGGATATGAGATTTTTTTCCTAAACTCATTTTGAGTACTATTGTTATTTATGCAGAATAACCCCTAAACGTTTAGTAAGACCTTAGGTAAAGGACAACCTGTTAAAAAATGTACTTAAATCATGAAACATGAACAAAATTGTTATTAAAAGAATTGACTAACTTTATTCTGCCCACTTATTTTCAGAAAAGATACAAATAGATTAAAATAGATTTTTATTCAGAAATGTTTTTAAATTACCAAATTATACTGTATATGTACATTCAAATTTTAAATAAACTTCAATGATTATTTTGCAGAGACATGAGAAAGAAGAAATGAATAAAAAACTGATTGAATCACAAAATGATGCTGAGAAAGCTATTGCAGAGTTAAAGGTACAATTTAATTTGATACTGAATTTTTTTTTATTTTATATTAAGCTACTGTGCCTGTTGTGGCTCAGCGTTTAACTGTAAACATTGTTCAATGGGTTTAATCCATATTCGGGATAATGATTATATTTAAATATTTTTATATCCTCTTAACGTAATTTGTATAATGACAAACAAGAAATATATGCATTTAAAATTAATTAATTTTAGGCAAAGGTGGCAGCTGCAGAAGAGGAACTATCTGTATTAACAAATGAGAGAATACAAAAACAAGCAGAACAATCTACTAAAACAATATCCTCCTTACAAGATCAGTTGGCAAAAGTAAGTTATTATTATTGTCTAACTACCAAATCATATGTGATTTTTTTAGCTTAATCCTATGCCTATCCCGCAAAAAACAGGATAGACAGACAGACCTAGTGTTGAGGCACCCCGTTCCCCACGCACTGCTCAATTTTTGAGACATTACGTGTTGAGTGGGCTCAACTCAGCGTTTTGCCTTATTACTAAAGCTACAAAATGAATTTATTGAATTCACTTCATTTCCCCCAGTAATAATCCAACCCACAACCGTCGCTTTTACAATCAGAGGCTGTACTGCTGCGGATTAACGGCTCCATTAATATTAGACTTACACATGGCCTTCAATAAATACAAAAATTGCTTATGTATGTGTTAAGGGCCCCATACATGTCTAACATATCACAATTTAACTAATTAGAGGTCTCGACATTTTTTTACCAATCTGTCAAGGAAACCCCCACACGTACGAATAGATTAAGATACGCGTTACACTCAGTGTATATGAATAATGGCTCTAATTTAATTTTATGTCAGAATTTCTTTCGTAGACTATTCGTATCGTAAGTTGAATTTAAATGTCTCGACAATTCGGCGAAATGTGGGAAACGGAGTGTCCTACCAATAGGTTCCCTCTGCCTCCAGCGTTAGGCTGAAATTATAATAACAAGGAGTCCTCCATAATAATTTGTCATAGCCGTCAAAAGAATACCATGATTTTGACATCACCATCCTTGTCATAGTTGGCTACGCTTGTGGGACTCTCGTACCTAGTATGACGTCACACATTTTGCAGTTTTATAATTTACACCCAGAAATTATTAAATTAAAACAACAGTTTGCAAATTATTTTTATTCCTCTTAATTCCGTGTTTAAATATTTAGATATTGTTAGAAATCGGAAGCGGTTATAGTTTTTTAAAATACACGATAAATACACACATCGTCGTAATTGCAATAAGTGATATGTATCACACCCCTCCCTTCTTTTTGTAAAAAGTGACGTGATTTATAGACCCCTAATTTATTATTGATCTTTTGCTTCCTATTACTTATTACTACTATGGTATCATACTACAATGTTATTATTATTTTTACCGGTTTATGATCCGAATGTAGCTCATATCGATCATCACATCTAATAATGTACTTTAATTAAAAAAATATAAGCATAATTTCCATTGAGCGTGTTTTTTAGGTCGCCAGTGAACTCGAAAATATTAAGCGTGAAAAACGCATTCTCTTAGAAAATACCGCGTCAGCGTCTGTAGAGTGTTCAAAGCAATTAGGTGAAATCGGAGATTTAATGGAAAATGAACTACAATGTAGTATATGCGCTGAACTATTTATATATCCAACAACACTCAACTGTTCACACACATTTTGTGTGTACTGCATCACAATGTGGAAGAAAAAGAAGAAGGACTGCCCTGTTTGCCGGTAAGTCATTTATATTTTTGTTTTAGCTTTATATTATATCCTGCATGTAGCAGAGTAGGTCGAGGGAACCTAGATCTAACACTAACACTTCAATCCTCCAAGTAGAAAATAAACTCAAAACCGCCGCGTTAACAATCAGATGTTGTGCTTCTGCGCCTCAACGACCTCAACACATGTATTAACATAATATATCTATATGATTTCATATTTCAGAACGCCAATAACATCGGAATGCAGGACCTTGGCGCTTGATTCGTTTATTGAGAAAATGGTTGACAAGTTGTCATCAGAAATGAAGCAAAAGCGACAAGAAACGCTCAAAGCTCGAATTGGTAAATAAACTATACTATATATTGTAATGTTGAAAATTAGAAACTACATTGTAGATATCTTACAAAGATCATAGCTTATAAATCTATCTCCTCATTTTTGTTAAAAAAACCGTCTTGTTGAATATTTTAAAATTTTCTTCTTGTAAAATTATTTGAAAATAATAGGTATATTGATGGAAAATCTAATGGGCCACCAATGAGTCAAAATTTAACTATAACAGTTACTGTATATAATGCGCATACACGTGCAAATAAAAATAGTTTTTGTTTCATCAAAATGGGTTACTATTACTAAAATTATAATGTTGTAAAATCTCGCCGCTTTTTAAATTTTAAGTTTCTCGCGCCCTCCGGCGTGACGTCACGCGACATCTCGTATATGTCCGACTACTAGAGATGCGGAGAGAGGCGGACATTATGCTTATTATTTTTAACATTTTAAGTATTATTCCACACTTAGGAAAGACAAATACTTATTAAGAAAACGTATAAAAATTTTGAAATCTTAAAAAATGTTAAATATATAAAAAATAGTATTCTCTCTTGCCTAACGACAGTTCTATGTATTTTTGAATAGCGGAAATTTCTATAAATCTCGTTACAGAGATGCTAACAATATAAATAAATAAATTGTAACAAGGGTATAAGAATTTTGACGTAGCTCGATAGAATGTACGGCTTAGTTGGTCAGAGCTCTTGGATGGTCACCAAAGAGGCGCTGGTTAAAATCCCGCTACGTTCCAATTTATATACGTTTTCTTAATAAATATTATTCTTATTAAATTAACAATTTGATGAGAAAGGTTTTGAAAGGACAGTCGCATAGCCTACAAAAAGTAGTTATTTTTTATTGTTACGTGATACTTATCTGAGAACGTTGATTTTGTAGCCGATGAAATACGAGGAAACAAAACCGCCTAAATAAACGTCTAACAGCTTCACGCTGTACTTTTTTAATGTTTAACAAGCCGGCCAGGGCTACATTTTCATTCCATAATAAATGTATTATTATGAACCAGCAAGAAACAGTTACGGTGGCAAAATATAGTTTTTTAAGCTTCACGCTGTATTCTGCATTTAGCAGAGTAGGCAAACGGGAGCCTAGTGTTTAGGCACTCCGCTCCCCACTTTCCTGCGAATTCTGGAGGAATTACGTATTGAGTGAATAAATGAAAATATTTAATTTATTTATTGTCGGTTACCGTCACACGCTTGTGCTCCTGCGCCACAAATATTTCTTAACAATTATTTATTTACTATAAAAAACATTTGGATGTAAAGCGAAACCGTAAGCATCTAATGACAATATAAAGCATGACGTCGCTCGTCTAGTCATACAGAAAAAAATGATTCTTTTTTTCTCGAGTTATCTATTTTTTATATATGCTGATAACGAAAAACGTACATCATGCAACGTGCTCATTATGCATCAGTGCATGTTAGGACGTCTTGATGACTTTTCTTTTCTTTTCTTTTTGAATTTCCAATACAATATCATATATCTGTCTGTAAAAAATATTTAAAATTGATATATTCTATTTATGCGAAATGAACAAAGAAATGATCGCAATATAATGATTTGGAATTATTATTTACGTATTAAGTGTTCAAGGCAGCTTCGTAATATGAATTTATACTATTTATTTTTGCAGTCAGTTAGAAATATATGACATTATGCAACATTAAAATAAATTGACGAAATATTACTGTACATCCATAAGTGTAAATAATAAAAAATTAAGAATTTACACTTTACGATATGTATAAAATAGTTTATTTTATATTTTTAAGCAGGTGACCTATAAGCATTATATTATATATTCTATATAACCTTATAATATAGCGCCAATGTGTAATATCACATATGATTTAAAGGTTTATGAAGCTGTGTTGTTCACAGAGATTGAGTCCAATGCAGTATTACAAGAAAATACGAGAACAAGACGGTATGCTTTCATTGTAAACTGATTTATCTGCTTGTTTGCTAAAGTTTTTATTTTTCTTTATTTTTTTATGTTTATGCATATAAAATTATCGTTATACTTTTATAATTATATATTTTATACATTTTGTAATACTCACAATAGATGTTATTACATTTGTATATTTTTTGTTATAGAAGAAACGAATCCGAAGAAGAAGACAGTGAATTCGAAAGCTTCGAGGAAGAGGAGGAGTAAGTAAAACCAAGTCATACTTAAAAATCTCAACAGTTCAGTCTTCAAGTCATTATAATAATAAAAATATAATTGAATTTATCAATTTTAACCGTTAGATAATTTACCACAGGTTCACTAATGTTAACTGACTGTCTCAGATCTGATAAGAACCGTGAAAAAGACTCAGCAGGATTGTTCAAAAACTAATTTATATATTTTCTATTGGGACCTGGTTACAAGTGGTCACTTATTAAAGTATTGTCAACATGAACTTTTTCGGAGCGGGATATTTGATGGGATATTTAGATTTTCTTAACATTATAATTTTTTTTTGCCTTTAAAGAGTTATTTGTTATACGGACCCCCCTTCCTATGCCCATGGATATGGCTCCTTAGGAATTTAACATTCAAAAAGCGTAGGTTTATAAATGGTTTTTTTTAGGGACGACGAGATTGACTACACCAGATACTTATACTCCAACTACGATGAATACAATCCCTACGACTTTTCCGATTCCGATAGTGGATCTGACTAGTGAAGTAAGCTATTTATATATTTAAATCTAGTACACGTTATCATAATACTTAATAAATAATTATTTTGCCGTGTGATCCCGGCCTAGAATAGGATCATCCTGGTACTGGTGGTGTCGTAAGAGGCGACTAAAGTACGTGTGATAGAGTCACGTCGCCAGCAATGGCAACACGCATGGGCAGACTCGGCCGGATCATTACTACCCCCGGCATTTAAAACCGGCGTGAAGTAGTGGCTTCATGCCACTGCGTTTCGCATCAGGTAATGCCGGGCTCTGGCGCCCAACCCACCTTACAGGCCGGCAACGCACCTGTAGCTCCTCTGGGGCTGCACGGGGCCGTAGGCGGCGGAAATCACTTACCATCAGGTGATCCGCACGCTCGTTTGCCGTGTCTTTTCCATAAAAAAAAATACTTGCACGCATACATACATGGTACAAACACTTCCCATTTTCTCAACGCCGTACGATGTCATCGATGTCGATGTTACCAGAACCAGGAGATTAAAAATAAATAAATTTAATTTCAACAAGTGAGTATCGAACCCACAAACATCACATGAACAATGCTATATACAAATGTAGGTACTAGTCAAAATATTTTGATGATACGTTATTTGACCGCAGGGAACACCACAACCGAGTTGGGCTTTTGAAGCTCCTGCTGCCTCTAGGAGCAGTACGCGTGTGGCCCGGAGAACCCCTGCTCAAACGTCTAGTCGGGCACCATATTAATAAAATGTTTACCTGTCAACTTATAATAATAATGTGGATGCCTATCAAAGCAACCTCACAAAGACGCTCATTTCATTTTAAATATTTGTAACTTTAGACGTGAATATAAATTAGAAATATCTTTATTATTATTATTATTAGTACCTTTGTGTTTAGTACCTTACCAAATTATTACCTATATACGTTTTGTTTTATCTAGTAGTGCTAGTGTTAAAACAGTATCCTAGTGGTAGTATCCTAGTGTTAAAACACTCTCCATTTTCTCCACTTCCGGGGACTCAACGCCGTGCTTGGCCTCGATACTAAAGCGAAGAAATGGAAACATAAATGTAAATAAATATTTCATCTCTTCGAGTGGTGATCAAACCCACAACCTGTCGATTTTACAGTCACTGCTTTGCTTTTAGTCACACTGCGTCACGACTGGACAAATATAAATAAGATATTATAATCGTATACTTTATGTTAGCATAGTCAGAAGTTTATAGTGACTGAGGCTACCTACCCCTTTAAATAAATGTATGTAATATAAAAACAGGGTTTTCATATTCAATATGGCTGGAAGGAGAATATTTTATAAAAGGATATTATTTCATTTATATATTTTTTGTAAGTGTGCGACATTGGAAAATTTGTGACTAATGAGTCTTCGTTATGTTAAAGTTAACGTTATAGTTAAGTTAAACTTAATATTTTCATTGTATTTGATTGCCATTCATCTGATCTGTATTAAACATTGTGTTACGTAGTTGATTAAAGCATTAATAAAGCATATTCATATCGTACAAGTTGATTGAATAAATGAATATATATAAAAAGGCGAGTGACTTAAATCTTATCCAATTTTTATCATCACATACCTACTCTAAATATATATATTTTTTTTTGTGTTGAGAAAGTGTACGACTGAATTGTCACCTTCTCGTTAAATAAACATATATTGGGGAAATTGGAATGTTATGTAATTGTATTCATAATTATAAATAAAATCTAGTGAAGGCATATACATAATATGTATGTATACATATATTAAACTTAGACCGAAACCGTTTAACAAAAAAAAAACAATTATAGCGGAGGGACACAGTGTAAGTGTAACATCGACTGGTTGTGGGTTCGATCTCCACTCGAAATTATATATTTATTTACATTTATATTTTCATTTCTTTGCTCTGGTGTCTAGGCGTCGAGTTCCGCCACTCAAAACCTGTCTTAACAATAGGATCCCTGTGCCTAACCTGTTGTGTGCGGGATCCAGCGAAAAGCTGATTTAATTTGATTGCTGTAAAATATCCACAATAATGATAGTATTATAGTTTATACGAACTCGCTTATAAGGCATTTTAACAATAAAAATAAGAATATTATTACTAAATTCATGGTCTTTTGTGTTATAGTATGCATTCTGAGCACTATCTGATAACAACGATATCACGACAAAATAAACACAACAACTTAGAACAACATTTTAATACACATAAATATGAATTTTCAATAAGTTAAAATGACTAATGAATACTTTCATAGTCCTCGCACAACTATTATTTTTAATCAAAGAGAAAATGAGAAATATCAAAGTTGTATGTATACATATAATAAAGAAAAATACAGTGAATTAAATATTAGTAATTAAAAAAAATAACAATACATTCAGAGACAACAGCCCGTTCACAGCAAACAATAATTTGGTACAAAATATTCTTTAAATATATTAAGATGATAAAATATTTGATAATTTAAAATATATTAAGATTATTGAAAATTTAAATACCACCAAAAAGTGTAATATTCTTTTAGTGCTGCCTATTATCAATTGAATTATCATAATTTTGGTAAACATTATGTCATTATCAATTTTTTAGTATGAATTAATTAAAAAAATATGTAAATAACAGCAAAAGTACACAAATATTTTATTTAATCAAGAATAACTGTCAAAAGAGTTTACTGTCACATTTAAATTGTAATATAAATAAATAAATGCATTCTAACAATTTCAAAGACTTAAATTATATAAAGAATTGAAATATAATTTTGAAGTGAAAGACAGAATAAGAGAAAATCTTATAAATCACAGATGTTATTCTATAAAAATAATTGCCATAAAGAGTTCAAGTGTAGTTAATATCACGTTGATCGCAAGTTTTCATTGCATTCGTTTTTCAATTGAATTCAAAAAATGATTTTTAAACAAATCTTCTAATAAATAAATATATTTTATAGCATACAGTTGTTATAATAATTAAACTATCATGTAATCATACCATGGACACATGTACCAGATTACATTGAAACATTCTATTCTGTTATCACTAAACACACATCTTGCCCTGATAGATCTAAGTTTTAATTTGTATATGCTTATCGTTAATTTCCTACATCGTACTATGTTAATGTGTACTTTAATTCAAAAAAATATCCCCAGTAAGCTATTTGCATGATAATAAAAACATTTCTGTAACTTTTATAGTTTAATATAATATGGAAGAATGCTAATATAATATGGATAAATATGCCATTTCATTTTTGAATACTGTGTAAGCCAAATATATAATAAAACAAATATATAATTTTATTTATTGAATATAAGAATAATAAGAATTTCAAATCTTGAAACTTATCTTAAGCTCCAAATATTTAAAAGGCTGGTACTTTCAACAGTAATTTGTAATGTTATATTAATATATTACTTTGGATTGTTCTCTGGTATAATACCATATTAGATTAATGCTATATTTGGTAAAGAAAACAGTCCAATATTTCAATAATATTAATTATAAAATGGATTTTGGATAAGAAGTACACTCATTAATCAAAATGATATATATATACACATCATATTAAATAATCTGTAGTACATAATTCCAAATATAGAAAATATATAATTTTGAACATTCATTTAAAACACAAATGACATGACAAATTATTGTCTATGATTAAAATTAATTTAATTTGAATCAGAATTATGCGAGATATAATATTAAGTAATAATATTATAATGTTATGTAATAATATTAAAATCTAATGTATAATTATTATAAATACACCTAAAACTGTATAATAAAAGGAAATTATCAATATCAAATTTGTGTCTACTGCATACTGCTTAGTAGCAAGCAACATAAAGTTTATATTTATACTTTATAATATATTCACTTTAGCTAGCTAAATTTTAACTATTAATTAATCATTTTTCTTGTCTGCTGTTTCATCACCTTCAGTGAGGGCAAGATTGCCATTTCCTGATTGCTTTTGCTGCTGCTCCATTTCACCAGAGAAACCAAATTCATTGACTCTCTTATGATCAACTTTGTACATCCAACGTTGATACAAAAATATGAAGAAGACAATATCTGTAACAAAATAAATTTATTTAAAATTATGTCCAATAAAACGAAATTATTTTAAAATGAGTTCAAAAGCCCATGTTAGTGTAGCGGGACAATGTCTGACTATGAATGCAAATTTTGTGGATTACCAAATAGGGATATTTGGAAAAGTGTTCATTGTTCCTTCTCTATTAAGAAAAAGGACAGTAGCGCCGTCCATCACTAAATACACGATTTCAGAAATTGGGCGGAGGATAGAAAATGTGGTATATTATTAGGTAGGGCAAATAGCAAGATGGTAGGCAGAGGGGCCTACCCCTATTGCTATTTGCGCAAAAAAGCTAGAAAGTGCCAAAAAATATTTAAGAACGAAAATATTATAAAACTATAAGTTACTTACCATCTCTAAAGCATCCAAGACGATACATTGTTGGCATTTTTATAACAAATGCAAAGATGTCATCAATAAATGTATTTAAAAATTTGTATGTCATCATACGCCATGGTAAGTGGGCGACTGATTTCAATTTATAGTTTATAAATAATTGAGGTGTCATCATAATAAAGCCAAATGTCAGAAGATAACCATACATCATGTTTAAAATAAACGAGTACCATCCTTTATGTTCTTGATAAAGTAGAGAATAAACTCCATATCCTAACAGCAGGGGGAAACAAGCCCAACTAAGGTACTGGAATGCTAAAGTATCATATTCTTTGGTACTTGATTTCACATAAGAACCTTTGTCACTGAAAGTTAATTTAGGCAGCCCAAATATTCTCTCCTCTCTATTCAATTTAACATCCATTACTTTGTTGATTTTCCAAATTTCAATCAATAAACCAATGAAACATGAAATTCTGACCATAACATTAGTTTCATTGTCCAACACATAAAGAAGTACTACAGTTGACTGAAATACGTTAAAGAAGACCGATCTAACAGATAGACCTTCAAGTGATTGTCGATTGTTCCAAAATTGAATATCATTCTTGAAAGCTAAGAGTTCAAATATTGAATGAAGGATTGACACTGATATTGTCAATGCTAATAAGTAAGGTGATGTATCTAAAAGTAACTCTTTAATTGTATCTTGATCTTCATCTTGTTCTTCTGCACCTAAAGCAGAAAACATGCTCAACTTATCACGCATGGCTTGTGTAGTGTAAAGTTGCCATTTAAAAAGACTTAAAGGTTGAAATGTGAGCTGCAATTGTAGGACTGTCAATGTGTTGTTAAGTGGCATATAATCTCTCATCATATTCCAATAGTCATTGAGAAATACTGCCGGCTTGTATTGTTTGCCATCAGGCAAGAAATATATAAACTCATCTAATGGTGGTGGTACACTGCCTTGCATCCAATTTGTTTGATCGGTAACTAAATTAATTGTTAAATTGGGATGCCAATGGGAAACTATTTCTTCTTTTAGGGTTTCTGCTTTCATAATTTCTTCTTCTGATTTTTCTGTTTCTCCAGTTAATAAGTTATGTGTTTTTAGATATTTCAACTTTTTATATTTATTTACCATTTTTCTACCATATGTTATGTAAGATCCAGCATAATTACTTTTGTCTTTAGAATCCAGAGATTTTCCCGATGGTACAATATATACATGGAGATAAATAGATCCATTATTTTTAAGACTCTCTGAAGGAACAAAACTTGTGGTGAATGTGAATGTCCCATCACCTGCTGGTCCAGCATTCCAGTCCCCATATACCAGGCCAGGTAATTTCCAAATAAGCTCACCTTCTTCAAGGTTATGAAACTCTTTCTCTGATAAATATGCATACATGTCTAATACTGTTCCATTGGCAAACATGTTCATTGCAGGAGAGCGGGTAACTCCAGTTGGACTGCTTACATCAGTTTTAGGTGCTGAGGGTTGACGAAACATTGAAGTAATAAAATACACAACTAAAGCTCTAATAATTAAAGATTTCGTTATTGCGAAAAAAGATTCCATTTTAGTGGGTTGCATCTGACGACGTTGCTCGTCTATCTGGGCATTAATCTGAAAATAATCAAAATCTTTATGACCTAATTCATTTCTTGGTATCGTCAAATGTAACATAAAAAGTCAAATAAAAGTGAGAAGGCCAAATATTTGTAATTTTACCATATTTTACTACACCACCATCTTATATTAATATAAAATGAAAATGCTACAAAAAACATATTTTTTACTTACATCGACACTATCATTTACGTTTGACTGAACTTCTTGAGGGTTATTACTGGGAACTAGCTTATCTGCAGAATCATTTGATGAGGTTTCTTCATTAGCATTATCCATTTTGTTGTATTAGATAAATATTATGTTATAAGTCGAAGAAAAATTACGAATTCCTTTCATTGATTTTGCTGCAATGTGATATAGATTTTCAGCGATATCATGGATGTTAAATGCACAGAACACATATACCCAAAGGGTGGTTAAATGTCAATTTGATGTGCTAGCAGCATTAAAAATTGTATATAAATTTAATATTGTAAGTGAAATATAACAGTATACGGTAAAATGGGGTGGATAAAAACAATTTTAGGCATACATATATTTTAACATTGCTCTCGACTTTAAATATAAAAAAAGGACATATTTTAAAGCATAACTTAATACTAGCTTTATATTTGCCCTAATAAGTATTTTTTACTAATTATATATTATATTATTAATAAAAAATGCTTCTAATGCATTAAAAATACAGATAATTTTTATTGAAACAATAAGTGTGTTCTATAAATACGTTATCTCATATAACTAAACTGAATAACTAATTTAAAAAATGTTAGGGCTACTAATGTTTCGATAGCATTAATAAGAACATAGGCATCGTCTCTTGTAAACATATTAGTATGTAAAGTAAAATTAAATTCCTATTTAATTTATGATAAATTATAATAAGAATTGAGGCCGGTCGTGGCGCAGAGGCACAAAGTGTGACTGTAAAATCAACTGGTTGTGGAGTTTGATCCCCGTTCGAGGAAGTGAAATATTTATTTACATTTATATTTTCATTTCTTCGCTCTGGTATCGAGGCAAAGCGCGGGGCCGAGTTTCGCCACTCAGCATGCAATGCCCCCAGAATTGGACGGAAAGTGGGGAACGGAGTGTCTTAACATTAGGTTCCCTCTGCCTACCCTGCTGTGTGCGGGATACAGCTTGAAGCTGATATAATAAGAATTGTTAAATCACAGTCATTATAATTATTAGTTTTTCTAGTCGCCTCAATTGCTTCGATTATGACTCCGGCGGCGGGGCCCACACTTCACCTGTTTGAACTATATGATATTAATAAAAAAAATGTGTTTGTTTTAATAAGTGTTTGCAATTAAGCAAGTGAGTTCTCGTAGTTTTTTTTGATCGTAACATGATGTAACATAAAAACACAACATAAAATATTTTCTTTCGTTACTACTACTACATTCTAGTAGTTCCTGAGATAAGCACATATAATATTAGTATACTTAAATATAGATATCTTTTGCTCATCTTGATCAGCTTTGTATTATAGCAGTATAGTAGGTATTGTGTGTGGTATGTTAGAAATTGTTTACCTGTAGATAATTATAAAGTCAAGTTTGCATATTTATATAAACTGCAGAACCAATTAAAGTATGTTAATGCGTTGGCGTTCCCATAGCTACGTGACGTGTATGCCACTTTTAAACATAACAGTGTAAGTATTGTCAAATGCATGGTATGGGTGGCGAAGCGGACGTAACTCGCGCTCGGTGCAAAATACCTATTCAGCGCCCCCCAGACGAACTTCATAGAATTGTATATTATAAAATATACTCCCAATTTAATATATTTAAATAGTTTTGCAGACCTTTTGGCGCCCCCTTGTGTGTAGCGCCTGGGGCATGAAAAATATTTAATTAATAGCATTCTCACTTGCCAACTGAAGTCTTATAATAATGGGTCGGAATCCGGAGTCTTAACGCTAGGTTCCCTCTGCCTACCCGGTTATGAACGGGATAGAGCGAGAACCTAAAAGAAATTAAGAGAGGTTTCTTTTTCGTTTATACTAATATAATAAAACGGAAAAGTTTGTCTGTTTGTTAATAATAATGAAAGCAATCAAATTGCTTTAAGCACATACGTGCGATCTTGAGTTGAATAGTCTGGACAGACAGGCACAGTAAGTATATACATATGTAGATTACAGACAGACGAACAACGAAGCATAAAAGCACAACGGACGTTTTTTACCTTATGAGGTACAAAACCTTCAAAATTGAAGCTATCTTTCAGTAAGTGGCGTAGCTAGGGTATTTGCTGAATGGTGCAGATTAGGACTTGATGCCCTTTAAAATGGTCAAAATAATTACAGATTTCAAAATGCAGTAGAGTATATATATAATGTTTTATTGGTTCAAAACTATAATAACTGTATATAAGATATAACATTAGATTTTAGTAAAAATTATTGAAAATTTTAAAAACGGACCATACGCGCTTTTTCACTAGCAAATCACATTTTCAACATCAATAGTACCTATCGACTAGTTCATGTTCGATTGATATGACAGTGAGATTGTAATTTTCATTCTCTCATTTTTCTTGTACAAAAAATTGAAGAATTGATTGAAGACTGACGCCCGGTGCGACTGCACCGCTCGCACCCCCCCAGCTACGCTACTGCTTTCGGTTAAACATTCGTAACGTGTAACAAAACAAGAAAACATAAAAAATTAACTTTTAAAACATTTATTGTACAATTGACCAATTTAATTTATATAAATGTAATTTAAATAAAAAAGAAACACTTGGCAGCAAATAATAACTTTAAAGGGTCCCCAACAATATTTGGAAATAATATTTTCACTTTTTTCATATTGTAGTATATTGTTGTTGTGTTGTATAATAAATTGTTAAAGTTAAAGTAATAATTATTATGAATAGTATATATTTTTTATTTGATTTTTTTTAGGGTTCCTTATATCAAAACAAAAAATGGAGCCCTTATAGGGTGATTTTGTTGTCCGTCCGACAAATCATCTTTTTTCAGCTGATGATTTATATCAAATATTCAAGTCTACAGTCCATTGGAATATCAAAAAATTAAGCTTCTAAGTCAACGCAATCAGTAATGATGACCATTTATGCGTCATTTTTTCTGCATTTAGTATGAAGTACCTAGTTCAACAGTACAAATACTCTCCGCGTAACTACATAGGTAAATGAAATTTGGCACAATGTGAGAATTTTACATTACAAATAAAGCAAAAAAAAACAAAAGTAAAATATTTTTAGGTATTTCATAGATAAATATCATTAGAAACTTTTTTTTTTCATTTGAAATTCAAATGCAAGTGAGTGCATACCTACCTACAATCCTGAGATTGATACGGAGCCCTCGGTAGGCGGTACAACTCGCGGTTCGGTTATTCACATTTTTATATTCGATTATTTACATTTTTATAACTAGTTGCAAATTTTCCAAAGCCGTTATTTTCATATCTTTTAAAGTTAAGTTGAAGCTGCTTCGTTCCTCAACAGTTTTGTATTTTTTCTCAGTATTCCTCATCAGTTTATATTTTGTATAGGGAAAGTCTCCATATTGACCAACTTTTCCTTATGTTTTAATATTTCGTATAGATTAGATTAGCCTGCTAAAATTTATAATTTTATTTTAATATAGAAGTAATATAGAGGCCAGTCGTGGCGCAGCGGCACATCCCCATCCGAAAAGCAGAAATATTTTCTTAAATTTTTATTTCCGCTCTGGTGTCGAGGTAAAAGCACGGTTGAGTTCTGCCACTTAACACGCAATGCTTCCAGAATTCGGCGGAAAGTGGGGAACGGAGTGTCTTACACTAGGTTCCCTCTGCCTACGATGTTGTGTGCGGGATACAACGTGAAACTGTATTAATAATATATCTAGCAAAATATAAACTAAATAATATTTCATATGCACACGTTTTAGGTATTCTATAAATAGCCGAGGTATTGTATAAATTACCGAACTATACAGATTGCCGGTAACGTATATTTTAAATCTGAAATGGTTTCGAAACAAGGTTAAACCAAACAAATAAGGGCAAGAACAGAAGATTGCAATTTAAAGCTTATAAATAAAGTATAAACGGTTTTATATAATTATCTGTTTATTTCAAACACAAATTGAAAGATTCGACAGTAAATCGGACCCAAAACGCATTTGGTAACCGTAAATGTTCGATTCCCAAATCATTATAAAGTTAGTGTTGACAACATTAAACAAAACATAAAAAAAATCGTTACTAACAGCAATTCACTTTATAAAGTTTTTTTCCAGAATCTACTCATAATACTCAGATTCCATAGCGCACATGTCGCACATCCGACACTGGATCCATCACAGAGATTTCATTACCTAAAAAATCCAAAGTAACATTGAACAGAAACAGTTATTTCTGGAATTATCCTCTAGCAATGTAGATTGTTGCATGATTTTTCCCCTATTAATTAAAAAAAAAGGCCATACACTACTTCTCATGCTTGTAGGATATACCTTTTCGCAGGTTCCTTGTGTAACCTTGCCACTACCATACATCATCTTCCATTGTCTCAGGCGATCCTTTGTACAAACTGACATAGCAAGGTATTATTACGACAAGCACAAGTTTATTATTTGCCTCAATGATAACAGTCCACCAAAACAGGACTCTATTGTACTGTTATAAATTGTAAATGCAATTAGTGACCTGCTTAAATGAATTTCATAAATACTGCTTCTAACATAATAATCATCAAATGAAATTATATAGAGTTAAATCAAATAAGCACACCTAAACTCAAACTTTGTTTGATTATAAATAAACAAAATATATATGTATATATTTTGATAAATCGCTAAGTGAGAAGAATGTCTACCCTTATATTATTAATTCTTTATTTCGTGTTAAGTGAACTGTTACCACTTTAACTTCCATACTAAAACTAAAATTAATCTTGCATCTCCTCCGGTAGTTCGTGAGGATTTATAATGCCCGGTACGGACAGTTGAACCCTTCGTTTCTCTTCTTGCGCTTGACGCAACGCAAATAGTCGCTCTTCTAAATACAAGTCACTGTCGTCCTCCCCTGTGTATTCCTGTGAATAAAATGAAAGATACTTAAAAAAATTAGAAAATAATTAAATAAAATTAAATTGGCTGTATCTCATATGCAGCATGCAGCAGACTAGACAGAAAGAGCGTTGAACGTTTCCCACTCACGGCTAAATTGCCGAAACGCTACATGTTGTTCTTTAGAACAAACTAATGAAAATAATCCATACACCTAAGTGGGAATTGAAGCCAAAACCGTCTCATTTACAGTCACGACACTGCACTGTTATGCCAAAATGCCAATTTAGTGAGATTGATCGTATGTGAGATAAATCCGATTTTTGTTATTATGTACTTGGACATTTTTCTTAGGTTTTTACAGGAGAAAATACAAATCATTTTTCGAAATTGTAATAATCTAATAATATATTTATTTACTCATAATTTTTTTTAAAACATTTGTTGCTTTTCCTGAGAATTTGCTTAATTGGTTGTTACCAGGTCGTCACTCTAAGCCCACTATTACAGTATTTTTTAAATATTAAGCTTATAATTGACATTAAGCTTATATAAGACAAATTACAAATAATTTAACTTACTCTTATTTGCACTAGGAAATCTCTGAGATGATCTTTGAAAGCTGGTATATCTTGGTCCAAATTAAACAGCCCTTGAACAGTTATTTTTACTTGATTGTCTGTCAAATGTGGAAATGCCGTTTTGAGTAGATTAGCCACATATTCCTGTAAAAATCACAAAATAAAATTATTATATTAAATTGTAGGATAATATGAAATATTGTAAATACTCTAACTTTCCAGTCAAATTTAAGACATCGCATATAGAGTGGCAGAACTCAATTTTATCCTAATCCTAACCGATTTATTTTGCGCAATAATGGCCTACCAAAAGCCAATCTTTCTAATTTTGTAAATGTATTAGTTTGTGAGGATGGATGTTTTTTCTTCAAAAAGTACTGAACATATTGAAATGAACTTTTACTATAGTATAGCTTATACATCAGAATAATACATGGGTTTCAATTTATGTTAACGGTTTCATATATTTTAGCAATAAAATAATACTTAAATAGCTTTAAGTGGACAGAGCTGTGTCTGGTTGCTAGTATTATGAAAAAAACGAATTCTTACCTGTATATACATCACATTATCGGAATTGCGCCCAAGTGGTACAGACACTCTTCCAGTTTCCACCAAAGAAAATATGTATGCAAGAATAGTTGCATGCATGGTAAGGCCGGCACCGTGTGACGTATCTGTTACCACACTGAATACATGCTCCAGAATATCACATAGATATGTTTGGTAGAAACTTTGTGCTGCCTGAGGGTGTTGTTCAACATTTTGTAATAATCTGTACAAAATCTGAAGGCCCGTGTCAGCTACGTTTCTCATTGTATGCTTAAAAGCCCATATTATTGAGTCCAACACCAGTTTGAACTGTGCCGGAGGTATGCTGAGGAATGCTTTGAAACAGTGTGTATTCACTGCTTGTAATAATAAGAAGAATTCAGTCCTGTGTTCAGGGTATTCTTCAAAATCTTTGTTAATCATGTCTAAAGTACATTCGAAAACTGCATCAAAAATTTTTGGTACCTCTGATGTTATATGGCTTCCTAACTTATAAACAATGGCTGCCATACATGATAACACTTCGGGTTCTCTTGCATCCGGTACTGCTGTTCTTTGGTAGTCCAGGAGAACAGCATCTAATAAAGGCGGGATAAAGTTCTCCAACACCATACTATTGTCTGTCGATCGTGACACCCAAGTTGCTATTAATTTTAAGGTTTCTTTTTTTATTATTCTCATATTCTTTATTAAAGGTTGTTTTGTTACCACGACACCATTTAAAGAGATTGCTTGACTTATATTTTCCGACATTACTTTATAAACATTCAACATATCCAAGTAAATTCTTCCTAACTGAACTACATATGGATGACCTAATGCTCTACAGGCTCGTCCATTAGTTTTAAGTATACTAACAAGTTGTTTTACAGCTTCAGGATCTTTAAGAATGTCAACATTGTGAGAGGCTTGAGAAATGATGTCATCCCACACCTGATTTGGAAGTAGCATATACTTTTCAATTAATTGTTCCTGTGCAACTTGATCAACTTGTGCACTGATCATGTAACCCACTGCTTCATAAAATGTATGAACTTGTAATGTCTGCAAATCACAAATAATAGAGCTGATGGTACTAAGAATTTCTTCAATAAATGGGCAGGCTTCACCCACTTGTGTGGTAACGAAATGACGACGACACTTTAAGGCTATTTTAATAAATGTATCACATGCCATGTCCTGGACACCATCGTGTGTTTCGTGCATGAATTCAAACAGTTTATTTACAACAGTTTTCAAGAATTTCCAATGAGCTCTAAGAAATCGTGGATACTGCCCAACTACATACATTATATTACTAGCTATTATAGCTTTGTTATCCTTTCCTTTCTTTTGCTCACACAATCCTAACAACTCCTTTATAACAATTACTAAAAATCGTTTCTCATCTTCTTCCATCATAGCTCCTGATATAGATCCAATTGCCCAGCAAAGAGTGTTTAGATTTTTCCATGACCATTCAGTGCCATTCACTTGATTTTGTAACTTTTCTGTCATTATTCGTTCTGTATCTTGATAATCCAAGTGCGTCAAGTAAACTAATGTCTCTCGCATATTCTTATATAAGTTAATGGAATCTGTATCTTTCATGAATTCTCTCACAACTTCACCATTTTCGTTTTCGACTACTAATACCTCTTCTGGTTTAGCCATTCGAGATATCATTATATATCGGACTCCACTTAGAACATCGGCATACAGCGCTTTACGGCCTACACTTTTCCCCATGCTATACAAACCAGCTGAATGTGCACATGGTGCAGTCTTGTACAAATCAGCAGTCAGAGCATTCCAAAACTCTAAGCAAATTTTAAAAATTTCAACCTCCTCTACCTCAGATATTAAAACAAGGTAACGAAGTGCATTCATCAATGTATTAGTGAGACCTCTTCTCTCAATTAGCTGCCCATGTTCTTTTAAGTAAGTACACAGAAACAAGGCCAGGTTTTGAATAAAAACTTGCTCTTGGTCCCTCCCTGCTGAGTAAGCTTCTCGAATGTTTGTTGTTAGAGGCAGCATTACTTCCAGTTGTTCCATTGTTTGTACAAGAAGTGCAACAAACTGTTCCTCGTAATTGCTCACTGTCACACCAGCAATTTCAGTCAAACAACTTAAGGTCACATTACGAAACATTGGAACATTTAAAAATTTAAATATTAGTGTACTTATCAATTTCATTTCAAATATATAACCCAATGGAATCCAATTTAAGAATCTTAATAATGTATGAAGAGTTGCATCAACTAAAGGAGCATTTTGAGAATTTTCAAGAACAAATTGACACAAAGTATAAATTTGGCTGAATTCAGAACACATAGTGTCCTTTAGATGCTTAGCTTTTGTTTGTGTTAGTTGCCCTGTGCTAAAGACAAATACTTCTTCACTGAGGAGTTTTAGGATAACCATGTTGTTTTGACATAGACTTTCATTAGTCTTAGATGCTCCAACAATATCACTTATAAAAGTTTCCCAATTGTGAGGCCATTCTCTTTTCAGCACTTGAATTAATATCATATTTAATTTTTTTAAATATACTTTATTGCCATCCATTGTGACAGGGTCTGATGAATTTTTTATAATAAGACCAACAATATACTTTTTTATACCTTCACATTGGTTTCTAGGTAATACTTTCCATCTCGTTTGTATGACTTGCTCTAATATTTGTAAGGCATAGTATTTTGTTTCTTGGTTTTGAGAGTACTCTAAAATTGTATCAACTCTTGTCCATGCATCAGGGTGTTCCTTTAGGGCTGTTAATATATCTTGTGCAACTCTCTGTTGATCGCCAACAGTAGAATACAAGCATCCAACAATGTTATCAAGAAGGTTTATATCAAGTTTTTGGTTAAAATCTAAAAGTTTGGAAGCTTGCTGCTCTAATGTTGCCATTCTGATAGTGATGAAAACTTCACTGTAACTTATTCCCCTTAATTAAAACCAAATAAATTGTGACTTATTATTAATCATTCCTCATCACACGCCACTCTGCAACAAAAAGTGTATAATTAATCAGATATATGGTCTAACCTCTTATGAAGAAGTAAGTATACAAGAAGATATTATAACATGAAATTACTTATTTTGCATAACAAAAACAATATATTATAGAAATAGGTAACGTTTAAAGAAGGGATCCTCGTGTTTAGGATGAAGATATATAGATTGCACACACCCGTAAGATTAACAATGACATTTTCTCTTATACGTTCTCCTTAATTTACTTACGAAAGAGTATAAAATAACATATTTTTTTATTACTTACCCGGGAATATCAACTGCGGCGCAATCAGTTAAATGCACTTCCATACACACTAGCCCGTTGTTTTCGTCGTTTTCGTGATGCTTGAAAAAGCTAGTGTACATGTCGTTATGTCTATGCTTCGTAACTAGAAGCTAGTAGAAACCACAGACTATAAAACAGAAAAACAAAATAAGTATGGTGGTTTATATGTTTAATATGTTGCTTTAGCTTGTCTTTTTATGGATATGATATTCTAAATATATATAAATTAAACATAAATTTTTAAACATCCAAGTGAGAAGTAAAAGTTATAAATATTGTACAGTTCGCGAAGCTTAGACTACACACAATATTATTATCAATACAATTTTGTTAATAATATTAATATATGGCCCCGCACACTACACAGTATTATTGATAATATTTCGTAGTAAAATCTGACGTATTTGCTTAGTAGGTAAATTTGTATGCGTACGTGTTAAATCAAAAATAGCTAGAATGAAATACGCTGTTTCTTTAGTTATTGCATTTAGCTTACTTACAAAAAAGACAATAATAAAAAAATCAAAGACTAGATGAAAAAAAACTGAGTTTCAATATTATTAATGAACTACAACCCGCCCAAGCCGAGCCGCAAAAAAGTTCCGCCCAAGCCGAGCCAAGCAATACTTGAGGTGCTAAAGAGGCTTGTTTAATGAACTTTCGGCTTTCATCCCGACTTTAAATATAAAATAATCTATATTAAAGAAATAGTGATTCAGGGTCGAAGATACCCTATTCCTTATTAGTCAGACGATTAGAAATGGAAGGCTACATCCTATCTCGCTTCTGTACAATCTGCGTACACACTACATATCCAAGATCCCAAACACCGCTGTCTTTCCGTCCAGCGGCGTTTCCGTTAACAAAGCTAATCAACTTAAAATCTCCATGGACTGAATAAGTAACTGGCTAATGAAATTACCTATAGAGGTCAACCCCGACAAAAGTAATTGTGTCTACTTTGGCGTTCGCAGAACAGACGACATGTCGCATGTCCGTCTTTGGGTAAAATATCCCGGAGGCCAAGTAGGCCAAACACCTAGGAGTCATTTAGACAGTAAACTCTCATTCGTAGACCACATCAACTGTTTGCCGCAAATTTGTCTTATGCTGCCTGCACAAGCCTCTCTCAAAAACAAGGTCCGCCTCTATTGAAACGTGCATCAGACCCATTTTCTCCTACGCCAGTGTTGTGTGCGCACAGACTGGCCTCAGGAAGCTCACGTCGCCACCGGTGCACCGTGACCTGCATTATAACGATATCCATAGAGATATCAAAATAGCCCCAATAAAAATCACTGTATCGGTAGGGCTTTTGGTGCCCTTTTTTTATAAGCGAGCTCCTTTTGCGCCGAGTCGCATAATTAATCCCTGGATCTCCAGAGACCCTGAGTTTTATTAACAAATGACGATAACCCTACCACTTCCTAAATATGTAGGTAAGGCCACACACGCTACAGACACCGTCCCCATCAGTGGAGACGAGGTCCCACTTTTTCTGTGGCCGAATCGCGCCTCGGCGCAAGAGGATCCCGCTAATAAAATTCCAAACGGGCATCAAACGCTCTACCCAGTATGATTAGCTCGGACCGGACGAAGCAGGATCCACTACAAACAGTGTACGGGAGTCGTGGTCCGAGTCTCACAGGAGACGCCCTGCGACATTATGTTCTCATTGTTGGTACTTACGATGAAGCTCGAGATGAAAGCTCGGTTATGATATAGAGGTTAGTAGGGCCAACAGCATACTGCTTAATTGAAAAAAAAAGTATTACTTAATATTGCTTCTACATTTACCATACAGTAAGAATATATTTCCGATATGTCATACACAATACATCGATATCTCGATATTATCGAAGTCAAAAAATATCGATGTTTTACAGCTAAGCATCGCTGTTTATTCACTACTTATAATATCAATTAGCCCTAATCTAGATGATAATCTATATTAACTTTGACTGGTCCATTGACGTTTGACAATGACAAATGACAATTGGCAAACACTAAACAATATTACTGTATACTATAAGCAATTTTTTAAAAAAACAATAGAAATAAGATTAATATATAAGATATGGATAAAGAATTGTATTGCTAATAAATACTTTTGCATCTATAAATACTATTTATATATCTCCCACAGGACTCGTAATATTTTATTTATTGTCATAATGAATAGAAAAAGAAATGTGAACTACACAAAGCCGGAAGATCCACATTTTTTAAAGGTTCTTAAAAAAGAAGCGGGTTACGATAACGTAAATCATAAATTTGATAAACTCGAAAATTCTGAAGAAGATTTTGTGGAAGACGATAGTAGTGAGTTACCTCAAGTAGTAGTTCTGAAAAAAGGTGACCTTACATCAGAAGAGGCTGAAGCAGAAAAACAGAAAATGAGAAAAGAAGAATCTGAATCAAAAGCTGATCGAAACGAAAGAGTGATTTTTAAAGTAAAGAAAAAGGAAAGTGGTGATGAAAAAAAATATATAACATCAAGTAAAAGATCCTACCACAAACAAAAAGAAACTAAAAAACAACTTTTATCATTTGCAGATGATAATTCAGATAATGAAACTGAATGATGTGTTATTGTTCAATAATTACCAAGAAAAATTGCTGAGTACAGAAGATACTTATTGTGTAAAATATTTTTTTATAAAGTTTCAATGTAAAAAATAAATACATTTTTTTTTAATTTTTATTTATTTCTTCTAAATATTTTTTTAATTTATCTTGTTCACAAACTGTAAAAGAGATATGTTAGTGCACAGTGCTATGGACATTGGATGATCATCTAATGAAAGCAGAGAAAATATTGTTTTATAAATAACTTTGCATAACCTACAAGATTACTCCCATGTTAATTCCCACTTGAGGATATGAAATATTTATTTAAATTTATATTTTCATTTCTTTGCTCTGGTGTCAAGGTAAAGTGAAGCATTGAATTCTACCACTCAATGTCTCCAGATCTTGGCGGAACGTGGAGAATGGAGTGTCTTAACACTAGGTTCCCTCTGCCTATCCTGCTGTGTGTGATATACAGTGTAAAGCTAATTGATATTCTTTACTTACTAATTTATATTTCAAATAAAATAATACATCAAAGATTATAAAACCAAGTTGATAAAAATAAATACTTTTGTGCTAATTAATTATTCCATATTTATTACTTACTAGCAATTGTCTGCTTAAGCTTAGTTATATATTATAGCCAAAATTTACATTAATTATAGCCTATATGTTATTCTGATGTAAGCAATATTACTGTACACTTCAGTTCATCTAAATCAATTCAGTAGTTTTTGTGTGTAAAACAAACATCCATTATCATCACAAACTGTCACATTTATAATATTACTACAAGTAAGTGTAACATAGTAGATGTTATTGTTTGCCTTATTTATTAAATAAATAATTATGAAGATATTGTTAGCATCAGTGCAGGACCTTCTAAATGCATTATACATTATTTACAATAGACAGTACAAACTACCTTAAAAGTGACATCAATACCTAAAAAGGTACTTATTAAGATTGCACTGTTTGGTTGACCCAGCATGATTTAAAGGTAATTTATCATTGTACCATCACATAGTAGAGGGATACTTCAAGTGATGTTTAGGAAAAAAATATACATAAATTGCAGTTGCAAGATGCTGCTCTGACACTGATAATATACATATACATTATTGAACTATATAAAAACTTCATAATATTTTATTATTTATGACTAATACTAAGAAGTGTGCAAAAATACTAAACGTTTTTTGAACCTTCTTCAAAACTTCTTCTCTTCTTTGGCTTTGTTTTAGAGCCATTTGTTAAATTTAATTGTTCATGTGAATAAAATGAATGTCCTATATCACCATCATTTTCATAATCTAAAAGTTTACGAAGTAGAAATTTACGCTCTTCTTTTACAATTTGTATATTTTCTTGAATTTTGGCAACTTCATCACAAAGTGCAGCATTTTCCTAAAGAAAATATTAAATAATTATAATAACTTCAATCACATGAAACGTATTTCAAAAAAGAGAATCTTACAATTATTAAGCTTTTCACTTGCAATTTTATAAAGTGATATTTTTTGCGATAAATCTTGTTTTGTTTTTCATTATTAGTCATCTTTTCCAAATCAGATATAAGTATTTTTTAAATTTCAACAATACAGTGTTAATGGTGATAATATTTATTTTTTTTTTTTTTTTTTTAATTTAATGGCCTGATTTTGCGATGACAGACGCAAAATAATCTGCCAGTGTCACGTATAGTAGAAAAAACACGAAAAATATGAAGCAGTAAATTTTGAGAGATATTATGAACTGATATAGATATGGTAGTGGTTGTACTGGTTCAAACACTAAAACAAACAAACAAACGATATATTAGAAATGTACAAATGAAAATAAAAAACAGAAAATTACACACACATTGAGAACAACTATAACTTAATGTCATTATCTACAATAAACTTAACCAATATATTAATGAATGGACTAAAAACTAAAGCTAAAATACATTTTATATTAACAGGACGCTGTACATTAAGAGGAAGGATATCATAAAGAGAATAGTTAAGTTTTGGGCAATTAAATACAATGTGATCCGTAGAACCTTCCTCCAAACCACACTCACAAATAGAATTATCTTTAACTCTTAATTTAGCTAGATGTAAAGGCGTACACGCGTGGCCTAGGCGTAGTCTACAAATAGTAGATGTTACAGATCTATTGGCGCGCCTATATCGAGAGAACCACGGAAAGGTTGGAACTTCCGGTTGGATAGAAGCATAATATCTACCTTTTAATAATACAGATTTATTCCAAAAAAAATTCCAGGAAGTTTTTAAATCAGATTTTGACAAGGACAACAGGTCTTGGGAATAAATAAAATTATGAGTTACGGGTCCAGTGGACACTGCAGATTTGGCAAGAGAATCGACTAAGTCATTATCTGTAATACCAGAGTGGCTCGGGATCCATGCCAACGATAAGAGAACCCCTTGTTGGTGGCAACGATACAGAGCTTCCCTGATTTTGAACACAAGGTGAAAATTAGATTTGCTACGGAAAGGATTTTGTGACAAAGACTGTAAAGCACTTAAGCAATCTGTAAAAATAACAACTTTTTTAAGATTGTGCGACTCTGCAAACAATATGCCTTCAAGCAAAGCAATACATTCGCCAGAAAAAGAAGAGGTTTCAGGAGGACACTTAAAACTTAAAATAATTTTGTATTTCGGGATCCAACAGGCAGCCCCAACATTAGAATTATGTGATGACTTAGAAGCATCTGTAAAAATGCCTATATAGTCTGGCCAATTTTTAGCAAAATTAATTTGAAATTTAATATTAGCGCCCGGATCGTTCTTGACAATACCCAGGCTCGTGAGCACAGAAGGATTATATGTAAGCGCACTAAACGAAATAGAATATAACGAGCGAATAGGAGAAGTGAAAATACAAGATGAAAGGGAAGAAAATTTATGGAAACTTTTTAAAATGCAAGAAGAATGGCGTGGGGATTTAATGGCACGGGAGAGACGATGAAGACAGATAATCAAAGGATGAGATGAAGACTGCAGCACTTTAGACATAAAGCGATCGGAAAGATATTGACGACGAAGGTGGAGCGGAGGATCAACACATTCCACTTGCAACGCATTTGTAGGGGATGACTTCATAGCTCCCAAGATGATTCTTAAAGCCTTATAATGAATTTTATCTAATTTCATTAAAGCAGACCTGTAGCATGGGTCCAACAAAAAAATAGCGTAATCAAAATGGCTACGAATAATGGCGTTATATAGCAATTTTAACGTAAATTGATGGGAACCCCACCAAACCCCTGATACTGCACGTAAAATTTGGAGATTCTTTTCACACTTATTGACCACATATTCCATATGTGGAGAACCAGATAATTTAGAATCTAAAAGCACACCCAAGAACTTGACGCAATTTAGAACCGGAATACTTTGATTGCTATAGACAATATTAACAACAGGGATATGCCTTTTACGAGTAAAAACAACCACACTACTTTTAGGGACCGACAATGACAACCCATGCATGGATAGCCATTCACCTAAATAATATAAAGCAGAATTCAGTCTAGATACAATTTCGACGATGTTTTTTGAACTAAAATACAAAACAATATCATCTGCATATTGCAAAATATTGCAAAAACTATCAACGGATTTATCTAAATCATGAGTATAAAAGCTATATAAAAGAGGACTCAGCACAGAGCCCTGAGGAAGGCCATTCCAAAGAGATCTAGGAGGAAGAAGGTTGCCTTGATGCCTGATTCGAATGGATCTGTCGGTAAATAGATTAAAAATGAACTGAGATAATTTAGGAGGGAGACCAAGTCTAAGCATTTTAATTTTAAGATTAGAGAGAATGACGCTATCGTATGCGGAACTGATATCCAAAAAAACACCTACCAAATATTCGCCTTTAGCAAAGCTTAGGCGGATTTCTGAGGTGAGAACACTAAGGCTATCAATTGTGCCAAGACCTTTCCTAAATCCAAATTGGGACCTAGAAAGTAATACCCTACTTTCCAATATCCAGTCAAGTCTATTTTTTATTAAACGCTCCATGACTTTGCACACCGTGGAAGACAATGCAATGGGACGGTAGGAAGAAGACTCTTTGGGATCTTTCCCAGGTTTTAAGATTGGAATAATAATTTGAGTTTTCCAGGAAGAAGGAACATAACCGGATTCTAAAAAAGAATTAACAATGGAAAGATATATATTTTTTGCAGGAATACTTATATTTATAAGGAATGAATAAGGGATACCATCTACACCAGGGGAAGAGTCAGATAAGCCGTTCAAAGCACACTGAAGCTCATTAATAGAAAAGGGAGTATCTAAAACATTAACCTGCGATGGGAGGGGAGAGTTAAAGCAATCGAAGTTAGGTACAAAAGGAGGAGCAAGACTACACGTAAAATTTTTTAACCAAGAAGAATCATTGGACGATATGTTACATAGAAAATCATTAATGGAGAAACGAAAAAATTTGATATATTTCCAAACTAAAGAGGATGGTGTGCGAGGGTGCAAAGACTGACAAAAACGAAGCCAACCCTTTTTCTTTTTGGTTTTAAATAGTCTTTTAGTTTGGGCTGCTATTTTCTTGTAAACTATGAAATTTAAGGGGGTCATACGCTGGATATATTTCCGTTCAGCAGCTTTACGAGTTTTAATAGCAGCAGTGCATTCTTCGTCCCACCAAGGGGGGGATGATAATAACTTACGCCCATTCTGCTTACGAGGAATATGGGAATCAGCTGCAGAGCATAAAATATTAATGAAATGATCGTAGCAAGCTAAAGAATTGATTACATTAACAATGGGAAAACTATGGAGGTGGGAGTCAACAAATAAAGAAAACTCCAACCAATTAGCTCTATTTAACCTATAGGGCAACAGAGGGGTTGGAGCGGAAGGAGGGGATGATTTGGAAGGGCGTAAAGTAACAATAATGGGGAAATGATCACTACCAAACGATGAGGAAAGAACTTCCCAATTAAGGGAAGGAGCCAAACAAGGAGAACAAAGGGTCAAATCGACTGCACTCTTAGGATTTTGATGAGGGTAAACTCTGCGAGTTGGCGAACCGTCGTTAACAAAACAGACATTTGCATCATCAAAAATGTCCAATAACTGTAACGCAAAACTATCACAGTGATTGCAGCCCCACGCCGTGTGGTGGGAATTAAAGTCGCCCAGGACGATGAGTGGCCGGGGTAGACTTGATAAAATAGACTGTATATCTGCACCTAAAGAAGAATCAGGATGGGGAATATAAAATGAAACGAATGTTATATCAAAGGCTTTAACTGCAACAACATTAAAATTGGGGCTATGAGAAGGAAGAGATACGCGCGAAAAGGGAAACAAGCGATTAATTAAAAATGCAGTACCTGCGTACCCATCATTCCTGTCATCCCTCAAACAAGAGAAACCTGGCACACGAAATCGTACACCAGGCCTCAACCAGGTTTCAGAGATGGCAAGAATAACAGGACTATGATCTTGAATCAAGTGAATTACTTCAGGTTTCCTCTGAAAGAGACTTTTACAGTTCCACTGAATTATTTTCACTGGGTCCATGAGGAAGAGCAATGGAGGATGAAGGAGAGGAGATAGGAGCTGCGTTGTTCGGTTGATTATTATTACTATGAATGGAAGACAAATGATTAGTCAAAATGAGTAAAAGAGTATGCAAGAGTTGTTCAGTAGAAGGAGAATGAGATGAGGGAGTATTAATGGCACAACCATTACCAAGAGCAGATGAAACTAAAGAGATGATATTTTGATGAGCTACTTTGTCATAGCCAAGTGGACTTGGGGAATGAGGACGAGCAGATTTGATGACTGTTCTTTTATATGAGGAAGTGGTAAGAGTATGATTGTTGGAGGTAGATGAACTTTCAGCAGAGGATTGAGTAGGTGGAGAAGAGCTGTGAGAGGCTAGATGATTTACTACCTCAGCATAAGGCTTACGCGAACGAGGAAACTGAGCAGAGGCCTGGGAAAAAGAAATATTTTCTTGCGACATTGCACTTTTAATTAAACGCTGTCTTGAGTGTTCTGGACAGGATTGGTCAATTGCGGAATGGTTGCCAGAGCAATTAAGACAAGAAAAATTATGACCAGAGATTAAGCAAGATTCACCAGAGTGAGGTTGGGCACATTTAAAACATCTTGGCTTAGAACGGCAGATGTTTTTAGTGTGACCAAACCTACAACAGTTATGACACTGAATAGTTGGTAAATTATAAAGTTCAACATTCAGAGCATTATAAAACAAAAAAATTTTTTTAGGCAATACTTGACCTCTAAAAGTAAGGACTACAGATTGTGTAGGAACCCAACTAGTAGTACCATCAACAACCTGTTTGCGATTTAATCTTCTTGCTTTTAAAACAGGACCACACCCTGACGGAAGTTCCAAACTTTCAGTGAAAGCTTGCATAGACCATTCTATTGGCACGTCCCGCACCAAACCCATACGCGTAATACCAAAAGTAGGGATAAAAGCCTTATATTTGTGAGTGGTTAACAGAGGATTTAACATAAAATTATTGGCCGCATCAGCAGATATAAACTCAATGCTTATTTTATTGCGACCGATGCTTTTAACCCCTTCTTTATTTATACTTTCAATTTTATTTTTATACAGAAATTCACCAAATTTGAGAGACTTTATAGATAGTCCTGCTAATGGCTCTGTCTCAAGTCGAGAGACGTGAACAATATAAGGGCCAGAATCAGAGTCATGATAAAAATTTAGAAGATCATCGAAGGAAGGGTTGATATGGATAGTTTGTATAGAAGGGATCGCAGCAGAAGGATCAATAATAGTCATTTTTAGTGAACCTGTATTTTGGTTGATACTGTGGCGTTTTCTAGAACTAGAAATTGGAGATGGAATATCGCTATCGGCAGTGTAAAAAATATCACCCGGATCAGGCGGATCCGGTTCTGGCCTAACATCCATTCCTCCTGTCAAATATGACACATAAGGGAAAAAATATAATATAAGAATATAATTAACAACTTACCTCAACTATTATTTACAATACACTAAAAACTAATACTAATAATAATGAAACAAAAATTTACATGAAATACAATTGATAGCAATGGAAAAAAGAATTTAAACACAGAGCTTCCAAATCGTGTATTGACTACATCAAACGCGATCTGACAATGGATAATATTTATTATTTATGTATCAATTGCTATACCAGGCGCAGATGCAAAACAAGAACTAGCAATCTAGCATATAGAATAGAGTGGGGAGTACGGATTAAGGAAAGGCTGATATCGATTTTTGAATTGATATGTACAATACTAAATCGATTCAGTGAATCACCCTTAAATATCAACAATTGATTTTTCTACTTTGGAAAAAACTAGTATTTTTATAAAACATTTTTTAAAATGTTAATCGACACTTAAAAAAGAAAAATACTTATTTAGAGAACGTATAAAAATTTCAACGTATCGGGACTCAAACCCACGTCTCCTGGAAACCGACCAGATCCTTCAAATTTGTATGCGTTCTTTAAATAAGTAACTAGTAAATTATTTATAATTAGTTAACTCGCTCGCTAAGGAATGAATCCTGCCTATATACTGGGCGTTTGCGACTATGATTGGATATTTAGAATCAAGAAGAAAGCTGCGAGGGCAAGCTGACTGACTGGATAAATTGCGAAGCTGTTTTTTTTTATATTTACAAAATGGATTTTCTAGAAATCCATCCAAAAGTAATATTCCTTTACAGAGTGCAGGTGTATACAAACTAGACTGTGACTGTGGCTTATCATACATTGGTCAAACAAAGAGAACCATCGTTTTTAGGGTGAAGGAACACATCTCAGATATCAAGAATGGGCATGTATCGAAGTCAGCTGTGTGTGAGCATACTGCGGATAAACCCAGCCACTACATTTGGTTTGATAAATCTCAAATCCTCGCTAAGGAAAACAGATACATTCCTCGGATGATCCGTGAGGCTATTGAATTTCAATAGAGAGGATGGCTGGAAACTTTCCACACCTGAGACCCACGCATAAAATCATTGAAGTCTCAAACCCACCATACCAGAGGGCAAGATACTATCAGCTCATTCTGCAAGAATCCAGGGCAGTACGCGAGGCAATTAAGAAATCGCTGGCGGTAGTTTGATATGATAATTATGTCAACTGACACACGAAAGCCACCTCAGTCTACCCGTGACCACGGACTACTGCAAAGTGTTCGAAACGTCGGGTTTCCAAAATGTAAAAATCTTAAATATACGCGATTAATCCGGTTAAATTAGTTTCATTTAATATAGATTTCTATCTAATATAGATTCCATCATTTAGATTTTTTGTAAGTCGATTGTGAAGATCGTTCGATGTGGAGAGAAGTGATGTGGAATCGTTTTGAAAAACGATATTTTTCGGAAAAAATCGCAGTCCTTAGAATAAATTATAGAATAATAGAATAATGAATAAAGCCTCGGTGAGTAGCGGATAGCGACTGGCGGGCTGTAGAAGTCATCACAAATTAACTCGAATCAACATTATGCAACTTAACGGCCTTTTTTTGTTGCGTCCTTCCTTGAAGAAATTCCTTTAAACCTAATTTTGCATATTTTAATTTTATTTATTCCTTTAAACCTAATTTGAAAATAAGTGCTTCCCAAATTCAATTATGCGAACATTATAAATTTTAATTCGGTTTCAATTCGTGTTACGTGAATTCAACCCAGGTTAAACCAAATTATATTTTTTCGAGTTGACCCATGCAAGTGCAACTGTTTTTATTGAATAAATGTTATATATCAGGATCGAAAATATGATATATGAAACATTTTACAATAAGTTAAAAAAAATCTTAATGTTTATAATAATAATTAAAATTTATGAAAAATAGAAAGCGGCAACACAATTTAATAAAAATGTTAATTTTTATGATATAATTATTTATGATTTAGTAAATAACTTTCTTTATATTTCATGTATGGAAGGTATCATGATAAAATGCAACTCCGAAAAATATAGAAGTTAATCGTAAATATAATTAACAAATGAAAATAAAAAATTGCAGTGTAATTTAGTTATATAAAGTTTTCAATTGAAAGCAGAAACAATTTATGTAACCGATATGTAAAGCGTAGTAGTAGGATTATCTTTTGATATGGGGTAACATTATAATTTGCAAATGGCGAACCTATGTTTCATTCGGCGACGCAAACTGTTATTTAATATTGGAATTTCTATTGCATTTTATTATTTGTGAATATGAAATTGAATTGAAATGAATTTTATAGGTTCGCATTAGCGAACCTATAAAATTACCCAGGATTACCTGGCCCTACCAATCTACACCGGTAAGTAATCGTTAAATATAAATTTAAACTTAAAGCCTTATTTGTAAAGATTTGTGATAATAGTTTTATTTATTATTTGTAATTTTATTTTCAGATTCAACAGAAATGTTTGAAATGGCTTAAATATTGCAGCTACAATTTGTAATATGGGTGGTGTCAATATATATTACAATATTTGATTTACCTCTCTTACTGAAATGGTTCAGAAAATTGTTTTTAAAATATAATATAAAATGCAATACAAATATTACATCAAACAATATTGAAGGAAAAGGTAATATTTTGTCGTGTATTGTATAGTCCAGTTAAAAGTACTAGTTTCTATATAAAAAAAATTAAATTAATCAGCTTCACGCTGTATCCTGTACACAGCAGTGTAGGCAGAGGGAACTTAGTGTTAAGACACTCCATTCCCCACTTTCTACCGACATCTGGAGGCATTGTATCTTGAGTGGTGGAACTCAACACTGCCTTTTGCATCAACACCAGAGTGAAGAAATGGAAATATAAATTTATATAAATATTTCTTTTCCTCAAGTGGGGATCGAACCTACAACCCAGTAGATTTTACAGTCACACCCTGTGCTCATGCGAAATGGCTGGCCTCAAGTTTGGCTGGTTTCTACTTACTAATAATTAAATAAAACTTGTTAAAAAATATTATTTTAATTAACATATTATTTATTACATTATAGGTCGAGTCAAATGGAAACGTATAAAACATTTCTTCCAAAAAGACTGGTGATGGAAATTTTGTTTTTGCACCTAAATTAAAACAGGACCATACATGTCCATATGCCAAGCAGACAACGGGAGTGAAACTTGCTAAGTTCTAAGTCATGGTCAAGGTTTGTTTTAATTGCCTAACCTGGAAATATGTCTGTGGATTTTTATTAAAGAGCCTTGGCAATAAATGCAAACTTTGTCTTCAAGATCTTCAAAATATCAGAAATTATTAAAAAGGTTAATATAGGTATATTAAAAAATAGGTAATAGTATAATTATGTTAGATTTCATTTGACCAACACTATTAACTTCATGACACTGACTTCATAATTTTTATCATTATCTCTATTATATTTATCATTATTATCAAAAAATCAACAATTCAATTATATTTATTTAATTAAAATAGAATAGTAAACAGCAATGATTTTGTTCATTCTTTATTTGTAGTCTAGGTCAAATTTCAAGAATGTAACTGCCTACAATATTATAAATTCAAAAATATATAAATTATGATTTATATATTTTTTAACTTATAATATTGCAGGCAGTTATATTCTTGAATAGAGTACAATCTATTTAACTTATATAAATGTTAATTATTGTGTCTAATATAAAAGGGCAAGTTTGGCAATAATCACTATTTTATTTGATTTGCAAGAATATTGTTTGTATAGATATAATTATAACAAATGTTTATAAGCAATAAAAAAGTATAAAGTGTTTATTTGTTTTATTTCTGTATTTATCTTGTATTATTATTAAACTAGAAATGATTCACTCCTTCAAAATCATTTGGAAGTATTTTTGTTTAAATTAAATAATGATATTTCCAATTGATTTTGAAAGAGGGAATCATTCTGGTTTTGAATAAAAATAGATTTATTATCTAAATATTAGCCAAATTTTGAATTTCCCGCCCATATCTGAAGCGTCAAATTTTAAATATTGTTTTTGGTGGGCACACAATAGATGGCAGCAGTGTCGTTCAGTCCCCCATTTTTTTGTATGAAGTGAACATTTCTCCCTTCCCATTTCCCTTTGGGTATATGTGTTCTGTGCTTCAAACATATACCATGTGTTCTGTGTAAAAATGTCAACCTCGGAAGCGGCGTCTGCTGTTGTTTTTGTTTGCTTTAAACATATATAGTAAAATAGTAAATCATGTCTGGATTGCTGGAGTATAAACGTTTTTTTCCTATAGACAGTATTCAAAAAGTTTGTGACTTGTTCGAAGAACAATTACGAAGTAATAAAGAACCTGATTTGGCTTTTTTTTCCATTCTGATAGGAGCAGTCGAAAACAACTTGACGAATATAAAAAATAGTGATAAAGATGTTAATCTAGCTTCTAATAATTATATAAAAATGAAATTTCCATCTTTGGAATGGAGTGAAATAAAATCACTATATGAACGTTTTGTGACAATAATGCGTAGTGGCGTCGATTCGAAATTGCTGAGTGGTGAACTAGCGACCCGCGACTTGGTGAAAAGAGTTGCCGATGTTGTTTGGAATTCACTAACTCGTAGTTATTATAAAGATAGAGCACATTTGCAGTCCGTTTATAGCTTTTTGACTGGTAACAAATTAGATTGCTTTGGAGTGGCCTTTGCTGTTACAGCAGGTTGTCAAGTGTTGGGTAAAAGCGATGTACATCTTGCATTATCGGAAGATCACGCGTGGGTTGTTTTTGGAAAAGATGGAGTAAATACAGCTGAAGTAAGATAATATGATAATTGTAAATTATAAATTTATAATTTTTATGTATGAATTGATTTAGTATTTTATATTAGTAGTATATATATAAATTTTGTAGGAGTGGTTCCAGACTGTTGAGCATATTATATACACTGTTAATATAATTTTTATTTTTGTCTTGGCTCTGGGATTTTTTTAGCTCCATCCAATGCATGGTACACAAAGTGCAGACGATAATAAAGAAATAGAGTTTCTTATTACTAGATTACCTCTTGTTACCTTGCTACAGGCAAAAAAATTGAAGCACTTATATTGTTAAGTACTTTAAAAATTGTTGTTGACTAATTTTTGCTTTATATTTCTCTATGAATAGGTGACATGGCATGGCAAAGGCAATGAAGATAAGAGAGGGAGATCAGTGGGAGAAGGTGTACAGGCATGTTCATGGCTTTATGTAGCAGGTAAAGCAGTTGTATGTACAAGAATAATGGAACTAGCTGCTTTGGTGTCATCAATAAATCCTACTTTGACATCAACAATTGATGTGCATGAAGTAGCACAAATGCAACATGAACTTCTTTGGCTACTGTATGAAAAAGGTAATATTAATATATATACTAGAGATTCAACTGTGGCTTAGCTTGCATAAATTTATTTTTATATTATAGCCAAAAGAATATATATATATTTAATAAGACATATCTAATATAATACCTTTAAAAATATGTGTACAAGGTTACCAATATAAGGAAATGAAAACATTTTATTTATTCCCCTGAGTGGGAATGAAACTTGCAGTTGTCTAGTTTACGGTTAGGTGTCCTAGTGTGCCATAATGGCTGTAAATTTATATACATTAAGTATTATTGAATTAAAAATAAATATAAATCAATAAATCAGCTTCACACTGTATCCCGCATTCAGCAGGGTAGGCAGAGGGAACCTAGTGTTAGGACACTCTTTTCCCTACTTTCTGCCGAATTCTGGAGGCATTTCGTGTTCAGTGGCAGAACAACGCCACACTTAACCTCGACACCAGAGCAAAGAAATGGAAATATGGGGATTGAACCCACAACCAGTCAGTTTTACAGTCACTCTTTGTGCCACTGTGTCACTACTGGCCTCTATAATAAAAATAAATATAGTTAAAATTATAATGTATGGTATTTTAAATTATTATGTTTAATTTCAGGTCATTTGGAAGCATATCCTATGGCCTTAGGCAACCTTGGTGGCCTAGATGAATACATGAAAAATGATGACTGTACTGAGAATTCTGAAAATTCTTTAATAAAAGATAAAATAAAATCAAGTTCTTCTCCCCGACCAGACTGTGCTTCTTTATATGTTCAAGCAATTCGTTCTGCCAAAACTCATTATGAAGATCGTCATGTTTATCCATATACATTTCAAGGAGCCTATTATCACAGACAAAAAATGTACAAAGAAGCTTTTCATGCGTGGGCATGTGCTGGTGATGTGATTAGACAGTATGTTCTCAATATCTTATGTTTGCAATAGGTTTTTTATTATAAGGTTTATTACATTCTGTTTTAAAGGAATATTTAAATTGATGCTGTGCTGGCACAATGGTACAGCATCTGATTGTAACCGTGACAGTAGTGGGTTCTATTCCCATTTGGTAAATGTTTTCATTTCTTTACTCTGGTAACAAGACAAAGAGCAGCATTGAGCTCCAACACTTAACACGGCAATTACACAAAAATCGTAATATGTTATGGTAAATAGAGTATTTTAATGCTAATTTCCCCTGCTAAAAAATTATATTTTGATTTCTATTATAATGTTGATAATATTTATAAATTTTTTAGCTACAACTATTCAAGAGATGATGAGGAAATTTATAAAGAATTTTCTGAAATCGCTAATGAATTAATACCTCAATTGATGAAAGCTGAAAGTTCAGGCCATTCCGCAAGATCAATTTTAAAGGATCCAGAATGTTTTGCTTCTCTCTTAAGGTTAATCCTTTCAATTATTATAATTTTTTACTACTTGTAATAAGGTTATAAATGTATTTTGTGAAATATTTATTATAAGGTATTTATTATAAATGTTATTTTACTGTAAAAAAATCAAAACATGAATTTTTATATGGACAATATTAGATAATGGAGCTTCAACTTCATAGGTTTATGTAATTCAGTGTATGTAATTTCTACTACTTGGCCGTGTCGTCCCGGTCCAGAATAGGATCACCTTGGTACTGTTGGTGTCATAAGAGGTGACTAAAATCACAAACTAAAATGCCATCCACACCACCTGGTTATGTGGCACTCCAGTACTGTGCGATTTCGTAGAAACTTCCTTGCATGCGCCATGGAACTGTGGAGAGTTGCCATATCAATATATGGGTGGTTCAAATGGGTGATATGGGTGGCGTCTATCTACACCTTAAAGGCCGTCAACGCACCTGTGGCTTCTCTGGTGTTGCACGGTCGGTGCCGTGGTGAACGCTCGTTTGCCTTGTCTTTTCCATAAAAAAATATAATATAGTCTATTGGGTACTTGTATGAATTATTGACAATTACATAGTCTATATTTGTGTATAATAAGCATGGTGTTTAAACTTTTAAATATTTTCTTTTTTCATTTAGGTTCTATGACGGAATTTGCAAATGGGAAGAAGGCAGCCAAACACCTATACTTCATATAGGCTGGGCGAAACCTCTCGTGAGTACCATATCTAAATTTGACGCAGAAGTCAGGGCCCAAGTGAATATAATCTGTAGTCCTGACAATGGTGAACCAGCTGACAGCCCCCAATCTGATAATACAACTGACACCAAACAAGAAATTGATATATGGAATAATAATTCTGAAATCACTGCAATGTCAGTAAGAGACCAATTGACAGCAGCAGTGAACAGCAGACCGCAGGTTACTTTGTATAGTCACAAAATGGCGGCTTTGAAACCGTTACTGTTGGCTGAACGTTTGAATACTCATGCATTGCAATTGCAATTGACGGCACAAAGTCAGCTACAGAGACATCAGGCTCCTACTAAAAGACGAGATGATGAAGATCACACTCCCACAGCGCCTACTGCGAGAGCCAAGCGAGCTCGACGTGAACGATAAGTTGATATTTCAAGAAAAACTTTTTTTATTCATCTTCACATTGTTTCCTGCATAAAGCAGGGCTGGCATAGGGGACCTAGTGCTAGTGCACTCCCTTACCCACTTAATGTTTACCAGGAAACAGTGTGCAAAATGCCTGTCTGTCTATACCAATTTTACAGTAAAAGTTATTTTGAAAAATTGTTTGTTAAAGACAAATCATTAACTGAGTCCAATAGATGATAGGTATACTATCTATTTTATCTATTTTTATTATATTAAATAATAATTAATTTCTTTAATATTTTCAAAGTGTCATTCCACACTAAGAATAGAAAAATATTTTAGAAAGCGTTTAAAAATTTTAACGTATCGGGACTCGACTCCGCTAGGAGCGAGTATATGTTTTATATGTTTTATAAAATATTTTGATTAATTTTCACCTATTTAACTAAGTCCCTAGTATATACATGTACATAGTATTCGTTAGAATATAAGTAATTATGACTTCTCATCATAATATAAATAATTTTCGAATCTTTAATAGAAGCTTTAAATGAATAGGTGAACTTTATGTTTAACAAATTATATTTATTAGTATTAAATATGACATAAGAGTTATTGACTGTAATGACAATTAACAATATCATCGGCTTAGCTTGTCCTTCTTCTTCTTCTTCTTCCTGGCATTAATCTTGTGGATGTCTTAGGAGATTTATTATTTTGTATTAAATGTATTTTTTTAACTAAAAGGTGTATAAGTATAATGCAAGAACTTTAAATGTGTTTACTGATTTTATAAAAAAACCTAAAAAGATCTGTAATTAAACTAGGTATAAAGATGTTTTATCATTATAATATACTTATCACGTAAATTAGTAGAAGCCATATTTATAATTAAAACTTTGTGATTTATGCTTCTTTAATTAAGTAAATTTTTGTTTAACATTTCTATGACGTCAGAGCAAGTGTAGACTAACATAAAGAGTCAAGTAGCCTATTCTATTAAACATTTGAAAATTTTATATACTTTTGCTAACTGCATGGTTAATACATCAGTTAAAAAAATTACACAGTTGAGTGTTTTATACAATGATTTATTTAAATATGTGTACTATATTGAATGTAACATGATTGTTTCTTCCTTACTGCAATATTCACTTTTCTTGGTTGTAAGTTGTTATTTAATAAAGAATAAACAAGAGCTTAAAACTCTTGAATGATGGAAACTTTTGATAATAACAACATATCATAATGAATGTACCTATTTATAAACTAAGAGGTGTAATATTTTTAAAACGTTATTGTTATGTTTGGTTTAGTACTTTAAATATAATTATAACTCGATGCAAAGTACAAATTATTAAAATCCTAAAAAGATTTTAAATTGTTAGTAAGTATTTGTTATTACATTACGAGATCTAGTTATAAAAAGAGGCAACGTCCTTAATTATCTGTTATTTTATATAATATTTCTAGTATTACTTTTTATTTTTGTAAGTTTTAGCTTAGTAAATAATTTAGATTTCTTTTTCTTTATGGATTTGTTGTTATTTTTCTTACTCTTATACCCTATTAAGCGGGGTAGGCCAAAAACAACTAGCTTTTTAACGGTTTGGTGGTGGAACAGTGTAGCGCTGCGCTTTGGCCCTTTGGCTAAACAATACGACCAAGCAAAAATAATTAATAATAATAATCCCCAGCGCATAACACTGCGATCGTGATTTATAACTTAACTATTTCGACTTTCGAAGAGTTTTGTGTGTACTTATAAATAACAAATTCATAAAGAATATCATATAAGATTTTAAATTCAATACAGTTCCGGTGAAGCCGCAATTGTATTGCAATATAGTCTACATCTGTAGAAAACATTATATATAAACGAGTATTACTAACAGTTCTTTGTTTAAAAGTTCAATTAGAATACATTTTTTTTAACAGTTTTTGTTAATTTTAAGCTTATACTTATTACTGGGCTCACAGTTACAATTAAAGGTACTAAAATCGTTTAATATGGTTTCTTACAGTGGTTCCTTCAAATAAAAGTACCTATGGTTTCCTAAAATGGTTTATAATATATTGGTACCTAATGTGCTAAAAGACAAAGGTTCTGATTTTTGAACGAGATGAAGAAAGGACGGAATGCAAGATTCGTGTAAATGATAAGATATTAGAACAGGTGAATGAAGTGGTATATTTGGGAAGTATGTTCAGTAGAGATGGAAGATACGAGATGGATGTGGAAACGCGTATTGCTGCCGGTAACAAGGTTAACGGAGCCTTGGCTGCATTGATGAGACTGCGAAACGTCAGCACAGCTGCGCGTTTGGCCGTACACAATGCAGTTTTGGTACCGACCCTGTTATACGGCAGCGAAACGTGGGTATTACAGAAGAAGAATGAAAGAAAGATGAATGCTGTGGAGATGCGATCTCTTCGTAGGATATGCGGAGTCAGCCTAGCTGATCGAATCCGCAATGAAGAGGTACACAGAATGGCAGGTACCAGCGAGGATGTCACGGTGAGAATGAAGAAGAACGTGCTCAGCTGGTTTGGGCACGTCGAACGAATGAGCGAGGAAAGAATGGCAAAAAAGATTTATGATGGAAAAGTGAGTGGTAAGAGAGGTAGGGGGAGACCTCGGTTGACCTTCGAAAACACAGTATCAAAGATACTGGAGGAAGGTCACGTAAAAAGCATGAGGATCCCCCGGAGGGCATGTATGAAGAGGTTGATGACAGTGGACGAGGCGAAAGAGGTATGTAGAGACCGTAGCGTTTGGCGCTCCGTTCTCTCTGACTACCCCGCTAGGGATAAAGCGTGAAGTTAAGTTAAGTTTTTAAGTTAGTAATTAACGTGCAGCGTCAAAGTGCCAAATCAAAAGTATCATCAGAATAAAAATATAAAAACCATAAATAATTTAACAATATGGTAAAATGTCAAATTGCAAATATTTAAATAAATTGTTAATTGTTGCTGTGAGCACATACTTTGTATCTGTTTTATCACTGTGCCGCGGCACTTTTGTGTACCGCCAAATGTGCCGCAACAAAAAAAAAGATTGAGAATCACTGATCTAAGGTTTTGTTCAGAAAACGAAAAAAATCAATATAATATGCATTTGAATGAATCTTATAGGGAATCAAGTTCAAGAGTGCACACTGGTTTGAAACCACTTTAAAAAATAATAATAAATTGATTATTAATAATCTGGTATAATTAGGATATTTTTTTGAGTATAAAATTTAACTTGAAAATTAAGATATTAAATTGCGTAAAGGTGTTTAATTTTTCAATATAAATTATACTTTATATAAATATGCTAACTGTACTAACAATAATCACTCGGAATGAATTAAAAATAAATGTCATTCGAAAAGGGTAAATTTGGAAAATTTTGGAACTGTCATATATACCTATAAGATCTCTTTCTATACAAAAGCGTTATATAACGATTTTTAATGGATCTTTGATGTTAGAAGGACAAAAATTTTCAAATGATACCTAACTGGTATTATTTTACAAATACTTGATAAGTGTATAGTAGTATATTTCATTTTGCTAATATTCATATTCTACATATTTTCATTTACTGTATATTACATGATCCTTGTATCTCTGGTAAATGTTTCAACCGATATTCAATAATCATTTGGAATTTAAGACAATTATAATTATCAAGAACAAAATTAGAGAACTAGCCTTATTATCTTCTTATTGTGATAGTAACTGCATTTATAGATTAAAGGCATAGAAGTATCATTCTTTTTTCTTTCCTTTAAAAAAAATATATATTCAAAGATCTCTAATTAGTATGTAAGCAACAATAATTGTTATATATTTAAAGTTCGTATTAGAACCCTATATGTCCACACAATATACAGGTCACTTGAATTTTAAGGTAAAAAATTATATCAACTAGACGCAAAATTCGTATTAAATTTAAATTTGCAGAAAAATACTTTTAATAAAAAACGTTAATTGAGAGAAAATCTGACAAGCATATTTGTTTTTAAATATTAATTTTATTTGACAAAGTTCTTGTGAGGCCGTCGTGGCGTAGTGGCACAGCGTCACACTTTAAAAGTGATGGTTGTGGATTCAAAGCTCACTCTGAGAAATTGAAACGAACTTGCAATTTGCAATATAAAGTGTAATTTGGTATAAAAGATTATGGAAAAAATGAAGACGTCACTATTTACTTAAATTTATATTTCCATTTCTTCGCTCTGGTGTCGAGGCAAAGCGCGGCGTTGACTTCTGCCACTCAACACGCAATGCCTAAGCTGCTCTTACACTAAGGATTAACACATTATTTAAGGATTTTTTGTTTTGCTGTAGCCATATCAGCTTAATGGCAATGGTACTGTGAAAGCCGTAGCACAACGTGGCCATGATCTCCTAAAATTTTATCTATTTCATATATAGACTTAGGTTCGTTCTTTTTACGAAAGCTTGTAATTCAGGTTTTCGCAAAGGTTTTCAGATGGTGTATATTTTATAAGTCACAACTTTGCATGTAACTTTTGTTGCAGTTGTTGTTTAAAATTTTACTATAATGAAGTAAAATTGAGAATCAATTGGGGACTAATTTATAAATAAATTGGAAATATATAATGTTATAACAAAAACTTAAATAATAAACAGTCGTGGTGTGCACCTGGCACATGCGTGCGACTGCAAGCGTACAAACGCAATAGTTTGTGGGTTCGTTTCCCATACAAGGAGATGAAATATTTTATAATTTTTGTCCTTGATCTGGTAACTAGGCATAGCGCGGCGTTGAGTTCCGTCACTCAACACGCAGTGCTTTGAGAATGGCGGTAAGTGGGAAACGTGTCAAAATGGGAACGAACTACCTTGTGCGAGATACAGCGTGAGCCAAAATACAATTATAATTCATCAGGATAATAAAAACCAGTATAAATGTGATAATCTTTGATTTTCTCGACTATTAGACATTTTAAATGAAAGTATCTACATTGATTCCGTATATTAAAGAATAATCTACATTAAATTATAAAGAGCGTTTAGTACGAATATCTTGTTTTCGTACGGAAAAAGACAAGCTTATCAAGAGTTCGGGTCACCGGATGGTAAGTGATTACCGCCCATCATTACTCACGATACCGTGAAGCACCAGAGGAGATACAGTACTGGAGTGCCACGTATCTAAATGGTGTGGATACTTGAATTTGTGACATACTGTGCAGTTACAAAATTCAGCGGCAGGTAACAGGTCAAACGGTTCCCCAGAATTCTCCCCATTATAAATGAGGACACGACTCTACGGAAAACTAAAAAGTTAAGCCCTTAGATCATTGGATCCCCAACGATTCGAGCAGCTCTACGTTGTATGCGATCAAATGGATCAAGCTAATACTGAGGTGCATCAACCCAGAGATGATAACAGTACTTCATATAAGGTCGAACCTGCGCCCTATACAGGCCCAATTCGTGTTTTTGAAGTGCTGCTTCGCTCTGCTGATGACGCCCAGTTGTTTTGAGGCCAATTTGGCTTTGCTATAAGCAGTTCAGCGACAAATATCGTATCATTATTTTCTGCCGTGTGATCCCGGGCTAGAATAGAATCATCCTGGTATTGGTGGTGTCGTAAGAGGCGACTAAAGTACGTGTGGTAGAGTCACGTTGCCAGCAATGCCACTGCGTTTCGCATCAGGTGATGCCGGGCCCCGGTGCCCAACCCATCTCAAAGGCCGGCAACGCACCTGTAACTCCTCTGGGGTTGCACGGGGTCGTGGGTGGCGGTAATCACTTACCATCAGGTGACCCGCACGCTCCTTTGCTGTCTCTTTCCCATAAAAAAAAGAAGAAAAAAAAAATGTCCACCAAAGGAAAACTTTCAATACTCATTCATTTTATTTAAAGGTTAATAGAAAAAAAACTTCTAAAACGAATGGAAATAAAAACGCTCGTAAATGACGTAATAACTACTATAGTACACAACACTCATTTACCCAAATATATGGAACGTTTAATATTAAAGAAAATATGTGAAGAGAACAAAGAGACCACACACCAGTCGTGATGTAGTGACTCAGTGCAGACCGTGCATAAATGTGACAGGTTGTGGGTTCGATCCCCGCTCGAGGAAACAAAATATTTGATATTTTTAATTTTTTGCTCTGGTCACGAGGCACGCATTTTGTCTGTATGTCTTGATTTAATAATACCCAGTGTGGATTAGGACAGTAATAGTATAGTATACATTTATACAATAGTGACAGCTGTCACTATTGTATAAATGTATACTATACGGCACTATATGTCAGCAAGTAGTGCTGCCATTAAAAAAAAATGTTGCACATGTCAGCACGTCTTTCTTACCAAGCTATAACCATGCGCTAACTTGACATGTGTATGTATTGAAATGTAAAACATTATTAATCTATGCTTTTGAGTCAAAGAGTAAAGTAATTTAATAAACTGTTACACCGTCATGTCTTGTATCTTGATCTTGAGTTAAATGACATCAACACATAACAGTAAATTTATAACTGTTTCATTTACATTTTCGTTTTTAAGTTTTAATCTTCGATTATTGTAATAATTTCAAAATGGTCATGTTATTATGACTAATTTAAATATAGCAGCAGCAGTTGAATGTGTGAAAGTTATAGTAAACAATAATAAATGTGTAACTTGGTGAGACAAGATTATGCAAAACATAATTAAGTAATTAATAAAAATAGGTTTATTAATATATATTTTTTTGTTGTAGCGATCGTTTAAGCGCAATTTATTTAAGATATCCTTGTGGACACTTCAATTGCCAAAATTGTGTTACAACTGCTGAGGAATGTTTGTTGTGCCTAACACCACCATCTGTAATAATCAATTTAGTAGATAAGCCTTTGTCTCTGCGCACAGAGCATATTTCAAATTTACTTACTACGTTTCAAGATTTATTTAACTTAAATGGTATATTATTTTTATATGGAATAGATATTGTGTAAACATTGGATCTAGAACAATAATAATAATTATTATTATGTTATTCTAGTTTTTAGGCGACAAAGAATTTCAGATCAATTAAAAGCAGAAAAGCAAATTTTCCCAGAATGTATCCAGGCTCCATCAAAATATTCTAACAAAAGGAAAAGCACCCTTGATATTTTAGTAAAAGACAAAGAAAATATAATATCAATTTATCCAGGTGAAAATATTGCATCTTCCAAAGCTATAGAAATGGAAAATAAAAATGTCTATGTTAAAAAATGGCTGGATACAAGCTTGCCATCTCAAAACAAGCAACGTAGAGCTTTCACTGATTTAGGAGTCAACAGAAATTTAACTAAAAATATTGCACTAGGATCAGCTAAGCATAATATTAACAGCAGTTATAATTGTAAAAGAAAAATTAATAAAACTTTACACGATGGAAGTGAAAACATGAAAGATTTACCAATAAAAAAGAAGAGACTTAAAAAAAAAGTAAACCCTCAAAATAAGTTACAGGTAGTACCAAAAAACAATAAAATTGACAATGATGAAAGTGGAATTGTTATTGATGAAGAAATAATTGTAATAAATGAAAGTCAAAATGACTTTATTGATAAAGATATGCTTGCATGTCAAGCTGTAATAGAGGCTGAAAAAAATATACATATAACTAAAGATAAGGATATCAATATAATTAACAAAATAAAACCCCAAAGTATGCTACCTCTACACAAAGTGCCATTTTATAAAAGAAGCTTATTATATGAAACTTGTAGCTTATGTAAAGAAAATATTAACTATAAAAAACCATGTGATTTGAACCCTGTAACTATTGTCATAGATAGTAAAAACTTTGTTACTACTCTGAATATATCAGACTGTAAAGAAAATAATTATCAATATAAAAATAAGCAATCTGTTGCAATACAAACTGATGACCAAGATACAAATATACAAAATGTTTGTATCTTTCCAAGCTTAAAAAGTGATAATGAATTTCAAGATAATGAAGATAATATAAAGTACAAAGATAGTGTCTTAACTCCTGATTCTCAAAGAGTAAAAGGCATTATAGTGTCAGAGTCTGAAGCTGATAGTGAGACAGATGATGATATTGCAAATACACTTGAAACTACCGCAGATATTCACACCACACCTTTTCAGTAAGGATTATTCATATTTTACATTATTTACTAGAATTCTACTTGCAGCTTTGCCCATGAGATTTTAATGATTCGGGGCCATCCATAAGTTGTTCTGCAAATTTTATGTTTTTGAACTTGTTGATTAAATAATCTTTTTTTTTGGTTTGGCTTAATTTTAGTGATTTTGAGGTGTTGGCTCCTTTGGAACCTTTTCAACAAGAAGCGAGAAAGACAAGAAAAATAGCTCGTGGCCCTTCTCCTTTGAGCACTGATTCATCTGACAAAGAAAATTATGACCCAAACAGAGCAAAGAGGCAAAAATTCAATAAAAAATTTAAAAAATAAATATTTGTTATATTTATGAACTATTTGTTATTTAATTATGTGAAATAAATATATTTTGACTATGTTTTTTAACTTTTAATGCTATGTATAGTGATTTCCTGAAACAAGTTGAATTAGTTTTCTATCTTAATATTATTCTTTATAGCATATTGTTAATTAATTATAAAATACGGTTAAATAATTATAACATGTATAACCTCTTAAAGAAGTAAATGTACTTGTAATATATATATGTATTTTAATCGTCGCGAAAAGAATAATTGACGAGGGGCTCGGTACAGTACCAGTGAAAAAAAAAAGAAATATTAATAATATTGTGTATGGTGTACATAAAAGTTGCAATATTATTTTTCTATTTTAAAACTAGTGATGGATAAAGTAGTAAAAAGAAACAAAATGTAGGTTTGAGGTACGGTTGTATTGTCAAAGAATGCATATATCACGATCACCACCATCCGGAGGAGCCGCCGCTGGACCAGCCGCCGCCGCCGCCGCCGCCGCCAAGCTTCCAGCCACCGCTTCCGCCTCCGCTTGACCATCCGCCGCTACCACCACCGAGTTTCCATCCTCCACTACCACCGCCGAATCCGCCTCCATGGCCACCGCCGTAACCACCTCCTAAAAATAAATTCATTTTAGCTGTCAATGTCTGAAAATCAAGATGAAATTGGAGAACGGAGTGCCACGCTAGATTCTCTCTTCTCTCTACCCTCTTTTTAGGAATTAGGATCTCTGATCGAAATTCATATTTTACTTACCATTTGAAAATTTCGATCTATTTATGTAGCAAAATTTAAGATACGTATTAACAATGCCCGTGTAAATAAAATTAAAATATTGTAAAAAAATATTTTACAATTCAAAATCCAGTAGGTAAATAATAGAAACAATAGTTGCAAAATGATATTCAAAACATTAAGATGCACTTAATACAGACGTTATTTCGAAATCCATAATTCTGCTTTACTATGAAGTGAATGGATGACCCTCTTGTTCTGTCTTTTGACCTCTCTCTTAATGTGTTGATGCGGTGTGCGCAAATAATATCACTTTTTAAATCTTTGATGCATAATGTCGGCTGCGTTTATTGCAAATCCTTATTTTTAATTGATATTTTTGTATTCTAACGAGCGCAAATCCTTATTTTTAATTGATATTTTTTTATTTTACGCTGTATCAAGAAGAGCGAGAGGAAACATAGTGTTAAGACACTCCGTTGCCCACCTTCCGCCGATTTTTGATTTAGGTTTTTGCCTTGGTGCCAGAGTGAAGAAATTAACATATTAATAAATAATAATGCATTCCCCCGAGTGAGGATCGAATCCACAACCGTCGCGTTACAGCCACACCCTTATGCCCCTGCGTCACGACAGCCTGATTTAATTGTATACCTAAGTGTTTATAATAACTGCATAGTCAAAAAATTCCTTTAGTGATCCCGTAACAACATATATTTTATAATATATATATGCACCTATCATAAATTGAAAAATAAGGCCAGTACCAAATGTATATCTACTTTTAGTAGAAACAGATGTATATCGTGTTGTATAGTTGCTACAATGATTGTCTTATACGTAATAAGTTTGAGTATCCTTTCTAAAGATAGACCAAATATTAAAGCTTACCGTAACCGCCGCCGCCGCCGCCTCCAGAGGTGATGATTTTGATGATTTTGACTTCTACCAAATAAATAATACATTTTACTGAACAATAAGATACGTTTAACAATTTTAGCAGTTCAGGTTAACAAGTTACAAGGTGGGTAAGTGAAATGGTCTATTAATATGATATACTCCACGTGAATTACTAAAATTATAAATATGGAAATTTGTGAGGATGGATGGATGCAAAAACTATCGAACTGATTTAGATGAAACTTTAGAATAATACAACTTATACACAAGAATAGCATATAGGCTAGAATTAATGTAGGTAATGATTTTGTATAATTTGGCTATAATATAATAATAGGTTTAAATGGGCAAAGCTGTAGCTTGAGCTGGTGGTTGGTGGGTCGTTACTTCGTAATAACGTTAATTTAAAATATAAGCAATTTTTTGTGTTAACAATATTTAAATGTCACTGACGTCCACCACTTCCGCCTCCGTGGCCACCGCCGCCTCCGTAGCCGCCGCCGCCTCCGTATCCACCGCCACCGCTCGACCAGCCACTGCCTCCTCCACCACTCGACCAGCCACTGCCTCCGCCACTAGACCAGCCGCTGCCTCCACCGCCTCCGCGAGACCATCCGCCACCGCCGCCGCCTATGTAACCGGCATTTGCAGCCACTGCTAGGGCTAATAGACAAATGAAAACCTGGAACAAAACAAAAAATATATTTTCTTATTTTGCAGATTGAGCTTCTATTATATCCTTATTTTATAATTTAAATAATACAGACTAAATTTACTTTGAGTAAAAGTAGGAAATGATAAAGGTATATAAAAAAAGTTTAGCTATACGTATATGCTGATTAGGAATATAAATTGTATATTTTAGAAAGTTATTTTGTTCTTAGATGTTATCGTTCTTAGAACTTTATCAGTTTTTTTCCAATAAAATATATTCAAAAAAAATATATTTTTTAACTTACTATACAAATAGTAAGTGAAGAAAATATTTTGCCAGAATGGAACGGATAATATGAAAGAGCGAACTAGATGGTATTACCTTCATGTTGGTGGTATGCGATATGTTAGTCGAGGGGTCGGCGGTTAGTTATATATGCAGAACAGAATCCCCACTCGGGAGTGCGGAGACCGTGAGACGAGCTAGAGAACGGAAGCTGTTCCGCGGCCAGACGTGATGCAAGCCATTGTCCCTGCGGCTCGGGTGAACTCAGATTAGAACATCGCTGTAATTATGGAAATAGGATTGCTGATAACCTTACGCGAATATTCGTTTAAGTAAACGAATTAACAACCTACATAAATACTCTACCTCGTATGTAATTTTGAAGTGATTTTATTTTTTACTTTTACGATTTTTTTTATCATTTTTGTATCTAGGACAGCGGACAATATAATCACGTTTAATTGCTTGAATCTATTAAGTTTATAATAAAAATACGCTTGTGCGTATGTATATCCACATATGTATGTCGTGGCACAGGGGCACAAGCGTATGACTGTAAACGCGACAGGTTGTGAGTTCGATTTCCACTCGAGGAAATGATATATTTAATATTTTCATTTTCATGCCTCTACAATTAGGCGGAAGATAAGAAGAACGGAGTGTCTTAATATTAGGTTCTCTCTATCCTACTGTGTGCGGGATACAACGTGAAGCGATAATAAAAACTATCTTCATCCTCATCAATATGTGCATTGTCATCATCAGTAAGTACTTACGATACATCGCATTATTTGCAAGCTTCTATTAAAGCACATTTACGTAACGTTACATTATATTACGTAGCTGTTTGTTTGTCGTCTAAGAAAAAACATTACCATATGTATGTATACTTATTCTTATATATATATTTTATATATATTTAAGAAAATAAGAAATATATAAAATATTGACATATGACGCTGAAAGCCGTAAGTAGAATTGTATATAAGAGCGGCGATAGCTTCATGTAGGGCGAAAGTAAAGCCTTCATATGTCCTGGTACATACTACTATGATATATTTAGGATAGGATATGAGAGCGGTCTATACGATTAGTGGTGCATTTACGTTAGTGATAAAAGAGCAGTGGTCATCAAGGTAGTCGAGGGCAAGCTCATCTCATAATTCACATGCAAGTGTAGTGTTTATTGCAATGCATAGTTTCTACAGATTTAATTCAAGTTCATTATTTCCGTCGCACACTACACAAGCAAAATAATTATCTACTAAATAACCAAACTATTTCTACTTCTCGTTAAGGGCGGTAAACCGTAGAGGCGCAGGAGTTTTTTTGAGTTGCTGTACGCCACAGACTTTGATCGTCCGTGCCTTTTTGTCCTTGCGTTTTTTTTATCAATTTGTGGTTTTTGCCCCGAATTACGCAATGCTTTCAGAATTCTGCGAAAAATGGAGAACGGAGTAACATAACTCTAGGTTCTCCGTGCCTCTACTTCTATGTATGTGCGGGATAGAGCGTGAAGGAAAAAAAACTTTTGTCTTTTTTTAAGTTTTTGTAAAGTGTGAAGTGAAGGGAAGTGTGAGAAGAGCATTTTGAAATTTTTTTATCACATTACCAGGAACATATAATGGTACGTTACCAATTCTAGAGATATAAGGTTTGAAGTTCTATAAAACCGTTCAAACGTAAATATTTTTAAGTATAAGAATTTCTGCAAATGAGAATCGATGTTAGACACATATCACACATACTATCATCAGAATAAATTACCTACTTGTATCAACATATGTAAAAATTATTTATGAAATATTAATGTGCGCTCTGGATTACTCAACTATGATGTTATACAGAGTTCTGTCTAAATCGTACAATTAAGTTACATTCTAGTGTGAACGTCGCGTTCAAATGTGAACCGTTGCAAGATTAAGTAATTGCTGACCACCAACTTTACCGGATCACGATTTATTCACATACGCCACTTACTAAAGCGCATCCTTTCCTAAATGTCTGTCGACACGACATTGCGTAATTTAGACAACTTATAATTAAATAAACACTATTTCCACAAGTACTATAAGCAATTGCAACTTGACATTTGTTAAATAAAAAGTTCCACAACATTTTGTATAATCAATATTTAGATGTTATGAGTTATGATATATCATAAGATCTTACGGTACTGCCTTAAGCCAAACATAATATACTTTCAGATTTCTGATTAGCGATTTGGTTTCGCCGTGCTATCGGAGTAAATGAAAATAATTCAGTCCCTCTAATGGGGATCAAACCTGCGTTTGCAGTGAGTGAGTCTGAGCTGTACAACTGCGCCGCAATGGCCTCAAATAAAAATAGGTGACATTAAAGTAATAAAAATTGAGAAATGAACTAATTGCTTATTTTTTGTTTTAATAAATATAATGTTTTCGTTAGACTAAAAAGAAAAATCTTCAGAAGAGATATTAAGATATATTTTATATTTATAATATATAATTGTAGATTATGACTACAAAATTGCTGATTGCATCGTTCTTGTTTCGTGTGAAAAGAACATGATGACTTTCTGCAGCACACACAGCAAACCTACTATTTAATGACAAGGAAATGAAAGTTACAACGTAACACCAGTACAAAGTTGATAAAAGTTCATTTTATTATTGTGATATAAGGTAATTTAGGTAACACTACGATTATTTTTTTATAATTTTACATATATACGTAAACTGTGAATATATTCAAATAATTATTAACTATATTTTTTTTCGCACGCACGCACAATGCCTCCAGAATTCAGCGGAAAGTGGTGAAAGGAGTGTCTTAACACTAGGTTCCCTCTGCCTACCCTGCTGTGTGCCTGGGATATAGTGTAAAACAAAAAAAAATCCTCTTTCTTCTATAGAAAAACTACGAGGAATGCATAATTGTTTTTTATTCACAATTTTCATATATCGTTATCTAGATTCAGAAACCTGTAGGTATAATACCTGATTTTCGTTATAGCTATTCTATAACAAAAAATATTGTTGACAGTATTTTATAATATTTTATTAAGTTTTGAATTGCATATCAAAGGAAGGAAACGAAAAGGTTGTTATGGAAGCCTTTAAAAAATTAAGGTACGTAAAAGGTTAACGCAATCAAATGATACGAGCTTTTATGCATTGTTTTTGCTATATTTTTTATGAAATTCGCCTCGTATTTAAAACCTAAAGGTTCCCTGTAAATTTGTCCAAGAAGTGAGAACTTACTGAAAATATCGGAAAAATGGGAATTGACACGAGTATCATATACACATTTAAATATTCAGGAACGTGGCGTACACAAAATTGGGACAGTGACGTAGAAATAAAAAATTGCATCGAAATCTCTCGTAATACCTGTGGCAAGATGAACAATATACTGTGCAATAAAATTTTCCAGATCCACTCCGTGTATGCCTGCTCCAAAATTACATCTGAACCACTGTTCTATGTGGATGCGAGGTTTGGATCATCGGCGAAAGTCTCAGAAAACGAAAACAAACTTTTGAAACGTGGGCATACTACTCAGTTTGCAAAATCTTGAGATCTATATATATATCTAATGATGAAATCCTGGCAGGCCAAGCCAGGCACTTAGCCAGGTTGATCAAAAAAGCATAATTTTGCAAACCGGCCAACTTTTTATTTATTAATATATTTATTCATTTTTTGCTCTGGCAACAAGGCAAAATCCCGGCAGTGAGTTCCGCAACATGCAATGGCTTGATAAATTCCATACAAAGTGAAGAACGGAGTATCTTAACACTAGGTTCCCTCTGCCTACTTGCTGTGTGCCGTACCGTATAAAATGTATGCGCCTTATGTAATCTATTGATAGAGTTTCAGTAATTAAATATATTTGTCTGTCATTGTGCCTATTATAAAAGCTGAATACGATTGTGAGCTTTATAGAAGTTGAGTAGTCTTTGAGTTTGAACGCAAGGGAACGGTGATGATTGTTTATTATGCGTAGAAGGTTACGAAGGCAAGTAATCACAAATTATAAGTTATTAGTTACAAAAACCTGGCTTCATTGAAGGTTGCGATGGCCTTTGCTCTTATTTTGTAAGTATTAGGTTGTTATTGAGCTAAAGCTATACCTAGGCGAAATTGAAAAGTCCTGTGGCCAGTATTAACTTCTAGCTATTGTTTATTAGTTGAAAAAATTATAATTTTTAACAAAAAAATACCGACTATAACCAGAATCGTCGTAATCGATTCATCTAACCAAAAGTTCTGAGGTAACAAACAAAAAATACAATCGAAATGGTAACCTCCTCCTATTACAGAAGTTGGTTAAATTTATTTTACTTATCATCAATTGTTTTTTCTTGTCGTAATATTAGGATCAAATCAAAATTAGAAAAAATAATAAGTTTTGCTTCAAGCATGTTCATAATTGATAATTTTCTTTAGTTTACAACATCTCCTAAGTCAGTTTCATCAATTTCCGGATGTTGTGGCCACCCAGGTAGGAAGGATAACTGAATTAAGTTCGAATATTTTGTAAGTATTATTTATTAATAATGAAAAAAGTACAGAAAAAAAATTATTGGTCGCTTTTAGCTTTTTTTTTAAGAGCAACATACAGTATATATATTAAATAGAATATTATAATACACAATTTTTTACACATACCAATCAAGTCTCCACAGACTACTAAATTAACTATTTGTCTTGAGAAATCTAAGAAATAGAAAAATTCTATTTTTTTTGTTTCGACTGTACGATTCAGACAGTTGATCAAATGAATACAGGGTTAATTGAATGTTAAATTAAAGCTGTAGTTACCTACATTATTTAGTCAATGTGTAATGCGTATTCAGGAGGTACTATAAGTTGAAGACTATGGTAATGATTTTCGCTTAATTCTAAAATATGAAACCATATAATAATTACTAACTATAAATTTACTTATTTTTATTACAATAAAAACTGTACTTGATGCTAAGTATACTGCATAGTAGTAACTACTAAGTACCTCTAGTACAACAAATTGTAATTATAAAATGTTATGATAAAATTAGAAACAACAAAAATATTCTGATATATTGTTGTCATACAAATAGTTTTAGTTTTAGTACATTACTTCAAATTAAATCGATTTGGACTGAATAATACTTAACAGAAATTTTTAAAATACATATAACACATAAATAATGCCAGTGTGCCTTTAAAGGGGAAAATATTTACTTACTTATTTATAAACATTGTTTTTAATTAATAAGCCTAAACTTAAACATAAGCATAGAGATTAAAAATATTTAAAAATAGAATATTTTTACAATAATTTAAAAAAAAACTGTTTTTTTTTCGTATTAGATCGCCATCAATGGATGTGACCTTATAACTCTTCGTTTGATTAGTTTGCAGTAATGCTGGTGGAGTTTCTGCAAGGTTGTCCATTCTGTGAATTGATTAATATATAATGATGAAACGTGAAAATTAATAACATTTATCCAGTGTCTACTTTTTTAAACAGCACACATATTTTACTAGTTACTTCCCGCAACTTCGTTTGCGTAGAATTGTTTGATTATCCTCGCCAAGGCCCGAAGCCCTTGAAAGTTCCAAAACCAAAATGTTGCTAGTTGAAATAATGTATACAACTACTTCTTTTAATGTAAAAGTTGATGTTTTTAATACATCGGTGGCGGTATATATATTGTACATAATACGAGCGGCCTTATAAATCAATCTTACCCTAGTTGTCTTTGAAATTTTATATTTATATCTCTCAAGGATATGCAGGACTGCTTGGGTTCTACATTTCACATTCATTTTTTTATGTCTACAAAACATGCTCATCATGTTGACCAACTTTAGCTAAGACGCCATATTAATATCTCTTATAGATTAGACGGGCTACTAGGATTCCCATTAGGTATTCAGACCTTCGAAATAAATTATAGCCTACTTGCTGAATATTGGAGCTAGAGTTGAGCTATATAGCAAAAATAGTTTCATTAAAATCCTTTTGAGGCCTTCGTGGCGCAGTGGCACAACGTGTTACTTTTTTGGTCATTTCAACGGTTGTGGGTTTGATTCCCATACGGAGACTACCTACTTTTACCCAAATAGTCTGAATTTTAAATAGTCAAGTAGTCTTAAAGAATTTCAATAACAAAACCAACATGTAAAATTAAAGTACTTTAGAATTCAAGGATAATTATTGAATCGATTTCTGCAAATCAACGTAGAAAATAGACTATCAAAAATTTATATAACTTTTTAGAATTTAGCTTTACTCATTTAATAAATAGTTAAACAAGATAGATAAATATTACGTCCGGATTTGCAAAGGACGTTGCAAAATTCATATAATATTGCTATGTTCATAAATATTCAAGTACCTATCATGATGTATGTTGTAAAATGATTAATTTTATTTACTTGTTAGCCACTCGCTTCGGTCTTGCTTGCATTTACTTTATTTTTGGGACTCCGTATTACAAAAGAAAAAACCAAGATCCTTAGGTATAGGATCTGTCTGTTGATCGTCTCTCTGTTTCTGTCTATCTGTTCGACTGTCAAGATCGCGTGAAGGTATCGAGCTGAAATTAATATTAAATATCTAAGTCACAGAAAAATAAAGCTACTCTCTAAATTAACACAATCAAAATATTGAAATTCGCTACGTAATTAAAACCTGTATTTCCTGTGAACATACAATATCATGAAAAAAAAAATATTCCAAGCATATATTATCACTTCAGTCTCTCAAATTTTATAAGTCACATTCCCGTTGACCTACATGTCATGAAATTGGTACGGAACCCTCAAATTGGGCGCCGATTTCAATTCCGATTCACACTTGACCATTTTTAGGATTCCAACATACCTTTTAAGAAAAAAGGAATCCTTATAAGATCCCCTTATCGTCCGTCCGTCTGTTTGTCTGTTTGTCAAGAGCCTTTATCTGAAGAATGCTAGGAGATATTGAGTTGAAATTCAAATTATATATTTAGATCTACTGTATCTTGATTTCCAGAAAAAATCGTATTTCCACATTTATTAAAAAAAAGATATGACCGTTTATATAGCGAAAAATGTACGAGTTACTGGGATTTAGGTATTTAGACATTCAAATTATTTGCATTGCGATTATATTTCGTGAGAACTTTTGTTTTCTTAGATCAAGACTTAGATATACATATGTATTGTAAAACTTAGTAATTAAAAATATACATATAGAGCAGTAAAAACTAAATTTAAAAGTCTCCTAAACCACTACTATTTTAAATTATAATTAATTACTTTATCAAATACTTTAATTGATTACTACTCACTAACCTGTCCGATTAGAGACAAAAAATTGTATTGATGATTTAATAGTTCAAGTTTCACTTAGCTATTATCCAACGAAGATAAGAGTGTAATATTGCGTTTATTGAAAGTTGAACAACAAATTTTGATTTGCCGTGATTTACTCGACTTTAAAATATAAATATAGGTACATATATGGTTACGGTGACTGAGTGCTATTTTAATTTACGAGATAATGTCTATGGCTTTGTGCGTGTGGAAGCTCATTGTTTCGGAAATAAGTTGTTTCACGTCCTTTTTAACATGCGTTAAGATTATTTAGGATAAATGTGGGCGTTTTTAATTACTTATTACGTAACATTTTATAATTGTAATTTTTTTTCCTTTATCTTAACATAAAATTTAAAAAAACGTCCAACGACGTTGTACCTCCTCCAATTCTTTTACGCTACGTAACGGACCGTACCTATCTATAATAATATAAAATAGTGAATAAGATGTTTCGTGCGCTTCTTAAACAAATACTATATAATAATATAGTACCTATATAATAATATAATAATGTAGGTATAATTGTGGGATTACGTTATCTCAAAATTATCGTAAAAGGGAAACGGAGTCACGTGTATTCTTATTCCTAGATAAACAGGATAATAATATAAGCAGCAAAATACAATAATATAATAACTTATATTTATTATTATTATATACCTATAAGGCCTACAAGTGATCATTTATTGTATGCCATTAAAAGGAAAAAAAAACAGTTCATATTGCTGAATCATTTACAGGTCGGGCTTCACATGTAGTAACAATTTTTAAAATGAAAAAAAAAACAATGAATTTGAAACAAACATTAAGACAAATTATAAAATATTGAAATAAAAAACAATTATAAATGTGAATTAACCCTTAATTAGGAAGACTCAAAAAATGTTTGGATATTAGTGTACATAAAATCATATATAATTTTTTTTTTTTGTGGAAAAGACACGGCAAACGAGCGTGCGGGTCACCTGATGGTAAGTGATTACCGCCGCCCACGACCCCGTGCAACCCCGGAGGAGCTACAGGTGCGTTGCCGGCCTTTAAGGTGGGTTGGGCGCCGGGGCCCGGCATTACCTGATGCGAAACGCAGTGGCATAAAGCCACTTCTTCACGCCGGTTTTAAATGCCGGGGGTGGTAATGATCCGGTCGAGTCTGCCCATGCGTGTTGCCATTGCTGGCGACGTGACTCTACCACACGTACTTTAGTCGCCTCTTACGACACCACCAGTACCAGGATGATCCTATTCTAGGCCGGGATCACACGGCACAAAACGTAAACGTAATACGTTTACGTAAACGTAATCGGGCTGAGGTCTCTATCAACTGGCAAAGGAAAAAAATTTTCCACCCGTAAAAACTTTATCATTTTTTTCAGTTTCAATATAAATTATTGAAACTGAAAAAAATGATGAAAAAGAATGATGAAGTTTTTACGGGTGGAAAATTTTTTTCCTTTGCCAGTTGATAGAGAGAGACCTTAGCCCGATTACGTGTATAAATTTAAACAATTAGTGGTTTACCCTTTTCTTCTGAATTTATTTGATGTAATATTTTAATATTGATATCAATTTATTTAATTTCCTAAGAGATACAATTTTAAAGTATTTAAGTCTTTCTATTATATTCGTACTATAAGACAGTCGTGGTGCAGGGTCTTAAAGTGTGAATGTAAACGCGACAAATTGTGGGCTCAATCCCAACTCGAGGAAATCTTCGACCTTCGTCTGAATTCGGGGGAAGGTATGGAACGGAGTGTCTTATCACTAGGTTCCCTCTGCCTACCCTTTTGTGTGCGGGATACAGCGAAATGACGATGAAATTTTGAATCTGTATTCTTTATTGTGCGATGTGCTATACATCGAATGAAGGAAGTTTACGTAAGGCTCTCGTATATTATTTCACTCATGACAAAAGATATCAGACAAATTATTAATCAATCCTCTAATCTTCGAAATTATAGATGATAGACTATTTATTTTAGTTGAAAACTAAATACAATAACTAAATATAATGAAATATCAAACAAGTAATATGATTCTTTATCTTAAAAGCCAATTTTATCAAGTGTTTATTTCAATTATTGTTATTACAATTATCATTTATATTTTAAAGACACTCACGGTATATCAGGATCAGATGATATTGTAATTTAGCACAGCCAAAAGGATCTGCCAATTTTTTGCCCGAAACCGGCAATTCCCGTGTGATCCCGGCTTAGAATAGGATCATCCTGGTACTAGTGGTGTCGTAAGAGGCGACTAAAGTACGTATGGTAGACTCACGTCGCCAGCAATGGCAACACGCATGGGCAGACTCGACCGGATCATTACCACCCCCGGCATTTAAAACCGGCGTGAAGTAGTGGCTTTATGCCACTGCGTTTCGCATCAGGTAATGCCGGGCCCCGGCGCCCAACCCATCTTAAAGGCCGGCAACGCACCTGTAGCTCCTCTGGGGTTGCACGGGGCCGTGGGCGGCGGTAATCACTTACCATCAGGTGACCCGCACGCTCGTTTGCCGTGTCTTTTCCAATAAAAAAAAAACCGGCCGGTTGTGTGATCACGGCCACACTTATGGTGTCGTAAGAGGCCATTGAAGTACGTGTGGGAGAGTCACGCCGCCAGCAATGGCTTCACATTTGGAACAGTACCAGTACCAGACTAGTACCAGTCCTTTGCCATCTTCAGACAGACTGCCCTAACGGGGCATAGAACTTTACATTCCTAGCTGTGTAGTGATGGATGACCTAGGAACAATGCCACCGACCATGCCAGAGCTCACACACTGCAAATAACTTCAGCCAAAACGCTGTTAGGCGGGCTCTCTCTTCTTTGGACATCCATAAGTCGAGCGGGCCAGATAACACTCTCCTTTGGTAATCCGTTTATGATAGCAACACTGGCACTGCGGCCGGGCAAGTCTTTTTCGGGAAAACACTGCGGCATCCCTCCGGAATGTTCCCTTTCTGGGTGAAAGGAACTTGGTTCAATTCAACTCCCAGAAGACACAAGTTTGCACGTTAACCAGTAAAAAACACCCATTTTGAATCTCGGGCGGCGGTGATATCGCCAATGTGAATGTGTGATGTCTTGTCCTTTCCATAAAAAAAATGAACGAAATGTCTGGATACTCTAGAGTCTTGATGTTCTCTTTGCCTGCTACTTGCAAGTGCCAATTACAACAGGCGGTATATGGAAGTAGCCATATACCGCCTGTTGTAATTGTTATATAGACAATCGATACTCAGATTACATGCATATAATGAAACAATATATTACTATTAATAATAAAGCAACTCCATTAAAATCCACCACATTTATTGTTTGCATTATGCATATATAAATTGATATTATATTGCTATGTAAGGTTAAATTATAATGTTAACTGATGTTGTAAAAGATAGCTTTATCATCTGTGCCTACCATATTTGTTTTAATGGAATCAAATAACGACCTCTGAAGATAATAAAGCGGATCAACAATCGTTTCGTTTACGTACTTTTATGACCCTATTCATATAAAAACAATCTCTTTCACATAGACTGTTGCGGTTAAATAATATGTATTTATAATTAAAAACACATTTGTTTATTTTTAGACGAAAATAGTAGATATTGGTTGGTATTTTTATAAGAAATCGGTTTTTTATAATGAGTCGTTTTGAAAAAAATTCTATTTAGTATTCAATTTCATTCAAAATTAATAAAATATAATATTACGTAGCTATCTACTAGAACAAAGTTTTAAAAACCATATCGATCGTTACCAACTTTTTATTTCATTCATATTGTTACATAAAATATCCTAATAATTTTTATTATTTATTTTTTTAACGTTAAAAGGTATTATTCCTCGCTATTAAAAATTGAGTAGTAAACAAAGAAATTAAATTTAGCCTCAACATACATATGAAATTTATAAGAGACTCATAAAAAGATTAATTTTTGAAGGAAAAAGGAAAGGTGAAACTTTAAATTTTACTAAGACGATTTCAAATGATACCATACCTTTATAGTACAGTTACTTCTAATTTTAAAAATTAAGATTTTTTAATCAAATCGAATAAAGTAGTAAATATTGGTTAACTCTCATAAAAATTAAAATTTGCCAACTCTATGACGATACATAAGCAAACAACTTAGAAAAAAAAGTCACTATTACCACCTTGAGTTAGTAAAATGAATATTCAATTTGATCAACTTGTGTAGGTATTACATACAAAGCGCAAATTATTTCAAGATTATAGTTTCGAGATGTGATGGGTTGACCGACAATGAGCGAGGAGCGCGCCCTGAATATTTACTGCGAATGTGACTAAGGTGACCAAGAGGCACAGGTCATGGATAGATTTTAGATAAATAATTAAGCTGTGCTTCAAATTATTGCGAAACAAATGCATTTACCGTGTAAATGTGAACTCTAAGTTCGATTTCGTAAATATAGATTTACTTAGACTTCAAATCAATATCTATCTCCAATTACAAGTACAAGTGACATAGATAGATACATTGTATACATATCTCTAATTCTTATACTCGTACATATCTGGGATGCCGTCGTGTCGCAGGGGCAATAGGGTGTGGCTGTAAAAGACGGGTGTGGGTTCGATTCCCACGCGGGGGAGTATTAATGAATTATAATTTATTAAAATTTCTTCGCTTTGGCACCAAGGCAAAACACAACACTAGGTTCCCTCCAGCAGCCAACCCTGCTGTATGCGGGATGCAGTGTGAAGTTGAAGTAATAAATTATAATATATATAAATTGTTTTAAAATTGCCTCAGTTTCCCGTTTACTGAGGAATATTATTATTTTAATTAAAGATTTAGTTTCATTGATTCATTTAATTTAACAATTAGAAACATATTTTTCTTTAATTTTTACATTAGCTCGTTCATATCAGAATTAATTTGGCTGAGTGGTATTTTTATATGACCATGAATATATTTCTCAATGTAGCAATTATTTTGAGATGGTCTAATCGTAATAACAGTTTGATTTTTAACCATAGTTGAGATAGTCGTCTCGGAGGTCACCGCTTTGATCTCTGACTCACTGAAAAAACAAAAAACCTGTCTACATAAAACTCAAAAAGAAAAAATAAGACCAATAGTTCTATAAGAATAACAATTGGGACCCCTTTAAATTCTACGGGGTTCCTTGTAAAGATTTGACTGGATAAACTAGTCAGTATCATTACCACTATCTCCACGTATCCATATTTTAAAACTTTATGATTGTATTTAAAAGCAAATTATTTATTGATATTACGCTAATAATCATTGTGATACACCTTTTTGAAATTCTTGTGTTTAAACCTTTAATTTGATACCAATTGTAGTAATCGGAAAAATATTTTTTCGCTAAATAGGTTTAATGGCGTTTTTTACCGTAACCTATTTGAGAAGACTGCTGGGCTGCTAAGGCGAGTGTAACGATACCTCAATTATAGAGTGTTTTTGTCATCACCACTTTTGACCACAATTTTAACTAGTCTATAAAAACGAATACAATCAAAACAAAAGAGATTTTTCAAAAATGAAAAAAAAAAAATTATCAACAAAATAATAAAATTATCGTTGTAATATAAACGCCAACGCCGTCAAGAATGATGACAAACACAAACCTATCAAAGCGATAACGCCGCACGCACCTCATTCAGGAAATCGAGTCGTAGGTAATGGCGGCGATGTTGAATTGCATAAAATAGAACGAGAGATACCTCTTTCTCGTTCTAGTATGTTTTTAGAGAATGAAAAACGGTAGATCGGCAACGCTTATATTTTTGTAGTAGTAGGTATTTACGTAATTCGTAACTGAGTCACACGAAATACAGTATGGATAAACATTGTGAAATGAAGAAAAAAATCCTTCGTCTAATAAGTTCTTTGATTTTCACGATTATTACACATTTTAAATAAAACTATTTTAACCGGATTAATCGCGTATATTTATTCTTACGTCTAAAATGTTGCAGTTTTAATGTAATTTTTTGATGGTAGGTATCTTGATTAATTTCTTTAGGCATGGGTTTGAAATATTTTACCCCATATGCTGTTCTCGTAAAGGAGCGCAGACAATTCCACCCTGTATATGTAAATTCGTGCAGCGGTTTGAAGATATGAGGTAATAAAGATATATAGTAGTAAAAACTGCATTTAAAGCAACATTTAAAGAGGTGCCGACAAAAAATTCTGTATATATGCATCTTTCAGCAGAAAACCTGCAGCTGAGTAGGCAGGGCATTGCATGTTAAATGGCGGAATTCTCTTGCCGTCACAGTGAAGTAATGAAAATATTAAATATTTCATGTCTTCGTGTGGGAAGTGAACCCACAACCTGTCACGTTTACAGTCACACTTTGTGCCCCTGCGCCATGACTAGCCTCAAAATTTGTTAATAGTTAAATATATATAGGTCTTCCTTACTTTGTTAATTTTTATATTTATAATAATATAGCATTTACTTTGCTACTTTTTTGGGAAAATGCTTAATTTTAGGAAAGATTGGACTTAACAAAACGATAAGAGTAGTACGCTTATAATATAAAGAATTTAAATTAATTAGCCAAATAAAAAATAGGATGAAAAATAAAAAAAAATTACATTCTCTTAGTTCATTGAATTTATCTATAAGTTCATTTAAAATATGTACAGAATTCATATCATACATATTTATATTCTTTCCCTATTAAATCAGCTTCACGCCGTATCCTGCACACAGCAGGGTAGGCAGAGGGAACCTAGTGTTAAGACATTCCGTTCCTCACTTTCTGTCGAATTCTGGAGGCACGCAATGCGTCTAGAATGAGTGGCAGAACTCAACGCCGCGCTTAGCCTCGACATCAGAACGAAGAAATGGAAATATAAATTTAATTAAATATTTCATCCTCCTCGATTGGGGATCGAACCCACAACCAGACGGTTTTACAGTCACACTTCGTGCCGCTGCGCCACGACTGGCCTCAAGATTCTTTCTCGATAAGTTTTAATAATAAGCCTTTAATATTTTTATTATTGAACTTGGCTATCACTTTCACATTTAAGTTGTTGATAGGATTCTTACTATAAAGTATAATGCAGCTTTGAGTAACGCTATTATTTTCAGGCTACTCGAAATCATTTGGTCCAGACTGATGTTGCAAGTTACAAAGCAGTTATCTCGATACGGGGAAAGGATTGTCGACCCACTTGTTACAGCAATGGATATCATATTATATTGCGTTAATTCCATACGAAACGTTCTCATTTCGCCTCGTTATTATTGCTCAAAGTTTAATAGCATCACGATAATATCTAATGTCAGAAAAGAAAACATTAATAATAATCGTAATATAAAACAAAATACTTTAGAACTTAAATCTTAATTGAATTTTATATTTTTTTGGTGGCGCAGGGGCACAAAGTGTGACTGTTAACCGACTGGTTGTGGGTTCGATCCCCTCTCGAGGATGAAATATTTATTTAAAATTTATATTTCTATTTCATGGTTGAGCTCCTCCACTCGATGCTTCCAGAATTCAGCGGAAAGAAACGGAGTGTCTTAACACTAAGTTTCCTCTGCCTTCCGTCCACAGCAGGGTGCTGCGTGCGGGATACAACGTGAAGCTGATAAAAAAAATATATACATTAGATTCTCTTCTTCTCTTTCTCCTCCTGATCACGCAAAAATTCTTGGCCTTATCCAAAAAGAGTTGTGAGAGCCGGTACCATGTGAGCGGACCCTTGCTGCAGGCTATAAAGTCTCTTTACAGAGATCACTCAGCATGCGTGCGAGTAGGATCTGGCATGTCGCCTTTGTTTGACATCCAATCGGGTGTTAAACAAGGTAGCAGGTACTAGCGAGAATGTTACGGTGAGAATGAAGAAGAACGTGCTTAGCTGGTTTGGGCACGTCGAACGAAATGAGTGATGAAAGCATGACAAAAAAGATTGATGACGGAAAAGTGAGCGGTAAGAGAGGTAGGGGAAGAGGTTGATATGAGTGGACGAGGCGAAAGAGGTATGCAGAGACCGTAGCGTTTGGCGCTTTGTTCTCTCTGACTACCCCGCTACGGATACAGCGTGAAACTATTTAATTAGAAAACGTATAAAAATTTGAACGTAGCGGGACTCGAACGGGTGGGGGGGAGGAGCATCGATATCACTAAAATTATTAAGACAATCGATTAGATTTTTTGTTTCTCTATTTGAATTGAATAGGGCCCGAAACGAAACCGAACGAGACCGATTTGGAAAATTCTTTTACAATTAGACGATTAAGGTGTAAAACAGTACCAAAAAAAAAACCGAGTTGAGGCCGGTCGTGGCGCAGCGGCACAAAGTGTGACTGTAAACCGACTGGTTGTGGGTTCGATCCCCACTCGAGGAGATGAAATATTTACTTAAATTTATATTTCCATTTCTTCGCTCTTGTGTCGAGGGCAAAGCGCGGCGTTGAGTTCTGCCACTTTACACGCAATGCCTCCGGAATTCGGCAGAAAGTAGGGAACGGAGTGTCTTTCACTACGTTCCCTCTGCCTACCCTGCAGTGCGCGGGATACAGCGTGAAGCTGATGACAAAAAACCTTATATCGCGTACGCTGTGGAAATTATTGACTATTGAGCAAAGTGATGTACTATAATTTCATAGAAGACTTCAATATCTACAAAAAGTTGACGATACCAAGTGTAACTGTTAGAGTTATGTTACAATAACTAATTTTCAAAGGAAACAGTGCAAACTAGAACAGAGAGAGAACTAGACAGTATCGATACTAATGTGGTATCTATATTTTTATATATATTTAATATTTTTTCTCTTAGTGTTTTAGGTGGAAAACACAGACAATATTTTATTCACCATAAAATGTTAGTAGTTTTTATAATTCTAATATAATTAAACAACTTTATAAAATGATATTTACTTGCATGTGTTGTAATAACTATCAGGAGCTATTAAACAAAACAATACATTCTCATTTCGATAAATATATTATATGTTATCACAGTATGACAATATAATATATAAGATATTATATATTATTTTAATTTTTATCTAAAAAATAGCGGGCGCGCGCAACTTCGCCTGCTTATTAGCACCCTTAGGGGTGAATTCTAAAAAACCACGAAAAGCGTGTTCAATAAAATATTTATAATGTTTTATAAAAATCGGTAGCGATTTAAAGATTTTTTCATATAAACTTTCAACCCCGTCCATTGTTTTTAGAATTCATCCCTAAGAGGATGAATTCTATAACCATGAAACACGTGTTCAATGAAATAATTTAAAGAGTCTGCTGACTTTCAAATTTTATGAAAATCGGTGCTGTTTTAAAAAAATCCATACAAACTTTCAACCCCTATTTCATGCGTTTAGGGTAAAAAAATTTCAAAATCCCTTATTAGTGGATGTCCGGATTATTAAAATCAACATCTGTCCAAACTTCACGTTTCTCCCATCAGCGGTTACAGCTCTGCGTGTCTTACCTCAGTCAGTCAGGTACATGTCTTTTTATATATATAGATAAATAGATAAATAAGTGTATTTTGAACAAATTAATTTTCTTAAAAAATTAACAGTGCCCAAAAAAGCTATCATTTCTCTATGAGGATATAAATAAATAGTTATAAAGGTCAGTTTTTTAATCATTACACCATTCATACATGACGAATGTTACAATAAAAACAATTAAACCGATTTTACCGCTCCGGACCGCTCCCGCACCGCGCTCACGTCTTAGCTCTTTAAATCGCTTAAATCGTTTCTGAGATAAGCGTCGAATAACAGAAAAACCAACAAACAAATAAAATTGACAAATATTATTGTTTCTGGTTCTATTACTTTGTTAATTGCCCCCAATAATAATTTTTCTAATGAAAATCTAAAATGCCACCATAGTTTTAATAATTTTCACATTAGAAATCATAAGTGCGCTGCAAGCATACATTATTTATTAAAACAGGAACGTAATTCTCTGTACCGAAACAAACAAATAATTTATAAATTTAAGCGGGTGAAGCCGCGAGCTGGTTGCTATAGTTTATAAAAGTTTATATTGGGCTTAGATGGATCACGTGGGGATGTCAATACATTTTAATCATTGGCACGTAGGTACGTTACATTCATTTACAGTACATATATTTCTCAAGAGAACTTAATCAAAACTTTGTATATAAAAAAATACATGATTGATGACGGAAAAGTGAGCGGTAAGAGAGGTAGGGGTAGATCGGTTCGGTATCGGTTGACCTTCAAAAACATCGTATCAAAGGTACTCCTCGCCGACCTCTCAAAAAGCAAGTCTGAAGAGGTTGATGTCAGTGGACGAGGCGAAAGAGGTGTGCAGAGACCGTAGCGTTTGGCGCTTTGTTCTCTCTGACTACCCCGCTACGGATACAATGTGAAACTAGTGATTTTTACCTTACATTTCGAGATTTTTTATTAATATCGTCGTATTTATATTATGATACGCAAATAAATAAGTAGTATCTTACTTTCCTACACGCACGCACGCGGACCTGGTGAGCGCACGCACCAGCCGGGAGAACCAAACGCGCGCGTTTAGCTTGAATATCTTTATTAAACCTAATCTATTATTTCAGATATGAGTATTTTTCGTCTAAACTTTGATGTAAAAAGTAGCATAAGCTACAATGTTAATGGGATTTTAGTTGCCATACAGTTACCAGTTTTTTTATTTTTTTAAACAGTTTCACGCATATAGCAAGGTAGACAGAGGGTACCTAGTGTGAAGACACTCTGTGCCCCTTTTTCCGTCAATTTTTTTTTTTGAGGCAATATGTGTTAGTAGCGGAACGCCGGATTTTGCCTTAGTCAGATCGAAGAAATGATTTTTTTTAGCCTTACGCTGTATCCCGCACACAGCAAGGCAGGCAGAGATAACCTTGTGTTAAGACACTCCGTTTCCCACTTTCTGCCGAATTCTGGAAGCATAACGCCGCTCGCCTTGCCTCGACACCAAAGCGAAGGAATGGAAACATTAATTTTTAATAAGTACTTTATCTCCTGGAGTGGGGATCGATCCCACAACCAATCGCGTTACAGTCACACCCTCATTCCCCTGTGTCACGACGGCCTTAACGCACGCACGTTGTGGTTGTCTCCAGATAACAACGTATCGAAATCGAAAAATAAATAATAATAATAATACACCCGCAGGGCAGCTTGTGGCGAGCTGTTGGGGAGTGGCGACCCCACGGACCTGAGTCCTCCGGAGGGGAATTGTAATCTATCCCCCGCCTCTGGCTTGCCTTTATTGGCTGGCAGAGTGGAGCGCAAGAGCTATATGCTCGAAAGGGTGGAAGTGCTCAATCTGCGTAATAGCGGGGAAACCCGCTCACGAGCTCCTCGTGATGGTGAAACCGGTGCACACCTCTCTACACCCTTAGCCGACCACGCCGATGTTGCGCCCAAGGCACTACGCCGCTTTGTGGGGGCCCATCTAGTGGGAGGCGAGTCACCGTCCGCCAACCATTCAATTTGAGACTATTGTAAAGGCGGACGTCCGTTAGTCTCACTCAATAGCCCAGTAGCCAGTCCATCCAAATTCCATTCCATAGTCCTAGTTTAGATTTCCACATTTTCCATAGTTCCTACGCATTAACCGGCGACCATCTCTGGGTCATCTTACCTGTGGTTACGCAGAGATGGATCCCGGCTGATGCGTCACAGTAAAACATTTGTATATTCTCTAAAGGGCCTCTACGTGTTGGACCTGTGTCCCCACGCAAGCCTTCCAAAGGACCGGGTTCTTTTGAACCCGTGAATTATGAAAGAGAAACATAATAATAATACTAATAGTCTTAATTTCAAACAGCTGCGAAGATTTTAATAATTCCCTTTATGATTTAAGATTTTAATAATTCCCTCTATGATTTAAGATTTTAATAATTCCCTTTATGACACCTATGCAACCTGGCAATTCACAGCACAAACATCTCCAGCGAATACAAGAAAAAACAATAAGAGCATCTAAGACAGAAGAATTTAGCCGGATCTCTGCCTCTCGTCTGATGTGAAATAAGGGCATAAAAGAACAACAAATGAGGTGTCCAGTTCCTATTATTGTTACATTAAGGGACATACGCAAAATGGAATCAAAGAATTCATTTTTTGGTATGACAATTTTAGTGGTCAAAACCGTAACCGCACAGTTTTTGTCTTTCATGTATGAAAAAAAGAAAAAATGCAATATAATTGCGGTTCTCATTTTCTTTCCAATGATTTATATTTCTACTATTTACTTTACTTACTATCACAAAAAAACAAGTTTAAACAGGATATATAAAGGTATCCTCTTACAGTTTAATTATTTTCGATCAACATTTTTTAACTTTTAATTTTAAACATTTTGAATTGAACGAAAAAGTTAGACTATTTTGTCTAATTTTTTCGTCATAATGGCGCGAACATATTCAAAATATTCAAAAAAAAATTTAATTTAAAAAAAATAATTTATTAACGATAAGAATGTTGGTAGTTTCTCAAAAGGTGAGAAGAATACTAAGAATAAGAATTAAAAAAATGCCTGAAATATGTTTTCTTTGCAAGTGTTGTAATAACTATTGGTTGTATTCACTAAAAAATCACTATAGATATTAAATATGCTCAATTATATAGTATTTTTGTCAGCACCACTTTAAATGAAACCATAGTTTTAACTACTCTATAAAAGCCTAATACAATTTAATAAATCCCAAAAATGAAAAAGTTATTTTTTTATACAAAATAAATTATATATTATCGTTGATATTAAAATAAAACGCTGTTTGTCATAAAGACGCAAACAGACATAAGCCAAGCATATCAAAGGGAAACCGCCGCATAAGAGTCTTAGGTATTGGCGGCAAAGTTCAAAGTTGCTTAGCCTTTAGTAATATTTTGTAGTAGTATGTGTTAACGTTATTGGTATCTATGCGTAAAAATCCTACGTCTAAACTGTTAAGGTATCTTGATTAATTTTTTTAGGTATTGGTTTAAAATATTTTATCCTATATACTGTCCCCGTAAAAGAAGCGCTGACGCTTCCATTCTGTATAAATATTGAAAGCCGTCGTGGCGTAAAATTGTGCCTGTAACGTGACGTTATGGGTTCGATTCCCACTTAGAGGATTGAATTGTAATTTAATCATATTTTCATTTCGCACGTCAGTCATGTATCATACGCAGTATCTTAACACTTAATTCCCTCTACCTACCCTGCTATAGGCTGGATACAGCGTGAATCCGGTTTTAATTTAGTGTGAACCAATTAAAATAAAACTAATACTAAATATTTAAAGGAAGTTAGGCAAATTACAAAACTGCACTTAAATCGGTTAAGCCCTTTCTGAAATTATCGTGAACGCACAGATAAACAGACAAACTGATAAAATTCTATTATATTGTTAAATGTCCGTAATAACAATTTTTCTAATATATCTGCCACGTACGAACACCGATGAGTTAGGATTTTATTGTAAGTATCGATATAACTATAACTATATAGCTATAACTATAACTTAGGTCCTAAAGACTCCTTAAGGCAAAAGTTTAAAGAAATTAATATATTGACAGTTGCATCTCTCTTATGGGATTTACGAAAATGCGACCTAAGGTTTTAATAATTTTCACATTAGAAATCTTAAGTGAATTAAATCAAATAAATCAGCTTCACGCTGTATCCCGCACACTGCAGGGTAAGCAGAGGGAACGTAGTGAAAGACACTCCGTTCCCCACTTTCTGCCGAATTACGGAGGCATTGCGTGTTAAGTGGCAGAACTCAACGCCGTGCTTCACCTCGACATCAGAGCGAAGAAATGGAAATATAAATTTAAGTAAATATTTCATCTCCTCGAGTGGGGATCGAACCCACAACCAGTCGGTTTACAGTCACACTTTGTGCCACTGCGCCACGACCGGCCTCAAAGAAATTTTAAGTGCGTTGCAAATATATATTATAGGTATATTAAAACATTAATATAATTTTAGTGTTTTAAGTAAATAATTCTGTGGTTAAAGCGGGCGAAGCCGCGAGCGGGTCGCTAGTAAAAAAATAAAAAGCAATCATACTATCAACACTTTATTTAATCATCTACATTAAAGTTTTACTAATCATTATAAATACGTATTTGATCTATTTATAATTATCTTTTCTTTTTCTTTTCAACACGACTGCCTCCCATATCTTCCAATTGTTGCTTGAGATCGAGTAACTCGTTATCAGGCACATATCGTATTTCTTCATGTTCAACAGTATGTTCGTGTACGTTGAGAGTGCATCCTTCAGGAAGTAGTGAACGACAAACTCGTAGTAAAGTACCTAGAGCCCACGCAGGGACATCTACAACCTGATGTAAAAAAAACTAATATAAGTTTCTTTTTTTTATAAATATGTTTTATATTTAGAAGTCCAAGTAAATGAATAGTTTTGAAAAGAGTCCCTTCGCCCTCGCCCGCCTACCACTTTAACTCATATCTCTTTTATTATGTTGCATTTGCCAACGAATTGAATAATAATTTATACATTCAATCATTTTTCACTATGTGGCTGCCTGAGAGAATGTCATCACCGGCAAGAGCATATGCTTGCTTCCAAAATCAGAGATTATTTTATTTTACATTTTCTACGTAAAAGTATATGTATGTCCAAATTACACGCTATAAAAGCCAAAGGTTATCTTCATAAAATAACTTTCATTCGTAAGTTTCAATGTCTTTATCGAATAAAAATCGGTGTGAAATATCGCCTTGGAATTTTCTATTATTTTTTGTCACAAATTGCATTATTGTGACTTTTTTATAAGGGATAGAAATACGGTGTCGCAGACTTTTGTTAGACCAAAAAAGTCTTGAAAAAAATAAAATTTTAAATGATTTTGGAATACAATGTACTTACATATAATACAACTATTTTGCAGCATACTCGGTTAAAGTAATTCGATGACATTCATTATCATTTTTATTTTGATATTTAACGTTAACTAAGAAATATAAAATTTTTGTTGTTATATTATAGCCTATAGCACTCCTGAGTAATGTAGTTTTCATACAAAACAAAAAAAATGCAAATGCGACCAGTAGTTCCAGAGATTTTAGCATTTGAACAAATAAAGTCTTCCGTTTTATGGACTTTATAGACGCTTTATTATGTTAATTAGATAGGTGATTTTTTATTATATTATTTTAAAATTTTTTACTACTAGCTCATAAAGGATTATTTGTAAAGAATAATAATTTTATTGTAGGGGCTGCTATGGGTGTTGTCAGTTCAAGCTCCAAATAATTATATTCAAATTATTTCCATATGTGCATTGTGGCAGATAAAGCGCGGCGTTGAGTTTCGCCATACAAGAGAATATCTAGAAAACTGAATATGGAGAATGAAGTGTTTTTACATTATTTCTTAACTCTGTTCCCTCTGCTTGCAGGAAAACGGGATGCTGTAATCATTTTGTTGTACATAAAATAGGTGTAAAAAAATCCTGAAATCTATACTGGATTATTACAAAAATTTTTCAAATGTTTTTAACATGCTCAACAAGACAGACAGATAAACATTTTAAAGGTTCTTTTTAAATCACCCATAACATGTAGAATATAAATATAAATCATATAAATTTTATACGGAGAGGAAGCTCAGATAGATAGAATATAATGGAATAAATTTATTTATGAGGCCGGTCGTGGCGCAGCGGCACAAAGTGTGACTGTAATACCGACTGGTTGTGGGTTCGATCCCCACTCGAGGAGATGAAATATTTACTTAAATTTATATTTCCATTTCTTCGCTCTGGTGTCGAGGACAAGCGCGGCGTTGAGTTCTGCCACTTAACACGCAATGCCTCCAGAATTCGGCAGAAAGTGGGGAACGGAGTGTCTTTCACTAAGTTCCCTCTGCCTACCCTGCTGTGTGCGGGATACAGCGTGAAGCTGATTTATTTATTTTTAAATTTATTTATTTTGATAGATGTTAACAGTTAATGGCGAAAAAATGTCTGAAAAATTTTCCTAAATGAAATGATAAGCTGTAGTCTCAAAGAACCATTATAAAGAGGCATGACAATCAGAGGGCTGTGCAATTTTACACTGTTGCCTCTCAGTTTTATTTCCTTCTCTACTTTGCCCCAATTTTGCCCTAATTTGAGATATTGCATGTTGAGCAGTGGAATTTAACCCAACACTATTTTACAAGAGAATTGAAAAAGTTAATTGTCCCAATGGAACCTACATAGTGTTTTCAATGTGACATTTGTCATACTTATAAGCATATGTGGCCATAAATAACAATTGTATAAGTATATAATTAAAAAGATTATACCTGCACATTTCTTTCATAGACATTAAGGAAATATTCAGCATCAACCGCTGTACTTCCTGGTTTAAATTTTTGCACTTTTAACTGTTGTGCTGGTGTGGCCCAGCTGGAAGTAAAAATATTTTTCTATTATTTTTTTAGCTTCAATGTATATACTGGTATTTAGCATGGTATGCTGTATCATGTTCATTTCTCAAGACATTACATAATTTGAGTGGTGGAATTCAAAGCCACACTTTGCCTTCTTACAAGAGTAAATGAATAAAAGTAACAATAGTTAGTTTCCATGAGTAAGAATCAAACCCACAAGTATAATGACTATACAATACAATTTTGTATAAAATGTTTGGGAAGTAGTAAGTGTATATACTGACCATTCTTCTACTTCAAATCCCATGATTTCAGCATATCTGTGGATTTCTTTTTGACAAGATTCCAGCAGTGCAAAATCATATCCTTTTAATTGTAGATTTAAATAATCATATATGGGCTCGTCAGGCTGCATGCTCTAAATAATAAAATAAAAAATTTTAAAAATTAAGGACCACACTGCAAAATCATTATTTTATGAGCTGTCAGTATATTTATTTTTAACTGCATATTTTTAATATTTTTTTCTATTTAATTAGTATAAATAATAATCATTTTCTAGGGGTTGGCAAAATATACATAAATCATTTAAAAATTGTGGTCACCAAATGAAGCAAGTAGAGTGTCCACTTGTAAGTATGCAGTTATTTATTTATTTACTATTACAATAGGGTGAAGATTTCAAATAGGATGAAAGGTGAACATTATTAAAATGTAAACTTACAATTAAATAATCTGGTTCATATAAGTCACTTTTATATCTTCTCTCTGGTCGTAGTCCAGAAATCGAAACAGGAATACTATAAGTTGGTTTAAGAAACCGATGAAATTTAGCCTGAAATTTAAGATTAGATTTAACATCCCTATGCTATAATGCTACTAACACATAATTATTAGGAATACATACCAAATTAATAAATTTTGACGAAAACATTTTTCGATAGCGAAAGATTTCTATGAAATATTAAGAAGTATTTATATTTAATATATTTTTAATGTTGTGAGCAGTTTTAAATAATCATAAAACTAACATACTTCATATTTTGAAGTATGTATTTTATATATATTTTCAATAAATTTATCAAATCTCAGAATGTGAACAAAATATATACTGATAATAACAGTTGTTATTTTTGATGAGAGGTATTTTTATTATAAGCCAAAATATAACCAAAATTCAAATGTTATAATAAAAAGGTGTCATTTCTCTGACAGTTAATATGTTTCTGACAGTAAGTTGTCATTGTGTATCAATCTGTGAAACTAGGATATACTCTATAGATTATATTATATAGCAAAACTGAAATAAAAAATTGCAGAAAATTTTGAATTTAATAAATTTGTATTAATCTGTCTCCACGAGCTCTTCTTGGTTCGTTTTGACCGTAACTATATGAAGTATGTTGATTTTTTGCTTGAAATGATTAATTAATCAACATTGCTTTTGTTGTACATGTTTTAAAGCATGTAGCACTGTAATGTTATGGTTACAATCTCCAAAACGAAATACGGTATCGTTTTTTTTAATAGTTTATTCGTGCAAAGATTTAACCTTTGTAGTAAAAATATGGATTCACATTCCGCCTAAAAATATTCATATAATACATCCACTGAAACTAATTAAACTATAGTCCGATAAAGTTTATGATGAGTGTGAAGACAAGCACGAACCAAACTCGCAAATGTACAGTCACGTGCATAATATATCTCCAGCCCCAATTTTTGCCCCACTTGGTAATGGGTATGGTTCTTTGATTATGGTGCTTCCGAACGTGCTAGTTGAGACATCACTTCGCTAATGTCACGTTGCAAAAAAAGAGATAATATTAGACAGTAGGAGAATGCATGTTAAAGAAAAGATTCAGTTAAAAATTGCCTTTACCTATAAAAATGACAATGAGTTTTACTTAGATGGATAGAGGCCAGTCGTGGCGCAGCGGCACGAAGTGTGACTGTAAAACCGACTGGTTGTGGGTTCGATTACCACTCGAGGAGATGAAATATTTACTTAAATTTATATTTCCATTTCTTCGCTCTAGTGCCAAGGTTAAACACGGCGTTGAGTTCTGCCACTCAACACGCAATGCTTCCAGAATTCGGCAGAAAGTGGGGAATAGGGTGTCTTACCCTGTTTTCGAGGTCAGGCGCCCCTCGACGGAATATAAATTTCAAATTGTTATAGTAAATTTTTATGTGTTGGTGTGACTAATTAAAAGCAATATATACATAACATAGACGGTTAGTACAAGAGATATACAAGTCATATTTAACGACGAGCTCCTAGTGTTGCTCGGGCTTGCAGTGTAGGCATCTAGCAGATTCTACCTAAAAAAAATTATAAGTAATTACATAGCTTATATCACAAACTATCATTTTGAGGCTGTCGTGGCGCAGGGGCACAAGAGTGTGACTGTAAAGCGTAAAACAAGGCATTGAGTTCCTTAATAATTAATATAAATTATTAATAAGGAGTTAAAGAATCACTATTGCTAGTAATTTAGAATTAACCGTATTATTGTAAGTACAGAAGGCAAAAAAGTCATTTATAAGCGCTCGCATGAACTGGCAAATTGTACGCGTTGTAAAAGCGCTTATGCTTGGTTCATATGCAATGCTTTTTTTAACTCTGGTGCAAACGAATGGTTAGGCGTCTAAAAAATGTACTCGATCGTATCGACACTGTTATGAGTACAATGCCTTTTTTTCCATACTAGTCACAAGTACAGTATCGATAAATTCTGCTCGATACTGTGTCGCTAGAGTTATCATGTGACTTGTAAAATAATATTGCCATAATAAAAACGTAACAATACTGATAATAAAAACGTATTTTTATAAAGAGTTATTAAAATGTGGTATGCCGTATACGGTACCTTTGCTACACTTAAAAATCGATTAAGCTTTAAAGTTTAGTGAAACAAAGGTACACTTAACCTTAAGGCTTTATTCATTAATATAATATCTGAAAGACGTCACAGAATACAAAAACAAATTGAAGTAGGTTGTCTATAAGCTTCACGCTGTATCCTGCATACAGCAGGGTAGGCAGAGGAAACCTAGTGCTAAGATACTCCGTTCCCCACTTTCTGCCGAAGTCTGGAGGCATTGCATGTTGAGTGGCAGAACTCAACGCCGGGTTTGCCTCGACACCAAAGTAAAGAAATGGAGATATAAATTTAGTTAAATATGTCATGTCCTCGAATGGAACCACGTCGTACCCACAACCAGTCGATTTTACAGTCACACTCAAATTATAGTTCTTGCCGTGTGATCCCGGCCTAGAATAGGATCATCCTGGTACTGGTGGTGTCGTAAGAGGCGACTAAAGTACGTGTGGTAGAGTCACGTCGCCAGCAATGGCAACACGCATGGGCAGACTCGACCGGATCATTACCACCCCCGGCATTTAAAACCAGCGTGAAGTAGTGGCTTTATGCCACTGCGTTTTGTATCAGGTTATGCCGGGCCCCGGCGCCCAACCCATCTTAAAGGCCGGCAACGCACCTGTAGCTCCTCTGGGGTTGCACGGGGTCGTGGGCGGCGGTAGTCACTTACCATCAGGTGACCCGCACGCTCGTTTGCCGTGTCTTTTCCATAAAAAAATATATATATATATATATAGTTGTGCTTAATAAAAAAGCTTAAATATTTTTTTATTAAACATTTTTTTAATTTTATGTATAATAATGTATTTAAAAATATCGATGACTTTTATAAGTATTGCTATCTAATGCATATAAGGTAATATGTTCAAACATATCTTAAATTTACTTTAAACAATTTTCAATTGTAAATTTATTAATCACTTAATTGATTCAACATATTATTAATAATAAAACATTTTTTATGGTAGGTATGGCAAGCATTGATCCGTTCATATATTTTAAAATTACAATAAATAAATAAATCAGTAGAGTAGTAGAACTAGTAGAACCTTGAGGAAATAACCAGAGCAAAGAAATAAAAATAGACATTTAAATAAATATTTCAGTTCCTTGAATGGGGATTAAACCTACAACAATAAGTCGCGTTTATAGTTTTATAGTTTATACACACATTATGAAATATATTTTAAAATTATTTAATATTTTTTTTAATTTCTTATAAATTAATTTTAATATATTTCATAACTTATTTTTTATTTACTTTCATTGAACGTTTTCATTTGTATTCTGTGCCTTTAATGTCAAAGCGTCAAATGAAAAGGTTATAGAATAGTAAGAATTCGGATATCGTAAAATTTTAAGTTGATGTTAGTGCTTGGTTTTTGTCGGCATTGTAATAAATGGTGAAACTTTAACTTTTTATTTATTCTATAAGTATGTCGACGGGTAGTACACCCTTCCCTAAATGGCAGTTAGCCATCATTCTAGGAGCTCCTTTGGCTATTGGTTTAGGTTACCTTTATCTAAGAAATAGACTAGAAGATCCGGAAAAGAAGAAGGTAGCTGAGTTGAAGGCTAAGACGACTATTTCTTTAGATAATGAAGAAAACGCGAAAGCCGCCGAAAGCGCTATTGATCGAGCGATGAAATTAAAAGGGGCCGGAAACCGAGCTTTTCATGCTGGTGAATATGATAAAGCTATTTCCCTGTATAACGAAGCAATTGAAGCGTGTCCACCTGATCGTCCTATTGATTTAGCTACGTTTTACCAGAACCGGTCAGCATGCTATGAGAAGCGTGAAATGTGGGAACAAGTTAAGGAGGATTGCACATTTGCTCTTAAACTTAATGAAAAATATGTCAAAGCATTTCTGAGGCGATCTCGAGCCGCTGAAAAAAGTGGTGATCTCGTTTTAGCTCTTGAAGATGTAACTTCTGCTTGTATTTTAGAAAGATTCCAAGTTCAGAGCTCATTAGTTAATGCTGATCGCATTCTTAAAGCCCTTGGCAGACAACATGCAAGGGAGGCACTTGCGATGAGACAACCTGTAATGCCATCTAAACATTTTATTAAAACATACTTCTCAGCCTTTTCTGAAGATCCCATTAACAAGATTGAAGCTGAAAAAGATTCTGTGAATAGTTTCATGAAGGCAAAGCAAGCACTGGATGCTCAAGATTATGATTCAGTTGTGAAATTCTGTACAGAAGAGATAGATTCAGATGGTAAATATAAGTATGAAGCATTGCTATTAAGAGCAACTTTTTATCTTTTGCTTGGTAGACATGAAGATGCTCAGATTGATCTTGGTAAAGTTATAGACAGTGAAGCACCAGCTAAAGTCAGAGTGAATGCTTTAATTAAACGTGCCTCACTTTACACTCAATTAGAAAACACTGAATGTTGCCTGGAAGATTTTGCAAATGCTGCTAACTTGGATGCTAGTAACTCTGATATTTATCATCACCGTGGCCAAGTATACTTGCTACTGGAACGTATGGATGAGGCAACAGCAGAATTTGCAAAAGCTGTGGAACTTAATCCAGACTTCTCAATTGCTTATATTCAAAAATGCTATGCTGACTATAGACATGCCCAGTTGCATAAAAACATTGGAGCTTTAACTCAAGTCCGTGCTGATTTCGAGAAAGCCTTAGAGCGTTTTCCAAGATGTGCGGAGGTTTACATATTATATGCTCAAGTCTTGTCAGATCAGCAGGAGTGGGGTCGTGCTGAAGCATTATTTGAATCAGCATTGGCTGTAGATCCTAATAATGCAACATTATATGTTCATAAAGGTCTTGTACAATTACAGAAGAGTACAGATTTCGATAAAGCTGTCAAATTAATTAATAAAGCCATTGACACTGATGATAAATGTGACTTTGCATATGAGACACTAGGAACGATTGAAGTCCAAAGGTAAGAAATGACAGATATTTTAACAGCAAGCATTGATATAGCAGGGTAAGCAGAAAGAATGAAATGTTAAGACACTCCATTCATCACTGTCCACCCAATTTTTTTGACACTACACTTTGGTACCATAGCAAGGAAAAAAAATATATCATTCCCCCAAGTTTGGATTGAATCCACAATTTATAGTTTAACTTGTTAAATATACATATAATAAAACTATATGTCATGGACGGCTGAGCCTTGTGATTTTACAATTGTATATCTTTATAAGATAAAGGTTATCATTTCATATTTTAATGTTATCTACTATGACTAAGTTATCTTGGACTTACTGTTTTCAAAAAATGTTTGCTATTGAAAAAATTTTAAATCTTGCTTGTCCTATAAATAAATTGTGTTCCATGTTTTGTTTCAATTTATCCATGTCAATATATCATATTGTTATGTAACATGTGAATACATATATACATTGATTAACATTGACATTATTTACTATAAATATTTGTACTGAAACTGATAAAACAGTTTTGGAAAAAATAAATGTAGAAGGACTCCAACTCACACCTCTTGAAACCATAAAATATTTTCTATCCATAATGTAGAATAACACTTCAATGTTTGGCAAGTTGAGGAAATTATTAGTTAGATTTGTACTCAAAAGAATTAATCCCTTTTATTACTTCAAACAAGACAAAGCACATAGCTGAGTTCCATTGAAAATTGTAAAGTTGGGCAGAGAGATGGGAAACAAGTTAAGAGTTGTTTCCCATCTCTCTGATTTTGTATGCCAACACTGCTATATCCTGCTATAGGGTAATTTTTTTTTATAATAAATAATTAAATAACACACTACTTTCTCTCATATTTACATAAATCAATATTGTATTTTTTCAGAGGAAATCTAAGGAGATCACTAGAGCTTTTTGAAAAGGCAATTGCACTGGCAAAGACGGAACAAGAAATGACACACTTGTTCTCCTTAAAAGATGCCGCCGCTGCACAGTTAAAAGTTTCAGAACGTTGGGGGCTGGACTGGACCGTTAGTTAGATTATATCTAGGTCTTACATAAAATGCACAACGAGAACAAAATCCAGTATGATTTGGATACACCCAAGCAAGCAAGTTAGAACATTTTACATTTAGATGTCATTTCATTCAAAAAGGTATATTATGTGAATCTTGTAGAAGCAAATAAAGCTATTCAGATATCAATATTATATTTTCGTAATAATTCCTGTTTGAACAAAAATCATTAGAATATAACAAAATGTGTAGTACATAATAGAAAATAAAATTTAAAAAGTTAAATTAAATCAGCTTAACACTGTATCCCACACACAGAAGGGGGGTAGGTATAGAGAACCTAGTGTAGTGTTTTTACACTAGGTTCTCTATTCCCCACTTTCGGTCGAATTCCGGAGTGCATTGCGTGTTGACGGGCGGAACTCAATGCCCTGCTTTGCCTTGACACCAGAGTGAAGAAATGGAAATAATAATTTAAATAAATACTTCATTTCCTCGAATGGATAGAACCCACAAGCAGTCGCGTTTGCAGTCAAACTTTGTGCCCCTGCACCACAACTGGCCTCACAGAAAATAAGGTGACCATATTAAATATGCAAAAATATCTAATTAATTATTGATTATTGCTGCTTACAATCAAAAAGAAAAATGGATAGTACTGTATCTGTTTCTATATGATTCAATATATTGTTCTGATTTTTGACCTCCACACAATAAAACTTTATAGTTAATGCATATATTTACTGCATAAAATTTTAGATAAATTTGTTTTATTTTTATTAGTTTTAGGACAATAAAATGGTTTGTATCATTTCTGTATTGGAGCAAGTCTCGTTGTGATAAAATTGTGTTGTAATGATGTAAAAGCTAAGCTGCCGCTAACTCGTTGCTTTGACCCTCGCTGAACCTAAACTAATATAAACAATTTATTTACAAAATTAATTTATATATAGAAGATTTTTGTGTTTTGTGTACATATGCATGTTTATATGTAGTCTCAGTCTTATTTATATTTATTAAAGTATCAGGCAAATAAAATATTGAAAAAAAAAAAATCAAACAAGAAATTGTTAAATGTACATATTAAATCTAATTTTATCCTATAAATTTTATTTCACTTTTAATGTTGTAATATCATAAACATTTTATGTAGAACAGATAAGATGTTAGCCATAGAGAGGATATTCATTCTTTGAAATTGTTATTAAATATTTTATATTAAATAAATTGAATATTATAAATATTAGATATTCTTTTTCTCTTATTTTAATTGCACCTATCGATTGTACTGCACCAAAAGTAATAATTAGATAATAAATTCAAAAAAACATATGCATAGATTGTGCTTCATATTGAAGTCTTGATTGTTTTGTTTATACTTGTTAATGCTTGGGAAATTGAGTCTGTATTTTGTTTGAAGTAAAAAATCATTTTATTAATATTAAAATTTTATGCCTGTATTTTGGAATTGTATGTAAAAAGTTATTTAATAAATTTTATTGTAACTTAGTACATAATTAATAAATGTGTAATATTGTGTGTAGTTGCATCAGTTGTACTTAACTATTTTGGATTACTCATGCATTAAACACTGCCAACTCTTGCTGTACTAAAACATATGAAAAGATTGTATTAATATTGTTTATGTAACATTCTAATGACGAGGACTAACATATTATGTTCAAATGTTTTCATTTTAGTTGGTAATTTAAAAATATTATCAAGTTGATTTTATTTTGCTACAATATTGAGTATTGTTTTTAAATGTATGATAATTATATGTTAACTTCTTTATATATTATATTGTAACATAAATGATACCAGACATTATACTCTCATTGGTGCGACCAGGACAATATTTCCATAAGGAGAGTTAGTTTGCTTGAATGTTTTTATTTACTTATGCTTAAGTTTTTGTAGTTAGCAGGAGGACAATTAGGTTTAATTGCTATTCAATATTGATTAAATTTACAAAGGCAATTTGTGAATACTTTCACTTTCTTCTATATTATTTACAAGCTAAGTCACAGAAATAATACATATATATATATATATATATATATATATATATATATATATATATATATATGTGACTTAGCTATATATATATATATATATATATATATATATATATATATATATATATATATATATATATACGATTCTCAATAGAGCTTATACATTACATATGTATGTATATTGTACACTATAATTTAAATATTAATTGTCATATATACATATATACATTGTTTTTTGCAAGGAATTGTCGTCGGCATTTAGTTGTTGGGTCCAATATTGAGAAAATAATTGTCTGGACTCATTTAAACAGAGTACTAACTAGACTATAGATCTCGAAGTTGCAACTTATATTTTTTTCGTTTACTGTGTGAGAAGCATGACAGCGATGGGTTGAGTTTAGCGGCGATTCGTTTGCACACTTTGGGTGCATCCAGAAGCTCTGTACTCTATAATTGACATTTAAATATACATATTTATTTGTATTGTTTTTATTTTGTTTTTTATTCAGTAAAATATTATTGAAAGTTTAATAGTTGCCATATGTTAATACACATTATAGTGTATTGAGCGTTGCATAGAAACAAATTTTGGATGCACCTTCAAATTATCAATTAGATTTGTGAATTAGAATTAGATTGAAGAAAATGGTTCTACTAAAATTGTTACCTCACCGATAGTGGATAGTTATCGATAACTTCAAAATATAATCCAAAAAAAAAGTTTTGTTTATTATTATTACGTTTCTCATACTACAAATACTCCATATTCGCCATCACTTCTTGACATATTGACAATAAGAAAAAAATATCTCCACATTATCCACATTATCATCTATCCATTTTTAAAATTTTTCCTTTTTTTTTATTTATATAAAGGCCACCGCGGGCCATTGGAACACCGCATGACTGTGATGAATGGGAATCCTGCCCGGGGAACTAATTATTTTCATTGTAACACTGCAATTATGTCATTTTCACAGAACTAAATGGAAATTTGCTTCAAAAACATATTTTATTGGCTTGGCTTGGCAGGCTTGTCGCACATCTTTTAAAAATAATAATTTAATATAAATAACTATAACTTGTTTTGACGTTACTCATTTTCCTGTAAATCTTAGTGGCCATGACTTTATATTTTGTATTACTTTATGTTTATTTATTACTCATTCATGAAAGTTGCCAACTATTGTGCTATAATGGAACTCTAAATAATCATTTATATGAAGAAGATCCGCTGCAGACAATAGAGATATTCAATTCAAATACGAAACACATGGCAAGGTTACGTTGCTCGTTCTCAATTCTATGTAAAGGTTTTGGTTTTTATTATTTAAACAATTTTACAATGGATAGTTATGCGTTTGTAGCTATTACTTATTATTCGGGATGTTCAGATCAAACGCTTTTTTTTTGACATTTTAGATATATGAGATTGATTTCTATCACCACTAGAAAATTCTTAAATCCACGTTGAATAGTTAATAAAGGTCATTGGGTATCGTGAAGCTTTCAATTTTTAATAAAAGTATTATTATAAAAATCTATTACCGAAGCTCTGCAAAAATGTAGATAGGCCCCGGTTCGCCACTTCGCCCGCGACACTTGTGCTTTGAGTTGCGGAACTCAATGTCGCCCTTTGTTTTTTATTAGAGCGGGCAAATTAAAATTGTATATTAAAATTTTATATGCATTTACTTTTCCATCGCTTTTGAGTTTTAGTAGAAGATAACATTTTTATAAAAAATAGTTGCATCAAGGCTGATCACAAGATCGATCACAAGTTGTTAATAAAAGATGATAATTTAGTCTTTTAATTAAGACTAAATATTATTTTTTATTAAATATATTTATTATTTTTTAATTAATATAAAAACTCTATGAATAGAAAGTGTTTGACAATAGGTATACATAAAACCATACAAATGTCTAAAATTCTAACCGCGTCACTGGTTTTATACTGTTTGCCATATCCATTATTTACATCTAAATCACTTTAATACAAGACATGTCCGGATGTATCGAATATTTATAACTTTGTGTTTGTTGGGAGCAGTGAGAGCTCTACTTTGTTACAACTGTTCTTCCACACAACACAGCTGGGATCACTGCGGAGGAGACTTTATATTACCGTCCTCGCCTTTCAACAGCACCAGATATTATTTGATAAATTGCACCAAAGGTGTTATATTTTACACAATATAAGTATACCTAATATTTTTAAACATTTTCAAAGTGTTATTCCACACTTAAAAAAGAAAAATACGTATTTAGAAAACCCCCTGGAAACCCCCTGGAAAAGCGTGAAACTGATTTGATTTGATTTTTTAGTAGTGCATAAAAATAGGAAAACTAAAATCAAATGACAAAACCATTTTGCCAAAAAACTTTAGGATTTTATATTTTATCAATCTGGGATTATAAAATTTTAGAATATTTATTAATTGGCACTTTTTTATATATACCTATAAAATCCAATTTTTAATAATTGATAATGTAATGTATGTTCGTTGCAGAACATTCCATGTGTTTCGTTCGGTCTTGGAGAGCTCGAGATAGGAACGCCTGGATTGTTCAACGGGGATGCTATCAAATGAGCTCCGATGATGTTTACCCCAAAACTATGAATACACCTCTCCGATCTATGACTTGTAAATTACAAAAGTACGTAATAAAAATAAGCAAAAAAACTATATTATACGACTCAGTATTTATTGGTTTACCCATGGTTATTTATTACATTTTTAAAAAAATTAAATTACTCCATCAATCAATAAAAAATGAATATAATGTCTTTTCAGACTTACAAATGCAGAATACAAGACATGTCTTTGCAGTGCAGACTGGTGCAATTCTGCGATGTTATTTCCAAACAAATTTAGTCATTTTAAAAATGTTTACAATTTAATTTACTTGGTTCACGCTTACAATTGCTTGAGTTGAGTGGTATTTCATAGAATTAGCGATATCACAAATAACAACGACAGGAAGTATACGCTTAAGGGATGACCGCGGAAGTATTGAACTATTTGCTATTCACAATTTTCTATGAGCTGTTTGGATTGCAATAAACGTTGACTTTATAAGTTTATAAGCAGCTTTCACTTTATCTTAGTCGCCTGTGTCTTTCTACGAAAAGGATGGTAAGAAACGTGTGTGTTAGTGGGCCGCGTCCGCTGCGCCGCATACATCTTTTTTGTAGACGTGTGTCAATCTAAACCTACATAATTAGAAAAATACATCTTCTGCTTCTGTTAATTTTTCAATTGTGGATTTTTTTCATAAATAACTATGTGTAATTTTTCATAATTAGTTATTTTATTACTACGACGAGAATATTGTCAACAATAAAAAAACAGTATACATTTTTTACAAAACTTTATTACAATGTACTACCTAAATATTTCATATAAATTACAATTTTGCATTTTGCAATACATATATTTTTTTAATAACGATCAGTATCTCCACTAAACCACTTTTCGCTAATAATTTTAACTTAGTATCTATAAAAGCGTATAATTTAATACATAAATTAGGTAATTATCTACATATTAAAATTAATTTGCTACCTAATGCTAATTGTTCCTCTTCATATTTGTTACACTTGCTAATAAATATATTAAATATTCGTATTTCTTTATTATTTTATTATATACTTAGTTCATGTCAAAGTTGGTGCATAATATACTCAAGTTTTTAACATTGCAAGTGAGGGTTGATATTATGGAAAGCTATACTGCTCTAATATCATTTACATAAATTTTATATTTCAATAACTATTTAATTTGTTACAGACTTGCAATTACAAATCTTGCGATAAAAAAAAGAAATATAATCTCATATGAATATGAACTATCTTTTACGAATCGATTTTGAGTCAATGCGCATTTCGCTTTGGATGTACTGTGTACATATAAAATAATATCGATTTCAAAAGACTCTTTCGAAATAAAGAAAGTCACTTGTATGAGATTCGATTTAGAAATGTTTTTTACAAAACAAAGCTGTTGTTTCGCTTGTCAACGACGACGTATAAAGAAGATATTTTATACAATTTAGTGTTCAGGTGGGATCAGCAGATTTATAATATAACTTATAAGAGTTTTAAAATAGCCCTACTCCGGTTTCATACCGAAACGGTAAAATAAATTATATATTTAAATAATATTTTATTCTTCCATTGAATTTCGAGTATCGCTCATTTGGTGTGATAATGATATATTTGTACTTATTTCAAATATAAATAATGAAGAAGGCGCAACCAATTTTTAATCTTTCCGCATACACAAAAGAAACATTTTATTTTTCTTAAAAGAATATCTGAACGCTATGAACGTCTCCTGCAGCGTGACCTTACTGAGGGTCATGAAAAGTTCCACTTGTAACTAACACTTAATGTTCTATCATATAAGTAAGATTAATTTAAAAAAATATTTTGGTCTCTTGAATATAAAATTATTCTATTAGTTCAATTCTTCTCTATGTCGTTCTTCTTAAAGCTCTGATAGTCATTTTCATCGGTTTCAACAATACCCTTTCGGTATATCTCCACAGGAACCTCGCTGCCATCACTCACATCGTATTTGATGCCCAAATCCGTTTCTTGTATTTCTATTGAACCAAGGCCAGTTTCTATTAATGACTTTAAGCTTTGTGATCTACTTTCTCTATTTGTTACAGGTTTTTCAGCCTTTTTAATAGATTTTTCTTTAATCGGATGCAAATGTTTTACCTCGTCAGTTTCATTTGGATGTAGAACATTATTAGTGAGCTCGCTATTTGGTTTTGGTCTAGATCCATATGTCTTTACTTTTGAATGCCCTTGTATAATCAAATATGATGAAATAGATTCAACTGGGGCGCTATTGTCTTGTCCGGCCCCAGCAATAGTAGACATTGGTGTAGTATAACGCATATGTAAATATGGATCCTGAGTGTGTGTTGCGGGTTTTTCATGTAGCAAATTATTTAAATGTGGAGGGTTTACATGAATATGTTTTTTGTGTACAAGAGTACTCTCTTTGGATAAAACAGGGGGTGGTGGTTGCATGGTTTGCATTATTTCTAAATTTACAGTATTGTCAGAGGCTGGGTCTTTAAAAATATGTATATTATCTGATGCGTGAGCATATAAATTATCCTCTGGTCGGTCTGGATCTGTTACCATAGGCATCGATATCATTTGACCAAGCATTCCAATAACATTCGGCTTGGGCATAGGCAAAGGTGTTGCATCGTAGGACGACGTTTGATACTTTTCAGTGGTAGTCTCAAAATGAAAGTGTGATGAATCTGTAATTACTTCTGGTTGTATTGTTTCCTCAAAAATATTTAGTTTTTTTGTTGCACTAACAGTTGACAATGTCGGTGGTACTACAGTTGGTAGAAAATTTGGCGTACTAACAGCATAATATAAATCTTGCAGAGGTAAAGAAGGAGGCGGAGGAGCTTCGGATAACACAGGCTTATAGAAGGAAAGAGGTTCCTTGGTAAATTCAAAATTGTTATTATCTGTATGTGATATAATGTTATGCGAGTCATTTATTTCTTCAAACTGTGTTGTTGGCCCCCATCCAGCGTAATCACTGCTAACCGTATTATTCGGTAAACTTGTAGTTTTATTATAGTTTAGCCAGTTTTGTTTTAATGTTGACGATTGATAAATAAGATTAGCCTCCTGAAGCGCATAAGTAGTAACAATTTCTGGTGATATTGTAGTTTCTTTTGTAAGATCAAAGGCGGAAGAAGGTATAGTAGGTAATAACAATGTATCTTCTGAGTGTATAAACATGTTAGGTTTATGACCTGGAGGTGGTGGCGGTGGTGGCGGTACAAGTATGGTCATCGGATAGTGATCACTAAATTTGTAAGAAAAATCCTCATATTTCATTGCAAATGAAGGTGGTCGTGGATGTCTTCTTAGTGGAGCAGGTGGTCTAGAAGCAACACTTGGCTTACGTGATGACACTCCTAAAACTAAAACTTCAGATTTTCTTTCCGGAATTTTTTCGCGTTCAGGTCTGCTATTGTCAATCCAATAATGAACTTTTTCAAGTACCGGAGGTTCATAATCATAGGTCGGATCATTACTTAAAGGATCTCCACGACCCGTCAAAGGCTTCCACTGATCGAAATTCATACGTGGAGAAAAAATTGAGGCTATTCCACTTAGATCAGACTTGTCAGATGCATCTGAAAAATAATAGATGCAGTATTTTTTAGTGTGCACATATAATAATTAACATTAAATGGAGTATTATTACGAGATTCGAAACATACATGTCATATCTGAGATCTCCTTATTTATTGTCCCCAAGTCATGATTAGGATTTGGATATACTGTGTGAATACTTAATAATAAGAATCCCAGCAAGGTACGAAAATCTTTTACCTGTAAATTAAAATGATGAATTAAAATCACAAAAAAAAATAGTTAATCTTATCAATATGAAAAATAAACGTAATTAAATTGTATAACAAAAAAAGACAACTACAATTAAACATCCAAATTTACTAATTAATATTGTTAAAAATATATAAATTGGTATTCACATAAGCGTGGCTGTTTTCATGCAATTAGAGCGGTGGTGGATTGGCAAGCATTTTTTGGACACGCAAGTTGCTCGTTAAAATACCGGGCGGCATGGCAGGAAGAAAGACGGGCTAATTTAACATTATAACAATCCTTCTTGTTTGTTTATTCCAAATACATGACCTCAATTACTTCTTATGGAATGAAATTTTATATATCGTGCGTAATGGTACAAAATATAAGTACTTTAACGAAGGAAGCCTAACTACTACTAAGCATTGGGCAATTAAACTTTTACGGTACTCTTTAATTTAAAATAAAATATATCAGTATTTTTAATTTATTTATTTAATTTTAAATCAGCTTCACGTTATATCCCGCACACAGCAGGGTAGGCAGAGGAAACCTAGTGTTAAGACACTTTCCCGCAGAAGTTCCTCACTTTCCGCCGAGTTCTGGAGACATTGCGTGTTGAGTGACGGAACTCAACGCCGCGCTTTGCCTCAAGATCAAAGCGAAAAATTGGAAATATACATTTAAACAAACATTTCATTCGAGAGGGGATCGAACTCACAACCAGTCGCGTTTACAGCCTCATACTTTGTGCCTTTGCGCCACAGCTGGCCTCAATTTGATTTTTGATTTTATTTTACTTTAAATTTAAATTCATAAGCTTGTAATCAACTTTTAAGGAGTTTTGATATCTAAAGAATGATGACGTTCAATATTATCGTTATCTGTCAATACAGTTTATCGTTGTGTCAATATCGTTTATCTTAAGGTCGTGTGGATACCTCCTACATAAACAAATATTCAAAACTGCAGTCTCTTGGAAGGTTCGACGTAATTAAAAGACACGAGCGTTAATACTTTGTTTTTGCAGAATTTTGTATGAAAATCGCCGCGTAATCATCAATTTATAGGGCCTATAACTATACTCGAAAATGTGAAAATGTGAAATTACCTAGTTTAAAAGTTTCTTTTATAAATTTCTGGATGGAAGACTTTCTGGATTATATAAAGAACTACCCATATCTATACTTTAAAGTTTTTCGATCATCACGACAGCCATGCCCATTACTTATAAAGAATCTATAGCTCCTATTTTCATCAAATGAAAGTTTTTGATGGAACTCATTTATAAGGCCACTTCACATAAGGATAAAATTACTAAAATCTCTATTGGTCGCTTGCTTAAATCCTTAAATTATGGCTTATATTTTTGCTGAATTTTATGTACGTAGATCAAATTTTTACCAAAATTTCGTGAATATTAAATGATATTTCACTTTCGTTTTTATTTTCTTTTTCAACTTGATAGATATAGGTCAGTTGTATTTTATTTCCATGGAAATTAACTGAACATATCAAAAAACTGAAGAATGCTGTAGAACTTATATCACCAGGATACATTTGACGTGACCGCAGTGAAAGCTGCGCGTGCGTCGCATTATAAGTACAAGGTAGCATGATGGGAATAGGGGTATGACGTTTAGCATCTAATTTACCCTCCACCTAAAGTCCTTTCACTCTCTTACATAACTGTAAAATTTAATGCAATGGCATCCAACAGAATCTAAGCTAACATGATTGTATAAGAAAAGTTGTTAATTAATAGTATGTAATTCATAGATTAGGCTATATAAAATTGCAGCGCATAGTATTTGTTTGTAGTTTTATTTTATATTCAATGTGCGGACTTTTAATTACAAAATTATATATTCTTTGAATTATATTTTTCTCTAATTGTTATTTACGTATAGTATCGCGTCGATAAAAGTTGGTGGTTTATTCATCACGTTCAGCAAACATTAGCTCGACCCTGGGCGTAACTTTCAATTTCTAATTTTATAAGCTATTGTGGTTAACCCGATCCCCTAGTTTTACTAGCGACGAGTAAACTGATCATGTGTACTGTGCACGTACTGAGGTGAAAACGTCAAGAATGCATGTATCACTTTACCAAACAAATATTAACATTTCCATATAAGTTACATTCTAGCCGTCAATAAATAAAGTGTCTATAAATAATTGTATATATACGACTAGTTCCAATGGGATGTGGTGTCGTGGATGCAAAAGTACGAAGAAGGCTCTGTCATTTCAACGTGAGCCAAGAGTAGTTACCTATATTCCTCAAATGAAGAAGGTTAAATCTGTAAATCAAATATGAACTAAAAATAACTAATAGGTATATAAGAGATATTAATCCAGCGATTTACGAAAAATTCAACAGATGAACAGTTTCTGACCACGCACTTTAAGGAAGGTAGAGTAGAGCATGATGAGCATTTCCTGATTACGTTATAAAATTAAGGGTCCGCAATGCTTGATATACCCAGGACCTCTAAGGAAGCTATGAGGACTGGCCTTTTCAGCCGCTTTCTCTTTAAATACTGATTTTTAAGTATTAAAAATAATATCTTTGTGAAGATTACGGGAATTATTAAAACTAATTATTGCATAAATTATTTCATTACTATCTTTTTAGGGTACCGTACCAATAAAACCAATAACGGAACTCTTATAGTCCGTCTGCCTAGAATTATTATCTCAAGATAGCATGGAAGTTTTGAGATAAAATTAACATTAAATATGCAGGTTTTTTGGAGCACAGAAAAAAAGCTTGTAAGTCAACGCTATCAAGAGATACGAATGAGTGTATTGTTATTGCTGGATTTTGTATAAATTCGCCACGTTACCAACACCTATAGGGTAGTTGAAGTGTATTTACAATCATAAAATTTGGCAAGAACTGAGAACAAAGGGAAATAAGCCGAAAAATGGCAATGTATAGGTAAATCATAGAAGAAAAAAATACTACAAACTTATGTTTATTCTTTTAGTACAATATAAGTACATACGCCGCCGAATTTGTTTGTTTATTTTATCACGTTCCCGTAGACTTGCAATCATGAAATTGGTACGGAACCCTCGGTGAGGTTTTTTTATTACTCATAAGCTATATTATGTTTCACTATTATTTGTGTGGGTATATTAGAAATTATGTAGTGACTATTGTTTGGACTCGGCTAGCATAATTTAAAATTGTTTATTGAACTTGAAGCTTGAGCAGCCGATATCGTTTTCTCTATATTTGCAAATACAAATATGTAGGTGTTTAAAAACTATGTTATTTTGAAATATTTATTATATATTTTGAACATCAAATTTTAAGGTTTAATCATAAAATCAAATTTATCTAGTTAAAAATATTAAAAAGATGTAGGTATGGATAAGAAAGCATTTCTAATTCATTGAATGTGATGTGCAAAGATAATAAAATCAAATCAGCTTCACGCTGTGTGGAACCTAGTGCTAAGACACTCCGTTCCCCACTTTCTGCAGAATTTTGGAGGCATTGCACGCAATGTACTCAACACGTTGAGTGGCAGAACTCAACGCCGCGCTTAGCCTCGTCACCAGAGCGAAGAAATGGAAATATAAATTTAAGTAAATATTTCATCTCCTCAAGTGGGGATCGAATCCACAACCAGTCACTTTTACAGTCACACTTCGTACCACTTCGCCACGACTGGCCTCTGGAAGATAATATTAAAGTAACCTTTAAAAGCAAAATTATGTTAAAAAAATACAATTTATACTACACAACTGGTTTTGATTAACAAATTAATTATCTACGCACTTCCAACTAAAACTTGTATCGATATATTTTTTGGCAGTGAAAGTTTTGAGTCATCTATTTATTAACTTCAAATTGATTCATGGAGAGGGCAGGGTGGCGGATATCATAGCGTGGGAAACACTCGTACTCAGACCGTGTGGCGCCACGGGCTATTGACCACCGCCCACGCAGCCGCCGGAGAGGAGATCGCCGGACGAGAAAAATAATCTAACGAAACTAGTCCTTAACAAGAGAACTGAAACAATGTATGTTATAGAAATGTATAGACGTGTTACGATTTTACTGATAAAGCTTGTTAGTTAGTGGGTGCGATTTCTCCATCGTACTATATTATGTTGTTGTTTTTTTCTAATTTATCTACTGTAAAATAATTCGTGTGGGTGAAGAAAAACATTAACACTTTCACACGTTTTTATGAGTCGATGACCAGACTAAGGTGATATATGCCCACGCGGGATTGTCTGTGTACATTAGTTGTATATAGTACAGTATTGTTAAATATTTGGCCGAAATATAAAATTAATAAATGTTTTATTAGAAGAACATTGATTTGGAAAAAAAAACCAGCAATGAAAGCAATGAAAGCAATGAACAAGAGAAACTAGAATTATTTTGAAATATTTATTATATGATATTAAAAATATTTAAAAAGGAGCAGAGCCTTCCACGTTTACATAATATTTCATTCCGTATAATTGTATACTTCAATTATTTCTAGCTATTAATTTATTAGATTCTTAATCTTTTATTAATCTTATACTACTTAAAATTATGTTGTTTTATTAAAATGTTCTATTAAACTACGAATACTGAAGTAATTTGCAGACCGTGACGAGATAAAAAGTGTAAGTCGAGACGTTCAACTATGTCATATGACAATCTGTAATTGGGAGCAGATCGAAATTTGAATATTATGTTTCATTTTCACATATTTTTGTAAAAATAAAAAAAATAAACATCAGAAAAAATATATATATTAATAAATATTATATGCCATGTATGTTGTCTTAGTTATATAAAAAGCGATGCCAGTTTCATAACGACTTCTAAAGTACAGTGATAACTTCGTCTAGTGTAATCTATATAAAGCTAGCAATTATTACATTTGCACGCGTGTACAAAATCGTTACTGCATTTTACTAAGATATTGCTTTTCGAAGCAATTAAGCCATCATCTTTTTAGAAAGTCCCAAAAAGAGAAGTGTTTTTAATGAATTGTTAGTCGTCTCTACTTATAATTGACATAACTCCCACCGGTCTGTATTAATTATTTATTTTATATATGTTATAGATTAGAGTAATATAGGTACATATGCTACATAAAATAAAAAGTAATATTTTTTACTATTATTTTTATCGTTAGGTACTGTAAGATAATTGGTAAGAGCGCGTTTATGTCTTTTGTATCAAACAAAATAATGTGTTATTTGTAAGATATTGAAATATTATTGAATGATAAAATGTTATGAATTATTTAAATAAAATTAAACAGTTATATAAAAGATAATTTATAAAAACTTTTTAGCAATATTATTATTATTTTATATGTGCATATATTATTTTCATATATATTTTTATATCTATATATAAATGAAATATTTCTCTTACCCGAGTCATAATAAAGATGACATATGTGCACTATATTTTTCAATCACCGATAAAGGTCGAAAGTCACTCACGGCTCGAGTCGCGTTTTCCGCACGGCGTCCGTTGCACGTCTGCCGGTCATAAAGCACGCAAGGGATACGGGGTCTCGCTGTAGTCCACAAGCTATTGTAAACACTCTAGGCACGTGTCTCGCCATATCCATTCATTAAAAACTTTTCAATACGATTTTTGCGCTATTTAAATTTAACTATGTATCCATGTCTTTTACATTATAAGTTTATATTCCCGAAAGTTTTTTTTAAATTTAACTGATATGTTTAACTGATTTACAAGGCAAATTTACCTACACCATAGTGTAGTTAAAAAATAATATACATTTTACACAGTCAATAGATTGTTAAATTCACTTTGTAATGTAATTACAATTTTTTTCACGCTTCACCAAATTAAAACTTTTTGTCCCTACACCAGAGTGAAACAACGAAAATGTTAAATATTTCAATTCCGCAAGTGGGAATCGAGCCCACTACCTGTGGCGTTTACAGTCACACGCTTGTTCTTCAGCACCAAGCCTGACCTCTTATTTTCTTTGACTTTGTTCAATGAAAATAGCGGCAGTAGTAGGACTTTCACATGTTAATATATACTCAATCATAGAAATTTTACAAATTCTCGCCTCGCTTTCGCTTTCGTACCAGAGTTAAGAAATGAAAATATCTAAATAATAATTCTTTCCTACGATTGGTAATCGAACCGGCAACTGTCGCGTTACAATCACATATTTGTGCACCCTCAGAAAATCTTAACTATGTCATTAGTGTTCAACTCACCCTTCAGATCGTCATATTTGTTTATAACTACAATATGTAGTACAAATAAATAAAAATCAGCTTCACGCTGTGTTCCGCACACAGCAGGGTAGGCAGAGAAAACCTAGTGCTTATACTCTCCATTCCCCGTTGTCCGAATGATGGTGGTATTTCGTGTTGAGTAGTGGAACTCAACACCAGAGCGAAAAAATGAAAATTTAAATAAATATTTGATTTCCGCCTAGGATTGAACCCACAGCCAGTCGCGTTAACAGTCACACACTTGTACCCTTGTGCGACCGGCCTGTAGATATCTAGACCAATTATCATTGCTTGTGTAACCATCATACATTACGCTATCTTCAAAGAACGTGATAGTAATTTTTATATTTGCTTGTGCGACATACCTCTTATAATTGGTGTCTAGAGGTAGCTTCCAGGGGAGGTCTGGCCCCCAGCTATATGGAATGTAAATCTTCAAATTAAATATTACGACAGGCTCATGACTGTTGTTTCTATTTGTAAGGTTTTATAATTACGGAGATCAAATCAGGAATAATTACAGGCTTTAATTCAATTGTATATTTTTTGTATGTACCAATGTTAATGGATTACACAGCCAATTGTGAATAGATTTTGATGATTTCGTATTAACAACAGGTAGGTTTTGGTTTGTAAATAAACTATATTTACCGGATTAATCGCGTATATTTTGTATTTTATACATTTTTGGTGAACCCGACGTTTTGAACACTTTACAGTAGTCCGTGGTCATGGGTAGACTGACTTCATTTACAATGTGTAATAATCGTGAAAATCAAAGAACTTATTAGGTTTTGGTTTGTTGAACAAACCAACCTCCGGGTCCGTACGTACGGCTTATCAGACCTGGACCTGGACGTTATCGTAGGTAACGAACGATCCCGATATAAGCCCGATTGAATATCTATGAAACCAACTAAGCCGGCATTAAAAATGACGAGTTCATAACCAGCAGCAGTTGATTGACGCTGTAAAATATATCGTAAAAAAAGATTTAGCAGAAAATATGATTGACAGGCTTACCAAATCCAAATTTACCGAATAATGGCCCAATTCCGTCGCGATGGCATCAATCCTTATGAAGTTTTCTTCATCATTATTAACTGCAAGTTTCATAGCTATGACAAACATTAAAACACAATTAACTATGTATATATTTTTATTGAGATTTCATACAGAGCATATTTCAATCTGATTCACTAAAGATTTTTTTGTCAGCTAACTTCAAAAGAGCCTCTTTAGGCAACAGCGCACAGTTGGAACTTTTGTCTTCTGTGCCTTTTACTGAGATTTGAATAAATCTATGGAGCTATGTCCCGGTCTTTCCATTTTAAATCTTTTTACTTTAGTAGCTTCCGAGTTTTCTTTCGTTTTTAATATCGTTGAAACGTGCTTGCGTATTCCAAAGATTCTGTTCGATAGAAGGTTTAATTAACACTTTCGGTGAAGATAAATATGAGAAGGGAGTGGATGTTTTAACCTCCTTTTGGTCTTCATTTTTGGACGCATCAAGGAAGGAGAACGTATAATTGGCATCGACAACTTCGCGTCGTGCATTCGGCTTTGCCATATGCGACGTGATATGGCAATGCTCAATAGTCATGGTGGCTTCATTATCAAAATTTTGATTTGATTTCGTCATGGTATCTAATTTCATTTGTGATTGTTTTGAAAACATTATAAAACCGTAGAACCTCTCAACTTTGTTAGCACATTTAGAACAAACCGTCGTTAATTTATCCGTTTCTTCGACTACTAGCTTTAGACACACCAATATTTTATCCAACATATTACTCTTACGACAATAACTACTGAATAGTGAAATATTAAAGTCAGTTGTAGTTAGGCACAGGCGACACGCTTGACGAGACATATCCATTTTGAATTGTAACTTCAGATTATTAGTAAAGATAATTTATTTAGGTTTGCCGCCAAAATATCAAATCTTCTTGTACACAGATAAAACAGAAGTCATAAAAACATATTCTTTAATTTGTTAATCGACACTTGTAAGAAGTGAATAAATTATCAATATAAAAATATCACTAAAATGTTGTAAGTAAATGAAATGAAAACAAAAAGAGTCAATACAATAAAATGTCTAGGTAAAGCCAAGCTAATTCTAAGGTAATTTACTGCGATGTTTTTTATATTATAGTTAACATACTACGTATGTGTACAAGAGAACGGCTAGGTCACATTAGTTTTGACCATATTAATAAAAATGTTGCTAAGTACATGTCTATTTTTAGTTTTACGTATTCCGTACGTCGATAGCAGAGTAGGCAGAGGGAACATTGTGTTGAGACAGTCCGTTCCCATTAAAAGTTCCCAGTTCTTGATGCATTGCGTGCTGAATACTCGCGCGAAACTCAGCGCAGCGCTTTGCTTAAGGACGCAAGGACTGGTAAGGACCAGAGCAAGAAAATGGAAATATAATCATTTTAAACACACAACTCAAGCACACAATTGTCGCGATTACAGTCGAACGGTTATGCCCCGGCCCCACGACGGCCATTACTTTTTCATTTCTATTGATATATAAAAATAAAAGATCTGTAAAATATGATGAAGGACTATAATAGCCCAGCCTTGCCTTAGCAAAATATGTTCCGTATGGTGAGCAGACAAATAAAATTTTTGAGTGTGAATAAAATTAAATATTTGCTAAAATTAAATATTTGCTTGAAATAACAAGGTACATTGAATATACCTTGTTATTTCAAGTTCATATAGTTATTTACACAAGCTAAAACACAAACAAACAATTATAACAGATTTGGTTGTTTCCTTTTTGTCCGGACTAATCTATTTTTATGGGACTGTCCGATAGAGGAAGGTATGGGCGCTTTTTTTTCTGTATTAGATATGAAATAGACACCATACTAAAATAATTTCCCCCAAATATACTTTAAAATATTAATAAAACAAAAGCGAGCGAAGCCGGACACCGTTAGTTTTAAATAATATAACGCTACCATATTACTATCATGATCGGAAAATTACACCATTTCAAGAACATAATTATATCATATATTATTTCTCAAAGAAATTATGCAAGACATATAGATGGCGTTGATCCATGTTACCAATTTTGATGCCGAAGTTTGGTCTCTATTATAGTATATAGAATGTACTCTGTGGTTTCTTCGCTTGCTACTGAGCCTGGTGGACACGACAAACAATAGCGGGCAATCGAGCTGAAGGCCAGAAATGTTGTATTTTTGTATAAGGAATATGTTTCTGTATTGTACTCTATGAATAAACTTTTTAAAATTTAGTTAGTTTGAGTTAACTTTTAAAAAATTAGTGAACATTTTCATGTATTTCAGATATAGTATAGTATTATCTTCGTATCATTACTACTCAACAATAAATTTGTTCAAATCGTTTGGATGTTGCTAGATCGATTGGATTTTATTCAATTGATTAATGGTAGATGTTATAATAATTTTAAATTTATCATGAGTCTAAAGTCAAATTTTTGGGCTTGTGACAAAATATAAGTAAACGAAACAAAGCATCTCAAACCTTTATTGATAATATCACGTATTGGAATTTTCTTTGATTGCTTTTATGCTGCAAGGGTTGCTTGGTTGGCTCACTCATTCCTTTAGGAATAAAAACGTCAATGTTACAAAAAAATCAAATCAATACCTTTTAAATTAAATTAAATCTAAGCATGATAAACGGAATAACGAGAAATAAACGAAAATACCTGTAAATATTTCTTTTGTATAAACAAGTCAATTACCCGACCGATAATAAAACTTCATATTTTAATGTAAAATGTTTGCAGTATTTGTTCTCTACAATTTGTTAGTATTCAAATTAGTTTGAAATTTGGAAATAAAGTGCCTTTTGGGTATTAAGTATGTTTATATGTAAAATACTTTATTGAATAAAATACTGGACAAGCGCGAGTCAGGCTCGCCCACCAAGGGTTCCGTACATTATATTTACGTTTTCTGAACTTGTACTACCTTTAAATGCTAGCTGCCAAAATTCATAATTCTAGGTCAAAAGTACCATATTAATTTTGATTCCCTTTATAGTGTGGAAATACGTTTTTTGTAACTCTTATTTAAGTAAATGTAGAAATACAATATTTTCAGGAAATCATGTGACCGTAGATCTGAGTATATGATTAGAAATTCAATTCGATACCTCCAAGCGTTGTTGAAATAAGAGCTCTTGACAGACAGGCGGACAACAAAAGCGCGGCGTTGAGTTCCGCCACTTAACACGGAATGCCTCCAGAATTCACCGGAAAGCGGGGAACGGAGTGTCTGACGCTAGTTTCCCGCTGCCGATGCTGCTGTGTGTGGAATACAACGTGAAGCTGATTTAATTTATAACATTTGATTTCTATCAAGCGGAAAGGGTTTTTCTATAGATATCATTCAACAGTATTATTTACAGTGCTATCAGCGTGTTACTTCTATATTTATTTTTATAAAATATATATACTGCATCAATCGTGATCTGTATATTAACCTATTTCTGGCTTGTTACTTTATATCTCACAGCTCCCTTAATATTCCTATATCCTATTATATATTCTCTTCAGGTTGAAGTAGAGTACGAGAGACTATTCTTATGTTGCAGCCATCGTTCAGGAAATATTTGGCAGATATTATGTTTGCTTGAGCACAGAGATATTTTGTGCCGTGTGATCCCGGCCTAGAATAGGATCATCCTGGTACTGGTGGTGTCGTAAGAGGCGACTAAAGTACGTGTGGTAGAGTCACGTCGCCAGCAATGGCAACACGCATGGGCAGACTCGACCGGATCATCAGCACCCCCGGCATTTAAAACCGGCGTGAAGTAGTGGCTTTATGCCACTGCGTTTCGCATCAGGTAATGCCGGGCCCCGGCGCCCAACCCATCTTTAAGGCCGGCAACGCACGTGTAGCTCCTCTGGGGTTGCACGGGGCCGTGGGCGGCGGTAATCACTTACCATCAGGTGACCCGCACGCTCGTTTGCCGTGTCTTTTCCATAAAAAAAAAAAAAGATAGTAGACTTATGTATGTTTTAAATATTATTACCAATATTATATTCATTAATATAATCAATAAGCTGTGTCGCCTGTATAAAATCGCAGGGGCACTCCAGGGAGTGAATAGGAGTGTTTAAAAAATAAAAGATAGTAATACAACAGTAATAGTAATACTCTACACAAACAGGTAATTATGTAACGTGATTATTACAATTACGTAATGGTAAACACAAAATCAATTTAATTGGGGTCGCTTTAATAGTATACAATATAACATCCTTAAAAGAGTTAATGGTTGAAAGGTCCTTGTAGAGGCTAAAAAATTATTATTCGTTATATAAAATAGGTGTGCAACTGTTTACCGATTTTATGTATTGTAATATGTACGGTGTAGCAGTATACACCTATTTAATTAGTAAGAAGTCATTTTTCCTATCAAAAGGGTATAAAAACCCCGCTTAGTTCAAATTTTTATACGTTTTCTTAATAAGAAGTTCTCGAACTCTTATTTTGCTTTTTTATTTCTATTTAATTATTGAAGCGAAGGATTTTCCATATAATTATGTTCCTAGCAGCTAGCTGTACTGTTCTTATGTGCCTGCTCCATGATAAAAATGATAAATCTAAATCATAAAAAAAGGTTGGTCTAATATTAAAAAAAATAAATGAATATTGTTTATTTAAATTCATAAATATATATTTATGAATTTAAATAAACTATATTAATATTTGTAACTTTGAATTAGATAAACAGTTATAGAAATATGTGAAATAAAAGTAATATATGATATAATTTATTGAAATGTATTCGTAATTTGTTATTAAGGTGCTTGGCTTGGTTTTGCATTTAGGTGTTAGCTTCTGTGGCGTCTTCATATCTTTTACTTGACCTTCATCCACTAACATAGATTCTCATCAACCAAGGTCTTCTCCCGTTTTACAATTCACTTTTGCTTCATATATGTTATTATCCCTATTCAGTACGGTACACACTGAATATTGCTATTAAATCAATAAATGGATATAGAAATAAATTGCTTCCATAAAATACATATAGTTTATTATAAGCATACAGGTCAAATAAATGTTTAATGTTTTTTTAACAAAACTGTGTTAATAATACTCATTGTACTAGTAGTATTTGAGTTTCAGTTATGTAACTTAATTAACCTTTAAAATTATGTAACTTAATTTTAAATTAAATTATTAAATTAGTTTCACGCTGTATCCCACACACAGCAGAGTACCTAGTGTTAGGACACTTCATTCCCCACTTTCTGCCGAATTCTGGAGACATTGCTTGTTGAGTGGCAGAACTCAACTTCGCGCTTAGCCTCGACACCAGAGCAGAAATAGAAATATAAATTTAAGTAATTATTTCATCTCATTCAGTGGGGATTGAATCCACAACTAGTCAGTTTTATAGTCACACTTAAGGCCGTCCACAACTCGCCTCATAATTTATTTTAATTTTGACTTAATTTTAAAGGTTATTCATATTTTTACTAAAAATCTTTATACTAATATCACTAAGAAGTAGAGTGAGTTTTAAATTTAATTTTTATTTGAAGGAAGATGTTAACCAAAGATCTTGCTTAATAAAGATTTTTTGTGATATGCTCCATGAATATGTCTAGGGGATCACTATTAATATGATTTGAATTTTTATCATTACTTTTTTTTTCATCTAAATAATGCATATGGGCTTCAAGTGTCTCCACATCATTTTCTTCAGAGTCAAAATATTTGTCTTCAGCATCTTGTGATATTTGTTGTAAATCATCATACTCTTCATTATTATCAACAGAATTGTAATCAAAATCAACATCTCTTCCCTCAATAAAACTACTATACATTTCATGAAGGAACTCTTCTCTAAGTAAATTTCTTTCATTTGCATTTATCATTGCTTGCTTTTGTGGTTTTGGTAATATAGTTGGTTTACTATCTGGAATGTCAAAATCACCCCACAGTTTTGGTTTAATATTTGTTTCTTTTTCTGATTGAACATGACCTTCCTTCTGTAATAACTCATGTGAAGTTTCCTCATGCTCCATATGCATTTGCCTATTTTGTTTTTCTCTCATCTCATTTCTATCCACGGTGTCTAGTATCATAGTAAGAAATGTCAGGTTGTCACAATCAATTGCATCTCTTTCTCTAATCTCTTCATCAGTCAAATATTGACCAATCAATTGTTCATACAATAAAGGATTACGTAGCATCATTTGCTTATCACTAAAATAATCTGTATCTTGTTGTAACTTCTGTAAGGCTTTATACCTTCTATTTCTAATCCTTTTATTCAAACTTTCTTCGGAAAGGTATAATTTTAACTCTGATACACACTTTTGAAAGTGTTTGTCATGTACTTGAAGATTTTCAAAGTAGTGTAAATGATTTGGAGATAGAAATTTTCCGAATTGTAACAAGAATTGTATAGGAGACTGTTTAAAAAGTGTATATGCTATTTCTATTTTTTCCTTCGTTTTAATTTCCGGCTGATTAATACTGGAATTTTTAAAAGAAATTTTGGCACATCTTACAAGAAAGTCAATTATATCAAGAATTGGGTCTGAGCTATCTGAGTTTTCCCCCTGAGTAACTGAACTGGATGTTCCTTCCATTATTAAGATAATAAAAAATAATTATTTTAAATAATTTACTTTGAAATATAAACAATAAAGGTATTTAATAATAGAATAAAGAAATTGAATTCAGAGATTTTCCAAGTAGTGATAAGGTTAAGAATAAGGTGATGATATTTTTATCTCACTCAGGCTATACATTCAGAAAAGTAACTTATTTTATTTCTTTATTAGTTACGAATTTGTTAAAATAACAATAATAAACGCAATACACTTAAAAGTATACACAGAAAATTCCCATTGACACTTAACCACAGAATACATACACCCAAAGACTGTCAGTGTCAACTGACTGTTATGTGTTAAGAAACAACAAGATTTTGTTATCAAAGATTAGTCCATAAAGTAAAAAACTAAATCCTATAAAATATCCCCTATTGTTGTGTGATAACAGTAATAAAAAGAGTGCTAAGTAATATTAAAGTCATAAAATTATTTGCTTTTAATTTTCTTTAATATATTGTGATGAGATTGACATTGAGTAAGATTTATTGAATGTTTGGTAATGGATATTGTACAAGATCTATCATTTCAATTAAACCACTTACAGTACTGCACAGAGTACATTCTATATACTATAATAGAGACCAAACTTCGGCATCAAAAGTGGTAACATGGATCAACGCCATCTATATGTCTTAGTCTCAACTATTCAAAACAGTTATATACATATATGTATATATATAACTGTGTATGCTACTATATATACCGTCGTATATATATACTTTTACGTACATATTTCGTTGCACATATTATGTAGATGTAGAAAAAGTATACGAAAATAAAATACATCTCCAATTTTTTGTTTTTATTGAATCACACATTTATACAATACATTTTAGGATAATATAATATTATTCGTAGGCAAAATGAGATTTGACCGTCGGCTACATCACAATATGTAAATTATTTTTTTACATTTTCTTCAATAAATTTATTTTAAATACGATTAAATATATATACAGCATGATTAATAGATAGATAGACATACTGATACAGGTAATAGAGTAGGTAATTTCCAATTATTTTAACCCCATATAGTATGCACAGAAATTTTACCGTTTCCGAGACATTAGCCAATGTAAAAAAAATTAAATACCATATGTACATAATCAATTGCTTATATATTACAGTATATATTATTGAACTTGTAATTTTGTCATCATCAAATAACATAAGTGTAATAATAATAATAATAATGTCTCGGAAACGGTAAAATATATGTCTTAAGTCAGACTAGGTGTCTTTTAAAACATTTATTGAATTTATTCTGTATTTGTTAGGAATTTATCACTATCATCATCAATTTGCTTTCTCCCAGCCAATATCCTATTGATATTTTTACAATAGTTATGCATCAATCAACAAATTACAATATAAATTATATATCCAACTAATTTATTTTTATGTAAAACACATTATTGAATACAATGAAAATCAATTAATATAAATATTGTAGTTTTGATTATTTCTTTTAATATTCTTTATTCTAAATTGTGTTTAACATATCTTGGATAATTTTAATAAATAATAAATTTTAATAAATAAAAAATTAATAAATTTAATAAATTCTTCGCTGGGAGTGCAATGTCACTGTCAACCTGCATATTCTCTATATTGTATATATTCAATTTCATCTTTGGAAAATAAATTACTCATACATTAACTGTATGATTTAAAAATGTTACTGTTTTTTTTAATATCCACACATATACTATAGGGGTGCTATAATATGAGAATCGGTTTCTTTCACCTTCAAAGGTGTCATTGCATAATTAAATATAGATTTAAAATCAAATGTGCAGGTCGAAGACATTTGTCATTGATGATGAGATCATGTAATGATTGGCAATGGTCATTTTCGCATTTTACTCCTAGGATGTGGACACTGTTTAAATTATTTATTAAAAGTTGACATTTGTTGACTCAAACTGATCACAAGTAGGGTTGTTGTTGCGACACCTCTGACTTTTTACTGCACTAAAAAAAATTTCAAGGGTACCTTGACCTGGACTAAGCATAATTTTTTTTGTTTTGCTGTCATTTATGGAGTCAAAAATATTGTCCAAAAATAATATAAGGTCAGCTGATTGTTTACATTCTGCAGGTAGAATTCCTTTATCTGAAAATCATGTTAATAAAATGTTAATAATTTAAACTTCACATGATTAAGAATGTATTCCATATTGGATTGTAATGTAATAAACTATGTATTCCATATTGGATTTTTACTTCTGTCATTATGTGTTGGCTCACAAATGATATGTTCTTTTAATATATATTTTTTTTATTTTAATTTAGCATAGTATTATATAACTTCATTAAAAAAAATATATAACAAGTTCTTCATCTTTTTAATTTAAACAGATAATATCTTCAAGATTTTTACTATTGTTCTATCAATTTGCTGAAGCAAATAGAACAATAGTATTCTTAAATTCAATAGTAAAAATTAATTATTGAATTCAGTGGGAAATGGGGAATGAAATGTCTTAACTGGGTTCTCTTTACCTCCCATGCTGTGTACGGAGATACAGGTGTTCAAAGCTGTTACAGTTTTTAATTATTCAATTATAGTTAAAGGAAATTAACAAACAATTAACATTATGGTAAACTATTTGACGTTCAAAGAATGAAACATGTAACTTCTTATTTTGAATAAAATTATTTGACTTTGACTTTAAAAGTTAAGACTAAAAATTTCATTTAAAGCACTAGTAATTGTTACCTGCAACATATCCTAGGTTTGAAGCTACTGTACGGTTAAAAATTTGAGTAGCAAATTTAACCATCATTTTGTTAATTTTGTCTGGTTTCACATGGCTTTCTGTTAATTTTGGAATCAGTCTGATACCATTGTAGCCTGGGTTTACTTCATGCAATGTTTGCTTGAAGACATTATGTGCCCTAAAAATCTTGCCGAAACACACACACAACACACAAGTATAGTCCGTCAAAACGCTTATTGATAATCGGAGGTACTCGCGTAAAATTGCGCAGAATACCTATGCGCAGAAAACGTTCGATCAGTGTTACCCTCTTATGTTGTTTTACCCAACGCTTGGCAAATCCAATTAAATGATAATAAAAATATCTGATCATCTTTGTTTAATTAAAATTATTGTTTTAGTAAATTATACAAAATGAAAATTTTATGAGGATATCTAAATATTGAAAAAAAAATTAAGAAATTCCATACATCGTTGTCGAGAATAAAGGCTAACCTGAAAAGTGTTTTTTTTAGTAATGAACAGGAGTCATTTCAAACTTAACTAAACTAAACTAAACTACTGCTTATATCACAAATTAAACATGATATTTATGTATACACTATATACACCTATGTACAACATAAATATTCAGTATGCGTAATACACAGTACTATACTTATAAGAAAGCAATATTTAAATTTCTTAAAGTTTATATTAAAAAAAATATTGGGTAAATTATAAAAATCAATTATGAGGTACAAAAAATGAAAGTCTGGTATCCCTTTGCCATATCGTGTTACCTGCGTCAGTGTGACCGCTACGTCCTTACAGAAAATTCGTACTCACACATCTTTATAAGTACAATCGAGCTCACACTATATATACAAAATACAAAAATACTACAATAAATATAAAATACAATAATTTTACCTTTTTATTGAATTTGGATTGATGAGGACTTGGATGTGGCCCCATTATAATAATTACAATTCAGTAGTTTTTTAAATTTTTAAATTTGCTTATCCATAACTTGATTTTGCATGTTGCTTAATCTAACACACTAATTATTATAATATTACTAGATAAATATGCTTTAATGCGCCATTTTGTATAATGCGCCCATATGACGTTATCATATAATAATATATTTCATAGTAATGAACTGACAGCGTTGCGCTCGACTGTACCGTAGTGGTGTGACCGCCCGCGCACACGCCGCACCGATTCCCCGCGAGCCCTCGCGGAGAATCGGTGCGGCGTGAGAGGGTGTCTATGTGCAGATATCAAAATACGCGTACTGCGCAATTCTACCGCGCGTGCTTCTCATACGCATTAACGATAATGTCGGACTATAACGAGTACAAACTCAACAGCACAGAACACATATACCCAAAGGGAAGAATGTTCACTTCATACAAAAAAATGGGGGACTGAACGACACTGCTGCCATCTATTGTGTGCCCACCAAAAACAATATTTAAAATTTGACGCTTCAGATATGGGCGGGAAATTCAAAATTTGGCTATTATTTGGATAATAAATCTATTTTTTTTCAAAACCAGAATGATTCCCTCTTTCAAAATCAATTGGAAATATCATTATTTAATTTAAACAAAAATACTTCCAAATGATTTTGAAGGAGTGTATCATTTCTAGTTTATTTCTAGTTTAATAATAATACAAGATAAATACAGAAATAAAACAAATAAACACTTTATACTTTTTTATTGCTTATAAACATTTGTTATAATTATATCTATACAAATAGTATTCTTGCAAATCAAATAAAATAGTGATTATTGCCAAACTTGCCCTTTTATATTAGAAACAATAATTAACATTTATATAAGTTAAATAGATTGTACTCTATTCAAGAATGTAACTATATATAAATCATAATTTATATATTTTTTAATTTATAATATTGTAGGCAGTTACATTCTTGAAATTTGACCTAGACTACAAATAAAGAATGAACAAAATCATTGCTGTTTACTATTCTATTTTAATTAAATAAATATAATTGAATTGTTGATTTTTTGATAATAATGATAAATATAATAGAGATAATGATAAAAATTATGAAGTCAGTGTCATGAAGTTAATAGTGTTGGTCAAATTAAATCTAACATAATTATTCTATTACCTATTTTTTAATATACCTATATTAACCTTTTTAATAATTTCTGATATTTTGAAGATCTTGAAGACAAAGTTTGCATTTATTGCCAAGGCTCTTTAATAAAAATCCACAGACATATTTCCAGGTTAGGCAATTAAAACAAACCTTGACCATGACTTAGAACTTAGCAAGTTTCACTCCCGTTGTCTGCTTGGCATTTGGACATGTATGGTCCTGTTTTAATTTAGGTGCAAAAACAAAATTTCCATCACCAGTCTTTTTGGAAGAAATGTTTTATACGTTTCCATTTGGCTCGACCTATAATGTAATAAATAATATGTTAATTAAAATAATATTTTTTTAACAAGTTTTATTTAATTATTAGTAAGTAGAAACCAGCCAAACTTGAGACCAGCCATATCGCATGGGCACAGGGTGTGACTGTAAAATCTACTGGGTTGTAGGTTCGATCCCCACTTGAGGAAAAGAAATATTTATATAAATTTATATTTCCATTTCTTCACTCTGGTGTTGATGCAAAAGGCAGTGTTGAGTTCCACCACTCAAGATGCAATGCCTCCAGATGTCGGTAGAAAGTGGGGAATGGAGTGTCTTAACACTAAGTTTCCTCTGCCTACCCTGCTGTGTACAGGATACAGCGTGAAGCTGATTAATTTAAAATTTTTTATATAGAAACTAGTACTTTTAACTGGACTATACAATACACGACAAAATATTACCTTTTCCTTCAATATTGTTTGATGTAATATTTGTATTTCATTTTATATTATATTTTAAAAACAATTTTCTGAACCATTTCAGTAAGAGAGGTAAATCAAATATTGTAATATATATTGACACCAACCATATTACAAATTGTAGCTGCAATATTTAAGCCATTTCAAACATTTTTGTTGAATCTGGAAATAAAATTACAAATAATAAATAAAACTATTATCACAAATCTTTACAAATAAGACTTTATGTTTAAATTTATATTTAACGATTACTTACCGGTGTAGATTGGTAGGGCCAGGTAATCCTGGGTAATTTTATAGGTTCGCTAATGCGAACCTATAAAATTCATTTCAATTCAATTTCATATTCACAAATAATAAAATGCAATAGAAATTCCAATATTAAATAACAGTTTGCGTCGCCGAATGAAACATAGGTTCGCCATTTGCAAATTATAATGTTACCCCATATCAAAAGATAATCCTACTACTACGCTTTACATATCGGTTACATAAATTGTTTCTGCTTTCAATTGAAAACTTTATATAACTAAATTACACTGCAATTTTTTATTTTCATTTGTTAATTATATTTACGATTAACTTCTATTTTTTTCGGAGTTGCATTTTATCAAGATACCTTCCATACATGAAACATAATAAAGAAAGTTATTTACTAAATCATAAATAATTATATCATAAAAACATTATAATAAATCCTTAAAAAAATCCTATATAGAAACTACTAATTAGTAGTTTTACTTTAATATAGCAACACTAAGTATCAAATAATTCATAATTTTTTTTTCGGGACTTATTTACAATCCCCCGTAGGTATGTCGCACATGCCCCTTAGGAAGTCGACCGGGCCTGCTCAACAGTAAACAAAATTGTAACAGTAATCAATTTACCCGCGGACCTTGAGCTCAACTCGTACTCGTACTCGAACTCGAAAATCGTACATATAAATCAATAAACTATTACAAAAATATCCTATTTGAATACCGAAATTTGTTGCTCGTCGGCAACACCAGAATCAACATATATTTTTTAATTTAAATTTATTAATTATTAGATAAATAGACTAAAGAATACCATAGAGTTATTCAAAGTACCACAGATACTGAACAACGGATTGCGAAAAATATATAATTATTTAATGAGATATATAAGAAATTATTTGTGTTAAATATAATTTTATATTAATAATTATAAATATATAAAGTTAATAAATTAAATTAATATTATTGTACGTATTCAATTTGCAGTGACATCTGTTGATGTTAATTGAAATTTTCAATTCTAAAGCGACCTCTGGATTTCTTAGTTTCAACTAACGCAAATATAATGCTACAAAATAAAAAGTTGTCTATAATGGTCTAAAGCCTCGATACTCTATATACTTCTTAATTTACTAATATTATACGTCAAAAGTTTCCAGCTTCGTTGTACTAAGATTGTAGAGCCTGCAGTACTGGTAAGACGGGATGGTCAATCGGAAGACGATTAATATTTAAATTAATGGATATTAGTGAAAATAGTTGCATAATGTACAATTTTGTTCTCTTTGGTGTAATAGAGACGAGAAAAAAAATTAATTAACACGCCATACGGGATGTATAGAAACACAGTATCGGAATAGAAACCAAAATGCTTGTACTGAAAAAATCGAAACGAGATATGGATCATAGGATGTATATAACAATTGAGTTGACACACACCTATATTCCGTTATTAAAATACTTTTAATAAATATTTTATTGTGTATTATATTTTCAAATATATATTTATTATTATTTATTTAAGATATAAATAGAAAGAATAAATAGAGATGATAATAAAACCTTTGCAATTCAATAAAATAACAAGTTCAATAAAATAAAGTGCAAGATAACAAGGTTTACTACCTTAAGATACTTTCGTTTATTCGCATCTGAATTTAAAATTACGTTATCATTTTATTACGATACTATTTAAATGTATTTCCATACAGTATTTTATTTCTTGTTGCTTTACGGATACATACAAACCAACTTAGCAACACTGGTTAGTTTGTCAGTCATCAAATGTCAATATTTATTTATTTTTAAAGTGTCATACTTCTGGAAGCTTAGATGATAACAAAATATAGCAACAGGTTTTTACCCTAGAGTTTAAATCGCAAAATGAGATTATTTTAAACTTGACTAGTTAAGTGCTCACAAAGATTTATTACGAAATATATCATGAAATTTGTTAGTAATGTATAAACTATAGTTTTGTTGTTGTAATGATGACTTCTTTTATGAATTTAACATGGAAATGGGAATATATATGCGGCCCTGCTGGTTTACACCCATGGGATGACTCAACTAAAGATTTCGGGACGTGTTTTCAAGAATTGTTTCTGCAGATACCAATTTATTTTATTCTAGCTATATCCTCTGCATATTATATTGGATATAGAAAAAATTGGGTTGTAAGAGAAAGAACACAAGAAAGAGCTATAACATTGCGAAGCTTCGTTGTCTTAGGCTTAATGTGTATTCCCATAATAAAAATATATATTTATCTAACTGATAAGGATTTAAATTTGTTTCCCATAAATTATTTCTCTGCTGGAGCTGCAAGTTTATCATGGCTTGTACATTTTGGATATATTCTAGCTTTAAAACATCGTCTAGGACAAAGTGCTCGGGGGCCTTTGTGCCAACTTGTACTGTGGGCTATTTTAGTATTTTTGAATATAATAGCACTTCGAAGTACTAATATCACGGGGGGTATAAACACTTTTAATATCGCTGCAGTATGTTGTCATGCAATATATTTTTTTACTTTGTTACCATCAAGTGACTCTAGACCAACATTTTATTCACCATGTCTTGTTGGTTCACAACATTCTCATGTAAGTATGTTTATTATATTTTCACATATCTTTTACAAAATTATTTGAAAAATGTAAAAAATTAATTGAAATTGACAACAGGATATGAAACAACGATACTGTTTAAATTTTTCAACCCCTAGTTAATTAAATTGTTTTTATGAAGCTACACCAATATACTTTTATTGTTGATATAACTTTGCTCTAAACTTAATGTTAATCAAGCTATGTTCTTATTTTTTATATTAAATTTTGTACTGTGTTTATTATATTTTTCTGTATGATGTATCTGCTTATAGCAGGTAAACAAAGGCATCTTTATGTTAAGACACTGCCTTCCAGCATTTTCAAAATATAGCTTGTTCAGTGACAGAACTCATGTCTTGTTATCAGAGTAAGGAAAATTAATACAGTTTCTTTCCCCAAGAGGGAATTAAACCCCCAATTGTCACAATGAAATTTCTAATTGAACAATGCTACTACACCACAACAGGTTCTCAGTTTAATATGTTTTATAATTATATTTTAGAGTGAGTACACCCCACTCCTTCCTCATGGTGATGAAGGTATTCTGGGTACTGCTATGCAAGGTTCCTCCTATTGGTCGAGACTCACATTCTCTTGGGTTGACTCACTCCTTCAAAAGGGTAAGAATACTTGTATAGCCATTTTGTTAGTTACTGAACAATGTTAAAAATATCACCATTGACAGATTATGTAATACATATAAAGAGTAAAATTTTCCTTATAATTTGTTTGAAGGTTTTGAAAACAAACTGCAGGATCCAGAAGAGCTACATGACATTCCAGCAAGATATAGGTGTTCTTATGTTGGAGCTAGAATGGATAGAGCTCTTATTGGTAATGTTGACAATTACCAGCAATTTGCTGAAGTGCCACATGAGCCATTTATAGGATCAGGTAAATTATTTATAGATGTGTAAAAAAATATTATTTGTGCTGAGTTGGTGTTGTGCCAATTCAATATGCAATGTTGAATCTAAGCTGAAAGTGCAGTGGAGCAATAGTGTTTTCTCTGCCTTATAACAAAAATTTGCATTTCTTAACTAGGTTATGGAGCGACAGGTGAAACACAGCCCCAAACTTCAACACCAGTCACACCAACTTCACGAATACTATTGCGTCCGGAGCGTCGACAAAATGTCTCTTTACTTTGTGCTCTACATCGTTGTTTTGCGCTTCAGTTCTATGGAATTGGAATTTTGAAACTTATTTCGGATATGGCAGGTTTTGCTGGGCCCATGCTTCTTAATAAATTAATATCTTTTGTAGAGGACGACTCCATTGACCAACATTATGGGTAAGCTTGAATTGTAAAAAACTATTATTTTTATGTAGGAGAACCTAGTGCTAAGACACTCCATCGCACACCTTACACCCAGTGTCGGAATATCGCTTGTTTTCAGCGAGCAAGAAATGTAAATAATGAATTTCCCTAAGTTGAAGTTGTTTATACTCATGTTGTACCGCTACAACACAACTGCCTCTGATCTAAAAACTGATATAAAATTAATTTAATGATACTGATTTAGTTGTTTTAAGCACACAATCATTTCAGGTATATATATGCGGCGACTCTCCTGGGAGCTACTATAATTGCAGCACTGTTCAATGTTCACTTTAATTGGTCTATGTCAATTATTGGACTAAAAATGCGAGGGGCTATCGTTTCAACCATACTGAGGAAAACTCTTAGTGTGACTTCAACTGAACTAAATAGGGCGTTTAGTGTTGGTGAAATCACTAATTTCATGTCAACAGATACTGATCGTATCATCAATTCATGCCCTAGTTTTCATTCATTGTGGAGTATACCATTACAGGTAATGTTAAATCAATTTACTTGAAATTTTATTATAATTAAATCTATGATTTTCTTACATAATTAGTAGTTAATATTTTATATACATTTCAGAAATAATATTTTTTATAATGTAAAGGATTAAAATCTATCCTGAATATATAGTTGTGATTACAGTGAAAAACATATTTAAATTCTTGTATATTTTGCAAGTGAAAAAAAAAATACAGATAATAAACACATGTGATTTGTGATGCATATTAGTTTTAAAATATAACTTTTACGTAATTTACTTCATTTTTCATTTACTTTGTACAGATAACTCAAAAATGAAACAAATTACGTAAAAAGTTATATTTACAAAAAAATGTTAATATCTTTTCAGCTAGTAATAACACTTCTTCTTCTTTATCAACAAGTTGGAGTATCATTCCTCGCCGGAGTAGGGTTTTCTGTTATTCTAATACCTATTAATAAGTTTGTGGCAAACAAAATAGGTGAATTGAGTACTGAAATGATGAAACACAAAGATTCAAGAGTTAGTTTGATCAGTGACATGCTTCGTGGTATTCGCACTGTAAAGGTGCACGTTTGGGAGGACTACTTCATAAACAGAGTTTCAGGTAATTAGAAGTGTGCGACTGTAAAACGCGACGGTCGTGAGTTCGATTTCCATGAAATGAAATATTTAATATTTTCAGTTCCCTTTGCTTACCACGCTATTTGCGGGATACAGCGTAATGATAAAAAATATATAAAAAAGGTGAATTGTGGGGCCATTTCTGTGTTTCCGAACCTTTTAAGCATAAAAGGAACCCTTATAAGATCAGTTTGTTGTCCGTCCGTATATCAGTCTGTATGTCATGAACCTTTATCTATGAACCGCTTGGAGACATCGAGTTGAAATTCAAACCACATACTCAGATCCACGGCCCCATGATTTCCTGCAAAGAAACGTATTTCTACATTTACTTAAAAATAAGATATGGCCGTTTATAACATACACTATAAAGTGAATCAAAATTAATAGGATAGTTCCGATTGACCTAGAATTATGAAATTTGGCAGCTCGCATCTTCAGGAAAAATCTGGAATCAATACATTTGTGGTAAAATCCTACAAAATAATATAGTAGTCTTATAAGGTGGGCACAATGACGTATTAAAGCCGGTAGTTCAAGTGAAGTATCAAATTAAAGGACTCTAAGCTAAATTTGAATTTCAGAAAAAGCTTGGGTCCTCTTATTTTTATACGTAACCCTCAGTGGGCGAGCCCGACTGCGCTTATCCGGTTTTTTAAATTAGTATTAGTATTCGTTCCGTGAGCGTTGCAAACTTTAGGTGGTGCATGGGGAATAGAGTGTCTTAACGTAGCGTCCCTCTGTTGGGTAGCCAGTACGGGTACGTCTCTACCTACATTGAAATAAATATACGAAATTGGATACAGAGGCTCGTAGGAAGGAGTTGAAGTACCTCCGCGGCAGGAAGTACCTGGACGCGGTGTGCGTGGTGCTGTGGGCGACCACGCCGGTGCTGGTGGCCGCGCTCACGCTGGGCACGCACGCCCTGCGCGCGCAGCCTCTTGACGCACCCACTGTAAGTGCCCACTTAATTGTTTTGTTATTTTGGCAACAAATAATCCTTTAAATTTATTTTGTTATTTAGATAATGCTGATTTCCAGGTATTTACAACAGTGGCTTTAATAAACATGTTGATAGCACCATTGAATGCATTTCCTTGGGTTTTAAATGGATTAACGGAAGCGTGGGTCTCCATTAAACGCATTCAGAAACTCTTAGACGTAAGTAGATTGTAACAATTAGCTTAAAAATTATAATAATTGGTTTAAGTTTATTACGAATTAATCGCAGTAACAAAAAGATTTAATTTTTATTTTTAGTTGAAAGATATGGACATTGAACAATACTATGACCGTCTCAATACAAATAGAGATGAAGACAAAATAATAATATTAAAAAAAGCGTCATTTTCTTGGTATAAGCCCTCCCTACGTCGACAAGTGCCGTCTAAAATGAAAAAAGACAAGGGCAAGTCTAAGAAAAAAATATCAAAACGTGTTCAGAGAAGGGACTCTATCTCCTCTTCCGAATCTCTATCGCAAGAGCCATTTTCATTGAAAGATATATCATTGGAAATAGGTAAAGAGGAGCTAGTGTGTGTAGCAGGGCCTGTGGCTAGCGGTAAAACCTCGTTATTATTAGCTCTTATAGGAGAAATGAGGAAACAAAGTGGCGATATTCAAATACCGGAAAATCTTAACAGTGAGTATCTATGTGTGTGTCTCTCTCTGTGCGTGCGTGCGTGCGTGCGTGCGTGCGTGCGTGCGTGCGTGCGGGCGTGCGTGCGTGCGTGCGTGCGTGCGAGCATGCGGGCGTGCGTGCGTGCGTGCGTGCGTGCGTGCGTGCGGGCGGGCGTGCGTGTGTGCGTGCGTGCGTTCTTGCATGCGTGCGTGCGTGTATGTATGATCCGGGATGTCACTACAGTTTCTGATAGTTGAATTTGTAAACAAAATCTTGACATTATAATACTGTAAGCATGAGTAAAGTAATTAGATTTTCACGACAGCTTCCTAACTGAGACTAGGCTGTTTAAGTCTGTACTTGGTAGATATATAACCAAAAAAAATTTTGGGAACTTTTATTAATGTAGTAAAACCCAAAACAATGATTTTTAAAATGTTTGTCTGTGCGTTTGTTATCTCTAATCTCAGAATTGGCTTACCCGATTTAAATGCGTTCCCTATTTGGAAATTTCCAAAAAACTTCAATTACTTAATCAGGCCGTTGTGGCGCAATGACACAAACGTGTGACTTTAAACACGACAGTTATCGGTTCAGTTCATTCCCACTCAGGGAAATGAATTATAATTTGTGAATATTTTGAAGCCTGGCGGGGCGCAGGGGCATGAAGTGTGACTGTACACGACACTGTTTGTGGGTTCGATCCCCACTCGAGGGAATGAAATATTTATATAAATTTATATTTCCATTTTTTTCGCTCTGGTGTCTGGTGTCGGTTCGGCAACAGGCCATAAACATTCGTATATTCCAAATGGGTGTAGCCGCACGGGGGTCGCTACTATAAAATAATAATTCGTTAGAGTTAAAACGTTGATTTCCAAAACGTTTATCACTGCTGAAATATGTGAGTTGTTAATTTTATGATTTCGTCAGGCTTTGGATATGTATCGCAGCAACCGTGGCTCATACGAGGAACTATCCGTGACAATATATTGTTTGGAAAACCATATGATGAGGCGAAGTTTAAATCTGTTATAGATGCTTGTGCGTTGACAGGTAACTTTCCTTATTTTTTATAATATATATATATATATATATATATATATATATATATATATATATATAAATTCATTCTCATGTCTTTTAAATTTGTGACGATATTTTTTATATATTTTTGTCAAAATATTTTGTATTTTTCAGTAAACAATTTAACTAAAATTTACTTTTATAGATAGTATTTTGTCAATGATTATAGAGGATTTAAACGTGTTGGGCTGGAACGCGTACGTGGGCGACGCGGGCTGCACGCTGAGCGGCGGACAGCGCGCGCGCATCGCGCTGGCACGCGCCGTGTACCAGGACAAACAAGGTCAGCACTACCACCGACTTGCGACCCGTTACATAAACAAAAAAATAAAAAAATGTGAGAAGGTAAGGTAATGGGAAATCGTGGCAATTACTTGTACGTAATGGAATGTCTTGATGCTAAGATATTTTCGGCTGTAATAAATATGTGGATTCATTTATAATTTACAAATTTAAATGTCATTGAACAATTAAGTTGAGAATTATATACTCCCTAAATGTACTGAAATACAAGGCATGCAATAGAAATTAACATAATTCTACATACTGTTACTAGTGGTAATTAATCCGATGAAAATAAAGGACAGCCGGATGTTTTCAGTTCGACGTATCTATGTATGGGTGCGTGTGTGTATGTTTGTAAGTCCCACTGGGATAAATCAATTTTGGCTTAGGTTTTTTTAAGTGACTTAAATGTAAATATCCTTAGCCATGATTCAAGAAATTATTCTGCCGTTTGGAGATTATAAACGTTTTTCTTGTTGTTTGTTTTCTGTTTAGAACTTTTCATGTCATGGATTTTAACAATCAATGTTTTAGTGCCGCAATTAACTACAGTGTAGACGAGTGTCGTTGCAGTGTACCTGCTGGACGACGTGCTGTCGGGGCTGGACGCGCGCGTGGCGGCGCACGTGCTGCAGCGCTGCGTGCTGGGCGCGCTCCGGCACACGGCGCGCGTGCTGGTCGCGCACGCGCCGGCACACCTGGCGCGCGCGCACCGCGTGCTGCTGCTGCGCGACGGACGACTGCACGCGCAAGGTCTTTGTCTCTCACCTTCTTGAACTAACAGCATTATTATGTTGATTCGTGCGTTATAAATTTGCACTTTATTCAAGCCATATATTGATGCGCTACTTTATCATAAACTTTTTCTTTTCATGGCGTTATTTTTATTATTTTCTTGGATATTCTATAGATTATTGTGATGATAACTAAATATATTTTTTAATTATTTATTATTATACTTATTTTTTAAATTAAAAAATATTGTTTAGGACCCCCAGATATAGTTTTTAATGAAATAGAAGACTTCTTGCCGAGTGAGACGGAGTCTATTGGAGAAGAGCGACAGTTGGACGTGATTGAACCTAAAAATGACGAGTCCGATAACATAAGTCGAAATAGCTTAGATAATGATGTAAGTAATTTATTTAAAAAATCAAACCAATTACCATTAAAAATCAGAAACACATAATCATTTAAAAAAAATTGATCTATATTAAAAAGAGTTTTAATCAATTTTCAAATACATATATATATACAATTTACAGTTACGTGAGATATAAATAAATAGGATTTACATACAATATAAATATATATATGTATGCATACTATATGTACATATTTATATTGTATTGTATGTAATAATACATAATATCTGAATTTGTTATACAAGACGCTTGATTTTACCTTGAATGCTGTTACGATTAGAATTGTTACAATGTTGGCCATTTTTAAACTGATTATAATAATTACAGGAAACCATGTCAGAAGGCACCGTGGGCTGGTGGGTGATCGGATTATACCTTCGTTCCGTTGGCGCTTTTCTTACTATGACTATTATAATATCGATTATACTTATGCAACTTTCCCAAAACTTCACTTTCATCTGGTTAACATTTTGGGTTAAGAATCAAGCAAGAAATACGACGGCACTAATAGACAACGTGCACGAAAACACAACGGTTCTCGATCACGGCATTAACATAGCTGACAATATTGTACATACAATTGTTAACAAATCTATGGAAGTGATCAATATGGTTACGGGCAAAAACTTAAGTGATAACGTTATACCGGCCGGCGGTACCGATTTTATATCCGTTAAGCCTGAGCTAAGGATACCAATGAACTCCGATCGTTATTATTTGGAAATTTATTTTGGTCTTGCTGGTCTTAATTTGGTGTTTACAGTAATGCGCGCCTTCTTGTTCGCGTATGGAGGTGTTAAAGCTGCAGCTAAAATACATAAAACTCTTCTAAATGTAATTGTTAAAGTAAGTCTTGTTTTGTTAGTTTAATCCAATAGTTTTTTTCTAATATAACTAGAACAATATATCATTCCTCCAATTTGGGATCGACTCGCCTGTCCTACTTAGGCGTCATTAAATAATATGTATTGCATAAGTATATAAAAATGAACAATATTTTGTTAAATGTCTTTTTACTTTTTAAATCTATATATATTGGGAATTATTTCAGGCAAATGTAAAATTTTTCGACGTAACACCGATTGGCCGAATCGTTAACAGATTTTCGTCTGATACCTACACCGTGGACGATTCATTACCTTTTATTATGAATATATTATTGGCCCAACTGTTTTCCTTAATTGGTTAGTATTAGTAATGGTCGTATTATTACTTATATTTCCAGACTATAGTATTATTTTTTTTTCACGCTTGATCCCGCATATAGGAGGGTAGGCAGAGGAAACCTAGTGTAAAGATACTTCGTTTTTCAGTTTCTGCAAATTTTTCCGACATTTTCTGTCGAGTTCCACAAGTCGACAAGAAATATCTCTCAACTTTTCATCAAAGCCAAGAAATGAAAATATTTAATCATTTCTATACCAAATGGGAATCGAACCCACAACCGTCGCGCTTACAATCACATGCTGTGCCACTGACGATGGTCTCACCGTGTCGTATTATTTACAAGAAAACTAATTTAACTCACAATAAACTCTTTCTTACATGGATTAAGGTCTTCTTAAACATTATCTATAGTTTTTAACTAATATTTTATAAATATATAATACATTACATTGAAAAATATAATAATATTATAATTTTATTGTGTTATATACATAATATATATAAATTTCTAATCTGATTTGTAATTATTATTTTTGGTACATATTTCTGTCAATAATGAACTTTTACTACTTTCCGTCTATTTAATTCAATATTGTGTTGAGGATTATTTGCAAATTAATAGCGCAGCGGGATAAAGCGATACTATTGTTTTAAATCTTATAGTATGGTCAACGAATTGTGGCCACCTAGAAGTTGATTTTGGATTTTTTTTGGAATTTTATTTTCTTACTTTTCATTATTTTCTTCCTGAATGAATAATGCTCAAAAGTTCAGAAAGCCTATCTTCAAAGCGGCCACGACTCACCATCCGTACTATATATATTGTAATAATTTTAATCAAATTTTGACTTCAATGGCAGGTGCGGTGGTGGTGACAGTATACGGCCTGCCGTGGTTGCTAGTAGGTGTGCTACCTATGACTTTTATATATTACAGGTGTGGTTTTTGTCTTCATAATTTTTAATAGCTATACATAAATAGCTTAATAGTTATACATTAAATCCATACATATGTTCCGCGATTTTCAGATGATTCTGTTTTTTTTTAAATGAGCCTCTTAAAGAAAATTGTCCATACATTGAAATAGTTGTGTAAAGTATTGAAATACATTAAAAAGAAAACATGATCCACAGGCTATTATTTATATTTTTTGGTTTTGGGTTAACATTAGTTATAGATTTCTTTCATCTAATTTTATCTAATTATAAAAACTAATAATTAATAATAAATGATAAAATAAATTGTTTTATATCAAAGGCAACACGTAAGTAGAAAAAAATGTATCAAGATACAATATTTAATATATTGTACAAGCATTGATAGTTAAAATAGTATTTTAACACAGAAATTGATCTCCGAAACTTCTATACTACAAATCATAATACCACAGATACATAATACTAAATACTTCAAATATTGTTATTTATGATATTTACAAAATTACAATATATTTAAAATGTAGGTTTTTATTTTAATCAGAACTATCATCATATATTTATTAATAACTTAAATTTATATCTGTGGGAGTGCGTGTGTGTGTGTTTGTGTGTGTTTCAAAGATTGAAATTACCGGTACTATTTCAGGTTACAGCGTCGCTATCGCGTGACGTCGCGGCAGCTCAAACGCTTACAGAGCGTCGCGCTGTCGCCCGTGTATGTGCACTTTAATGATACACTTGAAGGTCTGTACTACACTTATTGATATATATTAAAGAATATACGGTATTAATATATTGATAAATATTATTAAGAAATAAAATAAAAAATGTAATGTGAATAGAGAATATTATTCATACTTCTATGTATTAAAACTACAATCACACTGCTTTCGCAATGCATACACACATCAAATGTATGTATATAAAGGAAGGTGATGCGATAGATTTTTTGATGTTAGCAGATCTATGCAAAAATAAAGTATTTAGTTGCTTTTATATAACTATGAGCATTAAAATCCACATAATTTAGATATTTTTTTGAAAATTGATATAGTTGAAAAAGTGATATTTTTTAAATTATATTAAATATAAAATTATATAAAAAGACAAAACTTTAAACTCGATAAACTTAATTTTGCACATAAAATACTAGAAACAATTAGTTTAAAAATGTTTATGAATATCTTCAAATAATATGTAACATTAAAAGTATTTTGCCATCCGATCTTAATATTATCCAGGCTTTTTTAAAATATTATCTAGGTGTGTAGGCGGTTGGATAGAGGTTATAAATAGGAAATGAATAGGGAGTAGAGAGAGAAAGCACAACACGTCGCACTTTTTAGTTATAATAATGTTAAATAATGAAACTGCATCAAAAAAATGTAGACCGGAACAACTTAATAAATAAAAAAAAAGATATACTGCGGTCGAAGAGTCGTAGCCTAGTTGTCGTAGATGACTGGATAGAGTTGACTTTAGGATTTTTCTTATTTTAAATTTTTTTTCTATCGTAGCGTTTGTCGCTCCGTTCTCTCGGGCGACCCCGCTGGGGATAAAGCGTCAAGTTAGTTATAGCTTTTTTCTTTCGAGTGAACAATGAACAAGGCGCAAAAATGAAGTTCATGGTGGCCACGAGTAGGGGACCGTACTGCATACTGTACATGTTTAAGCAGACATTGCGAAGTATATTTGTGTGACCAGGTCTCAGCACGGTGCGCGCGCTGGGCGCGGGCGGGCGCTGGGCGGAGCGCGGCGAGGAGGGCGTGGAGCGCTGGCAGCGCGCGGCGCTGTGCGCGGCGGCGGCGGCGCAGTGGCTGGCGCTGCGCCTGCAGGCGGGCGCCGCCGCCACCACCGCGGCCGCCGCGCTGCTGGCCGTGCTGCAGCGCGCCACGCACGCCGCCGACCCGGGTACTACTCCACTATAGAACATTGCATACATACATAACTGTACCCAACTGAACAAATTTAATAATGTGTGATTGTTTCTCCTTCAAAGGTCTCGTTGGGCTCGCGATATCGTACGCGCTGTCCATGACGTCCATGCTGGGCAACGTCCTCAACGCCTTCACGGAGACGGAGCGCGAGATGATCGCTGTTGAGCGCGTCGGCGAATACATTAGAGAGGTCAGATCGACTCAAATAAAGTACCTTTCCCTTTACCCTAGCTTTCCATCGATTCATCATACGGTAAAATAAATATATATTTTAGGGAATTCCTTACATGGCGTAATGTTATGTTTGTTACCCAATGTCTACTACGGGTATAAATATAAATTACCTATATAATGTAAGTGTTATTCGTCTTAAATAAAAACGCGATTTTTTATTATTTTTTTGTTATTTTAACACTAGATTTATTTAAAAATCGATCATATTAATTTATAGGTTGAAAGTGAGAAAATTGATGGAGATTCGCCTCCGTACGGCTGGCCATCTCATGGAGTGATTAGCTTTGAAGATGTTCATCTGCAATATGGGTAAATATTTACAGCACTATATCTTTTTTATTAGTATATCATCGATTGTAAGTTATACACCACTACTTAGATTTAATGTTATTAATATCTATACTTACAATAAAATTGAAACTGATCAGTGTCTGTATATGAAAAATATATGAGAAAAGGTATTATTGCGGGCATTTACTGATATAATAGAACTCGATTTTTAAAGCATTTGTTTTTTGTGATATGTGAAGTGACAATGTAATTACAACTGAACAGTAATTTAAATTAGTAAATAAATGTGTAGTTTTTTGTAGAGGGAGAAGCCGGGAGCAGGTCGCTATTGATAAAAGTGAGAAAATTGAGAAATTAGAGAACAGTAAAATTATAATGTCGTAATTCGCGTTCGACATAGCCAGTGTGCACAACCGGCACAGTCGGAACTCACTCGGAAGTGAACCCGCACTACTGAAGCGCATTATTTAGACTGTCTCTCAATAATTTATATATAATACACAGCGCAGCGGCGGCGGGCCGAGCGCGCTGCGCGGGCTGTCGCTGGCGTGCCGGCCCAGCGAGCACGTGGCCGTGGTGGGGCGCACGGGCGCCGGCAAGAGCTCGCTGCTGCGCGCCGTGCTGCGCCTGGCGCCCGCGCGCGCCGGCGCCGTGCGCGTGGACGGCGTCGACGTCGCCGCGCTGCACCTGCACGCGCTCAGGTATCGCATCTAAGTAGACGCGGCGCTCGATAATGCGTCGAAAAATTGAGCGAATAGTGGCTAACGGAGTTCTTAGCACTACAACAACTACATAAAGCTATAATAAGCTATAAAATATTGTATATGCTACAAAAATGTGATCCTTATCTTATGTTAAGTAATACATTTCTTTTCGTTTTTGACACATTTCAATATTGCTTTTGACTTTTGTAACTAGAATTTTGTAAATATATACTGTCCATACTCTATATAGAGTATAGACAGTTTCTTTATTTATTTAAATATATATATATTATCCTATATGATTCGAATATCAAGGTGGCATTGTGTATTAAATGACGGAACGGAACTCAACGCAGCGCTTCAACTCGTAACCAGAGTGATGAATGAAAATATTAAATATTTCATTGTGGAAATTGAACTTACAACCTGCAATGGCTCATGCGCCACGAGTGGCCTCAATTATAATAAAAGTTTTAAATCTTTCAATTATTACGTTAAGTCGCACACTGTATTTTTAATAACACAAATAATGCAGATCGCGGATCGGCATGATACCTCAAGAACCCTTCATCTTCACGGGCACCATCATGGAGAACGTAGACCCGCTTGAACAGTACCTGGAGGCGGAGATCTGGCGCGCGCTGGACGCGTGCGGCGCGCGCGCGGTCGTCGAGGCCCGCGGCGGTCTGCGAGGGCCCGTCCTGCCCCTCGCGCGGGGGCACGCGCAACTGTTGTGCCTCGTGAGGGCGCTGCTACATAAGCCTAAGGTAGCCAGGAGCACTTTTATTGTCTATCTATATATATCAACCAATTCATTATCATGCAACGTTGTTTTAATAATCTTCTTGTCATTTAATTTGTTAAAAAAAATGATTTCGTAGACTCATATTGAATTCAATATAGACAATAGATGGTGTATTACAATATCCTACTCGATATTTTCGACACTACATACGCTTGGATAGTACTATTTTTACCTTATTTTTGTTTTATAATATTATCAATTTTAATAATATAACTATAATTATATACAATTGTATTTATCTTGGCGTTGAATTTGTAAATGGGTACTTAGAAATGCGATGTCTGAACAAGCAGTAAACAGCACAATGTCTAACTCCACATATAGAAGGTACTATTTGTGCTAGTCATTACTTGTTATTTATTGACTTGAACATGTTTCAGATCCTGCTAGTAGACGAAGCGACGGCGAACCTAGACGCGGACACAGAGCGCACGATACTGAACACGATGCGCACAGCGTTCGGCGCCAGCACGGTGCTGTTCGTGGCGCACCGGCTCACGGGCGCGCTGGAGTGCGCGCGCGTGGCGGTGCTGGGCGCCGGGCGCCTGCTGGAGCTGCGCGCCCCACACGACGCGCTAGCCGACCCCGAGTCCCACCTGTATAAGTTGGTTCACGCTGACCGGCCTCTGTAGTATATATGTATGTATAAGCAAACATATTAGATATTAAATTTATTGAAGCAAACACATTAGATATTAAATTAGATACAGATATTAGATTGGATATTGTGTAATATGGTATTGAAAAAAAATCGTGGTAGATATGGTATCATTCTAGGGCCCCGTATGGCGTGAGCGATCGAAGTGCCCTGCGTTTCAGCTGCTAGAACTTAACTTTGAGCAAAACTTGAGGCCCAACAATTTGTAATTTTTTAATTTTTGACATATTATATTACAGATTGTACATTTTTAATTAATTGGCACCAAAACAAAAGCCCGGGTGATGTAAAAGAATTAGAAGAGAGGTCCCGTTGGTGTTATGTAAAAACAAACATAATTAATTTTATTTTTGTACAATTATATCATTATTTATATAGAATAGGTTAATATGTACGGCATAGAAAACATCCGCCTACTCAGAATTTTGAGCATTGTTAGGAGTTCAACTAGTAAAGAATCATGCTGCCTATCGTTCAATAGAAATGTATATAATTAATTATCCATATTGATTCTAACCTACAATGTGGCGTTAACAGACAACGTTGTAGTGCACGTGCTACGATGTTTTCTAAATAGTTGGTTGTAATTTATAACTTATTCATTATATATGTACAAATAATTGTTTGCAAATTAAAATCTCGTAGCTCTGAGACTATAACAATGTATTGATTGTTTACTTCTGATTAATAATGTTTTGAATATATTTCCAAAGATAAATCCTTGAGATATTTATGTGATATTAAGTTTTGTAATGTTTTATGAATAATACACCAGAAGACAGGGTAGAGACACATTATTCCAATTATTTAAGAAAGTAGTCAATGTTAGTGAGTAATGTTGTTCAATTATTACATTTTATTCATATTTTTATATCATAATTCTATATTTTTTTTAAATAAACTAATTCTTTATCATTATATTTGCTGTCAAAAATGTATTCTTGCAAAGTATTAAGATTTATCATTTTAGCATACATATATTAAAATAATTATTCGATTTTTATTGAGTAATGTTTAGTGTAATTTTTAATAAGATTTTTTTTGCTATGCTTATGTCCCAAATTTTTTCAAGAGATGTGTACAATGTGAATTATGCATGTGTCTTGAGCAAAGCATCCTTATATTGCATTTTCTATTTATTTTGATTTGTTCATAATGTTGATATGATACAATGTTTAGGTATTTGTTTATATCCAAATAATTGTACATGATGTATCGAAAACATATTTTTTTCCTTTTTTTAACGTAGCTTATATTATTCTAGAAGTCATTCGGTGATATTAGAAAAGTGCGAGTCAATTATTATCATGATAATTATTATTCTTTAGTGCATAAGGTTGATTTGAATATAGTGTATGGGGAATTTAAATTGTGACAACATATTGTTTTAAATAAATCTTCCTTTTCTTACAATGTGAATATAATATTAAAATTGTATTTAACGCTTCTTTATACTCCTATTTAGTTAAAAAATATATTTTCAACACCTATTTTATGTATATTATTTCAAAGCGCTTTTTTAATTAACACATTGATGTTAAATTTATTAACTATATATTTGAATGTAAAAATTAATTGATTTTCCTAACTTGGTAAATATTTATTGTGTACAAGTATCATATTCACATGTTTCGCTCTTCTGGCTTTTTGTATGGGTAGTCAATGTACTCGAAGATTTCCTCTTCTGAAGTGACAGGTACCGGCTCGCCTGGAACACCTAAAATGATTTATTTATGTAATTTTAATAGATCTCTCGCCTCAGTGTTGAAAAGATATAATAAATATACATAATTTCAATATAGTTTAAGTTTTATTTTTAACCATTCATATCACATTCAATTTCATAAACCAGTAGACTAGACTACCTTCCCACTAGTGTTCTTTTTTATTCAATCTCTATCTTACCACGATGGAAAAGTGGTCAGTGAATTTATTAACTTCTTTTCAGGATTATTATTATAAATCTTATATTTTTTGCATTTACTAAATTCACTTTACTTAGAACTAAAACAATTTTTTAATATCGAAATTTCCTAAGGACAATATTTTTTTTGTTTGCTTTCGTATAATTAAATAAGTATAATTTCTCTGTAGTTTTGCACCTTACTTAGAACTAAATAAATATTTTCATTTTCTCACTTACCTTACCATTATTAAAGCACCAATGCAGTATATAGTACAGTCGCCGAATCGTGGCCGCCATAAAATTAGGCTTTCTGAACTTTTGCGCATTGTTCACGGAGTAAAATAATAAAAAATAAGAAAAATTCTAAAATCAAATCTGAATAGCCATATGCTAACGTCACGACTCATCGACCGCCGTCGCGTACTGTACATTTAAATCTCACCGGTAACACCGATTGGTCGTAAAGAATATTCATTTAAAGTAAATCCAGTTTGCAAGGCGCGTGCTCGCATCTCCTTGTTGAACACGTCGCTCCCGGTGAAGTAAAGCACGGCGCAGTGGAACTGCTCGCGCGGCACGAGGCGGATGTCGAGGCGGCGGGGCGCGTGCGTCGCTGACCGACGACACACTCCCTGTATCACAACATAGTTGTGAAAGTTTTACTAATTACTAATATTATAAATCTAAAAGTTTGTGAGATTGGGTGCTTGTTCCACTTTCACACAAAAACTACTGAACGGATTCAGATGAAACTTTACAGATTATATAGATTAAGTAACAGAATATCACATATCCTACAATTAAGGAAAAGACTTTGTATATTTTTAAATAACAATAACTTTGAGCGGGCGAAGTCGCATTTGGGTCGCTTGTACTTAAATAACAACATCCTGGCGCAATGAGACAGCATTAGATTGCATACTCGGGATTTCGGGGGCAATTAACTATTTTCACTAGACAAAGTGCGGCGTTACGGCGTACGAGATAAAAATCTAATATTAGTGAAATGTGAGCTCTCAATCATTACTTTATATTTATATAAATATTTTTCTCTTATGCAATTAACTATTTTCACTAGACAAAGTGCGGCGTTACGGCGTACGAGATAAAAATATAATATTAGTGAAATGTGAGCTCTCAATCGTTACTTTATATTTATATAAATATTTTTCTCTTTCATTACTTTTTTAGTTAAATAATCAAAACTTTAAATTATTCATGTACGTTTTTTTACATCTACCATAAACTTAGTATCCCCCATTGAAATGACATCAGTGACGAGATCGTCTAATGCTGCTACTATCTTCTTTAACAGGCTTTCGCCATATTTTTTCTTAGTATTAGTAGAATCCAACGAAGAGTGAGTGACCAATGCGTCTATGTCACCGCTTTCTGCCTTACCTCTCCTAAGGCCAAATAAAATTTCAAATGAAAAATGAAATTCAAATGAAACTGAAAAATTTCAAATAAAAAATAATTATATTTTTTTTGCCCTACGCTGTATTCCGCAAATAGCAGAGTAGGCAGAGGGAGCCTAGTGTTAACCTTAAAAACTCCACTCCCCACTTTCCCCCAATTTCTGGAGGTATTGAGTGTTGAGAAGCGGACCTCAACGCCGCGCTTTGCTTCGACACCAGAGCGAGGAAATACGATATCATCGTATATTATATATATTAAATATTTCATATCCTCGAGTGGGAATCGAACCCACAACTTACAGTCGCACGCTTGTGCCCCTGCACCACGACTGGCCTGAATAAAAAATGAAATATAATTTTTAGCCAAAGCTTTGTATACAACCTATAGCTGCCGCAAATAGTCACAGTAAATTCTGGGTCCAACTTGCGAACTCGTTCAATTATTTTTTCTTCAATTTCTTGAATTTCCTGTCGGGGAATTTTCTTCTCAAATTCTTCAAAATACCTTTAAAAATATAATGAGCTAAAGACACAATTTCCACGCCCAAACACCAAGTTACATGAATAAAATATTTTAATAAGTATATAGTAAACAAACTAATCAGATACTAACGTGTAGGTACTTTAGACTTTTAAATTCTTATATTTTTGTACGACATTGTAAAAAGCGCTTTGAACTTACTTTAATCCAATAAGTTGATGGTGATTTAATTTATCTTCCATAAGTCTCAGGTCTTCTAATGTTTTTATGCCCATATTCACAAGGTCTGCCGCTTTCACTGGCCCTATACCAGACACTCTTGTTAATAAACTAATAGCCTGAGCAGTTTCATCACGTTGAATATTTTCTAATTTTCTCAATTTTCCTGTTTGCAAAAATTCGTCAATTTTTTTGGAAATCTTGTCTCCTATTCCGTTTAGTTTCTTTGCTTCATCGCCTGATTTTATTCTTTTATTGTGTGACGCTAAAACACTTACTGCTTTTCTATAAGCGTTATATTTGTGAATATTACGACTTACATTTTTTTCATATTCAGCTAATTCCATTAGGAAATCACAGAAATCGCCATTTAAATTATCATTTGAAGATGGATTTTTGCGCTTGCTCATATTTTATTTCTAAAAGAAATGGGTAAATAAGTTGTTAAATAATTTAATTTTAGCATTTATATTTATAAACATGAATAACAAATATTTTATACTAGAAGAAAACAGAAAAGCGTAGAATGAAACATGAAACCTAAATTGGCGCGCAAATTCATTATGTTGGTATAGCAAAAGATGTTTGACGTTTTTGACATTTACCAAACCAAATATTTCTTGAAAATGTCTGTCAAAGCTTTCAGTGTTATTATTTTGGGATTGAATTATTTAATATCATTTTACTTAAACTAAATTAGTGTCTAAATTATAAAATAACCTACTTAAAATAAATTAATTATGTGAAATAATTTACCGGTCGAAACACTGTATACAAGATCTTGACAATGGATAACGTAACAGAAAAATTATTCCAATATTTTGGTTACCGAAAATTTAAAAGTGAACTGCAAGAAAGAGCTGTAAGGGCAATTGCAAGAGGTAAAATTGAATATTAAAAGGCTCTTCTATTTAGATATTCCTCTTGTGTGTCACAAATAAAATAGTAAATTGATGTCTATCAAACTTGATCTTTAATTCTTAATGACAATGTTACCATATGTATATTTTTAAGACTTTCACACATTATTATTAATTATTTGATACTAATGATATTTATTATTATGACTACATATTACCGCTTCTCAGTTACCTAATTTTATTTATGTAATGTATTTTTAGGTGTTCATGATGTGTATGTTTCAATGCCTACAGGCTCAGGAAAATCTTTATGTTTTCAATTACCAGCCATGTTACAAGATAATAAAGTTGCTATTGTATTTTCTCCATTATTAGCTTTAATTAAAGATCAAATAGATCATTTAACAAAGTTAAAAATCCCAGCTGAATCTGTAAATTCTAAAATGACAACTAAAGATAGAGAAAGAGTTTTAAATGATCTCCGAAGTATGAAGCCTAACACAAGATTTTTATATGTAACTCCTGAGCAAGCAGCAACAAGCACATTCAAGTCCTTGTTAGAGCATCTAGTCAAATACAAAAAAGTCTCATATGTGGTAGTTGATGAAGCTCACTGTGTTAGTGAATGGGGCCACAACTTCCGGCCAGATTACCTAAAATTAGGTGATTTGAGAGAGAAATTTAAGAGTATACCATGGGTTGCACTCACTGCTACAGCTAGTGTCGAAGTCACAAAAGATATATTAGTAAATCTTAAACTGCTCAATCCTGTAGCACAATACAAAACACCGAGTTTCAGACGGAATCTCTATTATGATGTAGTTTTTCAGAATTGCATACAGGATGAAATTGGAGATTTAGTTGAATTTCTGAAGAAGCACTTAAAGGATGCTGATAATATTAAAGCAGTAGGTGTTCTTGAGATTGATAAATTTTTTGTATAATGTGTAAATGTTTTATTTAGTGTAATTATTTATCTATGTTAATATATAGAAATAAATAAAAATCAACTTCGAGGCCGGTTGTGGTGCAGAGGCACAAAGTGTGACTGGAAAATCAACTGGTTGTGGGTTTGATCCCCACTTGAGGAAGTGAAATATTTATTTACATTTATATTTTTATTTCTTTGCTCTGGTGTCGAGGCAAATCGCGGTGTTGAATTCTGCCACTCAGCACGCAATGGCTCCAGAATTCAGCAGAAAGTGGGGAATGGAGTGTCTTAACACTAAGTTCCCTCTGCCTACCCTGCTGTGTGCAGGATTCAGCGTGAAGCTGATTTAATATATAGAGCAATGTACATTTTACTTTACATATTTCATTTTTTTACACTTGCTTATAAATTCATTATTTGTATTAAAAATGGTTTTAGAGAGACAAAAGTGCAGCTATTGTGTATTGTCGTACTCGGGAACAGACAGAGGAAATTTCAAGCATGCTTACAAAACGAGGATTACACTCGTTAGCTTACCATGGAGGTTTGAAATAATTATTATATTTCTTTAGTTTAAAGCAGAATAGGTTGATAATGCTTTCTGCCCAATTTTTAAGACATATAGTGTTGAGTGATGAAACTGATTGTTGTGCTTTTTACTGGAGCAAGTAAAAGAAAACGATTAATATCTTTATATTATATAATACAAAAAGATGTCCATTCTAAACATTAATATTAACCACAATAGCTTTATTTTTTAAATTCATTTTCTACATAGCTAAACTGTAAACATAGATAAGTTTTAATTCAGTTCCATATAGACCATTGTGGCGCAGCAGCACAACATCTAAATGTAGACATGATGCTTATGGGTTTAAAATCAATTAATTTCTGCTCCTTGGGGAGAAAACGCATTCAAAGCGACATGTGAACATACAACGTCTCGGAGATTGCGCGGTATATGACGTGTGAAGCTATATATTATCAGCATTAACAAACTTTTGTCTTCTTTTTTTAAAAATAACAGGTTTGAAGGCCTCAGAGCGCATATCAGTGCAAGAAAAATGGTCTAATGGAGAATGCCCTTGTGTGTGTGCGACAGTTTCATTCGGTATGGGCGTCGATAAGGCAACTGTACGGGCCGTCGTACACTGGGGTTTGCCGCAAAATGTGGCTGCTTATTATCAAGTATTATGTTATTTTTAATTAAAATTTATTTCTTTTTTGTGTATGATTAAACATTTATAAATTTTATTTATAAAAATAATCTTTACGCTATATCAAGCAAATAACATGAGGAGGCAGAGCAAACCTAGCTTTTTGACACTGTATCCCATGAATTAAATTGCGAAAGTCAATGTCGCTATTTGGCCATCAGAGTAGGGAAATCACTTATTTAAATATTATCAATCCTCTACTCCTCACGCATCGGACATCCCACAACAGCTACGCCACGACGACCTCAACACAAATTTGTTTACAAATGATATTACTTTTTGTGATAATATATTAAAAAACGCACCGCACTCATACCGCTGTTTTTTTTTATTTCAATGTTTGAAGGTACTCCTACTCTGGATAATATGAACATTGTCGTTTCTTTGAACAAGTAACAAGACAAAGCGCAGTGTTGAGTTCCGATGCTCAACACGCAATGTCTCAAAAATTGCCACAGCAAATTTAAATAAGATATCTTTCAGGAGTCTGGAAGGGCTGGACGAGATGGTAAACCGGCGTTTTGTCGAATTTACTATTGTCGTAGTGAAAGAAATGCTGTGGATTTTTTGCTTAAATCTGATATGGGCCGAGCAAAAACTCCCGAACAGAAAAATCGATGCAAGAATGCGTATAAAAGTTTCGAAATAATGGTCAAATACTGCGAGGATGTCAGGTATATGATACTCTTTGACTTAAATTATGTGTAATAATAAATATAATGATAAATTTTTGAAATGAAATATCTTTATGTCATTTTATATTTAACTTTATCTGCGTGGACTTTATGATCAATTGATCATTTCCATATTTATTCCAATTTTCATGTACATACTATCTGTTATCGTTGAAATTAAACCAAAATTTCTAGACATTGATTGTATTGAGTGGCGCAAATACATATTGCGCAAAAGTACATTCATTTTCATTTCATTCATTCAAATCCCCCAAGTGAAAATTGAATTTACATTCAGTTTACTATCGCTCCCTGCGTCTCGATCTCGATTTTTATTATAGACCAAACTTCTTCATTTTTATATGTCAACCCAATGAGAAGTACCTATGACGTTGAATAACAAGTGTGTTTTGTTCCCAAATGTATTTTTTTGTAGGTTTTTAATACAGAAAGTAAATAACTTTCACTCAAGCTAACAACATTTTTGAATATGGTGAACATTTTCTGTTACTTTTTTCATTGTTATAAATTATTTACTCATAAAAATATTTTATGTCCAGACACTTTTACTGATTTATTACTAAACACTAAGCACGTGGTGCCTGCGGCTTTTCTTCCGGGTTGAATCAATTTTACTACCTATCAATTTAACTTGCGCGATCATCATGTTTTCTAATAAGACTAATAGACGATTTGAGATTTTTAAAGCGTGATTTGTGTGCAGCTATAAGATTACGCTTTGTTTCGTTCTTATTTGTCTGCACAGGTGCCGCCACAAGACGTTCGCGGACTACTTCGGCGAGGAGCCGCCGCCGTGCGCGTCGCGCTGCGACGCGTGCGCCGACGAGCGCTCCGTGCGGCGCGCGCTGGACCAGCACCTGCGCCGCGCCATGAGCGCCGCGCTCGGCCACGGCGGGCTCCTCAGCCACGCCGACCCCGCCGACCTCTACGGCGAGGGGCGCTTCGGGCAGAGGAGGTTATGATGATGCTTTACAGTGTTGCTTTTGCTATTTACAAAAGCTAAGACAACAAATACAAAATTAACATAAATGCGTGCACATATTCTTAAAACCATTTAAAGTTAAAGAAAAATAGATGTTAAAATTTTACACCCACAGGGAGGCCGAGTCGTACTATGGCGACGGTAGCGGTGAGTCTGACGGTGAGAGTGAACGTCGCCGCGTCGCAACTGAGACTAAATCGCTTATAATGCAGGAATTCGCCAACCGAAAAAAGAACCTTGAAAAAAATAAATTTAAAAATAATGATGACGAATCAGCAAAATATTCCAAGTGTAAAGCAGCAGAAAGTACTGGGAAAAAGGTTTGATCCTGCGTACTTAGTTTCTAATAGGGATGTTACGGATGTAATATTTTGGTCTTTATTATGGATACGTATAAAAGAATAAATGTATCGGTTTTGGATATAATATTATTTAGGTTTATCCATTAGTTTCGCATAATATAGGTTATAGATTTTTGAGAAATAAAAAAATATATTGAAGCTATCAACATCAGTTTTACATATTATTGTAACAGTGTCAATTGTTTCACTATGTGTAAAAAAATATCGTTTTGTCTCTAGTATCCATAAGTTCTAGTATCAAAAGTTTTTCGAACTGTCATAACAAGTATTATTTAGATCCTGTCTGCATCTGAAATTATCTGGAACCTTTATGTTGAGTTAGATAATGTTCACGGATAGTTTTTTTTTTTATTTTGAATATTCGATAGTTCCGGTTTCGATTGCAAAGCTCCATAACATCCCTGGTCTCAACGAATTTAATAAACGTATGTTAGAACCAAAAAAATGACTGTTGCAGGTCAATGGTTTAACAATAGCTGGACGAGAAAGTTATTTATCCTTGCTCACCGATGCCTTAAGAAATAATCTTCAAAGTTTAAAAGGCATTGATGAGCCGAACAAAGAACTATCGCGACGTGATGTCGAGCAGTGCGCAGTAGAATTAGAATATGACGCATTTTCAAGAAGTACCGTCATTAGTTTATACAGACGAGCTATGACGAAATTGGTAAATATTTTTAACATTTTAAATTTGTTATTCCACATTAAAGATGGAAAATATTTGAAAAAACATAAAAAGAATTAATAAGTTGCGGGACACCAACATGCATCTTGTTAAGCTTGATCGGTCTCGAAAAGGCGCGAGTCCTGCTACGTTATATTTTATTAATGTTTTCTAAGAAAAAATTGGTATACTTTTTATACATAAATTAAAATAAATATAACCACAAACTTAATTATATAAATGTGAAATTATTTCAGATATCGTCTATAAAATCAAGCAAAGATAATTTATACCCAAATTTGAAAAATTTTGAGCCCAAACATGATACACTTGCTGATTTCGTAAAAGATTTTGAGAAAAATCGTCAGAATTCACACAGTTTTATGACAGCATCAGAACTGGAAAAACGTATGTACATGTTTTTATTTCAAAAAATCTAAATGAAATCAATTTTGATTTTTTATTTTTATTTGAAATAAAAACAATTTTTTTTTTAAATAATTTTGGTCACTATAAAACATAATAATATGTAATTTACTTTAGATGGTGTGGAAAAAAATGAGCAGCGATCTCTTTCAAAAGCTGACAAGGAAACTAGAAGAAAGGCTAATTCATTTAAAAGAGATCCTTTAACACAAACGAAACTGCAAAATTTTTTTTCTACAAAATCGTCTCAAGAATCTCCAATCTCTGACGACAGTGAAGATGAGGGAGGTTTAGTTATAGCGGAAAATTCGAGTCCTTATAACGACTCTACATTTATACTGCAAGAGGAGTCTGTAAATAATGCTGATAATACTTTGAAAATTGACAATTTAAAAGATAGTTCTGTAGTTAAAGATTCAAAAACATTGGTTATAAATATAACCCTGCAGGGTATACCCAAAAATACTAATACTGATGACAAAAAGGATATTAAGCAATTGAAGAAGTTTGAAGAATCACCCAAAGAAATAACGAAACCAACAGCTAAAAGGAAAATTAAAGCACTCTTTGGAGAATCCTCTGATAGTGAAATGGAACCAGAAGACATCAAAAAGTGCAAACTTTCACGAGATAAAGTAACATCTAACAAGTCTCCTTATGATAACAAAAATGAAAAATGGAAATCTAAAAATTCTAAGAAAAAACATAGACATAAAAAGTCTACCCATTCAGATACAGAAATTGAGAAGAATACATACAAAACTGTTACTGCTAAAGATAATGCTGCGGAAAATACTCTTATACTAGATTCCCACAATGTTTCTAATGAAACTGAAAATACCGATGACACTCCCATAGAAATGGAAAGGAATGAGGAGGGTGCTTTAAAAAATAATAATTCAAATGACTCTTCAGAATTGATAATTAATCAGAATACAACAGCAACGACAAACTTTGTTGATGATAAGTCATTTGATAAAGCACAACAACTAAGTTTAGAAGCTGATAAAGTGTTACAAGAGCTAAAACAGTTCTCTGAAATTAAACCTGAGCCAATAATTGAAAAAAACATTTCTATTAAAGATAAAATACTTGATTCTAAAAGTTCTGTTGTGATATCGAAATCACCTAATGGACCAAAAGAAAAAGAGAAATCAAAACCTAATAATATACCAGAAAAACACAAGAAAGAACCAATTATATCAAAAAAAGAAGCATAACACTCATAAAAATAAAATAAAACATGTTTCTAAAGGCAAAGAATCCAAAAGTAGAGAAAAGAAAGCGGAGAAGGTGGATGTCGCCAGTTTAGTGGTTAAGTTATTGATGCCTTACTACAAGAAAAAAAAGATAAGCAATAGGGACTTATTCAAGATAACCGCGAGACATATAGTGCATCAATTACTCGCCATACAAGTTACTGGTAAGAACATTTTGATTTTTTTTTAAGAACAATTTATTTGAGGCCGTCGACACATAAGCGTGCTATTTATTGTAAATGAGATGACTCTAGGTTCGATTCCCTCTTTGAGGTATTGGTATATTTAATATTTTCATTTCCTCACTGGGTAACAATGTAAAAGTGCTGCATTGAGTTCTGGCTCAACTCGCAATGCATCAAGAATTCGGTGGAAAGGCGGAGAATGTTCATACTAGGTTCCCTCTGACTAACCTGCTATGTGTGGGATACAACTTGAAGCCAAAAAAAGACAATTTATTTAATATATCGCAATTAGTCAAGGTCATCATTAGGGCTCACTGGAATAGTGTTGGAAGGTAAACAAGATGTTTCTTGGTGTAACACCTATACGGAGAATTAATTGCTTTTACTGATCTTCTTCATAAGAGAGAATACAGCATCGAGTTCTGCTACTCAACACAATATTTCGAAGTTTCCCTCTAAATCAGAATGTCATGACACTAAGGCCGTCACCGCCGTGCGGGACATAGCACGAAGCTCAAATCACAGTTACACTCAATAATCTATAATTTCGAATATTTATTTATTTTAAATTATATAGATTAGTCTTGTTCGTTGAAATATTTAAAATATATATATATATATATATATATATATATATATATATATATATATATATATATATATCTCTTTTATTGCAGAAGAAGCAGCGATAACCATGTTGCTAAAAGAAACATTCAGCAAAATTACTATTGACAAGGAAAGTGACTTAGAAACTAAGTTAAAGTTAAGTAATGACATGTAATTTATTGTTTTTTTAATTATATTTATTGTTAGGCACGGCCGTGTGCAGTTTAATAAAAGTTATTATTATTGTATGATGTTAAAATAAAAATATTATTTTCACAATTATTTATTTCAGTTTTTATTTCAAATATGTAAATATTTGAATATAGCTAAATAATTAGCTGTCAAATTTCTGATTTCTCATTAGTTGTTGCAAATACGTTGACAGATATTTTTTAAATATGTTTAATGTAAATTAAGAATTACATCTTTACATATATTTTACTTTAAATTTGCTTATTTTTATTTGCTAATGTGGTTAATTTCTCATGTAATATAAAATGTTATATATATAATTTTATTCTAAATAGTATAAATCTAAAATACAAGTATATTTAAATAATATTATGTACAGAAACTTGAAAAAATTAAATCAGCGTCACGTTGTATCACGCCTGCAGCAGGGTAGGCAGAGGCAACCTATTGTTGAGATGTTGCCAACCTAATGGCGGAACTCAAAGCCGGGCTTTTTTGCCTTAGTGCCAGTGCAAACAAATGAAAATATTAATAAATGATAATTCTTTCCCTCGAGTGGGGTCGAACCCACAACTGTTGCATTACAGTCACACTCTTGTGCCACAGAAACTTAGATTAGTAAATTTTAATAACTTACAATATCAAATACCCAACAAATAATGTTATTGCCATTATATGAAGAAATTAAGAAACTACTGACCACACTCTTGATGTCATAATCTAAACTTGCATTAAAATCATCTTTTATAAATTGAATAATTTTCATTATTAAACCATTTTTCTTTATAATTCGCAAATCTTTTGGCGTTATTTTGAATTATATATAGTTAAAACCGCAAGCATGGCAATCGTGATTTTTGGTTAGAAGCAAAATATTTTTGGCAAAAATTCAGATTCCGGTGGAGTAATCTATTTGGATTCATCCATTACTTTATTGATCATAAAGCAATGGATTTATTTATGAAGTCAGATGGCTAACAACATAGATAACAAGTATATAAGAATTTGGATGTAGCTTGATGAGAACGCTTAGCGGTCAGAGCGCTTGGACGGATTCCAAGAGGCGCGGGTTCAAATCCCGTTATGTATCCCGTCCCGTTTGTTAATTTTTAATACATTTTCTAAATAAGTATTATAATACTATAAATTGATTTCTCTTCTCTTTTTATGATCAAGGACCACTTTTATATCATTCTTGTTAACCGGACATACAATGTAGGTATAATAAAAATAACTGTATAAAAACAAGCCCAATAGGAACTTATATAAAATCCAATAATAATATTTTGGAAAAAGCTTATGCAATGAATACAATTAATGTTATGTCTTAAAAAACTAATAAAAAATCTATGGATGAACGTATTTTAATATTTAGTGGTGGATTTGAATCTCGGCACAATTTATGTTTGACTTAGGAAACAACAGATTGACAACGATAGGATCAAAGGCTAACTCACTGCCTGCTTAATTTAATATTTTGCCTAATTCAGTCCTCTAGTTGGGAATCATTGTTCTAATGTAACCATGTGTTGAATATACCTCTATTTTATCTCTTCAGCAAGTGAGAACCTGGCGACCAGTAGCACAAGCTCAGAGGTTAGTATTAGAGTCAGTCAAATTGACGAAAATAACATTCTGTTTTAAGTAAATCCCTATTTTCAGGTCCCTGCGATTTCTCAGGTAATATTTTTTTTTATTATTATTGATATTTTTTCAGGAAAGCTGCAATAATACCAAGATAAGATAAAAAAATACCTTTGTTATTGTAGACATTAAATACAATTACGTTACATACAAATAAATATTGGTTGTCATTTGAAGACGGAGATAAAATAAGTCTCATATTCGCTATTTCAAATATTTTGCGAGTTACAACTATAAAATTTAAAATGAAATTATATTTCTTTTTAAACGCATCGATGTGTATACATACACAATATTTATATATAATGAAGTTATTGTAATAATTAAAGTGTCCAGCAGTGAGTTACACGCGCAGCGCGCGCCGCTTGCCGCGCGGCGTGCGCGGCGCGCGCGCGGGGCGCTTGCGGCGCGGCGTGTCGGGCTCGGGCGGCGCCGACGACGTCACGAGGTTGCGCGCGTTGCCGAACGACGTCTCCAGACCGATGGTCTCCTGGAACTGCTGGATACGCTCCACTAGCTCTTCGTCGTTCTCTATTAGCTCTTCGATCTGGAATATACTTTTACATATCATTAAGAGATCGAAGATAATTTAGTTTATAACATTCTAAACAAAACACAATCTTCATTATACAGTATAAATTTAATATCGTACTTAATCAATCCAAGGATCTTAGTTCAGAAAATCCAGAATTTTACCATAAAAACTCAGCATTGACATGTAATACAGGAGACTTGTACTACAACTATACTGGCTGCATGTAAGCAGTCCTCGACGGTGCTACAAATATTTTAAGGCGACAGAGGTAGACCTGCCGGTCAGGTGTGAAGCCATATATGTACGCACTGAAGCTTAGGCTGAGCTTTGCATTTGTGTGTTTGATTATAAAAGTAAAGCCAGAAAAAAAGGTTTATTGTTATCTAATATTAAATCATTCATTAGAAAAAGTACAACATAAAAAAAATACATTCATTCTTTTATGCTGACCAATTCCATGCTCATAATTTTCACTCTCGTCTGACATGCCGTTTGAATCTTTCCATCTTATCATCAAGAACAATGTTGTATCGATCAAAGATTTTTTCTTGTTTTACTTGGCCACATTTTTTTTCATTCATGTACGGTGATGGTGTCATCTTTATTTTTCACTTTTAAAAAATCCTACACAAAAATAAAATATTACGAATTAAATATGTGACACTGCTGTACCTCGTGCTGGTAGTCGTTGAGCAGGTCGGTGGCGATGCGCACGAGGTAGGCGGCCAGCTGCCCGCCGCGCCGCCGCATGCGCGCGTACAGCCGCAGCACGCCCGGCACCAGCTCCTCGGCCACTGTGCGCTTCATCTTCTATACATTGTATCATAATTGACATTAAAACACGTTTGTGTCATTGTCATATTATTGTGTTGTTTGGTTTAAAACAATATTTATATTTATTTTTTTTATATAAATATTCATATATTATTGATATATTGTTTTTTAAACTTATTCACGAATAACGTGAATAATAACTTTTACATGTTCTTAACAAATATATAAATAAACTTCCTTTTCTTTGATAGACAATGCCCAATGGTTTTAAATCGATACAAAATTTAATTAAGCCGCTACATTACCTATCCTGATCCTAACAATATAAATAATCATATTATACATAATAATTTTATTTATGCGCGAATTTGTTTTATGATATATGTGTACAATACATTTTATTTTTATTGATAATTAAGGAATGTAGAAAAGTTAGAAAAAATCATCGACGTCAAAAACTTTTTTTAGGTCGAATATAGATCATTATATCAGATATATTAGATCAAATAAGGATATTACTTACGAGAATTGATGCAAAACTTGCTTGTTGCAATGCATTTTCATGAACAATACTACATAAATTATTAAATGCGATTTAACATAATAATACTTCCTTAAAGTATCATTACACTAATAATGTTTTGCTTTATAGTTTCTAACTATGAATCATAAAAAATCATGACAAGTTTTGCTCAATCCCTCATCAAAAAATATTTACAACAAGCTCTAATATCTAATTATACCTCTTCTTTATCCATGAAAATCTAGGACAGAAAAAAAACTTAGCTTGTGACTTTAGAAATATTGTATGGGTTATTGTTTTATAATAACGTCGTACTCATGTATGAAACCCATTCTACATTCTACATTGTTATTTTAGCTATGATCTTAAGATATATGTAAATTTTCTAAATATTATAATCGGCTTTCAGAAGCTTTTAGTTGTAGCTATAGCATACATTATCTAAAGCTTGATGGGCGCTACGAAATTCATATTCGATATTATATGTATGTTTAAATATTATATATAAATTTAAATAAATACAAGCTATATAGCGTATTTATTATATTTAAAAATTCTATATAATATGTACATAATGCTTGTTTGACATAACTTACATGAGATACAATATTTGTAGTGACGCGCTCTTGGAGATCATCTAAATCGGCATCCCCTCCTTTCTCTGGTTTTTCTATAAAATAAATATTTATATTAAATTGTATATAATTTAATATACAAGATGTTTTTTTCTAGCGTCATGGTATAGCAGGGTAGGCAGGGAAAGCATAGTTTTAAGATACTTCGCTCCTCACTTTCCACCGAATTCTGGAGGCATTGTGTATTAAGTGGCGGAACTCAACGCTGCGCTTGGCCGTGCTTTAAATAAAAATGCCAAAGCCAATAAATAAAAATATGAAATAAATATTTTATTTCCTTTATCCGAAATCGAACCAACAATGCACCTATACACCTATATACGGCATACAGTGTAAAGGATTTTTTAAGGTTAAAATCAGGTAAAAAAGTTAAAATGGAAATAATAAAATGTTATAAGCCAACCGAAGCTTTTTTGCAAATTAATTTACATCTATGGGCTTTTAAATAAAATTTAAAATTTTATAAGCTAAGCGACGTCGGCAAGTCGTCTTTGTCGGCCAGCTCGTCGGCCACGTCCGTAAGCTACAAGGCACTACTCACTAGGCAGCTTCATGCGCGGGCCGCACAGCAGGGTGATGGTGTCGAGCAGGGCGGCGTGCAGCGACGTCGGCAAGTCGTCTTTGTCGGCCAGCTCGTCGCACACGTCGGCCGCGTGCTGCAGCACCTCGCGCGAGAGGCGACATTGTATGTTCAGTTTCTGTACTAGCGACATACGCTGCAGCATTATGTCGTAGATAAGTTGGCGCGCGTCGAAGGTAATTGAATCTGCAACCGATCATCCATACAGGTAAAAATGTTATGTTTATCCACTAAAATATTATTTATATCTTCACGTGTCTCCCATGATTAGAAACGTAAGCAGAGAGACTAGTGTTGAGACCTTACATTCTCCAAGTTTGAGACATCTCATTCCAGAAACATTATGCATAAGGCGACGGAGAGTAATGCCACTCCTTGGTCATAAATTGATAGTAGATCAGGAAAATCAATATTATAATATGAATTTAAATATTTCCTTCGTTGAACTCAGAATTAAGATATGAACCCATAACAATGTTGTTTACATTTAAATTCTTTCTAATTTTAAGTAAGTATTAAGCCACTTTTTTCCCGTTTGATTCGAGTGTACAGAGGAATCAGACACTAATGATAACAACAAAGTAATAATTTTATGTAATAAACATATTCAGCGAACTGTTAAGACATATTTCGTAGCCAACACAATTAATTTAAAGTAAATTGTATAAAAATGAAACAGTATACCTGTATCTTGATTGTTGTAGTACAACACACAGTCAACAAAAGTGATGGTAAATGGTGTCCACAGTAAGGCAGCACGACACGTAGTATTCAGCGGGCTCGCGCACGTCGTGGTCGTCGTCCGCTAGTAAGGCGCAGTAACTATAAACGGAATATATCATTACTTTTTTTAATTTAGCTTTACACTTCTTGATATCAATTTAGTGTCAAGATATTTCTTCTTTGTCCTTGTGGCGCTTTGTAAATTCTTTTTTGGCTTATTTTTTACAGAATCACTAATTATCAAATATCTGCTGAACCGCTAAAAATTGCTGAACATACATGAATGTGAAACGGATAGGTACTGAGATCCTCCATCCATAGACAACGGTTGATCCGTCGACCGCGTTACGGGTGTAACGTATATAACTCATAAGCTGTTATAATTTAGAATATGTTTAAAAATTTTAACGTAACGTAACAACGTAAATAAGTTGCAATAAGCGTATAAAAAAATTTCCGTAACTCAATGAGAACGTAAGGGCAGAGCGGTAAGGTGGTCAGAGCACTTAAGCGTTGATATAAAACAATGTACCGGTAATAGAGGGGCGTGCGCAGGCGCAGGTACCCGGCCAGCAGCAGGCGCGTGAGGGCGCGCACGGCCGCGCGCCGCAGCGCCGCCTCCTCCCGCGGCGCCAGGCAACCGCACATTGACTCCATTAACGGCTCCACTATGCACGAGTATCTGGAAACATGTCATTTTTCATATTTTTTTTATATTCATTATTTTTTATTATCAATAAGACCTTTTATTTTCTTTATCGTGACATTATACTAGTAATAACAAACTCCATTCCGCCCAACTTTTGAACCATTGTGTGATGAGTAGCGGATTTGAAACAAAGCCATGGGGAGTATTAGTGGGCATTAAGTATTATTTAATGCAATGTTTGAAGGTTTCAATGCCCATGTAATATAACGTAACGTTTTTCTGTACATCTCCTACTTCCTTCTAAGAATTACTATAATGCATAATATTTTGCTTTAAAACAAAATAAAATACCGGTAGTAGTTATAAATTATATGTGCATATTATTTACATATATGCCTATATAGTATAAAAGGCCAGTCGTGGCGCAGTGTACAGGGATACAACTTAAAGTTGTATTAAAATATAGTTGTAGAAATTGCCGAAAATATATAAAGGAAAAGACCTACTAACCGTACCTTGCTTTTATTTTCCGAGTCCATTAGTTTAAAAAAAAACAATTGTTTGAAACTCCTTCCTTGTAGCACAATCTAATGTTTTCCAAGACTCTCCTTCTATAAATATGTTGTCCAGAGAATATAGTTAAAAAGATACGGTAAGGTTAGACAAAATGATAAAAAATATACCTAGTGCAAATATCGGTGAGCGCCAACAAGCAATTGAGCCTGGCGCACAGGGGCGCGGCGGCGTCGCGCAGCAGCGCCGCCATGGCGGGCGCGAGCGCCGCGGCGGCGTCGCGCGAGCGCACGCACAGCCTGCCCGCGCCCGCCGCGCACTGCCCGCGCTCACTAGCACCCCACTCTATATATAAAAAACATTTTATTTTTTTGAGACGCGGAAGTGCCATATTAGCATCAAGCTTCAAGAGCACACATGCAGCCTCGCTCACCACCTCACTCTATAGAAAACAATTGGTTATTTTCTTTAACGACAGAATGATTCTTAATCTGTCTAAGGCTATCTTCTATCTGTCATGAACTTTAAATAAACTATATAAATTTTGTTGCATAAAATAGCATCTTTTTAATATATTAATTATTTGGGAAAAATATGTTTGTTAAACCGTGAGCGTGAACAAAAATCACATTTCAAATAATCATATGAAATAGAGTTCTTGGCAGTTAACTGCGGCCGGCACATCGAGCACCATATTGTACATTGCCATACGCACCGGGCGGCGGGTCGGCCAGCGCCGCCAGGAACAGGCGCAGCAGCGCGCGCGAGGGCGGCGCCGGCGCCACCAGCGACACGTCCGCCGCGCGCAGCCACTCGCCCGCCGCCGCCGCGCCGCCCGCCAGCGCGCGCCTCTCCGCTGACAGCCAGGGGCACGCCAATTACATTATAAGTCAATTAAATCATTATTTAATACTATACAAAAAATACAGACGTGAGCTAAAAATACTTGAGGATCACAATTATCGCTGATTTTCAACTTCAGTTTTTTAAAAATCATTAAAAAAAACAATAATAATATTAATAATAAAATATATTAACGTTTAAGTAAATATTTTATGAATTAGTTAGGTGGCTAACAGGTAGGTACTTAAACATTGTCTTCATTAAAACACCCATTGTTTAAATAAAGAAATGCTATAAATATTTATTCATTGAACATAATAAATAAATAGTTAATCAACTCACATATCTGCAATAATTCAGTAGCCCACTGTAGATTCTCCGGGTCGAGTTGGGCGGCAAGAGATGCGCATGCGGTTCTACATCCTGGATGATCAATTGAAAAATGTCATATTATGATTTTTGTAGTCTTATTGTCGTTAACGGACGCAGAGGGTGCTTCGTTTATGGTTACAAGCTGTTATATATATATATATATATATATATATATATATATATATATATATATATATATATATATATATATATATATATATATATATATATATATATATATATATTGATTTAATAATTTTCAAACTGTATTCTATATTTTTCAGGAAAGGCAGAGGAAACCTTGGATCACCACACTCAGTTTTTTCACATCCGTCAAAAGTTCATTCCGTTCCGTCCGCCATTCGGTGACGGAAACCAACGGACCGTTTTCTCAAAAATGAATATAAATCATACATGCCGGTGAGGATAAAACAACCCCAAATCCTTCGTGCTTAAATTCAAAAGCTATGTTGCGCCACGACGGCTTCGAAACTATTTACCATTTAATTTTGTTTTAGGGCCGTATTAGCGTATGGGTACGAAGATGCGACGGTTGTGAATTCGATTGCCATTCGGGGGAATGAAATACAACATATTTTTATTTCTTCGCTTTGGTAACGAGAACTTTACAGTGTGGCGTCGAGTTCCGCCACGCAACACGCAATGCCTCTAGAAGCTTGGAAGAGGAAGTGGCTTTAAACTGGGTTCCTATGAGTGAGATACGCCGTGGAGCTATTACTACGGCAGGTACCGCACCGTCGTCAGCAGCAGACGCCAGGCGCGCCACGAGGTGCGCGCGCAGGGCGGCGCGCTGCGCGGCGCCGAGCGCGCGCGCCCACCGCGACAGCAGCTCCACCGCCAGCAGCGACAGGCGCCCGTCACGACCCTGTGGTTTAATTTTCGTAAAGTACTCCATTCTAATTTAGTAATAAATTAACAACACTAAAATGCTTTTTGAAACACAATGTAATATTTATTTCATTTAGGTCGGGAAAAGATAAAAAGAAAAATAAACAAATACCTCTGTGTTCGTCAAATCGTAATAGTAATCCAACAGAAAGCCTATATCTGAGTATTCCACTTCGCCGGCTACACTCGTTAACAGCACCAAACATTGCAAGTCGCGTTCGTCATTAAGTACTCCAAGATGAGTGCTCACTAAGTCCACGAGACGATGACTGAAATCATAAAAAGAAATATTATTCTAAATCAAGTTGATATTTCTTAATGTTTTAATGTTGTCAGCAAAATGAGCTGAAAATTAAAGCAATGCTTGCTGCTGCAAATTCCCCGCTTAAAAAAACAAAATGCAGCGTTCAGTTCCACCTTTCAACACGCAATAACTGTTATTATGGAAGAAAGTAAATATCAGAGTGTCTTAATATTATAGTCTCCCTACTTAGAAAAACAATTTTTTGTTATTTTATTTATGATCTAAAGTTTCTTCATAAAATTTTGTAGTACGTGCTTTTTACATTAAGATTTTATAATAACATTTATTCTACTCAACGCTGTGTTTTGCCTCGACATCAAAGCAATATATGAAAATATAAATATATTATTAAAATTTGTATACTATTTCAAAAAATTTGGAAAAAAAAGGTGCGGTCAGTCGTGGCGCTGGGGCACAAAGTGTGACTGTAAAACAGACTGGTTCGATCCCCACTCGAGGAGATGAAATATTTATTTAAATTATATTTCCATTTCTTCGTTCTAGTGTCGAGGCAAAGCGCGGCGTTGAGATCTGCCACTCAACACGCAATGCCTCCAGAATTCGGAAGAAAGTGGGGAACGGAGTGTCTTAACACTAGGTTCCCTCTGCCTACCCTGCTGTGTGCGGGATACAATTACTTATTTCAAAGAAGTTGTATCTTCAGCTAAACGACGCAATTGCGGCAACTAATGCAGTCGACTAATTCGATAGGTTGGATTTGTTTATTAGGTGGTACTACTGGCCCGAAAATATACTCTTGGCTAAAATACATATAATGAAAATATACTCTAGACTAAAGTACATATAAACTAGGATTTAGTATGTCATATGTCATACACATTTATTTGTTATGACAATTTGAGCACGCAGGCAAAACCGCAGGTAATAACTAGCTGGTTTAATCAGTATGATGGCAACACAACACTCACTTAATACAATTAGACGATTTGTGAAGTAAAGTACAGGCTTTTTGCAAATGTCTCTTCATTTTGTGACGCGTGACACCAGCAAGGAAAAGCCACGGCGTCGCGTCCTCCTCTTGTATCACTTTATACTGACTGAAGCGTTCCATAAGTAGATTTTTTATCAGAGTTACTACTTGTTCTTGGATCTAGTAAAAATATCATATAAAATATATTTATATTCAGAGGGTCAAGCCACCATGGCGCAGTTGCATAGAGTTTGACTGTGAATGCGTCGATTGGGGATTCGATTCTCTCTGGGGGAAATAAATATTTTTATTCCGCATTGCTGAATTCAGCCACTTAACTCGCAATGTGTCAAAAATTGGGCGGTGAGTAGAGAATGAGGTGCATTAATACTATTTTCCTACTGCCTACTCTGCAAGTTATTAGAAACTACCAGGAATTTCCCGGCATACGATTATGAAACACGTATGTTTTATTGAGATAAAAGTCATATTCTATAATGTAAATATTACAAATATAAGTGCAAAGACAATTAGACATTTAGGTCTTGTAGAGCTAAATGTTATTTTAAAAATTAAAAACAATTGATAAAAAATAATAATTTAAAAAAATGTTTACCTTAGCCTCGGGGTCAGAGAGTTGGTGCATAGGGCCGCTGAGGAAGGCATCTAGGGCCGCCTGGTCGGGGTTCTGCGCCGCCAACTCGCCTAACGCATTGATGGCCGCCACTCGCACCACTATACTTGCGTCACGGCACAGGCCCACTAACATCTATAATGAGATATAGTACAGTTGAAGAGTCGTGTCCCCCTGAACTGAGGCTTTTTGAACTTTTGCGCATCGTTCACTCGGGGATTTGCACAAATCAAATTTGCACAGCCTTCTACTGTACAGCTGACTTCAAGACGGCCACAATTAGCCGGGAATTAGGCCGGAAAATAAAAAAATTGGCCGTGATTTTGTAGTTATTTCTACTATGCCAAATCAAAGTGAAATAAAATATCTAACTGCATAATCGGAAGCAAGTGGTGTCTTCCCGCCGTTGTACGTGTTGACAATGAGTCGCTGTAATAAGGCCACGGCGGCCTTGCGCACCACAGCGCGCTCGTCGCACACGCAGCGCGCGGCGATGGCCGCTAGACGAGACACCTCGCCATCTCCATTTAGCTCCTATTTAGAATAAAGCTTATATTCATTAAAATGTTTACACAATACGGAATAATAAATGCATTTAAACGACGCAAATGCTTGCAAGAGGCCAGTCGTGGCGCAGGGGCACAAAGTATGACTTTAAAATCGATTGGTTTTGGGTTCAATCCCCACTAGACGAAGTGAAATATTTATTTACATTTATATTGTCTTTTTTTTGCTCTGGTGTCGAGGTAAAGCGCGATGCTGAGTTTCGCCACTAAACACGCAATGCCACCAGAACTCGGTGGGAATGTGCGGGATATAACGTGAAACTGATAAAAAAATGCTTATGAAAATTAACCTTATATTGGCGTAAATATAAAAGTTATTCCACTTGGCGTTATCCAATATTATTATGGGCGACATTGATAAATTATTCAATATTCAGTATTGCAAAACATCAATTATCGTGACAGACATGGGCATGTGGAAAGTTAAAGTCCAGCCTGTATTCCCGTTATGATAAATCAAAACACGCCGTTGGGTTACACTAGATTCTACATCAATCAACGTTGTTTTCGGTTCAAGACGGAAAATAGCGTCAGGATAAAAAACCATATGTTTTAAAGTTCCACCTTGACAGCTTCCACGACGGCCGGATGGTCGGACTGCAGGCACTCGGTGAGTATGGCGAGGGCGCGCGTGCGCAGCGTGCTGGACACGTCGTGCACGCGCTCGTACACCGCGCGCAGCACTTCCCCGTGCGCTATGGTGTGCGACCGCTCCCGCAACAAGCCCGCCATCTCCTCGTCTTGTATGTTGTCCTGGTACACCAATTTTTATTTTATAATCATCTATACGTTCCAACGTAAGCGCGTTAATATTGATTCATCCAATGTATTTTGAATTCAGGCAGAAGGCGGAGAATGGAGTGTGTTAACGTGACGTTATTCTATATATCTGTGGCTACTTTGCTATAGGCGGGAATTATAAACTAGAAAAACATATAAAGATAAATAAAACAAACACTTTTATTATTAGCTCGCCATTCCGCAACTTCAGAGTGGTGTCGACCATAATGCGCACTCACGTAAAAAACTAAATTCATCAAGAAATAAAAAAAACAGTATGAAATCTTTTATTACTTCACTCTTGTAAGACAAATCGGAGCCATTGCATAGAAATCTTCATAAGACAGTATATATTATATTATGTTAAAAATATATAAAAGTACTTACATCCAAACTGTCTTGGCTGCTTTCATCGGAAGTAGTGTTGCTGGGCTTTGGCTCCTTATTGTTTTGGTCCTCCAAAGTACCTACTGCGCTGTTTACTGATATGTCCTCCTCTTTATCTTATAATCAGATAACTTTATTGAAAAAAAATATAATAAATAAATAATTTTTATAATTAAATATTTATAAAAACAGATTTTAAGTTTGCTGTGGCCAGAAATATTTAACACTAAACATCCTATTTTTATTTTATACTATATTATATACTTAATATTACCTTCACTTGGTTGAAGTTGGGAATTATTTACATAACAGTCATCAGACTTGACCAACTCTGGATCATTGTTTAGTAATTTGGCCAGCATTTCCTAGAAATAATATAATTAAAAATATTTATTACATATTAATTTTTTTTTTAAATTACCATCATTTATAAAATTAATACAGTTTACAATACATACCAGAGCAATTTGTCTGTGAGCTACTTTTGCGGTGGCTGACAATGTAAGTAGCCATTTTACAAAATTCTTATATGTTTTTCCAGTTAACATACTCATTAGACCAACTATAAGAGACACCCGTGCTGATCGCACTTCGGCACGCTCCTAAAATTCAAAAAATTATTAATATCAGATTTTTTTATTTACATCAAATTTCACTCTGTTCCCATCTTACCTCCGATGTTTCGTAACATTGTTAATTGGCCGCGCTTTATCTTGTTACCAGAATAAAGAGATAAAAATATTATAATATTATTTATACATACACAACTCTGGTGGAGTTTAAACCAAACTCACACCCGTCATTATACCGTTACAGTACAGTACAGCAAAAGAAACCATTTGCTGTACCGTATAAAATAATAAATGACATTATTATTTTATTCACAGAGTTTTGTTATAATCAGTATAATACTGACTAAACATGAAAACATTTTATGGAAAAATAAAATATTCTTTGACCAAAATTTTACCCACATTACTCGTTTCAGATCCCACATGGACTCTGTTAATAATGTTACCTCTCAATAAAAAAGGCAATTTATTATTAACAATTAAAATTAAATTATTATAAACTTAACTAAAAAGTTAACTTACCAAACCATCCAAGGTATAACATAAATGTTGTAAAAGTACAATATATCCTGACAAAGCTGCTTTTGAATATTTAGTTAACAGTAGTCCTGAATATGTGACATATGAAGCTCGAACTATATTCTAAAAATATAAATAATTAAACTATAAAATAATATTGAGTAAATTATTATAAATTTTAATTTCTTTGTTCTGGTTGAGGCGAAGTAAAAATAATGCTATTGAGTTCTACCTCACTTTTGTGAAGGTAGGGAATGGAATGTCTTCATACTAGGTTCCCTCTGCCTATCTTGTTTTAGGTGGGATACAGTGTGAGGACGAAAAAAAAATGTAAAAATAATATTTTTTATTTATTATGTATATATATATATATATATATATATATATATATATATATATATATATATATATATATATATATATATATATATATATATATATATATATATATATATATATATATATATATATATATATATATATTATTTTTTTATTATTATGCAAGTGTTAGAAGAAATTAATCTAATTAGACAATCATCAAATACAGTGTAAACAACACTGAAGGCACTGCATTATATATTTTTATACATGTGGCACATATATTGTCTTTTATACTTTTTTTAAAGTGCAAGTTAATAAAATATGCAAACAATGCATGCATGCACAATGCAAACTAAGAGATCATTTCTAAGCATTTTCAGTACATATGATGGGGACATTAGAGTTGTCTTTGACATTACTGAAATACTGAGAGACTGTAGTATAGAATGAATAACAAGCTAAAGAAATAAAAAAAAATAGAGATTTCAATGCTTGAGATTTCATTTTCAAATCAGGTGACATTAGATGAGTTGAGTTTAGAGTTTAGTAGTTGATTTCAGTTTAGAGTTGCAGGGTGCAGAGGTCAAAACATTGCCTGGGACTTCAAAATGAAGTATAAAGAGCCTTCTTAAATGTTGATTAATGATAGCATCCACTATGTGAGCTCCTCTCCATAGCCACACCAAATTTGAAATGATTCATCTAGTGTTCATTTTAAAATAAATTCTAGATAATAATTGATTTTAGTTCTAGACTTGATAAGACCTCTTAGCAAGCTATAGATAGTTTACTGTAACAACTTTAATTCCTACTTCTACCACTTACAAATATACTATAAATCTATACCTGGTCAGTTTGTTTATGACTTATTTACTCCAAAATTATGATCTTTCTGAATATGTTTCCTATGGAACTGTAAGTTCTACCAGTATTACATAAACTTACATTAGCTTGACGACTATCCACAGACACGGCTAATAATTTGGGAAGTAAGCATTTAAAGAGTATTTGTATAGCCGATGCATCAGGAGCTCCATTTGCATCACACAGCAAAATATCTATCATTTTGTAAATTTCAGAAGATAGATTATCTAATTCAATTTTATCTGTGTAAAGAAATGTATTTATTAGAAGTTATCATTACAAAAGATTGTTTACTTAAGATATTTCTTTTTATTTTTGACAATATTAAAAGAAAATAAGAAAAATAACCTATAGCTATTATTTAAAAAAAAATTATCATATTCATGCTGTATCCCGCACATAGCTGGGTACGCAGAGGGAACCTAGTGTTAAGAATTCCGTTTCTCACTTTCCGCCAAGTTCTGGAGGCTTGTGTGTTGAGTGGCAGAAGTCAGCACCGCGCTTTTCCTCAACTCCACAGCAAGAAAATGGAAATATTAATGTAAATAAATATTTCATTTCCTCTAGTAGGGATCAAACCCACAACCAGACCAGTTTACAGTCACACATTGTGCCCCTGCGCCACAACTGCCCCCAGCTATTATAAATTTCATGTAAATAAAGATTATATATTAATATATATGAAGAAATATTTATTTAGCAAATATAATATTTTTGATACCTATGTGAAGTTTATTTACTATTGCTCCACCCGTAATATCTACCAAGTTGCTTAAAATATCTTCAAAATTCATATCACTTGGAATTAAGTGTAAATTTGTAATGATTCCTCTTAAGTCCTGAACTAAATGTGTAAGTTCTTTAATAATACAATTTACTTCCCTAGCAAGTTCTTTTGAATTAAAATATGATTCCTCGTTATCACACATTCCCTTAGGATAGCTGAAGCATAGAAGAGAATGTGCAAAAAGTTGCGAATGATAAATGTGGTATGCTTTATATCCCGGAATTAAAATTAACTTGTAGTAAAAACGAGATGCTAATAGTGCATTGCTCCTGTGGTCTTTGGAAACAACATTTTTTCCGCCATTATCTATATAATACGCTAGCAATGCTAGTAAATTTTGATGCTTTATTTGATGAGACAGAACTGTCCATGATTTTTCTTCTTCTTTCGAGTTCTCTGAGTTAAGCCAATCGTCTATAGTTGTCATTATAGATTGAAATACTGATTTAATTTCAATCGATTCTAATACATCTTCGTAGTCACAGGGGATTTCTCCAAATTCCAAAAATTCTGAGTCAAATATACTTTGAACCCATTCTTCATTTAAACAATCTAAACGTAATCTACTAATTTCGCACAAGATGTCTTCCATTTTATGCGGAAAAATTAAAACTTTTCTATGCCGTTAATATCTATTAAACGTTTTATTTTACTTATATTTATTTCAATTTAGTAAATATTGAAATGTTTATAAATCGTATCAATACATTAAAGCTATATTATAGATTAAAAATACAATTTGCAGAGCAAACGTCAAACTTCAGGCTTCAGTGATAATATCATACGGACTCTACTTGTAGTATTCTCAATACTCATAATAATCGATTTTATTGCTAAACTTTAATTTTATTTTGCCATTTAATTATTAATAAATAAAACGATACGGTAGCGGTAACATACTTGTAGTATTCTCAATGTTCATAATAATCTTTCTTTTTTCTGTTAAACTTACAATTTACTTTGACATTTAATTATTAACAATTAGCAAATGACAGTTTTGTTATTTAAAGTACAGTCACGCAAGTAATTTATTATATATTTTAGTTTTATTTTAGCTGTGAAAATGTATTATTCATAAACAGAATTGATCGATTTTATTCATTCAATCATGAAGTTTTGAATAACGATTAAACATTGATTGAATACCGTAATAAATCTTCAAATAAGGTACAAGAAAAAGAAGCTTCACGATTTGTAAATTGCGATAGTCTGAAAATACAACCCTCTTATTTTACTTAGTATTCAAAAAATGACATCCCTAATGTAACCATTTATTTTATAATTGTGACAGATCACAGATGACTTATTCTTTTAACCTTAAATAAAAAATAAAAATATGTATCATTCATTATATAAATAATAAATATTGTGTAGTAAGCATTATCTTTATTCTTAAACTACAGAAATGTTGTCAGCAAGAAAACCTATATCTTGGTTTTTGACTGAAAATGGCCGTAAATTTTCTTTTTTCGTCGTGACGAGCACCGGTATTGGACTTACTGCATTTAGATTTACGCCTCATACACTCCTTATAAGCAAATACAAAGACTTCGTGCAACAATATAGGTAAAGTTAAGCTTTTATGTTATTTTGACTATTTCATTGTTTAGATATTTTGATTTCACTTAAAATATATTTTTTGGCAGCAATGGTAAGCCTGTGGATCTACCAATTGATTTGCAGCAGAAGTATGAAAAATGCTTAGATCTCTTGAAAATAAATAATATGGAAAGGAAATTGATTGTACCATTTAGTGTCTACGGCTTTGACTTATTTCATGCTGGTAAGAAAATCTCTGATAATATGATTTATTTATATTCTTTTATTTCCTATATAGCAATTACTAAGTAGGATAAGATCCCATTCTAAGCTTTCCATTTTAAAAAGAATGTGCACTAAGTATGAAATTTATTGCCAATAAATTTAGTGGAACTAAGGAATGGAATATCTTAAGATTTCTTCTGCCTACCCAAGTATATGAGGGAAAAATGTGTGAGGTAGATGTAAAAAATATTAAATTGTGAAACTATTACATTTTTTTTCTTTAAAGAAATCTACTTTTATTTATAGGAAGCACTAGCTCTAGATTTGGTGTGCTAGTTGGGATTCCTGTAAATTTTACATACAAATCCTTAGATGATGTAGAAAAACAGAAAATTCAGGTATGAAATGTAAATGTACAAAAATACAGTAGGGAATAAAAGTTTTAATTAAACCTATTGTTACATACATTTTTTTAAATATTACAATGCTTACAGGTGAATCAAAAAGATTTGGATTTGACTTCAGAATATGGCAAAAAATTAGGAGATGCGCTTATACTGTCAGATAAAGTTAAAGAATTTGCAATCTGCAGGGAGATATTAATGACTCAAAATAAGAAAGTTATGTTTGAATCAACCTACCCATTTATAGCTGTGTTTTTTGTTTATAATGTATCACAATATTTCAATAGAAGACTCAACTTGTATGCAGCACCACAATCTTTAAGAGGAATATTTTATTCTATCATAGGACTTTTTGGGCATGGGTTCCTATTTTCTTTTTAAAGATATGACAGAAGTTCATTATGAAACCCAAGTTGACAAGAAATTGTGTGAACTTGGACCAGATTATATTGAAGCTGGCTTAATATTTTATGAGAAATTATTACAAAGGAATCAAGCTTTAAGAGAACTTATGGGTAATGAAGGAAAAAGTAAATACACTAAATTGGGTAATGAAAATTATAGTGTAAGACAGCCCCACATAAGTTTAAATCATAGAAAACAATTTTTTGAACTCAAATTGAAAGAGGTAACGGAAAGTATTCATGAAGAAACCTCAGAAATAAACAATACTAAGTAACCAATGTAATAAAAAATGTAAAAGTAGACAATTTAAGTATAAGTAGTTATTGAATTAAAATAACATTTGTTTTATTTTTAAAAATTTAAAATACAATGCCAAGTCATTTCTGCTGAATGGTGCTTAGTGCTTATGATGTGATGATGACATAGTTTTTGCTTTTATTTTAACACAAGTGGCCCCCGCGCGGTTTTGCCTGCTTGATCTTGCTAAGCTTGCATACAATTATGTATTTTTCTTTTAATACACTTTAGTATTTAAGAAAAATAAAATTATTTTATTTTGATTATCTACACAATTTTTTTGCCGTAGCGAACCTAGAGCTAAAACACTGTTCCCCACTTACTCTCTCTTTCTTCAACTCAACGCCGCGTTTTTTGTCTTGGTACCAGAGTGTAGAAAAAATGTATATTAATAAAAAAAAAAAAAAATTAAATCAGCTTCACGCTGTATCCCGCACACTGCAGGGTAGGCAGAGGGAACGTAGTGAAGGACACGTTCCCCACTTTCTGCCGAATTCCGGAGGCATTGCGTGTTAAGTGGCAGAACTGAACGCCGCGCTTTGCCTCGACACCAGAGCGATGAAATGGAAATATAAATTTAAGTAAATATTTCGTCTCCTCGAGTGGGGATCGCACCCACAACCAGTCGGCTTATAGTCACACTTTGTGCCGCTGCGCCACGACCGGCCTCAATAAATATAATAATAATGCTTTCCCTCGAGGGAGAATCGAACCTACGGCCGTCACGATACAGTCAAATGCTTGTGCTTTTACGCCACGACGGCCTCAGATTAATACTGTTTTGGAAATTTATTTGATATTGGTAGGTATTTATGTAGGTAGGCGGTATGTGCGCGCGCACTGCCAGTGCAGTTTCCCGCGTAAATTTCGATCCCGATCCCAATAATCTTGAAATCTTATATATTTGTGATCATTATACAATATCTTTTTTTATCATCATACAAATAATAATTTTACAAATAATATCAAACAATAAAACAGAAAACTAAAGATTTCGCCAATTCAATAAGACAGTTGTTTAAAATAATTGCCTGGCCACACACGTACAATAATATTGTCAATATTCATTAATATTGCTTGTGCGGGCACAAAAATATTTTTCAATATTATTGCGGATTTCTAGAAAATCTGTTTTCGCCACGACAATATCAGACCAGTCGTGGCGCAGGGGCACAAAATGTGTCTGTAGACGCGACTGGTTGTGGGTTTGATCACTACTCGAGGAAATGAAATATTTATTTACATACTTAAATAGAAAACGTATAAAAATTTGAAAGTAGCGGGACTCGAACCTGCGCCTCCTGGAAACCGACCAGGCGCTCTGACCACTGAGCCATACGTTCTCGCCAAGCTACGTCGAAATTCTTATACGCTTGTTGCAACTTATTTATGTTGTTAGCATCTCTGTAGGGAGATTTTTACAAATTTCCGCTACCCAAAGATAATTACTAAGAATTATCGTTTGGCAAGATAGAATACTATTTTTTAAATGTTTTTAAACATTTTTAAAGTGTTAATCCACACTTAGGAAAGATAAATACTTAAATAGAAAACGTATAAAAATTTGAACGTAGCGGGACTCGAACCCACGCCTCCTGGAAACTGACCAGGCGCTCTGACCTGACCTGAAAAAATTTTTATACGTTTTCTATTTAAGTATTTATCTTTCCTAAGTGTGGATTAACACTTTAAAAATGTTTAAAAATATTTATTTACATTTATATTTCCATTTTTTTGCTGTGGAGTCGAGGTAAAGCGCGGTTTTGAGTTCCGGCACTCAGCAATGCCAATATACAATGCCTCCAGAATTCGGTGGAAAGTGAGGTACGAAGTGTGCGGTATATGACGATTAGCTGATTATTATATTATTTATTTATTCATAATTATTTTTATAGTAATATCAATTGTCCGTTTTTTTTAAATATAATATTATTTTATCGTATAGATAATGAACTTACTTTATCGTACGGTAAGGCAGTTCTCAAAAAATGTATTTTTTAAAACCAGAGTGTAAAGCTAAAATTTTGCTGTGAGATATAAGCTTGCATATTAAAATGCACACTTATTGAAATGGCATCTATGAACTACCTATATTTGCTTAAAAATATGAAATTCGCTAAAAATGTGTTGATACAGACAATGACAATTAGTGTAGAATAATGATAAGTATCTGAAGGATAATGATGCTGTGGTTCCAACAACAAGGAGACATATTTACAGTATATTTACAAGAAGTATGTATGTGATAACGCCTCTGCCTCAATTAACTCATACTCCATGTTTTGATATTGCAGATATGTTTATTGTTCTGTATATTTATTCTGATATATTTATTATTCTGTAATAATCAGCGACAAAATATAACTAGGATCCACCACATACTGTGTACAGCGGTTGGACCTGAGCAAAGCTATGTTGCGCAATGTAATTAAAAAAACTAAGAGTTACTTATTACAAAATATCTCTTTAAAACTGACATATATAATTTCAAAACGTTCATAAAATTTTTTTACCATTTACTCAAATCTTCAACTACAATCGAAATCGGACCACAAAACTACTACGCTGGGATCACGTATGTCGTCCACTATGTTCCTGCAAAATTTCAGAGGTTTAGGTTTAACAGTCTTGGAGGAGAAGGATTACAATGAAACATTGGCTATAATTGGGCAAATGTGTACTGTGGTCATGATTATTATCTCAGATAATATCTGACAGATAAGGAACAGTTTACTGCACAGAGTACATTCTACTGTCTAATAGATCTCAATCTCAGACTGTCATGCGTGACATAAGACTTGTATGTAATATAAATTGTGAAACAAAAGTAAAAGGCCTAATTCATTACAGACATTAAACATTATAAAGTTTGTTCATGAAAGTAAATGTGTATTGCATTCTAAGAAAATAAGGGTATTAAATTACTATCGTTAAGTTATATTTTGTTGTAGAATACAAGGACAAAACATCGTTGTCATTGCTTGAAATAATTTGTATTCAGGATGTGTGGAGGGTTTACTTGTTCAAAAAATGCTTTAATAGCATTAAATATTCTTTATGTTGTAAGTACTATAATATTATCTCATATTAACTATGAATTAGATTTATTCTTACATTCTGAACTTTTTAAACCTTCACAGGTGGTAGCTTCTATCCTTATATCAGTTGCGGTGTACGGGCAGGCATCGTCGTTAGTGACCAATCTCCCCATAGTAGGAGGAATTTTAGCATGTGGTGTATTTCTCATATTAATATCGCTTTTAGGGCTAGCTGGAGCTGTTAAACATCATCAAGTGATGTTGTTTTTTGTATCCTTTATCAATAATGAGAACAGTGCTATTGTTATTATTTTTCTGCTCTCAAATTGAATTTTGTGTTCATAAAAAGTCAGGCCTTTAGTGTATAGAAAAATGTTTTACCATGAACCACGCAAACTACCACTTTCACAAAAAGACATTATGACTCAGGGTCAACACTAATGTGATCAGAAAGTGAGCTTAGAACTGGAGTAATTTTATCATAAAATCAGCTTTTGGGCAGGTTTTACTGTTATTATGCTGATTAAGCATGTCCATTCCCTCAAGAATAGTATAGATGAGTAGACCTATCAATAAAGGCAAGAGATAAATCAAAATTTACCCTATGAAAATCTGAGGTCTGTGTGGTTGCCACTCAATATAACTATTGCTCTACAGGCATAGTAAACTTTACAAAATTCATTATATTATAATAAATAATTTTTAATGATATTTGCAGATGTAAAAATAGGATATTTTATATAGATTTTAAAAAGCATAATATATGCCTTAACAAAAATACAGTATATGGTCATACTTTTCTTACTGTTTTTAGTGCAATTTTCAGTTGCATGTGCGTGTTTAGCTGTAAATTCTGAACAACAAGAGATGCTGGCTCAACAGGTACATGTTATTCTCTATCTAACCTGATATATATTGTATACAACAATACCTGTTTTTTATTAATTATTACTACTACACAAATATTTTAGGGCTGGAATAAAGTCAATATGGATGTAAAAGAGCAAGTACAAGAGAGATTTCAATGTTGTGGATTCCAGAGCAGAATAATGCCAAATAATGCTACAATTGATTATCCATCTTGCAACTTGGTTGATGTAAGTTTTTTCGTAACAATTACAATGAATTTGTCATATCGTAATGTGTATTTTAGCACATTTTCATGATAGCTTGTATATAATAATCTTAGTATTAGTAGCATACAAGTTTTCTATTCCTGGCTTCACCTTTGTGGTTGTAGATTTATCCAAGGCCTCTTTTCTCACAATAAAATGTTACCTTGATTGACATTGTTCTTATATGTAGATAAAGATTCATAGCTAAAATAATAATTTTTCAAATTAATTTATAGAATTTCTTTGTATATATATACCATATCATTTTAAACTAAAGCCCAGTTGTGGTACAGGGGCACAAGTGTGTGACTATAATTGTGATAGGTTTTAGATTTGATTCCCATTCAAGGAAATTAAATATTTAATATCTTCATTTCCTTGCTCTGCTGTAGAATTGACAGCATTGACATTTTGCCACTCAACTCACAATGCCTCCAGTAACCCTCTGCCTACACTACCAATATAATTATAAATTTAAATTCAATATAGTGCAATAGAGTAATATAAAATTTAACTATAACTCAATATTGATACTCATCTTTCAATTAAGTTTACATGGTTCAATTTAGAATAAAAAACAATATATTAATTTTTTTCAAGTTAATAATGTGTTAATTTCTAAGCTAATAAAATGTTGTATTATCAATCAATATTTCTTTCAATATAAAAAAATATATTTTACTCATTAATTGCATATTAAAATAAAATTTAAAAGATAATAATAAGAGCAAATAATATCATTATGATTTGGAAAGTGGATCAATATAAGAGACGAAATGTAGCCTGCAACTTTGCTTACATGGATATTATTAATAATATTGTTTTTCTGGTTACCATAGGAATTTCAAATTAAGCCTTCTATGATTCTAGTGTCAGCTGTGCGTTGTTTTGTCAATTACTCAATGATGTAAATGTAAATTTTAAATATTTCGCATCATTTATAAATAAAACAAAATAAATTACAGCTTAACTTGATATATTTACAGAGAGTATGCTGTAAAAATATGCCCATATCTGTAGAATGTCAATGTCAGCCATGTATGGAAAATCTTAAACAAACAATTGACTATGCATTTAAACTTTGTGGGGGAATTGGACTGTTCTTCAGCTTTACTGAGGTATGTGATAATTTACATAATTGAAGAGTTTATATTCTACTTAATGTGTAATTTTCTTTAAGTGATTGGTCACAGTGTCTGTGGGTGTGGGTTTGATCCCTACTTGAGGCACTCAAGTATGAGTGATGAGTTCTGCTACTCAATGTTATGAAAATTAGGGAATGGAATGTCTCAAAACAGACCCCCTCAGTGTCTTGTTTTGTCTTGTATGCTTTATACATCATAAAATAAAAAATATATAATGATAAAATGGATCAATCTTTGTCATAACATTAAACTATTTTACTACGCATTTATTTCTTTTATCTTTTTTTATTGTATAAACAAGTTATCAGAAAAAGATAAGATGAATAAAAATGTAAATACTTTAAGTTTCATTTTATGACACAAATCTGTTGCGTCAATTTTTTTTTACATTAACTATTTTGAACTTTCATATTAAATAAATAAAAATTAAATTAGCTTCACGCTATATCCCGCACACAGCAGGGTAGGCAGAGGGAACCTAGTGTTAAGACACTCCGTTCCCCACTTTCTGCCGATTTTGAAGGCCTTGCGTGTTGAGTGGCAGAATTCAACGCCGCGCTTTGCCTTGACACCAGAGCGAAGAAATGGAAATATAAATTTAAATAAATATTTCATCTCTTCGAGTGGGTATCGAACCCACAACCAGTCGGTTTTACAGTCACACTTCGTGCCACTGCGCCACGGCCGGCCTCGCTTTCTTATTATTAGGTACACTTTCATATTATTAGGTACATTTAAATTATCACAAATGTATTTACAAGATTTGTATAGTATTTCATAGCTGAATTTATTTGTTAAGTAAAGGTATACTATATTAATATTATTTTTTATGGGTCATCCATAAATTAAGTCATATGATAAGGGGAAAAGGTTTAGAGGGTTATTTGAATTGTGACATAGAGTGAGTAGACGTGGGGTCAAAATTTCGTGATGTCACATTATATATTGTCAGAATTCTTGTTTTTATTTAATAATTTCTAGGTCCAAAATTACAAAATAGTATATTGCTTATGTAAGTAGAGTTACTTACTAAAACACTATGAAAATCATGTGACGTTTGTAGTTTGTTAATAATTTATGTGTATTAATGTATTTAGTTAAAATGCAACATGTAATGCGTAAATGGATGATGAAAATATTTTTTTGCCGTGTGATCCCGGCCTAGAATAGGATCATCCTGGTACTGGTGGTGTCGTAAGAGGCGACTAAAGTACGTGTGGTAGAGTCACGTCGCCAGCAATGGCAACACGCATGGGCAGAATCGACCGGATCATTACCACCCCCGGCATTTAAAACCGGCGTGAAGTAGTGGCTTAATGCCACTGCGTTTCGCGTCAGGTAATGCCGGGCTCCGGCGTCCAACCCATCTTAAAAGCCGGCAACGCACCTGTAGGTCCTCTGGGGTTGCACGGGGCCGTGGGCGGCGGTAATCACTTACCATCAGGTGACCCGCACGCTCGTTTGCCGCGTCTTTTCCATAAAAAAAAAAACATTGAATTTAAAGTCCATTTTCACAATGGACTGGAATGGATGGAAATGGAATGGAATGGACTCGATCCCTAAATATTATCATTTCTTCTCTCTGGTGAGGCAAAGTGCGGCGTTGAATCTATCACTCAACATGCAATGCCTTTTTTTTTTTTTTATGGAAAAGACACGGCAAACGAGCGTGCGGGTCACCTGATGGTAAGTGATTACCGCCGCCCACGGCCCCGTGCAACCCCAGAGGAGCTACAGGTGCGTTGCCGGCCTTTAAGATGGGTTGGGCGCCGGAGCCCGGCATTACCTGTTGCGAAACGCAGTGGCATAAAGCCACTACTTCACGCCGGTTTTAAATGCCGGGGGTGGTAATGATCCGGTCGAGTCTGCCCATGCGTGTTGCCATTGCTGGCGACGTAACTCTACCACACGTACTTGAGTCGCCTCTTACGACACCACCAGTACCAGGATGATCCTATTCTAGGCCGGGATCACACGGCACAAAATGCCTCCAGAATTCGGCGGAAAATAGGGAATGGGGCGTCATAACACTAGGCTCCATCTGCCTACAGCGTCACACTGTATCTCGCTTACAGCAGAGTGCTACACATAGGACTTAATTTATCAGTTTCTATCATCACTCATAGAACTGCAGACTTTTACGTTCGATGCTTATCTTCAATTGGTTTTGATGGTCAATATGTTGAAATAAAATTATAAAGGAGACTGAAACTTTTGGGCCAAAACGTAAAGAGTTGAGATGTGGTGTAAAAAATTACTATTTTTTTTAATTTTTAGAACAGCACATAATAATTAATTGAGAATCTAGAAGTGGAGAAAAATGAAAAATATAAATTTAGATCCATAACCGATTAAAATCAATTATATTTTAAATGAGAGATTGACAATGACACCTTGTGTAATGATTTTTTTTAATTTTTTGATTCTCTGATTACATTCGTGTCGATGCGTTTTAAGTGCTTTCTCGTTTATTTGATATTTTCAACGACTACTGCTTTGCTTTTTACGGATTTTGATTCTACCTACTTTGTACGACCCTCTCTTCCCCACTGGACTCCGAAATCTTTTGGATCAAACGACTGCCACGCTTTGGATATGAATCGCTGTGTGAATTATCGGATAGCCACTGGACACTGCAATACCCTAGTGCGACGACCTTCAGACGATGAAAACCCCCACCAAGTGGTTACTTAGAGGTCGGACACAATCCCGACATATAAGCAGGAAATCATATTTCAATATAGGAACGGAAGCTATTGCTATGAAATACTGCAATTGTATTGTAGAAAGACACATTTCTTAGATGACATTTTAATAATAATAATAGAAGAATAAAATATTCATTAAAATGTGTTTTATTTATAAATAATAAGCATTAACGCTTTAACAACTCAGTAATCGCCTATTTTATAGAAATTGATGTTCAAGGAACTGTGCTGCGTACTTAATCTCGTTTTTATCAAATATCTAATAACTCAGCTCTCAGATTGCCAAAATTTATATAGTTTTCAGGGAGGAAATGATGTACCTAAATCTATTAAATCATATCATTTTCATCTCTTTACATTCTGGGCCCAAAAAAATATGGAATCGTTTTAGTCTCCTTTGTACTGTTCATATTAGTAATTAATAATAATAATGGTGCCAGTAATCTACTCCTTAGTAAATAATTTCAATTTAGATATTAAATAATGTACATTCTAAGCCACAATATAAAAAAAATTGCAAACTAAACATGTCAAATTGTTTCAAGTTGGTATTACTAAAATCTTTATTTTGATAAGTAAAAAAAATGTATCGATCCTTAAAGCTTGTCGGTTACTGTTGCTAATACTAATAGCACTATAGTGCTTAACATTCTAAGCATTTGATCGAAATAAAAAATATATGTATAATAAAAAAAAGTATTAACTAACATTTTATTTGTGCATCAGTCTTGTAAATAACATTAATACTCTGTGGGCTATGTAGTGTTTGCCTCACTGTGACTAACAACATGGTTTTTCCAGTTTTTGGGTGTTTGGTTGACGGTTCGATATCGAAACCAAAAGGACCCGCGTGCTAATCCCAGTGCATTTCTGTGAATGGTCTCAAGATTAATGATTAAAAGGTGGATTGGTTTAACGCTTACATCTTGCTTATATGGCACAGACTTACAAGACTACTTAAGTTTGCATGTAGTAGCATATTTGTTATATAAAATTGCCATATGAACTAAGAACAAGTGTTACTTCTTATGTTCAGCCTGTATTCACATTGCATGCTTATAATGCACGATTTTCTTTTCTATTGTTCCTAAATGCTAAATTTACCCTTTGTATACTTTTACATATGAATGCATTTTCTTATTTGGATGATCAAATTATGCTCTTTGACGTTATGTGGAGGGAGAGGGAAATAAATTTAAGTATGTAATGGTATTTTTTTTTGTACGTTTATTTTATAAAAATAATACTGATTGAAATTATACTCAAGGAAATTATTACGGAACTATAGAGCTTTTTTTACTTTTTTTAACACTTGTATATTCTTTAATCAATTTACTTATTCACTTACAAAGTATGGTGAACAAGGCGTGGCCGCCGTGATGTTAGAATCTTTCTTAATTTTGAATGTTTTCTTTCGCAGTGAAAAATGCACATCATTTCAGAAAGCCTAACTTCAGGGCGGCCACGACTTGCAGACTGTGCTATTTTTATTTGTACTATGCACTGGCTATAATATACCTAGATAAATACATCCTTTCGAGATTCATATGTTTCTCTCTGATTTTGATATGTGACATGATTACATGAGATATACTATAAAAAAAATGAAATGCATAAAATGGCTGTTGGGCCAAATTTAACCTTATCATCTCCCCTCCTATTAAGTAAAAAAAAATAGTCTACCAAGAAATCGCGCTTTCATTATAAATGTTGTTATTATTAATAAACGTCAAATAGTTGTGTTTTTGTGTTATATGCATGCTTTTATATCTTTTCTATTGTAGTGGTAGCTAATTAAAATATGACTAAGTATTTGGCATGTAAAAATGTGGAATGCTCAAAAATAATAATCACTTACCATCAGGTGACCCGAACGCTCGTTTGCTTGTCCTTTTCCATAGAAAAAAAACCTATCCTATCCTATCCTATCATATCTATGTGATATATTAAAATTAATTATTGTGACACTAACATTTACATAACCTTGACGATTTCTAAATCAATGACCAATTTAATGTATGCTTATAGCTTATGTGACCTCAGGTGTCTATTTAATGGAAAATTTATTTATTTGAAAATTTATTGTAATGTACTATAGTGGAATAATAATTTTAGTTTTATTGTGTACTTGCAGTTGTTCGCAGTTTGGCTCGCTCGACGTTACCGCAATCAACCCGATCCTAATTACAAGGAACCCCATGCTATATTTCCCAGAAAGAATTATTTATACTAAACAAGCGTTTCCTAGATGAATTTTAGACTAATTAGTCGTTGACCGTTAAGTAGATACAAGTGGAATAATTCTCCTAATGTAACAAAATAATATCTCTAAACAGCAGGGGATTTTGATGTAAATATCTTATAAAAAATAATGTAGTTAAATTTCTTCCAAGAAACTTTATAAGTTTAGTCTTACCTCGCGTAACTATAAAGGCTAGACATTTCTTAAAATTGTATACAATACGTATTAAATAATTCATATTTTGCTATTAGAACTATGTATGTGATTTATATATTTTGTTTTAAACTATATGCAGAAAATGGAAAATGTTGACTTAAATAATATTTATATAACGCCAAAGTGATACCGATTGTCTCGCTTTTATATACAGAAAGGTGGAAAAGAGTAAAATTATTAATATCTATAAAAAAGTATATTCTCAAGTTAGCAGTCATTACAAACATACTGTTGGTATCGATCGATGTTTATATAAGATCTCAATTATTGATATATACGAATTTAGTTTCTATACATCACTAATCAGTCTTGTTTTATTTTGCTTCATTGTACAAACTATACAATATTTACTTTTTGTTTGCTGAATGTCAAGTGATATTATTATAGATTATCTAGTCTTGTTCTCCATACTTGATTTAGTGACGTAACGAGCAATACAAAATGCTGAGGGCCTTCGGTAAGGGCAATACAATGGATTGTTTTAATATAGTCTTTTTAGGTAGAGTTTCGCTGGATTTGTGAAGTATTTTTAACGCTATGGTAACATCACTATATATATAATACATTCTTCTGTCTACATATTTTTTTTTTGCCATTATTAGTGAAATATCGAATGATATTTTTTGAATATTATTTTGTGTCATCCTTTCTATATTTCTTTTTAAACTACATATTATTATTATTATTATTGATTAGTTCATAAGTGAGTAATATTGCTATCAATATAAAAATAAGAATAATAATAGTGTTTCTGCTAATTGTGCTTACCGGTTTTAACTTAGCTACATGAATTTTAAATTTATTTATACTTATGGCAAGTGTAATAAACTTTGCTTGGAACTTGTTTTTTTTAATTTGATCTTGAATAAAATATATTAGAATTAATTTGAATATCGGACATTTGATTAATTTTCCAATTTGCTATATAAGTTTCAATTTTATTTTATTAATTTAAATAAGTAAAAACTAAAACAACATCTGCTCAGAACTGGTAATGTTATTTGTATAATATTTTACCTAACATAAGGATTTTAATATGCGAATATTTCAGTGATCATAATTTCAATTAAGTGGTATATTTTTTGCTAGTCAATAACGTAATAAGTTGAATGTTTGAATATACTCTTTTAGATCTTAGTAAATTCGTTCGTTAATGCATAGCCTATATACAAAACAGAATGGTAAACTACGGCAAAAGCGTTTATTTTTTCTTTTGCTTAATATCTTGCCATTTTATTAGGATTGTATGATTTAAAACATATCATTATATCTTATATTTGTAGCTTTAATTTTATTCCTTTTTTATAATAATTATTATTAATGGAATTAGTGTTGTATTTCTCTTAAATGCCTTTTGATTAGTGTTTTCGTCGAATTCCGTTTATGGGTTAAAATTAACTTACCTTAATTTCAATATTTTTCTTTATGTAGATTAATTATATCGTAAAAAACAATTTCATCAAGTATGAATTTCAGATTTACAGTAAATGAAAGTGACATGTTACGTAATCAATTATATGTGTTAATATTATCAATGTATTCATGTAAATTTACTTCCAATAAAGAGTGTTAAGCATTACGTACTTGTATTATTATTTAAATATAAATAACATCAATTTTATAAACGCTTTGGAAGCCGTGACTGGTGGCCGATAAACCCGACGTCGTTAATTCGACTCCCACTTGGGAGGAATGAGATGTTTAATATTTTTTTTCTCGCTTTAGTAACGACGCAAAGCGCGGCGTAGAGTTGGCGATTGGGTAGCGGGGTGTCATAACAATGGGGTCCCAGGTTCCTTTTACCTACTCTGCTATGTGCGGGTATATTGATATAAAGAAGCATTACACACACATTATAGGGTAGGCGCCCTGTCTACTCTGCTACATACCTACGCGATACAGCGCACTTATTAAGACATCACTCTCAATTCTCAATTCAAGCGAATATGATAATAAAATGTGAACACGTCTTAACTGTCTCAGTGTATGATACTGATATCTGAAAGTGAATGTGGCATTTACAATGTCTGTGGCTCGAAAGTATAATATTTTCACTTAAAAAAACAATTTACTATCAGTTGTTAGTGGATATTCGATCGTCTGAGCTGGCTTTTTTGGTTCATTTATTGGCACCAACCACTATACTATTTAAAAAAATGGCATCTGTACAAATAAGAAGTTGTCTAGGTTTATTTAAAAAAAAACTAATTGAAATAACAAAATGCAAGTAGATTTGCGTTTCCCGATGACAAACTTGAAGTAGGGTATGGTTGAATTATATAAGCAGGAATTTACTTTAGTTACGTAACCCACATCTCAATGATAGCTATAAAAGGTTTGACCTTGTTTCATTTCAATTTTGTATATGTATTAGTAAAAAAGTATTTTAATTAATATTCATTTAAGTTTGCTTTGTCTCTTGACTTTCTCTCCATTTTCTTTATATGATTTAGGTGGTTTATTAAAATGTTAGTTCGACAGAGTTAGGTGTAAAATTTATCATAATAAACTAAAAAGTGAATATTGTACAACACGAGTTAATGTACCGGCCGAGATAACTGATACCGAATGATTGTGATATCATTAACACAGATAAAATAACGGCCATGCTATTTTATTTCAAAGTACAATAGATATTGAACGAAAACATTTTAGTTGAAATTTGTTTTGTCGCGAACCATTTTGTCGATGTGGAAGCTCCGGGCGGGCTGCGCAAGCTGTTTCTACGCATCCGCGCCCTACCGCGTTTGGGCGGAGAAGAGGACCTCTACATTGTACAGTCGCGCAATATTTTCTAGGGTCGCTGCACCCTTCGATCCGCCTACACTGTTTAGTAGAACGTAATCCAATTATATATCTATTTCTCGTGTAGTGCTTGTGTGTGATATTAAGGATGTCCTTCGATAATGACGAACTCCGCGACGAGTGAGTATTATTTAAATTAAACATTTAATCGTTACGTATAAATTTGCAACATTTATTATTATACGGTCCAGATGAATATCATTATACAAGGTTGGCTGTTATTAATTTAATAATTTTTGTATGGAAATATGTGTCTAGTTTGTCTATTTTATAATTGCACAAAAAAAAAACATTTTTCATACGTCCTCTTGTAATTACATAAGTAAGGGGAAATTTTTCAAAATATGAAATACTATAATTATCAAATACTATGTCTACTTCGTTGTTGGACAGAGCATATAAATTCTTCAATATTAAATTTATTCCATGAATCGTATTGTTGCATCAGTAAACAATAATAGTTTGGTCATAGTGAAAACTAGGTGAACTTGACTCGACCTCTTGTAACCAGTAACCTAGTTTAACTGTAGGGTTATATATACGGAAACATATAATACAGCACACAGATTTTCTTAATTCTAAAGATATGTTTTCACTTTCTATTTACTTTTTCTTTGACTCTACAACCACCTATATGCAATCTATATCTACTATAATAAAACAGTAAAAAAATACGTCTGTACCTACATTAAATATTTTAAAGATAAAATAATTTACAGTGCAGAAAAAACAACAACCTCTGATTTTAATGTTTTTTGTCTACCAAAAGATATACGCACATCATCGGAACAACTAGACTGTTTAAATTATTTAAGTTTTAATTGATAAATGAAAACCATTGAAAATAGGCATAAGACAGTTACGATGGTTGTGAGTTCCATCTCTACTCATCGTCTTGTTCGTCTCTAGGAGTATTTATATTTGATTTATTTTTATTCCACGCTGGTTAGACAACGTAGAGTTAATCAGTCGACAAGCAACGTCCCAAATCGTGTGTTAGTATCGGAGAACGAAGACCCTTTGCATTAGCTGTAAAGGGATAAGATTTTTTTAGTAACCTTATGTAAGTAAGCTTCGTCATAACCATTATCCCCGCCTTTACACGCCCACTGTGGCGCTGGTTTCACTAATAAAATTATCTATATCTACTTATAATAATAGGCCCAATAACAATATTTTTTGTGAGTTTGTCTGTAAGTTTGTTCAATCGCGTCTGTAATCTCATTAACGGCTTAATTGATTAAATCACAGTCTTCATTTACTATTGTGTTTTGGCAAGCTTCCCTTAACATTAAGGATTTTGTTTTATTTACTTTTCAATATAGGTATAGATATTGTTTTTAAATTATATAATTATTAGAAAACGAAAGTAATACATATTAGTAAATTAATAATTATGTAAGTCAAGCGGGAAAAGCCGCGAGCGGGTCGCTGGTAAATAATAAAATTATAAAAGTGACACTCGACACAACTTGTGTTTATGGTTTGGGCGGCAAGTGTAGTGAACTCCTTTTGTAACCCCAAAAAAAATACTTTTATGCTTAAAACTTGTGCAGAGTAGATTTTCAGTTAAAAAAAATAGGCACACATATTTTTTATTTATTATTTAGCTTCACAGAAGCTTTTAAGACACGTTCCCACTAGGACACTTCCGTTTTGCAGTTTCCGCCCAATTCATGAGGCATTGGGTGTGGAGTACCTAGCGGAACTCAATGCCGTGCTTTACCTTGTTACCAGAGCGAGAAAATGAAAATATGTGATTTCTCTTCACGCTTGTGTCGCTGCTGTCTAAACATATTAATATCAAATATTATAGAGATGGACTAATTATTCTATAAATAAATTATACATCTTTTAAGGCTCGGAATGATATTCATATTATAGAAATTACACACCGTGCATTGTGCAGTAGTAACTATTCTATCCATAATATACGTCTAGACACTTATAAATATATATAGTGAAGCCTTTTGGATTCTCACTTTCTTCTATTTTCAAATATATATTTTAAAATAAAGTATAGGGAGAAGGTGGTAATGTGAGCCATCTTTGGTACCGGCTAGAACTACTTCGATAGCAGCGTCCACATCCGCGTTCAGGTCCGGTTCCGCTTGCGCGATTTTCTCCTGATAGCAAAGATTCGCCTAATTGATAGCTGGGGATAATAAATTTTGTCTAGGCATCTCTAAACAATATATGTGTTATATGGCCTCCGGGACCATAATGCAAGCAATATGAAGTGACCTAATTACCAATGTCTTGGAGTCTATTATCCAGCCTATAAAACATTGAATACTGTGCATATTTTGCACCTGATAGACGTTCAGCAGAAATAAAGAAATAGTTATAGTTTTTTTTATGTATTTTATGTAAAAAAAAAAAAATCTGCTTCACGCTGTATCCCACACACAGCAGAGTAGGCAGAGGGAACTTAGTGAAAGACACTCCGTTCCCCGCTTTCTGCTGAATTCTGGAGGCATTGCGTGTTAAGTGGCAGAACTCAACGCCGCGCTTGTCCTCGACACCAGAGCGAAGAAATGGAAATATAAATTTAAGTAAATATTTCATCTCCTCGAGTGGGGATCGAACCCACAACCAGTCGGTTTTACAGCCACACTTTGTGCCGCTGCGCCACGACTGGCCTCTAAATGTATTTTATGTGATTGTTATAAATAATAAAATATTCTTAATTTACACTACCGGCTTAGTCGAGTCACTTTATAAAATGTCAGATATATTTTTTAAAACATCGCTAACAAAATAATAATAATAAAAAAACTTTTGTACTATATAAATGTAAACGCTATATAATATTTCAGGCCCAAACATATTATGATATGCAAGGGCAAAGTAAAAGAAATCCTAATTGTATTCCCTTAATTTAACAGCATGGTTTACTACACGTAATCACTCATATTTATTAATTTATTGTCCACACACGTGCGTCGACTGGTTGGTTGAGGATTAAGCGTTTCTATGGTTGCGTAGAGAGCCCCGGCCCTCTGAATCTTATTCGTATTCGTGAAATTGACGTAGCGCAACGCTTTCGTTGTGCTCTACAGTGACTTAGGTTAAATATCATTTGTGTCTATATTTTATACGGTAAGTTTTTTTTCTATTTTGTGTAATATTTGTTCTAATTGTTATTTTTGCACTTTATTAATAACTTTGACATATTAGGTGGTTTTATAGTATTTTCCTTAATTGTATTTTCATGTGTAATATTCAATATTATTTTATTATTTTCGCAATATATATAATAACAGTTTTGTTGCAAAATAATAGTTTTACACTATACTTTCATAAAATGTAAGGCACACCTAAATACAGCTTGCGCAACAGTGGCTATTCATTGCAACATGCAATTTTTTACATGATTCTTTAAAGTTCATTTTAAATTATTTTTAAAAAATGTATTAAAATTTATATATTTAAAGAATATAATAATTTTCAATTATATTTTAAGAAATGATTCAAGCTAAAATTTCACATACAATTAGATTTGTGGTATTTATTAATGTGAAAAATAAAAAATCGTAATATATCATCGTATAGTTAGGTATATCAGTAAAAGACCGAGTTATTTCATAAGCACATTCTTCGATCACTATTATCTTTTGTTGTCCTTTCATTTATCTATGTTTGGATGGAATAACTACTCAGTAACCTTGATCGAGTTGTTTGCCAATATTAACAATCACGCGATTCTTTATTATATATATGATAAAAAATATAAATTGTATTTTGTAAACTTACAAACATTGTTTACAATACAGAAAATAAGATTGTATCTAATAGGTTCTTAAAGTAAATTAAATTTTGACTTCCAATAAAGCCGTACATTCATAGTTCAGTTTACTTTACCTGGCATTTAAAACATACTTGCGTACACGCAGGTGGAGTAGAGCATACAATTCCCGGCCTTAAAAAAAAAAGAAAAAAAAAGTGGAGCGAGTATAAGCTTTGTTATTTTATTTTTGCCAGTCATAAGCAATGCCTCAAACCAACGCGATCTCTCTCAACGGACAAAACAATGTCAGCTTGAAGAATGTCGATCAGTTGACCGAACATCAAAACGGATACCACACGCCGCACCGGAAGACATTTGACGGCGAAGAGTTCCATCTTAACAATACGGATGTGGACGAACACAGTGTTAGGTTGTTCTTTTAAATCGATTATACGGATGTTATATTATTTACTTGTGAGAATTATTTAGCAATTTTATTGCATCCACGGACTCTTAAGTATGCAAATAAACTTTTTGTTTTATTGACATTTAAATTTCAAAAATATTACAAAAAATATGCGAACTTTAACTTTAAAATAAATATATACTTGTATCCACACGATTTTCTCACTGCTCGAGCTATAACAACAATGTTCTATAGCTTCATATTTTTGTTCTCCATTTAGCAGAAGAAGACTGAGATAACCTAGTGATAAAACACACCGTTCTCCGCTTTTCGCGTACATCAAGACGCTACGTAGCTGCGTAGTATTTGAAAGAAAGACTCAATGTCGCACTTTGTCTATTAGGGGGATAAATGAAAGTAATTAATTCTCTCGAGTGGGGATCGAACCCGCAACTGTCCGCAAGAAGTCGTTTCAATGCAGCACGATGGACTCTATTTATTTATTTAAGAATATATGTTTAAAAAACCAATTTCGTATTTGTTGTTTATTTTTTTTTTTAAATATGTCGTCCCTCAAAGGTTAAGGATTTTTCAGATGACCATTAACATTAAGGAAAGAAAATTATTAAAATTTAGGGACAATTAATTATGTATAGTCATGTGACAATATAATGGATACATACAATGTAAAAGTTCTTATTTACTACTGCAATAGTTTACATCTTATTATCGTATATGATAGATATCATGACCTCGATTAGATTATGCTAATAAGGTTGACATAAATCTTAAAGTATGAAGAACTATAATTATTGGTACTCTAATATTACCTATTTTATAAAAATAATTCTTAATAATTATGATATTTATTTTTAAAGGTATCCCGATGGCACTGTACGTCTTCGCAACCCCAATATCGAACTTATGGACCAAGATATTCTCTATCATTTGGCGCTGGGCAGTGGCTCTCATGACCTTGTTGAGATGTTTGGAGACGTCAAGGTAAGTTAAGTTACTTACCTTTTAGTTAAAACATAAAATAAAAGACCAAAAACCATAATAGATTTTAATGTTTATGTTTTATTTGTTGTCTTAGTTTGTATGTATGGGAGGAACACCGAAGCGTATGGAGCAGTTCGCATACACTATCATGGCAGAGATTGGTCACAAGTTGCCTTGCGGAACCACGTTGCAGGATATTAGTCAATTCTCGTATCGATACTCCATGTTTAAAGTCGGCCCCGTCCTGTGCATCAGTGTAAGTTTATTTATGCCTTACAGTTAACTAGCCTGGCCACACATGTACCATAATATTGTCAATAAAGTTCGCTCTGGTGTCAAGGCAAAGCGCGGCGTTGAATTCTGCCACTCAACACGCAAGGCCTTCAAAATCGGCAGAAAGTGGGAAACGGAGTGTCTTAACACTAGGTTCCCTCTGCCTACCCTGCTGTGTGCGGGATATAGCGTGAAGCTAATTTAATTTTTTAATTTTAATTTTATATAATTAAACAATTTCTTTCTCTTATAAATGAAGTTTGTTCCGTCGTTTATCTCTATATATAATACTAGCGGCTCGCCAGCGGCTTCGCTCGCTTAAACTACATGATAATATAATTTCTATAAAAATTTTTGTTTATCGGACTAAAAAATACGTTGATATTTGATTTAAAAAATATACATAAAGCTAATTATTTATTATACGTATACTATACGTATATTTTTGTAATATTACGATCTTTTTACCTGTGTTATGTTTTTTAAAAGTTTGTTAAATGTGCTGATGTCAGTTAATAATTTAATTTACTGCTTCAGGAACAGCCTTAAATGTTAAATTATTGACTTGGGTAAGGATTAAAATAACTGTAAACTTGGGTAAAATAACTGTAATGATTGCATATTAACTCCTGTACAGTTTTTAAATTAGTTGCATATATTATATGAACGAACTAACCAAAAAATCTTTGTATTTACTTGATATTTCATTAAAGATCAAATCGTTCTTTATCTCTGTGTTGAATTAATTACGACTTAAACTTAACTGTTATGATTTATGAAGGTAATCTTCACTAACAAGAATTTTTACTGGAGATTACCTTCATAAATCATAATAGTTAAATTCAAGTTGTAATTAATTCAACACAGAGATAAAGCATGATTTTATCTTGAAAGAAATATCAAGTAAATACAAAAATTATTGAATTGTTCGTTCGTTTGAAATAAATCTATATAAAAATGTCTAAAAACCTTACTACCTTACTAGGTATACACTGTAATAACTACATACTTACCAATTGTACATTTACCTAATAATATATGTAACTAATTTAAAAATTGTACAGGAGTTAATATGCAATCATTACAGTTATTTTACAAAGAATATTATGAATCCTTATCCAAATCAATAATTTAACATTTAAGGCTGTTTCTGATGCAGTACATTAAATTATTAACTGACATCAGCACATTTAACAAAGCTTTAAAAAACCAAACAAAAATAGGTAAAAAGAACGTAATGTTACAAAAATATATGTATGTACATATAATAAATAATTATCTTTATGTATATTTTAAGAATATCAAATATCAACATTGGTCGTATTTTTTAGTACGAAAGAATCAAATTTTTTTATAGAAATTACGATAATGTCGTAAAAAATCATATTAGAATATTATAGATTAAAGGGAAAAAAAAATCATAATAGAAGTCATTATAGTTGTCAATCAATTCTGCTTATTAAATCAATAATAATGTATTTTAAGCGGGCGAAGCCTTGGCGGGCCGCTAGTATGTGATAAGTAGGTCGTAGATATACATTGATTAATTCTGCACGAAGATGCTTTTTAATTTAAATACTGTTGCGTGGCTTTCAATTATTATGTTAACTGAGTCGGACTGGTATCTGGTATCTATTAGAGATATTAAGATAAATTATCTAAAAACTATGATTTAATGATTGCACTTACAATGCAATTGTTATTATGCAATACAACATTTTAAAATTGGCATACTTTTTAATTGAAATATTCATTTAAATGTACGAGTATGAGTACGAATATTTTCATTTCTTCTTTCCGGTGTCGAGGCGCGGCGTTAGATTCCTCATTTAAGACACAATGCATCCAGAATTTGGCAGAAAGTGGAGAAAGAAGAGTCTTAACACTAGGTTCCCTCTGCCTACACTGGTGTGTGCGGGATATAGCGTAAAGCTGATACTTTTTAATTTTATGATGATCTCAACAAAAAATCTATCGACTAGAAAAGATTAATATGCCCAAATATAGTCATAGGATTTTTGTTCGCAGGAAATATCACATAGCCTGAAAGAGGACAAAAAATTATCTACCTATCATTAAAATTACCTAATTAATTACTCTTCACTGACGTTTTTTATTTTTTATAGCATCGGATAAGTCATTTATGAAAAACGTAGGTACTTGATTTAAAATAGCTGGTAAACATTGTTTTATTAATAGTAACTTGTTATATTACAGCATGGCATGGGCATACCTTCTGTCGGGATCCTACTTCACGAGGTGATAAAGCTGATGTACCACGCTAAAGTGCGTGACCCAGTATTCTTTAGAATTGGCACATGTGGAGGCATCGGCTATGAGGGTGGTACCGTTGTCATATCTGAAGAGGCGGTTGACGGCGCTCTTAAAAATGTTCTTGAACTGGTAAGCCTATTGAGGTACTTATTTTAATTTGAGGTACAGACTTCAGTTGCTTGCCAGATATTTTTTTACTTTCACACTATATCCTGTATAGCAGTGTAAACAGAGATAACCTAGTGTCAAGTCACTCCGTTCCCCAAGTTTTAAGGCATTGTGTTGAGTGGCGGAACTCAACACAGCACTTTGCCGTACGCAACAAGAGTGAGAAACAAATCAGCTTCACATTGTATCCCGCACACAGCAGGGTAGGCACGGGGAATCTAGTGTTAAGACACTTCTTTCCCCACTTTCCGCGAGTTCTGGTGGGATTGCGCGCTGAGAGGCGAAACTCAACGTCGCGCTTTGCGTCAACGTCAGGGCGAAAAAATGAAAACTCGAATTCAAATTGAAATTCTAATAATTTTATTCAAAATAAGAAGTTACATGGTTACTTTTTTGAACGTCGAATAATTTACCACCAGTTCACTAAACTTAATGCTTCAGACCTGAGAAGAATCGGCGCAAAAAACTCGGCGGGACTTTTTTTTTTTAAATCAATTTTAAACAAATACATACAAATTTAATTATCTGTCACAATGATACCTTTGAAACAGACCGGAGCGAGCATTTCATTCTCAAGGCGTGTTATCATTTACAAAATCATTAATTTGGTAATAACCTTTAACACACAAACGTCTTTTCACATTTTTTTTAAATCGTGATATAGAAAATTCCCTGACTTTTTCTGGGATCCTATTGTAAAAGCGTACACATTGTCCCATAAAAGAATTGCGGATTCGATGCAACCGAATTACAGGTGCACCAAGATTAAGCCTATTTCTAGTGTTAATATAAATATAAATAAATATTTCATATCCTTGATCGAATCTACAACCAGTCGCTTTTACAGTCACACTTTGTGTGGCTTGAGCGAGGAAATGAAAATAATTAATTTCCTGAGTGATTGAACCCATAAGCGTCGCGTTCACAGATAGAATCTGTGCCACTGTGCCACGGTAGTTTTTTGTAAAGTTACTATTACTGTATTGCATGAACAATTTTGTCAAATATTATTCTTAGCATTGACAAACAATGAAAAATTTTTAGAATCATTATTTAAGTATGATATTATATTTTTTTATTTTAGCTGATTCAAGATAAAAAGATTAATGACAAATTTAATATAAGATATCTATTTACTAGTTACTATTTATGAACTTCTTACAAATGTTATTCAATTACATTATAACTAAAATAAAAATGTTATATTCATTTTATAATGATGAAGAAATTATACTATGGAAATAACTTGGTTAAAGAGTGCCTCGCTGATGTCAGTAGTCGGTAGTCGTTCAAAATTCAAACCACGTGACCCTATAAATTAAAAATAATGATAGGAGTGTAATTTGACATGAAGATAAAACATTACGAGCTATATAAAGCAGTATAAAAAATAATCATAAAATAAAAAGAAACTCTATGGAGATTATAGAGCGGCATATAACACCCTTATGTTATATGCCGCTCTATAATCTCCATAGAGTAGTATACTCTATCCTTGATATAGTATATAGCAAACTACCAGAGGATTATGTATAAAGATTTATATTTATAGTGTTAGTAGTGAGAAACATTATAGTATTAAGTAACATGAAAATTATCAAAGCTGATGTACTCCTTAATGGTGAGGAGGTAGTTTTCGGTATAACCATTGACTACAAATTACAGTGGGGACCCCGTGTTAATGGATTGGTGAATAGGTCTAGCTCAGCAGGTCTCGTGGTTCAAAAAAATGAGATTATTATCTGACGTGGAAACGACTCGCCCTGTTTGCCTCAACTACCTTCATAGTATCATGCCCTATGGCATTTAACTTTGGGGTAACACAGCCGTTATTAAATCAATCTTTGTCTTACAAAAGCGAGCTGTCCAAGCTATTTATAGCTTAGGCTCTACAAATTTTTTAAGGCAAAAATTTAAGAATTTAATATATAGATAGGTGCATCACAATATCTATTTAAAAATGTTATGTATGTTGAGAAAAATATTAATGTTTTTACCTACATCAGGTATAAATATATATTAAAAAAAATGGCCGGAATGTGATAATACGTAATATTAATAGGATTAAATTAGTGGTCCTGTAACTTTATTGCATCGAGTCCGTTATTCTTTTATGGGACACACGCTACACTTTTGCAATCGCTGAAAACCTCCGAAAATGTTTTATATTAGAATTTAAATAATTTGTGAAAATACATTATGTTAAAAGTAATGATTTATTATAAACGATAACACGCCTTGAAAATGAAAATGTTCTCCAGTCCATTTTATTTTAAAGGTATCATTGTCACTAAGAAATAGGTGTGAATTTGTAAGTAATTGATATGAAGAAAAAATTCAGTTAAGTTTCTTGCGTCGGTTCTTCTCAGATTTGAGACATTAATTTAGCAAACGGGTAGTAAATTATTTGGCGTTTAAAAAATTAAGCATGTAACTTCTGATTTTGAATGAAATGATTTAACTTTGACTTTGACCTTATTAGTACCATTAAATATAAAACATTTATTCTTTTCTTTGTAACAGTGCGTCCTTGGTAAAAATATACAACGACCGGCAAAATTGGATAGAAGGCTCGCTCGCGAACTGAAAGGGCTCTCCGATCCAGAAGATCCTTACGACACGGTGACTGGCAAAACTATGTGCACTTATGATTTTTATGAAGGTATCATTTATATTTGAATTTAATTCTTACTATTTAAAGATTTCGAATATCTGGTGATGTTTTTGCAATAATATTATTAGTACAATTTACGTAATATGTTGTCGTAATGTAAATATTATTTACACAAGCTAAGACTATTTCGTATTTAAAATACTTATCTGTTTTCTTCATTTAAATGACGTTTGTTTTCCTGTTTTCTTAAACATATTAATTAAAGGGTGGTTTATCGCGTAAACGATCGCAAAACGTGAGACGTAATATATTAGCATTACATAGTATTATTTTTTTAGGACAAGGCCGATTGGACGGCGCATTCTGCGATTTTACGGAGACTGACAAAATGGAATATTTGGAGAGCATCCACAAGTCAGGTGTCGTTAACATCGAGATGGAGTCTCTGGCTTTCGCAGCGCTGACCCATCACGCAGGGATCAAGGCCGCCGTTGTTTGTGTCACTCTCCTCGATCGTTTGAAAGGGGATCAAGTAAGTGATATCTTTTCATGCATTTTAGAGATTGTGTAGTAATTAATATATGTTTTGCACTATGTGTGAACTTAGACATATGTATGACATACACATACAGACGGACAACGAAGTCGTTATCTACAGAACGCTAATTATAGTAATAATAAAGGAAAAAATGTTTTTCTTAATTTTTATATTAAATTTATTGCAGAATTTATAGAGGTAATATTTTTGGGTTTTCAAATTAAAATAGGTACGGATATAACATTTTAGAAAACGCGGGGTAAAATTTAACAATTTTTTTGTTTGATACATTTATAGAATCTTTTCTTTGTTTTTACTGGTACGGTGCACTATACGAGTATGTTATTCTAGACATGCTGTGTAACTTAAAACATTTCCTACGGCTCGAATGCCTTTCATAGCAAGATATAATGTTTGAATTATTTATTATTTAACAAATAAGTATTTTTCCAATAAATAACGAGTCACGTATGTCGTTTTATAGCACGAGCCATAATTCCTGCAAAAGGTAAATCACTTTAGTTGAATTATTTTATATTGCTCCATAAAGCGTGCCAAACGTGAAGTCATTTGTCTACTTATGTGATGCAATTTGACTGCAGTTGAATGTAAAAATTTACCCTTAAACTAAAAAAAATCTGTTATTCATATTTACAAATCCTATTACAACTTGCATACGTACTTTCATTGACATTAATACTTTAGTTAGGCATAGCGCAGCCAACGACGTTCAACTGTTAGGAGTTCGATTTCCACTGCAGAAATGATTATAAATAAATTTTTTTCATTTCTTCGGTCTGGTAAGACGGAGCGCGACGTTATGTTCCTTCAGTACACGTAGTTTTTCAACACGCAACATCTCGAATTCGAATGAGGAATAATTAAGAAAATTGTTTTGACATCAGGTTTTCTCTGCTTATCCCGCTATGTGGCAAAAAATTTGAAACTGATTTTTTTAATAAACCTCAATATAATAAAAGTTTTCGTGTTCGTATTGTTTCATTCAAAATATTTCAAGCAAAATACAATCACATCTTGTACAATTACAATAAAATAGCAAAATGTCTTTTCTAGGTTTTGGCTCCCAAAGAAGTATTAGACGAATGGCAACAACGTCCGACTAAACTTGTATGCCGTTACATTAAAAGGTAATTTACTCAAATATCAGTGTATGTACGTTTTATATACCTACTCACATTTTATTCATTATAATTTACCTTGTACATTATAGTGGTATTTTTATGCATACCTATACAAAAATGATATTTTGACATTTGATTCATAGTTTGTTGAATCCAAGGCTGTTGTATGACAAGGTAAAGTTGTATTAATTTCTTTTTTTATTTTAAGGTATTTACAAATGAAAGGTCGTTTATCTTTGGAAGGCCATGGATCTGTCGCTGTCAAAAGCCCCCGGCGATTTAAACTTGTGCAGCAGGAATCGGAAACGTACGACTAATGTGGCTAAAAGACACAATGGCAAAAAGGAAGAGATACATGTTGTATTAGAACATATTATAAATGTTCTATTCTCGGTCCTTATTTTAGATTTATTCGTTTATTGAAATTTCAAAGGTAGATCTGAATATGTTGGCACGAAGTTTGTGTGTCACTGCCAATCCTAAAATTAGTTATAATTTAAATATTTTGACAATTTCGCCATATGTCATTTGTTCAAGTTTTAGTGGTTATACGTTAGATTTAACTATTTTAGCTAAGTTTTTGATATAACTATTGGAATTTGAAGTATTATATTTTGAGACTCTATAATATTGAAATGAACGCAGCAAGCATTTTTCGAATTATTGATTTATAGTTTTGAGGTGATTACCGTATGTGTTGACGTACGGTAACCACCTCAATACTATAAAACTACACGCTACATCAAGTAAATTCTAAACTACTAGACCACGCACTAATTTAAATGGAAGTTAGATATATCATGGAGGACCCCCCTCCATGATATATCTAACATCCCCCTTGATTAGCGTACGCAGGACATTCACCTGCAATCGCCAACCCTTCACGAGCTTCCATCAAAGCCCGTACTTTTTCTTCAGGGGCGAGCTACTTTCGACCCCCCGCACGGTGACGTTGTCAAACCAGGCCAGATCAACAGCAATAAAGCCAAGTAAAAAAAATCTAGCCAAGCTAAGTAAAAAAAATCTAGCCAAGCTAGCCAAGTAAAAGGTACATCTTATACACGTTAGTTTACACAAAAAAAAAGAAAACATGTATTCCAATAAAAGTATTCCAATTTTAATGGACCCAGTATTAATATAATTTTGAATTTAAGGCCCACATTAATTTTATTTCAAGACCGACATATCAATTTACACATTATTTATTTTACATTATAAACAAGTACCTACTTGTGATAAGAATTACAAATGGCATTCCTTTCACTATTATTATAAAAAATTAAATATATACCTAATATTTAAATATTTTTTTTAAGAAACGTTACTAATGAGTTCTTAAATATCTTTCAAAAATTTGTCTAGTATACTTCAAGGCAAAATATATAATTACTGCTCAATTAGTACAGCTATGTTCATGACAAAATTTATTATTATTATATTAAAATTAAATTTACGTTAACCGCTAATCTAAATTTGTTTATAATAAAATTCAACATTTGGTGTAAATGACATGTAATTTTATTATTTTTAAGTAATCTAAATAATCTTCTATTCGCCGGATAACAATGTTTTACCTACTTTTTATCGATTATAATTGTCATTTAAATAATAAAGCTTCGAATGTAATCACCTATGCTATTAATAAGGTACATATTTTGTTAAAACTTTTTACTCTGAATGATGAAAGTTTTATTATAAGTAATATCAATGCTTAACAATGAATGTTTGTATTATTTATTATTATAATCAAATATCAACCTACACTTAACGAGGTAATTTCACATATCTAAAGGATGTTTTTTCATTACCAGTAATAATAATAAATCTGTACTAGGATTGTGATAAAAATAAATTTAAGGACCACCACAGACAACCTTCTTTTTAGTTGGTATTTTTATTCGATTATCGAAATCGATTTACTTTTATTTATCTATATACTATTAAAAAGTTAATTGTATTTATTCCAGCTGAACGTATATAATAAAGAAACATCGAAATAATTTATGAATCCAACTTAAAAGTTGGTCGTCTGAAAGATTTATGTGCTTCCACAAGTGATTTGTAGGTTGTTGTTCGTGCACAAGTCGAGCAATTGCTTTTTAATGTTGGCAATGTTTTTACATATTTTGTTATCAAGATTAGATAAAGCATGAAAGAGTCTTATTAATAAATGCTTTATTAATATTTCACGTCGTATTGTTCGCTTTATTTACCTCGTGAAAAGATCCGTGCTCCTCACTCGAGTCTTAAGGAGCCTTTATATGTTAATCTTCATTTATTAATAAGACGGACGGTACATTTGTTCAAATGTTGTCTAAATCGACATTTTCAAATTGAATATTTATGAAATATATTCGTAAGTTATTAAAGTTACTGAAGTTATATTCGTGTAAGTGTTAAGAGTTTATGTAAGTATTAAGTCGATACGTGACTTTAGACCTATGTTTATGGCACCAATATTGAAAAATAGTTATAAAACATAAGTAAATGTAAGCTTAAGTGTCAACTTATATTTATTATTTATTTAATGCTTCGTATAGAGTTTTTGTTGTATGAGTAGGTGTATTTATAAGTCGCACGATCGCTGTGAAACTTCAACAATATTTAGTTTTACTCATAATAATACCTATGAGTGATTTTTGAAATTTAAATATATTTTGTTATATTACATCAACGACTATAAAAAATAAAAGTAGTTGTTCTTTAACCAATATTCAAAGTAGTAATATTAATTTCTTATGAAATACGAGTTAATTGTATCAATCAAATTTAACGATTTATTTGAACATTTTAATAATAGATAAGATTGTTAACATAATATAAAAGTTTAATCAAATTGAATACATTTTTGTTATGCCTACGACTAAATATGTATGGTTATCTCAAAAATCAAATTAATATCCTTAAGCGTTGTGTCTGCTTGCATGTGTTACATACTAATAAAGCAGTTCGTTTCGTCTACGGCCTTTTTATTTACACAAAAAATTACATAGAAACAATGTTTTGTTTTAGCAGCAATATTTTTTTATTATACGTCTTAACTGGTCAACATTTAATTTAACTAAAACATTTTAAATTTGCGAAACATGCATCACCATGTTACAAGCCATATTAGCAAATGAAAAAGAAAAATAGAGCACAACTCGTAAAAAATATTTTATTGTGGTATTATACATTAAAATACAAGTTAATACATAACAGATGACATTCAGTCTTTTCCCATCTATAAAGTTATGTGTTTAGGAAAAAAAGCATGGAAAAGCCGTCAAGAATCTTATTTTTATATAAATAAAGTGAGCAAACGTATTCGTGCCAAATAATGAAATTATTCGACCAAAATTTTCCTATTTTAACTGCAGGAACTTCATAAGCGCATCGTGAATAAGACGTGGGCTGGCGTCGCTGTCCGCCGTGTACCTAACTCCTCTGAGCGCACCGTCTTCATTTCTGACTACTCCATATTCCCCCACGATGAATCCATCTGGAGTTCTTTCTTCGACTCTATACTTCCTGAATTGCCGCCCTTCCACAACGTAGCCAACTTTGCAATTCTCTTGTTTACAGTTTTCTTGACCGGCGGGTTGTTCCCCGTGGGTTCTACCGTCAGTCATTACGCTCACTTTTTCATCTATTTCATAATTTTTTTCCGGTTGTTGTTCTAATACTCTGTGATTAGAAGGATGGGGTGGGTTAGTTATGGATGATGACGTCGTACTCATTACTGTGCTACTATAAGTTGACGTCGCTGATTGTTTCCTCCAATTGACCTGATCTGATAAAGTATCAGGTGATAAATGTAAAGAAGCGGGTTGACTGTAAAATTTTGCTGGTTCACTATATATTTTGGCTGGTTCACTATAAATTTTAGCTGGTTCACTATATATTTTCGCAGGTTCACTATAAATTTTAGCTGGCTCACTGTAAAACTTTGCCGGTTCACTATACACTTGAGCGGGCTGGCTGTACACTTTAGAAGGTTGATTATAAAATTTATTTAAGTCTTCATTTTTATTTTGATTTGTGTTTACATACGCTGGTAATTGTTCATTATTATAATTCAGTTCTTTAGGTGCATCATGCACCACATTAAAATTAACAGTTGTTAATCTGGAGCTACTCCGACGCCCCGGTGGTGGATCTTGTATATAATTTTTAGAAGAGTAAGATAAAGGTACGGATCGCGCTAGTGGCACGTCTTCAATGAGTTCATCATTTTCTACAACGGCGTGAACCGAAGATTCTGCAACAGAATCGTTTGCTTGATTAGAATAAGATTGGTCATCTTCTATATGGTAAGGATGTAATCTCTCGTAATGGCTTAAACCTCTTGTTCCTTTTTTTGCTTGTAGCTGTTTAATATATTCTATGTTAGCACCAATGAGGTTTGGTGGTATTTCTGTCGCAGTTTCAAGATCTTCTAAAACTGTTGTTTGAATAGTAGTAGTTATTATATCAGCTCCAGTGGTAGAGGCGACTGTTTGCGCTATGTCTATAGGCGAGACAGTAGTAAGGTAGTCATCTTCGTTATGATCATCACTTTTAGCTGGTATTTTGTAGGTCGGTTTCGATTTTGTTCTGCCGACTGCTACTGATGATGTGATTCTTACTGAAATTATTTGTTCGTCATGGTTTGGACTTTCTTCCGACTTTGGTATAATATGAGCATTAGGTAGTTGTTGATGTGTGTTCGCGAAACTATTTTCTGGTTCCACATGATGGGGCTCTTGATTATGCACTGGCTGTGATTTCACCGACACGTAAGGCGAGATCTGAAAATAATAAGCGTACATTTAATTTAAATTAGATCAGTTCTAAAAATTAAAAAAAAATCTGTCTTTTAAATAATTTTATAAAATATTATTTTAATGTTGCGTAATATGACAACGTCTGATTGTAAACCCGAAGGTTCACTCAGGGGGCTCATTATTTTCATTTTCACGCTCTTACAAGACAAAGCGCAGCGTAGAATTCCACCATTCAACACAACACCTCAAATTTAGATGCAAGCGCAGAATAGAGTGTTTATAACTCTTTTCTGCCTACAGTACAAGCGGACAAGCCTAAAGTTGATGAAAAATCATGTTATATTTCATACATGATTTTAATTTATATTAATTTGCATCCTACTCATATGTAGATAATTTGAGTACAAGTGTTTAAGGCGTTTTTCAAAAACGAATATTATTTAAAAAAATAATAAGACTATATGCATCGTTCAAGTATTAAAACGAGAGCGGAAATGATTCTCTGAATGCCGTAGTAACGACGGGCGGCGCCTGTCAGTGACCGCCACCGACCTTGCGGCTATGTGGAGCCGATGGTAGTAATGATACGTACAAAACTCTCTTACATTACATTACTGTCCTAGGCATCAATAATAATATATAAAAAGAACATAAGAAAATTATAAATCAGTGAACTGTTAATAAAATCCCTTTGTTGAACAAAACTGATACAGCTTCTTTTATTTATGAACTAATTGAAATAAAATAAATATTAAACAAGGAAAGTAGAAGAAAATACAATAGTGGAAGCCATATTAATTATATAGGTTAAACCGTTCCTGCGTGCACAAACGCACATACAAATAGGTCAAGCAAATTAAAAAAAACCTTTGTTTTTGGTTCTCTTACCCTTAATAAAAGCCCACAATAATAGATTTCTTCATATATCTTCCATTAACAGACAGTGATTTTTTTTAGTATTAAATTTTAATGAATATTATGGATTTTGGTACTTAGAGTTTAGTTTAGGGTTTGATTGCAAACGCGGCGGTTGTGGGATCGATTTGTCTCTGGCAACAATACAAGTTCCGTCACGCAACGTCCCGAAAATTGGGAGATGTAGTGTCTGAACACCCTCTATATCTAGCCACTGTTATACTTGGAATACAACGTGAAGGGATAAGTACTAAAATAAATTTAGACACATCCAAATGGAACTGTCGTGGGATACATTTTTAACAGAGAACTATTTATAAGTAGGCATAAATCAAACAAAAGTATGGTTTGTCGCAAGGTGAAACACGGCGCGTAAAGATTGCCTAAGCAGCATGAGGGTACTTACTTACGTTGTATATGTAATATTATCAGTAATATTTATCATTATTGCTCACGTACTTTGTATGTGCAAATCAATTTTTTTTGGGTTGTTTATATAAAAGTTTTAAAAACATTTTAACATTTTTTATACAATTAAATTTGTAAACAGTAAACATCTACTTTCTTAATATTTCATAGGCACACGCATTAATTTTGTTTTGGTTCTTGAAAATGAAGAAGAAAGCAAGTACAGTGAATTATTTCAAGAGTTATTTCAAGAAACAGAAAAATAGAAGGAAAGAGAAGCTTTATATGAACACTTAACTCTGGCTGTTCGTCCGTCTGTTTCTCCGTTTGTATGTCTTGTTTCTCAAGATATATATTTCATACTAACTTCGCCCGCTTGAACTAGATAATTATTAAGTTAGTAATCGGCATTACTTCCGTTTTCTATATTGAAAAGTATAGTTTCAGTCAATTCAAAACAGTTATTTATAGCCTTTTGTGAGACCAGTCGTGGCGCAGGGGCACAAAGTGTAACTGTAAACGCGACTGCTTGTGGGTTCGATCCCCATTCAAGGAAAGAAATTATTTATTTAAAATTTATATTTTCATTTTTTCGCATTGGTGGCGAGGCAAAGCGCTGCTTTGAGTTCCGCCACTCAACACGCAATACCTTCTCTGTCTACGCTGCTGTGCGGGATACAGCGTGAAGCTGATTTTGATCTATAGCAACGAATATTTCTTTTAAATGGTAGGTATTAATGCTTTTAACCAAAATACAATTCTGAAAACTGAAATTAAAATGATTAAGCCGTTTCTGAGATTAGCGTAAACAAATGCACTACAAAACTAAAATAAAAAACATTGTTGTTTTTGATTCTTTTGCGTTATTAAATTCCACCAATAATATTTTTTCTTATATATCTTCCATGTATAGACACCGACCTCTTACAATTTTATAAGTATAGATATAGACGTAATAAAGTTTTAAATGCCACTTCATTAACAAAAAAGCATGTTGGAATTTCGAGGTAAAAACGTGGGCGCCTTAATAGTTGTATCGAAAACAAAAAATATATTTAAGAAGATTTTAATTGGTGACATATAAGATAAGGACAAGAATAATTATATTCCCGATTATCTTAAATAACATATTTTTAATACAGACATCAATTAGGTACGAATATGGTAACCATACAAAATAATTAAGATTGACAGAAACAAAATTTCGATATAATAGACATTTTCAAGTGCATACCAACCGCCGTCGGCGACGTGCTAGTGCATTGTACCATTTATATTAAAGAAGTTTCGGATGCGGTTTTTTTGACATTCGCGGATACGAATGCGGATACGGCTTTTAATAAACACAAAGAAAATAATTCAATAATCAATTTCTTAGGAATTCAATGATTTGATTTAGAGCAAATCGGACTCGCGTTCCCAGAGTTCTCTTCCAGTTTGATGATTAATTATTTATTTCGGATGATTTTAATTAGTCTTTATTCAATGATAAATAAGGCTTTTTGGAATTTTTCATTTATTAGTACTGAAAATCCGTGTATGTGTGTATATTTATATATATATGTATATATATATATACACATATATACGTAGTTAGTCTTGCGAAAACTGTAGCGAACTCTATGAAATAATATGTAAAATTTACAATTAATATATATTGAATGAATTATTAAAATAGTATCTGCGGTTCGTTATCCTTGATAAAATATATCTATGTAAGTCGGTAATTACTGATAACTAGTACTTATCCAAACTTGCGGTTCCGCTAGAGTTAGTTAGCAGGCCTTTGAAATAATTCTGTGCAATATGGAATGGTGATGATGTAATAGTATTATAAAAATGAATTGTAATTTATGTATTCTTTACGTGAGAATACACGTTAATACAATTTAAAACGCCTTATTTATTTTACTAATGCTTAAACTGTTTAATAACAAAAACAAATGTATTATATTTTTATTATTTTTTTTTCATACTGACAATACTACTGGTTGGAATGGTTGGTAACCTACCAACCTTTTTTTAATATACAGAAGATTTAAAACTGTTGTATTAATTCTACTTGCGCTTTGATTTAATTAACTTCGTAACTGATACTAGAAAAAAATATATATTTGTATTTGGTACCCATCAATTACATTTTATAATTGGTGAAACAATTTTGTAAAATGGATTGCATTAATAGAAGTAGTTAGGCAGTTAACAGGCGGTGAAATTAATATATAATTGCTTTAATACATTTAATCATTATGTACACGCATAGTACTCGGTTAAAATAAAGATAGACACATATACCTACATAAATATCTATTCATTTACTATGTGGCTTTTTTCCCCAATTAACTATGTACGATGTGTATAATAAAACAGGTTTTTTAAATTATTTTTTTTATATTTTAAGTCAACAACTTTATAGATAATAAAATAATTTGATTGTTGCTTTTTTATACTATTGTCTGCGTATCTTTGAGCTTATTTTTTATTGAAATATTGATATTAGTACCTATTGTGCTATTTCACAAAAGTATCCGCTTCACGTTTTTCCTCACAGGAAGGGGACTTAATTTTAAGACACTTTTCTTCACTAAAAGCCGAATTTCATTAATAAACTGTATATTTAGCGTCGGAACCTAACGCTGCTCTTGATTCTATATACACATGTACTTATCTTAAGTACATGTGTATATAGAATCTAGTGTTATAAGTCCAACGTGTTTCGAAGGTTTACGCTAACACCTACTTATGACGCATATATATAAACCGTTCTCAAGTTTGAGACCGATCTTGAAATCCTGTTTTCATTCATAAATTATATATCTATGAATGAGCAAGGCATCTTAAGATCGATCTGAGACTTAATTTGATTGCGATTTATAAATATGATGCCTTAAAATTCCATAGGGACGCGACAAAAGTTGAGGGAGCGTACCCCCGCCTCGTGCCCCGCACCGCTCAGTTACTCCGCGAGCCTGATCACAACCACAAAAGTACAGTTCAGCGCTACAGTTTTAGAAAGTTTTCGGTTTGTTATTAACTGTTAGATATCGAGTATTATTTGCTATTAATATTTTTATTTGTTATTTAGTTCATTTTATTGTGATTATCGATATAACTAAATGCAGTTTTAATTTGTGTGTTGCTTAACACAACATAACACAATTATAACTTTGCTAACTTAAATTAAATGTTAATAAATATGATTTGATATTGGCCAGTTTGTATTATATCATATTTGAAAAAAAAATACGTTTTCGTTTGCACATATATATTTTTGTTTTTTTTTCGTACTCGACTGTACTTATTCATGCGTGAGCGTGACTCGTGCCTGTTTTGTCAGACAACATAACAGCTCCACGTTGCGCTTGGTATATTATAGAATCAATGTATTACCATTAATTAATCAACATTCATTAATTTCCTCATACCAACATGGACGGATGTGGGTTCGAAGAACCACTGGAAAGAATGAATTATTATTAACTAATTGGTACCAAAGGGAAGAAAAAAAATATTAATTATATTTTCATTTCTTAATATTAATTATTCATAACTTCGCTTTGGTACCAAGGCAACCACCACTCAACACACAATGCCTCGAAAATTCGGCGGAAAGAGGTGAACGGAGCATCTTAGGTTTCCTCCCTGCTGTATGGGGGTCACTAAGTATAGCTGAAAAAAAAGCATTGAACCTATGTTATTAAGTAAGCATTTACCAAAACAAATATACTTGTCAATATTATAGATGTAACAAGATGAGTAAGCTTTTTTAATTATTTTGTTTTATAATGTTAATGTAACGGACATATACTTAACGGTATTCTATCGCCTTTTAATATATATAATTCGTTCCGAAATTTTACATTGTAAGTATCTCAACGAAATGAAGGCTTAAAATAATTATTGATCATCTATACGTCTATACGTACACATGATTTAAGTGTTTAAAATATCTATTTTTAAACGTTTAAATCCTATTAAATGAATGAATTAATTAATTTGGTTATTTACAACAGTAGTGGCGCAGGGACGCAAGCATGCGACAGTAAACTGAACACGTTGTAGGTTCGATGCTCACTCGGAGAAGTAAACCATTTACTGTTTTCATTTCTTTGCTCTGGTAACGAGGCAAAGCGCGTTGAGGTCCACAATTAATACATTATATCTCCAGAATTGGACGGAAAGTAGAGAACGAAAGTGTCTTAAAGGGAACGAAGTATCTTAACACTATTTTACTAGATTCCTTCTGTGTAGCCCGCTGTGTACAGGATTTAAGCTGTAATGAAGCTAAAAAATATATTAATCACTTTTTTTAAGGCTTTTAGCTTCAACTGTATATAGCATATAGCAGGAAAGGCAGAAGTATTGTTAAGACACTCCGTTCCCCACTTTCTGCCGAATTCTGACATTATGTGTTGAATGGCAGAACACCACTTGCCATGCTTTAACATTGTTATCAGAGCAAGGAAATTAAAATATTAAACAACATTCTACGGAGTGGGGATCGAATCGACAACTGTCACGCTTACAGTAAAACTTAGTTGCATCTCCCAATACATTAAATCAACAATATAACGTAACAGTACCCAACGCTTAAGATGGCGTATTTTATAAAATATATTATAACTTTAACTTTATGGTGATATTATTTTATGCTAAAATAAGTGGGCAGCTAGAGAATTTGCGTATTAAATGAGTTCTATAATATATAACATTGTGCAAGTGTCACATTATATCTAAGCCGGATCACTGTGACTGAGCAATTCAATCCCATCGGACAAATATCACAGGCGATCTGTTCCTAAGCTCAAATTCGTCAGATACTAGCTGGTGTCCTTATCTTTATTTGTTCGGACCTTATGACCTTAATCATACCATCATGTCAGTATATAACTTATAAAAGTTGATTTAACTTCGCGCAAGCGTATTCTGTATAAAATTAACTAGAGAAAATTATAACAAATGTAGACTTGTTATTTCTTTTCCTAATATTTTCTCTTTTTTCTCTTTATTTGTAGTATAAATTCTCTTTTTTGTACAATATGAAGCCAAAACGATGCATCATCCTCATCTTTTGTTTACCTTGATTTAGTAGCTTAATTTTTTCTGTGCTCCAAGGGATCGTAGACATGAATATTATTTTCTGTTTGATACCCATACGCTATATCAGGATAATTGGCTTTGACAGAGGAACACACGAACAACACAACACAAAGTGAGGTGAGGTTCCATTTTTTCTTTTGAGGTACGGAACCCTAAAAAATATTAAAAAGCAACGCTCACAAACCATTGTTCTATATTATCTGTATTTTGTAAGGCATAAATGTGCAGGGCAAAAAACCTGTTCTGATTTACCAGATCGTGAAGTATTTTAAACTTGAATGCAAATAAATTGTGAGATGATAGCGAACTTGAGACCACAAAGGAAAATATATAGAGTAGGTACACATATTCTGTAACGTTCTCGAGTGAATGCCAACATGCGTGCCAAAGCAAAGTAATTATTAAAATTCATACGTTATTTGGGGAACTGTAGTTATTTATTATTTATTTAAAGCTATTAACGGAGACCAATCGTGGCGCAAGTGCCAAACTGGCATTGTAAACGCGACAGGTTATGGGTTTGATTCCCACCCGAGGAACTAAAATATTTAATATTGCCATTTTCTATGCTCTGGTGTCGAGAGAAGTCAGAATTTAGTGAAAAATTAGGAACGGAGGGTCTTAGCACTTTTCTGTGTGAGGGATATATAGTGTAACGCTGTATATATGACAAAATTATAATTGATTGATTTCTTGTCTTGCTTAGATATGATATGTTAAGGACACTATACAACAACTTGTTTTACTTTTGTCATACAAATTATACAGGTAATATAAATATTATATATTTGTATATGTTTATTATTGCACTATTATAATACATAGGTATATAGATATACTTGTAAATTATGTATAATAAAACACAGTAAAATACAGTGTGTATTATTTATTGTACATAATGTACAAGTATAGATTACACATCTATATTTAAAATAGCATTTAGATGTCAGTGGATTGTTGTTATTAGATAAAAGCGATTTGCGTAACTTTAAATACGAGTAAGTTTTACTAACTACGCGAGTGGGTGACAAGACGACGAGACGCAGGTTTTTTTATAAATTAAAGTTATCTTAAAACCTAAAGCCCATGTCCTTTTATAATGAGAACCGTTATTTTTGGAAATATTTTAAAAATATAATACACAATATGTAAAAAAACTGCTCAAATACGAGTCTGATCACCGAGCGCTCCGTACCAATTTCAGAATTGTGAACGGGACAACTTGTACTAGTTGATAAACTTAAATTGGCGGACGTATGCTATATGTATATATTAATAAGTCTGTAATGATTATTTTCTATGAAATACCTAAAAATATTAACTTTTCGGATGGCTTCCTAATTTTGTATTGTAATTTTTCACTTTATGCCAAATTTTATAACTAGTAGGTGCACAGAAACTATCCTATAGATTTTGATTACGCGGCGTATTGCATACAAAATGATGATGATGATGAAGAAAATCGATGCGTAAATGCGCGATTTCGTACCTTGTTTTTCTGTGTTTCAAAGGACTGTAGACCTGAATATAGGGTATTAATTTCAGTTTGAGACACCTAAGCGATCGAGATAAACCGATAGAGTCTTGACATACGGACAGATGCATAACAAAATGATGGCTTTTATGGAATGGAACCCTAAAAAATAACACTACGTAATATAACATTTTTTTTTATGGAAAAGACACGGCAAACGATCGTGCGGGTCACCTGATGGTAAGTGATTAGCGCCGCCCACGACCCCGTGCAACCCCAGAGGAGCTACAGGTGCGTTGCCGGCCTTTAAGACAGGTTGGCCCGGCATTACCTGATGCGAAACGCAGTGGCATAAAGCCACTACTTCACGCCGGTTTTAAATGCCGGGGGTCCTAATGATCCGGCCGAGTCTGCCCATGCGTGTTGCCATTGCTGGCGACGTGACTCTACCACACGTACTTTAGTCGCCTCTTACGACACCACCAGTACCAGGATGATCCTATTCTAGGCTGGGATCACACGGACAAATCCTCGTGCCATACTCACTCTAGACTTTTCAAGGAATTAGCTAGTTTGTTGTTGCCTTAATTACGATTTTAAGGTTGACCTTTCATTCAATAATTTATCTTTTGGGACTATTACACAGTTTAATTGTTGATTCTTTGTCGTGTAGTTATATTAATATAGACAATTTAAAATTTAAATACATTGATATCTTATTACCTTTGTAGTGAAGTATTTTGCTATTTTTTTATAGAATCAGCTACTCGCTATATCCCCCACACAGCATGGTAGGCTGAGGGAACCTACTGTAAGACACTTCGTTCTCACTTTTTGCCGGATTCTGGAGGCATTGCGTGTTACGTGGCAAAACTTAAAGCTGCGCTTTGCCTCGCCACCAGAGCGAAGAAATGGAGATATAAATTAATGTAATTAATAATGTGATTTGTATATTATATTTATAAATTAATAATTCAGTGACTAAGTGGTTCAGCAGTAATAAAATGACAATGCTATGACATAATTATAGTTTTAATGAATATATGTTTTATAAATAAAGTAAAGAGAATATATTCATGATGTATTAATAGACTTTGAATAAAATGGTCCATCTGAAGAATTTTTTTTACGTATATTTACTGTAATCCGTACTAACTACTGGAAATATTGTTATGATATATAAATAAAGTTTACAAAAATAATGAAAATTTAGGACCTAAGACAAAGAATCGCTGTTAATTTATAAAGTGCATAGCTTATAGTAATAAAAACTGGTCAAGTGCGAGTCGGACACGCTCGCCGAGGGGTCCGTCCCAATGTCAGAGTTGTAGGTCAACGGGAAGTACCATTTGTAAAAGTTGACAAACTTCAGTTTATAGGCATTCATTTTGTATGCAATGAACAATAATTATATGTTTACAATAGTTTTAATCTGTAATACAAATATAAATTTACATTTTTCGCTACAGCTCTATCTTAATTTATCTTCCAAGTTCGGACGTCTTGCCAAGTTTCAGAATTAAGTAAGTCAGCACTTATTTTAAATGATATTAACTACAATGCGTGTAATAATGTTTTCTTTGAAATATCTATAATTTTTATAGTAAATATTTTTTTTTAATTTTTCTTTTTATCTTTTAATTGCATTGTAAGTTCTCACTTCTTGCCTTTCATAACATAAGGTCCACGGGAAGTACCCTGTAGGTAATGATTACGCAGCAAAATGTAGCAATGATGCAAATCAAAATGCATTCTTGACTTCGTTGACGCATCAAGCTTGATTATTTCTGAGCACTAAAGAATCGTAGAAATTAGTAGAATGAAAATCTTGCAAAAGAAAAAGTTTTTATTATGATGATATTTATATACCTACTCTACTCTTTTTATTTAGATATCTTTATATCTGTCAGCTCTTAAATAAACAAAATAGTAAAAAATATTTGCACACATACCACATTGAGGTCATTTTATAAAAAATCAAGGAAGTGCTCTACCCAGACCTGTTTCGCCCTCAACTGGAATAAATTCATCAGTATTTTTTATAATATTTGTTTAAAGATCACAGTGACATTTTATTACTTTACAGTAATTGAAGACATGTTAAATTTATTATTCATAATATCTATACATACATACATTCGGAGGAACAGTTGTTAAGCTTCCATACATTAAAAGAAAAAAACTAAATCCTTATAGGATTATTTTGTTTTTGGTCTGTTTGTTTGGTCTGACCGTCTGTCAAGAAATATTTTTTTCAAGATCGCTAGGTATCAAGTTGAAATTAATATTAAATATCGAGGTCTATAGTTGCTTAGAGCACAAAAGAAATTATTGATATCAAAAGTTATCTATATGAACACAATCAAAAGATTTGAGGGTTTGTATATGCATTTATTATCTTATGAAATTTTAAAATATAATTAAATCAGCTTCATACTGTATCATGCACACAGCAGTATAGGCATTGCGTGTTCAGTGGCGGGACACAACGCCGTGCTTTGCCTCTACACCAGAGGGAAGAAATGGAAATATAAATTTAGATATATATTCCATTTGTACCACGTGCACCACTACTGGCCTCTACCTTCAAAATCAAATCAGCTTCACGCTGTATCCTGCACATAGCAGGGTAGGCAGGGGGAACCTAGTGTTAAGACACTCCGTTCCCCACTTTCTGCCGATTTCTGGAGGCATGCGTGTTGAGTGGCAGAATTCAACGCCGCGCTTTTTGCCTTGACACTAGAGCGAAGAAGTGGAAATATAAATGTAAGTAAATATTTCATCACCTCGAGTGGGGATCGAACCCGCAACCAGTCGGTTTTACAGTCACACTTTATACCCCTGCGCACCGACTGGCCTCATAGATGGCCTCATAAATAAAACAGGTGGACTTACAATTATAAAATTCGCAATAGAAAATGAATGTTTATGGGACATATGTGACAGCTAAAAATTTTTTATTTTTTATTATTTTATATTTGTAGTTCATTTCATATTAATTGACTGCATACATCCACAAACTTAAGTATGCCAATTTTTATAAGCTATATTTCCCGTTGACCCACAATTAAGAAACGGAACCCTCGGTGACTGTTTTCGAATCGTGCTTGACCGTTTTTAGTATTTTATTTCATTATCAAAAAAAAAACCAAGCAAACAAAATAAATATTAACAAACTACTGAACATTTGTTAATAATTTTACTATTAACATTAAATATGCACAAAAACTGTAACGCTATCTAATAATATAAAAATAGCAGTTAATTTAAGTATCATTTTATTTTATCGGACGCTTATATTTTAGGTGAAGGACTTCATACCACGACGTAGCGAAGCAGATCGGAATGTAAGTTACTGTCTGGAATCTGAGATTACACTACACTATATGATTTTCCTTTTCACATGTTAATTTTAATAGCGATAATGACAATTCAGGAAGTTACACACGTCTTTATATAATTTAATATGATAAAATATATTAAAATATGCAATCGACTGGACTGCATTCAAAGTGTTATAGTGCGGTCGATGTGTCGTGGCCGCCTTGAAGTTAGGCTTTCTGAAATTTGGCGCATTGTACACTTGTGAAGAAAGTAATGAAAAGCAAGACAACATTTTAAAATCATATCTGTGCAGCCATATACAGCTCGGCCACGACTCGTCGGCCGTACTGTAGTTGTATAGGTAAAAACAGAAATTTATAATGACAGTGCGTGTGGACTGGATTCTTAACACGCCTGAGTTTAGCGTCATGCTAGCTCAGGGTCAGGGTGAATTAAGTTGCAGATGCAAGTATCAATCTGCTCGTGCTTGCTTTTACTTTACAAAGTAGGTACTGTAGCATTATAATAAATTAAGGCTATAAATATAAAATTTAATAAAATTTATTAAATATTAGTTTAGTAAATATTAAATTTAATAAAATCTATCAATTATGCAATTTATATTGACATAGTACAATTTTTATGGTATGAAAGCTTACTTTACTATACTTAGACCTCTAGAGCCATGGAAAAAGTATAGTGTAGTAAATGATTATGCTAGTGAAATGAGAACCCGCGATTGTCGTGTGCAATCAGACAGGTTTTGACTGCGCTACTGTGTATATTGGTGGCTAGCTGGGTTAGTCCTCGATACATCTAACCATTTGTGTCTAGATCTAGATTACAATTTACATATTGAAGTAAGACAGGTAAATAACAATATAAAATAAGAATTCCTTCATAAGTAAGCAGACATGACGAAAACAAGGTTATCAGGGTAACATTAACTTATTTCGAAATGCTTAGTAAGTTAAAATCAGCTTCACGCTGTATCCCGCACACAGCAGGGTAGGCAGAGGGAACCTTGTGTTAAGACACTCCGTTCCCCACTTTCTGCCGAATTCTGGAGGCATTGCGTGTTGAGTGGCAGAACTCAAATTAGTAAGTGTATGCATTAGTAGGTTAATTGTTTTTTTTCTAAAAACCACTAAATACTTCTTTTAGAGATAGATGTGCTGTTGAATGGCTGTTGAAAACGTCTCGAGTATTGTTTAGTTAACTGCAGTTATGTTTTTTACGACAAGTAATTATATTTATGGATATTGAACCTAAACGGTTAACATTTGTACCATATTGTTTAGCGAACTTTTAAAATCTGCACGCGTTTGTTCTGGTATTGAAGGTCGAAATAAGGCTGTATGTTGAGTGAACAATGTGGGCGTACTGATTGAGACCTTTAAATACTGTAACATAAATCCAAGGGAATAATTTTAATGACAATTATTTTATATGTTTTAATGTGTATTTCATACATATTTGGATATAGTGTATCATTAAATTATTTAATACCAATTAAACTTAGTTAATTTTAACTTCTATACATGTATACTATGTAATTCATACCAGTAAAATGATCCATATAAAATAGATCCTCATCTCGTTACAGAAGAATGTATTCCGCACTAAAACAGCTGATCGATATTACTGTATTGATAAAGACATGTCCACTTTAACTATAACCATTAACAAAAACATCATTTCGAATCACTTTTGCTTTTATAATAATTATTCTAGATCGGTCATTTTATTTTAAATATTTTGAGGCGGCTTTCACACAGTGTAAAACTAAGCGAGGCTCCTATTTCTCTATTCGTTATACGAATTTAAGAAAAAGCGATCACTTCTAGTACACGTGTGCGTTGCGCGCGCGCCGCGTTTAACTACTGGTGTAGTTTACTCAACAGTAAACACCAACTAGTGACCTTCCCAATTAAGCATTTAATTTATGTAATGCACTTTCTTAAAGAAGTTGTGACGTATGAGATCTAATTCGCCACCGGACTTAAATGTTATTGGCATAGAAATGAAATGTTTTGTTGAGGATAGCAAAACCAATTTTATTAATAAAGCCTACAATAATTAATAATATCAATACTAAACTCTTTTCTTTTCGATTAAAAAAAAAACAAAGTGATAAGAGGCCAGCTCCATTATTTTCATCATTTCGACTTCTATTTAGTGCCCGCTGTAAGGGTCGTGTTCATGCTGACGAGCTTCATATTGTGGTGCTTGTGGGTCATACAGTGGATGTGGTACAGGCTGCAACAGATAAAAAATAAATAAAAAACACCATTCAGTTCTTATATCGATAAGTATATCCAGTTAATTGTTATATATTATAATAATTATGTATGAGTTATAGGCATTTATTAAGACGCATAGACTTTTTTCATAGGTAAGTAGGTGTATGGACGACATTGACAGTTTTCCGGTCAGCTTGTACCTGCGTGGTGATATCGTGATTGTTTATTGAATACTTTAATGTTAATTTTTATTAATATATGTATTATGAGATGTTTTCTGCAGCTTCACGCTGTATCTGCTACATGCAGCGGTAGACAAACGTAGCTTAGTGTTCGATTTTATTTTTTTATTTAAAATAAAAAGATTATTATTAATGATATATATGTTTTAACTATTTATGTTAACTTATTTATGTTTTTTATTTGATTATTGCTTAAAATTAATTGTTCACGGCAATAGATTCAAAATTAATTCCCAAATCGCAATAATTACAGTTGTAGTACGTTAATAAAGTATACTAGGTATAGAAACAGTAATGGAATGAATAAGCAATACAGATCCAAATTATAAAAATATTAATTATTAATATCATTAGAGACCAGTCGTGGCGGGGCGTAAACGTGTTGTTGTAAAAGGGACAGGTTGTAGGTTCGATTGGTGTCGAGGCAAAGCGATGAATTTCGTCACTTCACGCAATACCTCCAGTCTTCATCGGAAAGTGAGGAGCGCAGTGTGTTAACACTCCGTCTGTCTATCCTGCTACATGCGGGATATAGCGTGAAGCTGAAAAAATATATATATCAATAGATTAACAAACCTGATAATTGTGAATAGCGTTCCTCTTGTCGGGCATGTCGTGGTGATGTGTTTTTATGCTCATTTGATGAGCAAGTAGCTCTTTTACTTTAAGCTGCGTTGAAAGTAAATTTGCTGCTAACGCTTTGTTAAAGGCCTTCAACTCTTTTAATTTTGCTTTAACAGCCCATAAAGCGTCCTTGAGGAGGTCCAATTGGCCGGAATGCATGTCCTCTTCGTCTTCAAAATCATCTTGATCATAAGACGGCGTGTCGTATGCAGCTCGAAATAGTTTTTGTTCGTCCTCGTTCAAGTCCGCGTATCGTGGCTTTGTCATTGCTGAAATTATATAAATAACAAACAATAGAAAAATTTAGCTTATTTATATAAGCTTTTGGTAAATATTATAAGTGATTATTTAATTTTACGTTTAAAAAAAATAAAAAGATTCTTATAAGCTTTATGTGAATGAGTCTTAAATTTTTTTTTTAAACCTATGAAATAACTGGTAATGCTAATAAGAAATGCAAAGAGACTTTGATGATAATTAACTAATTTAATTAATTCATGACATTTTACTACTCACCTAGATTTCCAGATAAAATAACCAATAAAATAATATGAAACATCTTTATATATATTTTTATCTATATTTAAATTACTATTTTTAATAAATTTCTTTATGTCGACGTTTAGTAGTATAGTGCAGTCGATATTTTATATAAACTCCAGTTCCTAGCCAAGGTCTACCCTCAAATTTCTTATTTTCATTGTGACATGACAAGTACGTATAGTCATCGTTATTAATACTTTAAACTTTGCAACTTTTACTATTATACTGTAAGCAATATTAAAGCATAGGTAAAATACTACTATTAATAATATCGTTATTAAGTAATATTTTTAAGGTTATATTTTTTTATTAAGTACCTATGATTTATTTTAATTTCCGGACTTTTTCTTTATTTACATTGTAAGTTCTTATTCAGTTCCAAAGTCCACGGAAAGAACCCTCTAGATTTTGACACGTGAAAAATTTCATAAAAAATGCAACAATAACGATGCATAAATGCTCGTATTTTTTAATTGCGTTGACTCGCAAGCTTCATTTTTGCTGTGTGACCGCGTATTTAATATTAATTTCATCTTGATATCTTCATGCGATCTCGAGATAAATGATCTTGACAGACGGCCAAGGACTGATGAAGGATCGGCTTTTTTCCTTTTGAGATATGGAACCCTAAAAATGCACTGGTATGGTTCTTTGTTTAAATTACTTACATTACCGAGTATTTGTATTATATATTATTATAAGTTATCTATAGTAATGCCAAAAACTATGAAGAATTTCCAAATAAAACTTACATAATATTTTATTTTAGAATTTATTTACACAAACTAATTTGTCTACATACATAACATTACATTTTTCATTGATTATACTAATTTGTTGCTCTTTTAAATAATATTACTAAATCCTAAACATATTTTACTTACGACGACTACGTTTGGACAATTAAGACATTATACCTAATTAAATTATTATAAAATATTTATTGAGTTAAAAATAAGGCAAACTTTAATCTTTTTTAATGAGCTTGGATGGGGTAGGGGGGAGGGGGGGGGGGGGGTCTGATCTGGGTTTAATGGTGGACTATGCTTAGTTTAATTACAAATGTGGTGCGATTAAATATTATTTGAATGCAGTTCTGTGGCCACAGCCCACCCCCACTCTCCTCTTTCCTTAGCGTACGTGTAGCTAAGATGCCATACTGAATTAACTCATGACAATTTATGGTGTTATAGAGAGCTGTCGTTAAAAGGAATAAACCAAACATTTATTATATACATACTTTATTTATATTATGAAACAACATGGTATAAATTTTGCAATACAAAAGTATTATTTTATTTTCGTAGTGAAAAATCATTATGTGGCCAACAAGGTGAATCAACCAATGTCAAATAATTACGATACTATAGGAAGATTATCTTTAAATTGAGTGAGGTTTAATGTATTTTACACCTAAATTGATTATAATGTATTACAGATGACACTTTGTATTAAATATATAATTTATATACTAAACACTACAGTAAAATTGTTAGCGATTGATGATGAGAAAACTAACAAAATGTGTTTTATTCAACATTTAACTAAACGTTGAATATATTGTAAATCTTAATGTAAATATTAATTTTTTTTAGATTAAATTCAATTGTCTAAAAGAAAGAAAATAGAAATAGGGTGAAATAACACATTTATCTAGATTTTCTCTACTTATGTTCGATTATTTCATATTTATGTTCAAAGCTGAACATTTATCCTATAAACGCCGAGTCATCCGGCTAGAAGCGGGTACGGCGGCGGCGCGACTGTCACAACGCCGCCCGCCCCTTGTACAGCTCGTCGTCCAAATCAAACGCCGGATCTGCATAGCCGGAGTCGTCGTATCGCAGTGACCTGTTGTTATAAATAATAATAATTAATAGTCATTTAAATTGTAATATTTGTAAAATTATTGTCATAATTTATACTGTAGTGCAGTACGGCCAACGAGTCGTGGCAGCTCTAAAATTAGCTGTGCAGAATTAATATGATTTTTCTTACTTTTTATTATTATCTTATCTAGTGAACAATGCGCAAAAGTTAAGAAAACCTAACTACATGGCGGCGACGGCCACGACGCGTTGACCGTAACACACGGTACACGCGATGATTTTGTGTTCAATTAACACTTAGGTAATATATTATATAAAAAATATGATTTATTTACTCAATAACGTGTCTAAATAAATATGTTTAAGTTTAGCTACAAACACACAAGTAAATAGATAAACTATTTTGGTTAAATATTATTCGTGGCTTTTTGATTGATATGCACAATGTTCATTGTTAAAAATTTAATATTAACAACGTAGCGTAGGGACTAGCAAGTGAATGTTGAGCTATAAGGAAAGAATGGAGATTGGAACGAAATTTATGGGACTGCCGATGTCGCCGTAAAAGTCATTAAATATAATATGTTAGCCTGCAATGCTTTTTATTGTGAGATTCATACAGTTTCAATTTTTTCCTTGCCTACAAGATTTTTATATAGATTTTTACGAAAACTTTTTAGTTTCAAATATTATCTAAATAAAAATTGCAATAATTACCAGTATTTTAATACTTGTATTTTCTTATTTTCAAAACTACGACTGTAAATTGGTAAATTAATTTTTATGTTGTAAGTAGGTCGAATAATACCTCAAGTTGTAGATTTTAGTGTGTTAGTGCTTAAATTAAAAAAAGTTAAAGCATTATATATTTTTTTATTGTAAAGTAGGCAGTAGAATGTATATCTTAGCACTAGCCTCTGCCTACCCTGTTACATGCGGGATACAGCGTGAAACGAAAAAAAAAATATTATTCTTGCAATAAAAGTATTTTTCCATTGAGTCAGGTACCTGTCAGGAGTTCTAGTTCGACATCTGGAAGGAGGCGGTGATCTGGAAGACGCTCGTAATAGAGTTGGATCATCGTATCGACGTGATACTATTGTAAAGTCATGATGAGCATCTATAAGCTTCTGGAGCCGGGAGACCATCTCAAAGTCTGACACCGAAACTGGCACTAGTATACCGAGGAGCTTGGCAATGGAATTCCTATATAAAAAAAAGAATTTTTTAAACATAATCCCCAAATTTAATTAAATTATATTAACCTTTAAAAATAACGAGATCGCAATATCTAATAACAGTAACGATCGAACGTTTAATTTAAATTCTGTTGAGTTTAAGTGTTGTGTAATCAACGGTATCAACTCTGCATTTAAAACGGCAAGGTTAAGGGCAACTAACTGTGTAATTTTCCGTGTGAAGGCAATAGGGCATCCTGGGTAGGGACTAACCAATAAATAGCTATCACATAAAAACATTCAGTATTTTTACGATCGCATTTCCCCCCAACTTAACATTATTGTATTCCTTTTTGGACGTATGGAATTTTTATTAAATTGCTTTTCGTAAAAAAATATGTTTATCTTTTTGTCAAAAGCATTTTTATAAAAAAAAACTATCTGTATATATAATCCATTATTTATGAAATAACATTCAATAGTTAAGTGGAAGAAGTTGTTACCATATATGTAAATAACACAAATTTATGATATGACTCGTTTACCTGAAGCTTTGTAACTGGGCTTCTCTCCTTTGACATTCAGCGAGAGCTTCCTTTGTTCTAGAAAGGTCGTCCCGCATCATATTAATCTGATGTTCCGTAGAGGTTCTTTCTTGTTCGAAGGTTTCGCCGGTTGTTCTCACTTGGTCTTTTAATACATTCACTTTGCGATTGTACCGGGACCGGAGGAGATCCGCTTCGTCAAGTTTCTTTTGGAGTTCGTCTATCTTACGCGCACGTTCTAATGAGGTTATCTAAAATATTGTATATATTCAAACGACCTGAACACCTAAGAGAATGAAATCATAAAAAAATATTTTATGATTTTATTTTATTTTATGATTTTAATATATTTTATGATATTATTATTTATCTCTTGAAATCCTACCTACCTATCCTAAGGAAAGACAAGTAACAACTTGCCTTTCCTTATAAAATAATATCAGAATACAAATCCCCAAAAAATCCCAAATCCAAAAATTATCGCATGATGACATTAAGCGGATCTACCAGCTTGCACAGCATACGAAAAATTAGTTAAATAAAATATTCAAAATACATTAACAAATGTATGTATATTATAAAAGTAAAACAATTGGTATAATAACATAGTACTACAGTTAAGTGTGTTAAGCACGACCATGGCCTTTAGTAGAAAAGATTTCCGAGAAGGAATTTACATAGTGGATCTAAAGCTTTATATTCTTATGAAGTAAGACTGATTAAAAGTTAATCATAAATTAAATCTGTTAAAAGCAGGGTAGGCAGAGGGTACCTAGTGTTATGACACTCCGTTCTCATTAATTCCGTTCCCTATTTTCCGGTAAATACTGGCGAGGCATTGCTTATCGAGTGGAAGAATTCAACGCCGGATTGTGCTTCGTTACCAGAGCGAAAAAAAAATTAAAATATGAAATATTTCTTTTTTTCGAGTGGGAATGGAACCCACGACAAAGCAACAAGCGTTTTGAGTCGGACACTTGGGCCCCTGCGCTGATCGACGGCTGATCGCTAAGCTACATCAAATTATATTTTTTTTATAAAAAGTTTTGCCCACATACCACCAGCAAAACCTGTTAAATGTATTATATTTCTTGAATCGTCATTATTCACACAAAAGTACCTATAAGATAACTTTATTAAAATCATACAAATAAGTGGGTGAGTATCTAAGAATAAAATCACTCTGCAACTGGTAAATCGCTTTAACCTTGTAAACAAATTGTTCTAGTAAATCCACTTCCAATGTACTGACTTATTAGTATAACCAATCGCGTCTGTCATGCCGCCTCGGAGCGACGATGGTTTCTTAAAGTAAATCATTTTTCCTGTTTCTTAAGTGAGAATATTTATCGTCTAATTTCTAATAATATCTGAGATACTTTTTTCAACTATTATTATACGGTTAACGCCCTCCATTGTTAACTCAGTATCCGGGTCCGAGATCTTTATAGCAAACAACGACGTATAAACATGATTAACGAAATTTAAACATAATTAGTCGGTCCTATAATAAGTGCATTTCTTTTTCAGCTTCCAGTTCCAGCAGCCTAGTGTTAAGACACTCCATTCTCTTCTTTCCGCTGAATTCTGGTGGCATTGCGTTTTGAATGGCGAAAAATATTAAATATTCTTTTGCTCGAGTGGGGATCGAACCCACAACTTGTCGCGGTTACAGTCACACGCTTGTGCCCCTGTGCCACGACTGGCCTCAATAATAGCTAAGTACATATATGAAATAAATCAAGAGAAATGATAAGCCGACCTTGTACTCCGCAGCGTCAGCGATTTGAGCGTTTAGATCGCGTATCTGAGCGCGTGCGTCACTGAGCTGCACGCCGAGCTTATCGCACTGGCGGGAGAGCTTCTTACTACGATTTACAGCTTCATCGCGCTCCGCTTGTAGCACTGCACGCACTCGTGAGCTCTCCTCCTGCAAATGAATTTATTATATATAAATAAGACTTATATGTATTTATGTTTAGATAACGCATAAAAAAATTGAACGTAGCGGGATTTGAACCTGTGCCTTTTGGAAGCCGTCTAAGCACTCTGCTCCTCTAAGCTATACGCTATCATCAAGTTACGTCGAAATTCTTATACGCTTGTTACAACAGATTTATGTGGTTAGCTACTCTATAGAAAGATTTTTAAAATGTTCCGCTACCCAAATACAATTAAAGAATGTTGTTATTATTTTTTTTAATCTTTTTAGCAAAACCCCGTTGCGATGACCTTTTATACCTTTGAAAATGTGAAAAAAAATAGATAAATCTTAATTTTATAATTATGATTAAATTAATATTTATTTTTTATTTCCTTTATGTATTAACAGAGATTAAATGTTACCTGTACGCTAAGTTTACGTCGGAGTAAATCCAAATGCAAATCTTTTCTCTGTAGCTGTTCTCTTAATATCCTGATACGTCTTTGAAGCTGGTACACCACAGCCGTCTGAAAATGTGCTTAGGATTTGTATTATTAATCACGATTACTTCGAAGATACGCTTAATATACTTTAATATTTTAATAACATCTACATTAACTATTACTAAGTATATTTTAGTTATATTCTATAATAAAATGTACGTATCTATCTACATTACAAATAATTTAATGATATTTGGTATTTTCGTTCTATTGAATGTAACGGTAACTGGCTTTCGATAATTATATATAGTGTTAATAACTATTGAATAGCGTGAGACATTTGTTCGGCGGTGCTAATCACTTACACTGTGGTCGTCGCAGAGAATATCATTAGGTGTCATTTATATGAAGAATTTGCGGATAAATAATCGATATTTAAGCATGATTCGGACCTACATCGATAATGACATGCCAATTTTGATAAATCTTACTTCTTTTAGGTAAGGTAAGTCATGGAAAGACCGCTCCCTTCGTAGTCTCGGGAGAGTGCCGTAGTATCCATAATATAGCAGCTATTAAAAATACATAAATAATAAAATAACTGCTTTTATTATGGGCGACGGCATGACACAGATGCTTTTAATATATAATTTTTTCTGATTTCAATTCTTCAGGTGTTATATTTTGATTTAGTTGGCCATTGAATTTCATAAAAGTTGATTTATATACTGGCGGTTGTTGTCAGTAAATCCAAGTACAGTATGAAGATAAATGATAGTGGTAAAATCAATACACGTAAGAATCGAAGTTAACGTTTTTACAAAAAAAATGGATGTTTTTTTTTTCGGTCTCATGCGGTTTGGTACACGTACTTTTGCAGTTTATTTGCATAACTCGTAAAACAATAATATATGCATATAGACATAACTTTAAGAAACATTACAACCAACATACCAACACACGTGTTTGCTGTTAATATTGTTATAGAACATAATATGTTGGATAAAGAAAAAAGAAAAAAAATACAAAACTCATTTAATATAATATATAAAACTTTATACAGTTTTCTTATTATTGAAATTATTAAAATGTAGACGTGTGTAAAAGGAATGTAAGCTGATTTTATTTTTTCCCTTTCCCGTGATACGCTATACAGTGACGGACTGACTGACCTTGTCCACAATTTTATCGCTCTCAAGCCGCGCAAGCTGCTCCGCCCTGTGCATAATGGCCTCTGTGTGCAACTCTACGCCGGTATCCTGAGTTAACTCATCCATATTGAGTGTACGACTCAGCCGCTCGAGGAATGCCACGAACTGTAACAGTCATTTTATGTATTGCGTAAAGAAAAGGTTATATTTATATATATCAAATCACGGAGGCATTACGTGTTGAGTGACGGAAGAAATGGTGACTGGGAATAGAACCCACAATCGGTCGCGTTTACATATAAATAAAAATCTATATAAAAGTCCAACGACAATGTAAGAAAGTTAGACTTATTTATATAAAAAGTATATAAATAAACTTAATAAACGAATTAAAGTGTATCTTCCATTTGTACTTAGACATTTCAATCAGTACAATCATGAACTACATGTCGTATCTACAGACAATGAACCAGCATTCAGAAATGTCAATCAGATTTAAAATTACATTAAATTAATTCAAATGGACGTACTGGTTTTATGGCAGCTTAAGACTTTTTTACGTGTCTGGAGTGGTTTTAAAACATAATGAGAAGGTACCTAATTGTTCAAAATTAATAGCAATAAGCATAATTTATAAATTTTTATTTTCTTGTAAGTTTCCTTTTTTCAAGATTCTACGCGCGCTGTATGGGATTAGCATATAAGTGTATTTTTTTTATCAAAGTATAATTAAATACATAAATATCTTAAAGATAGTAAAAATAATAACTTACGTTCGCTTTGTCCTTGCGTAAGTTTTCTCTGGATAACTCTAAGGCGTTGAGGTCTGATTCCAATTTATGAACTTTGGATTCGAGCATATTTCGCTCATCTTCCAATATTCGAACACGAGTTGTGGCTTGATCATGTAAATGTGCAGTTCTACCCAGTTGCTGAGATTCTAAGCCTAATTTTTCCCGTAACGCTTCCAATTGCTTAAAATATAAGAGAGAAATATTTATACATTTTACATGGATATAACTTTTATATGGCGATATTTTTTTTTCTCCATAATCCCAAACCCCAATATGGATATCTATTAAAATAAACTATAGCGTGACTTTTTAAATATAGTAAAAAACCAATAAAAAATCTTATCCAAACTCGTCATAGCGGGTGAAAGTTTGTATAACTTTTTTTCGAAGATAAAGAAAATTTATTTGAGAAAGAAAAAAAAACAAAATTTATTTGATAAAGAAAAAAAAACAAAATAATATATTTGACCTTTCCAAGAAACGATCGATATCTATAATTAAGGGATTTAAATGATTAAATTGGTTTTCCTGTTCATTTTTATAGCTTCACTCTATATCCCGCACATAGCAGGATAAGCAGAGGAAACCAGTGAACCTAATATTAAACCACTTCGTTTTCCACTTTCCGCCGATTCCTGAAGGTATTTCGTGTTACGTGGCTGAACTCAACGCCGCGTCGAACTCAATGTCTTGTTACCAAAGCGAGGAAATGAAAATATTAAGTCGCACGCTTGCGCCACGCCTGGTCTCACAGGACTGTATTTTTTATTATACACAAATACCAACGAATTTGAAAGTAATGAAATAAATGATATCTATCATTACCACAGACTTATCCTTATTGTCACTCAATATTTCCCTTATTCGATCTTTGATAGTACTCTCATGTGCCTCGACGAAACGTGTTGGCAAGCTGAGAATTATTGCAATAGATTCCATCGTATTTCGAAATTCTGTTTGTAGTCTTTGATATTTCTCGTCACGATGCCTTAAATCCTCTACAATTATTGAGAAGGCATAGGATTAATATTTTGAAGCTGATTTATCTAAGTTATTATTTTATTATAAGAATGGAACGAAAAAGTAAACGTACTCATATAGTACCTTAACACCAAAAAATATGTTAAAATAAAGATGCTTTGCCTCAATATTAACTATAAATATTTTGTGTGTGAGTGAGTAACAAAGACTACTGAGTCTCAGAGCCCACGTATGCAACTTCTATGAACAGCATGCACGTGGTTGGTGTGTGATTTTTTATAATTAAATATTCATACTTCCGTAATTAATGTACTTGCTATATTGCCAGAGACATTAGGCTGACTAAGTAATTTAAATATTGTTTTTAATAATTATATAGTAAATGCTGTTGCGTCATGTAAGTTGTACGTGTATGATAACAGATCACGATCTAACCGATGGCCAATGAATTAAGCGTTCATTTTATTAATTTTGGTAATAGTTTAGAACTACTATTTGATTATTACATTTTTTTACAATTACCGTATTTGTTTCGTATATTTCGTTCTATATAATCGTAAAATCGTAGAGCTATTAGACTTAGCCTGTCCATACCTTTTAACTGTATGATCATGGATTCATTTTGATTGACGTTATCTGTAACCACATTTAAATTCTTTGCACAGTGTGATAGTTTGTCTCTTGCTTCGTGTAACTCTCTGTCCAAAACTCTGTTAGAAACGGCAAGAGATTCTTTTTCCTGTTTAAGCCTCTCTATGTCTAGAAGTTGAGAAGAGAGCTGTCTTTGTAAAATATCTTTATCTGCGTTTGCCCTTTCCAACGTATCTCTACAGCTTCGAAGGTCTTGCTCAATTGTCGATAAGTTTTCAGTCGTATTCATACATTTGTTTTTCATTCTCGTGATATCTTGTACAAGCTCAGCGGCTTTGATAATTAGGCTTTCAGGAGAATGAGTATGAGCCGTATCACAGAAATCCGCATCCAGCGCTACGGACAATCGTCTAACCAAATCGTGGAACTGACAACGGGCATTTTCTTTTTGTTGCTCTTCACTGTGACACTCTAATTCAAGCGATCTTAATTTCTTTTCTAAATCCTTTATTTTTTCTTCACAATAGCGATTATCTCTTTGTAGAGTCTGTACAGTCAAGTCACTTCTACTTTGCGATGTTTGTAAATTTCTCTGAATTTCTTCGAGATCTTGAATTTTTTTCTTAAGTGATGATATGATTGCATTTTGGCGTGCATTTTGTTCTCGAAGATGATCTATCTCAACTTGCTGCTCTAATATTCTTTGATCGCGGGACAGCATTTGATTTTTTAAATCACTATTCTAAAACAAATAAATATATTATATTTAGTATTGATATAATAATTTATTGTGCTAAAATGTAATGTGGATAAAATAAAAATGCCGTACTTCAGAAAATAATTTATCTCGTTTGTACTGCAATCCCGCTAAATCACTCCTCAATGCGGTCACCACGTCATTCCCAACATCTGCTTCCATCTGTAAATCATTATTTGTAAAGCATGTAGGCTAATGTTGTAATAAAAATAAAATTTAATGTATCAACTGAGGCCAATCGTGGCGCAGGGGCACAAAATGTTACTGTGAACGCTACAGGTTGTGGTTTCGATTTTACGCGAGGAAATGAAATATTGAATATTTCCATTTCGTTCGCTCTGGTGTTGAGACAAAGTTCTGCGTTGAGTTTCGCCAATCAACACTCAATGCCTCCAGGAAAATGGGAAATGGAGTGTCTGAACTAGGTTCCCTTTGCCTACCCTGCTGTGTGCGAGATACAGCGTAACTAAAAAAAAAAGACTTACAAAATTTCACTATAAAATTTAAAGTAATCAGATTGCCCGCGAGACGCTTATCGGTAGCGTGCTACAGACGACTGGCACTGAGGGAGCGAGTACTTTTTGTTGGTAACTTAGCGTGATAGGGGTTGCTATTTCAAGCTCAGGAGAGTCACGATATATTCTTATGCACGGATAAATGAGCGCTCGTTCACAATTTAACTTCGTAATTTCCATAATAGTCATGGTAACCCTACAATACTTGTTTATGTTGCATGCAAATTGACTGTGCCAGAAATGTTCCTGAGACATGCCTTTTCGGTTAAGGTAATCTATATCTGTACTAATGTTATTAAGTGAAAGAGTTTGTTTGGTTGAATCTGATAAGTTGAAAAATCTTTTTGTGTGAATCTTACAAAATGACAAAGCCTGAGCCTGAGCCTATCGTGCTTCTGTGCATCGCTGCGTCAACACTTAAACCAAGGCAAAATGCATGTGTAACGCAACTATCCTAAATGTAATCTACGGTACCCATTTTTATGTTTTATAAATTACTAGTGGGCGCGCGCGGCTTCGCCCGCTTATTTGCACCCTTAGGGGTGAATTTAAAAAAAACACGAAACACGTGTTCAATAAAATATTTTTAATAGTCGGAATTTATTTTTTTATAAAAATCGGTGGCGATTTAAAGATTCTTCCATATAAACTTTCAACCCCTTATTTGAATGCTTAGGGGGTGAATTCTAAAAAACCATGAAACACGTGGTCAATTAAATATTTTAAAGAGTCGAGAGAGAGAGAGAGAATTTTATAAAATTCGGTGCTGATTTAAAAAAAATCCATACAAACTTTCAACCTCTATTTCATCCCTTTAGGGTTAAAATTTTTCAAAATCCCTTCTTAGTGGATGTCTAGATTATACCTCAGTCAGTCAGAACAAGTCCTTTTATATATATAGATAAACAACTAAAACAAATATATTTTAAGGCATACATACAGGTTTGTTCATTATTTAATTAAATAAGTTAGACACATAGTGTGCTTTCTATAGATTAAAATTGTCTTTTAAATTATATCAATCAAATTGATATTTTAGAAGACCAATACCACAGGTTTAAAATACGGAAGCAAGTAGGATAGGCTCGCGGGTGACAGCAGGCGGCGGCGGTCGATGCGCGTACGTATAATATCTATTCAATATCCATAATAATATTACAAAACACTTTAATCTCAGGAGCTACGGGTGCTAAATAGTAAAATTCTCTCAAGTGTTGAATATTCCATTTGTCGACAAATGGCATATTATTATATTACCTTAATAGTTTTGGTGTAACCACTACACTGTATCTGCGGTCTTCAATTTCATATCTCAATCTTAACAATGTCTAACTTGACAAGTTTTGTTATTGATTTAATTATATACCTATTACAGTATTGAGGCCAGTCTTGGCGCAGGGGTACAAAGTGTTACTGTAAAATCGGCTGGTTGTGGGTTCGATCTACATTTGGAAATGAAATATTTATTTACATTGATATTTTTATTTCTTCGCTCTGGTGTGGAGGCAAAGCGCGGCATTGAGTTCCGCCACTCTACACGCAATACCTATAGAACACGGCGGAAAGTAGGGAACGGAGTGTCTTACCACTAGGTTCCCTCTACCTACCCTGCTGAGTGCAAGATGCAGCGTGAAGCTTATTCAATTTTTATTTTTTGACTTTTTGCTGCTACATCAGATGTACAAAAATCTTTGTAATCTAACATACCATAGATTTTCCACAGACCTACTAGTATATAAAAAAAACTAGTATTCATTCCGTCCTATAGTTCCGAAACTGTAGGTACGTGTACTAAAGTTTATAGTCATACGAGATATTGTATATACGTAGTGCTTTTAATAGTATTAGTGACTGTCCGCAACTTCTTTCGCAAGGACTTTATGACCAAATGCTACTTCCGTATACCATCTCTTGTAATAGAAACTTACAGTAAGTGCAAGTAGCAAGGCAAAGAGAACATCATGTCAAGACACTACGTTTTCTACCAAATTTCGAGTAACTGAAAAACTTAGTATTAGCGAACTTAGCACCTAACACGACACATGACCCCCACGACAACTTCGACACTGCTTGTTGAGTGGTGAAACTCAACGCAGCTATTTCCGCTATCAGAATTGGAAAACTAATAGATATAATTTAGGTACAATTATTCCCCCAAATGAAGTTCGAACCTATAACAATCAAATGCTGCAAATTGCACTACGATGACCTCTGAATCAGGTACATAACATTTATATGGCAAATACAATCAATAACAGATTGGATTGGAATAACAATAAATTATTTTTGGTTGAAAATGAATAGCTATACGACATAGTAATAAGAGATAAAAAGATATTGGATGGATTATCGTACGAATTTAATATATTGTAAATTAAGATTTTATCCTCTGTCCATTATACATATAACTAATTATTTATGTTGTTACTTTAATCATGAGCACATACACATCACGAGAACACAGATACATCACGAGCTTTATTTTATAGTTTTACTTAATAGGACAAACAAAAAATACTATTCTATATAAAAATATTTTCTTAATACTTGCAACTGCTCAAAAAGCACTTAACCTACAATAATCGAAGCAAATAAAAAAAGGTTAGTTAGCAAGGAAGTCATTAATATCAACTTTAAAGAGTCGGGGAATTTTGTGCAAGGCACGAGGAGGTAACGTTTATCTACGTGCCACTCGTCGCATCGAACGTTGTTGGCAAATAATTCAATAAACTGTATAAAATCTCTTTTCGAATGTTTAAGATTTATCATTATTTCTAGCGTCACGCTTTATGTCGCACACAGTAAGGTAGGCAGAGGGAACCTAGTGCAAAAAACATACTGATCCTCATATAAGGCTGATTTTTGGCAAAGCGTGTTAAGTGGCGGATTTCAACACAGTGCTTTGGCTGTTAAGGCATTTGTCGACCAAAGCGAATAAAATTGAAATATTAAATATTTCAACATTCTAAATAGGTACTAATCTTAGATACATTAACGGCAATATTAGTAAAGTGTGAGACATTCGAATCTTATCGATTTTTATGTATCAGCTTCACACTGTATCCCGAACAGGGTAGGCAGAGTGAACCTAGTGTTAAGACACTCCGTTCCCCACTTTCTGCCGAATTCTGGAGACATTGCGTGTTGAGTGCCAGAACTCAACGCCGCGCTTAGCCTCGACACCAGAGCGAAGAAATGGAAATATAAATTTAAGTAAATATTTCATCTCCTCGAGTAGGGATTGAACCCACAACCAGTTGGTTTTACAGTCACACTTCGTGCCGCTGCGCCACGACCGGCCTCACATACACATAGATAAAAAATATTAATAAAAAACAAAATACCCACCAATAAGTAATATTTACGCAAAATTTGTGCTAGTATAATAGTAGGTACACTAACCATTGACGGATGACGGGTGACCGATAAGGGTACCGACCGATAATGATAGATCATAATAGAAAGAAAAGCCTCACAATGATCTCAGTTTCAACGATTTCTGTATCTAATTATATTATTCTAAAGAACCGACCATGACTTTCCTTAAGCTACTTACACTACAACCAAATTATACAAAATCTTTACATATTTTTTTTTTACTCATTGCGATTCCGATCTGTGCTGCGAAGGAAGAGTGACTTACAATAAAAACAAAGCCTTCAAATAATATTTTGATAAGTATCAATTGTCAATGTTTGTATCTATTACGCTTTATTATTTTTTATTATATACTTTTATTTGGTTGCATATTTTTTCGCATTAAATTATCTTTAGTACTTTTGGCTAATTAATACTTTTGGCTTCATTAAAAAAATCTACGTCTTGCTATAAAAAATTTTTAAGGTCCTATCATTATAAAAAAATATCTCTATATACTAATATATTTTAAATAAATTGTAACCTAACAAGACGAACTTACTTCTGATGGACTTTTTCTTGCCACCGTTTCGTATGCTTTCCAATCTTCTAAATCCTCTTTGCTTTTTTCTTCTTCCATAACTGTGAATTTTTCGTGAGTTTTGTGAATACGATTGTATGATAACAAAATATTATAGTTTCAAGGCGACGACGACCGCTGCGTTGCTATGAAGTTACAGACTGAAAACATGTAAACAGATTGTCGATCGATCGGCCCTACGCGCCTGTAAAGTCATGGTTGCATTTCACTATTACGCAAAAAGAATACTCAAAGATTACGTTTACGTACGTCTCATACAATTTTACATATAAATCTTTTTGTTTAAAGGTGCTAGAAACACTTCGACGTGCCCAAACCAGCTGAGCACGTTCTTCTACATTCTCTGTCATTCTGTGTATCTCTTCATTGCGGATTCGATCAGCTAAGCTGACTCCGCATATCATCTTTCTTTCATTCTTTTGTAATACACACGTTTCGCTGCCGTATACGGCGACGGTACCAACACTGTATTGTGTACGAATAAACGCGCAGCTGTGCTGATAAATATTTATTATGCTTCTATAAATAAGAAGAGCTATAAAGAATAAGGCTATGATTTCGAACAAAATACGTACAATGAGGTACGACTTCTTAAAGAGACGTAAGCAACACAATTCAATTTTAGAGATGTAATAAGAATAAAATAAACATTACATCTAATCGACGACATCATTTAAAACCACAAGAAATTCGATTGACTAAAAACTTACGAAAGCTATTAATTATTAGCCTGAAAAAAATGGTGTTTTATGGCTTACGTTGTGTTGAAGCCTGCGATGTTTCAGATCTTTAATTTTGTCAATCAAAAACGCTAGTCAGGCGCAACAACTTTTATTAAAGACGCATTTAATCGTCTTATAGTTTAGTAGGGCCATTTTGGTTCTACATTAGCTATGTCCGTCTTCAAAATCAAATACAGCCTAGATCTTGCCAGGCTTAATAGCTACACGACAAGTTCTATGCAAATCAAAATAATTATTATTTTAAAAAATAAGTTGAGGGGTCTTGTGTGTTACTTTAAATATGTAATTTGAAAAAATAAACAAAGAAAAAAAAGAAATAAAAACGTTTTATTGAAAGTTTTATAACAAAAATCTTAAAAACTAAACAACTTACAATGAAAACAATAATGTAATGTAATACGACAAAGAACTGAACTTTAATAATGAAAAAAAAGCTGCTGCAAATAAATCTTATCTACAACATTATTTTAAATCTTAAAGAAGTAACAAAATAGCCAACTAATACTGGGCAATTTATTGGCACAATAAAAGTAACTTCCAAATGAACCGGTGAGTTGAAAAAGACTACCATGGAATGTTTTAAATAAATATTACAAAACAATGAAGATATGTATGTTTAAATTTAATATTAAGGAACTAGTATACAAGTACAAACCGACGATAAAAAAATTGCAGCCTGCAGCCTGTTTGTTTACATATTAACTTAATATGTATTATAGATTGCTATTAAAAATATATTATAATAATTATTGAAATTAAAAATAAATCCCTGAATACAAAGGTATAATATGGCAGTTGACTAATCAATGAAAGTGAGAAAGATCTTATGAATGAGATTGCAGTATTAACTACGTAGGAACTTAATCATCCCGTATCTATCAAATAGTAAATTTAATTACTAGGCCCATTTGAAAATATATAAACTTTGTATATATTTAATATAACATATATAAAAAAATACACATTGTGTAACGAAATCTCTTTGCAGTTTTTGAAATAGTCTCAATATAATAGTAGTTTACTTTTTCTTAATAATTATTATAAATCTTGAACATTAATCAACATATCAAATATATTTCCATCAAAAATACATATATTTGTCAGTTTGTCTAGTAAATATACCAAACAAAGTAACGTCATACACGTCACATCACGCCACTATCAAATATTAAGTTTTTAAACATATAGTCTATATAATAAGAGATACTCAAAATTCATACAATATTGACAAAAGAAAACAGTAAGTTCGTAACCCATATCTTTGGTAAAACTGTGTTATTATATTATAAAACCATTGGGTTTCTTTCTGAATAAATCATATCATAGAATCTTGTAACTAGCGAGGTTAGCAGAGACATTACGATTCTCAGCTACACCTTTCAGTATTTATTTTAAAAAAAATTGAGCTCTGAATAATAAACAATTTTATAAGTTGCGATATTTTTGTGTTCTTTCGTCAATATATAAGTGTAAACTCTAAATAACGTCACTCGATTTAACTACACATCATACTTCAGTTGGTTTCCGATACAATGTTACACTCAGTAACACTCATTCTCCACAGCAAATGAAAAAATGTGGTTCATTATAACTAACAAATAAACATTTAGAGTTGACAAATAAACATTAATTCAGATGTAGGCATCATAAAATAATAGGTACCCATCATTCGGAGGTGTCCCTTTCTTTTAAATATCTATACTAGCATGGACATGTAGAATTTTGTTTGTTCGTGCTAGATTGTTTATATATTATCATATTCTCCAAAACTTCCAAACAATTAAAAATACTTTTTATTTAATGGCCGCCCCATAAAAAGTACAGCACTTAATCAGTATCGTTATATAGAGTTTGTATTTAGATTCAACGGCTTGATTTAATAAGTCGTTTACAAAAAGTACAGGGTCTCATTGAGTGAGTAGTGCGGCTGGTTGTGTAGGCTGTTGGCCGCGAGGAAGGCCAGCTTGTGCGCGTACTGGCACACGGACGGCACGCGCACCTGCGTCGAGCAGTTGAAGTACATGTGGGTCAGCTTGTATGTCAGCCGTTGAATCTGTAAATATTATACATCAACTTATGTATATCTATATGGTTATATTGCTAGTGGAGAGTTTTCACAGCAGAGGAAACAGAGATTAGGATATTGCATGTTTAACCGCGAAACTCAACGCAGCGCTTTGCCTTCTTACAAGAGAAAAAAAAATTGACTGAAAATAAAAAAATAAAAATGTTCGTATAGACAGGCATTTTCTAGATTTTCATGAAAAGAATGTCTGTCTATGTTTTCTTCTTTTCAATTTAAGCTTTTGTCAACATTTTACAAAAGTATTTGTTAATTAAAAATATTTATTGTTAAATTATTTTTACACTAGAAGAGAAGTGCAGAGTATCTTGCAGAGTTTAAATAATAAATAAATAAAAAAAAAGAAAACTTCCTTTAACAAACCCGCAACATTTGATTTTTTTACTAATTACTTACACATAGAACTGAGGCGAGAATGCGACATAACGAGTTTTAATTTTTTATATGGAGGAGACAAGGTATACTTAATTATATTCAATCTATAATAATATTATTAAGAAAATTAGAGGAACAAGTAAGCACAGTGATGAATTTATACATTTTAAAACTAGTAGATTCGTTTAATATTTACGCCCTTATCTCTACAATAATTGTCAGTTGTTGTTCGTAATTTTTAGGTAATAATGTGACAATTCAGTTGCAATTTTGCAGAAAATGCTTTTGGGTATATTCTCAACTAAGCGTAGCAGAGTAATACACAAAACTAATATACACTCTATACACATTTATAGATATCATTTCCCACACAACGCCGAGATTTGTCCTATTCACCAGAACGAGGAAATGAAGACCTCACAACAGTCTCGACTAGACTATAATATAACTTACACGATCTGGATCCAAGCTCGAAGTATCTTCAATGACGTTGTAGGAAGTCGGCGCTATCGTGCCTTCACGCACATTCTGAGATACCAAATAGAAGTCATATCTATAAATAGAAAAAAATAGTTTTATATTAAGACAAGTAAATTCAAATAAAACACAACATGTAAATTCTTTGTGTCACACCAAGTTTACAATTATACAATTTACAAAACCTTATAATGTGAAAATGCTTCAGGGAAAAAATAACAATAAAATAAAAATCTTTTGTAGTCACCTCTCTGGCAATGTAATAACATCATCGATGACAGTGCCAGGGCGTGGGTTTTCTACAGAGCGGCCATAGTCCACAAACACGCGGGTATTTATCCTCTTTGACACTATTATGAACGCCATTTTATATTCTTTTCCGCCATACACCTCTTCAAGGTTCCTTTTGATTTCCGCCACCTGAGAATATTGTGAACAATTTTTTAATGGGCACCTAGACATTTTGCGGTGTTATGAAATGTAATGAATAAGCGTAAGAAAACGCCCCTGTCAAGGTTTTATTTCAAATAAGTAGTTGAAAACCAGTAAGCTTAGTTTTAAACTGGTGGCGTTTATTGTTTATAATCTATAAATGTGATGGTTGGTTCCTTATTCTGTACCCGATTTGGTCAAAAAAATTATTAAATTATATAATTAAATAAAAAAGTAACATTAAGATAATAGAAAATATGTAATTACTTCATGGCTCTTGACATAAGGAATTTGTCCATCACCAACACCATCGCGATAAATGAAAATTCGCCCTGGCAATACTCCTGGGAAATGTAAAATTCTATATTAGTATGAGTATTGTAGAAAAATAGAAATTTGCTTAAATTTTGAATATGTATTAAGCATTTTACGAAACGCAAAATTTATCAAAAATTGGTGAAATGAATACTGCTATTTGCGGGATAAAGCGTGAAGATTAAAAAAAGAGAAATCAATATAGTGATTACCATTCTTTTCGCGGTACTTGCGCACGGCGGACGTGATGTTGAAGCCCATGTGCGCGCTGAGCTCCTCGCCCGAGGTGTGCGTGTTGACGCTGGAGTAGTAGTGCGTCATGTAGCGGTCGAGGGTCGCCACGAATGCGCCGAAGCTCTTCTCCTTGGAGCGCGTGTCGTGGCACACGTCGTAGCCCACCACCATCAGCGTGGGCATCGGGATCTCCACTGCCCAAGGAGCGCCGCCAAGCTGAAAATATTTTAGCTTGACGCTGTATCCTGCACACAGCAGGATGGCAGGGGAAATTTGTGAAGCGTTAAGACACTCGGTTCCCACTAGGCCACTTCACTTCAATGCCCCACGGAACTTACAGTAAATGTTAGCTAAAAGTTAATTTCAGTATATTGCAATTAGTTTTTAATCATTACTTGCAGGGTGGGCAGGTTCGGGTTAATATGCTCTATTACCCAATGTTCAAAATATCCGCGTTTTGTATTATTGGTGCAGTAAAGTAAAAAAAAAATTTAAAAAAAATCCCACAACTACCAATCGAATCCACTACACTCACGCTTAGATATATTAATTTATAATTTTTATATATTTTATATGGCACACAATTGATAACAAATATATATATTAATAGCCAACCTTATCACATTTTTTTTCTAAGTGTTACTATTTGTAATCATTACTTAATACTATAATCAAATGAGGTGAACTAAATATCATGACTTGTAGAGGCCCTTATCCAATAACAAGGTCTCATATATTAGTACGAGACGAGTCTTTCGTCCAGTTTTAGGATGTTAGGTTTCTTCAGGCGTTGGTATTGAACTGGGTCGAGCAGTTTTATGGCAAGTTTATTTGGGAGAATAGACAAGCGATACTTGTAACCTTATCACATGAAAAAGACAATTATAGTAGGATTGCAAAAATATATATTTTACTTATATTTAAATGCTTATTGTAGCAAATTTTTATTCAATAATCTCGTTCAAAAACAGTGAGACAAGTTTTGTGGAGTTTGTGCGCATGCACATGCATGCATGCATTCTTTTATGCATGTTAAAATTATAAACCATAAAACTTTGCATCGAGATTTTTTTGTTAGATATCTATACTATTATAAATGTTAGTTTATGCAACTAACGAGAAGATCGACAAAATGAAAAATTTTATATACAATATATTTTCGTAGTCCAAATTTTGGGATATCACCTTCACTGATTCATATCTTCACATGTAGGACAATAATTTGGATTTTGTCTTTCATAGAAAAATATTATTTAAAATGATATCTACTAAATTTTGCATGTGTTGTTTATATTGGTGAAAATATTTTTTATTCCAACTTACCTTGCAGTTTATCTGGATAGCTACTTTTGTAGCGATCGACATGGCCGACTTGCTAGTCAAATTTCTTGCACAAACAACTTGAGTGGGCACTGCTCTATCTACTGTACACTTTTTTTTGATGGCTTCATATCTAAAAAAATTTAATAAATTAGTATCAATATCTGAGCTCACTTCATAATAAATTACCGTAATTAGTAGGAAAATTATAATTTCTGAAATGATATTTACCTGTCAGGGAAGTTACGTGACAACACACACATTATCATGGCGGGATTCTTCTTGGCAATTACAGATTCACACATGTTCGCATATTCCATTTGGCTATCACGTTGTATAGTCACTGATAACCAAAAATGTTTTGTTGGAAAAATCCACTATCATAACATTGTAGAAGCAATAATGATAAAACTTAATTGAAGCTGAAGAACGCTTAACGCTTAAGAGTTGTGGCGCAGGAGCACAAAGTGTGACTGTAAGCGCGACTGGTTATGGATACGATCGCCACTCGGAAATGAAATGTTTATGTAAATTTATATTTCCATTTAATAATTTCATATTAATAACACGCAATGCCACTAGAAACCGGCGGAAAGTGGGGAACGAAGCGTCTTAGCACTGGGTTTCCTCAGCCTACCCTGCTGTGTACAGTAAGGCTGGCTGATTTTTTTTTGATAGAAGCTATCGTGGGGCCGATGCTCAGTGTGACTTTAAATACGAAGGTTGTGGGATTGTGGTTACGATCCTAACTCGGGGGGAATGAATTAATTTCACTTCGTCGCTAGGTCTCAAAAACTGAGCGGTAACAGGGGTATGTATGTAGTATTATCTTAATTAGTTGTATGTAGGCTAAAATGAGAAACAAATAACACTTACCAACGTCAGGCCTAGGCATTCTAAAGCCAACTCCAGCACCAGTTTTCATGATATTACCAATAAAACTATCAGTATCTTTGTAGAGACGCTCAGGCGTTATTACTACCCATGAAGGCATTTGAGCTAAACTGAGCAAGTTCTTTGACCTGTCAAGAAATTATTTAATTTAAATAACATTTATATGGCGTATGGTATATGTTGCAGCTACTTTATTTTTTATTTGTACACACTGTATTCTGAATATCCTATAAAGTAGGCAGAGGGAACTTAAATGTTAAAACATTCGGACCATCCCATTTTTAAGATGTTGCATGTTGAGTGGCAGAACTCAACACTTTGTTTTGTCCTTATAGCACAACAAAGAATTCACTCATCTCAGTGCGAATGGGAGAAACCGTCGAGTTTACAGTCAAGATGGTATGCAATGCCTCAACGATGAATTCCATGATAGGAAAAAAAATCTTTACATAGTTTATTTCGTAGTGATCAGAACTTGACGATGGAAATGTATGGTAGCTGAAGTGTTTTAATTTTTTATATTAATTTAATATTTATGTACTAACCGCATGTCCCTAGTCCAGCCATCTAAGGTGTTACCGGCAGGGTATTTAGAATTTCCTCCTTGAAGAATGTTTTCAGCTGGTAACTGACGGCCTTTGAAGCGTACTAAATCTTTAGATAATCTCATGGACCATGTTCCTAATTCCTGACGAAATTCAGTTTTAAGTTTAACCAATAATTATATTTTAATGAAGAATATAATACTACTATAGAAGTATATTTAGAAAAAAAATATTATCTCTCACCTCAACAACTTGTGGGATTTGCGTGAACCTGCGGTTGAACGCTAATAATTTTTGCATACGCAGATCAGGGCCGATCTTAGTGTGGTTTGATAATGATCGCATCAGTTGGAAGTTGGATCGCATCTCGTCAGTAAGTCCTGTCAGGCGGCATAGCTCCGGAACCAGGTATACTAGCTCAGGCATACCGGCTCGAATGTCGCGAGGCTTGGAACGAGATATCAGCATTGGCTGCCCAGGGTCTCGTATAGGTATGTTGTATTTCTGTAAAGATCAAATATCTCATATCATTATTTTGTTAGCATATTTATGATTCCTGTTTCAAAAGAATAAAACAGGCAACAAGGTTAAATTAATATTAAATGTCCATGTTATAAAGATATAATTGTTTTTGCCGCCTTTTGTTTGAAATCAAACCTAATGTACTAGAATTATGAGATCTGGCAGGAAGGAATTATGATATGCGAGAACTTATAGTTAAAATAAAGGATTCAAAAAATACATTTTTAGTGACCTAAAAAAAACTTAACGAATGCGAGATTTGACTCTTGGAATGCATCCAAGCACGTTGCAAATCAATAAAAGTGCAATCACTAAGCGACATTGAAATCTTTAAATACTTCGTTAGGGCCGTGCCCTGCGCTTGTGAGAAAAAGGATGTGTTTTTATTTTTTCCTATATTAAAAATAACTGAGATATTAAACATCAAACAAAGTACGGCCTTCGTGGCAAAATAAGCGTCATGCTGCGTCTTACCAGTCGGTGCTTGCGAATACCTTCATACTTTGGCTCGTTTAGATTTCGTGGTTTCGCTATAAATTCAATGGTTTTTTATAATAAATAAATGAAATGATAAAAAAACGAAAAAAATCTACCGTAATCGGACATAACAGAAGCCGCGTGACGTCATGCAGCGATTTGGCGAAGGAACACAAATTTCTAAAAGCGGTGAAACTGGAATGCTGTAGCTTTAAAATTCCTAACCCGATTTTGAAACAAAAACTCATTCATCCATGAATTTTGGTTCCATCCATTGATAATATCCATAAACCATTTACAATCAATCATATTTTCTGAGAGAATACATGTGATGATTATACATTTCGTTGAAGCACAGGTTACAACAATTTTCAACATACATAGGTCTACTTACCTTCTGATAATAATCGATGTACGAAATAGTTTGGTCTTTCATTTTAAAAGTGGAAGTTGGATTTTGTTCCCAAGTAACATCATCAATTCTGTACGTTTTTTTATTATAATCAGTCATCACAATTTGTCCGATGACTTCCTCCATGAATTGTCTCTTGACATTATTTCCTTTGCCACTCAAATGTTTTTGCATTAGTTGTAAGACAGTATCTAGGCGAAGTATCTAAAAAATTGAGATATGAAGATGAAGTCAATGAATCATAGATGAAAATACAGCAATATATATATATATATATTTTTCAAACAAGTTATAATATTTTTTCGATTTTCGTCTGTTGTAAAATTAAGTGGTTATTTTATTTTATAATTACCCATTTATTTTATATATTACCTTTAGTGGTTATTTTATTTTATAATTACCCATTTATTTTATATTTATTTTATTTTATATATTACCCATTATCCAACACTACTCATGTGTTATAGTTCTAGGGATATTGTTCAACAGTTACGGGAATTATTGCAAAAAGTTTTATTTACTTTTCCAAATATTGATAAGATGGATTATATTGATTGATATGATAAGTGGAAATTGCTTTATTTGCGCGTTAAACAAAATTAAACTAACCTTGTGGGTAATTTCTGCCACTAAAAGGAGTTTGTCTTCATACTGATTTATAGAGGTTTTATAACCAGGCCATATTTGTAAATTGAACTCTGAAACATCAACCTAAAACAGAAAAAAATGAACAATAAACAAAAGGACTTGTTTTTGTTACTGTAGCTAAAAAAAATTTTGTGATTAGATCTGGAAATTTGTTTCCCAGTACCCGATTAACTGTTAATCACATCAAAATAAATATAAAAATGAGATAAATAAATATCTTAAGTATCTTATTTCTTACCTTTGCTTCTGGATCAAAGTAATCTCTTCCCATAAGTTGCAGTTTAAGAATATTGAAGCACTTCCTTATAATTATATTGAATATCTGAATATAGTGGTAGTCCCCTGGACTTACTTGAGTTACAAGCTAAAATAATAATATACATACATCTGTTAGCGAAAAATAATAGTTATTATCAGAGACATCGCTATAGCTAACTTTTAATGAATCTAATAAATCAATTGTTATTTTTTAATGTATTTTTTCTATTATAAGAGATGTTATAGATACCATAATATGTACTTTTTACACATTTTAAAGACTAACATGAATATTAAAAACAGTATATATACAAATATATTTGTCATAATTTCTACTATTAACTAATTTCAAAATTTTGCATATAATAATAATTTGCACAGCTTAAAAAAGGCTATAATGTATATGACCACTTGTATTCACCTTAATCAGCAATCTCATGCGCTCATTATCAGTGTTCCGATCTGAGTATAGTTCCATAGGATCTGGATGTAGCCTATTTACAGTGTAGAGTACAGTCCCATCAAACAAATATCTGCAAAAGGAAAAGATTTACATAATAATAATAGATTTATTATACATAGACATGTATTATTTATCAAGTATATGTTTAAGTTCTTATTCTCTTTACATACATTTATAAAACCAATAGATACATTCATAATATAAAAATCTGCTATGGCAGGGTATTGAACTTATAGGCTACAAATTTTGTTCTAATACTTACTCACTAGTCACTAGATTAATAAGCCAGGTACTAGTTGTTAAATCAACTAATTACACAATGAATGAATGAATTTAAGTCATATAAAAATAATATACAAAATTCTATATCAATAAAAAAATACATTAAGCTGAACACTTTAAAATATGCTTATATAACATGCACTTTAATTAATTAATTACCCTCCAAGTTTCTTTTGATGTATACGTAATAATCCTTTCCGAATGGCAGTATTGTCTTCTTCAGGTTCAATATCAACCCGGTATTGATATAGAGACCAATTGGGCGTAGTTTCAACGGTGAAGTAATTGGCACTTAAATCCAATGGTGTTCCCGTAAACCCTTAGAATAAAAAGTATATTAGAAAACAAGACAAGGAAACATTTACTATGATTTTTTTTAATTGATGTAAAAAAATATTTATATACTAGCGGGCGCGCGCAGCTTCGCTTATTTGCCACCCTTATTGTGAATTCTAAAAAAAACACAAAACACGTGTTCAATAAAACATTTTTAACACTGAATTTAATTTTTTATAAAAATAGGCGGCGATTTAAAGATTTTTCCATATAATCTTTTAACCCCTTATTTGAACCCTTAGGGGGTGAATTCTAAAAAACCATGAAACACGTGTTCAATGGAATATTTTAAGGAGTCTGAATTTCAAATTTTATAAAAATGGGTGACGTTTTAAAAAAAATCCATACAAATTTTCAAACCCTATTTCATCCCTTTAGGGTTAAAATTTTTCAAAATCCGTTCTTATTAGATGTCCAGATTATGAAAATGAACTTCTGTCCAAATTTCACGTTTCTACCATCAGCGGTTACGGCCTCAGTCAGTCAGGTACATGTCTTTTTGAAAAATGATTTATAATTGCCAATTAGATGAGATATATATATATATATATATATATATATATATATATATATATATATATATATATAGAATGTTAGTGAAAACGCATTATACAAATAAACAATTAAGAAATAAATCCAGGACAATCTAGTGTTTATTCTCTCTTTTTTTGAGGAAAAATAAGTCTTTTTTTAATAAAGATTAAAGGAATATATATATTTTTTTTTTCTAGTATATAGAAAGAAAAATGATAAATATGTATGTAGATTTTATTTATATATTTACCTTTCTTGGAAGTAACAGATTCAGGACGGGTTCTTAATATAGTCATTTGTTCAGGCAAGATTCTTCCTCCTCCTCTACGAGATCCACGGCCCACTATTGCAGATCCACCTTCTCCACTTGGTTGTGGTTGACCTGAACAGGATATTTTATATATATATAATTTAAAATTTTAATAATTTTAATTTTGCAGATTTTTTACACTTTATCCTGCCCACAAAGAAAACCTAGTGTCAACACTCCTATTTTCCGCTTTCCGCGAATTTACACGCGTAGTGAGTAACGGAATCCAACGCGTGAATACAATTCATTTTTCACAACCACCGCATTTACACATTTTGTGCCACTGCGCTGCTATGGCGTCAATTATAATATTTTTTTTCTTTATAAATATATCATTTCAAGCTAAAAAAAACTAAAAAAACTCAATATAAAAATTGACTCAATAATTCTAAGTACTTATTACATAAACAGTAGTAGTATTATACGTAAGGCTTTGCCATATGTTTTCTCGTATTATTTCGTTGAGAAGCAGTGGCACAGTGTGACTGAAAACTCGGTGGCTGAGAGGTATGATTCCCACTGAGGATTGAATGGTACTACCAAGATTCTTGGTACTTTTACCAAGGTAATGCGTGGTGTTGAATTTTGCCACTCAACACGCTGTATCTCAAAAAAGAAAAAAGTCAACAGAAGCGGAGCGGAGCCAGGAGCGGAGTGTCTTAAGTATAACACTTGCTACCCTCTGCTGACTCTACTATATTATGCAAGATGCAGGATTTCTAAATAAAATATTAAAATTAATAATTTATATACTTTTAACTGATTTGAAAACATGATAATTTTGTTTAATCAATAACAGCGGGTAAATTATTTATATGTCTTTCTTAGTATGTTATCCAAAATACAACCTCTTTCTTCTTTCTTTATGGCAATATAAAGATACTAAAAAAATGCAATTATTATAGTAATATTAAAAGCTTATTTTTGTTTTATAATTATTACAATAAATATTTTTTGTTCAAATTAGTAAATAGGTGTTACATTATACGTAATACATAATGATATAAAAACTTGTTCGGAACAATTATAATTATTGTAAGCCTTTTACTATTGCATTAATAAATTTTAAATGATTCAAAGCAGTGCTGATTAATAGCTTCCTACTAAATAAAATATTGGTACCAAATAGCAAACTGATCTATACAATACACTTCTAATAGATAGTTAAAAAAAACTGATACTATATAAACTAATTATAATAATGTGTACTAATAATAAAATATTTTCAAGAATGTCAGTGATATAATATTATTTAAACACAAACTACCAAACAAATCGATGACATTCTTTTACATACAACAAACAAGTTGAATCTCAAGAGAAAACATTGTTATATTTTACACTAAATATAAAAAAAATGCATTAAATAAGAGTTTAATAAACTTTTATTTTTTATAAATAAAAATAAATAAATTTCATTTTATATTATTGTTAAAAGTTGTTTATCACTCTCTTTTAAGAATGTTGCAAAAAACTACTTAATTTTCTAATGTGAGATTAGAGTTTTTATCTTTTGATGACTTCAGATTGCTAGTAAATGTATGTTACATTCAAATTATATCAATTAAGTATAAATGGTCTTGTGATCCCCAAAAAAAAGCAAATTAATGTTTTTAATTAAATCCTGGTTGGTCCTGCTTATTTTTTATTATTTAATATATTTTGTTAATTTACTATAAAATGTTGCTCCAATTTTAAAAAAATAATTTTTGTCACCTTTATTTAATATAATATGTGTAGTCTTTGTATAATATTATAATAAGTGAAATGGATTATTAAAATAACAAAAAAAGCAAATTTTGCCCAAAAGTCAAATGTATATTTCAATTTTTTTTATAAAAGATCTGACCTGTTCAGAAGCCACAAATTAAGGACTGAATGAAATTTATATATTTACCTATTTTTATAACTAATCGAAAGGTTGAGAAGCAAAAAAGCAATGTCGTGGCACAGTAAATGTGGCAGTTTTTGGTTCAATTCACTCTACAAATTATTTTAATTTTCCTAATTCTGGTACAAATACAAAACAAGGCATTATATTTCACCACAAAGTAACTTAACACTAAGTTCCTACTGCCTACCCTGCATGAACACAATACATCATGAAGCTATAAAAAGAGAAAAATACTAGTAATTAATAATATTAGCTTACTTATGGCCATGCTTGACATCCTTTGTTGAATGTCAACATCTCCAGGATGATCATGGGTTGACGTGGTTGTTCTATGGGAAGCCCTGCCAGCAGCTTGTGTTGGCATTCCCGCTCTTACTGCAGGTACAGCAGACGGCGCGCCCCAAGCTGGAGGCTGAGGTCGTGGACGTGGTGGTCCAGGCTGGTGATGTGGAGGTCCTTGTTGGTGCTGAGGAGGTCCATGTTGTCTAGGAGGCCTAGGCTGCTCCCCAGGTCTCCTGGGTGGCTGTCCTCCACCACCTGCCACCCCTCTACCCGCGCGGCCCCTAGCTCTTCCAGTACCTCTTTCAGACATGTTCCTTCCTGTCTAAAATTTTAATTTGTTTTCAACTGTAACAAAATATTTACTATATACTGTAGCATGTGTACATTTATAATCATGATTATCATTATGAAGTTATGCTTTTATTAACTATATAATCAAAAGAAAATGAGGAAGGATATGTGTATAATCTTAGTAAGCACATTATAAAAATACCCTTTCAATTGATTTAAATATGGCGGAAAAATGGGGGGTATAATTTATAAAACTAATCATAAAATACTCAGATATTCAGTGATTAGTATTAATAAAACACTAAATCTAGATATCAAATTAAAAAATGTTATTTAAGTAAAATTCAATAAAGCAGACATTTCTTTAAAATATACCTAAGTATGCAGTTTTGAAATTAGTAAGTTTACAGTTGTACAAATAGTTAAAATAATGATTAATAATATAGTACCTAATAATTTTATTTATGTTATTATATTTAACTTTAATACATAATTATAAAAGTAAATTACCAGTTACTTATGGAGTACCTTCACAAGATGCAATGCAAATTGCAAATGACAATTGGCAAATAAAAACTATGAAGTCAAAACACCAAACAATTCGTTAAAGTTTAGTGTTGCCATTTTGTCCATTGTCATGTACAATTAAATCATTTAATCTGTTGTTGAAATTATCCAGAAAAAAATTGCAAAAAAATAGCCGCTAACTAAAAAAACAAAGCCATGACATTTTCTACATCTAGCACGATTAGTGTACACATAAATCATTTTTGTTATAACAGTTTATAATAAATATTGAAAGTTTTTTCTTAAGCTGAAGTGAAAATTAATATTAAAATAAAATTAATTGTAAACTGAAAATCATATCAGCTGGAAATTTGTAATTATGTTTTTAAGTTTGGTGCTTAATGAGAGTACGTATGAACTGCTACCATTGTTATTTAACAAAAAACGCTGCCTGATTTTTACAAAAAAAATTAAAAATTTATTATTTATGTTAATTTATTATTAATTATGTTTATTTGAAATATCTAAAATATTTTTTTAAGGATGTTAATTTTTTATGATGATAGAACGGCAAAGGTGGAAGCACTGTCGTTTTGACTAAGTATTGCCATGTGCAAGTCTTGTTTATTAATTTCTGTTGCATCGAATCTACTCAAATTGTTGTATTATATGTAATACGTGGTTTATACGCTTGTGATGGCTCGGCACACGCTCACCAACTCCAATGCAAAACGTATAAACCTACAATGGCCCGGATCGGCTACTAGCGCTCGCAAGCCGTCACAATCCACGAATGGGGTGTTTACATGTTTTTGTTTGTGGAAGCTCGGCTAACTTTTCTAAACGTGTAAACGGCCTATAATAAACTTAAAAACGGGCAAAACTTATAAACATTAAAGTGGTTATATTTGAAGTAATTATATTACTTGTCAATAAAATAGCCTTCTTTGATTTAGAAATCATAAAAACTGTAGCCAATATGACTACATAAATAATTTTTAGCCGATGTTATATATTTCCCTTAAATGACCTGATGGGGTCACTGTCGTCGGCGTATAATTATTTAATAATTTAATAATTATTAGCGAAAGATTAAAAAATGATTGGGCCCCAAATTCATTTGAAATTTAAGGGCGTCGACGTGTCCTAAGACAGCACTGCATGTTAAAGAGATTACTATAACTTTTGCTTGGCTCCACAATTTATCCCTAACGCAAAACTCTTTTGCCTCGTCCGCTGCCATAAACCTCTTTATACAGACCCTCAGCGGGTTCTTTATTATTCTTTGACACTAAGATTCCTAAGGTCAACCGAGATCTCGCCCTGCCTGCCATTCTATTATTACTCATTCTCGACGTTCTTGCTCCTACATATAGTCTATTATCGTTCTCGTTCTCCCATAACTTATTTTCGTTCTCACATCCCTGTTAAGCGGAAGGCTAGACCTAGGAAAAGGCTAGGTCGCAAAAGCACAAAAACGTTTTTGTTTTATGGCCAAGAATTTTTCCATGATCATGCAGAGGGAAAACATATAATCCATGCACAACCTTTCTCAAAATCTCCTTGGGCCTTTAAAACTTCATTGCTATAATGAAGTATATGTATATATACTTCATTATAGCAATGTAGTATATGGCTATCAGTTCGATTAACCAAGTCATAGCCATATAGCTTTCGCACTCTGTCTATAAACCTTTGCCTTTGTTTTTCATTATAAGTTGCACAAAAACCCGAACAAGACCAAGACGCGTGGCCCAACATATTTGGTTATTTCAATAGTAACTCCATTTTCCTCCGTGCCCTACCACATTTTAAAGTGCTTATGGTATTTTTAACTTACTTTATATTAATTTCGCCATAGATTAGACCAAGATTTAGCTTTTCACTGTTAGTTGAAACAGAGACGTCATCAGATTTACAAATCTCTTTAAATAATTCCGCCCATCGCTACCAAACTTCATCTTTGTTAAGAATATTTTGAACTACGTATATCTTTACAACAGAGTGTAATAAAAAAAATAAGAATTTATTTATAATAAAAAAAAGTAAATAATAAGTTCAGATTAAAATTGTATTGTGTTGTATACCTATTTAATAATATTAGGATATATTTTTATTTGTTAATAATGCTTTTGAAAGTCTTAAGAACATTTATTATAAGGCTATCGTTTGTCCTTTGAAAAATGTACACCCTAATGTAGTTTTGATGTTATCGAAAGTACTATAAAAGAGTCTGGTGTGGTTTTCGTTCCATAGAAATTAATGGTCGTATGACCCTGTGACGAATCGCCGCTTTCGGTTAAGGTACTATTTCGTTTAAGTGATTCGACATTGATAAAGGTATGACAAGTTATGTTTGCATATAAAATATGTGAATATTATATAAATATTTTTTATAAATCGTAAAACTTATTTTAGGTAAAGAGTTATATAACTTTCTAAATTAAAAATACAAGGAAACTTATTAAATAATATTTTAAACACTCGGAAATTTGCGCGTATTTAAATTATATTTTGATTAAGACCAGTGTAGTTTAAAGTCAGGCGTGGCGCAAAGGCACTAACTGCGACTGTGAACGCGACAGGTTGTGTTCCGTCACTCAAAACGTAATGCCTCAGAATTCAGCGGAAAGTGGGGAACTAAAATGTCTTAATGTGAACGGAGTGTTTTAACACTAGGTTCCCTCTGCCTTAAACTGAAGTGAAGTTAAAAAATAAAAAAAAAACAATATCCGGAAAAACGGCAATAAAAGTACATTTAGTAACTGAAATTTAGTGATTTAAAAAGGGACGATGTATTTAAGTAATGGTTAAAATTCTCTGTAACCCTCCTCGCTACCATATTTGTAACACGGAAGTGAATTTAAAACAGGGGTTTATGTCCATTTGACACTGCTTTAAAATGGCACGTTTTTATACCGGCATTTTTATTAGCCCTCTTTTCCTCTTTGTAACGGGATGCAGAGTTCTACCCTAATAACAAAATTTATTTAAATTCTTAGAAGAACATTCTATCCGTCCTTTGTTCCGAAAGACTTAAGTGTGCCGGTTAGAATTTCTACTTGCGCTCATTGGAATATATTTTGAATTCGTATTCGGATGCAGTTATCTGTTTATTTCGTTTTCTTTTTTATTTTAAGCATAAACTTAAATGTTAAAGAAGAGGTTATCAGAGACACTAAATACTTTTAATTAATATTCAGTTGTGTTGTCTCTGCTTCCCCGTAATTAAGTGCTAGTAGAGTTTACTATGTACCCTTCCCAAGGGACGGGATGCTGACACCGGGCCACATAAAACATTCACGCCCTAAAACCCGTTAATTGTGACAATTTAAATATCAGAATATTAAAAATGTGAAACGTTCATAATAAATTATTAAATATCTATTTACTTTTACCGCTTTCACTTGTGGTTAAAACAGTATTTATTAAATATGAATCAATTCTTAAACAATTTAATAAGGAAGTGATTCCTTGCTTGTCTAACTATAGAGTGGTCACAAGAGGGATAAGTGAGAAATCATATTCTTCCTTCGTCCAATTATTGGGCTAGTAATTGAAATTTATTTCAACAGAAATAAAGAAATAAAATAAATGATACGTGTCTTGTAATTTTAAGATTAACCTCGATATTTTAAAAATAACATTTTTTTTCAGCTTCACGTTGTATTCCACATGTAACAGGGTAAGCAGAGGAAGCCTAGTCTTAATACACACCGCTTCCCTATTTTCTGCACGAATTCTGGAGGCATTGCGTTTTGCGTGGCGGAACTCAACGCCGCGCTCGACGCCAGAGCGAAGAGATGAACATATTAAATATTTAATTTTCTCCAATGGGAATCGAAACCACGACCACACGTGTTTACTATCACTCTTTGTGGCTTTGCGCCACGACTGGCATCGACAACAAACATGAAAAAAAGCAAAATGTATTTTTTTTTAATATTAATCTGCTCATAATCCGCAACTGACGACATCACTGCAAACAATATCTCTGCAAATTAATCAAAGTTTGAAATGATTTCAATATTGATTTAACTCCAGTAAGTAGCGGGGCGGGCCAGCGGGCCAAATATTTGTTGTAGGCAAACAGCAATATCGTTGCGCCTCCGGGCTATCCCCGCTTCCGTATCTCAATCCCGCCCGATATGATAATGACGGATTCCCGTAGTGATTGCTGATGCGTGCTTGAAACAGCTTTGTGTCGGATTTATTGCAATTTGTGCGGGCTTTTAATGGAACGCTCTGCAAATACAGTCGTACGTATTAAATGCTAAGTGATTTTGTACGTAGACTTTCAATGATATTCTTGTTTAGTAGTCTTAAGTTTCAAGAAATTAAACAAGAAATTGATGTATATGTATAATTATAAGTAATTAATTGGACTTAGGCCCGTATTTATAAACCGCTCTCAACTCTGAGATCGATCTTGAGGTGCTGTTATCATTCATAAATTATACATTTATGAATGAATACTGCATTTTCATATTTTAATTATTTTAAGCGAAAATTTTATCAAAGTTTATATTTTAATAGGAAATATTATACCATTGTGAGATTCTCCCTAATTACTTGTCAGTTGTCACTTTTAATGAGACTTCTAATTATGTTTAGTTATCTAAAACTTTTGTTTTTAGCCACAAAGTATGCACAGGTACTTTATCGATGTATTAATTACACTTTACGTTTACGCAAATTATTATATTTACTACAATAAATAAATATTTGAGGTCGTCGTGGCGCAGCAGCACAGTGTCTGACTGAAATGATTTATTATATTTAATTCCACATACTAGTAACAAGCAGTAAGTTCCACTACTCAACGAACTAAGTTCCACTCAACACGCAAAGTTTCAAAAATTGGATTGAATTGAGTGTCTTAACGCTGGATTGCATACAGCGGGGAAGCACTTTTTTTGTCAACAATAAATAAAAGTCAAATAATAACAAATTATTCTAATAACGTAAACAAAGTCAGAAATGAATATATGAATGTATATAAAATATGCATGAACTTATTTATACCACACGCATTAAGAAAGTTTTAATGTGGTATAAAATTTAAACTGCATAAACTAAAAGAAATAACGACAAACGCAGTGTTTGAAAAACTAAATTTAGAACTATAAAATAAGCTTATAGAGTAATATATTAAAATTAACTATAGTTTCTAGTGTATAAAATATCGAAGAAAATATTATAAGAGGGTGAATTATAGGATAATCGTTAAGCTTGTTGAGTGTCGTCTGACCAAAGTTTGCGGGTACGACTTTGGTAATGAAGACTTATGAGTCTAGGAAGTAGAAATCTCTTGGAACCTTCACTTTCCTTATTAGGGCTGAGTAGAAAATGACATTGACACATTGATACTTCGTTCTTTTTTAATTATAATCATTAGTTAACCAGAATGATGTGCAAAAATATACCTACAGTTATTACTTTAATGAGTTATAAAATATTGTGATATTAGGGATTGCAAAACTGTTTATAGCTACAGATGTTGTCATTATTATATTTTAGGTATTATATATTTTTTTGTCACGGCTTAAACATTGTTGCATTTTATATGAAATCAAAATATATAGGTTAGTTACCGCGAACAAATTGATGAAATACGCCAAGATGTGAGAGCTTATATGTGTGAGCTTATATGTGTGAGCGTATATTTAACAATAAAAATAAAGGAAAATGGAAATTAATTTTTATCTTACAGATAGATAACTATAATTAACTTATAATTGAAATTGATTTCGCAAACTTAATTTTGTCTAGTTTTAAAAGTTGTACTTTCCGTGGACCCACAATTCCGAAATTGGTGGAACCGGAACCGGACCCGGAACTTTCGGTGGGCAAGTCCAACTCGCGCTTGACGGTTATTTATATGACTTAAATAATTTTTCCTGTACTACTTATAGTTATGTAATATATATATATATATATATATATATATATATATATATGCCACCTAGTGCTAAGACACTCTATACCCCACTTTAGTTCATTCCCAAAAGTGGGAATCGAATCCACAACCACCACGTTAAAGTCACACGCTTGTGGCCCTGAGCCACGACGGCCTCAAAGACCATCGTAAAATAAAACCATGTAAAATATCACATAATACTAATTTCACAGTTCAGTCCCACCACTAAACACGCAATGCCTCGTAAATTCGGAGGAAAGTGAGGAACGGAGTGTCTTAACACAAGGTGCCCTCTGACTATCTTGATATATGTGGGATAAAACGTGAAGCTAAAAAAATAAATAAAACATTTGACTTATCGACTCTATCTATAAATAAACTCCTAACACATATAAACCCCTTTTCCCGGTACTTATCGGGGTTTTAATGCGTTGTACATCGTTCCACGTGAACGAGTATGATTCATCACAGCCCATTCACAAAGATCCCTGGATTCAGACGTGGTTTTATAGGGATGTGATTTCGAAAATAAATGATAATCGATATCGATTTAACACGAGCAGCCGTCGTGGAGCAAGACCAGGCGTGTGACTGTAACACGACGGTTGTGGGTTCAAGGAGAGGGAAAGAATTATTATTTATTAATATTTTAGTTTCGTCGCTCAGGTACCAAGGCAAAAGCACAGTGTTAAGTTCCGCCACATACCGCGCAATGCCTTGAAGATTCAGCTGAAAGCGGGGAAGGGATTGTTTTGAAATTAGATTCTGTCTACCCTGCAATATGCGGAATGCGGCGCAAAGCTATATAACACTTTCTTACTTTGATAACATTCTTCTTTGTCAAGGTATACAATGTTCCATTACATGTGTTCCATTACATGTCCCAATGTACCAATTGGGCGGAATTAGAGCATATTTTTCGTTAAGTTCCGAAAATTGAAAGGAGGACCAATATTCATTAGTCTTAGTAGACTTAAATATTTTAATGTCAAATTATCTGCATTTATATTAAACTTTGTTTAAACTGATTTTGAGGCCAGTCGTGGCGCAGGGGTACAAAATGTGACGGTAGACGCGGCTGGTTGTGGGTTCGATCCCCCCTCGAGAAAACTAAATATTACAATGTATATTTCTATTTCTTCGCTCTGGTGTCCAGGCTAAGCTCGGCGTTGAGTTCAACCACTCAACACGCAATACCTGAGTGTCTTAACACTAGGGACTCTCTGCCTACTCTACCGTGTATAGCGTGAACCAGATTGATTTGATTTATATAACATTTTTGTTTAGAAAAACATCGTAGCAATCTGACCACAACGCCAGCACTAAGCTCGACAGATCTAGCCGGCGACGCGTCGACGGATTACCGTGATTTCCCAGGGGGCTCGGACGGAAAAGACACCTTGGTTGCATTCACATTATTACTTTCCCATACTCCGCCCGCACTCTGACAGCTGTGTCGACGTCTGAGATGTGTAATTATTTTCTTTAATTATTATTTGTACGACTTACGGTTGAACGGCTTTGTCAGTTATTGATTTTCCCCCTTCTTAACCAGAAGGGGGTTAATAAGGATATTTATGTTTTAATTGTTTTTTATCGTAACTAAATATTATATGTTACATTTTTTGTAATCTATGGCAACTAAGATTTTTATATCTTAGTGTGCTGATAGGTTCATGTACTAATTCTTCAGGTATTACTCAAGTGCGTACGTTATTCTAGGTTTCTCGATTCCACTGCTTATATATAAATAAACATTAATTACATGTATTTTTTTTGTCAGCTTTACGCTGTATCCCGCTCACAGCACGGTAGGCAGAGGGAACCTAGTGTTAAGACTCTCCGTTCTCCACTTGTCACCAAATTCTGGAGGTATTGCTTGCTAAGTGGCGGATTTAAACGCCGCACTTTGCCTCAGCACCAGAGTGAAGAAATGAAAATGTAAATAAATTTTTCACTTCCTCGAGTAGGAATCGAACCTACAATCCTCAACACATTTCGTGCCCCTGCGCCACGACCAGCCTCAAATGTAAAATCATACATGTAATATCGCACTATTTTATTATAATTATTTTACTAAAACTGTATAAGTAAATAATAGAAGATTAAAAAAATATTACAAAAATACTACAAACTCGTCTCTCGTTAAAAATATAGCAATGCAGCATATTGATGTTTGTGATGAAAATGAAAACATCGGTGTCCACCCTCTCCGAGGCGACGACAATGCATCACGAGGCGACATCCGGCGGAAGTGGCGTAACGAGGCCGTTGTTCCGAAGGCCCCCCTTCCCCTCCTGTCTACTTTTCCATAGAGCCCTGCAGAGATTATTTTCGGTTATTCATTGCTCAATGCCATGGTGATGAATGCGAGCCCACATTAATATGTCCGCGGGCTGTCTTTCAATACTTTGTATAAAAATTTGAAAAGCAATATCTCAATTAACGTCATTATCAAAAGAAATTTGGTTTAATTGGACATTGATTTTTTCATATATTTATTTATATTTTGTTAGCTTCACGTTTTATCATATCTGGTGTCAAGACACTCCGTTCTCTACTTTCAGCTACCGACACGTTGCATGTAGAGTATATAAATTTATAAAAAAATATACAACATTTTCTTATTATTAGTAAAACAATGCAAAACTTATTCAGCGTCCACTCATTTATGCGAGTTAGTAAAGCTTCTTAGTTCTCTAAGCTTGTCTAATTGGCACTTTGTAGAATCGCAAGTATGAAATGATTGCCTCGTTAGACTTATTTCTATTCAAAAATATATTTCCATTGAAAAACAGCAAAGGTACGTATTATTAGTAATTCTTCGTTTAAATGACTATATTAAATTTTCTACGTCAAAAAAAATCAATTGTAATATAATTTTTTTTTATATTGTAATTTTTTACAGGTAACCATGTTGCCCACATACAATTTGAATATTTTTGTCAACAAATATGCTTTCCATCACAATTTGTGTCTATGAATAGTAATTGAAATGAATCGAAACATCTAAAATAATGTACATATAAATCAATTTCGTAAAACAATATACTGTATTTTTTAACATTTTAAATAGATAAAGTAATAGATAAAACTTTCCCGAGATCGAAGAACATTTTTAAATGCGAAAAATTGTTTGTTTCGGTCTAGCTTAACGCAGCTTCATAACAAAAAATATGGATCCATTAATACGAACCAGTTGCCGTTTGTTACACGGACAATTTGTAATACTGTTTTTGCGGTTTTAAATAAATTAGATCGTTTCATTTGAAAACTCAGCACGATATAAAAAAGGGTACCCGAGACCCTACAGCGATAATAAAATCGGATTAATCCAAAATTAGTGATTTAAAGCTTATCTGTATAACTTGTTTAAAATCCTAACAGAGTGAGCAAAGGAATATTGTCTATTGATTCTAAAAAGTTGTATATGTAAAGGTTTGATAATTTATTATAATTGTGCGTCATTGTGGCGCGATTAAAATAGTAGACTTACATAGGTTGTGTGTGACCCTGAGTATGAATAAGTATAACATTAAATCGAAATACAATTTTCTGGCAAGAGAGAATGCTATAAATATATTAAATATTTTTATAATTTTTTATAGTGTTATTCCACACTTAGGAAGAAAAATACCTCTTTAGAAAACGTATAACATTTTTGTTTTTAACGTAGCGGGACTTCAACCCGCGCCTCCTGGAAACCGACTAAGCCATACGTTCTAATCAAGCTACGTCGAAATTTTTATACGCTTGATACAACTTACGCTTGCTAACAATGTAAATGATGGGGCATGGTGCCTGTCTTCCTGCGCCTATAGTGGCCAGTGATACTTATCGCATCTGTTGGTCTTCCGCCAGGTACATCACTTGAAATGACACCTGGAAACGTAAGACAACGGAAGTCTAACCCGAACTTGTGAAAATAATTCGGCCCAAGCGCCTATAGTATTAGGCGCGTTATTATAGCCTTCTATGTTCACTCAATTAACTAACGAGACATTTTGTTCTCCAAAAGCACTAAGTAGAGCAGAAAATGTATCAACTAGTCAACTCTATGATCAACAACGATGTTTTAATATTTTTAACAATTTTAAAGTGTTATTCCACACTTAGAAAAGAAAATAACCTTTTATAAAAATACTTTTTAAATAAAGAGCATTCTCCCTTGCCAAATGATTAAAATTAAATAACCTTCATGTTGTATCCCGTATACAGGCATAGCATATATACAGACATAGCAGGGTAGGCAGAGGAAACCTAGTGATGGGATAAAGAAATGAAAATATAAATAAATGTAAATAAATATATTATTCCATCGAGTGGAGATCGAACCCACAACCAGCAAATATTTTGTGTTATGTTACAAACGAGACAAGAACGAATAAGTAAATTATACACATGTCCTGGAAACTGCAGTGTAGAGAACGTAATGTTAAGACACTCAGTTAACCATTTTCCGCCGAATTCTTGCGTGTTGAGAAAGAGAAAAGTGAACCTCAACCCCGCGCTTTGCTTCGATACCAGAGCGAAGAAATTAAAATATTAAATATTTAATTTCTTCGAATGGGAATCTAATCCATAACTAGTCGCGTTTACAGTCACATACTTGTGCCACTGCGCCACGACTGGCGCTGGCGTTAAATAAATTATAAATATTAAAGTAACATTTTAGTTATCTGTTAATTGATAAGTATACATTATACCTATTAATTAACAGATAACTAAAATGTTAAACTAAAATTAAATGCATACATATGTAAATAAATATACACACATTACACACTAACTACATTGCTGCTGTAAATGCTACAGATACAGTTCTGCTACGCAACACGCAACGCCTCCAGAATTCAGTGGAAACTGGTGAACGGAAGTGTAATGGGAATGTTGTATCTTAAGATTCCCAAGCTCGTCTGCTTATTGTGCTATGTGGCGGAAGCTTAAAAACATGTACACACAGCTAGAAGCTAAAAGGAAACAAATATTCAAGCAACTGCTGAAGCTGCTACTATGAACAAAAAAAAAGTATATTATATTCAATTCAGCTAAGCGAGATAGCCAATTTTATTCTCCCATACTAATAAATACAGTTTTATGGCGCAAAGCCTGTTATCTCTCTTTCCAAGCAGGCGGAATCGGCAACGTTATGTCCAACGATGTTTAATAGTATAAGGCTACGACATTATTATAATTGTTAATTAAAAAATAATGCTATTTAAAAAGTTTTTTGATTTATATCCTACTTTACAAAAATAGTAACTACTTCAACTGCTAAATTAAATTTGATAGCCAATAGTGCAATTATTATTTTGTCAAATTATAATTACAATTTCAATTAAATTAAATTAAAAATATAATATTTTAATATAACTTTTGAATTTCACGGGATTGGCGCATTTTAGAGAGATTACGTTTGGTCCAGCCAGACGACAGGGGGCTTGATCCAACAAACAGAACGAAAAAAAATTTAAGTTTTTTTTGCATTCTTTTAAGTGGCATTTATATTATGTAGCGCCAAATGTTATTTAACGGCGTCCTATAAAATTATCATATTAATTTGTAATTATTATCAATGGAAGAAATAAAATAAACAATATTAATTCTTAATTCATCAAAAAAAATCATTTCAAAAATATTTTCTACAGCTTGGCAAAGTGTAAAGGCGACAAGAGGGGATGGAAAAGCTGAGGAATGAGGTAGAGGACGGGGGTGGATGTAAACACAAAGGTTGTGCAAAGCCGGCAGTCACGTGGCGCGTTCGCCGGGGGCGCATCACTCTTAAGGGTGGTATCGCTACAAGTACCAATATAAACATTGAAAACATCATCGGTTCAAATAGACACGTGAAGCGTTTCAAGTGAACACATTATATCTGATCAACTAATTGCGTTATACAAAGTGTATACAATCCTTAAGAGTGATGGCCTCCGAAAAGTTAAAAATAATATATATATATTATGTAGGTATTAAAATATAATATACCTAGTTCTTAGACTCTTTAAACTGATTCGTCTCTGTAACAACATAAGAGAATTTGTATTCAATACAACAACCAGTCTAAAGAATATCAGTATAAGGCATATCAAACTTAATTAACATATCTAGTACATATGAGTAAATAAATTTTAATGTAGGATAATTCATCTTAGTTATACATACATATATCGTCGTGTATAGTTTACATGTGATTGCGGTGAGTTTTTCATTTTGTTTCCTGAAACCTTTATGCCTGTTATTAAAGCATGTTAAATGTACGTACAGACAAACACGTTATTTTTAATGTAAGTCACTTTTAATAGCACCTATTATTGCATGGTTAATACTTCAGCATGATTTTACTACCACAATTTATCGTTTTATACTATACGTTGTCCTCATTTTTTATAACTATAAACAAAATATAGCATTTTTAGGATTACTTGGCGAACTTTGCTTTGTTCAGAATTTTATGCTGTGTTTATGCATCGGTTTTTTTTATTTGTAAAATGAATTTATGTGTAAAAAACTCTACCTGTATGTAGGTCGAATTTAGAATAATTTTATGATAGCGAAATCTTTTGTTTCTTGTTAGTATAAGTAAATAATCTTAAAATATTTTTTTTATCTATACATATAATAAAACTTTAATTCATCGCCGTCTGTACATGTAAGTTGTAATATGAGAAAATATTATTATTCTTGCGGGCATTTATTATCGTAGAACTCAGAACAATGATTACGATTTTTTTTACTGTTTCTCCGTTTGTCTGTGTGTTTGTTCACGCTAATTTGAGAAATGGCTTAACCGATTTAAATGCAGATTTCATTATATTTTGGCTCCCCTTAACATTTAGTTCTTGTTGTTCTTTATAAATAAAAAAATTATGTCAATATAAAGAATTGCATGCGACAATATTGCAACAAAATAAGTATTTTATTGTATTTGCTGAAACTTTAGCTATTAAGTGTGGATTAAATCAAATTATTGCCTTTAAAATGATATTATTTACTAGAAAATGGAAATAATTCATATGAGAAAAAAAAAATATGGTGCATAAGCGGACGGAACCGCTAGCTCGTCAAATATTTTTTAGCATTAAATAAATTATATTTACTTAAATTTATATTTCCATTTCTTCGCTCTGGTTCCGAGGCAAAGCGCGGCGTTGAGTTCTGCCACTCAACACGCAATGCCTCCAGAATTCGGCAGAAAGTGGGGAGCGGAGTGTCTAAAACACTAGGTTCCCTCTGCCTACCCTGCTGTGTGCGGGATACAGCGTGAAGCTAATTTAATTTTTAATTTAAATTTATAACTTTAGAAACTTGTCTTTTTCTCGTTTTAAATTAAGAATATTTTTTTAACTAGTATATTCATTCATTCATTTAAATTGTAAATTCTTAATAAATTCTTAATTCTTTTATAAGTATAAAAACGACGTATTTGTATTGAGTATGAAGAGATGCTTGGTGTGAGAAGTTCAAAAAATATATAATGTAATTTTGTAACAAATATCTTTAGCATTTTTACACAATACAGAAATTTATTACTAATCAGTTTTTTAAGTGTCAACGCTGTATGAGTGGTTATAGCTTTCATCCCATATTCATCTATTTAATGGGATGAAATTTATTACATTTCTTTATTAGCTTCATACTGTATCCCGCTTGTAGCAGGGAGAGAGCCTAGTGTAAAGACACTCCGCTCCGCACAGTGAATGAAAATAAATTAAATATTTAATTTCCTCAAGTGAGAATCAAACCCACAAGGTAAACTTTTATAAATATACAAGGAAAAAATCCGAAAACTAAAACTTATTGATATCAATACAGTTTCACGCAGTATCCCGCACACAGCAGGGTAGGCAGAGGGAACCTAGTGTTAAGGTACACTCCGTTCCTCACTTTCCGCCGGAAAGGAGGAGGATTAAGGAGGTATTTCGTGTTAAGTGACGGAACTCAATGCTGCGATTTGCCCCGACACCAGAGCAAAGAAATATAAATAGGAAATATAAATTTAAATTTAATATAAATTTATTTCATCTCTTCGAGTGGGGACCGAAACCACAACCAGTCGATTTAGCAGCCACACTTTGTGCAGTGCGTCACGACTAGCCTCTTTCTTTCACGATTTTTTATTAAAATAATATATAATATATTTGGCTATAATATAAAAAAATAATTTAAAGCGAGCGAAGTAGCGTTTTAGTCTCTAGTAGTGTGTACCTATAAAATAAATGTATTTTTGATTTAAGAATATAAAAACGACTATATATGGATTTAGCAGTATACAATACGTTTGTAATAATGCAGCTAAGGAGAATCTCTTCTAATATATATTAATATTTTTATTATAAGTCTAGATGACTTTTATTTTAATTTGTTTATATATTAAAACAAAAATCAATATGAAAAGCTTTTTACAACCCTCGTGTAAGCATCCGAGACTAATTCAATAACCATCCCCAGTACCGGACCAGCAGCATACGTCAAAAATTGTTTGTGTCGGCAGAAACTTAATAGATAAATTAAATTTGGCTTAATTTATTCAATTTGGTGCAATTGCGACGGAACGGAGAGACAATGGCAGCGAGGCGAGGGCGGGGCCACGGCCGTCCCGCCCGTTTGCGCTCACCTGTAAACGCATTAACATAGACTTTATTCAAATCCATTGTATTCACTTCGTTTGTGTCTACCTACATATACTAGTATATATGCGATGTTATCGATTGATGGAAGGTTTTGGTAGTTGGTTCAATCTGCTATTATAGTTACTGGTTCTAAATAGTTTATTCATAATTAATTCAGCTTCACGCTTCAGTCTTAAAATAACTTTAAAATATAATAATGATGCTATTAAAATAAATAAAACTTAAGTTAATTTAATATTGTCATATATTTTTTCTTCTATGGTAAAAAAAAACAAAAAGTTTTCCGAATTTGAATAGCCTTACTGTCATTTTGCAAAACTATTATTCATCGAAAAAATATTTTACTTCTAAAAATTAAAAAAAATTGTTTAATTTAATATAAATAAAACAAAAATAATTTAAAAAAATTACATAACAACACGTTAGTACTCGTGAAAGAGTCGTTGAAATTTTCCCTCGGTCGTTTAAGGAACGTGATATTTATTGCATTTTGAGAGGAACCGCTCGAGTGGCGTCCCCGAGGAGCGATCGGTCGGCAAACAGTGATCCGTCGCGGAATCACTGCGATCGTATTTGTTTCTTATTGAAGCTCTTAGGAAAATAAACTTTGGTTATTGCTTTTTCCCCAGCCTTCTTTCATATGTGGAAAACTTTCTATGTATGTTGTTTTTTTTTTAAAGATGGTTTTGTGTAATAATATAAATGAGATATTTTTTCAAAACGGTCGTAGCTTCTAAAACTTAAAATTATAGAAAGTGTAATTTAAAGTAAAACAAGTAAAATAAAAAATAGTTAAGATTCGTGCACAATCGCCACTGCATTGTCAACTAAACTAGATTATTGCTTTCATTTCGTTTTTATCTGTTAAAAATGCTATGGTATTTTTTTTATTTATAGAACTACTTGAAAAGTGATAAACAATTTTAATAATATCTTTTTATGTTTAATGATGAATATTAAAGAGGGTGTAACAATTCAATAAACTCCTTCTAACATTCGCTTGAGTTCACAATTTTCTATATTAAATCTGCACACCGTTTCGGAGTGGGTGAGTTGCTATGATACCTCAGAGAAGTTAATAAGTCATAAATAGAAGCGAGAGAGAGATGGCTTGATAGGTGCATCAGTATGTGGGACAGAGAGGGAAGCAACCCCCAGGTATAGGTGGTGGACTGGTGAGAGGCAATCGAGCAGAAAAAGGTGATTTTGCATAACTTCAACGCTGCGTCTATAGAGATTAATGAAATATTTAAGTTTTATCTGTAGTAACTTTATTTATTTTAATATATCAATAATGAACGGAGAATAGTGTCACGTCACTAAGTTACAATTTCTGGTAAAAATTTCAGTTAAAGTGAAATGAACAAACAAACTGACTGTAAGCTGGAGTTATGATAGTAGTACGTATTTCATGAATATCACTATCAAATCAATTTATAAAATTGATTTGGCAGTAAATTTAGAAATTTATAAATTGATAGTTCAATATAATTATTTGTAACTTATTTATTAAAAAGATGTCATGTATAAATGTAAAGCACAACTTATAACGTGTACTATAGTGAATAGAAGAAAATAAATGTTTACAATATTTGAGTCTTCGAAAGTCCGTTGCAACTAGCCTATTAACGCATTAGGCACGTTTCTCTCTCCGACGGGATTTTCTGCGCGATTGATGATATCCACTGTTCAAGAATATACTAGAAAGTATTACTGTGTTATTTTTTTATTATATATGTATATACTCGTATATAAAAACAGTTCAACTAGTTTAGTACTTAATTAATAATAGATACATGATTCAATTTTTCATTAAAATAAAATTAAATATTGATACATGTCTGGATTGATGGAGAAATATATCAATTTTTTACATAGAAGTAAAGACATATATTGTGTATCCTCCCTTTATAGAGAGTAAAGATTAAACTAAAAATATAAATATAAATCAAAACAATTCAAATTATAAATATTAACTAAAAAAAATACATATATTTTGATGTTTTTTTTAAGCTTAGTGGGAAATAGAAAAATGGCAACACAACGATCTGCTTTGATTACATACGTAATTTTTTGTAGAAATTTTTCGTCATTTGTCTGCATAATTGTGGCTGAATGTCGTTGTTCAGTGTATTTTGTATTGTAATATACGAATAATTGCAGGCCTGTACTTAATCCCATAAGATCACCGAAACGATAGAGTAATTTAGTATGATTTAATATGAAGTAATTAAATTATTTTATTGATATGCGCACTGTCCACAACAGTAGCATACAATATTGAAAGAAGGAACCGTGTTATCTATCTCGATGTTCCGAGGTTTTTACTAACGCTGTTTCCATATTAATATATGAACAGCTTGTTTTTGGATGTCCATTGACTTATTCAAAAAAAGTTTAAATGACATGAATATGATGAATGATGATGAGGCCAGTCGTGGCGTATGGGCACAGAGTGTGACTGTAAAATCGACTGGTTGTGGGTTCGTTCCCCACTCGAGGAGATAAAATATTTACTCACATTTATATTTTCATTTCTTCGCTCTGGTTTTGAGGTAAAGCGCGGCGTTGATTTCCGACACTCAACATGTGTTTAAAATATACCTTCGGTACTAAATTATTATATTTTCCTGGTTAAAGGTATTTAACTTACTTTGTTGACGAATAACCTATCGTGACACAGTATTGAGATTTAGAACCATGTTCAAGTAAAGCTGCATCACCCCTTGGCTTGTAAAGTGGTAACGCTAAAAGCCGATAAGCGCTGAGAATGCTTTTTGAAAGTAGTCGATCGCTGTTAAGTGCTCGCCGGCTCGCCCTTAGAGCAAAAGGATACTTAAATATCTTGAAATGTATGGAGAAAATGTAAACTTACTTGTAATGTTAAACTTAAATGCTCGTTTTAATTTGTAAAGAAAAACTCATTTTGATTTGTTTAATTGAATTGATCTTCTAGGTAAACTCATATTTATTTTGTTTCAAATCATTTTTGTTCCTTTCAATTACTGGCCATGTGTAGTAGGTAGGTAGTAGTCGCTAATTTGTTTATTACCTAAATGTGTAGTTAGTGTTCTTATTATACAATAAATATCCTAATACTATAATATAATCGTATAATGTAAACAAATAATATAGATAAGAAATATATGTAGATGTAATAATTGATGTTTATCTATCAATTCATGATATTTAATCTGGATTGTCACTTTGTGTCCTTTATACGTATAAATAAAGAAAAAACTACAATTATCATAAAATGTTAAAATAAATTTATTTTTTCATTTATTATTAAAGTATAGACAAACTAGTTTTTCCTGTAGATTCGCCTCCGTGGTAAAATGGAAATACTGTATATCCATTTTAAGTGCCCGAGCTAACTATGACTGCAGACTGCTTACATCAAAACGATTAACACGATGTAATATAGCATTATTGCATTCCTCGTTAAATAGACTATACAACACAAAAATAATCAATTGTTTTCACCTAGTTCCTGAGATAGCGTGTTCAACCCAATTACATACAAAAAGTACAAAACGTATTTAAATGAAACTTTACAGTAATATAGCTTATACATCTAATACTAAATGCAATTCATGTATAGTTTTTGTATAATTTGGTTGTAAAAATGACATACAAAAGATTTAAGCGAGCGAAGCCGCACTTGGGTCACTTGTATTCCTATAAATTACAATAGACTAAGTACATTGTTGTGGGTTTTTTTAAATTGTCACTACTATTAAAATATATTTTGAATATATGTACAATTATATATTCAACGTAAAACGTTTGCGCCAACAAATTCACGAAGTCAGCGTTTAACTAGATTGCGTTTTACCCCCCGCTGACGTTTCAACTCATAAAAGAATGCATTAATCAGAGTTAGAGAGGGTTGCCGCATTTGTCAAGCAGAGTTAGTCTAGATGTTTGATGATTATTGTGATGTACATTAGATGGAAAGTATGGCATCATTTAAATGTTGAGCGTTAAGTTTTTATGATAATGGTTGTATTATTCGTACAGCCAGCCGTGGTGCAGCGCGACAGGTTGTGGGTTCGATGTCTACTTGGGAAATGAAATGTTTAATACCTCTGAGTTCTAATAGGTCTGGTAACGAAGCAAAGCGTGGCATTCAACGCCACGTTCCGTTACTCGATATGCAATGCCTCCAAAGATTTCAGTGCAGAATGGGGAATGGAAGTATCTTAATGGCACTGGAGTGTCTTAGCACTAGGTTCTCTGCGTATGCTTCTATGTGTGGGATACAGCGTGATGCTAAATAAAATGTATTCGTAATATACTATGCAAAAAATACATTTAAATCGTCTTATAATTTAATCATCTTGTTACCATCTAAACTAAACACAATATTAAATGATCTAAATTAGAATATATTCTCCGAAACCTTCCCAACATGGTTTCCTGTGTGTCTTTGGTAAACATCGGTATTTTTTTGAAATTTATCTCTATATATTTTTTTGTATTTATACCATTGTTATTAAAAAAAAAATATTATGATAAAAACTATAATTTTATGTTTCCAATTTATAGCTCCAAAATATATTTCACATATAGCAGAGTACACATAGGGCCAAGCTAACGATCTGTATGTCTGTCCGCTGTCTTAATAGACAATGCTTTCCTCACTTTGCAAAAAAAAATTATAGTCGCGTTTTGTCTTGTTACCAAAGATTTGCCAATCGCACTAAATAAGCCAGCTTAATATAAAATGTATATATTATTAGTTATATATGTTTACATGTGATAATTATTTTTGCTCAAGAATGATTAAGATATGCACAAGGATTTTTATGTCCATGTCAATCTGATGGCAGCAATTGACAAAGGTATAAGTCCCCTTCGCTCGGGTAAAGTGAACTGGCTTAGTCGTATAGTACTTACTTCTTCTGATCACACGAGATTGTGGAAGAACAAGAAACTGCATGGTAGATCCCATAGAGCCCTAATAGGTCCGAACTGCTTCCTTCTGCGACTACCAATTCGAGGATCTTTTCGGGGAAACTGAAGATTTGTCTGTGCTATTATGGACGAAGTTATCAAAGATGGCACTATCGACATCTGTCGGGCGTGTCATCGACCTAGAGAGTCCCTCAGACATAATGTCTCTATCTGGTGGTTTTCATCTTGTTAATGGTGAGTATATGCATAAACACATTCAAGTAGCCAAGATAATACTTGCCATCACCAGCAATTTGTTCTTCAATATGGCCTTGAGGATTCGGAGGAATTCTACTAAAGCTTCTTCTAAAATATTCTACTAAAATAGAATATCACCACTGCCGAAAAAAAAGAAATCTAAATATTTCAATTTAGCCCACGAGATAATAGCCATGTGGGATGTCAATGTGACTATCATTGTATCGATAATGGTTTCGATTAATAGATTAATAGTAAAAAGCCTCGGCCAATATCTAAAATTCAATCTCTTAAGATCGAGACTTAGCTGTTCTACCAAGAACTGAATTCAGAAGGAAATTTCTCTCTCTGGAGCCCTAGCTACTGACAGAAGAATAATTAGCTCGAAGAAAAAATACTCTTTCAAGCGTATTTTTTATATTTATAAATATAATAATAATGTATTTCTTCGATCTTCGATTGCTTCAAGAAAAGGATAGTACGGCCGTGCCGCTTTTTTCTGGACTTGGAACTGCCGTGCCGTCAGAATTGACTAAAGTTAATTTAGCTCACAAATTTAAACTTTTATATAAAATCTAAATTTGCTTAATTTTAAGTATTTAAAGAAAATTTTCAATAATAAACATAACCATACTAAGTATTATCTGCGTGAATATTATAACTGAAAATTCTTATTCCTTGAATAAAGTCTCTACAGATTTAAAAGTATGTTTTTTTACTATCCCACTATAAATTTGACAGGACTGGATGTGGAGATTGTAGAACATTTAGTTGAATTCCAAATTTAAATCCTAATGTTTTTTTTCATCGTTAATGTGTTAATATGATTTTAAACTATGTAAAAGAAAAATGATTTTATGAAAACATTATTCATATCAGGAAAATACATTCATTAAAGGAAAATTTAATACTGTTATAGATAAAATATTATACAGATTTGCGTTCGGTGGACCGGGGAAACTTCATTTGTGAAATCCTTTAGCCGTGAAATGAACTCGGGCCGATGTCGATATTATAGCGAAGTCAGCAAACGTAAAGGCGGGGGTAAATGTTCTCTCTTCAGCATAAATTTGATCTCTTTTAAATTACCATTTTAACTTAGACTTTTTTATGTTGATAATTTTATAAAAGTTGAATATAAATTACCTGACGGCGTTTATAGAAGCTTTCGATTTTTTTACAGTTGCGATTGGTTTTAAATCATATAAATATATATATTTATGACTAGCAGCCCACTCGCGGCTTTGCTCGCTTAAACTTATAGTTATAATATTTTAAAATATTTACTTAAATTGTAGCCTATGTGTTTTTCTGATGTATAGGCTATGTTATTACAAAGTTTCATTAAAATCATTTTATTATATATGTTAGAAGAAGCGTCTGCTTATTTTTGCTAACCTGCGTGGAATTTAATACTCGCTTGGAAACAGGTACATATGTCAAATAAAAAACACGCTACTAATGAAAAAAGAACTTTGATTGTAATACTACTTAATCTTTCTACTCAATAAAAGGTGTCCTTAGATTTCATTATTTAATATTTAAAAAAAAATTGCTTCACGCTGTATCCCGTACACAGCGGGGTAGGCGAAGGGAACCTAGTGTTAAGACACTCCGTTTCTCACTTTCTGCCGAATTTTAGAGGCATTGTGGAGGCCGAATGTTGAGTGGCAGAACTCAACGCCGCGCGTTGCCTCGACACCAGAGCGAAGAAATGGAAATATAAATTTAATTTACATCCTCCAGTTTATATGGTCCCCAGAAAACTGGTTAATAGTTCGGTTTGAACAGGTTATCCAGGCTCAGGATGCACAGGCACCGGCAGTCACAAGGGATGTGCCTGCGTGCTAAATTCTAACTGTGTTAACGTGTATAAAGGAGTCATAGTTTTGTGGAGTTACTTCTGCGCTTATAAATTTAGAGTTTCATAGAGAGGAGCACTCTACCAGAGAGTGAAGCCATGTATTAAACATTTAATATTTACTTGTCATCGAAAATTTTCATAAATATATAATCCATAATGTCTATGCGCGCTGCCTAAACTACTAAAAGTACAAAGCTTAAATTTGGCACCTGCGTTTATTCGGGAGTACATGCTGCTGTGGATCATGCGGAATCATGTCTGGTTACGTTCAAATATTAATGTTTTTTAAAAAGTATATATTATAAACACAAAGTTATACGCCGATACAATATGGCAGACAAAAACCTTTTTTGAGTTTTATCTAAAAACACTTGTAATAGTATTATAACATCAGACATCTTTTGTTTAATAATTTTGAAGTTACACAAAAAAAAAAAGATGAAATAGACAAATTTCATACCAAAATGACTTTTTAAGTTTAAAAAATATCAAAAACAGTTTTTAATGTAAATGTTACAGTAACACGTCTGTAATCTCAAAAAAGAGGTACGTCAAGGTATATCGCTTACTTTAATAATAGTACAAAATCCTCAAGACTCGCAGTTTTTGATAAAAATCTATTTATAGATTCTCTTAGATAAATTTTAAAATTGCTCGAATGCTTTTGTTTGTTAAAAGCCCCTAATAGATGCCAATTTTAAATAAATTTATATATTTTTTAACCTGTTGACTAATTTGAGTAAGTGCGACTGTTATTATTAATAAAAAAATATGTCATTTATAAAAAATGGCATTAATTTTATGTGATAGGCTGGTTGGTATTCTATCAAATAATTAACGATATAAACTTTTTTAATTTTCTGAATGTCTTATGAATCACTCACGGCCACTCATTATTATTCTCCAAACCAGTAACGTTTATAACTTTAGTATCAAATTTAAATTTATATGTATTAAGAACCAGGAAATTTATAAACAAATTTTTGCATATTTTCATTTTTATCGAAGTACAAACAGAGTGTTCATTTCATTATAAAATTAATTCGACAAACAATTTTGGTTATTGCCAAAATGCTTTAGAAACATCAGAGAAAAAATTAAGAAATAATCTGGGGGTTAAAATTTTTATTTAATGCTATCCTGCTAACGCACAGAGCAAAAAGGCAAATTTGAAGCTTAAAACAGTTTTTTTTATTCTTTGGTATGTAGTAAAATTATGAATTTGAAGAGTAAAAAGGCCAATGTGAAGAGAAAACCAAATTCGTACAATTTGGAGTTTAAGCCACACGCACTTATACATTTGCTAATGACATATTGTATGTATATATTTTCTTTCATAGTTTTCGATTTTTGTGTTGTAACGGAAAATATTTCGTGGTATTTGTATGTATAATAACTAACTAGAATGGTTTCTTGTAAAATATTCTCATATGATTATCAATTAACAAAACATTGATACTTGCTTATGACGTACGAATATAAGTATTAATAAAATTTTCATATTTAATTATGCAAACTATGAGAGTTTGCATTATAGTTTTTAACTATTTTTATTTTAACTATTTTGCAAGCCGTTTTTATATAACTCATTAGAAATAGGTGTCTTTTGCATGAAGTATTGCATATATTTTATTATGTTATAATTTAATTTAAAGTAATCTTGTGATATTTTCTGATATATTAAATATTTTATAATTATTAAAATAAAATTTAAGTAATACCACTGAACCAATTATTTGGTAAAGTATTTAACCAAATTGTATTACAATTAAAGGCTTTTAATAATAAAGTAAATATAATTAAATTAAATTTTGTCCACAATCTCTCTCTAATCTAAATCAGAAATCTCAGTTATGTGCCAGCTATAAACATTAAGCCTGCGCTCCTCGCAAATTATTATCAAAGAGGAAACACTGTTGGGTCGATATCAACTCTATGTACTTTTGGACCTCCTGAAAATTTTCTGAAATGTTACAAATCTCCGCCCCTTTACAGCTAAGGCTTCTATTGGTGGATATTCGCGTAGCTCCGTAGCAATATCGACCAATGACGGTAGGGGCTACGCGCAGCCGTAGCGTTTCCGTAGAGCGGTGCGGGGCGCTACACGATCGACAGACGCTGCTACGGACCTGCTACGCCTAGGAACAGAAAAAATGTGAGTAAAATACTTTTTTATTAATCTACAACAAAATCATATATTTTATGAATATAAGCTTATCTTCATGCTGTATAGAGAAGTGCGTATGATGGTGTATTTAAAGGAAAAATATAGATATGTATAGATATATGTATATGTAGTATATGATATACATTCACATATATCATTGATGATAGGTTATGTAACTTTGATTCAGTACTGAGATTTAATACTGTACCACTTCGATTTCTTTCCAAGTCTTAGTGACATTTGTTACGTAATCTTTTTGTAATATTTAACGTACCTAGTCATTTCTTTGTTTTATTGTATTCTCATATTTTTTTTACTTTTCTAAAAATTGTTAATAACTAGATTAGATATATTTAGTAAGGCCAATCATGACGCAGGGGCACTGGTATGAGACTGTTAACGCGACCGGCTGTGGGTTCGCTTCCTACTAGGAGAAATGAAACTTATACTTTCATTTGTTCGCTCTGGTGTCGAGCTTAAGCGCGGCGTTGAGTTTCGCTATTTAACCCGCAATGCCTTTAGAATGCGGTAGAATGTGGAGTGTCGAGTGTCTTAACACTAGGCTCCTTGTGCCTACCCTGCTACAACGGAGCCACCATAATATATAGATGTTGTTAAGTTATATAACATTATTCATCTTTTATTCAAATTTCAATAATAATTATTCATTGAAAACGGGCATATTGTAAATCGTTTCTTAAATTGATACTTCGGTAACAAGACAAAACATGGCATCGAGTTACGTCAGTCAAATAAAGTAGGCAAAAGAGTATCGTAACACTAGGTTCCATCTACTTATCCAGTTACATGCGTAATACAACATAATATTAATTAGAAATTTCATATCAAACGTAGAAGGATCTTAAAATAAATTTTATTAATGCATTGTTTTATTTCTGCAGGTGTTAGCAACGTATAAGTGTGGGTACATGAAGAATATCGGGCTCCCACAATGCAGGGGCTACAGGCAGCGAAAGAGAAGGCCTCTGGCCTTTTTGCTAACAAACCCCTTCTGCTCAAGTAAGTGATTTTGTCCATCATATGTATGTATAGCCCAGCCTTGGCGCAGTGGTGTGACTATAAATGCGACAGTTTGTGGTTTTGATTAGCATTCGTGGAAAATCAATATTTTATATTTTCAATACTTCACTCTGGTATCGCGCCGCGCTTTTTTGGTCGATAAAAGCGCGGCGTAAACCACTCGACAAATAATGCTTCCAGAATTTGGCGGAAAGTGAGGAGTGCAATGTCTTAACACTAGGGTTCCTCTGCATACTCTGATACAGCGTGAAGTTGAAATGAAATGTATATTTATGTAAATGTTTTTCACTGGACATATGGAAGTAATTTCATCATGGAGAATACAATAAAAAAATCAGAAGGTTCTCATGGAATATATAAATACTATTATAGAAACAGGTGTTTTTTATCAATTTTAGTCATCATCATCATCTAAAAGAGAATATGGATTCACTTTGCAATGAGTTACATTTGCACAAAACCTATAATATCTTAACAATAAGTAGGCATAGCTTTACGGAGATATATATTTATTTTAGCTTAGGCTCATTTGAAATAATTATATTAATATTAATCCAAAAAGAGTTGGAATTTGGTTCTTATCTAAGGTAAGTACCGAACAATTTTGTATCAATTGTATGATATTAAAATGATTTCATTTATAACTTTGGACAATTGCACCAAAATAAAAGTATGTTTATAAACCGGAACAGGACAGATTCCGTTCGGTTCCGGTTTTATGACTATGGCGTTCGGAACTTACCAGTTGAGCAGAAATCACTTGGTCAGTGACACATTGAATGCTTCTACATTCAATCTGTCACTGACCAATTGGTTGCCATCAACATAGGCAGCAGCAAATTTTATTATTCAATATTATTTTTTTGACACATTTCAAAATATAGAAAAAATAAGCATAAAAGCAAATACAGTTAGCAAATTTTTCCTGTTATAAGAAATTAGATATATTAAATTCTGAAAACTGAAAGTGAAAGTGAAAGTTCCATATTTTTTAAACTACCATATTTATTTCAATTACTCTTTGTACTTACTATAAAGTTATATTAAAATACAACAGCAATACAAAAAGAAGGAAGAAAACTAAAGCGACTTCGTTAGACGATCGTCAATAATATTGACAGCAGATAATACTCGTTGCAATAGAAATAAAATAAGGGCGAAATCACGAACATGCCTTTAGCGAATACTTTGCAGAATAGGGTCATCGCACAGTATTTGTAGCGTTCTATATTTTATGGGATTACAAAAAAAAAAAATAAAAAAATGGGATTACAGTAACACAATAAATATTATGTTATAATAATTGATTTAATCTGGCAAGTTATTTGTATTAGAAATAACATGAAGGTAGTTAATGTTAAAAATATTATATGAACAGACTTACAATGCATATATGTATTTATGTATGTACATACAAAAAAATTATTAATAATATTTTTGGCAAGCTAATTATTAGAATTATTAAACGATTTTTTTTAGTATAATGGTACCTAATATCTTGTTTATCCGTAAAACTATATCTATAGACTGCCAATCGCCTTATTTGCTACCAAATCGTATTTTGAAATTTAAAAATATTTTATTGTTTGAAGTTGTTACAATTAGACATTAAAAATTTACAACAGAAGTTACGTTATATCAATTTCTATATATAACTAGTTAATATTTAAGTAATAATTCAATATTATATGAAAAAGCAAATCGATATCTAACTTCATAGCAACCAAAGCAGATAAGTACAATCGTCTTAGGCCTAGCATCAAATGGAGTGAACGCACCAGTAATGCGATTATTTATATGGCAGCCCTGGCCGCGGGCGCCGCGCGACTGCTTCACGTTGATAACAAATAGATAGATCCGGATTTGTGTCGTCATGCGAACCGCTCGTTGTTTTGTGTTTTGTAGATATACTGCTTGTGTGTTTGTATGGGCTACAGTAGAATATAAAATAATGAGATCGTAGTAGGTTCATATTTAAGATATATTTTTATTTTAGAGTATTCAATAAAAAATACAAGTACTTATCATTATTAACCCGTATGAATAAAGCATCTATAAAATCAAATCAAATTCACGCTGTATCTTGCTTACAGTGGGAACCTAGTGTTGAGACACTCGTTCCCCATGCCACGAGTGGGCTCAAACAAAGCAGCAGCAGCAAAGCACGTGTCAAAGATTTTGCCAGTAAAGTACTAATGCCTAAAATGATAGGCACAAGAAAAAAACTAAAGATTTTCTATTAGTTGATTTTTAAGCATAGTATAGTTGATTTTTAAACTACAACAAAGTTACCATTCTAATAATGAAATTGAAAGAACGCATATTATTTTTATACATAAATATCTATGAATGTAGTTGAACTCTTTAAATATTTTGTTTCGAGTATGCAAGTCGAGCACAAATCTACGAAGAATGAGGTAAAATGCTACATGACGTTCAACGCAATCCGTCATATGAATAAATCCGGATTGATGTCACGTAGTTCGTCTTCTTAACTTGTGAGGTTAACTGTAGTTTTGTTTAATGATGTCATTTTTTAAATATTTTATTACAATACTAGATATTTACAGAATACATCGACTAGATATTATGTCAGTAAATAATATAAACAAAAGTTACTCACGGAACGGAAATGTCTTAATAGGGACGAAGTGTAACAGTAGATTCTGAGGTTCCCTCTGCCTTCCCTGATGTGTGCGAAATACAACGTGAAGCTAAAAAAAAAAAACAAAAAATATGTCTTACTGAATCACAGTTGTACATTGTAATTGTTGTACATTGTAATTGTTTATGAAGACTGAAGAACACCCGATGCAAGATCTTAGTAGACCAGCTAAACTATATAACTTAGGAAACACGATTTAGGATTTTTAAAATATTTTTAGAAAAGTTTAAGCATGGCGGGATTTTCGAACAGTTTTTACCACCTGTTCCTGTATAGTTCCTGTATAGTTAATAATTTTGCTTTGTTTCATATTTGTATTTACAATAGTTAGTAATTTATATTTATATTTGATAGTAAACAACGCTTGAGAGGTGGGCGTTAATAGCCGCGTTTCACACAGTGTTTCACTAATGCGCTTATTATCGTACTAATTGTTTCTTGGTATGGTATGGTAAATGTATGAAATAAATAAATAAAATAAATAAAAATAATTTAATATATATAGTATAATAACTTGCTTTGAAAAAAAGGTGGTAGAAGCAGTTGTAATTTAGGGTCAATTGTATTTTCGATACTATTATCTAATAAATAACTACATAAAGTTATGCGCACATCTTAGTTTAAATAAAAAATAAATTTTAAATTGATGTTGCACCATTCTGCTTTAGCACGTGTCTAACTGGTGTGATAATTATTAATTTTATTTATAACAATTTTAATGTACTTAGGTTTTCATTATTATTAATATAAGATATTTTTTTCTGAAAAAAAACTAATTATTTAAAAGGGTTTAAAAACTATTTGTTGCGTATAGTCTTCTCGACACTAAAATTAAGATCCTTCTTGTAGTAGAAATCCCTAACGTTTTAAGCTCTTAAATTGCGTAACGGGGTAAGGGTAGCCAGTTCATTATTTAGTCCGTTTAAATCACTAAGTCCTTAAAAGACATTAGTAGGCTTTGTAGCGTTATCGCAATACACAAAAGAGATTTTCAACGAGCTAAAAGGGGGAGCTACCCATCAATTATTAGACTTAAAATCGTATGATATACATACATATTATAAGTATAAGATGTATAATATCAAGGATTATGAACAAAATTGTATTTAATGGCATTTGTTAGTGATGTGTTAATTTAATAACATAATTTTCATGAGTGATAAAGAAAAATAGTAGGCATATAGGCGGTAATTGGCGGTAATTTTAAAGAAATAAACGGTAAAATAAAAAACAACAAATTAATTTTATTGTAAGATGTCTTCTTGTGTGCGATATTGGAGATTCGAATTCTACTTATTATTATTTAAAATTGAACACATAACATTTTAAATATGTTATGTATTTTAAATTGCTTATATTTTAAATTCATATGTTTTCCTGGGCTAAAAATGTCCAATCTTTTAGAGGCTAGTCCAACACAAGGTTTATTCTTTCAAAAATAATTAAGATACCTTAAAACTATATATTTGATATTTAAAAATTTTAACGAAAATTTCAGTGGAGAAAGCGTTGATCCTGTGCCTCTGGGCTACCGTCCAAGCACAGCAAGTAATTAACCTACTATATGTATATTCGTAGCTTGTTGTTACGGTTTTATTTTTTTAAAATATTTAAGGTTCTATTAAATCGGGTGCTTGAACCGTAAACTGTGCGACCAGCGTATCCGTGCATTACCATCGATCTTTTTCTCACTCACAGTTTTTTAAATCATGGCGTCTTTTCTCCTGTTGATATCTTTTTCATATGCTGGGTTTTAATGCAAATATTATTTTAGGATAGCTATTATTAGTAGGCTTGTTATATAGAAAAATAGAATAAATCAGCTTCACGCTCTATCCCGCACACAGCAGGCAGAGAGCAGAGGGCCTAGTGTTAAGACACTCCGTTTCCCACTTTCTGCCGAATTCTGTTACAAATTACTATTTGTATTAGGTCAGACGTCGAATATTATACAAATATATATATTATACAAATATATATAAATATTTGACAGCAATATTACACACAGGCCGAATAGCAAGACAAAGTATTCGGCCGGCATGCCGCATCACTAGACTTTCATGGATTGTTTCGTTGAGACTAATGCATAAAAAAACTAGTCAAGCCCAAGTCGTACGCGCTTACCCAGTGTTCCCTACTAATTTCTTACATTTTTTCTGAAAACTACTTTTTATTATATACCTGCATATAAATTGTCAATTTCCTTTATTTGTGTTGTAAGTTTTCATTTTTCTATTTTATTTTGATTTCATATTTATAGATCAACGGGAAGTAGATATCCTATAGGTTTAATACGTGGAAAATTTTGTACAATACGCGAAAAAAACGAGCTACACTTGTACACGCTCGCGCTTTCAGATTGCGCCAATTTAAAAGTGCATTAGATAGGCAGACAAACTGACTATAAAGTGATTTTATAAAGGCTCCGTTTTTTTTTTGAGGTACGAAATTCTAAAAATTCTGGTGGACATGGGCACGTCAAGTGAATAAAGTGTAATTTCAACACAAATAGATATCATCTTTAAATAAAAAATTAAGCAGCTTCACTCTGTATCCCGCACACAGCAGAGTAGGGAGAGGGAACCTCGTGTAAAGGCACTCCGTTCCCCATTTTCTGCCGAATTTCCGGAGGCCTTGCGTGTTGAGTGGCAGAACTCAACGCCGCGCTTTGCCTCGACATCAGAGCGAAGAAATGGAATTATAAATTAAATATTAAATAAATATCTCATCTGCTCAAGTGGGGATCGAACCCACAACCAGTCGATTTTACAGTCACACTTTGTGCCCCTGCGCCACGACTGGCCTCAAGTCTAATTAACACTCAAAATTTTTTTCATAATAATTAAACAGTTTCGATTAAGAATTATTATTAATTATTAATAAAATATTTAAAAAAAATCTTATATCAAATTAGAAAAAAAATGACATTCCTTTAATAAAATAACAAAATAATGAATCTAGATAGATCCAATTTACATCAGCTGTCACCCGTTCTTGGTATTAGGGTGGACAGCTAAATATATTTACAGCACTCACGTTAATTGTTTCCGCCATTTGAATATTGCTGTCGACAATTACTGGATTGGTCCACGGCCGGAGGCTGTACAACGGACCCCTATATTAATTGCTCTCAGCCACTTTGTTTTATATCACCCTATACAAAACCTATCTTACTAGAACAATTGATCAGGCGAGAAAATTAAAATTCACTTTTGCTTATTGAAAAATACGTAGATCTTTATATTTGTCAATAAGCGAAAGTGAATTTCTATTTTTAGATCCAAAGTACATTTTGTAATATATAAATAATAACTGTATAATTAAAAATTCTTAATAAACAATAACTTTTATCCTCTATCTATCTCACAATAAAAATAAGTTAATTTATTGAGAACGTGCTAATTAATATTAATTATATATTTTTTTTATTTATTAATTACATATAAAAAATTGAGGCCAATTGTGGCGCAGAGGCACAAAATGTGATTGTAGACTCGACTGGTCTCCTCGATCCTCGGCAGGAAATATTTATTTAAATTTATATTTCTGTCTCTTTGCTCTGGTCGAAGAGCTTCGTTGAGCTCCACCACTCAACACGCAATGCCTCCAGAATTTGACGCAAAGTGGGGAATGGAGGGTTCCCTCTGCTTATCCTGCTATGCGTGTGATACAGCGTGAAGCTGATTTATTTATTTTATTTTATATATAAAAATCTAAATGTTCGTAAATATTAACAGATAATAGCATAAATTACAATTAATTGTAGCCTATACATATTTGATGTCCATTTACACCCCTCGTCACACAATAACTAATTCACTTCCTGTCATTAGTCGTAAAAATTGCCGGATATTAGTTTATCGCATCTTTTACCGGATATCTACAGAAAGATATTACAGAAAATATAAGTTTCACATCTACTTATAAAATATATGATTCACATCTACTTATATTATAAGGATAAGGATATCTGCGTTTTTATGCTATAAGTATAGTTTACTAAAAGACAATAGTGTTAGAAAAGTTTAAATAATAACAATTAAATATTAAATTTAGTTTTTTAAATGGTATTCCACGTTTAGGATAGAAAAATACTTGTTTCGAACGCTTATCAAAAATTTTAAGTTGCGAAAGAGGCGAGGGTTCAAAACCCACGCCTCTTGGAAACCAAAAACGAATGGTTTACTGGTCCTTAACAAAAAGGCGCGCGAGTTCAAATTTTAATACCATTAGTTAGTAAATATACTTAATTAAAAATATTTGATCTCATCGTGTCATACATACTCACAGAAATAGACTCAATGATGTAATTCAGGTAATTATCTATGGTAAATTGATATATTTCCATAGGAGTCGCATCTATTCACTATTGAACGACATTTGGTGTTATATTTCTGATTAGTAACTGTCGTAGTATAAAAGCAGTGGCTGTTGATTAAATTTAATGAGGAAGCGGTAGTCCTTTTGTGGTCCCGTTGCGGCGAGATGCCCAATTAGCCGCGCCGAGGGGTATTGCTGGCTTGATAATAACTGTTAAAAGGATGTTTAGCATAAACATAATAGCTACGAATATTTCGTATAAATAAATATACAAATCTAATGTCAGACATTTTATTATGTAGGGGATGTTTTTAAATATTATGTAATATTACTGAGGCCAGTAGTGGCGCAGGGAAACTAGGGTGTGATTGTAAACGCGTCTGGTTGTGGGTTCGATTTGCACTCAAGGAAATGAAATGTTTATTCCAATTTAGAATTTCAATGAAATATTTATTTAAATTTATATTTTATTTTTTCGTTCTGGTGTCGAGTCAAATTGTTGTGTTTTGTGTTCCACCGTTCAACGCAACGCCTACTGAATTCTGCCAATCCTACTGTGTGATGAAAACAGCGTGATGGTGATTTTAATTTTTATTTATCGTAAAAATACATGCACATCATTATATACATATATATTTCTAAGCGATTTCAGCAACTAAATTATGTGAAGTAGGTATTAGAGTACATTAATCGATATATCCAATACGTCCTCGTTTATGGAGCTACTCGAAACCGTGTTACTGTGACGATGGCATTCTATTAGAGGCATCTCCAGAGATCGATACCCCGGAGCCGGTGTGTCTGTCCGACGGGACGGCGCGGCGCCGGGCGCCAGGGGGACGCGCTATAAATCTAACAAACAAAACGATCCGAATAAAATATTACAATTTTTGTGGGAGATGACGAGACAAGTTTGTTTATTAGCATTAACATATATGTATGTAAGTAGATGTACTTTGAGTAATGTTTTTCAGAACATTAGACTACAAGAAAAATCTAACAAATTCAATTGGATCTAATAGTTTTTTTTTTATAACTATTTCTATGAATTCTTTTTATTTATAGTACTAAGTTTAAAAATATGTTTAAAAAATATTGCAGGTTAATTTGTCTGTTAGGTGTAAGGGTTGCATACTCTATTAATTTAAAATAAGTATTCTACATTGGTATTACCAGACTTTAATAAATAATTTTGTACTGTACGGTACTGTACATTTTGTATTGTTCTTAGGACTGATTGTTTAAAAATTCATAAGAAATTTGGATTTATTCTCTTTACCTTAATAGTTTTTTTGATTTCACAGTAGAATCGAAGGTATACAATATATATTTTTTTATAATACGAATATATATTATGGTATTCATACCAGGGTTCCTGATTCACATTTGAAATGAAAAATGTTAATTAAGTTTCAATGATTTTTTACTCTCAAAGCACATCACTAATTGTTACGTATAATGAGAATCTCTGAAAGGACAGGATTTAATTTGCGGTGACCAGTGCCACCGAGGGCGGTATCCACTGGTTTTAATCCAACATCAAAGCGAAGAATCTACTACGTGTAATACCATACCTATTGAAATTTTAATCTAAAGTTTATTCCGGTTCTAATTAATGTTTTTTTAATAATATCGTTGGAACTAAAATTAAATAAAACTGTTCATATTTTACTAATTATTAAATTTGAATAGTGAATGAAGTATAAAACGTGAGTTGTCGATATAAAAATAGCATGAACATAGGAATAAAAGGAATAGAAACAAAATGTGTACATGATTTTTTATAATGTTTAATTGTTAATAACAAATAATTGACGCTATATTTATTTTTATTCGCTATATTTATTTATATATTTATTTACATTTATATACATTTCACACATAATGCAGAGGACGCTGTACCCTATTCACGAAGCTATGAGATAAAACGTAAACAAATCAAAAAAAGATTATTTTATAGGTCACCATTGATGATGCTAATATATTATGGATGAAAAGAACATTATTGAACGATGTCTATAAAACTTATTAGTTGATAATAATTACGATTTAAATTTGTCGATTTCATCGGTAATTAAACGTTTTTTATAAATATATTTTCCAATTTTATGAAATTGAATTGTATAATGTACAATTATATAAAATTTAAAGTGAAAAGAGACAAACACAATAATAAAAAGTTGAGATTGTTGTCATATTTAAAGCCAGGAACATTGTGAAAATCAATTTTTAAATGTAAAAAGGTTCTTATTCAAAAGCCAACTTGTTCTCAAACATGAGACGCATTTTTGTACTATAAAATAAACTAAATATAGTATGAAGATTTTTGTATTGTTCTTGGAAGTTGACAAAACCCATGAGAAATTTGTACAATAATAAGCGACTATAAAAAATTAGATTTTCTGCGGACGTTTTACATTGAAGTGTGATGAAAGCATCAAAGTCATCAAATTACTGTCGGTCAACCTGTTTATGAGACGTACTGTCTTATGGATGTTGTGATTCAGTTGTTAGTTTTGTTGTTTTTATTATGTTTTTTGTTTTTCTTAATGTAAAGTTGTTTTCTGATTATTCTGTTTTTGTTATATTGATTTTTTTATATTTTACAACTTGAGTGAACCTGGACCAAATTAAATAGAAATAAAAAAGTTACATAAAAGTTTTAGAAACAGTTATTCTTTGTTTACATTTTGCCTCGTGCCAAAATGAATAGAGTATAGAAATCTTTCTTCTAGCGCCGCTGAGACCACCTTATATTCTTATATTTATGCTTACATTCATGAACTGTAAATATAAAATTAATAATACTGAACAGAACTTAATCTACAATAATGGTTATATGTAAGAAAATAATAGTTGTGATTTATTTTATTAATTTAATGTAATATTCATACGTTCTTGGTGAATATTTACAAATTAGTCAGGGGGTCAATTTAGTAGCTTAACTTTATGGTCCTACTACCGACCCGCTCGCGGCTTCGCCCGCCTAAAGTACTGATTTATTTACTCAATATTTAAGATTTATAATGTAAAAAATATTAAAACCTTAGGTTACATTTTCGTAATGCCCATAAGAATATTCAATTGAATGTTTGAACAACTGAAACGCTGCATTTATAAAAACCGCATATACCAGGGTAGGCAGAGGGAAACTAGTGACACGCGGTTCCCCACTTTCCTCCAACTTTCGATGTATGGCGTGTTGATTAGTGGAACTCAATGCCAGGCTTTTGTCTTGGTGCCACAGCGAAGAAATGAGAATAGAAACAAATAATAATTAATTTCCTCGATCGAACCCACAACTAGCCTCAAATATGTTAATTTACCAAAATAAGCTATAGTCCTAATTTATACATTAATAGTCAATATTATGAAATGAAAGGTATCCCTTTCATTTCTCAACGTTTGGTTCCCAAAAATGTATGACTGTTAACGCGACTGGTAGTGAGTATTCGAAACGAATTTTCTATTTAAATTTATATTTTTACTTCTATGCTCTGGTATCGAGGCAATGCGCGGCGTTGAGTTCCACCACTCAATACGCAATGCTTCCAGAATTCGGCGGAAATAGGTAACGGAGTGTTTTTCCCTCGGCGTACCCTGCTCTGTGCGGAATACAGCGTGAAGCTGATCACTCAATATAAAATTAGCCAGCTATATAGAAAAATAATATAGAAACGTAAAGAAAGAATACAAATACTTATAATGAATCTTATTTAGGCGAGCTCTCAATACGACAGCCGAAATAGATGTCTGGCGCCAATTTAAGAGACTCCACGGCGCCAATTTTTTGCAGGGGTCAAAGATTTATTCAATATTTTCTAGAAATCGTAATAACACTTATACTTTTGAATTCTTAGAAATATAAAAAGAAAAATATTTTGTTTTCGTATCGAAACATTACAATTTGATATTTTATATTTTTGTCTTAATTTTGCCGCTTTACAAAAATATTCCGTACTAAATAAATTACGAACAACAAAATTGTGCTTAAAAATTTTATCTCATATTTTTTATATGTATGCTTATTATGGTTAAAAGAACTTAATGTAATAAAATCTGAAATCAATACATATCATGACCGTTGATGCCGTCGTAGCACTGGGGCACAAGCGTGCGACTGTAAATGCGACGGTAGTGGGTTCGATTTCCACTCCTGGGGATATTATATTTGATATTTTCTTTTCCTCGCTCCGATAACGGGGTTATTGAATTCGGCGAAAAGTCGGGAACGGAGTGTCTTAACACTAGGTACCCAGGTTTCCCCTGTCTATCCTGCTATATAGAAAATACAGTGTAACGTTCAAAAAATAAGGTGTATTACGATTATTTTCGGCAACATTCTCATCGATTGACTCGATTGGATAGACTTGACTAATGAGTTGATAGTTAGTGAAGCCAGATTCCATAGTTCCGATTCTCTATACTGGGGAGACGTTGGTGAGATGTTTACTTTATAAGGACGAATATATTGTTTATATACGGTCACTAAACTTACTTACTTAAAAATATAAAAGCTACCCTATATTAAAAAAATCTTCATAACAAAACAATAAATGGATATCTTATGATATCGTATCTTCGTCGTCAGATATAAAAAATACTAATAATGTCGGTTGGCCTTAGTGTTCTCCTTGTGTAAATATTTGACTTGGTGACTTATTGATCAGAAGCGGGATCATGACGCTACATGCTTTACGCTCCAATATAACATTTACGAGTCAGTGAATGCAGCTTCTGAACTGTTTATAAATTAAAACAAGTCTATACCATATATATAACCAAAGTTCTTCTTACAGCTTTGTAATTAATTAGAACATGTTAAAGCTTAATATTTCAAACTAATTATAATTTAATATTATTAATATAGCCTAACCTAATAAGATTAGATACATTTATTTTCAAGCAAGCTATAAACATTAATAACACAATTTTTATAGATCATTATCGATTTCAAATGTGTATTATTATTATTCATGCAAAATTTATAAATGTATAATGTATTTTTTTTATTATATTAATCACCAACACGGCGTACACTAATAATTTAAACAGAAAAAGAAAATCATACAATTATTACAAAGTGTCGCCGCGATGACGAAAAGCATATTTTACATATACAATAGTATTTTTAAAATTATTAAGAAAATAAACTAAGCATACACCTTAAGACAAAATATTTATAAAAATAATCAATAAAGTACTTAATTTCAACAATTGGAACATTAACAAATGATATTATAACACACAAATATCGTGTCGTCCTCGTTCCGAATGATATAAAAGCACTCGCTAAAGACCCGCACTAATATTCTCCTTGTGCAAATATTTAACTCGAAGTCTTATTGATCAGGAACGCGATCAGGACGCGTCGCTCTTCGTGGAGCTTCCGTCACGTTTCGAGTGGTTGTAAGTGGTGGTGTGCGCAGTTTCATGCTTTCACCACTTATGTTGGTCAGCTTGTCTTACTGATACAACAATTTTAGTTTATTACGACGTTAACTTTTCCATTCCATTTTCCATTTTTATTGGTACGTATTTGGATTTTTTTATAATATTTTAACTATGCGTCTGTAGTTGGGAATATAATACATGCAATTATATTTATATTTAGCACAGCTATTTAGGTCAAGTGTCGCTATTCGATGGGGAGTAGAAGGAAACTCCATTGAATTTCCGGACGGTGACGATACGACGGGGACGTCGCGGGCCAAACGCAGGAAACACCACTAATGCATGTCAATTGTGCTTCTAACTTTATTACTAAAATATTCAGAAGGAAGGTGCCACCTAACTAAACGTTTTAGAATAATACAATTTTCGAATATACAATTTATAGCTTGATACAATTGAAGAACAAGTTTTTATTTTTGTATTTTAACTATTTTTTGGTTTAATTAAGAAGAAGAAAGATGGAGATTCCCAAAAGTTTTTTTAACCTAAGTTAAAAAAAGAAAGAAATATCTACACTGAGGCTGTTCTAATTATTTAAAAGCCTTAAACCGTATAAAAAATATAGGGAAAATGTACAACAGTAACTGTCTGGGTTTCTCTTAATGGCGTTAAAATTTTACAAACGGCGTACAGGATAGTAGGGTTGTGTTATAAATAATATTTTTTAATTTCATACTGTATCATATCACATATCATACCTGCAAATAGCAGGATAAGCAGGGGGAATTTATTGTTAAGAGCATCACCCAATTTTTGACTTATTGCGTGTTGGGTAGCCGAATTCAACGCCGCCCTTATTACCGGAATGAGGAAATGAAAAATTATTATTCTCCTGATCGGGATCTGAATTTTGAACCTGCAACCGTCGTGTTTACAGTCAAACGCTTTGTTATTATACCACGACGGTTATATATACACAAAATAGGGTGCTTAAAGTTTAAAGATAGTTGCAAGATTTACATTTCGATGGTGATATAATATAAGTATCGTTTTATAGGTAGTGATTGATATTTTTCATAGTTCTTTATAATTAGGTAAGTAATATTTTTCATATAAAAAGTTGACTCTACACTCTACTTTTTAGTAGTTGAAGTTACAATGTTTTGCATTACACAAGTTTTACTTATAGGTACCATTTTATAGGAATTTATAAAATGCCTATATCTATTTAGATTATAACACGTAGCTCGTAGAGTAGTCTCTAGCCAATTTAATTAGTATTATTCAGCCATCAGGTGTTGGCATATAAATTGAGATAGAACTAAATGTCAAAACACTTTGTTTTCCACCTTACGCCCAAACGTAATGAAAAAGCGTGGCAAAAGCGTGCGACTGTAAACGCGATGACAACAACAGGTTGTGGGTTCGATTCCTACTCAAGAACTTTGCATTTCCTCGCTCTGGTAACGAGACGACACGCTGCGTTGAGTTTTAATGCTACTTAACAGACAATGCCTCAAAAATTTAGAGTGAGTGTCTTAATGGGAACGGAGTGTCTTAGCACTAGGTTCTCAGTTCTCAGGATAGAGTGTGAAGTGTGTGTGAAGAAAATTCACCTTTGTATTTAATTTCAATTTAGTTCACAATTTTCAATTTTTATTAGCAGCTCTAACAAAATTAAAAGTTTTAACTATATTTGGCTCCAATTTCCTTTTAGGCAAGAAGCATGTTCCTTCAAGCTTAATTACGTCATCAACTTTCTGCAACTTGTCGCCCCCGAGATTGGATTTTAGATAATGGCTCGGTAATCACGGCGGTGATTTATCACTCCTATATCAGCCTTCACTGTCCATTAAGCAATCGTAACCCTTTTGTTGTCAACGCATCGTGCGTGTGCCCGTCCCGTACTGCCAGTGTAGAAACTGTGTGTTATTGTTTTTTTTTTTTTAGCTTTAGTGTATAAATTCGTGCTGAGTGGCGGAACTAAATACCGCGTTTTGTCTTGTGACTGTAATGTGACGGTTGTGAGTTCGATGCCCATTCGAGGGAATGAATTATTATTTATTAATATTTCCATTTCTTCGCTCTGGCACGGAGGCAAAAGCTCGGCGTTGAGTCCGCCGCTTAACAGGTAATGCTTCGAAAACTTTGGCGGAAAGTGGGGAACGTGGCTTAACATTAGGTTCCCTCTTCCTACCCTTTTTAGATTTGTTCTTTGAAAAAACAGCCAATAAAAATAAGATAAGTTACAACTTAATATGCTGGTTCGCGTCTCTCTAAATTACATTTTGCAACGCAATGGCACCCTACAAACGTACGAGACGATCAATGGCAAACAAATAAGTATATCGCTGGCACAATCGAGTCTATTTCATGTAAGCCCCTCAACTGACGCTCTCAAAGCGAAGCCTGAAGATCAGACGAATGCGTTCTACTTCTTATGATATACGTATCCTGCTAGCAACTATATGTAACAAGATTGCTTCGGCATATGGATAGTAAATTGCGTATTGGAACATGATATAATACTCTTATATGTTTTTTTTCGCTTCACTCTGTATCCCGCATGTTCCTTCAGGGTAGGCAGAAGGATCTTAGTGTTGGGACACTCTGTTGGGACGTTGGGTTCCGCTTATTTCTGGAGCGAAAAAATGAGAATATTAAATATTTCATTTCCTCGAGTGGGAATCGAACCCACAACCTTTCGCGTTTACAATTACACGTTCCTCATCATTTGCTTAGTTATGTATTTTATTTTTAATTAAGCTCAATCTTTGCCTGGCAGACAGTAAGAACATAGAATTTACTCAATTTCGAGATTTTGCATGTTGGGCATTGGTAGTAGTTATTTTTACTTCACTTTAAATATAAATAAGTAAATAAAATTAGAGGCTGTCCTCTAAGCATTGAATATAAATGCGATGTTAGTGAGTTCGATTCCCACTCGGGGTAGTGAATTAATTTATTTCTTTGTTCTGGAAAATAGGGCAAAGCAAAGTGTTGAATTCCACCACTCATCACGAAAAATAAAATTATTTCTCTCTTCTCTAATCTATTAATAGGATATAAGTTAGTTTCCTGCACCGCGTGATAAAACGCAATATCATAAAATATATGTATATTCTTGACTAGGATTTGAATCCAAAACCGTCGTAAACGCTTCACATCTTAAGTATGCAAATGTTACATATTTAGACGTCAGCTCACTATTAAAATGAATTTCCATTTGCAGTTTCGAAACACGAAAATAGCGTGGCTCTCCCGTATAGGGGGGTCCTGCGAAGACTTGATAAAGTACACCAAACGGCTACGAAAACGATTTATGTAAATTAATTACTTTGAAGCCGTATAATTCTTTAAATATCTCATCCTGAAATGTGAAAACATTAAGAGTTGTCTAAAAATTTTATGTAAACATATTATAGTGTGTTAATTGAGTTACGATACAAATTTTGAAATGATATGTACCTATATTAAGCAACTCAAAGATTTTGAATGTTATTATAGTTATTTCTTATAAACCTACATTTTTTGAGCATCACGCTGTGTCTCGTATGTAGCAGAGTAAATAGAGGGAGCCTATGTGTTAAGACACTCCGTTGCCCACTTTCTGCCGAATTCTGAAGGCATTGTGTGTTGAGTGGCGGAACTCAACGCCGAGTTTTACTTCGAAACCGGAGTGAAGAAATGAAAATATTAAATATTTATTTCTTCAAGTGAGTATCGAACCTAAAACCTTTAAAAATTTACACGCAAGTACCTCTGTGCCACGACTGGCCTCACATTCATGAACTATATGTACATGTAATATGTTATATATTTTTATATTAAATTCTTTTATAAATATTAAAACAGAACAATCGTCACAACATTCCACTTCTAAAAGTTTCTTAGGTCTGAGCTACTAGTACTTTTAAAGGATATTGCGTATCCTCATACATACGTATGGCGAGCCATTGTTGTTTTTCAAAGCCGAGTAACGGTGAATGTTTCGCCTAACAAAAAGGGGTTTCGTACGGTTTCACTTCGCTTTTACAGATTTTGGCCTGTTGAAGATCTTTTATGTTTGCGGTTTTTTATTGAGTGCTAAGGAACCATAAAAATGTAAATTTGATTCGATAAATTCATTCTAGAGTGCTTCCGTTTTTTTTATTGCTATGAATTTGCAAAAATAATCAACAACGGTGCTCTTAAAATTTTGATGGCTGGTATGTTGGTAACATAACGAAATGATATTTACAATTTTTATATAAAATTTTGCCGTGGCGGGATACAAACACGCTATGATGTTTATGCAAAAGTAACTATAGCGGTTAAACGAATTTCAACGGGAGTAGTTTAGCATAGTCCGTAAAACTTTTATATGAATTCTTCCTTCCTTCTTTCTCAGCTTTACGCTGTATCTCGTAGCAGGCTAGGCACCGGAAAGCTGGAAACCTAGTGTCAAGACACTCCTTTACCATTAAGACACTTCCATTCCCTACTTTCCGCCGAATTTAGGAGGCATTGCATGTTGAGTGGCGATACTTAACGCCGCGCTTTGCCTCGACACCAGAGCGAAGAAATGAAAATATTAAATATTTCATTTTCTCGAGTGGGAAACGAACACACAACCTATCGCGCTTACCCCTTGCTCCATAACTCGCCCCAAATTCATAAAATGTTATAATTATGTTTATATGAATCCATAAAATGACAGTGACAGTGATACAATTCATCATATATATTAAAAATACGTTTTCAACGTTTATTTCCGACTTAGCTGATGTAATAAAGTTATCGGTATTTATAACAGGAAATTGAAGCAACTTAAATAAGCGTTAAGGAACATTTTGGCCTCCTCGGAGATAAGTTGCCTTGATCCCCGGCCATTGTGATAGTCATCTGTAGAAAACTCCGTGAAAAGCCCGGGGTTCATTCCCCATTCATGGGGCTATTTGATTTACTTAAGATCTTTGGCTTGATACTGTCTATTAACCGAGTGGTTCGACCGTCGTTTATAAAAGAAATAATACGATGTGTTTCTAAGTATCTGTTGAATAGATAAAAAAAGTTAAAACTTTGCATTTTATACTTTATTTGTATTTTAGTTACAAATTATATGAGTGTGTTAAAGCTATAATTATAGTTTTTTCATGGGACTTATATGTTTTTTCTATATGTTTTTTTATGGGAATATATTACTCGAATAGGGTGGGTGACTTAACGCGTGGTTCCGGGCGAACGAACGAACGATTTATAAAATGAGTTTGCGGTGCAACCAACCCGTAATACCCCATTGGTTACGTCTTACTTTGCTAGTGTGGTCCGTGGTTCGTTTCGATGAAATTTCATAATGTTATTCTAAATGTAAAGCAATAGATTCCATTTTAATTGTTAAGATAAAGGCAATTTTATAACAATGAAGAATAATATAACATCTGTTAAAAATTAACATTTTAAAATAACATTGTCTTTTAAATAGTAAATAATTTTTTTGTAGAGTTATATTAAATTATATTTTATAATAATTTATTTGTTTTTTATTATTTGTATTTTAACATTAAATATTTTTTAATCTTAATTCGAAAACCTATAATTATTTCTTTAAAAAAATACTACCAGTGAAATCATATTTATGTCAAATCAGAACGTCTACGTCTACTTAATAACATTAGTATGTATTACTTATATTACTGAATTTGTATAACAAGAGTAATGTTTGAATTTTTTACAAATAGTAAAAAATTCATCGATAACTTACAAAAATAATATCGATACAGCTCTATCGCCAAGCATTTGTCGCGGACCGTCACCATTTTTCCCTCACCGCCATCACTGGAAAGTTAAAAGCATTGAAAGACATATCGCGGGTTCCTTGCAGGCTCTATTGTTCTCTGCCCTTTGTCCCGATACGAATGTTTTAATGTAATTGGCTTTACTTTGTATTTTGACTTTTTCATTTCTTTAGCTATATAACACGCATTTAGATAGTTATAAGTAATTGTACAATAATATTTGTAGCAAAAACAATTAATTAAATAACTTTAGATGTAAAATATATTAAATACTGAGGCCAGTCGTAGCGCAAGGACACAAGCGTGTAACGCGCGCAACATTGTGGGTTCGATTCCCAAAGAAATTAAATGTTCAGCTTCACGCTGTATCCCGCACATAGCAGGGTAGGTAGAGGGAACCTAGTGTTAAGTACCTTTATCCGTGAAGCTGAAAAAAATCTTATGTACAAGTTTTGTATAAGTACCCATGAATAGAAATGGTGCAGCAGGGGAGCAATTTGTCCGTGCTTGACGAGGCACAGCGGTTATGATTTCACCTCCCTCGTAGGGGTATGTTTGTTGTCATAGTATTGGCTTCACGCTTAATCTTGCCTAAAACAGGATAGGCTGCAGGAACCCTCTGTCAAGTCACTCCGTTACCACATTCTCCGTTTTCCGCCTAAATTGAAAACGTTGTCTTCCACCTGTTTGCAACTCTGTTGAGTTGCAGGACACCGCGCTTTGTAATGTCAGGCTGGAACTATGAATAATTCATTCCTCCTTGTGGGAGTTGAACCCAAAAAATCATATTTACAATCACATGCTGTTCTACTGCGCCAGAATGGCGTTAATGGGTGGTTATACTTAGTTTCACGTTTTATACTATACTTAATCGGTTAAGCCCAGAGACCAAGTAACTATTAGGATACTGTCCGTTGAATGGCGGAGCTCAACGCCGCACTTTGTCATATTAGATTATCTGTTTAATTTATATAAAATACCTATGATAGTGTAGACACACATTATTATAAAAAAAACAACATTAGAAATATTTAGAAATTATGTAATTCATTACAACAAATTATTAATCTTGTACCTTTCATTTTAATATGTTTTAGTTCAATAAGGTTCTTTCAAATCTCGTAATTGTACCATGGTCTAATAAATAAGAAAGCAATGTAAAGAAATTATAGTAAGAGATAGATGTTATCCCTTTCCCTCACTATCTCATCTCGCCTGACTCCAGTAAGTGAGTTGGATATAAATTGGGGCATTGTCTGTGAATCTGGAGCATTCGCAAGACTTTTAACGCCATTCTGCAATTTCTTGCGAATTTATTTTATTGATATATATATATATATTTTTATGATATTATTAGGTTTTTGTAACTCTCATTATGTCATGCGAGCCTTTAAGATTTAAGCCAAATATTGTATTTTTAAAAGGAAATGTATTTAATGCAAATTTAATAATATCTTAAATATATTACTTTTATTTTTGTGTTAAATATGAATGCTTAATATTAAATTTTATTTCAAAAATGCTATAAGCATTTTTACTAATAATGAAAATAAATGCATACATTCTTCAATTAAAAAACTTATTCCTACGGACAAATAAAAAGAGCAGCAAAGAAAAAATTGCTATCCTGGTAAAAAAACACATTATTGTATTAATCTTACGAACTACAATTAAGTATAATATTTTCTACTGTATTTTATTATTAAACAAATAGATACACTAGACACAAACAGACAGACACTACATACATACATTGTACAAATACGCTAAAATGACATAATACTTTAATTTTATATTACAAAATTGATAATTTATCAAAATAATTACAGAAGTCAATATCGAAAAGGTTGTTGAATGTCACGGCGGGAGAGGACAGAGGGAGCGTGGCACGCATTTCTGGCTAGTTTGATATCAGCTCCCGTGACGTCACTACCGTTTCATCGTTCACGATCAAATACGATAAATTGCTTAAGCAAGCAAGCTGTGTTTTCATTCACAAGTTATCTTCATAAGAAATCAGTAATCGTGGTTCTCGTTACACTTTTACCCAAGCTCATTTCATAAATCGTCTTTATAATAATTGATAGATATCGTGGTTGAAATAACAAAAAAAAAACTATGAAAATTAATAATAATATATCAAATATATTAGATTAAATCCTCAGGTTGTTTTGCATTATATTAGTAATTGAAATAGACTTTACTCTAAGGGGATAAGGCGGTAAATTGTTAAGGAAACGTGAAGGGTGTGATTTTACTATAACCTGTTGATTCCACGCGTAGGGCGCAGTGAAAATGTTTTGGCGTCGACTACTGTAAGTAATGTTGTATTAAATCACTGTTATTTTCAATATATTAAGATATTTGTTTTATTAATGTGGCTTAACGGAATATACTTTATGAGGAACGATTTTAATAGCGAGATTTGGAAAATAACTTTTGAAAAAATTAAGACAATTAAAGAAACATATGTTCAGATAACTAATATCAAACCTGGCATTGGTTGGAGCTACTTAATCATAAACTAGTAAGAAATATTACTATATACGATATCCATATACTTATTAATGAAAACAATATTTTTAATTCACAAAGATAGCATAAAAATAATAAATATAGACCTAACAAGGAGATACGTATTTCGGTAGAATCTTATTAGGAACAAAAATTACCGTTTTCAACTGTCTTCAATTGTCAAGTAGTTAGACCCTTGTTACGGTATAGTCAAGCCTTAGTTAGTTTTATGTGTTCACAATCATTTATACCGTATATGAACGTCTCTAGGGATGGTATTAGGTTGCCACCCTGCCAATTTGTTTTTATGATTGAACTAGCAAGGAGAACAGTTTTGAAGGTATCTTATACATTTATGTATGAATATATATAATTACGTTACTTTACGTATTGTTATTATATTTTTTTTATAATTTAAATATGTTCTAAAAGATTTTTTTTATCATTATAAATTATTGTGATTCTGTAATTATGATTTATTATAAGCAGGAATAAAGTTTACGATGAATTCGATTTAATAGTAGTCCTATTACAACATGTATGTAATTTATTTTATCATTATTGTTAGTAATAAAAATAAATCAAATCAGCTTCACGCTATATTCCACACACAGTAGTGTGGATAAGCAGAGGGACATAGTGTTAAGACACTCCGTTTCTCACTTTCGAGACATTCCGTGTGGCGGAACTAAAAATAATATTTCATTCCTTCAATCGAACCCTGAACCGTCGCGTTACATACAGAATCACGACAATAACATTACATAACAGAAATATATTTGCTTTTCAAAGCTAAATATAATTATAAGCATATTTTTAGGGTTCCGTACTTAAAAAAACAGGACCCCTACCAGTAAAGGAAAAATATCTGAAATATAGTTATGGTTAGATATGGAACTCGCCCATCGAGGCCTCCGTACCAATTAAGAATTGTAGGTCCACGGGAAGTAATAGTTATAAAAGTTGATAAACTTAAGTTTGCGGATATATGCACTCATTTTGTATGAAATGAACTAAAAATATAGATTTGTATTTATTGTTCTTATAAAAAAAATATAGGCTCGCATACAAATAATTATATTGTAAGCTCTAACTTCGAGCCTATATAGCGCGGTGTATTACGATACAAAGTATACAAAATGCAGCAAAAACGATGCATAATTGCTCGTATCTTTTGATTTCATTGACTTAGAAACTTGATTTTTTCTTTGCTCTAAAGGACCGTAGACCTGAATATTTCATATTAATTTCAGCTTATTAGCTCCATGCGATCTCGAGGTAAATGTTCTTGACAGTCAGACAGACGATAAAAAAAGTGATTCTTTTATTAATAATTAAATAAAAAATATTATAAACTTATATTTGTATTTTATTTATACAAAAGGAGTGCCCACTTACTTCAGTTTATCAACTATATCGGAACTTTATTCACTGCTTGATCAAAACTTATATGGTATTTTCTGATGACCTACGAATACAAAATTTGATAAGAAGTGAGTGAGTGAGTTGAGACAGTTCAAATAAAGTAAAAATGGAAATATTTTTTGTATATGATTATGAAAAAAAAATATTGCAAAGTTATATTTCTTAATCACATACAAAATTAGTCCACATGCTCGCAAACTTTAGTTTGTCACCTTTTATAAGTTGTACTTCCCGTTTACCTGTAATCATAAGATTGATACAAAACCCTCTGTGGGTGAGTCCAACTCGAACTTGACCATTTTTTTTAAACATAAGCACAAGCAAAGTGTTTAAAACTAATATACTGATTGCATATTGGTATACCCAAAGCTAGATATTTAATATACATATGAAGCGTGTACATTATTAAAAATCTTAAAATGTCAATAAAAAATGTTAAACATATATGGTAAAAATACAATTTATAAGTAATAGAGATAAAATTATTTAGTAACTCCATAATTCTGGGGAAAAAGTGGGGAACGGAGTGTCTTAATTTTAGGTTCCTTCTGCTTACCCTCCCGGTTCCTGCGGGATACAGCGTGAAGCTGAACAAATAATTATCATATCATAACAACAAACGTCGAAGATTGTTAAAAATCGATACTAAGCGAGATTTTGCGACACGAATATTAAAATTGTCTTTCCATTTCTACCTATAGGTATGATATAAAAAATACCCATGGGACTGTGGTCCAATTGCCTGTATCTGCGCCTTTCATTATTTCGTTGTTCGAGTTGATCATTTTCATATTACAAATTCATTTGGTTATGTAAATACCAATTAATATCATTTTTATTATAATACATATTTCCATATAAAACTGTAGTTTAAAGTAATTATTAATAACTAGTAATTGTATATTTATTATTTAAGTAATTATTTAGAGGATTAACCTAATAATCCCGATAATTAATATTTTCTCTTGAGACTTTATTGGTGAATGGTATTTATAAATGATCCGCCATTTTATAAGATTTTAATGAATGTTATTTTAACGAGAACTTTTAAAAAAATATTTATTTATTAAACGTTTTGTAATTACAAGCCAAATGTCAATAATTTAGTTGCAAATTATTATCAATGTTCTCTGCTGTTAAAATTTATAGTCTGGATATGTAAAACTAACAAAGTTAGCTAGTTAGTTACCTGTAGCTCATCTGGTGTAACACGGAGTCGTAGACGGCGGAGTTCACTTACCATCAGGTGGCCACTGCCCTCGTTTGCTTTATCCTTCCCATAAAACTACTCGATCAGTTGTATTACTAGAAAACTTGACAACGTATTATTTGGATATTTTCGTGAAACGTGACACGATTAAACAGTCCATAATGACGTAAGCTTATATTTTAGCGTCCAATATAGTTGTGCTACATCTAAAGGAGTGAGCTACAGAAAAGCTACGCTACTGATCATTACTCCCGGCGATGGAATATATAATTCGTTTTGCGTGTAAGGTTCTTCACCCTAAGCCGGGGTATTTGCGTAATTGATATTTACAACTAACCTGGATCTCAAAACGCTTCTCCGGGATTAAGCGGAGATTTGTAGAGATTTTCCGCCTTCGAGTTCACTCCAATTTATTTACAGCCTACAATAACGTGCTGATAGCATTTACAGTTCGAGTCGGTTAGAGGGGATGAGATTGTTTCCCTTTGTCGGTTTATTGAATAAATTAACATTTATCTTTTCCTTTTTGTTTTTCTTTAACAACGATTAAAGATATATAACTCTGTATCTTTTGAGGCATCTGGGTCTTGTCTCTTTGATGGTGGGTTGGAATCTTTTTGGGGTATTTTATGTAGTAAACTACGTTCCCCATTTTCCGTTAAACAATATTTGAGACATTGCGTGTGAGTGGCAGAATTTTATCTTGTTACCAGATCGAGTAAATGAAAATATTAAATAACTTTATTCCCCTACTGGAAATCGAACCTACAATCATCGAGTTTACAGTCACGCACTGTGTCACTGCGCCACTCATTATTTCAAATTACATTATAAATTCATTGTGAAAGTATAATCCAAACTATTTAAGAATAAGTAACCTTGATAAGAGAAGCCATATCTACATCTACGTTGATCGTTGACATCCAAGAAACAATAATGGCCGTACTGGTACGTGCGCGCCGTTCCTCCCGACAGATTAGGCCCCGACAAAGAGAATAAGAATCTATGAACCAAATATCACAGCAAATACACGCGGTGTTGTTTGCTTTCCATTTTTGTGTTTCTATTTGGAAAATTCGAACGAAAAAATAGAATGAAAAATCTAAGTGACCCCAGTCAAAGCACGTTCTGTTTATTCGTATTATTTTTGTTGTTTTCTTTTTAGTATATTCTTACCAATAGTACTTTAAATAAAATATTTAAAGTAATAAAATATATGATATGTACTTGTTCTGCCCCAGTGTTTTAATTAGTTGTGCGTAATATAACTTAACAGCAAAAAAAAGAAAAAAAGTAAGATCGACTGAAATCTTATAGTTTTTTTATTAATTACAGAAAATAATGAGAATAAAATGCATTTTACAAAAAGTAATATGATACATCAATAAAAATATACATTTTAATTGATGTATATTTTGATATTTATATTTATATTGCATTAGATAGTAATAATTCTCGTTCTCTATAATATAACGAATATAAATACACTCCAATTTAGTAAAGTAACTATGAATGTGAGGCGAGACCTTTCGCTAATGAGACGGATGAAGGCGTAACCTCGCACTTTTACACTACAAATTGGTGTGATTGACCTTTTACATCACCCACATAAACATCTTCTAGCACTCTGTTCTCTGTTTCGGTGACAAAAGATAAATTCAGAAAGTTTATTAGAGTCCTTTTAGCTAAACTTTTGTTATATTTCTGTAATTATATATTTTTTTTCGGAACGAGGAAATGAAAGTATTAAAAATGTTTTTCCTTAACTGGGAATCGAATCCGAAACCTGCCGCGTTTACAGTCGCACGCTTATGTCCCTGTGCCACGACAGGCCACATTGCCATGACCATGACCTGGTAATTACATATCATTAATATTATAAGATGTTACTTAAATTCTGTTGTCATTTATTAAATGTATATGCAAAATAGATACCAACTTGGGCAAAATTAGTTATTTTTGGAGTTCCGTACGAAATTTGGTAAAAAATGTCTTATAGCACAGATAAAGAAAAAAATGCGAAAATCCAAAAAAAATTGTTACATAAATAAAAAAATTATTAAAAAAAATATAATAAAAATATATTCAATAATTTTATATTTACTGCTCCTTACCTCATGAATCATAACTGTAACTCGATTGTCGTGATGAATTTTTATTTATATATATCTCTATATTTGTACGGAACCCTCGGTGTACAAGTCCGAGTGCACTTGGCCAGTTTTTTTATTCTTTCGTTCTGGTCAAAAGCAAATCGCAGTGTTAAATAAATTCTGCTCAACTGTTGTATTGTTTTTGTATAGGGCGAAGAATGGAGTGTCTTAACACTTAGGTCTATAACTATCCCGGCTATTCTTTTATTCATAGAGACTAAAACATACAACACGATATGCGTACGATATAATCAATTTAAATCGACGCCATAGTGGCGCAGTTATTACGTGTCTGTAGATTTATATTACACTTCAGGGAATGTTCATATCGTTAAGCTAAATTTTGATAGTCTTTTTAGACTGTAGTGCCAAGACTAAAATTGTACAAGACGGCAAATTTATGACAAATACATTCTGTAAAACACAATATATTAAATGAAAAACAAAATATTTATGATATAATAGTCATGTCCAATAAACACAATTTTAATGCTAAATCTAATTAATTTTTAACTGTACGTAGAATTAATCGCAGTAAGCCTCATAAAAAATAAAAAGAAACTACCGTCCATCCCTTTAGTCCCAAATCGATCAAAGTATTGTTTTTGTAACAGATTCCCAGTTGATTCGATTCAGCGGGTATCCAGCCCCGGTCATAAAATAAATCTGCCCATAAATAAAGACGAAGACGCTAACAAGCGTCTCGGGTTCACCAAGTGATATTTCTAAGGGAGCAACGCCATTTTTGTCATAACTCTATTATGTCCGCGGCTGAAATGTGAGAATATACGTTCATTTATTTGCCACCGATGCCTAGACTATAAAGGAAAACCCTATAAAGGCAAGTGTTAAAGTAAAAAAAGGATCAATGATTCAATTCTAAATTAAATTTACTATAAGTCACTGGTTTAAATAAATTATAAATTCATTCACTTAAACCAGTCAGTCTTATAAAAGTTCGAAGTAAAAGGTAAAGTAATTAATATTCTTCTTTTTTTATCAATATCAGCAAGTTAAATAAATTTGTGATAGTACCTAAATCCTTCGATCTTCTATCGTCTTTCAAATTCAGCCTAATACGCTTCTAAATTTATTACATGTTTTATTCACTCAAGATGGTGAAGGTCTTGAAGTTGACTGACATGCTTTTCCAAGATTCTTGGAATACAGCGACATTCTTTTGTAACTTTTTTTAGAAAGTTTTATAAAACTCTTGCTTCACCAGAAAAAGTTTTTTTACTTCATTAGCATTTAGAGCGGTGATGAGAGAACGCTTCCACTCACTATTCAATTGTCCGGTTGCCGTTTTTCACAAGGGTTAATTTTATAGTATTACTCTGTCTTATTTAAAGATTAAAGTATTTGCCTTCGTTCATACATATCATCTAAAGTTGTTGATGTATTATTAAAGTTTTAAATATTTTATCTATTCTATTATTTATTTATTTAATTTAATTTAAATTAACGAACAAAATTTAACTTTAATTAATTTAAAATTTATTTAACAGTAAGCAATAGATCAATATATTATAATATATATAATTTAATTAAATTAGCTTCACGCTGTATCCTGCACACAGCAGGGTAGGCAGAGGGAACCCAAGACACTCCTTTCCTCACTTTCTGCCGAATTTTGGAGGCATTGGGTGTTGAGTGGCAGAACTCAACGCCGCGCTTTGCCTCGACACCAGAGCGAAGATATGTAAATATAAATTTAAGTATATATTTCATCTCCTCGAGTGGGGATCGAACCCACTGGTCTCAAATGCCTAGGCCTATATATATATTAAAATAAGCTTATTAGGAACATGTCCCTACACCACCAAACACCATTGACTTTCCGTCATTACATATAGCAAAGTTATGCATTCACGATCACCGATCACTGGGTGGTCGGGAAACAAATTTAACCGACAATTGTAAATCAATTAGAGAGGGTGGCTCCCGGGGTGTAATAGCTACCCTCCACCCACGTGCTCACCAGGGACGTAATGTTCAACTATACTTATTTCGAAACGTAGTGGGATTAGAAACCGTGACTCAGGTCGGTTTCCAAAGAGGTGCGGGTTCAAATCTCGCTACGATAAAATTTTTATACGTTTTCTAAATAAGTATTTTTCTTTTCTATATGTAAAATAAATCTTAAAATTCGTTGAAAATGTTCAATTGTATTAATCAAACGATGTTTTTATTAATATATTTAATAAAATATATAAATATTTTACTTATTGTATTTTGAGGCCTACGTGAAACAGTGGCACGGCGTGTGACTGTAAGCGCGACGGTTGTGGAATCGTTTGGAGTATAAAAAAAATCTCCTGTAAAAAAAAATAATTCTTGCAACAACCTTGTTTTGTTAGAGAAATTAAGTAGCTACATGTTAAATAATATAAAATATACAAAAAAATAATTAAGACGTAAATTAATAAATTCGAGATTCTCCCCTGACTGGGAGATATTCATAGTGAATTCTCAAGTGCATATTGTGATACGCAACGCGCCCCTTGTAGCGTCGCGCTCTTCACGTCCCAACCAGGTCTGTCTTCGAAAATTGGAGAAAGCTGAACACTATGATTATTAAGTTATTCAAAATTTTACCCCTTCAAAATTAACTAGACAAACAAGATAAAGACAAAATAAATGATTTCATTAAACATTATTTTTGATTAAAACTATATAAAACCAAATTATTGATCACAGCCAGAGCCATATACATATAAATGTAAATGCAAAAAAATATCACAACTTTATAATGACATAGCACTATAGAATAACATTCTATAGTAAGTAACTCTTAGTAGAGTAGGAGAGAGTAGGATCATGCCGTTAGAGACGACAAAGTTTATTAGAGAAGTTGCCAAAGTGGAACTCGGTCAGCGTTAATTTGGAAATTAACTACAAGATTGTTACTGTCATCTAATAGCTTTTATGGGCGTTCCGGATGAGCTTTTGACAAAAGAACTTTCCAGTTTTAATTATACATTCGGACTAGTTAAATGTTAGTGTGAAATATGTTGCCTCTGAAATAGTTAAAAAGACAGTTACAAATTAGAATGATATTATATTATATTATTATTTTAGCTTCACGCTGTATCCTGCATATTGCAGGGTAGGCGGAAGGAACCTGAGAATTTAGTGTTAAGACACTCCGTTTTCCATTAAGACACTTCCGTTCCCTAATTTTCACTGAATTCCTAAGGAATGGCTTTGATTGGCGGAACTCAACGACATTCTTTGCATCGTGACCAGAGCGAGGAAATGAAAATATTAATTATTCTCTTCACCAAATGCGAATTGAACCCATGACCGTTTTACAGTCAGACGCTTCTGCCACTATGTTTCGACGGCCTCGTGATATTAATACTTAAAAAAATATATAATGTCGGTGTTTCACAGTAAAAAAACAACGATTGAGTACATACAGTTAAACAGCATAAAGCTTTAAAATTATACTATACATTATAATGTACCAGGACGAAACTGTAATTATACCATTTAGTGACGTCACATAATTATAGGCGTAGGGTGCATTAGCGGCACAATACCAGAACGCGATCAAAGGGGGCACACGATAACAGATAATCTCTGTTTTATGTTGTTGCCCTACGTATTACGTATACATTCGATTTTATTAAAACATGACGATGTCATTTTGAGTGATCAATTATTTTATAGATTTTATTAATATATTATACAATTTTTTTATATAAGTATATTTTTATTTACTAAGAAATCGAATATTTTCAGTTATCTGTATGAATGTTTGGTTTTGTATATATCAACGGGGATCTAAAGTCGCACGGTGCGAGGGTACGCGTCGTTTCCACTTGGTTATGCCTTTTATGCGACGATTCATTAACGCCCGCCGGAGGGGACGCGAACAGATAGCCACATTTATTACTTTTGTCAGCGGAAAAATGAAGTTACACATCAGAAACTTTGATGTTGTGAATGTCAAATATAATTGTTGTTGATAAAGGCCATAAAATTTACTAATAAAAAAATTGGTAACTTTTAGTCTTACCAGGAAGTTTATGAAAATGTGTGTCCGAAAATATTATTATTTAATTTGATATATATTTTATACTCGTATAGCAAAATAATTTCTAATAAATACATTATGGCATAAATATAAGATGAAATGAAAAATAAAGTTATATAGTCTTTTTTATCTCATATGAATAAGAATAGAAAGAAACCTGTCATGGCGTAATGGCACAACTGTGCCATTGGAAACGCAACAGGTTGTGGGTTCGATTTCCATTCGAGGAAATGAAATTTTTAATATTTTCATTTCTTCGCTTTGGTAACGAGGCAAATCGCGACAAAAACACACAATGCCTCTAGATATCAGCGGAAAGCGGTGAACGGGGTGTCGGGGTGAGCGCGAAGGATACAGCGTGAAGTTGAAAAAGTAAGGAGAGAAAATGTGCGAAAACTATAGATAAAATTTTATTTTATGTGTGTCATACATAAATGAGAAGGATCTGTTGACTGAACGGTGTAGTCTTTTATTATTACTTATATTTTACTTACAAATATATAGATAACAAAGAAAAGACTGCACAAATTTGTTTTATAATATTATTTTTACCAATATCATTATAAGCCTTAGATATTACACTAAAAAGTTTATTAAAATTGAATTATTACCTTATAAAAACTAAATAAGAGAAATTTTGCAAAATGTATACAAAATATCTTTATAATATTTTATTTTACCCATATTCATATTTAATACTAGTAAACAATGAAAAATACAAGAAGGGGAGGCTGACTAATTCAATAATGGCTCTAATGGATCTCCTTCTGAGTATCAAACTTAAAATTTTGGTACGTGTATACAGTTTAGAGTCTTATCGTATAGATAAACTGATAAAATACTTTACATTAATCTGATTAACTTATTTGACGATCAATTTAAATTGATTAAATTATAAATTAACCACTCGCTTATAAAGCTTTTTTAGCTTCACGCTGTACCCCTCACACAGTTGGATAATCAGAGGGAACCTAGTGTTAAGACTCTCCGTTTCCCATTTTCCGCCAAATTCTGGAGGCATTGCGTGTTGAGTGGCGGAACTCAATGTCACGCTTTATCTCTACACCATAGCGACGAAATTCAAAATATTAAATATTCCATTTCCTCGAGTGGAAATCGAACCCACCCTTTGCGCCACGACTGGTCTTTGGCCTTTGATTAAACATTTTAGCCTATACTATCAATATTGTCACAACAACGTACGTGAGCTGAAAATTACGTTTAATCGCAAATACGAAACGATATCCATGCATAAACGGCTACCTAATGGACTCCAGAACGTCGTATTAAAATTGTAATAAAGCTATCAAGGTGTCTATACAATTATCCCCGCAACGAGCTCTCGAGTTCAGACGCAGGTGCGCACCTGCATGTATTTCCTATTTGCTATCGGCACATTCTAATTCCATTTGCTCCTGCCAAGTACCGGCGTGCTTTCGATCGTTTTAATTATTTGAAAAATAAACGTGTGATAAAACGATAGGAGTCATTTTAAAATTAACATAGTGTAGTATACTTATATTGTATTAGAATTGTTTATGGTGAGGGTTTTTTTTAAATGTTAACATTTTTTTTTTCAAGTATTATTCTATAGTTAGGAAACTTAAATATAAGTTAAACTTAAATATAGTTTTTTAAACATTTTTAAAGTGTTAATCCACACTTAGGAAATATAAATACTTATTTAGAAAACGTATAAAAATTTGAACGTAGCGGGACTCGAACCCGCGCCTCCTGGAAACCGACCAGGTGCCCTGACTACTGAGCCATACTGAACGTATGGCTCAGTAGTCAGGGCGCCTGACTATACGTTTTCTAAATAAGTATTTAAATATAGTTTTTTTATATTTTCAATACAATTCCAGAAAAAGAGGATGATTGCAATTTATTTTTATTTGAATAAAAGATAACTGTAAATTACATAAAATTTAGCTAATTAACATTTAGTTAATTAATTATATTTATTTATTCAACAGAAACACTCAGTATGAAAATTTTCACGTGGAACAGAAGGGATATGATCAAATGTACGATGGAGAAGATCTTGAAACGCCGCCATCACCAGACCGTCCCCCACCGAGACACATAGGTAGATTAAAAATTACTTAAAATATTAATAACTAGTAATCTACGCGCGGCTTCGCCCGCTTAAACAAATTATTATATTATGGTCTAATTATACAAAACATGTCCACAACAATACAAATTGTGGCCTAAGTGTTATCCCTATATATGTATAAAGTTTCATCTAAATCCGTTTAGTGCTTTTTACGTAGAACTGGAACTCATATGCATCTTCTCAAACTTTCACATTTGTAATATTAATAGGATATAGAATTAGGCATTAACATGAATTGGTAAGATTTAATTTTAATAATTTGATTTTATGTCTAACAAACGTTTTCTTTTCTATATTAGATAAATACATCCGCGCGGAATGTCCATGTTTAAGCGCCCGTTACACCGTAGCGCTATTGGCCTGCTTCGGATTCAGTATTATGTTTGGCATGCGATGTAATATGAGTATGGCAAAGCTTAAAATGACTGAAAAACATGAAGTAAGTTTGTTTATAAACTAAATTAATGATTTTTATTAATGGTGTCTTCTTTTTATATATATTTTTTTATATTTTACAGACGGCTTCGGGCGTTGTTGAAGATTCACCATTCAATTGGACTGTAGAAGTGGAATCGTCTATAGATTCTTCGTACTTTGCTGGTTACTTAATTACTCAGGTTCCGGGTGGCTTTTTTGCATCGATGTACCCTGCAAATAAGATTTTTGGTGCAGCGATTTTTGCCTCAGCTATATTTAACATGGCTATTCCCGGAGCTATGTCCGTCGGTCCCGTTTCGGTGGTTATGTTAAAAGTTGCCCAAGGATTCGTTGAGGTAAGAATATATGGAATTAGAAAACATTCGTGATTGATTAAATGAAATGTCAATAAAATTAAAAAGATACAATTGTATCATAGGATGACGTACTACGAATACAAATATGTAATATTTAATTTTTTAAACAAAAACCATCCCACAAATCATACTTCTTATAATTAACTTGGCTTTACCTGCAGCTTCTTCTCTGTGGTTAAATAAAAATAACACTACATCCACATACGTGTATATTGCACTACATCGACAAGATTATCGTGGTATAATATGGATCATAGCCATCATCGATAGATAAAATATCCATAACAAAAAGAATATCAATTTTAATTAAGACGTTCCTGAATTTTCTTCAGCAGAAACTCTTTAACTTTGTAATAGTTCAAAAGTAAAGGTACATCTATAGCTTATCGGAAGACAAATATCACTGATCGGAGGGTTAAAATAAATGTTTAACGAGCGAGCATCATGTCACTTAAATTTTGAACATTTGGCATTCAGTTCGTGACGAGACATGATCAAGCTTATTATTGATGCACAAATTTTGAACCCCGTAGTGAACGTTCGTTGTCACGTTTGGATCGCTTCCCCTATCTTTCCTATTTAGATATGCTATGTGTAATCTGTTTGGTTAGCATAATTTTATAATTTTTTTATATATATTTTAAAGTCCAATCAGTGGTGCAGTAGCACAAGCGTGTTACACTCGAGGAAACAAAATATGTAATATGTTAATTTTTTTGCCGGTGGTTTTTTCTGGTGTCGAGGCAAAAGCGCGATGTTGAATTCCGCCACTCAACACGCAAGCATCCAGAATTTGAGGGAAAGTGGGGAACTTGAAAATATGTAGGTTCCCTACGCCTACCCTGCTGTGTGCAAAATACAGTCGGAAGTTGATTTATTTTTTAAAATATTTTCATTTCTCCACTCTAGTAGACCACGCACGGCGTTGTTTTATATTCAATGTCTAGAAAGATTTAACTACCCATTTACCTTATTAAGCAAGAAGAAACGTAAATCTTTTTTTTTATACGTGTTACCATATCTTTACTATATCATTATACGTATTGCTGACATGTAATGTGGATCGACCAAATCGTTTTCTAAAGTACAAAGCCTCTTTAGGATTATTGAGCCCTCTGTAACCATAGCTACGTATTTATTCGCCTATACCCGGCTTAGACGAGTCGTCAATGGCATGGTATCCTATTAAATCTTACGGTGAATCATTGAGATACAGATACGATTGTATAAAGTATATTTTATTCGGCTAAGAGATCACGATAAAAGAACTCTACCATTTAATCTTGTTAGAGAAATAGATTTTTGTTCAGATATGATTAATATTACTATTTTTTTTAAACTGTTTCGCAATGGTGGAAAAAAAATAATCTAATGTATAATAATAATGTAGTATATCAGTTTACTCTTTCTTTCATTTACCTTACCTTTAAATATGTTTGTATATACAGGCGTGTATATACAGTCATTGACAGGTTTGACTTGAATTCGAGGAAGATTAATTTTGACATTTCGCATGTGGGGTCGATCGCTGTCGATGTCGATTTTTTAAATTAAATATCAATTATTTATTTTCACTAGGGTGTGACTTATCCATCATGCCACGGAATCTGGCGTATGTGGGCACCTCCTCTTGAACGTTCTCGATTGGCAACATTGGCTTTCTGTGGCACATACGCAGGCATCGTTATAGGCATGCCTCTGTCAGGTATCCTCACTGATTACATCTCGTGGCAGTCACCCTTCTATTTTTATGGGATTTCTGGAATTTTATGGTTAGTATAGAATTATATAATATAATTTCATTTGGTACTTTAAAAAATCCAAACTTGCTTTGATAGCATATCAATATAAAATAATAGTATATTAAACAAATAATTCTCAAACTTTTATTTTAACTATTCTTAAATTTTAAACGACTAACTGCTTTAACTACTAATTTTAATTTGATTTCTAAAAGGTATTTCCTTTGGCTGTGGTTGGTATTTGAAAGACCGAGCAAGCACCCTCAAATCTCGGGAAAAGAGTTGACGTACATAGAGCAGTCCTTAGGAACTAATATGCAAGCCGCTATGCCTGGTTTCTGGAATACACCGTGGAAAGAATTCGCTACGTCGCCACCGGTACTAATCTATTATTATAAATACTGTTCGCCATTGAGTTCTGTCACTCATGCAGAGTTTTGAAAGCAAGGAACGGAGTGTCTTAATACTAGATTCCATGTGTGGGATAAAGCGTATTTTTTTAAGCACTTTAAATGTACTTCAAATCTACCTTAATTATGTATATACACTTAAATTATAATTATGTGAGTGGTAAGAGAAGTAGGGGGAGACCTCGGTTGACCTTCGAAAACACAGTATCAAAGATACTGGAGGAAGGTCACGTAAAAAGCATGAGGATCCCCCGGAGTATGAAGAGATTGATGACAGTGGACGAGGCGAAAGAGGTATGTAGAGACCGTAGCGTTTGGCGCTCCGTTCTCTCTGACTACCCCGCTAGGGATAAAGCGTGAAGCTAAGTTAAGTTATTTTTTTACAAGTTTTATATTTTCCTATAATAGTCATCACTTTCCAATCTTCTTTAAGGTATATGCTATCATCGTAGCGAACTTCTGTAGGACGTGGAATTTCTGCCTGCTTGTCATCTTTCAATCTTCGTACTTTAAGTCTCGATTCAATATGCAAATTACGGAGGTAAGTTTCACTTATTTGTACCTACAACAAAATTTTTTAATGCCAATTTTAATATTATATAAAAAAATCTTAGCATAATATATATTTTTTTGAACAAAACATTGTAATATTAGATAAATAATTTAATCTCTTTGATAGTCTGGATTTGTTGGAGCTATACCACATTTGATCATGACATCGCTGGTACCAATTGGGGGAATGATGGCTGATTATTTAAGAAAAAATAACATAATGACTACAACAAATGTGCGGAAACTCTTCAATTGTGGTGGTTTTGGCTTGGAGGCGTTCTTCTTCGTGCTCATTGCATATGCAGATAACAAGGTACGTATCAAAAGTCTTCAATTCAAGTCCCCAGATTCTTTGTGTAATTTCAATAAATTTTAATAATCTGAAATTATATGCGACTTACATATTAATTATATTTTTGAATATTAACACAATACGATTGAACTTTATTACAATAAATTTTGGTCTGTCCTAAAAATGTATAACTTGTTCACATTTGTAATTCAGATCACTCGTTTCTAAGTCAGTCAGTTTAGTAATACCAAACATGCTATTTTTTTTAGTACTTAGCCACTATAGAAATGACATTAGGAGTGGCATGCAGTGGTTTCGCTATTTCTGGATATAACGTTAACCACTTGGATATTGCGCCTCGATATGCTTCTATTCTGATGGGATTATCCAACGGTATTGGCACTATTGCTGGTTTCATCGTACCAATCGTTATTGATCATATGACCCAAGAAAAGGTAAATAGATATTTTAAATATCCTGTATTAATGAGTATCCGTAATCATTTTCTTATTTTTACTTTATTGATATATATTTCAATTATTAAGAAAGATGTGTTGTTTGCAAGAATGTCAAAAAGAATTCAATATATGTACTATTTATATTGAAAATGAAAGCCATACAAAAACTCATTAAAAACTAGCCATTAACGAGGGTGGAACAATGGATGGCTTATTATATTCAATATCGTTTGAATTCTTTGAAACGTATTCGTGCGTTCTTATCAACTTTGAAGTGACGCTCCCTCGCGAAGCCCTAGGTATTCTTGGGCGAAACAAAAAGGACAGTGGGTCGTGGTTAATTTTAAAAAGGAAATCGAGCTCAGTCAGTGCCGTGGTGTGAATTTGAAATGAGCGGAGTCGGGGTGCGCGATGATGCGTCACGCAGTTACATTATGCGCCGAGCACTTTATTATCGCTTCTTCATGCTACGCTGGAGCTGTTGTTGTGGATGAAGATGTATTATATACTTATACCCCATAAATAGATTGCATTGTGATATGAACGGTCCTTTAAATATAATATTATAATATATTTATACAAAGTCTAATGTATTATTTAATATTAGGAAGTTATTTGCTATTCCGGATGAAGTCACTTATGTTGTGAGTTCAAATACTGCTTGGGGAAGGGTTATTTATACAGCTGATTTGTTAAAAAAAAAGTTTCCACTACCTGTAAGCGTAGGAAGTAAATTGAAGGAGAGTGAAGGAGAGTGAGACATTATCTCTGTTTTTAAAGGAGTATAGAATTCAAGGTGTACGAGTGCGAGAAAATATATTTTTTATAAAAAATTTAGAAGAAATTTTTGCCTTTGATTTCTAATACTAAAAGCTACAGTACAACATTAAAACATTCTATTTTTATTAGGATAAATTAGAAAAAGCTATAACGGAGTGGCGTGCTGTGTTCCTTATGGGTGCCACGGTACATTTTATTGGCATCACTATCTACGGTATATTCGCTTCTGGTGAATTACAACCTTGGGCAGAGCCTACTCCACCGTATGAAGCTCCTATGAAGCCTTTAGACCAAGAAACAACGTTTGTAAGTAAACAGTTTATTATATTTAAAAATATATTTAAAAAAATGAACTTAGCGGGACTCGAACTCGAACCGTCCGAGCACTCCGACCACTCAGCGTAATATTCTGATCAAACTACGACCAAAGTTTCAATCACTTTTTACACTTAAAATATTTTTATATATTCTACGGTATATAAAAAAAATATAATTGTAATTATTCAATCATTAATCCTAAAAATATTTTGCCCACCAAAATACAGGTAAGTGCTGTATTCTTTTCATTTTTGTTTTATTTTAGTCGGAGAAGCCAAATGAGCCTTTAAAAGGCACTGACCCACCAGGCTATGGAAGTATTGCACCACCACGTCCTCCACCAGTTCAGCAGCATGTTCCGAATAATCCTTTCGTATCCGGGGCTTTGTATCAGGCTGAGCCCATACAGCCTCCTGCCCAGCCTTACGAGGACCTCACCGACGATGGCACTTACTAAAGATCAGGTGTCTTTCTTATATTATCGGTTTTATAACTCATAAATATTAAGTGCAATATATCAGGCTACAATTTGAAAATCGAACAGCCTTATCAGGATTTCACCGATAAGTGTTTCTTTAATTATTTATATTGTAAAAGTTTAAATGTTTCAATTATGGATTTATTATGTTGAATGTGGTGCATATTTGTGTTACTGTTTTTTTAATAAAAAGAAAATGTTACTTGTTATTTATTTTAATAATTTTAATAAATATTTATTAGGTACTAATTATAGTAAATTTTAATTTCTTGATATCTACATATTTAGACTGTTGTGATAAAATTATTTCATTAATATTTCATTTAGTTTTTTGTTTTAATAAACATATCTATTTGCTTTTCGGTGAAGTCAGTTTATAGTTAGAAAATATATAATTGTTCTAGAATTAGCTCGTAACGTCAAATACATAGCTCTACATACATATTCCTACTAAATTGTTTTCTCGTACAAATTTTATGAACACGTTAGCTATTTACACAAGCAATGGTTTTTATTATGCTTTTTAACTGATAATATTTTCTCGTTGTTTCATTTGCTCCGTATATTGTACAGATGTATATAACTTACATTGGCATATCAATTAAATAGGTATTGTTTTTGATGAATATTATTTAAAGATCATTTTTTCATATGCACATGTAGCCGTTTTTTTTAAATAATTATAATTGAAGTCGTAACTATATCGTCTAAAAAAATTGTTCAATTTCACAATGTTGCCATGCTTGTATATGTTAAAATGGCTCTCTAAACAGTATTCTCATAACGCTGTCATAAAAACTTGTTACTGTCTCTTGTTGTTGTAAATGTTTATAATACATATATTTACGATATTATTTAAATAACTTAGAATTGTATGTCAAATTTAAATAAAAATATAAAAATAAAACGTATGTATATGATAGGCGTAGGAATTGTTTAAAAATATAAAGGGAAGTATTTTATTCATTTATGTAATTTAGATAATCATTAATTATGTATTCAATCTAAATTCGGGAAAATGTTGTTGTATGATTTTTTTTATATTTGCTCTCATACTACTTAAAAGACATTGAATCCTTTGCAAAAAAAATAAAGGTCTTATTATCTATATCGATAACGTTTTAATAACGAAAAGATTTCTTGAAGACATGTCCAAAACACATGTTTGTTGTGCGCTTATAAAAACATACTAATAAATGTATTGACGTTTAAGTTATATTTATTTATTACCTTTTTTAAATTACTTTTTACGTTTATTCAATTTTAGTAATCGTACTTTAACACGTTTTAAGCAATAATTCTTATTAAAAAAATAAATTGAATGTTATTCATTAGTGTTGACAATAGAGTTGACAATAAAACTTACATAATTATATTGGGAATATGTGGTTGACAATAAAATGATACCAATTATTTTCCAATCTTAATTCACTTATTATTATCAACACAATTAGATTACATATATTTTATAGAAAAATTAAGTAAAAATGCTCAATTTCAAGTTATAAGAGTGACATAGAGTTCATTGTATTGAAACAACGAAATGATCACCAAAAAATAATAAAGATAGAAAATGCATTTCATTGAACTTAATTAAAACATTTTTAATAGTAGCAAACAAAATGTAAATAGTAGTAGTACTTAATATGTAATTTAATCATAATATCCTGTCTTATAAAAAAATTTAAAGCTTTGCTTGAATTACGAAGTTATTTGGACATAGGTGAGAATTATCAAGATTATACTATGGTTACGTTATTTTGTTTATATTGGTTCTCGAAGGTATTCCAAATTGAAATTCGCCACTTATTTTTAACCGACTCCTGTAAAAGAAGGAGGTTATCAATTTACCTGTTTTTTTTTGTCGTACTATCGCAGTCGTTTCCATAATCATTTGTATAATAATATTAAATAATTTCGTTTACATTACTAAAGTCGTTAGATTATTAGATTTAATAATAATGTAATGAGTAAAATATTATTTTAACGAATCTCTACGCCGTCAATTCTGTGTTGTAAAGATAATTGAATTAAATTTCATAAAGAAATATTACTTGAATATATAAGAGATTTACTATATATCATTGAAAAAAAAACATCATTTGATTATTTTTTACATTTTTAAAGTGTATTCCACACTTAGCAAAGAAAAATACTTATTTAGAAAACGTATAACAAATATTAAAAATTTTTGCCCGCCACGTTGAAATTTTAATAACTTTTCTAAATAAGTATAATTTTTTTTGATTAGTTCTCATTTTCATAACATACAAATGTATTTTTAATATTTCTTAGGTTAAAATTTAAGAGCACATTTGCAGTAGAAAGCTATGTTTAATTTAATACAACGATAACTATTAGATAGATACTGTTGGGAGAAGCATAGTGAATAATCCCTAAGGAATATAAAAAAAATTTGGTCCTTTATTTTTTTTCTTTGAGTCTATATCTAACAATACTTTTTTATATGAATATCTATATATAATTTGAAGAATGAGAATATAGTTTTCAAAAAGTAAACTTAACTTAAATTTACTTAACCTCATATGGCATACCTATTTTTTATTATCTGTTAAGGCCCATTCTGTAAGGAAGATATTTTTTTTGGAAAAAACAAATCACCGTATTCTTGTTGCAATTTTTTTTTTAAATCGATAATTTTCACGATGTCCAAAAGTATGGCGGAAAGGGTAATGATTCCCCACACACTTGTTGCAAATGCACTATGGCTCATGTATTAAAAATATTCTTATGACCCATATTATTAAAATCCATATACGATTTTTAATAAAAATAAAAAAAAAATGCAAAAAAGTAAAAAAATTAAATTAACAAAAAAATATATATATCTGTAAGACAAAATGTGTTAAACACAAAATACTTTAGATTTAGAAGAAATAAAATATTTTTATCGTTATTTATAATTAACTTTTAGATTCTTGTATAATTTGAAAAAAAAAACTTTAAAAAATGTTAATTTGTCCACTATTTTTAATTAACTAATTTATTTACATTTTATTTCATTAATTTATATATACATTTGCAGTCCTCTAAATTAAGTAATATTTATATAATAGACATACAAAGTATCGATAAGACAATAATAGTTAGGATTAATACGGGGTGATCTCACTCTATAAGGCTGTGCCGACAATAAAGCTTTTACGAAGCGACCGTAGTGTATAAAAATTAGTAATAAATTTAATATAAATTTTATATTATATACTATGTTTTTTTGTTACTAAATTGTGTAGTACACCGTTTTTATTTTAATTTAAAACGAATAATTTCTGTACAATTTCGTTATAATACAAAATATTAATCGTTAGTTAAGGCCGACAATAAATGACAATAAAAAAATGTAGTGTGTAAATACGTAGAATCTATATTAAGTCATAGTATAAAATTCCCTGTTTCAAACTTTACTAGTGGTTTTATAAAATCAAATCTTATTTTTCTTTTATTTACATATTTAAAAATGGTTATTTTGTATTTTTTTTTACATTTATTCTTCTTTATCTAACCTTATTATTACATTTTATATGAAAAAATCTAGTCATATCATTTTATTATACGAATATTTTATTATACTTTATTTTATAATTCGTTATTTAAAAAAATAAAAGATTTTTTTTTATATTTGCGAATAGTGTGACATATAATACCTATCTATATTAGTAATACCAAATATTAGATATTTATTTATTAGTATTAAGCTAACATATTTCGTATAATAATTATGAATAAGGTAAGTATTCTTTCAAGAAAGCACTGACTGGTCAATTATGGATTAGACTCATGTATAGGGATTTGGTTTGAAAAGTCCTAAAACTGCAACGCTGTACATATATTGTTGCTTCGTTTTTTATTATCATTTAAAATCATATTTTTATCATTATCTTTAAGATTTGTATTTTTTTGAATTCTTTACATTTAAACTGTTAAAAAAATGTATTGAATCATTAATAATTTAGAAGTATAATTTTTTAAGTGAACTCGAGTGATATGATTTTTAATTTTTATTCTTCATATGTTGAATCGTTTTAGTATAGTAGTAACATTTATTTATATTTATCATATTTAATGCAATTAATACATATAACCATTCTATTTACATTTAGAGCTCTGCATTTTATAGCAGTTTTCTTTGTTCTGAATCTTCATTTCATGAGAAATGAAGATTCAGATTAAATTCGTTATTATGATAATATGAAATAAAATTTGATAATATTCGTAAGTAAAACTCTATATTAGGTTTAATAAAATCGGTTTTTTAAGCATTGCGGGATTTCAAGCAATGTTCAGTTTCAAACGGGCCTATGATAATTTTATTAAGATGAAGTACCAAACGGTAATACAAAATAAGTTAAATTATAGTAATTTTGTATAATAAATAACTACATTTTTGTTCATACTTATGGTTTATGCATCCTTAAAATACAACTATTTAAAATGTATATAAATATGTAAAAAACAAGTAAATATATAGATAATTGCTTAATTAGACTACGAAAGAATTTTTATGTAAAAAAATATTTAAAACACATTTTAGTCCAAGCAAATTCCTATTAATGAAAACGATTCCCAGTAATGAAATTTTTATTTATTAATTTTTTAGTCGATTTCTGCGATTTCAAATAGTATCATCATATTCAAATATAGTAAATAATATTTTGATAGAGGATTCAATGTCTGTTTTCATTTTTTAAAATACTTATTACGTAGAATATTTAAATAAATTTATAAAAACCATATAATCGAATTACTATAAGTGGTCTTTTAAATAAAATGATTAGTTATTATATCACCAATAATATATTTAATTTTAATAAATTGTTATTATACTTTTAATGCAATATAAATAAAATAATAAATGAATAGCATATCTTCCCTTTATTATGTATATTGAGAGAATAAAAATTCTGTTTGTTTAATTGTTGCTGTTGATGTGTGATAGGACTTGATGTGTCATTTCATAGTACCTACATAAATACCATTCAGTATGTACAGGCTGCAGGTAACAAGATGAGATATTATATTCTACTGTATTTCTTTTTGTTTTTTTTTTTGTACTTTTTAAAATATTGTAATAACGGAATGTATTTTAAAAATATATAATAATTATTTTAATAACCCTCATCTTATTACGTGTAATATCTACCTACATTCATTGTTTACTGAACTTTATGTATTTATGAAATTAATTCGTGAATTAAATAAAGTAAAATAAAAATAAATAAAAAAAATATTTCTTTATTCATTTTACACCCAACCACGAACACAATGTTCAGACTCTATTAAATAAAAAATAAATTACAAATATGATAAATGGCAATTTGAGAGTAAAATTACCAAATGTATAAATTTTAAATATTCTTAGGCACCTATTACAATCTATTAAAATTACATCTCAGTTTTGCTTATATTAGTATGTAAAGTTAATGGTAACTAATATAATATTCCATAAACCAAGTAAATTACCTATTTAAATTAAAATTTATCGCATAATAATGCCTTTGTAAGCATCTATTTACTAATCATACATTTTTTTCTTTTAAAAAGAATAAAAATATTGCAATAAATACAATCGAAATACAATTTTTCATTCAATCACAACTATTCGAATTTCTAAAATTATTTAAAATATATATATTTTTACATACCCTCTACCAGGTAACTTAACATATGAGGTAGGAACTAAGCATTAAGTTTAGAAATAGTTCACAAAAGTATAAATTTCGCATTTAATTAAATCTCATTTCTTTATCAACTATACGATGTAATAGATCTTAATCTTCGAGATTTTCCAGGAAAGCCCCTGGCGTACGGAGGATTTGCATTGGTCGTCACATAGTATACGCCTCGTGCTCTTAAAACAAAAATATTAAATACATTTAACCTAGGTCATCGCATCATTGCGCAATTCTTCTTCCTATATCTCTTCGCAGTTTAATGTAATCGAGAAAGTTGTAAGTATGATGTGAGGGATTAAGGAATGATTTTCATTTATCTACTGTGGTGTGGCGTTGAGTTCTTTTCATATAAATCAGCTTCACGCTGTAATACGCTCGTACACAGCAACGCAGGAAGAGGGAACTTAGTGTTAAGATACTTCCTTACCGCTGAATTTTGAGGCATTGTGTGTTGAGTGGCGGAGCTCAACGCCGCGCTTTGCCTTGACACCAGAGCGAAGAAATGAAAATATTTATTAAATATTTAATTTCCTCGAGTGGAGATCGAACCCGCACCCACTTTTAGAGTCACACTTTGTGCTCCTGCGCTACGACTGACCTGACTGAGAATTCTTCCTTTCAATTCGTAGTTCTTAAAATTCGAAACTAAATCGGAGCACGGAGAGTCATGACACTCGGTATACTATGCTTAGTCCTCAGCGTATAAGGCGCATCGCAAATAGTTAACATATACGAACTATTTTTGTACCTGCCTTCATCATATAGCTACTCTATAGAGTTTACGTTTTGGGACTTTGGAACACACCACCGTCGCATTATGTAGAATGTAATATATTGAAGAGGCCAGTCGTGGCGCAGAGGCTCAAAGTCGTGGGTTTGATCCCCATTCGAGTAAATTGAATATTATTTATTTAAATTTATATTTTCATTTCTTCGCTCTGGTGTCGAGGCAAAGCGCGGTGATGAGTTCCGCTGCTCAACACATAATGCCTCCAGAACTCGGCGGAAAGTGGAGATTGGAGTATCTTAACACTAGGTTCCCTCTATCTACCCTGCTGGGTGCGGGATACGGCGTGAAGCTGATTTTTATGTATTATATTGACGTATTTAAACTTATAATTTTAGTTAATTTACTTACTTGTGTGTTACATGTTCACCCATAAGGACGTATTCAGTGTCCTTTGGTTCGCACCAACCGATTAAGTAAGAGAATAAATTTGGACACGGACCAGCCCAGAAACCAACTTTACTGTTAATGGACTCTATAAAGTATGGTGTGACTTTCGTGTGGTCACAGGATAGAGTCTCTGAAATGTAACATTTATTTTCACTTTTTTTTATAACATATATTTATTTACTAATATATTATATCAAAATATATATTACAATTATATATTTAGAAATATAAGAATTTATTTAAAAAACTGTTAAAGTATTGAAAAATTTACGCCTATTAAGATATCAGCGCCACATTCGAGATACAAAGCATATTAGACAACGAGCGACATCTAGTATATTTTGTCATTATTACTTCGAGCAGCCGCACACAAGTGATTGAAATTGTAGAATAATAGATGGCGCTTATATCAAAATTTGAGTAAGATATTTATAAATCCAAGAAGCTATAGAACCAGGAAGGAAACGTACGGAAAATGGTGTCATGGGCACATCCAGGCTGGCTTGAACCACCATTGACGTAGAAGTCCGCGTGCCCATTAGGTCCCCACTGTCCGAGTATACCGGCTCCAGTGTGAACAATATCAACAAAATGTGCATCAGTATAATCCAAATCACGAGATCTGTTGTTACCCATATAGAAAAATATTGTTGGATCAAGACCTAAATTAAAAATTATGAATTAGTATTATTTCCTTTTTATATATTTACGAAACGGTGAGCAAAATTGTTTACCCGCTATATTCTCTCTGACTGACATAAGAGCATAATAAGACAATAGCATAGAATAGTAAAATACTGTCGAATCTAAGTTCTCTTAGCCTATAATTTGTCTTTAAGGTTCTGCCGAACGTATCATCGCGTTATCTTTAAAAGAAGAACGAAAAATTGATTCTAAGTCCCTCCCTTTCTACTCAAAGCTATAAATTAAAGTTTAATTTCTACACACAAGTACGAAATAAAATTATAATATTTTACTATTTAATAATTAATATTAATTGTATACAAAAAACTAATCATAATTTCGCAACAAACAATTAGTTAGACGGAAGATCGAGATTATTTTTGCAAAGTCGATTTATAAAACTTAGATAAGCACATACGCATATAGTATGTATGTATGTATATGTGATTAGAAAGAATGCTTGAAATAAATATATAAATAATCAGTTAATATTTCAATTAATGAAAGCTAATAAATAAGATTAACGATGTAGCCAAATGTTTTTATTCAATAAATGACTTGTAAAATTAGGTAATTATTATTTTTAAATTAACGTAGTCTATTGTGTATACGTATTAATATTATAAATTATTTATAACATATAATAACATCTTGTAGTAAACAAAATATCACTTCATGTACGTAATGGTACGCATTTACGCATACTTATACATTAATAAAATTTCAACTTTATTACAATTCCCAATAATAAAATAAATATATTTTCCGAAATGATATATTAGAAAAACTAAAAAGTAGCGCCGTTAAAGTATAATTATTTTTTGGATTCAGTTACACGCAACACGTACCACTAAGTAAGAATAGATGTGATATAAAATAAACAGGATTTTTTTATTTGCTTTTAACATTAAAAAAGTCAATGAAGTAAAGTGTTATTCATACACTTGTAATAAGAAAAAAAATATAAACAAATAATATAGTATGATATTGTGAATATTGAACAGGCGCCTATTCAATTTCATCGAAGAGCTCTACTCAGAGATTATTTATAATAATAACAATTTCGGAAAAGAACCATTTTATTAATATCAATATAATAATGTGAGAAATGCATGACATGATATAAAGTGGTCTTTCCAACCTACCACGATTGCATCTATTTACTAATAAAGGCTGTTAAAATCGTGCATAAAATAATAAAATTTTATTGGGTATAATACCTGTTATTCTTCCTAGTTTCCCTTCAGCTAAATGATTAGCCACTAATCCAAGAATATGAGCGCCGACGCTGTATCCAATAGTGTGTATTTTCTCTGGTGGGACTGGTTTTACTGGGTGGTACTGGATGTATTCCACTAGTTGCGTTATGCACATGCTTGCAAAGCGAGGAGCCCATTCTATCTAGAAGTAAATTTGACGTTAAAAAAAAGATAGTAAAATAAAATTATTTATTTTCAGGACGGTTGTGTAGGTGGGACACAATATTTTTATTTCATCGCTCTGGTAAGGAGGCAAAGTGCGGCGTTGAGTTCTTTCTCTATTCAACATACGATGCCTCCAGAATTTGGTGGAAAGTGAGGAATGGAAGTGTATTATCGGGAGCGGAGAGTCATAACACTAGGTTCCGTCTCATAATTTCTTTTTTTATAGCTTCATGCTGTATAATCGCCAGGTATGTCCTTGCCATTATACAGCATGAAGTTATAAAAAAAAGAAATTATAACTTTCTTGTTTCATACAAACTTTTCGTTTGTATAAAACAAAGATAGTTGTCATGTCAGTATTTACCTTGACGTTTTATTGTTGTTTTTTTATTGACTAAAATTATTTGATATAATTTAATATAATTTGGTGAAAATTATGTGGCTTAATTGTATGCGAAGGTTCGGCGTATTACGACACTACGACCCTCACTTACTAGCACTACTAATTTTGCATCCACCGCAAAAAATTACCACGACTACAACTAACTGCCTAATGTCTTAATATATATATTTAATTATATACTTTAAATATCACATCCTAACGATAGTAAAATTTTATGTATATTGTAAAAATTTAAAATTTAATTATAAATAATTTGTTAAAACTTGTAATTTTTTACAACTTTCCTTTTTACTTTGCTTACAATATACATATATTTGTTATTACTAATTAAACAAATTTGCTGCCTTGACATGGTGTACCTACTTTAACCACATTCTTATACACATATCAACATCAAAATTAAATATATTTTTTTGTAGATCTTTGAACTTTTAAGATATGTCGATCGAAAATTGCCAAATGAAACCGGTTTATTCATTAGTAATAACCTGACTAAGGCAAGGTTCCTTCACGAGTGTTCCATAGTCCACGATGATAATATTATAGTTTCCCCTTTTAAAGTAGGCTTCCCTCATGTCAGTACTTGGAGATAGGTTCCTTCCTCCCCCAAATCCATGGACCACTATTTTAGTAGGATGCTTAGGATTGAACCGGGAGAATGTAAGCGAGTTATTATCAAGTGTATTTATCAACTCTCCTTTCTCTTGTGTCGATCTGAGGACAAAAAAATTATTCGACCTTGACTCAATTTTTAACTGTTTTATTTTTACATTTAATTTTTATTATTACGATATTGTTAAAATATGTAGACTACATATAAGAACCAATACAAATGAGATAAAAATATAAATAGATAAAAAAGAAATTGAGTAATATAAATAGCTTTGCGCTATACGCATATGAGCATGTAGGTTTGAAAGAACAAATGTATATATGACTATACGTTATAATTAACTTATATGCTTATTAAATTAAACAAACCTTGTGTATAAAAAATATTGCATATTCGGGTGTGGACATCGAAACGGTGGTGGGATACACGATCCTGTTTTAAAAAGATCTCTCACAGACTGAGGTTTTTTTTCTCGTTCATCTTTCACTGAGTTCTGTTCTTGAGATCGGAGCACTGGAACAGTTGTGTGTCAAAAGATGAAACATAAAAAATTACGAGATTATGCAATATGCGTAAGAATGTGCGATTACAAAATTATTAGCACATGTTGAACGGTTGACGGAAACATGAGCAAGTAGGTAGCTGTTTTGGTAAACGTGTTTCTTTGTTGCAAATCTTGAGTATTTACTTGAAATACCTGCATAATAAATTGTAGACTGTATTTGTGGAATTGAGCTGAAGGATATTTATTTATTTATTATTTTTAAAATCTTCAATAAGTGTTACTTATTGTTTTGGTTTTTTTAACTTCACGTTTTATTATATAGCAGGGAAGGCGGAACCTATTCTTCCATCCAATCTTGAAACATTGCCTGTATTGGCGGAAATTAAAAGCTTTGTCTTACCACTGTAGAATATTAAAAATAGCATTGCGGTTATCGCGTTTACAGTCAAATTCCGTAATCTCCTCCATCCAGTGTTCATGTTATTTCACCAATTATTCAGGTAACAACCTTCGTAAAATGATCTTTACTAGCACTAAGGTCAAATCATTTTTATAGTTTGAAGCATGCAAACTCATTCACTATTATTATACAAAACAAAAATATAACTTACATATTGAAAAAAATACATTATAACACACTTTTATAACGAGACACGTTTTACCATATATAATTGTAACTTACTATTGAAGTAACAAGTTACGAAACCTCCGCGTTTTTTAACATTGATCTACAAGGTCTTTAGGTAAACATAAAGTCTATATATAATTTAATTCCAAAACGTTTACCTCATTAACATAAATACATTACTAACATAAATACATTACATATAGATTAATATCAATTGCCTCACGCTAAATCCCATACACAGCAGGATTGGTAAATCACTCGTGGTAAGACACTTACTAGTGGTAAGACACTCAACTCTAGTCAACCTAGTTTTAATAACAAATAATTATTCATCTCCTCAATTGGGGATCGAACCCACAACCTCCGCGTTACAATCACACCCATATTGATATTAAATTTGAGAAGTTTGTGTCCAATTGCTAGAATTCAAATTGATAAAAAAAATATTGTATGTACCTATTCTTAAAATAATTCTTGTATTCGTTAGATGAAATAGTTATAAATAGTTTTAAATAATAAAATAGTTTATAATTTTTTAGTAAATCAACTTATTTTAAATGTCAAAATATTCAAGATATATTCATTAATTAATATTACGATAATTTTAGTCAGTTTCTATTAATTTATTACATGCTTATACACCCTAAGATGTTATCATTGTGTTTATTTAGGCTTCGTCGGAATTGAATCTATAACCTCTATAAAATTATCAAAACTTTCAAAATAAAGTTAAAACCATTTAAATAATTATTCACGATTAAAACAAAAATAAGTCTAAAACTATTTTAATAAAATATTTAATTTTGTGTTGGAAATTGAGTATATCGTTAAGGTACATTTGCTAAATATATATATATATATATATATATATATATATATATATATATATATATATATAACTATTTTACATAGTTATCGTCTGTTATTACACAATATTAGTCGTCAGTAGTTCTACATTTTAAAAGTAAACAATTCTTGTAGGTGTAAAAAAAAACTAAAAAATGTCACAATGAAGAGAACTGTGATATGAGAAGTTTATGCAATCGGGTTTCCCACAAGTGACCAACATAATGTGATCTTTCTGGAAATCTATAGTGTACCGTGCAAGGAGTCAAGTATTACTGGATAGCGCAATGATTATAATCAAAGTGAGACAGGTCACAACGCTTTCACTTTTAAACTGATTTGTTTTTTAAATAATCGAATTTAAATAAATTTTAAATAAAGGCCGTTGTGGCGTAGGTGGCATAAGAGTGTGACTGTAACGTGACGGTTGTGGCTTCAAGTCCCAGTCGAGGGAACGAATTATTATTTCTTAATATTTTCATTTCTCTCTCTGGTACGAAGGTAAAAAGCTCGATGTTGAGTTCCGCCACTCAACACGCTTGCGTGGCCTTGGTCTTGAAAAATTCAGCGAAAAATGGAGAATGGAGCGTCTTAACCCAAGTTTCCCTCTATTTACGGTTCCCTGCTATGTACGGCATACAGCGTGAAGCTGGTTTTTTTTATTTTGAAATTAAGAGTAACCATAATTAAAATATTTTATTCAATTGAATGAAAACTGAAAGATGTTTGTTTATGTTTACTGCTAGTCATTTAAATAGCCTATCTAGTCTTAATAATAATTACTTCCATTGTTTCATACTTTTTGATTGCTTAAACAGGAACAAAAGACATCAACGAGCACCAAGAAGAAATAAAAACCTATTTTGCCATTGAAATTAACCTATTATTATAATTCATATTAGTTACAATCTGTTAATAGCAAAAATATAAACTAAAGTGAATAAAATAAAGTGAAGAAGTAAATTCTTATTCAGTTACAATTTACCATTTGCTCGAAAACACTAAATACAGTTTTAAATAAATATTTTAGTGAGACTCAATAACTAGAAAAGGTAGTACTCGATATATGTAATTATCCATTTAACATTTTCTGTATTCTTTAAGTTTATTGTTTTCTAAATAACGTACCTAACGTCCAAAATATTACTGATCATCTTTTAATATTAGATCACATTCTCTTTTTAAATTAACGCTGTATCTCGCATGTAGCAAAGTAAGAAAAGTCACTATCTAGAGTTAAAACACTCCGTTCTTCCAATTTCTGGCCTATTTTCGGAACATTGTGCATAAAGTGGCGGAATGCACTGTTGTCGCAGGCACGCCGCGCTTTTTTTTTGTTCCTAGAGCGAGAAAATGAGCTTAATTCATAACATCGAATCAGAATCAAACCAACAACCGTCGTGTTACATTCAGACGTTGAACTTATGTGCAACAACGGCCTCTTCTATCATTAACAATGCTTCCACGAGCACTAAAAAACTGTTTTCCCAACACAAGAATAAAATTGGTAATAACAATCTTTTTTATTTTAGCACAATAGACACCAGCTACAGTTATATTTTTTTATAAATTATTATGATTCATTTAAATTATAGCTCTCGTAATATATATGGACATCATATGTTATTTTATAGATTGCTTAAGATATTGGTAATACATGTCTCAAGATCAATCTATTGCACAACAATTTTCAAGGAACCTTCATATTTTTATTTTTATTTATAAAAACAATATCACAAAATATTAAACAATATCATATCAATCGTCAATAAAACTGTGTAAAAAATATATTTAAATATATATTGGTGTAAAAACACGATGATTTATTGTACCAAACTAACACGTTGAGTTAAGCCACTCAACACGCAATGCTTCCAGAATTCGGCAAAAAGTGGGGAACGGACTGTCTTAACACTAGGTTACCTCCGCCTACCCTGCACTGTGCGGGATACAGCGTGAAGCTGATTTATTTACTAAGCTAACACGACATAAATAATCATAAAATATGATTGTTTAGTGATTATTTTTTGTTAAATTTTAAGCAATGTTCAACCATTACTCCATCCGATGACCTCCAGGGCTAGTATGTAGAGGTTACGCGTCCTTACTCGCAACTACTGTATTGCCAACTATACTTACGATTTGATTAAAAATATATAATATTATAATAAAATTACTGATTTTATTTTTATATTATATATTGCTTATAAATTTTTATATATATATATATATATATATATATATATATATATATATATATATATATATATATATATATATATATATATATATATATATATATAATTTCAAAATTTTGGCTTAATAATTTAATGTAAACTTAAAAAAGTACGTTATTTAGCAAAATAAATTATTTTTATTATAAAAATAATTATTTAATATGAATTTTTAATATGAATTAATATGAATTAACCCCCTAATTTAGTCACTAATTAATAACATGAGAAAAAAAAACTTGAAATAGTAAATAATATATTTACTTGTATGTGAGAGCAAAGATTATGCAACGAACGTTGGCCGACTCACTTTTGTAACGTAACCCACTCGGAAGTGGGCGCATCGTGTGCAACGCGTCTCTACGCGCTATAATACGCTTCATTTAATTCAATATATCACTTCACTGATAACGTAAAAATTACATTTTAAGTTTTTAAAAATTTTAATTTACTTATCTGTCAATCAATTTTTTTATATATTATATAGTATTATTTAAAACTTTGCAACTTCAACAGTAAAGACAAATAATAAATTTTAGGATTAATTTATACGAAACCAGGTCAGTGTACATGTTTTAAATATGAAATATAAAATGCATTTCCTTTCAAATATAGTAATCTAAAATATCAAAACGAAGTTAATAATATTTAATAGTAAAATTTTACAACATTATTAATTATGGTAATTAGTGAAGTTGCTTACCAGACACTTGCAATGCAGAAATTCCAATTATTAACAACCACTGTTTGTGTGCCACCATTATTATGATATTATATATCGATAATAATAAATAATAATAAAAAAATATCACATAAAATCACTAGAGAAACATAGTGAGCTAAAATTATTTTATTATTAAAAATATATATTCAAGTATGCACGTGAGGTTTATATTTCAAGGAACCCTAATACGTCTGACACGTACGTTCTTAGTTTCGTTACTGACAGCGAAAGTGAGTGTACAAACCTTGCCGTATGGTTCCTCTTGCGAAAACAAAGATATAAATTTGCTTTTAAATTATCAGTGTGTTATTAAAATTATAATATACTATCATAAATTTAAGCTGTAGAGATTTTTTATTATTATTACACATTATTATTATTAAATCATTATAAACTATGCTGGCGCAATGGAACTGCGTCTGTCCGTAAACACGATGGGGATGTTATTCTCACATGATATAATAATTGGATTAAATTTATTTAGTTATTTGAATTTTATCGTTTTGGTAGGAGAAAATACGGCGTTGAGTTCCGTTTCCCAAAAAAGCAGAGTCTCGAGTTCGGACGAAAGGTATTTACTATGAGTAATTGTGTTGACACAAAAAACAAATATTTTTTATTAATATCTACACTTTATTATCTTCATATATTTCAAGATCTGTTTAAACTTTACTCTCCATTTAATACAAATTATATTTTATGGAGCAGTTTCAAAGAGGTCTTTGATTTTGATCATTATATTTGAAATTAAACACGTAAGACATTATTTGAGGCAAGTCGTGGCGCAAGGGTACGAGTGTGCGTAAACGCGACAGGTTGTAAATGTGATTCCCACACTAGGAAATTAAATATTATTAGTTTAATGGGGACTGAGTGTCCTAACACTAGGTTCAAAGCGTAAGGATACAAAAATAAATTGCGTTCAGATTAAGTTAAAAATTTAATTACATCAAAATATCCTATTAAAAACTTTCTTTTTTACTCGATAAATAGAAAAAAAATATGTAGCCATCGCCTATACTATTATTTAGCAGTTAGCTTATTTGTTACACTGTGAAATTAACACTATACTAACATTATCATAACATTGAAAGTAGAAGGTATCAAATCGCATTTCATGTAAATAATATGTTAGAGTATATCCTTATTTCCTCAATAATTTTCTTCTAACGTTGTATATTCGGAAAGCTAATGCACAAGGCATGTCGCGAAATTGATACTGAAGTTACTAAATGTAAATGCTTTTTTCCGGTCTACTTTACTCTATTTTTTGTGACAAATAATATTCTATTGACAATAATAACATTCCACGTTGATATGATAGAAAAATAAGATCCAGTGTTATACTCTTCTAACTGGATCTATGTCCTATTATGTAACATTTTCTTCTCTTTCCACCGAACAATCTTCTTCATTATGTTCAGCATACAATGTGAATTGTTGAAGTGATTTGTGCTCTACTTAATTCTCCGCTTTCCGTCTGAATTTGGGTCATTTGTTGTATGGAGAGAGAAATTGCAAATAATTTGTGAATGACCTGAGTGACACTGAGCCCACAACCATCGCGTTTGAGACCGACGCACTATTGTGCTATCAAATTATATAGATATATTTATTTATAAGTAAAAATGTACTGAATTCTAATATGACTGTTTAAAACTATTTTCTGAATATTATAACTAAAACATCAATGTTTAGTAAATTTGTGTTATACGGTATTTAATTTATGATTTTTTTCTTATGTAATATACAAAACATAAAACATTGATATAATATGTCGAGATCGTTGCAGCGTTTGCGACACACTATAAATTCATGTAATTAATAAATATGTCAAAGTCGCGGTTTTGCAATACAGAACGAGGATGCCTGTAAGGATATTGACAAAGCCGTAGAGTGCAAGCGACTGTCCACCGCCTGTATCCGCTAAGAAATGTGGTGTACCGTCTCCGGCTGGTTACCTAATAATGGAGTCGTGTTCCTCGACTCGCACAACGTAAAAACCAGCTAACAATTCTTAATTAAACTTGATATCGTAATACCTATTTGGCACAATTTTTTTATTAAATATATCTTTAATTTATAGATTTACATTTTTTTATGCTAAATCTTGCACAAACATTATATTTAATCATACAATCATCAATATATATATATATATATATATATATATATATATATATATATATATATATATATATATATATATATATATATTTAGATTTTTTTCTAAATATAAAAATTTAACTTTGAAATAAAAAAGTACTGTCTTTTGTGTTTGTGTAGTTCGTTTATAAGAGTTTTTGTTAGTTAGCTTAGTACTGTTTGTTATTATTACATACTTACATTATTATTATATTATTATATATAAGTCATGAAGGTTAACGTGTTTCTATATGAAATGCGGAAGATATTCAATAAAAACGTTAAAAAACCTCCTTACTTGTTTTGCTTTTTTATTTAACCCGGTGACAAGGGAGTTGGGTCCAATAGACCCGTCACATTTAATTTTGCTTATAATTTAGTTAATATATGCCTAACATTGCCGATCTTCTCAGTGGCTGGAACCATTGAGTTATTTTATACATTAAGTGTTAATATATAATCGCAGAATTTTATTTATATTTTTGTAAAAGTTGACCGACAAGACAAAGGATTGTCGATTGAGTACTGTTGATTTTACAAGAGTTTGACTAGTTTCTGTGTTATAAGGAGTGTGTTGAGGAAGATCACATTCGTAGCGAAATTCTTAAAAAAAAAAACTTTTTTTCCACAATAAAATGCCATTACATTATTTTGATTGATTTTAAATTTATAATAGCGTTACATTTAAGAATAACACAACGATTTTGGTATCGGTTTTTTATTGCTATAATAAGTATTTTGATTAATGCATAATATATTATAATATTTATATAAGTTATTGTAGTTTTTAGCTATTTAGAGAATTTTATATTCTTTGAATAAAGTACTGCAATTACTGATAGTATCTAATAAATGAATGATGTCCTCGGGGTAGACCGTTTAACATATTTCAAACCTCCACGACCGCGAGTAAATTGGATCTTACTAAGAAAATATAATTTAATTTATATAATTTTGTTTTTATTTTTTATATTTTTCTTACGTAATGATTTCATTTATGAATCCATTTCAGTTTTAAAAAATCTATATATTTACAAAAAACACTTTATAACTATCAAATGTTGTTATTTAAAAACAAGATCCTGCTTGTTGCTGCTGCTGCTCGTTCGCTTGCTTCGCTCGGCAACTATCCGCTTACAAAACAAAGGACAAGATATATATTTTTTATATTATAAAACATGTACAACATATTTTATTGATTGCATTGCACGACGGAATCAAGAATGATTTCATACTGCAAATATTAGAGTATTGTCTTAGTTTCACCCTTTATTCCGCACATAGCAGAGTAGGACAGAAGCGAAACTGGGAACCTAGTGTTAATGAATTTAAGACACCTTCGTTCACCAGTTTCCGCCGAATTCTTGAGGCATTGTGTGTTGAGTAATGGAAACGCAAACGCGAAACGCCGCGTTTTGCCCCGTTACAAGAGCGAGGAAAGGAAAATATTAAATATTTCATTCCCCTAAATGCCAATCGAACCCGCGAGCCTTGCGTGACGTGTATTAATTCATCAATCTGTGTATTAATTCATCAATCTGCACATCCATTTTTAGTACTTTAATTTTTAACATAAATTAAAACAAAAGTTCGTATAATATTAAAAACATTTTAAATTAATAATTTATTATTTTATAAGACGATTTTATTTTAAACAATTTACAAAAAAAAACAAGAATAATGTTGTTGTTTTTTATTATAACTTTGTCAAGATAATTAAATTACGGTGAATTATGAAATCAGATATTTTCGAACTGTCTGGAATATATTTCAAAGACAAAATATCTAAAAATATTAGAATCATTTCATATTTATTAAGATAGAAACAGAGAAGCTCTGACTGTGGAGGTGAACGTTAATGCGAATTTCCAAAGGACTTTAAGCCTAAAAAAAATATGACACTGAAAAAATCCTTCGAGACATTGTGTGTTGAGTGGTTGAACCCAAAGATGAACTTTTTCCATCGGACAAAGCAGATCGGAAACCGAAGCGGGAAAATTAAAGTTTAATAATAATCAAATCAGCTTCACACTAAATCCCACACATAGCAGGGTAGGCAGGGAACTTAGTGTTCTCCAATTTCCTCTACGTTCTGGGGGCATTGCACGTTGAGTGGCGGAACTCAACGCTGCGTTTTGCCTGGCACCAAAGCGAAGAAATGGATCGAGTGGATATTGAATCCCCACATCCCTTTTTTTAAGGTTACCAAAAATATATGATATATTATGTTACTAAAAAATATTTATTTATTTATGCTCGTAATTATTGTTTTAAATGTTACTTATTTCTTTAATATCTGAAATAAGAATATGCTGAGGTTTTAATTATTAGTGCCATTACTATATTATAAATATTTCTAAGAATAACTTTAAGAAATATATACATATAAAACTGATGTAAAAATATTAAAATTCTAGAAAAAAAACGACAAAATAATAATAAAAACAACTTTATATGCCCGTTGTGTACAGGTAACTCGTGTTTTTTTAGTAATATATTTCACTTTTCTATTTTAACTACGATTTGTTTTATTTAATTGTACTGAGCCATCTTGGATCTTGCGTATCTTGGTCCTCGAGCGTAGGGTGATTTAGAATTTGTATTAAAGAAATAAATACCTGAAGCACTGAAAACCAAATATATATTTAAAACATTTGTACAGGTATAGTTGTGTATCTAGTAAGCATAGTTAAGCATATATTAATAATTGTAAACGAAATAAAAAAATTACAACATTATGTTTGGTTTTTTTTTATATTAAGTTAAAAACAAATTGTAAATACTTTCGACCTACGCCTTATCTTTTAAAATAGCAAATTTAAGATTTGTGTCTTTTATAAAGTAAAAGAGTACATATCATAAAAGTTGTTAGCTTTTTTACCTTCTGGAAACATATTCACCGAACAAAATTTCTTCGTCAGAATGTATGAACCCGCACCAACCAATAATGTGCGTGAACCAAGAGTAACATTTAGTCGCGTAGAAGCCTTTATCCGTAATAATTGATTCGGCGAAGTATAATGGAGCACGAGCATGGTTACATCCAGATGTTGCTGTGAAATAAAAAAAAAACTTTCTTCTAGAATTGTGATATTCTATTACTGTAATAATGAGCAATAACGCTTTGATGAACTTGGGCGAATTTATTATAGACCCACCTGCGACTTTGCTCGCATAAATTTATTGACAATTTAGTTATATTACAGACAAATTATATAATATCTTTACATAAATTGTAGCCTATGTGTTATTCTTATGCATGAACTATATAAATGTGACGTTTCATCTACAAGTAAATCTGTTTAGTAGTTTTTGCGTGAAATTGTAACAAACATACAACATCCTCACAAACTGTGTGTATAATAACTAACAAGATAAGATAAGAAATATTTTTTTATTTAAATTATTTTCATTTCTACGATTTTAGTAAGGCACGTTATGTCTCGAATTCGGTCGGAAAGTAAAAACCAGACTGTCTCGTTCTCGAACCAGATACGGAAAAAGGGTAACGAAACAAAAATAAACTTGTTTCATTATGATTTGATTATCATTAATGAATCAATTTATCACATACTTTGATTGTCAGAGGGCCCACATCCAGGTTGATGCATCCCTCCATTTGCATAAAAGTCAACATGTCCACATCCTTCTAATTTTCCTTTTTCTAAAACATTAGTATGCAACGCATCCACAAAAAGTGCATCATCCACGTCCACTTTGTTATTTTTATCCTTCGTTGCGAACATCGGTAAGGCAGGGTCTAAAGCTAAATTAATTTATTCAAATTTAATGATAAAACGCTCCAAATTTTGAAAAATATTCAAACTAATTCATTCAAATAATTTTAAACGTGTATTAATATTCAGGAATTGTCAATCAGTACCTCAACATCATTTACCTGTTATTCTTTCCAGTTTACCTACTTTTAAATAGTTTTGAATGTACCCAGATGCGTGTGCGCCGAGACTGAATCCTATGACATGAAAGTATGACAGCTGCCACCCATGCTCCTGTACTAGCTGGTCTATTAACTGCGCGGTGCACATGCCGACCAGCTCAGTGTTACGGGCAGCTTGAACGTAACATGGCTCTAATGCCAATTTATTATAATCTACGCTTATAATGTTATAATTACAGCATTCTAAATATGCTAAAATAAAATACAATTGTAAATGTTAAAATATGTAGTAGTATGCGCAAGGAAAGTTCAAAATAATGTATCGTGGTACGATTTGTGTTTTCTGTGGCGTTTAATGTAAATAAAAAAGTCATGTGGCGGAAGAAATATCTTAATACAAAAAACAAAAAGCTGAAAAAGGGATCGTTTATATTAATATATAATACCTGGTCTTATTTCAACATTAGGAGAAAAATCTCTATGGCCAGTGTATCCATGCAGTAATATTTTAACAGAAGCGTTTCTGACCCAAGGCGCCGAGATAATACTGTCGACATCTGATGTTTTCAACTCGTGCGGATTATTTATATTCTCTCTAATATGACAACATATAAATCGACATTTGTATTAAATTTATATAAAATGAACATTTGTATTTAATGCTTCCTACAATACTTTGTTAAATATTTTCTTACCTTGTGTATAACCAAAACGAAATATTATGATTCGGACATTCTAAAGGTGGTGTGACACAACCATCCATCAACATGCCAAAGGACATTTGATCTGAAAATTAGATGATAATTGATAAATAATATATAAAACTGTGATTGACTGACTGACTGTCTAACTAAATATGCATTGGGCATAAACCTAACCTAAAATGTTCCAAATAGGTTCTTCGTACTAAGAAGGGATTTTTGCAAAATCGATCTCTGAAGTGGTAAAATGTGGAGATGAAAGTTTATATTACATATGGTTTCAAAAAACAGGGACGTGTAGAAATTTTTACTTGTAATAAAAAATAAATAATTCATGGAAAAATCAATAACCACTCACAAAGCGGCAGGTGATAATATTTAAAATCTTCTTGTAAAAGCTTAATAAAACTTGCTTCAATAATATCTAAACGTATACATTTTTATATTATTTAGTAAGCATTTGGATACTTAATTTCCGTATTTAATTTTTGTATTTGAATATTTTTTTAATAAATATAATTACTATGTCTTCTTAGTATATCTTATCACTTATTGTCGTATATAAATATTATTACAATATTTTTTTTTAACTGTCAATACAGGTAAAAAAATATATTTTTAAAATGAAACGACAATACGACAATTCCCTTACCTACGTACATAGGTAAAGGAATGTAGGATACGTTAAAAGATGATTACGAAAAAAAAAAAGTAAAACAATTTTCCATTTTAAGTACGCGCAAGCAAAGTTAAAAAGGATACTAATAGGTAGAATACTCAAAAATATGATGGCAAGGCCAGGCCATACAAAATCTCGGGAGATTTTGTGGACAGCTTATTAAAAGCTATAAAACTGACTGTTCAATCTTGAAAAATACTTACAGATGCATGTGAAGAATAAAATTTGTAATAACATGATCTTTTTTTATATTAGAACCATATATTTTTTCACTCACTGTAATTTAGAAATATTCGAAATATTTATATTTATAGAATTCTAGAAAAATACCACTAGTATCAATGACATTATCATTAATGCCGTTCTATGTATTTTATCATTGAGTTTCTACGTCTAAATACGTAATAAAAGCCTATAATAAAAATGTAATTAATGTAGATAGGTTGTCTTTTGATAAATAATATCAAGATTTTTGTTCCGTTACTGTTTAATAATTCTACACCACTATTGATAATTGACAATATTTTGTTATAACTCAAATAGGTTGTACAGCACACTGCGTGCATTTCATTAGCGTGCACTTAAAATTGAACAGAAACACATTTAGCTGTTTACTTTTTGTGTTTCTGGTTGATCACTAATATAATTTATTGTACTTTTTATTATGTTTATATTTCGCAAGTTATGTTTTTTTTTCAACTTCACGCCGTATCCCGCATTTAGCAGGGTAGGCGGAGGGAGACTAGTGCTAAGACACTCCGCTTACTACTTTCTGCCGAATTCTGGAGACATTGCGTATTGAATGGCGAGACTCGACGCCGCGCTTTGCCTAAACACCAGTACAAATAAAAATAAATGATTAAAATATTTCATTTCCTCGAGTGAGAATCGAACCCACGTTTACGGTCACACGTTTGTGCCCCCATGGCGTACATGACTGGCCTCAATACTTACAGAGAAAAATATTACCAATTTATTCGGAGTGTCCTAACACTAGGGTTACTCTGTCTATGTATGCATGTTGCATATGCAGTATGCGGGGTAAAGAAAAAAACAATCGATAGATAATTTACATATTTTCTATCTTAAGTATCTTTTTTTTAATTCGTTTGACTAACGAACAAAAACTATACACTAACTTTATGGTACAGCAGTTATCATAGAATTATGTCGTAAATATGTCTGTTAGAAAAATGTCTAGTAAATAGTATCGGCTTACGTACTACTTACTACTGCGTAATATTTACTCGACATTTGTACATTTTAGTACCCTATGTGTTGTTTTAATATATAGACTATATCATTATAAAATTTCATCAAAATTCATACAGTAGTTTGTGCGTAAAAGCGGAACAAACGTTCATCTTCACAAACTTACATATTTATAATATAACTTGTACTTAAAGCAATTTAGTGTATATTTAACGCTCCATTGCTTTTATTGTTCCAAAATATGTAAATAATGTTACAGAACAAGGTTTTGTCTTCTTATCGTTGTAATGTACCATTTGACTCGGATATGTTCTTTTTAATAGGCCCTTTTAAAGCCCTATTTGATAATGAAATTAGTACAAATACGAAATTAACTAAAATGTTTACAGTTGTAGTTCTACTGTATAGTAAGTATCTTTATAACAAATACGTGATTAATATATTAAAAACGACAAATATAAACTAATCTAGATGCATAATAACAAAATTGAAGTGTCACTTTATTTTTTATGTTCTAACAATATAAATTTGAAAATATAAGTCTTCATATATTTTTTTATTTAATGTTACTAGTTTTTTAAAAGTATAAATGTGATCAGGGATTTTAAATAAAATAACAAAATAATTTAATTCATTTATTATTCATACAAATATAAAATCAGTCATTTTGTTTGTAAAAAGACGCATTTGGCACGTAGTTTTTTTTATTAATAATATGGCTAATACAAAATTGCAATACAGTTAATGTTTTTTAAAATATCTTGTAATATTTTGATAGAAGTCCAAAAGTATATATATAAAAACAAATGTCAGTATTTTTTTTATATCGTATATCCTTTTTTATTCTTGACATTTCAGCAAATGTCATAATGCGTTAAACAAACTAATAGGATATCAGATCTACAGTAATTTCTAAGGCAATATCTACATAATATTACTACATCTATATACAATGAGGTTCATGATAATATCTTTTTTAAATACATAATTACTTAACTTTTATCTCTTATTTTTCAACAAGATATGGCAAGAAAGAGAAAACTAATATAGAATCTTGATACAAGATCCCAACAATTTTGTACAAAATTAGTATATCCTAGAATATATTTACAATGTCTAAACGTACTCTTCGGACGGCTTCGGCGTTCCGTTTGGTAGTCTTAAAGAGGAAGACATGCGACCATTTACTGCAGAGTCGGGTAACTCCGCAATGTCTTTATAAACACCAATCATACTTTCAAAATTAGGACCCCAGTTTAAATAGTCACCCCAACTTAAAGTAGCTGGAGCTGGTGATCCATTTGCTTGTCTGTATAGCACTGACCCCACATGAGGAGCTAAATCATCGTCCGACGCGACCAAAGTACTTAAAGAACCACGAAAGGATGAATCGAAACTTTCATATGGAGGGGGTAAGATTGGTTTCTTATTATTATTTCCGTTATTTATATTTTGTCTTCTCACTTCTTCTGGTTTATCAGCGCTGATGCTATTGTTATCGTATTCTATTTCAGAACATGTAAAGCTATCATTACCGCTTTCATCATCTGAACCAGTTGAACTTCTGTTATCAACAGGGGGAGAATGATGTCTATGGGACATGTGATGACCAATGACACCAACACGTGGTGCTTCACTTGAGCTAGATACTGCATCAAGGGTAGAAACTAAGCTTGAAGTTCGTTGTCTTGCATTCATTCTTTCGATTTCTTCTGCAGTTAAGCCCACTGCTCCAGACCCTACGGAAACTACTTTTGAAACCTGAGGTGTAGCGCTAGGAGTTTTTCTTCCCGCAGAAGAACTTTGACCACTAAGCTGTGACATTACGGGACTATTTAAGCTGCGTTCACTATTACTATGTAACGCGTCCTTACCGACACCTCCTGAACTTGAAGTTGTTGCTAATAAGGCACTTTGAAGTGGTTTCCCAGATATATCATGAAGGGTAAGAATTCTTGGTTGCTGACTTAATTCACTGCTGGGTGACAATCTTGCTAGAGGTGTTGTTTGATGTTGTCTTGACTGTGGAGGTTGCTGTGACGATTGTGTAATTACTCTAGGTGGATACCCGCTTGGATGATGAGGGGAATGCCTATGTTGTGGAGTTTGATGCTTATGATGATATCCTGCCATTGGAGGTGGAGTAGCCTTATATTTTCTCATTCCACTAGCTTCCCGAAATCCTTTATAATGGTAAACAATATCAATATCAGAAGGAGCTATAGAGCTTGCATTTTCAAGGTCATAGTGTTCAGGTATTTCAGAATTCATATCTATACCATTAGGATGATCATGTGGATGGTGTGACGTATTAATAGAAGGTGGGGCTTGAGAATGATGGTCTTCTCTAAGAGCTGGACTTTTACCAACGACTTCTCGTTCTATTATATCTGGTCTTTGAGGCCTTGGTGCGTCTAAATTCATTATTTCCCGATCTTTATATTTTTTTGATAATAACTCAGGACCGACAATGTGCCCAACGTTTTCAGAAATATAACTATTAAGACTTGTCTCGTTGTTATGTACATTTCTACTCATTATACTATCATTTGTTCCAGCTATCAAATTTGGTGCATTAAGCATAGCAGCACCGCCATTTTGTTTAGTCTGCACTACGTTTGTTTTACCAACTGGAGTGTTAAGTTGGTCTTTATTTTTTTTACGAACTCTATAAACTATATATGATACTACAATTGCACAAATTACAATTACAAAGAACGTAGCAACAGCTGTGATACCTATAGATAGTGGGCTAGAACTTTTCGTTGATCCAGCACCAAGTGCACTGTGACATCCAGTAAAAATTTTGCCTGATTTAATTACGTCTTTAAATATACTGCCATTTCCTATAAACGGTTGAACCTCGTTGTTTATACTAAAATTGGCTAGACATCCTTCAAACTTATTATAATTTGATATTAATTCAGTTTTTATGCCCCCTAAGGAAATAGTGGTCAAGTAAGGATCCAAAAAATCATGAACTCCTGCTGCATCTAACTCTTCACCAACATTTTTTCCATCAACAATTAATCGAATACTTCGGCCATGTCCTAATAATGTTATATTATGCCAATTTCCATCTGCAATATCTTCCTGTTCTATTTGACTCATGTTCACAATAGTGTTTTGCTTAGAGGTATAGCTAATTTTACCGTTTAATAGTTCGACTAAAGTATAATATTTATCAGTGCCAGCATAAAAAAGAACTCCTTCCTTTTTAAGCGTTCTGAAGGAAAAAGATAAAAGTTTTGTTGGATTAGACACTTTAGCATTTAACTTTCCTTTAGTTGCTTTTCTTTCCCATAATGTGCTTCCAGCATAAAATGAATCTAGTAATTGCATTCTTCGGTGTTTTTCTGATATTATATAAGTTATATATCCATTTTCACCGACTGAAATACTCTGAAGAGAAATTTGACAGTCAGGCGAAGTTAAACCATTGTGACATTTACAATAATGACTTTTCCAAGAATCAAAGCATTCGCCAATGCCACAGATGTCTTCTTTGTAACAAGGTCCATTTTCTTTTCGTTCACAATTAGGTACGACCCCATGAGCGTTCAGAGGATTAGTTAAATTTAAGACTCGACCGTTTATTGTAATGCTATGCATACATCCAACGAAATCATCAGAGTGGATTTGCCCTGGACGTTCTAATACAGGATCAGATTTGTGAAGCCCACCAATTAACAGTGGCTCGTTATTGAAGTTTAAAGTTCTGAAAAAAATGTATATTTTAGTTTAATTTTGAGTATTCATATTAATTTGTTATGCTGTTTTTTTTTTAGAAATATTCAATTAAAAATGAAAGATAAATTCATATATAGTAATGATTGGGAATGATTTGCAATACATATTAATATTGTATAAAAACTATCGCTTTCTCCTCATGAATGTTTCAAAATGAACACGATTTTTATAACTTTCAAGGATCGCGTTGAAATCATGTTTTTACTTTTAGGAATAATTTATTTTATAACTAAATCTTTTGACTATATTCTGTTTCACGCTCTATCCTGCAAACAGCGGGATAGGCAGAGGGAATCTAGTGTTAAGACACTCCGTTCCCCACTTTCTGCTAAACTCTGAAGGTAATGGTCTCGACACCAGAGCGAAGAAATGGAAATATAAATTTAAGTAAATATTTCATCTCCTCGAGTGGGGATCGAACCCACAACCAGTCGGTTTTACAGTCACACTTCGTGCCACTGCGCCACGACTGGCCTTGATATTTAGTTACGTATATTATTATAAAGCTTTATGTCTATATTATAGCTGTGCATTCTATAATCTAAGCTACCATATAATTAATAAAGTAAAATGCACACATATAACATAAAAAAATCACTTAATTTACTCGATAAAATGAAAAGGAAAAGAAGATCAATAGTACATATTACACTAACTATACATACCCTGCTTGTCCCGTATCGTCTCCGTAACACACGTCGTCGCCTGGTTCGCATTCACTACAAATATCTCCATGGTTAGTGCAAGACGCCATACTGAGTGATATTACTCGGCCGTTTCTTGTAGCTGTTAGCTTGTGCCAATTACCATCAGCAAGATTTTTCGCATTATTTATTAAAGCTACTGAAGTAATAGAAGTTCTAGCGCCACCAAATGAGAAAACTGGTTTTCCTCCAATTAATTCAATTGCAATAAAATCAGATCGGCCACCAGTTTGGGCACCATAGTTATAAAGTAAAAGAGCGTCCGATTTTGTAGTTGCAAATATAATTGTTATATCATTTGTAGATGCATCTAATGCTGGAAATTGCATATAAGAAAGCTCATCGAAACCAAATGTAGAGCTTTCGCAATGTGTGCCATAACGTCCATTTGTACAACTGCATCGATATCCGGGCTTAAGGCTTATACATATTCCGCCATGCATACAAGGATTCGGCCTACAAGAATCTACAAGTGCTTCACAGTGATTACCACGATATCCAGGTCGACATAAACAGAAGAACGCATTTCTATCAGAGCTTTCTTTACAGGAACCACCATTTTTACATGGATTGCTACTACAAACATCATCTCGTTCCAATTCACATGTTTTACCCTCACGCCTTGGTGGACAACTGCATACAAAGTCGTGACTCTGCTTACGACATTGTCCTCCAAATACGCAAGGATTCGGAGAGCAGGGATCTTGTCGTTTCTCACAATTTTCGCCCATAAATCTATCAGTGCATTGACATATATATTCATGACGTACAAGAGGTGAAGAAAGTATTAAGGTTGAACTTTCAGTATTTTTTATACCTTCAAACACTTTAATTGCATCACTACATATACCTTCATTCTGACATTGGTGCACAGAACAAGGGTAAAAAGGAACAATAATTTGTGATTTTAAAACTTTCTGCACTTCAGATTTTTTTAATTTTAAATATGATTCAGTATTTTCTCTTTTCCAGATTACATTATTTTCTTTTACAGCAATAGTTAAATCTATGCCCCCATCTACTTCATTAATGCTATATAAATAAATATTTTCTCTACTTTTCAAATCTACTTTAAGAATTTCAAGCAAAACTCTGTAAAAATGTGTCAAAAAATCTGACGATGTCATATTTACTATTTTCATAGTTACAGATTGTTCAACAGTATTATTATCGAAAGAAAAGTACTCAATACTAACGGATGAAATTACTTCTTTGTGTATACCATCATTTCCAGATACTGAAAATGAAAATCCTTGACCAGGTCTTACAGCGCTTGTATAGAGATCACATCCTTTTCTTATATTAAATATGGATAAAGTACTATCTGACGTTGAGTCTTTTACAATGTGGCACTTGTAGTCTCCCACTATGTCTGGGTCATTAGGTTTAACATCAGCAATTTTTCCGGACGGTATTTTTTTATTAAAAGTATGAACAAGTACGTGAACAGATCTAGGAGTTGGTGGGTTGTCATTTCTATCTAATACATTTATCTGAATTGTGTAATTCGAGCGCATAACAGGTGTGCCACTATCTTCAATTTGTATAGTAACGTCTAAATATGGAATGATTTCTCTATCAATTTTTTTAGTGGTTAATAAAACACCTGTGTGTTTATGAACTTTAACATAGCTTTGATGCTTACCACCAACAATACTATATGAAAACGGAGCACCGTTTGGCGGCAAATCTGGATCTCTAGCTGATAGGGTAGTAATGCTTGTGTTAGGAGGTTCATTTTCGTATACGGAACCATCGAAGTGAATTATATCGAACATTGGACCATTATCATTAACGTCAGTTACTGTTATAGTAACAGTTGCAGTACCAGTTTGTGGAGGAATTCCTGTGTCGATAGCACCAATTATTAATGAATATACTGATAAAGTTTCACGATCTAAATGTCGAGCAACTTCGATTTCACCATTCTGAGGATCAATCTTAAAATCTTGATTAGGATTTCCACCAATAATTGAAAAACTAAACTGATTATTTTGTGGACGAACATCTTTATCAATAGCTGCTACTTGTATAACTTTATGACTGATACTGGTCCCCTCTGAAACACTAGCTTCATAATAATGTCGTAAAAATTCAGGTGGATCATTACCATCTTGTATTGATATAATAACTTGAGCTTCGTCCGTGTCATTTCCATGTATACCACCGGAATTTTTCGCAAGCACCGTTAACACAACTCTATTTTGAGTTTCTCTGTCTAAGTACCTTGCGACTCGTATTACACCTGTTTGTGAGTTAATACTAAAGCCTTTATCATTACTAGATCCAACAAAAAGATAATAAATTACGCCATCATCACCCCTGTCTTGGTCAGTAGCTTGAATGACACCTACCTTTGAACCAACCTCAGCAGATTCGGATACATCAAAATGAAATACTGGTTGTATAAATTTTGGATAATATTCATTTACCCCTGTTATATAAATAATTATTTCGGTTGTACTACGCATTATAGAATTTGGATTTTCCGCCATGATTTCCAAGATATATACGGCCTTTTCTTCGTAATCAAATATTTCATTAGAATATATTTCACCTGTATTTTCATCTATTTTAAACAACGACGACATGTCGTTATTAATATGATATTTAATTACGGCATTCTTAGAAGAGTCAACATCAATTGCTTGAACCTTATATATAAAACTATTAATTGGTGCGTTTTCTTGCAAGTAAGCAATATATTTGCTTTGATTAAATTGCGGGGCGTTATCATTTATATCTGTCAAAATTATTGTTATAGTCGCTGTAACCTCTTTTGGCTTAAAGCCGAGGTCCCTAGCGGTTATATTTAATCGATACTCTTGAATTTCATCATAATCTAGTGGTCTTAAAATGCTTATAGTGCCACTCACTGGATCTACTGTAAATTCTTTTCCTTCGTTTCCAGATGTTATTGTATATCGTACGATTCCATTTGGGCCTGCATCTGCATCATTGGCATTCAACGTAAGTATAGAAGAGCCAACCGGTTCATTTTCTGGGACAATTACTTGATAGCTTAGTGCTGTAAATTTTGGACTATAGATATTTTCACCAGTTACAACAAATATTATTTGAGTTTCATCCCACTGAGGTGGTACTCCACGATCTATGGCCTTTACTTTTAAGTCATAATATTGACCAGTATAATAAAATTGTTTGCTCACACTAATCCAACCATTCAATTCATCTATAGAAAAGTAGGATGTTCCATTGCCGTCATACACAAAATAATTTATTTCAGCGTTGATTCCAAAATCTAAATTATCTTCAGCCTCTAATTTAATAATTTTTTCCCCAAGTGTTGCGTCATGTGGTACTGGGATTAACTTCTCATGACTCTGAAATTTAGGTTTATTGTTGTTTGCATCTACAACATTGATAGTGACTAAGCATTCTGATGACATAGGCGGCTTGCCATTGTCAGTTGCAACAACTATAACTGAATATGTATTCTCAGGAGAGGAATTAATCGACGTTCTTTTGTAAGTCATCACAAATTTACTTAATATTTCTCCAGTTGCGGGATCTATAGTAAAGAGATCAGATGTTTGTAACAACGAGTAAGAAATTATGGAGTTTGGTCCTTGTTTATCCTTATCTGTAGCTATAACTTGACCAACGAAGCTATTCTTTATTTGTAGTTCTGGAAAGTTAAAGCTATAGTAGGAATATTCAAATTCGGGCGCATTATCATTTTGGTCTTGTATAGTTATAGTTAAAGGTGTTTCGGAACGCCAAGCACCGTCGATTGCAGCCACCTTTAATATGTATTCGTCTTGAAGTTCTCTATCTAAAGATCGGGCAACTGTAATATTACCACTTATAGCATCTATGATAAACTTTTCCCCAGGATTGTCAACAAAGCTATAGGTGGCATTAGCATTTGGACCAATATCTAAGTCGGAGCTGGTGACTCTTATAACAAAAGAACCAATTTCTGCATTTTCAGTGACGTTAACACTAAACAGACGAGTAAATCTTGGTGGATTATCATTCTTATCGGAAACAGAGACAAGAACTGTTGACGTACCAGTTAGTTGAGGAATTCCATGATCGACTGCTTCAACTAAAATTTCGTAAAACGGTATTGACTCCCGGTCTAATGCCATATTTGTATATATTTCTCCGCTCTCTGAATCTATTACAAAAGTTTCCTCGTAATCATTTATTAATTTAAATGATATTCTTCCGTTTTCGTTGGAATCGTCATCATGTGCTACAATTCTAGTAACTACCTGTGGTGGTGACTCTTCCTCAGGTACCGTGGCGTTGTAAAGTAGTTTTTCTATTACAGGGGCATTATCATTTGCATCAGTTACTTTGATTTCAATTTCTATAAAAGATTTAAGAGGCGGATTATCAGAATCTTTTACCTCAAACCATACCTCGTAAAGAGGCATAGTCTCATAATCAAGTCCTTTCCCAGTTATAAAAATTTCTCCACCTATTGGTTCTACTCTTAAAGCATCGCCAACATTTCCTCCAGCAATGGAATACTGAAGTAATCCTGTTGGACCTTTTTTTGGTGAAGTTGCGGATAGTCTTGTAACCAGAATACCTTCTTGAGTATCTTCAGAAAATGTAAAGGTTAATTTGTTATTTATAGTAAATTTTGGAAAATTTTTGCCTGATTTAGGAATGAGAATTAGTTCAGCCGAACTGTGCCTCGAAGGTGTACCATTGTCAGTGGCTAAAATTATTAAATTAAATGTAGATCTATTTTTGTCTTTATACTTCAACAAGTTTTCTTTTGCCTTAATTACACCAGTATCTCTGTTTATACTGAAAATATTTTGGGAGTCCCCTTCTAAGTCATAAAATATTTTCTTATTTTGGCCAATATCATTATCACTTGCTTTAACACCAAATATGAAATCACCTGCATTTGTACGTTCTGAAATATAAACTTCATACACTGCTTGCGGAAACGAAGGAGTGTTATCATTTTCATCTTCAACGATTATGGTAAGATTTGCTGTAGCAGTTCTTGGATCGGTAGTTGAAGAATCTTGAGCCATGATAATTAAGTAGTAAGTATCCCATTCTTCTCTGTCTAATGAAGTATTTGTTGAAATTTCACCAGTTAAAGGGTCTATTTTAAATCTTTCAGATTTATCACCAAGAAGGCTGTACCTAATTTTTGCATTATTTCCAACATCCTTATCTATAGCTTTTGGTTGAAGAATAATTGTATCTGAAGGTAAATTCTCTTTTACATTTGCTCGATAACTCTGCCTTTGAAAGTCGGGATTATTGTCATTTACATCTTGAACAACAATTTTTACAGTTCCAGATCCCGTAAGGGGTGGCGATCCTAGAATAAAAAAAAAATTTTAACATTTGTTCGGTGCTTAAAATTACAAGAAGAAATAAAAATTAATTATATGTTTCATTTAACAGTTATTTCAGCGTGTATATAAATAAAAATATTGGACAAAAAATGTGTTATAAAAATACTCGATAAAAAATGGATAATTAAACCAGAATTTTTCGGTAATTTAAACAACAAGATATTACTTTTATTTCTATATTTACCAAGTGACTGTGTAGTTTACATACCTGTATCCATAGCGACCAACGAAAGTATGTATTCATCTTGAGTTTCACGATCCAGTGTTCGTAAAAGAGATATTTCTCCAGATGATGCATTGATTTTAAATAAATCAGCATCTCCTTCTTTTATAAAATATCGAACTTGATTATTGAATGGTGGTGAATCGGCATCATAAGCATGTACTTTTAATATAAAACCACCATTTGGTGGTATAACATTTTCCATTACGTATGCTAAATATGGGGAATCCAAAAATGTTGGGGGGTTATCATTTATATCTTCAATAGAAATTGACAATTCAGCAGTATCAAATTTGACATCATCTTTGGAACAGTCTTCCGCTCTTATTGATAATATATAACGTGATTTTCTTTCAAAATTAAGATTTTTAGCAACCCTCACTATACCAGAGTCTTCACTTATACTAAAATCTCTATTTTCATCTCCCGAGGCTATAGAATATCTTACTCTACCATTGGCATCGTCATCAATATCTGTTGCAGAAACCTGTAAATATAATTTATATTTTACTAACATGATATACATATCACAAACTTAAAGTTTTTGCTGATTATTACAAAAATAATAAATAAATGTAAGTAAACTTTTTTTACCTCTAAGACGCTCGCACCTATACTAGCATTTTCCGGAACCGAGGCACTATATTGTTTTGGGTCAAATACAGGGCTATTATCATTCTCGTCTAAAATAGTAATACTTATTTTTGATCTGGTTATGTTAGGCGGTTCACCTCTGTCTTTAGCAGAGACAGATATTGTATAATTTGATTTTAACTCCCTGTCAAGTTTTCCTGTTGCTCGAAGTATGCCGTCCACATTTCCTAAAGTAAAGTACCCATTTACTTCTGTATTTGATTCCATAAAGTATTCCACATAACCGTTACGACCTTCATCTTTATCTATAGCTTTAATTGTCATGACTACAGTATTAAGAGGTATATTTTCAGAAATAGCAGTTGTATTTGGAGAAATAAACTCAGGTGCCATATCGTTTACATCTTTTAATTGAATAGTAACCTGTAAAGAAATATTTCGAATATATATTAAAATATACATATTATTTAGTCATTGCTCAAGAAACTAAGTTATATTTATTTTTTATATAAAATATTACATCGAAAATAATAAAGACGTTGAGTAACGTACCTGAACAGTCGCTGAAAGTTGCGGCTCAGGTGGTTTTGCTGAATCTTTAGCAGCAATTATTAAATTATATATAGGAAATGTCTCCCTATCAAGTTGTCTTGCAGTTAAGATTGTACCATTGGGTGTAATAGTAAAATCTTGGCTTTCATCCCCAGATGTAATGTAATACGTCAGCTTACCATTTGGTCCTGGAAAATATACACAAAAAAATTTAGATAACAAACATTCTATTCGATTAGAAAACATATACAAAAAAATTTAGATAACAAACATTCTATTCGATTAGAAAACCAATTGTGTTTTTATTATAAACAATGTTAGTGCGAAATAACATCAAAAGTAGTTCTAGTACTAATAACAGAAACTATAAAATAGTATGTACTGCAAAATGTTGAATTTTGTTTTAAATGAGCATAGTTGATGGCTGGTTGGCCTATAATGAGAAATCGATGATTTTTATATAGTACAGAATTTTATATGTAGTACGTATATGTTACGATAAAATGCATGTAAGTATGTATGTATGTACTATCTATATATATCAATGTCTTAAGAATTAATTAAAATAAATGTATATTTAACAACTACTATAAATAAGTGAATAATAAGTGTAACAAATGTTATTATTTAACGTAAGTTTTTTACTTTACAATTTATACTATTGTTGTATTATAGTTGATAACATAATAAATAAGACAATTTCAAGACATTATATTATTTATTATATTTTGTTTTATATTTTTTTTGTTTGTCATTCTTCTTTTTTTTTGTTTGTATAGCAGTTGTTGTTGTTGTTAAAATAAAGTTTTAAATAATTAATGTGACATATTGATAAATATGTGTAGAATCGAACCATCGAATGTACAGATACTTTCCAACATATGATGCATAATTTACTCACCTGAATCTATATCAGTAGCACTAACAGTAACCACGGAAGACCCGACTGGAGCATCTTCTAAAATTTCATTGGAAAAGCTCATTGGGTCAAATATGGGAGCATTATCATTAAGATCAATTATGTTAATATAAACAGTCACAGTCCCAGATAATGAGGGGTGACCATTGTCTTGTGCTTGAGCTACGAGTATGTAATGCTGCGTCTGAAAAAATTAAATATATTTTATATATACTTAGGTAAATATAAACGTAATTTTAATTTGTCGTTTAATACAAAGTATATCCTATTTGATATTTTATTTGAATAGGTAAGACAGAGAGAACCTAATAAGTTCTTTGATTTTCACGATTATTACACATTTTAAATGAAACTATTTTAACCGGATTAATCGAGTATGTTTTGTATTTTTATTCATTTTTGGAAACCCGACGTTTCGAACACTTTGCAGTAGTCCGTGGTCACGGGTAGAGAGAACCTAGTTTGGAGACATATTATTTCAACTCTTTTGTTAGAATTCCAGCTATAGTATATTGAGCGGCGGAACTGAACGCTGCGCCTTTGGTTTTGCCAAAGTAGGGAAATTAAAGTAATTAATTTCCCCGAATGGAGTTCGCAGCCACAACCAACCAATTAAAGTCAGACGCAGTCCTATTATGCTACTATGACCTATATATATTATGTAGACATAGGATACAGAAATTATCTTATTGTCTACAAAACAAGTACGAAAATACATATGTATGTGTAATTAAAGAGCAAAGTTAGTATAATCTTACTGTAAGAAACAAACATGTCTAAATTTGGAATTGTATTGTACATCTAAAATTAATTATTTGTTTTTCTTGGTCAACTGTCGTAAATTTTTAAAGACTGGATAAATGTCCAATTTGTATATAGGAATAACAGAATGCAGGTAATTTATAAATGGTCTGAGAGCAGAATAACATGACATCATCATATTAAGTATCACATCGGCATTCACATTTCCCATATAATAGGTCACCAAAACTTCCCAACTATGACAAGCTCCCTCATTCGCAGATCGCGACGCGAGATGGCGATTTAAAAAACAAGCGGTGGCCTCGGAATCCGGCTCTTGAATGTTTTGCCGACGGCCGCTTTGTCAGACATTGTTGGGGCCTTAATTTCGATGGCGGATCGAGCGGGCAAATGCCGAATATGATGCGCGACGCGAAAAAACTGTACCGGGATGAAATTAGCAGCTCTCTAGCGGGGTACGCAGAATTGGCGGGCGGTCGAGAAAACGAATGTACAGCGAATTGTTTTTACTAATTAACAGAGCCGGTTGACTTGATGAAGGAACGACGAGGCACTCCCGGACTCGAGACGTGCTTTGGAATATTTTTGTAGTTGAACAAAAATTATAATTAAAAACATTTAAATAAACAAGTTGAACGGCTCGCATTTATATAAAAACGTTGAAATGAAAGCGTTTTCTCAACTGCGACGTTTAGCAAAGTCCGCCACGACCGTGGTTCGGGACGGACAGGTTTGCATGAATAGCGGGATTAAATAATGCGTTGTACAGAACTACTAATAACAGGATGCCACAAATCATATTGTTTACTTGTGAATTCTATGTTAATTATTGTATAATCCAATATATGAATAGCAAAATAATCATTTGCATTTGAAAAAACTGAAATTTTATTACTTATTGCGACAGGATTGTTTCTTATAAAAGGGCTAACAGCATACAAACGAAGTAGGTGCCTATATATAGAATATTTGTTTGCTAGGGTATGAAGCAGCTGACTTATGACTATAAAAAACTAACGACCTACATGTTATTTTACAAGCTGAATATAACAATAACTTACAGATAAATAATTATTTTTGAAAAAAGTAAACTGCTTAGCTATAAAAATTAAGTATTCAACATTACAGCTTAAGAGCTTCATTCATCGTCGTTCTTATACTAATAGAGACAACTCTTGTTGTTCTTTTAGAAAATTAAATTTTAACATAATGATTAAACGTAGAATAATTGATTATAGAGTAGCAATTTTCCTAGTTAATCTATATAAAAAACAATATTACGTATTGCTTGTAGTATTCCTTTATAAAGAGAACCGTTATATTAAAACGATTCTCCACTTTTATCCATTATCAGAAATATCTATCTATTGCTTGTTGAAGCACAATATGACGATTAAATTAAATTTCAAGAATCTCTTATCTTATTAATTAAGTAAATATATAATAGGCATTCATTTCACTAATAAAATAAAGAAAAAAAGATACATATATGTTTTATGAATTTGTTGCATTTAATAATAGACGATCCGACCTTCACATCGATTGCTGTATAAGAACCATTCGACGGACGGTCATTTTACTGGACTCGTATTAAAACCCGCTCAAGGGCATCATCGCCCTTCGTCTCTGAATTGCACATCTTACCCACAGCATGCAATATTTTATACACCTTGAAATAAATTTTACTTATTTTTACGCCCAAAAGGCATTCACATAAGTGACTCAAAATGTTTTAACGAGAGAAATTTGATGTTCTTAATAATTTGCAAAGCTTTATAATATTTGACATTCGTTTAACGAAAGCAATTTGTCGCTGCTTAAATAACATATTCTTACGTAAAATGTATATGAATTTGACTAAAAAACATATAAATATATATACAAAATAATATTTAACATTACAATTATATTTATCCTTTTTGACTCAAGAATAGTAAGAAAAAATCTCTTGAAGATTCCGGCCTACGGGTAACTTATTAGATTTGTGACGTCGTCATATATTTGTGACTTCCTATATGTATTTAAGCACAAACAGCTTTGGATGTGTAACATCGCGTCGTGCAATGTAACCACTTGAGCGGTCATCGCCCTGCCTTTAGATCTATGTTGAGATAATTGTATGAACCACAAATACAAGCATACGGGGCACCATCGAACAGGCTATAACTGAGCCACCATGCAATCTACTTAATTTTCTAATCATCCTAATATAACATATTTTAAAAAATATGAATACTCCAATTTTAAGCGCCATAACTTTATTTTATCGTTATAAACCTAACATATTTTAAATAAATATAAATTCATACATTAAGAATAATAATAAAAGCATACATTATTTAATACTATATAATATTTTTTTAATGCATAAGGAGCTTGAAAATTGAATAAAAGAACAACATTTTTGATCATAAATTTTCTTCGTCAATCATAAACAAGGGGCAATCTCGCGAGCCAAGGAACGGATTCATATTATACCTAGAAGGACTGGTCAATGCCCTGTCTTGAAATTTGTGTAGAAAATTCATAACCTCTAGGCACACCGTAATAACGCTAGATGCACGTTTCTCTCGCGAAAAGTAGCACGAAGATTCTCGAACAAAGGGTAAACAGGTTAAATTCAATGAAATTTATGATTATATTTATTTATATTATAGTCGTTATTATTATTATTTACTTTTGAACTTTATATTACTTAATCATAATAACAATCATAGTAAGATTCTATATCCCGCATTTAACAGGGCAGGCAGAGGGAACCTAGTGTTAAGACCCTTCGTTTCCCACTGTCACTGAATTTTTTGAGGTATTGCGTGATGAGTGGCGGAACTCAACGGCTTAAATTACTTGTTTACATGATTATAGAATAAACACCTACATTTTATATAATTCAACATTATAGTTTTTTAACCTTTCAGTTAGTAAGAATTTTAATGTTTCAATTAACATTTTTACTATTTTGAGATCTGATAACGGCCGATGTGTAAGGTGTTCAATTAAATAAACATGCCATACAAGCAAAGATATGCAGTACATTGGCAATAATTGGTGGTACAAGTATTTAGGTAAACAAGAAAAGTGATATTAAAATTCTAATACAAATTTAATGATGAAATTTAAATTATATTAAAATCAGGATTAATTAATAATTAAATAAGGTTTTTTTAATTATGTAAGCTTAAATTTCATCACCTAATTGAAATATAAGATTGTATTAAAGTTGAACATTTTAAAGTTACAAACAGTTGCCACACCAACTTCGCGAGTTGTTCCGAAAATAGCAGGTAGAGGGAGAGTGCTAAGACACTTTATTGTTCACTGTCCGCTGAAATCTCAAAGTATTGTGTATTGAGTGGCGGAACTCAACTCTGCGCTGTGCCTTCTTACCAAAACGAAAAAATAAAAAAAATACATAAATTTACATTTAAAATAATACCAGTAAATTAAAATTCAGGTAGTAAATAGCACTTGTGAATATATATATTGATCTTATTATAATATCTTACCTCTTCGTAGTCGAGTCTCGCTGTTAATGTGAAAATTCCAGTTTGGGGATTAAGAGAGAACACATCGTTGGCCCAATCCGATATCACTGTATATGTTAGTTGAGCATTTAACCCAGAATCTGCGTCGACGGCCCCAACGGTCCCAATGATGGAGCCTCTGGCGGCGTTTTCGGGGATGTCAAAAGAATATGCACTTTCTTTGAAAACCGGTGGATTGTCATTTGTATCGGTGACCTGAAAATATTATGACATATGGTTGCTTATCTATTAATATTTTATAGATAGATAGACGAAAATTTATATGATGGTAAATATAAAAAACTCATTTTATCATTTTGAAGAAAAGGAAAAGCTCGGGTTATGTTTTAACAAACAAATTTACATCGGACTAACTAATAATTATTATAGGATGAGCTAATAGTCACAGCATAAATCAAAAATCACTCGTAATATATTTATAAATCTAAAATACCGATAAGTCTATTTACCTTCTATAGGTAATATCTGTGAGCTGTTACTGAAGGCTTTCTAAATCTAATATTTTATATTATATATAACGGTATATATGAAAAACTTATATTCAATCATAATAATATTACTAACCTGCACAACAATTTTAACATCTGTATACTGTATTCCATCGTCAGCTCTTATTATCACCTGGTATTCTGAAATGTTTTCGCGGTCAAGTGGTTCTTTCAATGTTAGTTGACCGTTTAGAGAATCTAAAGAGAAAGGCGTGGGCTCTTCTGTTTGTATACTGTATGTAGTTGTGCCTATTGTATCAGGATCTTCAGCTAAAATCGTTGCGATAAGCTGCCCAGGTGCTAAAGTCTTCAGAAGCAAAATATGCTGGAGGAATATTCTTGAATTCTGGTGGACTGTCGTTCTTATCCAAAATTACGACTTCAACCTGTAAACAAAATTATAGAAAATTAATAAAAGAATTGGCCGAATCAAATTATAAGAGGAAAAAAGTACTATTGTAACAATAACGCATTTTAGAAAGTCTCAACTTCAACAAAACAGTCTCAGTCAAGATGTCTGATGTTTTATTTATAATACTAGCAGAAAATCGGCCACTTTAACACACTATAAGAACACAAACTAAATTAATAATTCTAAAAATGCAGCCTTCGAGCGATTGTTTGAAAAATGTCGTGTCTCTCTCTACGGACGGACAGAGCGACAAAATACCAATGCTTTAGGTTCAAATTGCTTTAATCCATAAATTTGTTCCGGACTTTAAAGTCAGTTATTGTACAATTACACAATCATAAAAAAGTTACATATTTGAACAATATGTAATTAATACTTATTTTAAACATATTTACATGTATATTTTTTTATCTTTAGATACTATATAGCGCTGTCAGATTTATGCATCAAAGAGAAAAAGGTATACAGCATACTCCTCGGTGAAGATAGATGATTTAGATAAGATTTACAAAATTAGAGGCGAGCTTTACAAATGAAGGCGGTGAACGTTTACAAAAAGCAGCTCGAACAAAACTCGACAAGTCAACAAAGGGTCAGAGAAGCGAAAGATTTAAACCACCTTAGTTTCGTCATCTGTACATTTAAGCACGGAGAATTCGAAGCACAATGATCGAAGCCGTCACAGATAAGAAGAAGCCGATTGTCAAAAGTTCTCCGGTCTCGCCAAGAAGAAGCTACACATTTTGTATGATGACTCTATATTTTCTTTGTATTTCCACGAGGGTGCCGTCACAATACCAATGCGTAGAAATATTATGTACACGTGATATTGTACGTAAGAGAAGCAGCAATTAACGTTGATTGTACGACCGTGTCAGTCGAGGAAATAAATTGAAATGTGTTAATAAATTTATTGTTCAAGAAATAAGAAAGCTTGAGAATATTTAAGAGCGATTGTAAATGCTGGACGCTGTTGATATTACATCCTATGTTCTCAACGCATGTATTAATTTGTGAACAGTATAAGTATATATCATGTTGTACTAATTGAATTAATGAAACGTGTATTATATGAGTATACAAACATTTGCTTGAAAGGAACACAAAAAAATCAAAATTAAAAAAGTTTAACATTTCTCGTCTTTTCCTATTGGACCCCCTAGAGTTCATGTTTGAAGTAATCGATTAAGGGAAGAGAAATGACAAGACGTCGGTTTTCTTGAAATGCCGATCAATCAAGTTTTGATAATTGATAGTGGTACGCTACTAGATTAATACGAAATACTAACGTTTGTTTAAGCTCACGATTAAATAATGATCTGTGCATTCAAAACTTGTGTAATGTTCGTTACAAAGATTGATAGCCAGTTTATAAGCTAAATAATTTAAAAACACAGCCTAGAGGCCTATTTTTAGCTAAAGTAATATATTTTTTAGTAACCACTTCATTATTAATTAATATCATTAACTTTTCTAACAATATATTAAACTTTAACATAAATCGTTTTTTTAATGTTAACAAGATACTAATTTAAATATATTATCACAAGTCTTAGTAAGCCCATTGCTAGACATAGACGGCCTCCAATTATTTTCACTACGATTGGTCCTGTGCTTCCCGCATCCAGTGGCTTCCGGCGACCTTCGGATCGTCGGGGATTATATTCTCACAAAAATATAAAACAATATGAGAATTGTATATTTAAAAAAAATCAAAAATGATAAGACGCGTATAAATATAAAGTGTTATTATATATGCTGTGGCTAAAACAATAAAAAAAATAATTAATGAGTTTACAGTGAGTTCTTTGTAGTTTTTTATTGTTACCGATCGTGCTCCTACAGAACGCTCGGTATCCAAAAAAGTGACCCCACAGTTTTGTCGTTTTGGTGCCCCGCAATGTAGATTCAAGAACATCAATCATTCTAGTCATTTACCTCAAAAATTTTGACGTCACGCCTTGATTGCCTCTCCTCATTTTTATACAATTTCCCTCGGACCTCCAATTTCAAAGGATATTTGTTACTATGGTGATTTTGAGAGTAATTTATCATTATGCAAAATTGATTGTTCCTTTGATACAATACATGTCTAATTTGCGTCCGGCCAAGTGGACGTAATATGAGCCGACAATTTCGGGCAACATTTTCAAATACTATTTTTAGAGTGATCGTAAAACGCAAAGTGCAAAATTTTCAGGAATATGTATTTTTAGATAAAAAAGATTTTAGAAAAAAAAAACTACACGTTCGATCAATTTTAAGTTCGACCCCCACTCGATGGAATGAATTTTTTTATTTGAATTCCGTCACTCAACACACAATGTATTAAAAGAATCGCCGGAAAGTGTGAAAAAGTAGTGTTTTCAACATTAGATTCTCTCTGTCTAAGCTGATTAATATTAAACAATATTTAAAAAACAAGCCATCATCAAAGAATTGATCAGTACTGAACATACAAGAAAGAATCATTGTTACCTTAAGATTAAAATAAACGACAAAGTTTTTATTACAATTTCTCACATTATCTATCTAGAGTTGAAAAATGAGGATAATTTGAAATATAATAATTCAACTAAAGTAGAGATCGAATACACAATTAGGTTATTTTTTTTGTGATAGCGCAGGCGACTGTTAGTTTGATTCCCACTAGAAGAAATGAAATATATAATATTTTAATTTCCTCGCTTCGGTAACGAGGTAAATCGTGGCGGTGAGTACCACATATCAACACGAAATAACTCCAGTGTCCGCTAGGTTCCCAGGCTCCCCCTACCTACACTGCCACGAGCGAGATATTCAGACCACACGGGCAGATAAATAATATAACATTTAGTAATCAGCGTACATCATAAAAATAACTAAGTGTTTAATGGATAATATTTGTAATAGGTAAGAAACTATCGTTAAAGTAAAACCTCACTAATTATGTAGCGTAAAACGTTAAATAATTTTAATTTTCTTAGTATTTAAACTTACGTTTAATAAATACTTAGAAAAACAGTTAGCTAATACTAACATGAGCTTTAATTATATATAATTACGCAACAGGTGAGGTTATATTTGGCTTTTGAATATTGAATATAATAAAAATTATTGTTTTTACATTTTACTCAGATTTTACCTTTCTCAATATATTTACCTAGCTTTTTTATATTTGCAATAACAACTTATTGTTTTTATTAATTGTTAATAGTTTTTTTTTCGTACAAATAATAATAAGTTGTAATAATAGCGTAGCGTGTTGGGTAGCGGAACTCAACATAATGTTCACACAAAATAAATAATGTAAATATAACTATTTAATTTTAATGTTTTTAAATATAAATAAAAAAAATCGTATATATTTTTTTACAAAATATAATGTTTTACTGTATTTATTTATGTATATATGAAACAAGTCGACTTCGTATGCCTACATGTAAGCAATTAGATGTTACATTAGTATGCGAGCGCGCTCCGCCTACACTGCCTGTCGATATTCCGTACATATATTTAAATTATTATTATATATATATACACACACACACACACACACACAGAATAATAATGCGATTATACAAAAGACTGTTAGTTGTGCCTAAAAATCGTATTTTATATAATATACTCAACTGTTTTTTTTTATGATGTGATACATAGTAGTTATTTTATTTATATTTATATATAATACGCAGAGGGAACCACTCGATGAATATTTATTTCTTCATATCACATTTCTCTATATCAAAACTACTGAGGCCGTCGTAGCACAGGGTCACAAGAGTGTGACAGTGTGGGTTCGATTCGAGGCAATGAATTATTATTTCTTAATATTTCTTAAATTTGAAAAAAATTAAAAACTAGGTACTTTTGGTGTTTGTCATGGTACTTTTCGTGTATGCACTAGATGTTGATAATGTTTTACTTATTAAACCGGTTAAGACATATTGTCCAAATATTATTATATCTGAGTTATTATCAATATTGTTATAATATATACGAATATATAGGGATATTCCGTGCAGTCTTACCCAACGTAAGTACTCTGGGATTGTAATGAGAAAATAAAATATTTCCAAATCATAAAAACACAAGTAAATGTGTAATTTTCTTTAAACACTCTTTGTTTGACACGGTATAATTTGTATATTAGATATTAGGATCTAACTTGGCCAGTTTTTTTAATGCTATACAATTCCTAATTTTTTATATTTGGCTGATTATATTGTAAATTTTAGGGTCAAGTGACAATTTTTGTGCCGCAATAGCGTATGTTCTAACCATATGGTTAATATTTGAATCGATTTATATAAATCGATTCAAATATTAATATTATAGCAATAAAAACTATAATTACTTTTTAAACTTTATCTTAGATATATACAAAGGAAATCAAAAAAAATTGATAAAAACTAATTTTTATACTTTAAGATCTGTGTTTTCAGTGGTATATGATTTCGTATAATGGTTATTGTTAGTGTTCATGTAGATTTGTTCCCTCGAGGCAACACGCAGGACGCTCTCAATTTGTCCTAAATTCCTGACCTTAGGGCATTATCTTCGCATTACCGATTGATCGATAGTATAATTTTGTTATAAAAAAATATCAAAATACTTATATAGAAAATTTCCTAAGTACTCAAAATATATTTAAAGTTGTAGTTTAACTGGGATTTGTTTATTAAAATATAAGACTTTTCCTATGTTTATTATTTTATGACAATCCCAATTAATTCATATTACACGTAGTTTAATATTTTAATATATAAAAAGAAAATTGTAACAATGATATTACTAAACAGCTTAGCTGGCTGATTTAAATGAGATCAGAGATCAGACTGTCTTTGAAATATGGCAACAGATTATAAATCCGTGAACAAAACTCAACCGTTAGAAGCTTGAACTGCAATATTATAATAGCAGTTCGTATATACATATAATGTTTAAGTGAAACGGATAGCTGGAAACCTTCTAATATCTCGCCGTAAACAATATTCACAGTCTCTCCGCAAATAAATGAAGTACACGAACGAAAATCACGAGTTCTGTATTTTTCAACGTCGTCTTCGGATCGAAATCTGCGCAAGCGCTGCGGCGACTACAAAGAGGTTAACGATTACCAAACTCAAATTAAATGAGGCCAATTTTTTTTTGTTTTTGTTTTATTTGATTTTGATAATTGATTGAATACTACAAAGAACAAGGGAACCTTGTGCCGTGTGATCCCGGCCTAGAATAGGATCATCCTGATACTGGTGGTGTCGTAAGAGGCGACTAAGTTAAGTAGCGGAATTCAGAACCGCGTGACAGCCTGTAGACTATTTTATAAATTTATCTCTTATTATGTTATGTGTTAAAATATTTTCAAGTAATAAAATTAAGTAAACATTTATACAATTTTTTGATAATAATTAAAGTACTGGTCGGTAACACATATAATATTTTAGTAACTAAACAAAAAAAACTCGTTACACCGCAACAGAATGCAATCCGTTTCATGGCATTGCTATTAAAGATGAAAAATATGAAATTCCACTTCTAACTCCGGCTGGACACGAGTAAGCACAATAGTGTTGCCTGACAAGGAAAAAGTCGTGACCGAGTCAATCGGGTCGGCGGGACGCTGCAGGCGTAAATAATGCTGACGTCTGATCTTAATTATCATCCCTCCATCGTTAGAGACGACCGGAATCAGAGAGTTGCGACACTAGCGGTACTGGTATCAAGCCATTATCTCAACGGTTTTATCGCCCACTGATAAATCGATAGTAACTAGAACCACCTGTAAGCTATAATGCCATTTTGGCAGCGGAGGTTGTAATTCTTTTGTTGTTATTGCCATTGTTTTCGCCGCGATGACTTGGAATTTATCTATAATCGATACTTCTAGATAAGAATATGAAAGGTACATTTATTATAATTCCTTGTACATGACTCGTCAATAGAGCTGAATCTACGTTAGAGTTCTATCATTAGCGGTATCATAATTTATATCGGATACACCTACGTACTTAAACGTGCTGAAATAGTCGGAGATGTTAAAAGCTATATTATAGGTTTTAATTGGGAATATAAAAGGTCCACGAGGCCGTCATGACGCAGCGGCACAGTGAATGACGGTAAATGTGACGGTTGTGGGTTCGATCCCAACCGAGGAAACGATTTTTTCTCTTTTCTTCGTTCCAGTCAGATGACAGAGCGTGTGAGACTGCAAACACGTCGATTGTGGGTTGTCTCGATATGCAATACCTCAAGCATTCGGCGGAAAGTGGGGAACGAAAGTGACTGAATACTGAACAGAGTGTCTTAACACTATATTCCCAGATTTCCCCTCTCCCTCTTTCTCTTTCCTCCCTGCATTGTGCCGGGATACTAAATACTAAAACCAAAAAGTTAATTTGAGCGTTTTTAATGTAACAAAAGCAAAAATATTAATTGGGAACGCGCAAGCGAGAAATACGGACAATTAGTAACAAAGCTAGGATTTAATAACAATCAATTTCCCACGTATCGCGTATTATCACGTCCCTAGTTCAAGATATGTATCTGTGCGTAAATTGAATAATAAATACCTTTTTCGTAGTGGCTGGTATTGTGACAGCGTTGAAATTAATGCTTTATCTAAATGCTAACTAGTTTCAGGTTATTACTCATTCAAAGCTATGGCGCTTTGTTTAAACTCGAATACCGCCAGTACATTGAACGATCCGCCCATTACGTAATACATTTGGCGCCCAATTGTTGAATAGAATTTACATACTATTTTTACTAGTTTGAAAATTATTATTTTTTTCTATAAATCTCCGTTAACCTATGGTAATAATATATTGAGGCCGGTCGTGGCGCAGCGGCACAAAGTGTGACTGTAAACCGACTGGTTGTGGGTTCGATCCCCACTCGAGGAGATGAAATATTTACTTAAATTTATATTTCCATTTCTTCGCTCTGGTGTCGAGGCTAAGCGCGGCGTTGAGTTCTGCCACTCAACACGCAATGCCTCCAGAATTCGGCAGAAAGTGGGGAACGGAGTGTCTTTCAATACGTTCCCTCTGCCTACCCTGCAGTGTGCGGGATACAGCGTGAAGCTGATAATAATAATAATAATAAATTCTTTATTGTACACCCAAAAAAGAAATAGTACTATACAAATATAAGAACAAGTACAATAGGCGACCTTATCGCTGAAATAGCGATTTCTTCCAGGCAACCTTAAGGCGTTGGAAATAGCAAAATAAATAAATAAATAGTGAGTAGGGTGTGAACAATACCCAATGTATAAATAATATATAAACACACACAAAAGTAAATACATATATAAATACATACATCCATACATACATACATATATACATACATACATACATACATACATACATACATACATACATACATACATACATACATACATACATGCATCCATACATATCCATACATACATTAATAATACAATTTATAAATTAGGTAAGTATATTCATAAATAGGTACTAACAGTATAGAAAAATATACACTATTTAAAAATTATATTTCATAGACACAAATAGAAGATTTAAAATGAAAGAAAATGTTTTTTTTAATCGTTTTTTGAAAGTAAAGAACGTTTTTGAATTCCTGACATTTATGGGTAGGGCGTTCCATAACCGACACGCAGTAACTGTAAATGAGTCACTATAAAATGAGGAAGAATGTTGTGGAATTTTTAGTACCAGACTGTTATCGGATCGCAGACGTCGAGGATGTGAACTGCCCAAAAATTCAAAGCGTTCCTTTAGGTACGGGGGAGAGGTTGGATTGAACAGAGTACAGTAAAGAAGATGAAGTATGTGAGTATTCCTACGAAGCCGGATAGGGAGCCACTTGAGCTTTTTTCGGAAATCGGAAATGTGATCATATTTACGTAGACCAAATATGAATCGTATACATACATTTTGAAGACGCTCAAGTTTATTTAATTGCTCCTCTCTTAGATCAAGATAGCAAGGGTCAGCATAATCAATAATCGGTAAAAGGAGAGTACTTGCTAACGCAATCTTGGTAGGTATAGGGAGAAAATTGCGTAACCGTTTAAGAGATCCTAGAGAAGCAAACATCTTCCTGCTCACTTCACAAAGTTGTGAGTCCCAAGACATGCTTTGATCTAAGATGATGCCCAGATCTTTTACAGATTTACTGTAAGGTATAATAACACCGTCAAGAAATACAGGTGGTAAAGTAATGAGGTCTATTTTGGATGTAAGTTTTGCACTGCCAACTATAATAAGCTGCGTTTTGATAGGATTCAGTCGCAAACCAAATGACTTACTCCATGTGGATATGTTCTCCAAGCTTTCATTTATTGCTTTTATAGCAAAAGGTAACTCAGGTAGTTTGGCTTGATGGTAGATTTGAAGATCATCTGCATACAAATGGTAGAGAGAAGAAATGTGTTGAGAGATAGTATTAATAAATACAGAGAATAACAAAGGAGATAACACGCCACCCTGCGGAACGCCAGCAACTACAGGACACCAGTCAGAGTGCGAGTCATGAATTTGTATGCGTTGCCGACGCCCAAACAGGTAACTACGAAACCAGTCAATTGCATTAGGAGATATGTTAAGTGACCTCAGAGTAGCAAGTATGATATCGAAATCCACAGAACCAAAAGCATTACTGAAGTCAAGCAGAACGAGAAGTGTAACCTGCTGTGTGTCCATGCCTTTTCGTATATCATCGGTAACTTTTACTAACGCAGTTGTCGTACTATGACCGGGACGGAAACCAGATTGCAAAGGATTTAAAAGATTATGGCAATATAGGAACTGTGTAAGTTGAGATTGAACGAGACGCTCAAGGGCTTTGGACAGAAAAGGAAGGATTGAGATTGGACGGAAATCAGAGTTATCAATAGGATTTTTTTTTTTGGGAATTGGGACGATTTGAGCGTCTTTCCAGGCTGAAGGAAATTGATTGGACGTAATGGAATAATTAAATATGGAAGTGATTATAGGGCAAATTATATCGAGGATGGGAATGATCATTTTACGACCAATGCTGTCAGCACCCTCTGAATCAGAATTAATGGCTAGAATGGTCTTCTTAACATCACTTTCTGCAAATTGACTAAAGAAAAAACTAGGATGTCTAGGAGAGGATAAAGCATTGAGATTGTTGATTGTATTTAATTTCGATGTGTCATCAATAACACTAGAAGATGAGAAGTGCTTATTAAGTTCATTGAAATTGATGTTATGAGTATTAATGTGTTGTTGAGCTTTACCTACTCCTATAGATTTCAGAAAGTTCCAAACTTTGCAAGAATCTTTTTCTTCAATCACAGATTTGTGTATATGGCGTCGTTGATTATCTCTACACATCGTATTACAGCGATTGCGAGTTTTCTTGTAGTTGTTTTCGCTTTTAGCGCTAGGATTAGTTCGAAATTTCAATTTTGCAATGTTTTTTTTATGTTGCAGTCTTTTGATGTCTTCCGTTAACCACGGAGCAGGAAGATGTCTCATTCGCACAGGACGGATTGGAGCATGATAATCATACAGTTTGATGACGAGGGAGTTGAACACAGCCAACTGATCATCAACTGACGCATGATTTAAAGCGATGGACCAGTCAATAGTAACTGCATCCTCATGCAGGCAATTTAAATCTATACCACCAAAATTACGCCGCAGAAGGATTCTTGGTTTAGCTTTAGGGGGCTTAATTTTATACGCTAAGTAAATAAGATCGTGATAGGAAAAAGCCAAAGCGGGATATTGACCATGTTTTTCAACGTGGTCAACAGAGGATACCATAACTAAATCAAGCCATGAAGGAACGCAATTAGGGAAATTGTGAGTAGCAGATAGGGGCAGAATATGTAAATTAGCACCTTTAACTAAGGATTTTAAACGAGAAGAACGTAGATTGTTTTTTAATATACATGTATTAAAGTCGCCCATAATAATAGTATGGTCGTATAACGGCTTGTACTCTTCCAATAGTGTTTCAAATGATAAAAAATAATCAATCGTAAGGGAAGGGTTATAGTAGACCCCAAGGAGTAATTTAGTATGTGTAAAAAACACCTCAATGAAGAGATGTTCTGGGCCAGTGTCAGGCTGATGTTCGGATGAGTCTACTAAGTTGAAAGGAATATGCGAGCGTAAATAGATGGCGACGCCACCCCCAACTCGGCCCTTACGATCGTTACGGATCAAATGAAACCCAGGAAGAGAATAAGAAGTCGAAGGTAAACACGATTTTAACCATGTCTCTGATATTAAAATTGCATGGATATTTTTGTTATTAAATGTAGCTAAGAAATCAGGGAAGTGGGCAGGAATACTCTGTGCGTTCAAATGAATGATATTAAAAGTTTTCGACTCGGACGAGAAATTTGAATCTAAAGTTTCACTGAGTGAAGGGATACTGAGGAAGCTGTCATTACTGCTCAATCCTTCAGAAGTAGTAGAGAAAGAGTTGAAAGAATCATTAAGCATTACGTTGCTATGAATCATAGTGTATGTACTAGTTTAAAATAATTATAATATTGAATAGTATGGATAAATAAATTATAATATAAACGAAGCATAAAATAAAAGAAGAATAAATATATATTTATATATATATATATATATATATATATATATATATATATATTTATATACAATAAATATATAAAATTATATTCTTATTATATATATAAAAATAAAATAATCAAATATATACCTTTCTTTCGGTACTGAAATACCAACCACCCGCCAGTTGCAAAGAGAAATACTTAAGTAATGAAAATAATACACGGTTCTATACACTATTAGTATTAAGATTAAAAGACTATAAAATAAATATTATAAAAGAAAAATAAAAGAAAAGAAAAAAAAAAAAATAAAAAAAAACGTACAACTGATCTAACACGAAGTAAAAAATAAATAAAGAAAAGAAAACACTTTGTGAATAAATGATAAAAATAATAATCAAAAAAAACATGTTGATAGTATTATACAAAAACCATCTTTCTAACACTATCAAGTAATAACCTATAATATACTATATTGACAACCATAGTGTCATATAACATCAGTTGAGCGTTGTCTCGTGACCGATCACGTCGTAATACGTTAATGACCAAACAAATAACCAAAAAGTGATTATAATAATAAGTATAGTGGTTAATTAACACTTTTTCACTACTCGCTTACACCGTTGCACTACAACCTTATTGTCAGTGTTTTTTGGAGCCACTACACTCTCCGGCACCGTCGGCGGAGATTTTATTGGAGCAGCGGGTATAATCTGGAGATCGGCCATACACTCCACTCGATAGCGTGAACCATTCGGGGCTATGACGTTGATGGTCCCATCGCGTGTCCAGCACTTCCCCACACCATAACGTCGCCGAGCTAGCATAAACACTTCATGGCGAGATTTTGTGAGAAATTCTGATATAGTGATACCAGACCCCTTAAGCTTGGCTTTCGCAAGCCAAATGCTATGCCGCACCTGAGCATCCGAAAACTTAACCACAACGGGTCGTAGCTTATCACCTTGCGAGCGGCCCAGACGATATGCTGTTCGAATATTTGAAGCGGAGAAATCAGCCACATCGAGATTATTTCTCATGATGTTTGCGACCAGAGTACCAACATCTTCAGATTTATTTTCGGCTAAACCATGGATTAAAAGTGTTTTCCGCCTTCTGGACATCTCAATGCGATCAACCTCCCGATTAAGAAGTTCCACCTGTTTTTGTAAAGAACTCAGTGCAGTGTGGATGAAATTCTTGAAGGAAGTGAAATCTGCAGCTAAAGTTGATACCGTCGCCGGTGATGCGGTTTTACTTAGATCGTGCTGAAACTCGTTCATTCTGACATTAAACATCTCTGCCATAGCCGTAATGGACTCTTTTAGGGCATCCATGGTTTACACGTAGTTGAAGTGAATTTAAGGTTGACGTTCCGTGTATATTAATAAGGATATTACTAGCGGTAGGTTAATTTATACTACAAGCACATATAAGACTTTAAAATACTTGTAAATATATAAAAACTAAAAAATAAATCTGATTTATTTTTATTTTATTATACTTCCAATAAGGCTAACAAAACATATAATTTATTTGTTACACTCGAACATAAATGCTTCTTAGATATTTTAACAACCACATTTCAATATATAAAAAATTCTACCTAAGAAATCTCATTATTTTTACTTGAATCTGGTTTGGTTGTTGATAAGCTTCGCAAAAAAAATATCAAGCGACAATACAAAGCCATTAGGAGATTAAATAAATGTTTGATGTGAGCAATATATATTATGTATAAAATTATTTCAACAATTTTAATTGATTATATCTGTTTTAGACAAATGTTAATTAAGTTAGTGGTGTAGAGGCACAACGTGTGACTGTAAAATCGTCTGGTGGCGGGTTCGATCCTCACTTGAGGAGATGAAAGGGGCGTTGAGTTCTGCCACTCAACACGCAATGCCTCCAGAAAGTCATCAATTCAGCAGAAAGTGGGGAACGGAGTGTTTTAACAATAGGTACCCTCTGCCTACCCTGCTGCGTGCGGGTTACAGCTTGAAGCTGTTTTAGTTATTTGCTATCCGGGTTTTAATAATATATATAGGTACTTCTGTACAATAAAATAAACGTACCGAAAACAATTTTGTCATTGAATATTAAGTAATATAATTTTAGACACATAAAATAATATAAAATATAAACAGAATCGTATATACAATTCCACAAATTCTTAAATTAATCTAAAAAAATATTTTTATATAGTATTTCAAGACAATATTCACACGTTTCGGACTCAAAGCATTTTGAAATTGCGCATAAAATTCAAAGGACGTCTTTTGAAATGTCTTTGATCCAAACCAGAAATTAAAAGTGATAGTATTTAATTTTTGATACAGATTTTTATTTATTAAATTGTAAGTTTTTTTTTTTGCATTAAGTATAAATATAGGCCGTAAGCTATAAGTAGAGGCCATCGTGGCACAGTGGCACAACGCGAAGGTTGTGGATTATAAAAATAATTATATCTTTATTTCCTCGGTCTAGTAATACAGCTAAGCGCGGTGTTGAGCTCCGCCCCTCAACACACAATGCCTCGTCCGGTGGAAAGTGGGGAACGGTGCTATAAGCGGGATATAATTTAATATGACTGTATATAGCTATATTAAGCTACCGGTACATTTTTATAATTTTTACAGTTTATTATTTTTTATCGTTTTTTTTTTTCAAAAGAGTATAATATCGATTTTAGAGAACACGATGAGCGAGATCGTTGTCTTAGTTCGGCACGACGCGATGATTAAAACGGACTCGAATGCTTTAAAAGGAAAATCAGGTTAACGAACGTGATTACTAGGCGTTTTTGCAGTAAGTATACATTCAAAAAACAAGACATTCATATAAAAAGTACAGTAATAGCCTATACAACATTTGAACCTAGAATTTGTATTCCGCAGATGAAATCCTAAATTACCATGACATTTATTTTTACCTTTATGTTGTTTCCGCGCGAAGTAGTAAAGGCAGAGGGAACCTGGGAACGTAGTGTTAAGACATTTCCGTTCCCCACCTTTTGCCGAATACTTAAAGCTATATGTAGAATGTTAGTGAGTATAGTTACCCGAGCGGGGAAATAAAAATATTAAATATTTAATTCCTCGAGTGGGATAGAACTCACTACCATTGCCTTTACTTTTTTTTTCATCTTTACGCTGTATCCCGTATATAGTAGAGTAGACAAAAGGAACCTAGTGTTAAGACACACCGTTCGTCACTTTCCACCGTATTTCATTTTCGAGACATTGCGTGTTGAGTGGCGGAACTCAACGCCGCGCTTTGCCTTATAATTAATAATAAAATATAATAACTTTTAAAATATCTAATAAACGACCTACATATTTTATAATAATTTTACCCTAAGCTTAAACAAAAAAGTAAAAATAATGAATCAACGCAGGAAAAATTATTCACACACTTGTTTTAAGCGCCAAACATAAAGGTATAATCACACTCACGTACATATAATTTGTTCATAATATAAATTAATATATTAATAATCTTGAATTGTTAACCTTAAAAAAATGTAACCAAGTATTTACTATTACATTTAAGTACAAGCAATAAAAACATTTGAAATATATGATTCTAGAATATAAAATAATAATCATATCTTAACAGCTTCACACGTACTAAGGCTGATATCGTTGAAACAGTTCCCGAGATTACACTCACTACTACGTTTTACAACTAGACCGATCAACTATATAATTGAAAGACTTTATTACCTTACTCCAATATTCTGAACAAGACTTAATTCTGCGTATTATATTACCTAAAGGCTTAAGCCAGTTCATTAAGGATCGTTCAATCATTTGTTAAGGGAAACCTTTTATTATTTTTGTTCGACATTCTTTTGTGCGCGCACACAAAACGCAAATGGCCCTCACAATTAGATATATAATATGGTTTTTGAAAATTAAGACAAGCTGTTTTACGGAACGTATACTGTTCTGGGGTAATTATTTACTTATAGCTAGCTATATTTAAATTCTAATATGTTATTGGTTTTTTTATGTACGTGTGTACGTGTGTTTCGATACTGTCTAATTTTGTATACAAACGAATCTGGAATTTACACCAGTTTAAGAAATACAATTTCAACATTTGTAAATATAATAAAAGATATCACATTTTACGAGATTATATAAAAATAAATACTTTTTATAACTACAAAACTGTTCTAGCAGTTTTGTTTGTTTGTTTGCTACATTTATTATGTTAATGAAGCATACCTACTTGTAGCGCGATTAAAAAAGTAAACATAATAAAATGAGAGTAAAAAAATCAGCGTTTACAAAACCAGCACTAAAGAAGTACAACCGTAAAGGTTTTATGATCGCTCAGAACATTAAAAGTAACAACTTTATCCACTATTCTTATCTAAAATCAATTTTTACTCATTGGCCGGTCCCCTTCTGCTAGGTATCTACTTATAAGCGAAACCAGTTATGTGCGTGTCAGAATACGAAATTAGGGCTCCGCAATCCGAGGCTTAAAAAATTCCTCGTTTAAATATGCGCCTATTTAATTTTATAAATAAAAATCAAACGTGTCCGCTGATTTTTTTTTTCTTATCTAGAATTAAATCTACATAGAATACAGGCTTTTAGCATATATTTATAGATTACTAATATGTTTATTCATTATAGATGATGTTGTATTATAAAATATTTATATTATTATATTAAATTTCTCAGCTATCTACATTCTCCAGGTTGAAATTCATAGCGATTGTAAAATAAAACGAAATATTCAATATAACTGATAAATAGCTTAAATATTTTAATAATGCAACATTTTTTTAAATAAACTGGTATGGTAACATAATTTATCCCAGCCCCGGACTCTCGACATCATAATACTAATTTTCGCACGCTCTATACGAAGTATATAAAAGTTTATTACTGTAAATATATCCGGCTTCATAGGTATCACATTATTTCACATATTTTATGGGATTTGATGTAATCGTCTTCTCGTTTTGCGCTAAAAACGGATAGGAATAGGTTTTGACATAAGTTAAGACGTTTATATTAATGTTGACTTATTATGAATGCATTGTACCTGTATAATAAATGTTAAAAAAGTTATGGAGAATGTAAATATTATATTATTTTTATTTTAGAAACATATAAAATCTTAAATGTCAGCTCTGTTTAATATAGTACATTGCTATAAAAGTGCGTATAATGGAAGTGAACAAAACAAATTCTGGAAATTTCGATAACCTCGAGTAAGTACTTATTCTTTAATGTAATTTCTATAAAGCAGCTTCTCGATTTTTCCCTCACAATTCGAAAGGCAGAGGGCACCTAGACCACTTCATTCACACATCCACTTCCTGCCCAATTGGAGACTGCGTGTTCAGGGGTAAAACTCGATGGTAAAACCAAAGTAAAGAAAAGTAAATAATGAATTACCTTGAGTGAGATTCGAACACACAACGGTCATATTTACAACTAGTCGCTGTTCCATTGCGCCACAATGGCTATATTTAGATTGAATGACGAGAAACTTATATAATTATATAAAGAAATAGTCAAAATTTGATATGAATAACTAAAAACAATAAATTAACAAATTTAATATCAACTGTATTGTTTTTTATTTATTTTAGTCAGTCACTATTGATGATAGTAACAGTAGAATATGATGATAAATTATTTGTTTCAAACCATTTTTAGCTATATATAATCTGCTTATAATGAAAAATGAAAAAAGTACGAGAGTCTTTCATTTTTGTTTTTTAATTATAATTCAATTAAAAGCCAGCCGATGCATTGAATTTGCAGAGTTATTTACTAATGATCATCTGTACAACATTTAATTTTATTTGTTATTTCATTACGTTACTTTAAATTAGGGCCATATTATTAAAATATAAGATTTGAATCAATAATGTACCAAAACAAAAGAACCTCCTGTCAAGTAAAATAAAGCAAGACCGTACATTATTATTACCATTGCAGTCTTATACGAGTAAAGTAGGATAATAACTATTGGATTAAGTTTAGTTCATAATAAATTATATTATGAACGACCAGTGGCTGACAGCAATTTCGTTTGCGTGAGCTTTGTGTCTTTAGCCATGTTACTTCCATACACCGCCCGTTTTGATTAGTGGAACCTGTAGCAAGTGACAGAATAAGGAACCTAAACCTATCAAAACAAAAGACTTGTTGACTTGCAACTTAACGCTACGCTTTGTGGTATGGGAGCAAGAAAATAACAACAACTTAAATACATTTATTTCCCCTCATTTTATATTAATTCTGGATAGTATTATGCTTAAATTTTCAATAATTATATATCATTGGAGAGGCCAGTCGTGGTGCAGGGGCACAAAGTGTGACTGGAAACGCGATGGTCGTGGGTTCGATCTCCATTCTATAATTATATATATTTTATTATAATTATTTTTATTATATAATAAGATCAAAACTCCATCGACTGTGACGACAACATAGATTCATTAACGCTATCGAAAGAACGAACCCAGCCGATATTGTAGACGAGCTTTATCTCTCAAAGCTTTTAGTCTCAAGATTTGTGTTCCGATGTGTAAATTTCAATGTGACAGCTGATATCTTCTTAAAATAGGTTGTTTATCAAGAAAACTACTTATTTAAAAAAAACTCAAGGGTAGTTGGATACTTCCTTGCACACGTATTTTACAATATGCTCCCAAAATGCATTATTTAGTAATTATAAGACTCACATGTTGACATATTTACATGTTATATGCATTAACTGAGTCGTGAATAAAATATTATATGAGAACTGTCGATTTAACGAAACAGAATTTATTGATAGTTTTCAAGGGATGAGTCGCATCTAGCATGACACCATGATAAACTAATATTCACATTGTTTACGAATATAGAATACTAAATACAAAATCTCAAAAACAAATAAGAAAGTTCCCACGAACATTTCCTTTTATTTTGCATTTAAATAATATTCTTACCTCAAATCACGTACAAACCGTACATCGAACTTTAATATAAGTATATTTAAATCAAAATTATTATAATTATTTATGCATACAACAAAGCCCGTAATTAAATTGGCTTTTAAGCGACACGAGCGCATTGCGCGCTGTCGCATGCGCCCGTTGCATCGAACGAGACCGCGACGCGGCGCGTAAAACTGTCACGATAAGAATCGATTGCGAGATAGCATCGACTCGATCGACTCGTCCGTAAGACAGTTGCCTGACTTTACCGACACCGCTCTATCCTACTATTAATGATACCCTAATGAACCAAACGGAAAACTTTGTTCTGTAATGTGGATGGCCGTTGTGGGTTCAGCATAGTGGAATATGTGTATTGAAAATACAAGCGACCCGCGAGCGGCTTCGCCTGCTTAAACTATACTTGTACAGTGAATAGCGTTTGTGTTTAAATATGTTTCAATGCACTAATAGTGTTTCTAAATACTGAAACTACATTGAAGTCCAACATAGAAATATACATAGATTCAGCTAATAAAGTTAAGAATAAAACAAATATAGATGATGATGATGAAGAGAAGAAAAAGTACGGGTAGAACTCGCGCACCGAGGGTATCGTACCAATTTCAGGATTGTAAGTCACCAGGAAGTACAACTTAAAAGTTAACAAACTCAATATGAACTACTATTGAAAGTTTGTAATAGTTTTAATCTGTATTCAAATATAAATTTCTATTATGCGGATTATTGCCTTTATTTATTTTGTAAGTTCTCACTTGAAGCAATTTCATAACAAATCAAAATTCATAACTGTAGGTGCACGGGAAGTACCCTATAGGTTTTGATTACGCAGCGAATTTCATACAAATTGCGGGAAACGACGCATAAATACTCGTATCTTTTGATAGCGTTAACTTAGAAGCTTGATTTTTGATGTCCTTTGGGGACCGTAGATCTGGACATTTAATAATATTTTCAGTTTCAGATAATATTTTTATTTAATGACATTAATTTAACTGTCTTTTACATTTAATTCTTGGTTATCTTAGCCTGTCAGAGTTTATTTAATAGAAGGCTTCCAAATTAAAACTATTTTTATTTTATAAATGACTAATAGATAGTTAATATAAATCATCAACCTACTCCTATTTTTCAGCTTCACTCTGCAAAAATATGAACTATTTTATCAAACGGGAATCGAGCCCACAGCCTCCACGACTGGCCCTTTGTTACTTCGTTGTTATATACTAATATAAAATAAAAAAAAACCACGTTGTAGCTAAGGATTAGGTACTAGGTACACACTACAAAGTGTTACACCACAATATCATTTAAAATTACAAAATTTTCTGACTCATGCCACAAGAGTATCCCGGCGCGTCGCTTGCACATACACAAGTATATGATCGTAACTACATATCTGGAAGCAACAATCGTCGCAGGAGCCGGTCGTTCACACGGCGTTGTCCAATTTATGGACTTTTTTCCCAGGTGTAATGTTACGGCTATAAAATTCAGTTTTTGTTGGCCGGGCGCATGCTCCCTAGATCTCCCGTCGCGAGATATGTTGATTTACGTTTAACGCGCGTGACCTCTCGTCGGAGCCGATCATAGGTTCGATAGACGATTCGAACTCGCGCTCCGAACATATCAGCACATAGCCAATCGAAGCGATGTATCTTAGGAAATATTTCGCTGTATATAACCGCTTTGCAGGCCATTCGGACCGAGATTGCTAGATTTCTTTGCATTTCACACGATTCAGTTGCAATAATCGAATCTAACATCCAAATATCATAAATTTCAGCTCAAATTGTATCTATGCTCCTTGATTTCTATCTATGAATTTAATGGGTTAGTTTTTAGAATTATTGTTTCAGTTGAAATATGAGAAAAAATATTGTTATTTCAGTTTTGTTGTATGTGTGAAGTTTGACGATATCATGTTCTAGGCTTAATTAGGAAACGTTTACAACCTTAGATCTCTTTATCTAAAGAGAAAACGCAATTCAAAATGTTACAATGAATTATTGTATGGAAATTAAAGCACAAAGCACAAATGAACTGAGACCTATAGATATAAAATGATTCAATTGAGATTCTTGATATTTTTTTTACATAATATAACATATGGTAGAAACTAACGCCTGTTGGTGTTCTTCCCAATTCATAGTAACAAAACTTTTTTACGTTTTATTGCATTAAACGACGTCACTGAAATTGCAAATAAAGGCCAATCGTGGAACAGGAGTACAAGCGTATGACTGTAACGGCGGCACGTTGTGGGTTCGATCCACACTCGAGGAAATGAAATATTTTTATTAGTTTAATTTCTTCGCTGTTACGAGGCAAAGCGCAGCGTTAAGTTCCACCACTCCTACACGCAATGCCTTCAGAATACGGCGAAAAATAGGTAGCGGAGTGTCTTAGCACTAGGCACCCTATGCCTGCTACATGCGGGATACAGCGTGAAGGTGAAAAAAAATGCTAATTTAATAATATCTTCAGGATCGATATCAAACTCACTTAAAATGAGCACTCATCGACAAGACAAGTCATAATTTTACACCGAGTAATTTTAAAATTATCATATTTTTACTTTTACATTTTAAGTACATAATAAGGGTATTTTATTTCGATACATAAACTACATAACGTCATCATCGTGACTTCTTGTTTTTCATTTGTAAAATATATATACATATATAATACGTATTTAAATAATAAAACTCTTCAATTTGTTACAAGCTTTCATATTTTATTCCTTGTATCCAGCTGTGTTGAAATCAAAGAACTTATTATAGAAATATTAAATATTTTGTTAAATATATGGGGAAAAAGATATCGTATTTTTATCAATGTGAATGAAATATATTTAAGTAAGCGCTATTTTGTCGCTGGCAACACTTAAAAAAATTAAGAAATCCGTTTTTTGATTTTTAAATTACATTTTAAAATAAAATATTGGCACGCTGTAAATAGGTTTTTAAGAAATTATTTAAATTTAGTGATTGAAAGCAATATATTATTAAAACACAATCAAAAACCTTACAATTTTACTTATATTTTCATTACAGCGTACTAAATAGAAGTAAAAATTACATTAATAAAATATAAAAAAAAAATAAACGTTTTCCGATATACGACAAATAAAACAAACTCACTATTCGGTTGCGCAACCAAGCAAGCAACTGGTCGCTATCCACCGTCGTGATTTCGAAGGGACAATTGAGCGATTTGTCAAGTATTGCATTGGGTAACCGGTCGCAGCAATAAGAGAATCGGTGGAACGACGCTCCTGCGCCCATTCTTATTCATTTCTCTCTTATAGTTATATGACGTCGAATAAATGTCGAAATCGACGAGAAATGTATACATTATAGACGATAGCGTCCGACCTGCACGTGGGTCGGAGCCCGCAAGAATGGCGAGCTTTACGTGAGATATATCTATCTACGAGGGACAATGGACGAGGAATGCTCGAGCAACAAGCTTTTTGGGGATTTATTGGAAAGGTTTTATGTGGGATGGCTTTGCTTTCCTAGCATCCGCCTACTATATATTGTAGAAGGAATATTTGTTGCTGTTTTTGGAATGTCATTTTCTAAATATATTTTTGTAAAATAATTTATTTATGTGTAATTTAATAAACATAATAGATATATACATATATATATTAATTTAGTACTTTGAGTATGGATTTGTTTCACTATCAAGTAATTAAAATTAATATGTTTAACAGTTTCTGTAAACTTACAAGGCATCAATTCAACATGACTCCTCGACCTCACTGAACTACGTTGCCACCCGATATGCTGTAGCTTGTTACTGGGTCGAGAGCAATTGCTCCGCATCGAAGCCTATTTGTATCGTTTAGAATACGCTTCTTATACTATTAATATATATCGTATTAATATTTTTACTTCCATTTTATAATTTTATTAGGAATTAATCAAATAAGTCACATTGAAAACAGGAATCTGATTTGAAAGTACTTGTAAATGAGATTATCGTTATCTAGAAAATAAACAAATGAGACTAAATAATTAAATGGATGAACTAAAACAAAAAGAACGTTTCTCTTGTAAAACAAATAAATTAACAAAACGTGTCTAATTATTAAATGTCTCCGCTTAATAAAGAATAACGAACTGAACGTCTTCAGTAATAAAACAATATAAACAATCTATAGAAATGTAAACTTTATCACAATGTTGGTATTTCTAATACAATTAAATAAGAATACACTCACGCAACGGAGTATCTCGTTTTGATATAAAAGTACGGGTGCTAATGAAACCGTGATTTCTAAACTAAGGCTTAATGGTTTATAACCCTTTGGCTAGTGTGCTTCGGCTGGATAACGGTGGTTTCGCCCACTCTAGGTGTCGCCTGGCTCCGCCATCCGTCCTTATGTACCTACGATTTACGAGACATCGCCTACTTTATTGGGTAAAGCGATTCACATAAATTCACTAAGAACATCTTCGAGTATATTTTTAACAGGGCAGTTTATTTTCGTTATATTCCAATTGCTGTAACACATAATAAGCCGACGACTTATATATGTAGAGATCAGTCGTGGCGCAGGGGCACAAGCGTTGATTATAAACGCGACAGGTTGTGGGTTCAATTCCCATTCGAGATAATGAATTATTTATTATTTGCTTTTCTTTGCTCTGTTGCTAAGTAGCGCGCAAAGCGTTGAGAAGAGTTTGGCCACTTAACACGAAATGCTTCCAAGGTACGGCGGAAAATGGGAAACTGAAGTCCGGAGTCTTAATATGAACCGAGTGTCTTGACCCGGGACCTAGGTCCCGGGTTTCATGTATACTCTGCTATGTGCGGGATACAGTGAATGAAGCTAAAAAAGACTTATATTATAGTCATTTGAAACATGGTAATCTTTTCATGTAACGTATTGCAGTAATACTTACAAGGACAAGATAAATAAACATTTATATAACAAAGTTATTATTATTTAAACTAAATGTTCTCAAGCGTATTTCTAAATTTAGATAAATATATTCAGTCCAATCTGTAGCGATCTAGAACCAAGCCGCTTTCAAAACTTAGATATTATTTAGATGTAATATTTGTACTAACTGTTAGTGTTAAAATGTTTCAAATGTGGCACTAAGTTAAAAAGTCAGGTTTAATATCGTACAATGTTTAATCACAATGACTAATGAAAACCTTTGTTTTTAGTAATATATAATTAATAGAATGATATATGATATATAGAGTGAAATCAATCAGTATCTTTAAAAATTGACCTATTTAAATATTATGAAAAATACGTTAACGAATATTTTCAAAAGCTAAATTGTTAGATAACTCTTGGTGGTGCATTATGGGCTGATCTTACTGTTTGCGACAATTGAAATTAAATTTATAGTGTAACAGGTACTTTTGGGTTTATTTTCCGTTTGATTTAAAGAAATATTTCAAAATGCTTTTGAATACTGCTCCAAATTGAGTTTTACATAAATATATTTATGGAAAAACTCTTGTGTGAGAATTTAATATTTTACTTAAGATTGCTTATAGCTTTGACTTTCATTCGATGAAAAGAAATTAAAGCACGATTTTACTTTCATTAAGGAACCTCGAATGTTCACACAAGCAAGATAAACATTTAAATTATTCTCAAATGAAATTTGATCTTATAACTAGCTCATTAGAATGAATGACATTTATATGACAGTTGTTGCTCTACTAAAGTAAATATATTATTGTCGTCAATGGGAACTAAACAATAAAAAAACTTGTTAGAAAAGAAAAGAAAGGAAATTGAAAGTTATTTTGTAAACTTGAAATACGAGGAACTTGCCTACTTAAATGCATGACGTACCGGATCTGATACAAACAGTGTCTGGTAATACATACTCTAAATAAAATTTATATACGTTTTTTTATAGTAGTTTGGATTCGGGTATTAAATATTGAAAAATATAATATATGTTGTATGTACCATTTTTTTATTTATTTTAAATAGTTATCAGACATAAATACATTATAACGTCATCATAATATTTATAAATTACAAGACGATTTCAGTTAAACATATAATACGCAGTACAGTTACTAGCCTACAATCTGAAACACTGACTGACTGACAGAACAGACGCTCGGGCTGGCATCACACGCATAGGTGATATCCGTTAGGCATTCTAGGAGGTTTGGAATTTGACTAGATATCATCTGCTTACAGATCATGTTAGGTTATGACCTGGGATGTTTTCAAATAAACAATAATATTGATTTAAAAACGTGGAGGTCCAATGTACGTTACCGAGTGTATGACTGGCTAGTATTACACTTACACGATGCCTTTAATTATTTAACTATTTTCATATATTTCACTACAGGACATCTAGAGGCCAGTCGTGATACACTGGCACAAAGTATGACTATAAAATGCTTAGGTTGTGAGTTCGATTCCCACTCGAGGAAATTAAATATTTAATATTTCCATTTTCTTTGCTCTGGTGTCAAGGCAAAGCGCTGCGTTGAGATCCGCCACTCAACACGCTATGCCTTTAAAAAAAAGATCATCTATATATATATATATATATATATATATCTATATATATATATATATATATATATATATATATATATATATATATATATATATATATATATATATATATATATATATATATATATATATATATATATATATATATATATATATATATATATATATATATTTCAAGTTTACTAAATTAATTGTTTTTTTAGTTTTTACTATACCGAACTTTATATATAATATGTATAATTATTGCATTATTATTATTATCATTATTATTTAGGCATAATAATTGTCTTGTTATTAATACTAGCATAATAAATCTGTCTCCTCTGTCATGTAGAAAAAGTCGTAAGATATCTTAATCTCGATCATAGATCATACTTTCTAATCGGGTCAACTAACGTTCAAGTTTACAAACTAGTTAAAGAGCGGACGTTACTACTTTACTACTTTAAATAAACGAAAAAGTAGCTGCTCTGATTAAAATAAAACATAATTTAATGTCGCTTAGCTTCCGCAAATATTTAATGCAAATTTCAATGACCGTAGCGAATAAGCGAATTGTCAAGTAAACGTTTATCTAATAGTTCATTACAATATAAACTATTTACTAAAAAATATTTAACTGGATATATCTTCACTCTTTTATCGAGTGAAAGCACGGCGTTGAGTTCCGCTACTCAACATGCAGTGTCCCTCCAGAGTGCCTCTTAATGAGAACGACAACGAATGTCTTAACAAAATAATGTTTGCACATGTTCTACAAGAATATAAAGATGATACAGTTTTACTACTGCTTTTAAATAGATAAAAAATAATTATTAATTAAAAAAGTATAAATGAAAGTACCAACAAATTGTAATACTGTGAGTAATCAAACTCGTTATTTTAAACGCCTACTTGGACAAAATTAGATTCGTTCTGGCCTTATTAATAATATATTCAAAATAAAGCCATAAGATGGATAATTGGTCCCACGATATCACGGATCAGAAGTATTTAAGTGTTCAATTGCCGGATATATTATTATCTTATCTTCACTAACATTATACAGTTTAAGTTACAAATAAAGGAAATGCTCTATTGGTCACCCGAGATGTCCTCAGATTTTAAAGCTAATTAAAGACTGATCGATGCTTGTCCGGGCATCTCAAATTATTATTTTGATCGTGTTTTAACGACGTGACGGGATTTATCGTTGCGACCAACGACTGCACAGTGCACTCCACACGCAATGCTGTTACAAAAAACACTACAAATGTTAAGTGAACAGTACATTTTTATTCTCAATATTAAATTTCTTTCAATTCATGGAATGGAATGGAATGGAAGACTATTTAACGATGTTAATACACGAGATTTTATTTATATTAATATTTATGTTATATTGTGTATTAAACGGTAAAAAGTTAAAGATTTTTTTAATTTTTCGTCTAAGATTATAATGATCCACAGTTGTAATAGGCGGAAGTGATTTTAAATGGATGGCATCTTGCTTCCATTTATGGTATCAGATATTCAGACCTTATTTAGACTATAGAAACATATTAGTCCTCACGTATGACGTTGTATAAACTTTTTCTATCTACCTACTTGCATATTTTTCTGAGATCTTAATGAAAATATCGTATACTTCTACAGTTACTTTTATCTCTACACACCTATATCAAATTATATACAAGATTGTAGGTTACACTCATAGTGTAACTCGATATTGAGCTCTATTTACACTAATAAAAATGTAATTGAGGCCAGTCGTGGCGCAGCGGCACGAAGTGTGACTGTAAAACCGACTGGTTGTGGGTTCGATCCCCACTGAAGGATATGAAATATTTAATTAAATTTATATTTCCATTTCTTCGCTCTGGTGTCGAGGTTAAGCGCGGCGTTGAGTTCTACTACTCAACATGCATTGCCTCCAGAATTCGGCGGAAAGTGGGGAAACGGAGTGTCTTAACACTAGATTCCCTATGCCTACCCTGCCAGGATACAGCGTGAAGCTATTTTTTTTATTTTTTTTAAATATAATTCATAAATCAAAACAAAATGATTCTAAGTTTTGTAAATACATATAGGTAAGGATTCTTAGTAAATCTTATTAGTAAGTCTTATCAGTAAATAAGAAGTAAAAAATGAACATTATTATGCTTCCTATACCTGGAATATTACAGTCAATATTACTCCAGGTACAGGGAGCAATACTAATAAAGTGTGATTAATCTGCAAGTTGACCAGGAGGTCTAATGGTATGAGCAAACTGTTACGTTCAGCCTGCAGGCGGTCTAGACTTGTTAACTCTAGATTAGAAAGTCTCACATTGATAATAGTATTAAAATAATGCTCTATATTTACAACATTTTACATTTAAACGAACACAACAACGAATGTTAAGTATTTATTTTTAAGTGCCTTTATCCTCCTTTATTTGCCTATAAATTTTAGTGGTAAGACCCAACGTTGATTCAGAAGAAAAAATTAAGCCAATTCGTAGGTAAGAAGGGCCAAATAAGCAGAAAGACCATTTGATGGTAAGTGAATATCGTCTCTCATGTATATTGTCTATCTCGGAGGATTGTAGATACGTTGCCAGCCTTGACGGTGAAGATGCATTTTCATGTATACAAAAAAAAAAGATCTCTATGCACGAATGTTGGACTCAAACCTTACGTCCGATAGTGTGGATAGTGTACGACTAGGTACTCTCAGGAACCTCAGGACCCGATATTCCAGAATGACGATCGCCCAACAAATTTTCAATAAGGTGATTCCCTATTAAAAAAAAAGACCACCGGGCATTTACAGCCTTGTACCAGGTACTATGGGTAACCAGATTTTCTTGAGCCCTGTGCTAACGCATGACAATCTTCTCACTGCAACGGGCACCTACTAATGCAGGATCAATACTGTACGAACTATTAAATTCCAGTACACAGGGGAGCTAGCTGGTGGCACGTTTCCCCACGGGAAAAAAGAGAGAAGATCATCAATTTTTAAAAAAATGTCACGTAACTTCTCTCACATTTGTTAAGTTAAATTTATTATTTAATATATACTTTAAGACACTTAAAAGATTAAATAAAGATAATAAAATTTAAATAGATAATTTAAATAGATAATTTCTTTCCTAAGTGTGGAATTACACTTTAAAAATTTTAAAAATAATTAAAAGATTGATCCACAAGAAAGCTTAAAGTTACTATTATTTAGTATTGCTAAACTCCACCCGTCGAGCTTCATCTTCTTAAAACGTTGGTAAATGTTCCTTTTTGCAACTATTATTTTAAACTAGGTAATTTATAAAAATGTTATAATATCTTAAAAGAAAATAAGTGATAAAAACGGATGGACATTTAAGAGTCCGTGAGGTATCTTTATAGTTTCTTATAGTATATAAATGTTAAAGTCAATGTCCTATAAATATACATAGTTTACGTAGATATTACGAGTCTTACGAAGATCTTGATCAAAATACATACATTAACAATTATTGCCGTTCTTTGTTGAATTGTGGTCAAGTCAACTAGGTCCCTAAAATATTCCCATAATCTAAGCCTTTAGCTTCAAAATAATTGCTACTTTCATGCGATTTACTTTCCACAAAAAAAAATAGACGAAAAACAAAGAAACAAATTATAATAGATATAATAATATTTAAGATTGAATCTCGATATGGATAAATCTGATTCATTTTAAGTCACGATAACCTAACAATGTCATGTTTTATAGTATTCGTAACTCCACTGTGAAGATATTCTTTGTCCGCGATACCATCAGACTCCCCGTTGCCTTATTGATAAGGTTTCCATACTTCCCGTGTATGGTGGAATGCTTCTGAGTTTATTTAATGTAATTTATATGAAGATCCCGGGATATCTCGAAGGAAAATTTATAACAATCGTGCGTTATATGATAACGAGTCAACAGTATTTATTACGTAAATATGTTTAGAATAAATTCATTTCTTTTATTGGTGTTCCTTGTTTGTATGGTATTTCGGTTTGATGTATTTATGCGTATTTTTCTAGGCGTTTATTTCAGGCTGAGTGAACCTCTTGATATAAAGTGAGGTATATCTTTTTTAGCATTTGTTTTTCATATATATATATATATATATATATATATATATATATATATATATATATATATATATATATATATATATATATATATATATAAACTTAGATATTAAACATAGCCTCATCAAAATGCATTAAACATTTTAATATGTATTAGATATATAGAAGATTTCTTTGCGTTGTTTCCCACTATTCTATTCTTGAAACATTTTATTCTTCCAAGATTAAAGTAGTGGTATTAACTTCGAATAATAAAACGTGCATACCATCTTGTTCATAGAAAGTCATCGTTAAACAAACAACGACACCTTCGTGGGTTAAGCGATAACAACCAATAACTATAAGAAGCGTACATCAAGTTCTAGAACAGCCACTTCAAATTGAAACGGTTATGATGTTCAGAATAGATTCGCTCGGGGTCGAAGCGATATCACGAAGCGGGCGAGGTTAAAGAGCGAACTGATAGTTGTGAATTCATCCGATACAATGGCCAATTTCATGATGAATTTTACCGTACAACGAGCTCTTTAATCACAACCTTTAAGTTTTATAACTTTTATGAACAATCATTATAGCTGGCCAGTCGTGGCGCAAAGGCACAAGCGTGTGACAAAATCTCAATTGGTCGTGGGTTCGACTGGGCTCGAGGAAATAAAATGTTTATTTAAATTTATATTTTTATTTTTTTGTTCCGATTTTGAGGTACCACAGCAGCGCGGCGATGACTTACGCCACTTAAAACGCAATGCTTCCAGAATTCGTCGGAAAGTAGGGGAACGTAGTGTCTTAACACTAGTTTCTCTCTTGCTACCTTGCTGTGTGCTGAATAGCTGATTAAGCTGATTTGATCATACTATATCCGCGTGTTTTCGTTTGGTTGATAAATTCTTAGTTACAAAAGCCTGAGCTACAACGCCGTGGGACCGGTTGACGAAACCTGATTTAGTGAAAACGTTGATTAGTATTGATGACAATATTGGAGAATATAGTTTCACTGTTGTGTATAATTACCCTTTAGCTTGTAATTTACGCATTAACATTTTATATGAGTCTATTTGAAATTCTTCAAAACAGCAAGCGGTAAAACGAGTTTTTTACATTAATTTATTATATTAATAATTATTTAGATTAATTATTAAATTCTATATGTACAATATATATTTTTTGCTCCTTGGAATATCTCTTCTGTGAACAAACATAGAATCTCCTTAAATCAGAGGAAAATTAAACAAAGTGACTTATCACTAGATCATCTCTGCGCTCTACAAAATAGGAGAGACAAATATTTCAGTTTTCTGCCAATAGCACAACATGTTTTACTAAGTATTTAATATCTCTTATTTATATTCTGATACAGCCTTGACTAACATATACTAACCTCAGCCTACCGCAGCCTTCATGTTAATATTTAACCTTTAATTGTTTCAAGATCCAGAACAATGTATGACGGTGTATCTAAATATACTATAGCTAAATACAATAAAATAGGTCTACAAACGCCTAAGCGACCCCTTGCCCTGAGTGGTGGGAGACCATTACGGTGCTTGCTTTACGGTGTCATGTACGAAATAAACGCATTTCAATGGATATTAACACTTAAAGTTACTAATAAATATCTGTTTAAGAACTACTTATGTATTACGTCAGTAAATGTCTTATTGAAATTATGTTAGTATTTGCTTGCTACTATTATTATTATATGGTTTATTTTGTTTATTTAATATTTTTTGTTAGTAAATTATGACAGGAATTATATAATTGCTTTAAAAAATAGTAATGTGAAAATAACTAGGAATGGGAATAGTGTTAAGACACTTCGCTCCCCGAGACCGAATTCAGTCATTGCGTGCTGAGTGGCGGAATTCAACGCCGCACTTTACCTCGACACCAGACCGAAGAAATGGAAATATAAATGTTAATAAGTAATTCATTTCCTCGAGTAGGCACACCTTGTGCACCTGCGCCACGAATGGCCTCAAATATGAAAGAAATTCCTAATTATTGCCTGACCATTCTTTAAGAAATTACAAAATTTACTAATTCTTCATGTGATCCTTGTTAAATAAAACTGTAATGAGCATCGCAGCAATTCGACACAGAGCGGACTGGCTCCGTGGACCACAAAGCTATCTCATTAAACCGTCAACGTTCGGAGCCGTGACACTAAAAGTCATTTCAATGAAAAAAATCTCCGGACCGTTTTGTTACATTTCTTGACGCTCGGAAAAAGAGCACAAAAGATTTTTCTTAGGTGAAGCGTGACTGTCGTAATTAAGTGGCGAGAATGCAGTCGTGTTGACTAAGTTTTCGGTTCTTACAAATTGAAAGCTTCAAAACGAATTCGATTTGTCGTTCACGATAGTTACGCGACAAAATATTATAATATTATTTACATTTTTAGGAACGGTTTCGTGTTTAACGTATAGGTATACAACGCAAACTTACACATATAGCGAAAGATTGACGATTTCGATCATTAACCAAGTCCCACAGCATAAAACTCTGGCTTAATAAGTTGCTTCCAATTTAAATTCAAAATTATTTTTAAGGCCGCGTCTCCCAGATGAGGGGACCCGTCGGGGGCCAGATTATAAATCATAAATGCCACGTTAGGCCCGCCAGACGGTCGGCTCGTATCGAACTTATCGCCCGCGAGCCTCGCGTAAAATATACAAAACAGTTTCAGGTTACCACGTCAAATATTTCTTCAAGACGTCTAAAATAAACCACGCTGACTCATTAGCTCATACCAGTTTCTCAGTGGAGTGGCTGTGAAAATTAATTTTGCTAATATACATGTGTGTTTTGTTTTGTAAAACGATTTCGCAGTTTGGAGATACAATAAACGTGTGAGGATTTCATGTTATTCAGTTGAGAAATTTCTGTAATCATATGCCACTACCACTGCAATATTTCCTGCCATAATAATAATAATCATTTATATTAAGTAAACTTGTAATAGAACAAAAAGCTAATGTTGGATATATTGATATACACAAAAAGATCTTGAAATGTCATGTGTCTCATCATCATCAATTACTAATAGGTTACCTTATGTTTTTGGATGTCTTAATAGGTGAACATCTCTTACATTATTTAGTTAAAAAAATATTGTGTTTTTTGTATATGTACAATTTTATAGTCATCTCTATGTATGAAAAAAAATATAGTCAAATACTAGTGTAAATTTGTAATCCGCAAATGGATTATTTTAATAATGAATATTAATACATTTTATTAAGTGTTAAATATTACCAAACTATATTTAACATTATTTATTGAAAAAACAGATAATAAATAATGTGAAACATATAAAATGATCGTGCGCATTCAGAACATGCACTGTGTGGGCTAAAATAGGAGCATATAAATAACAACTTTCATTGTTCCGAAAGGTTCAATGATAAATGTATTGTATTCTTAAATCACTCGTCTTTACGAAATGATAATATTAAAAAATATTCATATACGAGTATGTAGTAAAAAAACTTGGAGTGACATGACGATAAAAAATATAATTGAACTTTCCGACAATAATAGGATCATTGAAGTGCAATATATTTTTTTATAATTCTATTAAATTATCGTTTTATATAAAGAGAATTTAAAAGGAAGTGAGATATAAATAATAATTAAGTATAATACATTTAACATATATCAGTCGGAAATAGTAAAAAGCAGTGTCAGGACTTTGTGACAGTAATCACAGTAACAAAAACTCGACTCGCACCTCCAATTACGAACCATCTAAGGAAATTCTACGTGCCTAACATTACCACCGGATAAAATCTAACGCTCTCACAGTGCGTTCATATAAATAGCAATTATTTGCCAAGTTCCATCCTTAAGTAAGGCAGCTAGAGTATAAGGACATTCTTTAATATCACCTTCATAAATACAACTTATTAGTATTAATTTATTTTAAATACTAGAGGATCAAACGCTTCTTGCATGCTTATACTTATTATTATTTTAAATTTAAATTATACAAAATCGTCACATAAATATATCTAAATGTTATTCTGATGTATAAGCTATATTACTATGAAATTTCATCCGAATCAGTTCATTAGTTTTTGCTTGAAAATGAAAACGTCCATCCTCAAAAACTTTCACATTTCTAATTTTTAGTAGGATAGGAAAAGGCATCTGAAAAATATAAAGTGTATAAATAATGTGAACGATACGTAAACTGGTATTATAATATAACTGGTATATACATAAGTATTTTAGAAAAACCTTTAAAGGAAGATAACATTGCAATTATAGCAGAAGCGTCTTCCATACGTCTGTCTGTGAGCGGCACAAAATGGCTGCCGCATGCCTGTTCGAGATTGACTAGTAGCTGAACGCTTCGCCAACGGCGATCTAGGGTAAGTCGATCTATCACAAGCTAGCCTGCTACACAGCAATGGAGATTTTGCCCTTGGTAAATTAAAATTCTTTTTGTTTGATAAGTATCCTGCAATTGCCTGTGCTTTAAAATGGAATTGATGTTTCATTTAAAGGTTTATTAATTTTATTCTGATAATATTTGCTAAATTCATATAAAACATCCTAACTTCGAGATATCCTTTTAGTTTTGAATTTGAAAAGCTATTACTAAAAATATATATATCTTATTATTTTTCTTTTTACAACAAAACTTTTAGTTGGCTGATCCGGACCTAAAATTTTGATTGTTATTATACTTACTATAAATTTACTGTGAAACGAGGACCATACCTGTGAAAAAAGGAAAAAATAATAATTTAATTAACTGATTCAATATAATAATACATACATCGGTGTAAAATGTAACGATTAATTCGACGCCTAACCGGTATACCGGTAGAGCGCCAAAAAACATAATAATAACGTTCACACATTAAACGATCCCCGCCTAAGCTGCCAAAACCCGTCATTACTAAAATGTATTCGCCGTTAGGTCGGAACCACATAAGTCACGTTTGTCGCTACATCAAAAAGTAATCAAGCGACAAAAGTTAGGTCGAGTCGTCTATAAGAACTGGTGCACCTTTGAAACGCAATAATCGATTAGAAAAACCACGTCCTACCTACATGCTCGTAAGTTACAACGGGCCCATTAAAATTTTAAATTATAGTTACTAAAGAGAATATATGAATAATATTTGATTATTATGCTCGCGCTATGTGATATTTTTTATAATTCTCTAAAAAGACATAATATAAAATATGTTACATTCAAAATTGAAGAATAATTTACTTGATAAATATAATTTAAACATAAAAATTACATTAAATAACATCAAGAAAAAAAATATTACAAATTCCTATTGAATCACCAAAGCAATGTATAACTATACTCTTTAACTTAATAACTACGATCATTCGTACTCGGACGCACCGCCGTGCATCCTCCGGGCGGAGACACCCCCCGCAGCCACGAGAACCACGTTACCTGCGCCCGATCGAGGAAACAAACACTAAAGTATTGACGACGCCATAAATTTCTAAAATGACCTCACATTCTGATTAAAAAACCAATTTGGGCATCGGATTTAAAGTGTCTTACGTTATGCTCTCGCATATCTGATTTCACGTTATTAAATTTAACATAATCTTTGTTTAGTGGCTTTATATTTTAAATGTCAAGAACGGTCGATGTCTAGATGTTTATTTTTTTTAAGTATTATTTTTTTAAGGTGTAATACTATTATGATATGTCACGCATTAAATTATATATTATTATATAAATATTACAACATATGTAGGTCCGCAAAAATGTCCTTTTGTATTGGGGACGGTCATTTGAAATAAAAGAAGACATTGTGGTTGCGGTTTAACGATATCATGTCATAACATTTTAATTATTATAAAACATACATACATATATAATATGACCTTTATATATATATATATATATATATATATATATATATATATATATATATATATATATATATATATATATATATATATATATATATATATATATATATATATATATATATATATATATATTGTGCTAGTGCAGTGATATACTGAGTGACCATATTGAGTGACCTCTACCATAGATTTTATTTTGGAATACTTAGAGTAAGTTAAAAAAACTGATGATCAAAATGAAATTGGTTGCTGTAAATTCTTAGTTTCATTAAGTAACTCATACAAAAAATAAGGGGCCGATTTTTAAAAAACTTATAAATAAAAAATTAGGTCTCTTTTCTCAAACTAAAAGTAAAATAATTTAAATTAAGTAACTAAGGTAAAACTATATGATAATGCCTAACACAATTTGCATATTAAAACACCCTGTTAGTAAGTGAATAAACTTTATAATTAATTATTATGCATACAATATAATAATATACACATATTGATTAAATAGCAAAGTAATATATCAAATATCTATTAATATATCTACAGATAATAGATATATTCATATTTCTGTTATATTTTATAGGACTTTTCATAAATTTAGTAGTATGTCATACATATTAGGTCGAGACACAGTACGCTGTCTAGTGAAAGCATAACCGGAAGCCTATGCTTGATACTCTTGGCAGCCTACATGGCCCGCTCTCCTGATCTGACCAGTAGTTTAAGCTTAGTAAGCACTAGTTTGTACATATTATAGTAAAGTTAAAAAGTAGACGTTTATTACATCCCATATTTTAATATTTATAACATAGAAAACGAGTCTGATGCTATACTGCCCAAATATTTCATATAGATGATTATTGGAAATATCCCGCAAACAGCAGGGCAGGCAGAGGGAACCTAGTGTTAAGACAGTCCGTTCCCTGGCGGAACTCAACGCCGCAGTATTATTTTAATTTAAATATATTTGTATATTTAATACTAGCAGCTTCGCCTGCTTATTTGCACCCTTAGTCGTAAATTCTAAAAGAACCACGAAACACGTGTTCAGTAAAATATTTTTAACAGTCTCAATTTATATAAAAATCGGTGGCGATTTAAAGATTTTTCCATATAAACTTTTAACCCCTTTTTTAAACAATTAGGGGCCTAATTCTAAAAAAAACTATGAAACACGTGCTCAATAAAATATTTTTAAGAGTCTAAATTTTAAAAATCGGTCTTGTTTTGAAAAAAAATCCATACAAACTTTTAACCCCTATTTCATCCCTTTAGGATTAAAATTTTTCAATATCCCTTCTTAGTGGATGTGATCTTCCCAAATTTCACGTTTTTACCATCAGCGGTTACAGCTGTGCGTATATAGATAATGCAAATTGTTGGCGTGCCCTTGACGCAATCTAGTGTAGATCTAGAATTTAGAGTGTAATACACTATCATTTACTAGTTGTTGTTGCAAGTCATACTCGGAAGATGCTTATGGTTGTTTAAAGTACAGACGTTTATTAAGATTTGTCAGACAAAGTTTAAAGCTGTTCTCTGAGTATTAAAAAATGAACAAACAAACTGAAGAAATAGAAAGTATCATTCGATTTTTTTATCAGCTTCACGCTGTATCCCGCACACAGAAGCGTAGGCAAAGGGAACCTAGTGTTAATACACTTGCGTGTTGAGTGGTGGAAGTCAAAGCCGCGCTTTGCCTCGACACCAGATTTAAGATATGGAAATATAAATTTTTCTTTTCTTCGAGTGAGGATCGAGAATCCACTACCGTCGCGTTACAGTCACAACCTTGTACCTATGGCCTAGTGTATTCTTTCAAATGTAACTAAATATGCCATTAAGCATCGCACACCTATTAATAATAATTAATCAATCATATAAAATATATCATAAGACATTTTGCGTTAAAATATATAACAAATATATTGCTAAAGAAAAATTTAAAAGAGCCTTTAACTTTGACGGTCCTTTTTGTGGATCTAATATTTAAAAAAACAACACTTTCACTGTTAATATGAATACTAGAGTTTTGGAAAATAATTATCATTTTAGAACTAATAACTTAACCACATTTTGAGATTTGCTATGCAATGCAATTTTATTTTCAATACAAGACGTTAAAAATGTTAAATATGATTTATTATTAACTACGAGCAATTTTGGTAATAATTAAAACTTTTAATGAAATTTTTTTATTTCTATTAAAAGTTTTATGTTCGATGGTTAGATTATACATGAATATCGCTTTAAAATATTAAAGTCTACTTCTTTTATTAAGTCTATATTTATATCTTATAGTTGCGATGTCCCTTCCTGCTTGTACGCATTACAAACTACACAATTTAATGTGGTTTTCATTAACAAACAAAATGATGAGAGAGTGAATCCGGGAATATCAAATATTTATAATTGCAATGTATTAAAAAAATCGAATTTCCCGAATTTCCCATCAAAACAACAAATAATAAAAAAAACCCATAATGCTGTAGTCCACGCTGGGGAAACCACGTCCAGAACACTAGTTTTATATATGAGAAAGCAAGTATATCAACCTATCTTTACATCTTACTTAGCAGTCAATGCTATAATTTTTACCAACTAACATGGGTACCCTAGTGTTATTTTACTTTAAATTTACACTAGAATATCAGAGCTCTACACAGAGTCCCTTAACCACCACATAGCTCAAAACAAGCTACCGGCAAGCATAATTGAAAATAACAGGTAGAGTCCCTAGGTACGGCGTATTAATTAAAATTAAAGATTCCCACTCCCCCCCACTTACGCGATACACACTTGGCCGCTACCACTTGTACCTGCTCGGGCCTACTCACACCAATACAAATTAAATATTCTGACTATGTTCTAAAGACTAAATTTCAATAACAATTTCTGCGACACGATATACAAATTTAAATTGTAATAACAACGTAATAAAGTTTATTTTTATTTGTCAAATACCAAGTAACAATATAAAATCAAACAAGGCGCGTTGTTAATAATTTATTGATATAAGACATGCAAAGCCCATAAAGTTACCAATGGCACACGTCTCGGTCTCTTTAATTTGTAAGTCGTTAGTAAGGACGGGACGCTGCTGCGACATTTTAGATTGAGATTCAGCTTTAAGTAATTTCTATATTGATATTATTTTGTCCGTCCGTAGTTAGTTTTAAGGGTATTCACAAAATTTAGTCAAGAAATTTTATCATATTTGAATGTTCTGTTTCTTATTAGGGGCCGTTCAAGTATTACGTAAGCACTGTAGGGGGCAGGGGGGGTCTTGGCTTTGCTTATTTTTAACGTGTTCAATAAAATATTTTCAAGAGGATTGCTTATTTTTGATGACATAGTTGGGTCAATAATTGCAAAAAAACTGCTTACGTAATACTTGAACGGCCCCTTATTCATTATTGAATTGTACAAATTCTTAATTTTATTGCCCCGTTTACTACACGGCAGCATTAGCTTTAATTGTTGAATGACAGTTTTATCACCCACGTTTTCTTATGAAGGAATGCTTTAAATTTCGTAACTAATATCCACTCAAATAGTTACCTACCTACATATAATAAAAAAACAAATACAATTATAATAATATAATAACAGTTTTATAATAATTTAGTAATTTAGTAAATAAACAGCCGTCCAACTGTAACCGAGCGTATCAACGTGAGTGTCGCGAACAATGGTAGTAACTATTGAACAAACAAAACTTATCGTTCGACTCTCGAGCGTTAGGTCGAAACCCACGGGCAGTGCGCCGGGAGAATGTTAGAAAAACTTATAGAAAATGACAAGCGAGTGACAAGGACGGACGGACAAATGAAACGTAGAGAAGAGCGGGACAGATAGTAAACTCGTTCGCCGGCATTCCGCCGCCCGGTGGATTTAGGAACGGGGGCAGCGCGATACGATTAGGCGGTTATGCCTTGTTATTTTTAAACCTTCGATGTGATTTTGTAGCGGAAGACGATACTCCGCTACCATATCGCAGTTTTCTTTTAATGATATATATATTTTTTGTTTAATAATTAGTTTGAAAGTGAAATGAAAAAATGTACGTGTATGTTGTTGCAGTGATAGTTTTTTTTTTTTTATTAAAAAATATATATTTCCTTTTCAACGATGTAATTTTTGGTTTTATTTTAATTATTTAATTGTTTACTTTCATCTGTATTAATTATTTTCTTTTATCTGTAATAATTGCTTTGTTTCCGTATTATGATCCGCCCGCGGCTTTGCCCGATTTTTAATTGAATATACATTGAATTGCGTCTTCATACATATTTGCAACGTTTTTATAGTTATTTCAAGCGTAAAAATTTCTAATACCTTAGGGTTACTTTATTGTAATTTCAATAAGGAATGGTAATTGCTCTGGATAAAAATACAATCTATGATATTAAATAATGCAACTATGAGTCGCTATCTCGAACTTCAATTTGGTAAGTTCGTTTGACTACTTACTAAACCGTTAATGATTTATTTTTATCCCTACTTCACATCTATTGTCGTCGATTCTTGGGCTATAACTATAAAACAAATCAAAATTCGCTTCACGCTGTATGCCCCACACAGCAGGGTTGGCAGAGGGAACCTAGTCTTAAGACACTCCGTTCCACGTTTTCCGCCGAGTTCTTTAAGCATTGCGTATTAATTAATTAATTGGCGGAACTCAACGCCGCGCTTTGCCTCGACACCAGAGCGAAGAAATGAAAATATAAATATTTCATTTCCTCGAGTGGGGTTCAAATCCAGAACCAGTCGATTTTACAGTCACACTTTGTGCTCCTGCGCCACGACCGGTCTCAACATGATATAACTATAAAAATATAAATTAAATAGCATCACTTAAAAGATAAGACGAATTTCAGAAAAAATCTTTTAAGCACGCCCTGACACTTGTAATAAGAATTGGATTTTGATTCGCCCATGTATGTACATAAGTACAACAAGAAACACAAACAAACAAGTCGTGCCTCATCGCACGTTACATTCGTGTTTAAATTAAATTTCAATACAGGTTCATTATATGACTTCGACACTTTTTATATTTATTTTATATGACTACTGTATTTAATTCTACATGTCAGAACTTCGAATGTAAGAATTTCAAAGAATTATATCCAGGCCCGAAACACCAGCGGGCCCCACGTGCAAGGTGTCCGATTCCTTGTCGTGTAGTTACTGGAGTGGAACAGGCCCCGCCAAGACGAGTTGTGACACGACAGCAAACGCCGACACATATGATAGAGATTTTCTTTATTTTTGTTATGTACCCCCGTTGAGAAATCGTTGTAGCATCGTTTAAGTTATGCTGATCTATCTGTTTTTTTTTAATATATCTATGAAACGTTTGTAATGTTATGAGGTGGATTTATTTGTTGCTATTTATTATTAAGCTTCACGCTGTATCCCGCTCATAGCAGGGTAGGATTGATGCTTGGAACCTAGTGTTAAGACGTTCCGTTCACTATTAAGACAATTGTGCTCCCCGCTCTCCGCTGAATTCTGAAAGCACTGCGTGTTGAGTGGAGGAACTCAAACCCGTGCTTTGCCTCGCTACCGAATCCCTACCAATTACTAAAATTTAATTTCCTCCAGTGGACATCAAACCCACAAGCCGTCACGCGTACAATCGCATGCTTATGCTCCTGCGTCACAACTTCTTTCAATTAAATAGATATCATTTCTAACAAGGATATTACACAATTTTTTGAACTCTCCTATCATTAACACCGATTAAGCTATTAATAAAAAAATGTTAATGATAATAACACACAAATCACACACAATCCACATTTCAGCTAACGGTAATGTCAAACGAAAGCTTTGAAATTTATGTAAAAGTAAGATTTTAACACGAAAATCACATAACTGGCTATAATATTTTTCTGATTTCCGACTCTACATGTTTGTTAGTCATATAATTATTATTATATTGTCTTCGATATCAGCTTAAATAGCTGGTTGAAAATAAATTGTAATATTATGAAATTTCGCAAAAATATTTAAGATGAACGAATATTTAAGATAATTAACGATAAGAAAATAACAATTTCAGCTTCACTGCTGTATCTTGCATTTAACTCCGGCGGCTACTCTGCTTCCTAATTCCAACAAATTCTAGAAACATTGCAAGTTTAATGGCGGAACTCAAAGCCGCGTTTTGCTTCGACACATGAGCGAAGAAATCGACATATGGAATCGAACCCACAACCTGTAGCTTACAGTCAAAATCAAATAATTTTATTTAAAATCACAAGTTACATGCTTAATTTTTTGAACGTAAAACAATTTACCACCAGTTCACTAAAGTTAATGCCTCAGACCCGAGAAGAACCGGCGCAAGAAACTCAGCGGGACTATTTTTTTTAAATCAATTATACAAAAACGCATTTAAACCTTTGTCACGCACTTGTACGCCTGCGCCACGACTGGCCTCAAGTAAATAAATCAGCTTCACGCTGTATCCCGCACACTGCAGGGTAGGCAGAGGGAACGTAGTGAAAGACACTCCGTCCCCCACTTTCTGCCGATTTTCGGAGGCATTGCGTGTTAAGTGGCAGAACTCAACGCCGCGCTTTGCCTCGACACCAGAGCGAAGAAATGGAAATATAAATTTAAGTAAATATTTCATCTCCTCGAGTGGGGATCGAACCCACAACCAGTCGGTTTACAGTCACACCTTGTGCCGCTGCGCCACGACCGGCCTCATCAAAGTAAATAACAAATGTTAAAATATTCCTAAACATAGAATATTTAAGACCAAAATATTGTTTGCTAATGAAAGCTTATCCTTTGTGAATGGTCTTAGTATATCGCAACCGCAAGGTTACCACGATACAAAAGAACAAGTATGAACAGAAATTTAATGCAAATATGTGTATCTAAGTTATAATTTTGCATAAAATTTCTGTTCATATATTTTTTTTAGCTTCACGCTATATCCAACAAGCAGAGAGAGAGAGAGAAAGAAGGCGCTTTCGTTCTCCATTTTCCGCCGAACTCTTGAGGCATCGCGTGCGATTCCCAACAATGGCGGAATTCAACGTCACAACGTCAACTTCGATTCATATATGATTTATAAAATTATCATATTACAAAAATTTGGCATTATTTAAAAAATAAAATATAATTTTATGAATGGTCTTGCGAGAGTGACTAATAAAAGTTTTTAATGCTTCACTAAATAAATATCTTTTAATTTATACAGTTTCAGCGTACAGCGTAAAATATAACATAATAAGTATATTAAAAATTCATAAAAAAAAAATATTAATTATATCAAAAGTTGAATCCAAGCTCATACGCTTACAGGAAGCTAAAAAAATTAAGAAACTATGATTTTTTTTTCACTTAATATCCAAACGTTTATAATAAAAGGCTAATGGCTTGTAAATATTTCTTTAAAATATTTCAATGTACGACAAGATTAAATTTATTACAATAATAATCTCTACAAATAATTTTTCCAATCTAAACAACTATTTTAAGCTATTACGCTACGCTTAGCTTTCATGGTCTACGCTTAGCTTTCATGGTCTACGCTTAGCTTTCATGCTTTTCACTTACAAATTACACACAAAACAAATGTTAAAAACTTAAGTTGAAAAAAAAAACCATTACCTCATGTACCTACATTTAAAATTATGTAACGAGATACGGCAGATCGTTAATTTTATCACGCAAATAATAAAAACGCAATTCTTTATTCTATACTAGCGGCCCGCCCGCGGCTTAACACGCCTGAACTATTCGGTTATTTATTTACTTTATATTAAAACTGACTGACATATCAAATCTTTATTATTATTTTTAAGTATATATGGAGAAAATTGGTTATTTTAGAATCTACTGTTGCAGCGTAAATCCAGGCCCCGCGGGATAATAAATAGCCCATATGATGCTCCACTATATCTAGCTTCCCGTGAAAGTCCCATGAAAACAGTTCAGCCGGTCCAGAGATTAACCGCGACAAATAGAAAGATGGACTAACATAAAAATAAAATCGCTTGTTTGGGCTTTATTATCGTGTAAATAATTATAGGGACTTGAAAAAACATAGTAATTTTCAAATCAAAGACACTTCAAATCAATCAAAGGCACGTCGATTTTATTCATATGTACAGGATTTAAAGCTTAAATGGTAGAACGTTAAATTCTTATAATAATTGTTATTTTTTTTAGTAATAGAGAATCCTAAATATATTTCAGTATAATATTACTTTAGAAGTTTAGAACATTCAATTACAACCTGGCGGAAGGAATTATTTTAATTTTGTTCTGGTAATAAGAAAAAGCGTGGCGTTGTGTTCGGCTACTACACACACAATGTCTCGAAAATTAGGCAGTGCATAACGAAAGAAATGTTTAGACATAACACTACGTTCCGTCTGAGGATATATCGCGAAGTTACACAAATACATAAAAGAATTTTATCCACTGTGTCTCCAATTATTCACTTCTCTATAAATTACATTATTTTCTCATACATGCACAGACGGACAAAAACAAAACTTATTGAAGTACGGAATAATTTATAATTGCTTCAATTAATGTAATTTAATATACATATACAATACGTGAATTGGGTACAATAATCAATACCAAGTTAATAGTACTCGTAAAGTAAGGCAAATCATGCTGCCATATAGGTGATCCCATCGCGGAGAATGTTTTAGCATGAAATAATAAAACCTACTATCGTGATTACAATCGATTTACCTTCTACCCTCAAGCAGAACTGATCTTATAAAATAAAATATAGTTAAGAATTTAAAGACATGCAAGGAGAAAGACTCCTAATATTTATGTTTTATGCACCAAAATGTAGCTGCATTTGTTTGTTGTTCATTATGAATAATTGACCTGTAAAAGCAATTTTGAAAAGTATGTAAGTATGTTTATACACAAGCAGGATCTTTAAACTATTTTGATGATTCTGACAAAACTATGAAAAAATATCTAATATAATATCGATTTTGAGAGTACAAAACAAAAATACAATTATAATTTGCAAGTAAATGATAATTACACAGATATCGATTTCTTATTAAATATTAAGTATAAAATTATCAGATAAATCGATTTCTATACTTATTCCCATGTCATTGTACGTTTAACAATAAAAAGTTCACTTCTTTTTATACAAAGTATCAAAGTCAACACGCGAAGTGACAAAATATAGCACTCTGTAATACAAGAAAGCTAGAGACAATGCGAGCGTTTTTGTGCTCGGTAGCGACTCTTAGACCATTACAATAGCATGAAGTAGCCAGTTATGAAGCAGCCATACGCCGTCAAGACTCACCCTCAACCGGTTTGTGGCTTAACGCTTTTTGTAGAAAAAGTCATCGGTCGTAAAACAGAAAAATAAGTATTTTCCAAACTTAAGAACGATTTACTTTACGAGCTGCCACGACACTGCGCTCGGGCCGGACAAGCTTGCACGTTTAAGAGACGTTGAGCAACCATCGCTTGTACCGGCGCGGCGTTTAGAAGCATAAAATAAAAGATCTCGAATTATCGATACATCGCCAACAAACGATCCATAAAAGTCAGAAAAAAATCGAGTATAAAATCGCATCTGCAGAGATAAGGGCGGCGACGCGACCGTGCTGTCTGAGCTACATAGCCCTCGGCTGCGACTCAATATTTCATGAAACAGCCGATTTATATGCGCGTTCCAGCAAACTTTAATGTGGATTGTATGTAATTACTATTAAAAAGAACAACATGTACGATGTACCTACATACCGTATATACTTGGGTCAACTCTATATATATATATATATATATTAAATAATTTTAAAAATATAGCCTCGTCGCCACGAACATTCTATAACGTCTTTATTATGTAAATTACTATATTGAGGTTACAGTCATCGATATCGGAAGATTTTCAAGATCGATATTTTCATCGAATATGTTTTCTTCATAATATTTGTTATACAAACAGGTTCGGGTATAAGCATTCCATGTCACACGCGTAAATGATTATAATATAAAGTAGAACTTAATTAATTCACTTTAGGTGAAATGGAGCCCGGTGTTTATATTATATTTTTTTAGATTGGAATCATAAATCAAGAGACGGTGGACAGCGTGACCTAGATACGAGCTCACTCCACCACATGCATCTGTAGAACGTCGCATATGTAAGCTATCTCAATTAACATACAATAATGATACATACGAAGACATACACATATAATATGGCCATTTAATATTATGTTAGCAAAGCATGGTCATATAAAAATATAAACTTTTTTTTTAATATATTTAAGAACCGGTTAAGTGTGAGTCGGATTCGTTCACCGAAGGTTCTGTGTGGTTCTGTTCTCCAGAGTTGTAGATCCACAAGAAGTATAATGTATAGAAGTTTGTGGGCATAGGCACGTCATTTAAAACCGGCGTGAAGTAGTGGCTTTATGCCACTGCGTTTCGCATCAGGTAATGCCGGGCCCCGGCGCCCAACCCATCTTAAAGGCCGGCAACGCACCTGTAGCTCCTCTGGGGCTGCACGGGGCCGTGGGCGGCGGTAATCACTTACCATCAGGTGACCCGCACGCTCGTTTGCCGTGTCACTTCCATAAAAAAAAAAAAAAAAAAAAATAGGCACGTTACTAATTTCAGTTTGACAGACGGACAACATAGTGATCCTATAAGGGTTCCGTTATTTCTTTTTGAGATACGGAAACCTACAAAATTAAAAACTTTATAGTTTTCCGTAGATTTCCCGTGCAAATCACGTTGCTGGTAAAGGAACTAGGTTCAGTGCCTGAGCAGAAATAGGAATTATATACGGAAATAGGAATTATATACGATATCTTCTACAGCTCGAGCTAACATAATTAGAAATGTTCCTATGATTGCACCCTTTTACATAATAACCGGGTTATCTAATTAATTATGCATAATAATGTTGACTGTCCCATTACATTTTCTTTTGTACTTAAAAACAACAAACATAAATAAAGGCCGGATAAATATCAGTGAATATTTATTATTATTGTCGAAGTTTTGTATGTAAGACGTCAAAAAGAGGTGCCCCTACTTGTCACTCCCAACATTATCTGATTAATGTACGTATGTACGTACCACAAATCAGTTTCTTCATTTTAGCGGCAGTTTATCGAGTTCACTTAAGATATGCATCTAGAGTGAGCGTTTTGTTTTTATTAAAATAAAATATTTTGTCCCAAGATCTGTAATCACGACGTAAAGCTTAGTCATTCGTCATAAATTCGTAAACAACTTGTTGTTAACAGGGTTCATGATTCAGAATTTGTAAAATAAAATAATTAATATAATATACTTTTATTTAACTTCATTTTAACATCAACCAACATACAATAAACATTCAATAACATGAATATTCAGGGTTAAGTCAAAGCTAAATTATTTAATTAAATTTAAATGTATAAAAAAAATCACATTAAAATTTATATTATCTCTCTATATGATATATCTCTCTATATGATATCTCTATATGATAAAGTTGTTATTGGATTAGTATATGATAAGCGCATGCATATCTTTAATGGATAGTATATTTCACTGTAAAATTAATTTAGAATGATTAATACAAATCTCTAAGCATATATTATACTGTTAGCGTACTCGTGTAAAAGAGGGTAGATTTAGGTGAAAAAGATGATAAAAGCGGTGGAATTGTGTCAATCGGGGAGTTATTGCTTGTCGGCAACGGCCCCTATAGGAAGGAAACTAGTGTGAAGTATTGTTATTAGGTGATACATGTCACTTATTGCAATTACGGAGTATCCCTTTCCAAATAGTTTAGAAACATATGGACGATGTGTGTTTTATCGTGTTATTTTAAAAACTATAACCGCTTCCGATTTCTAACAATACAATATAGAATAACTCTACAAATTTATTAACACTAAACTAATAAAACATAATATAATTATAAATTAATATTATTAACTAGAGTTAAATTTTAAAATAAGATTTAGCGTAATAATAATTATAACCGAGGGTAGCGTTTTCTAAGTTCGTAGCATGGAACGGTACAGTACAGTGGCACAAAAAGGACCGCAACTTAGGTTGACGACACCTTAAATCCACAGTCCGCTGGAAAGTCAGTCATCGGTGGATGGAAAATCCAGCAGTTGGTATTTCCATAACCAGAGAATACTATGCGTAATTTTTAAAGAAATCGAAAGTAGCAATCAAACACAAGACGGAAAAAAACTGACCAAAGATATCCTGCTATTGCACGACTGGAGCTGCGTTGCGCTAGCTGCTACGGCTAATATATTTTGAAACACCCACAGAATATAATCCTGATCTAACATTCAGTTTCACGTTTGCAAAATTAAAAAAACTCTGTGGATAGAAATTTTCAAGCGATGAACAAATAAAGAACGAGGTTTCAGCTGTATATTCGAAACATTTTATAAAGGTATATAAACTAATTGATAATATCAAAAAACTTAAGAGCCCTCTGGTATCACAAACTATATAAATATTTTTTCGAGAAATAAATACTAAGATTCATAACAGTCTACTCTACAAACATGAGATGTGATATATGATATCAGTATTCAATTAATACTCTATCAATAAAATAAATAAATAAATAAGTCAGCTACACGCTGTGTTAAGACATACCGATGGAGGCATTGCGTATTAAGTGGCGGAACTTAACGCCGCGCTTTTGCCTCGACACCAGAGTGAAGAAATTAAAATATAAATATAAGTAAATATTTTATCTCTTCAAGTGGGGATCGAACCCACAACCAGTCGATTTTCCAGTCGCACTTTGTGCCCCTGCGCCACGACTGGCCTCAATACTCTAATAATAATTAATTGGAATAATATCAAAAATACCATCTACAGAGTTTTATACTTTAATAGTAGGAGAACAAGCTTTAATAATATTAGGTTTCATCTATATGTACGTTTATTATGCTAAAGACTGGCAAGTGTTGCCTGATGGCGCAGTCACGAATGATATATGGATTATATTTTTATCGTAACAGGTCATACTATAATATATTAAGTTGTGATTTACTTATATACTTAACTATATTGGGTTGGAGTGTGGCAAAAACATTAAATCATCTATTTTATTTTAATAAATGCTAATATAATTTTTAATCCGATTGGTAGCTACCAAGTTGACAGTCTAGGAAACCTGATTCGTACAAAAAACGTGACATATGCACATATGTTTTATTAAGCTCGATCCTGCCACGAGATGGTATCTATGAGAACAGGTAACAAATAGCAGTAGAGTTACATAAAAACCTGAAGGCCCCTCACCAAACCTACACAACGGGCACGCTACAATAGAGCTTGTCAGATTAAAAGATGAATGATTTCGATTTCTGCGATCCGTCTGTTACAAAACTTAAGTTATTTTAAAAGAAAACTTCGTTATTTCAAATACTTGACAAGTAAGTATGATGTTATTTAAACTTTTAATTATTATTATTATAACTATTACGAAGGGAACCCTGTGTTAAGTGTATCGGAGTATCCGTTCCCCATTTTATACCAAATGAGGCGTGTTAAGTAGCGGAACTAAGCGGATTTAAGCAGAGAAAACGAATATAGTAATAAATAATAATCATTCCCGCGAGTGGGAACCGAAGCCACAACCGTCGCATTTACAGACACACGTTTGAGCCACTGCGATACGACTGCCTCTCAACTTTCAATTAAATCTCGCTTATTTTCAGTCTAGCGTTTTTAATAGTGAATTCATCAACGCCATTGTTAATTACAGCGGGATAACGTTTATTTAGGATTGAATTGTACCACGCTCAGACGGCTTCGGCTGCATATTAAGCTACGAGTGTCGGATATCCGACATTAAGCTAAAGTATCGTTGGTAAAAAAATACTGATTTATTCTTCATAAATTATCTCACGTTGGATCTGATTCTTTGAGTATCTAGAAATAATATATTAAAAATTTATTTTAAAAAACAAAAATATCTTTTGTCTGGTATTTTTAATACTTCTAGTATAAGAATGTAGTTTAATTATACAAATTTTTTTAGTATTGTTTTACGAACGTACTCATTCAAAATATTATATTATTTCAACAATACGCCTATTAAAATTATTTTAGTCATAATATTTTCTAGTTTACTTCGCTAATTAGTTACTGCTTATGCGATAAATCGATATTGTTTTTCACATCTAAATCTACTGACGCTACACGTACAATCCCGAACAATAGCTGCTAATAATAAGGAACGTCGTATTTACGAGCATACGTGCCCTCAAAGCTGAGACGCACCACCTCTATTGTACTGAGACCTCCTATGATTATTTCAACCGCCAGCATTTTTCCATCCGAAGGCACCTTTTAAGCTAGTAAATTTTACGATCTTAAAAATAAAATAAATGCGACGGTCGCCATATAAATTAAAGTTATGGAGTTAAATTAAGTTTTTTTATTTATTTTATGGTCCACTGTTGAGACATATAAAACTGACTCTGTGCCAATATAATACATATATGTAATATATATATTCTTTATAACGAAAAATAATATAAGCACTTTAATGTTAATTTATTTCAATACTAAAACAAACAATATTAAATATCTAAAAGCACCCACAACTTCTGTATTGCATAGTTTGCATAATAGAAAACTGACGCTAGTACTCGAGAGTAGGTTTGCTAAATTCAGCCTACACAGTGACCTAAATACACGAGCCTGCGCACCCGGCGCCCGCCAATCGTACACAGTTCAAATTACGGACCGGCGCCAATTCACCATAAAGGAATTATAATTACGTTTGACGCTTAGATAGGCTGTGCCCTTTGTATAATATTAAAGTTAAATGTTTTGGACTGAACTAACGTAATATAAAACATAGATCAGCTTTATCAGGTAGCCAGAGGGAACCCAGTAGTAAGTCCGTTCCCCTTTTTCCCATGAATTCTGGGGGCATTGGGTGTTGAATGACGAAACTCAACGCCGCGTTTTGCTTCTTACACCAGAGCGAAGAAATGGAAATATCAATTTAAATAAATAGTTCATTCGCTCGAGTGAGGATCGGATCCAAAATTTGTGGCACTTACAGTCACACACTTGTACCCCTGACTGGATCCATAGTGTAAAACGTGATAAGTATTTAGTCAAATAAGCTAATGTGCCACCATAATAGTCATAATATAAATATAGCATTAATAATTAAGTTAATAATATACGATACACAAGAACTTACTTATAATAAATAAAATTAAAAATAGATCTTGGATGACTTAATTCAATTTAATTTCGTAAACGGCTTCCAAGTTACTCGTTATTACTACTCGATTAATACGAACATGGTTCATTCATAAATAAGCTTTTAGTTTTTTTGTTCCAGCGTTTCTATCGATATTTAAACATATCTAGTAACTAATATCAGTTTCACTTTTTAAATCAACCTGTAACATTTAATAGCCATGTTTCTAAATATAACCCATATTTATTAATAGAGGCCCGTCGTGGCGCAGGGGTACAAAGTTGGGACTATAAAATCGACTGTTTGTGGGTTCGATCCTCACTCGAGGAAATGAAATATTTACTTAAATGTATATTTCTATTTCTTCACTCTGGTCTCGAGGCAAAGCGCGGCGTTGAGTTTTGCCACTCAACACGCAATGCATCCAGAATTCAGCAGAAAGTGGGGAACTGAATGTCTTAACACTAGGTTCCCTCTGCCTACCCTGCTGCGTGCGGGATACAGCGAATTCTCAATAGCGATGAAGCTGATTTATCTATTTATTTTTGATTTATAAATATAAAATTGAAATGTATTATAAGATTGCAGTATTAAAGCGTGCACAATTTGCAAATCTAAATCTATACTTAGTAATTATGCATGCGTATTTAGTATATTTGAGAAATGTGAAGGCAAGACTAGGTTAAATTGGCGGTTTGTCTTACGTGTTAATTGATTTCTTGCTTGACCAAATCTTTTACGGATGATATGTTAAGCTTCTAATTGGTTTTACACTTTAATGACAAAAACAAATCAATTTATGTTTTTTGTTTGTAATGATATATATAAAAATATATTCTTCTGCTTTTTAGGGATCATCAAAGGAATTTTTCCTTTGTACGGAACCCTTGTCTGGATGATGGATCACTTTTTTGTCCGTCTGTCAAGACCATTTATCTCGAGATTGCGAAAAGGTATCAAGCTGAAATTAATATCAAACATTCAAGTCTATGATCTTTTAGAACACAGATAAAATCAAGCTTCTAAGGTCAACACAATCAAAGAATACGAATATTTGTGCCTCGTTTTTGCTGTATTTTGTATGAAACTTGCCGCTTAATCAGGACAGTAAGGAATTTCTCGTGGATCTACTATTATAAAAGTCAGCACAAAATGAGAACTTACAATAAAAATTGGTGTAATAAAATGCGAAAAGTGGATTTTTTAGAAATTTATGAAAAAAAAATCCTTACAAATTTATATTTGCAGTTTATTTCATATAAAAAGAGAGAGAGATGCTCTTTTTGTATGCTTAAATTTGTCAATTTTTATATTGCACGTCCTCAATGGGTGAGTCCGATTCGCACTTGACTTAACTAATTGAAACATTTAAATTTTTCCATACTGTGTGTATGAACAAATTGCGTGTTTGATTCCGAAGGCGACTTGTACGAGTACGAGCATGGGTGTGAAAAATAATCTGTCACGTACATTTTTAAGCACAAATACGTTTGCTTTCACTTAAAATATCCTATTGCAAAATACTTCCAAGTAATGATCATTTTACATACGTACGAGCGTGTCTAAGCAAACCGAGCTATAAAAAGAAAATAAAAATATATGTTTATTTATAGTTAGAGAGTGATGTAAGTATTATTTTACATAAAATATAACTATAAATAAATTATTGTTTTATAGCACGTTTTTAATGTGAAAATAAACGATTAATATTTTTCTGTTTAAAAATATAAAAAAGTCTGTATCTCAAAACATTGCGGTGCCTAAGAAATTTTTAAAGAGCTAAAATATTAACTAAAACCAGAAATAATAATAACCTGCAATAATAATCGAGTATTAAAAACACTAAAGTTAACAACTCGAAGGTAAGTATATTATTTATTTACAAAAAAGATCCGAAGTTCTAAAGAAATGGTAGACAAAAAACTGTTTAAGATGCTTTACATGTCCTGCGCATGCGCAACTCACAAACAGGTAAAAAAAAACCTTAATACATACTACAATGATCTCCATAGCTCTAGGGATAGGGGAATCTTAAAAGCCTTCTTCAACGCGGAGCATTAAGACCAGCTTAAGGCTCGAAGATAAAATGCAGCACCACGGCCATAAGTATATTTAATTTCTTACTTTTGTTATACGCACTTCTAAATCATTTCTTCGGTACTTTTTCATGTTGAGAAAACTGTTTTTAATTAAGCACTAACATCACAGTTTGTGATTGATTCACGTCATTGGAAATTTATTGCAAATTAAAACTTTTATTGGCTACTTACTATAAGTTACCTGCAATAATTTGAGTTGAATTTATTTTTATTTCATATTTAATTAGTTATAAGGTTTATTCGTTGTATGTGATTTTTTTTCAGTTTTTCGCTGTATCTCGCGCGCTGTATCGCTCGCGTAGGTAGAGGAATCCTAGTGTTAGGATACTTTGTTACCTACTTTCCATCAAAATCTCATGCGTGTGTGATGAGCGCTTTACCTTGGAACCAAAGCAAAGAAATTTAGATATTAAATAATTAATTTCCCTGAGCGGGAATAGAACCGACAACCATTTGCTGTCGTATTTACAGTCATAACCTTCAGCCTTGCGCCGCGTGTGTGATACTTTACAAAATTCTTGAAACTTACACCCAAAACAAATAATTAAATTATGGAACAGCACATAACATTATGTAAATAACTAATATATTTTTGATACAAAAATAAATTAATGAATCCTTAAATACTGAGTTAATTTTTTGAAACCGAACACGTTTTGTATACACAAAACGTACACACTTTGTAAATAAATCTTGTATGGCAATGACAAAAACCTTCGATCCGGAAAAACATTCTTAGGTCAGATAATAAATTGCTGTCGCTTAAGCAAAAGTAGATTCGATATTTCAAACTGCGGTTAAGTTATTGGCTGTTATTAATAACGTGCCTTTTCTTACTTAATCTGACTTGAAAGCACCGAGTCGCACGTCGTGGAGCCAATGTTTTGTTCTGATAGCACAGAATGGAGGACGTACCTTATCTACGTATTATGCTTTAGGCCCACTTATTAGAAGTGGAATGACAATAACCAAACTGAAGGTATAAATTGTTGTAGTGCTTGTTTCTTTTATATTGTAAGGAAATAAAAGATTGTGCGGTCGGCGAACCTCGTCAGGAATAAAGTTTCTGGTGTTGTTTCTTCACCTCAGAATGTTATTTGTAATGTTACCTGTAAGAGGTAGGTAAGAGCCAGGGACACACAGAGAGAGAGAGTGGAGCACCCGGCAGCGCACTCGTGTGCTCATATGTTCTCGATACACGCGCGCACACATATTTACATACCATACGGCGTTTTGTTACGTGAAGATTTCTACTAAATCGCACTACCAGTTACATATACATGTAACAATTTACCTTATCTACCGCAGATTGAGCCCACAACCATCGAGTTTTCAGCCAGATGCTGTACTTGTCTATTTTCTAAATTTGTAGATATATTGGAATTAGGAATACGGACTACGGACTAATTTTGCTACTTTTATAATAAGGTGATAAGTAAAAAAATATTTTAAATATAGACAAATGTGGAGGCCGGTCGTGGCCCAGGGGCACATAGTGTGACAGTAAAACAGACTGGACTCTCCACTCGAGAAGATGTGAAATATTTACTTAAATTTATATTTCTATTGCTGGTTCTGGTGGCTCTAGTATCGAGACAAAGCTTGACGTTGAGTTCTGCCACTCAACACGCGATGCCTCCAGAATCCGGCAGAAAGTGGGGAACAGAGTGTCTTAACTTACCCTGCTGTGTGCGGGATACAGCGTGAAGCTTTGTAGTGATTTTACTTTGAAGTGATTTTATAGATAAATGTGCTAGGGCACAAAAAAAATTTGGTACAAAAGTAATATAACAATTAAACACTCAACCGTGCAACGTCGATGTCAACGTACTTCTTTAATATATCAATCTGTATGTAGGTACGTGTGTGTCTATGTATATAGGTACATATACATATAATTGAAGTCATTACTCAACATATATTTAAAAAATACCTCCAGTCAATTGTTCCTTGTTAGCGAGGCTGCCTCGAAGTTTACGTTTAAAGAATCAAAGTATCTCTTGAGACTTAGCGCTGTGTCATTCCTCGAATGGAACAACAAAATGTTGGGAGTACGAAAAGTAGTAACAGTGTAAGTATATTTTTAGAAATAAATATATACATATATCGCAGTACTCTGTCTAAAAATGATTTTACGTAATAATTTTCTCTTTTTAATTCTTAAAATTAAATGAAAAAATAATAAATCCGCTTCACTTTGTTTACCGCACACAGCCGAGTAGGAAGAGGGAACAGAATTCTGGAGTCATTGTGCTCTTTGCGTCGATACCAGAGCGAAGAAGTGATATATAAATTTAAATAAATAGTTCATTTCCTCGAGTGTCGATCGAACCCACAATCATTAATTTACAGTCAATAATTTACACTTGTACCGCGATCGATCTTATTTGTATCTAGCTGTATTAATAAAAAACAAAAATATAAAATATCAAAATTTCCGTAAGCCAATTAGAAATGTAACGATTAAATATAGCACATTTTTTTGCCGTAAAACAATATGTAAATATCGTTTCCTTATTAATCTACTCTACAGTTTTTTTACGTCGGTAGGCTGAATACGAGCGATTGAGTGGCCATTGGTTGTCGCGTGGGCAGCGGAGGACTATTGAGTATTTCTCTTTTTTCTTCGTTCGAACCTCGTGGTTGCTTTCGACTTGGCATTGTCCAATGCGCACTAAAACAACCCGCATTTTAACTTCAGTAAAGTATATAAAACGAAATATTGCTTATAGTGTTCATTTGTAAAAGTAAAATGATTTTATACGAACGCTACGTATATTATTGTTGGCTTAATTGGTTTTTATATTTAAAAGAATATTTTAATAAAAACTAAGTCTCTCTTTTATATGAAACTATGAAAAGCATTCATATAACCAATATACATAAGAACACAAAAAAAATATAAATCTATATTAAGTCGTAGCCCGTATTTATAAATCGCTCTCAAGCCCGAGACCGATTTTGAGATGCTCTTTTTATTCGTCATCTAATTTATTTATTAATACGGTATCTCAAGATCGATCTTAGATTTGGGAGCTGTTTATGAAAATGGGCCTAAGAATACGTTTAAAGTTCGTATACTAGGTATCTATAGTACTTTACTACTATAGATACCTAGTACACAAATCACTGACTATAAAAATCACGAATGCACTAAGTAAGATAACAGATATCTCAGTGATTTCTCAAAGGACATCGGAAGAGTAAAGCGGACCCTTATCATAGCTGGTTGTTTTAAGCCGAGAACAAAGTGCCCACTATATTCTCACGTCTGAATTATGTTCGTAATTTTTACGAGCAATAAACTTTAACTATATACATTTTTGTTTTAAAAACAAGATATTATATCGTTCACAGAATTTTTTATGTCAAAAATCTAGTCATTAAAAGTTTGTGAGGCTTGCTGTTTGTTATAAAGATGTATGTATGTACTGTGTGGGCCAATACTTGTGGCCAGTCGTGGCGCAGTGGCACGAAGTGTTGAGACTGTAACACCGACTGGTTATGGGTTCGCTCCCCACTCGTGGAGATGAAATATTTACTTAAATTTATAATTCGATTTCTTCGCTCTGGTGTTGAGGCTAAGCGCGGCGTTGAGTTCTGCCACTTAACACGCAATACTTCCAGAATTCGGCAGAAAGTGGGGAAAGAGGAGTGTCTTAACACTAGATTCCCTCTGCCTACCCTGCCGTGTGCGGGATACAGCGTGAAGCTGATAGATGTATGTACTTTAAACGGTATCTGAATACTTAAAATTAAACTAGTATGCAATTATAATACGACAACATATCAAGTATAAAATTTAAACTATGCCCGTCCGTAAGCCTGGATCAAATCAATTTTGTACTTTACTGTTGAATGTCATAATAAATACTATTATATAGCTTTTCATTTCCAACTTGGGTCTGAATTAACAACCGTAACACAACTCAGTCAAAAATAAACCTTATTAAACTGACATTTGCGTTAAAATCGGAATTTTGGTCATTTACTATAGACGTTAGCTTTCATGCCTTTCTCATGTTTCGTATACAGTATTTATTTTTGTGTGAGTCAAAAATTCTTGTTAGAAACGACTCGTTGGAAGGAAACTGGTTTTGAATTTTTATCTCATATAAATATGTAGATAGTAACGCCCCCGAGAAGATCACTTGTTGGGGACTTAAATAACATGGAGTTAATTTCATAACAATATTTAATATGGCCTCTCCACCCGATATGTTATTTGTATCAATAATATTGTAAATGAACATGTTTGTTTAAATCATTGTAGTTCTAGTTAGCGTGGTTAAATTTGAATTCCAGTCGTTTTTTAGAAATAGATGCATGCGCCGATAATGGAAATTGAGGCTGTCATAGCGCAGAGGCACATCGTGCCACTGTAAGCACGATGGTTGTGGATTCGATTCCCATTTGAGGGAATATTAAATATTTTCATTTCTTCGCTTCTTCGACTTAAGAGTCAAAGATTGTCTGACGGCAGCGTAACGATAACATCAAACTTATGTTAACGTTTATTAATTAAAACAAGATGTGGCTGCTTGTTTAAAAACAATGTTAAATATTGACATGATTGAAAGATTTTAAGCAAAGGATGAATTTGAATAAGTTTAAACTTGTTTAGTTAATCAAAAAAGTCAAATGCGCAATTAATGTCAAGTAGTTAAAATCTCATCTCGATCAAACCTCTTTATAAATATTTTTTACTGTTTTAAAAAAATTACATACGCCATAAAATTAAGATATTCTGAACTAAGTTTGAAAGCAATCAGTATTCACAACTCATGAGCCAGTGAGAACGAATTAAGGGCAACATGTTGTGATACCACAGAGAACAATAGAAAGGGTATCGCACAAAAACAAGCACGCAAGCACAAATACAGTCCAAAACCCGAAACATACCTGTGCCGACCGACCAGAGGGTTATTAATTAGTAATTGTAGGGTGACAACTCTCAACTGTACACCGAAGAACTTGCAAATTTCAAAAAAAATGCATTTACGCTGTATCAAATACATCAAATGACATAAATATTTATAAGCGTATTCAAATTTAACAAAGAGTACAACGATTAAGCAATTTCAAGAATACGATTGCTCGAATGAATATGAGTGTCCGGAGAATTTCCATTAATGATGGTTATCCTAATTAGCGAAAAACTGTCGCCACGTTGACGGAGTACCCGAAAAGGATGCCCGAATGTATTCGGGCATTGGCCGTTGAGAAACTCAAAAAACCGTTTAAAAATCACTCGCTCCGCCCCCAGCACGCCCAGCGAGTGTAGCACACTTATGATTTATCGTCGCGAGGACATCCCGCCCCTGCACTAACTACCCGGCTTCCGTCTCGCTAATTACGTCACTATACGCGTACATCGGCGCTGCCAAATCCTTAAGACGATTTGGGCAAGTCTCGTTCACCTATGAACGCGAAAGATCGATAAGCGGGTAATGGCTACTAAAAATAAATGTTTGCCCAAGTGGTAGATTTGTCGTTGGTAAATAGGATATTTACAAGTCACAAGGATTACATTATTAAAATTGGTCGTATTAACTAGGAAATTTCACGATATATTTTTTCACATAAAGATCTTCTTGCAAGAAATGTAATATATCAGAACTGCACCGACAATAGGGTTATCCATCCTCAACCATTCATTCAGCCAAATGGCACGAGCAAGAGAGAGTAATGGAGGGCGTTAACTTAACAAAGCACTGATAGCTACAGAGTGCTAGCTCAGCGTGTCTCGTTAAGACGTAAAACATATGTCCAGCAAAGTGGATGTAGATGTACAACAAAATGTTTTTAACCCATATATTCGTTTTACGCTTCAACCATTTAGGAACTCCCTATACGTAAATCTTCATTAAATATTAAACGATTTTTATAATCATTGTTGTTGATATTTGTTGAATAATGCCAAAAAAACAAAATTTATTTTATAAGATAAAGCTAGTTCAACTTTTACAGGTTAGGTGTCTAGTTAAGACAAAGTTGTGAGCTTTTATGAGCGTATTAAAGAAGTACTCCGTTTCATGTAGATTTTCTTATTGACACATATCATACAATTTTCACTTAATATCTGTATGAGGATTAAAATTAAGTATTTGACAGTCATTTTTGTTTTAATATCTTCCTTAGTTAGACCAGTCGTGGCGCAGGGGCACAAAGTGTGACTGTAAATCGACTTGTTGCGACGAGTAGAAATATTAACTCAAATCTATATTTCTATTTCTTCGTTCTGGTATCGAGGCAAAGCGCGGCGTTGATCTCTGCCACTCAACACGCAATGCCTCCAGAATTCGGCAGAAAGTGGAAAACGAAGTGTCTTAACACTAGGTTCCCTCTGCCTACCTTGCTATGTGCGGGATACAACGTGAAGCTGATTTATTGATTTTGATTCATATTTTATCTTTGTTAGTGTTTAATCTACAATCCGATTGTATTACATTTTGCAAAATTGTTTATAAGTCATGGACCTGTGACGCAGAATTCCCACGTTGTTCTCCTATTCCGGAAGAAATTATAAAAAAAATCCGAAACGGGAATACAAGACGCGTTTTATGCGGTAATAATGTTAATGTATGTGTTTTTGTTTCATTTAAACAAACTGTATTTGTAATCATATATACATATAGTCACTCCAGGCTTCAGTAAATTTTTTACCTTCACGCATTTTCCGCATGTAGAGAAGGTAAAGGAAATAATTTTGAGACACTCCATTCTCCGGTAAATTTAGAGATCACACGTGCAGAGTGAACTTACGCTGCATAAATTCATACTCTTGTTTACTTAATATTTTTTTATATCATTACACATTTTGAAATGAATATCTCCCAATCAAATATAATAAATAACTTAATTTATAATTTAACTTCTGAAAAAATAGTAAAATTAATATAGCACAATTTACTAACTCGTTCAATAAAATTTATATAAAAATATTAATTAGGCCTGTTAATTTATTAGTAATGATAGAAGAGTCTAGTCATTTAAAAAAAAAAATGTCTGTCTGCCTTTTAGTTAGTTCGCGAATCATGTAAAAACTACTAGACAAAAATTCAAGAATAGTAAGTTGATAAGATTATTAGCACTGATAGCTTGTTTGATAAAAGCGAATATTTGATATACCTGCACTAGTGGTTATTTTATTTGGATAAAAAATCATTTAAACACAATATGTTTCAGTATTTCAATATTCTGATATGTATATATCATTTTGTAGTTAACACAATAAGCAATTTCTATATGAACTCAGTAGATACGGACGTACGAGTATGCGTGCGAAGTATGAATTTCCATGTAAAACCTTATACTTTGCTACCTAGTCACGCATCAAGGACGTGAATCAAACGTATTTAGAATAATTTTGAAGTGGTCACTGGCTGTTCTCACGCTAGTGGCATTCTTATTTTTATATACGTATGATAATGTACGATATACACGCTAGTTCGTAATGCAATATTAACCTAAGAACTATAATTACATATACTATTATCCTTTGATGATATTCTCATGTTTTTTGTGTGTAATTTTATTTTAAAAGTTAAGAAAATAATATGAACACTAAGCTGAACTTTAAGTTTTGAGAGAGCGTGTACTCAGGTTATATGAAATAAATTTCAAATATAATTTTTAAATGGTTTTTTAATCTGTAATATACTTAAATAATAATGTACATTTTTCAGATTGTTGCATTGATTAGCACTGAAAGTTCATACAAAAAGCTGCTTTTTGTATTTCTACAAACGATACATAAATGATTTATGATATCTTTTGATTGCATTGATTTAAAAGTTTATTTTTTATACTTCAAGGGTTCTTTGGGTAGCCTGAATAGGAAATTAATTTCAGCTTGAGAGGTATCCACATAATATTAAGATTGAAATTGGTCTTGATAGACGGACAGACAGACATAAAGACGGACAACAAAGGAAAACAGAACTGGGTTCTGTTTTTTTTAAGTTAAGTTAAGGACTTTTTAAAATTTTATCTGAATATATCTAGATCATTTTATCTAAGCATAACATTTACTTCCACATTTTGTAACAGACTCGGTGTTGGCTCTTACGATTCGCATTGAAAAAATGTGTTACACTCTTTAAGTAGGCAATATTATAAAACATTCCCATGACTGCCTTATAATTAGGTTTGAACAGCCCATTAAATATATAGATAAGAGAGAATAAATTTTACTAAAATAACCATGAATAGCTCCTACACAGAATAAATATGTATTCCATTCCATTGTAACTGATCGTGGATAAAACAACATGTGTTTGAACATTACATTAAGTTAATAGAAAAGTTGTTCGTGACAAATTAGTCGGATAACGGACGCACTGAACGGTGCACTGAATAAGTTAGCTACGAACTTTGGAAAAAACTTGTTGCGTTTTGTTGTGACAGAGTCAAGATTTGGGTGCACGTCGAAACTAAATGAAGCATAAAATCAACGTCCATTACGATAGTAATTGAAATGTTATATAAATATTATTTGTGTTTTTATGTAATACTAGCGACCCACGCGCGGCTTCGCCCGCTTTAACTTATTGTTAAATTATGTTATAGCATGTTATACGATATTTTAATATACATAATAATATTTGTAATATGTATATTCGAAATTCGTTTATTATTTTTATATTTAACTAGCGGGTGCCTGCAACTTCGTTCGCGTGGATTTTGTGACCCGAGCCGCCTGATCTCCATGTACAATTGCCATCAAAAAGCCTTGGCCCAAGATGAGAGATTTTTTAATATTTAGATATGTACTAAATGGGTCTCTTAAGTCCAAGATTAATTAAAATCGCTAAAATACTAATATAACTTATTAGCTACTATGTAGCTAACCACTTAATATACAACATCAGATTATTCAAATCTTTAATTTCTTTACGTTCCTCTCAAAGGCCGCAGTTTGTCTCACTACAGCGAAGAACATAAATAAAATATAATAATCCCCCAATTAAACGTAGATTGATCCTAGACTCAGACTCGCGCATGCAATCATACCCTGTTTGATCCAAGATGGTTTTGTAATATTTGTTAAATAATTTAATTTATTGAATCAAAATTTTAAATTTCACATTCTTCCTTCGTGACCTCATTTAGGGGTAAAATTTTTACATCTGCTATATCTCTTATAGCTATCAGTATTCATCCTTTTTCAAGAGATTTTTTTATAGGTAGCTATTAATTTTGTCTTTCGACAGTATATATTTTAAATGATAAGTTAATTCGAAATCAATTTGATACAAGCAGTCTTGGTGTTGTGTCAATCAGGTGAATATTTTTATTTTAGCTTTTTTAGTTATATTCAATATCTAAATAAATATTTTATGCAGCGAAAAGTTAAAGATTCGATTTAGATTTCAAATTGGAGTATAAAACAATATGTTTATTGTAATATTTTGTTGAGTGAGCGCAACGTAAACTCAAATTTGAAATGTGAAACAAGTTTAGATCATGCGAGCACCCTTTTTTATCTTATACATATTTATTTTTATTCATATTTATTAATATTTTATTATGTAATATATTATTATTTATGAAGATATATTACATATGATGTCCCGATACGTAAAGATAATCTTGATGCGCCTAATGTTGAACGGAGACGTTCAAAATAAAACGCAAGAAATAAAACGGTACAGCTGTGAGATACAGCGAAGATTTTTACTTAATCAAAGTATTGGTGATAAATTGTTTTTTTTTTTATAGATATGCAGTAAATTCTAAGAGTAGATGTTGTGCATTTTTTTAATATTTTTTTATATTAATGTATTTCGAAACAATATATACGTATTGTATGTACATATACATGTAAATTAAAACTAAATGTTTTATTATGATAAAATATTTTTAATATAATAAATCTCAAGGAATCTAAAACCATTATAATACCAATACTTAATTAAGAATATATTATTATATTGATTGGTTCAGTTTTATTTCTTTATGATATTATTTCGCATTTTAGTGTCAGCGCATAAAGTAGCCGGGCGTTGTCTGTGTGGATAGGAAATGGTATTTGAATCAATATAAATAAATTGCTCAATATAATAGCCTAAGGAACATCTTATACACTTGAACCTAGATCAGATTCCATAATTCAAACCAACATATCCATTAAACTGTAGATTAATATTTCTTCTCGCCAAATGTATCAACTACTTGGTCGTGTTTCTCCATTCATTCTAATAGTTTTTTATTTGGAATTTAGATAATATTTATAAGTATTAAATTTTAAAATATCTTTTCTTACACTATTACGAAACATCTTCTGAAAATTTTGTGTATATAATTTCCATAATTTTAGCGAACCTAGTGTTAAAACACACAGTTCCCCATTTTCCGCCAAATTTGAAGGCATAACTTTTGCCTCGAGACCAGAGCGAAGAAATGAAAATATTATATATGTCATTTCCTCGAGTGGAAATCGAACTCACAACCTGTCCCGCTTTCAGTCACACTTTGTGCCCCTGCGCCACCATACACCTCAATCTTTTCCTACATATGTATTTCCATTTAACATTTTATTTTATTGATTTAATTACCAAAACTTAAGGTATATTGTATTTATTATTAGATATAATAAAGTTAGAAAATGAGAAGTTTCATTAGTGAGAAGCGAAGCATCAGCATAGCTATATCGTTCAGGCGGTAAAAGATTTATGTATTTTGTCATAAATCGCAACTATATTTACGATCAATATCTTGCGGAGATTTACAACGACAATATTATTAAAACGTCTATGGCTACATCTGCGTTTAGTCACAATGAAATAAATGTACCTAACTTTGCAATATGGCAAATCAGTATATAATGTAATTTTTAAGCATATGTTAAAATTCAAATCACACCAAAACCGGTATTAGTATTTATTTATATTCAATACTATTACGAATCACCTAATATCAAGATTTTGATGTCGTTTTTGTTGTATTAAAGTCTTACAGATTATATTTGGTCAAAATAAAAATGTTTTTTTCTTTATCATTATCCTGGCATTGTTTACTAAATATTAAATATGCTAGATATTAAATAATCTACTCTAACATTCAAGGAAAAGAAATGGCGGTTTGAAAAATTGATAAAACTATTTTTTTTTATTATTTTTAATACTGAGGGCAGTCGTAGCGCAGCACAGCCAGTCACATTTCGCACGAAATGTTACTGTAAAATCGATTGTGGGTTCGATGAGAGGGGAACGGAGTGTTAAGACACTAGGGTTAGGCAGAGGGCTGCCTACCCTGCTGTGTGCGGGATACAGCAGGAAACTGATTTATTTATTTTTAATACTTGCATTTTCTCTTTGTATTTTAAGGATACTATTAATATACTTACTATGAGATAAAAACTAAATAAGAATTATTAAAAATATTTTTTTTATTCTGAAATATATTCAACATTTCATTCCTAAGAGACAGCAATATTTTTTTCTTTTCAAGCCCCGCTACTGTCACTACTTATACTAATAAAGTTATTATTTTATTTCATAAAAAATATAAATGTGAAATGACAGTCAAAGTTTCGACTTCACTGGCATGAGGATAGGAGATTTATTCCATTTTAAAAATAATTTATATTTTTTTCGTTGTTTTTAAAATCGCTTTATTTTTCTACGTTCGTTGATGTAACTTTCATACTTAACTTTTTTTTTACTTTCTTGATAGTAATCATCAATTTTCAGATTTTCAACTAGAAGTGGGTTAGGTTTTTGATGAATGGTTGAGTCAGTCACAATAATGTCTATATAATTTTTAAAACCTCCTAGCTTGTAATTTCAAAAATATTACGAGCTAGGGGGTATTAAAAATGAATTAAATTTCATTTTTCAAATGTTTAACTTGGCTGGACACGCTGGCGCTTGTAATATAAGAAATCAAGACATTTAAAATAAACATTATTATTCTTATATAGTCATAATATTTATTACATTTAAATATCATCGGCTAATGTACCTTTATCATGAATTATATTAAAATAGTGACAGCCTTTAGCGTAAACGAACGTGGTATCTTTATTGCGAGTGCCCGAGAGGTCGCGAGGCTATCTCGAGCTGCGGAGATCTTTGTCAGGCCTCATAAGTGCCGATGGTTTGAAATGGCCTGCAAGATCGCACGTTAAAACGCAAGTAAGTAAACATAACTCGCATAATTATAGACATTCCATGAGACTAGCGGAGGAAGATCCGTGATTGACCAAAAATGTAAACCTTATCTCCATCTTAATGTCGTCAGATAGACTTAACTTAGGCGGTAAGTAAATTAGATACACGCCGGTGTGTCTCTTATCATGCATTAAATAAATAGGCAATAAATATTAAAACATGATGTTTTTTTTATTTTAAAAAATTTCATCCGTTTGAAGCAGTTGTTTATGGTTTTATAGTTTCAAGCTGTATCCGGTAGGAAACTTAGTGCTGAGGCACTGTGTAGAGTTGCGAAAAATAACGTTGTCCGGAATTGAAAATAATTAATTCTTCAGAGTCGATACACTACCGGCACGTTGACAATTTTTTTTGTGAAATGAGCGTACGGATTGATGATAGGTGATCACCACCACCCAAGACTCTGTGTAACACCAAAGTAGCTACAGGCGCATTGCTGGCCTTAAGGTATAAATAAGGACATAGACTTTTTGAAGATATCTAAGAAGATAGGTGTTATCGACCTGGAAATACTGCCTCAGATAGACCGATTCCACAGTTGAGTGGCGCGAGGAAAGAAGTTCCTACGAAACCGCAGAGAAGTGGAGTGCCACGTATCCAGATTGTGTGGATGATACTTGAGTAGTTTGTTGAGACGTATTGTGCGTAAATTTACTGTTACATTGAGTTCTTTTTCTTGCCTCTTAAAACTCTTAAAACTGTTTTTCCCTTGTAAATGACATTATCTATACAAAAATTAATTTTCTTACAAAATTTTTTAAATGTCTTTATAACAATATTATATCCTTATGTTTAAAGATATGGTACTCAGCATAATGCAAATTAACTCGCCCTGCCTTTATTGGCCGAGATAAAAAATGTTGTAAGGAATTCGAACTTGATACCTATTAATAATTTGCCTGCTTAGTTTGGCAATTAGCGAAACGTTGAATAAGAATTTATGTGTATTTATTTATTAAATTAAGATATCTTATTATTTTACTAGTTCTGATTAGATCTTTTATAATATTTCGATATAATTGGATCTTTGATAAGAACAACTAAAAATGTTTTTTAGCTTTACACTGTATCTCGCATGTGGCAGGAAAGGCAGAGGGAGTATAGTGTTTAGACTCTCAGCCACTCACTTTCCGGCTTAATTCTAAAAATGTTATAACTTAACCTTACAAACATTACAAAATACATAATTCAAACGTTATATACACTTTTAATGTTAAACTTATATATACTACTATTTGGTGGATATATAAATTAAAATTTATTATTATACAAAAGCATTTTACATTCATGTATTTAAATGATTTATTTAAATATCTAATTGAATAAATAAAAGATAAACACTTTATACAGAACGTTATCCATTGACTTAACATTTTTAAGATAAAACAATATAAATTTTATTATTTTTTATTTTTACGAAAACGACACATGAGGAACGGAGTGTCTTAACACTAGGTTCTTAAAACAGCGTGAAATCGATTATTTATGACACTTAATATAAAAACTAGCCATGATGATCACATTTCGCCATTATTTGTACCATTTAACGTACGTAGACTATTGGCGGGTCAAACTCACCAAACCGGTTTTTATTTATTACTTACAATAGATCGTGATGTCCATGCCGGCTCCTATGCATAACTCAACATTGTAGCTACTAATCTGATATTGAAAACGACTGAACTAGTAAGGAAGAGTTTGACAAACTGTTCGCTATGGGAGCTGATCTTATCTAACAACGCTCTCCGTCCTCCTGTCAGATCCGCTGGCGGCCAAGGTCTAAGATTTAAAGACCGCCTCGCTGACTCTAAAATATTTTACCGTCTATCGCGATCAAATTATATATCGGTCGATACGACTTGGGTACCTTCAAAAAGCGCGTCTATCTCCATAACTTAACCTTAAAGGCTGGCAACACACCAGTTCGTCTGATATTACAGGGGCTGGCGGGCGGCGGTTATCACTTAACGTCAAGTGACCCAAACGCTTGTTTGCTTTGTCTTTTTCCATAAAAAAAGGCACACAGTCTCACCATATCCCCCAACCGAATATCATACATGACGTCGTGACTACCCTTGCGTCGCGTGGTCATTTAGATCATAAAACAATGGAGCAGTTGCAACCAAAGAAAACGCAATGTGCAGTTATGCAAACAGAGGGGGTCGCGACCGGAGCATGAATATTGATACAGCATTGTCGAGATTGCAGATTTCCTCGACGATAGCCCGAGCTCCTAGTTTCTATGAGCACGATTCGGAAACGAATTATCCTAAATCGATTATCCAATGATAGTGGATTTTGCAAACAAAAATTACGAGAATATATCAAACATTATAGGTATATGCCAATAAAAATAAAATATTTTTAAATTACGAAAAGCATTACGAAGAGAAAATAAATGGTACATTCGTTCAACTATATTTTAGTATAATACGAACGACAAGAACGCAGTGAGGACTGGTCATGCCGGCACAATGGTTGGTTCGTCTAAGAAATGGCTTCAAAAACGTATATAACTTCGTCAAATGGTCATAAAATGAGACCCGTTTTATGGCGCACCTTTATAGCCGCGGGGTGCGTAAGGATGGACGGCGGATGCCACGTCTCCATTGGACTCGACGGTGGGTACATCACTAGTCGAGACCGGTCCGCTCTGCTTTTACCAACCAAATAAATTTAGTATAAAAATTATTCTTTCGTAAGTTGTTATAATACATAGTCTACTATAAATAAAATTCCATTTACTGTCATAAATTTATTTCCACATTAATTATCATTGGCAAGACTGTTGATTTAATAAAAACGTTATTAATGTTAAAATTTGCTTTAAAACATGTTTATGTATAAAATGTTTTTTTTTATATTTCGCATAACATCAAAGTCACAGAGATATAAAGGCCTTAATGTTTATTCTACATTGACAATTTTCATATGATTGTTAATTGGAATACGTTAAAGATTCCATTTTGTTATTATTGATATTATATTAAATTATACAAGTCCCTAAGTATATTTACTATAGTAATTTAGAGTGTTTTTTAAATCAACATAGTATAGAATGATGATGAAATCTGTCAATAGACTTCTCAAATTGTTCTTATTTAGTATACCTAAAATTACAACCAATAAGCAAATAAAGTTATGCAGATTATAATGACTAGCATATAGACAGACAGCGGCAATTTCGAATAGTAATAAAAGAGTATTGTTTCATCGTTATAATTTAAAGACATTTTCATGCATAAATTGTTTTGATTTAGTGTCGGACTGGTGCTCGAACTCATAATTATTTATAGTTTAAATGAAGCTGTGTCGTAAATGTTCAGTTTGATTTATTTGCGAAGTTATAGTAGTTGAACCAGCCGAAATCTTAAAAATGCTCCCTTATACCAAGCCTAATTATTCTTTTAGGGATCCGTATCTTAAAAAAAACGGAACCCGTATAGAGTCAGTTTGTTATACGTCTGTCTATGTATATGTACGTCCATCTGTCAATGCAATTTATCTCAAAATCGATATCAAACTGAAATTAAAATGAAATATCCAAGTCTACACTCTCTTGGTGTATAGACAAACTTTAAGTCAACGCAAACATAAAATATGGGCGTTTATGCATCGTTTTTTGCTGCATTTTGTATGAAATTCGCCACGGAATCAAAACCTATAGGATAGGCACATCCTGTGGACCTTCATCTAAATCCGTTCAGTAATTTTTACGTGAGAGTGGATCCATCCTTACAAACTTTCACATTTTTAATATTAGTAAGATATTTCATATTAATTATTACTAAATCGACTACTCTACATATTTTAATAAATATAATATTTAATAATGGTAAGGTTAGTAGTGTCACCAAATTTATTTAAAATATAAAAAAAGTGATGACGTCACGTAGAACGCAATAGTAATAAAGACGCCTACCTGTATTGGCATTTCTACCTGTAGCAGGTAACAGGTTAACGTAATCCATGTAAAAAAAGCTGGCTTTGTATGTACACTCGAAATGGATCATTATTGTTTGGAACACGTTTCTGATGTGATATTCCAAAATACGAAAAAGCAGAACGTACAAATATGGCCTTGAGTTATTAAAATAAAGACAAAGTTATATTACCAAAACTATTTTATTGTACTGCAAAGGTTTAGCTTTAGATACAAATTTTACAAGTTTTATTGGTTTATTTGGTGTTAATAATCAATCAAACGCTGTATCCCGCACACAGCAGGATAGCAGAGGGAACCTAGTGTTAAGACACTCCGTTCCCCACTTTCTGCTGAATTCTGGAGGCATTGCGTGTTCAGTGCCAGCACTCAATGTAGCCTCGACACCAGAGCGAAGAAATGGAAATATAAATTTAAGTAAATATTTCATCTCCTCGAGTGGCGATCGAACCCACAACCATTCGGTTTTACAGTCACACTTCGTGCCGCTGCGCCACGAATGGCCTCGAGCTATTTGGTGTTTTTGAAGTTATTTTCGGTATTAAAGAAATGCTAATTAAATATATAAAGTTAGTTTGTCTCTTAAAATAAAGAAACAATGCAGCTGAAGCTACGGATATAATACAAAATATCTCGATTTCCTACGTGGCTTTGGCTGCATAGTGATTGATAAATGGTTAAACGTTATTTCTACTATCACAATTCAATAATATCTAATACAAAAGAAAACGAGTCTAGTTTTAGAAAAGAAGTAAGGGGGGAAACATGAATAATTTCTCATAAATATGTATAAACTCCTTGATTACAATGTCGGTTCAAAATTTATCGACTAAACTTAATACCCATGAAATTATACCCACTTAGATAAAATGACTCCAAAAGATCAAAATCGAAGAGGCACTAACGCGAAAATATTAAACGGCCGTATTCTTTTGTGTTTATTTCACGATAGTTTTTTTTGTTAATGGATTGAGAAAACATACATACATTCAATTGAAATGATTATTATCATTATTTTCAATTCATACTTTAAGTACGATTCTACAAAGATAAATTATTGATGAGTTGTTAATATCAAACCTTTTGCTATTTAATATGTTTTATATAAAAATGATAAAACAATATACGCATTATTTTTATTATGATATTTTAAATTAAATAAATATTATGTAATAAATATTGAGGCCAGTTGTGGCGCAGTGGCACAAAGTGTGACTGTAAAACCGACTGGTACTTACATTTATAATTTCATTTCTTCGCTTTGAGTCCTGTCACTCAACACGCAATGCCTCCAGAATTTGGCAGAAAGTGGGGAACGGAGTGTCTTAACACTATGTTCCTTCTGCAAGCCCTACTGTGTGTGGGATACAGCGTGAAGCTGATTTAAATATTATGTATTTGTACAATAAATTTAAGTAAATATTTTTTTGTTTTATTTTTTAAATGTAATTCCACACTTAGGATTTTTTTATATATTTCCTAAATAGAATGACACATTAATATGCTTGCACTATACAAAAATCAGGTATGCTTACATTACGTTACGGTACGGTACGGTTTTATTTTCACGCTTTCTCTCACATATAGATATGTCAGCCCTGGGCAGAAGGAAGCTTACTTTAAGTCACTCCGATCCCCACTCTACCTCCAAATTTTTTAAACATTTGGTGTCGGGCGGAAAGCAACGCATTGTATAGTATTATGACCAAAGCAAGAAAAAGAAAATAATTCATTCAATCGAATAGGAATCTAACCCACAACCGGAGCGCTTACAGTCAGACTCCATGCTGGTGCGCCACGACGTCCTCAAATTTCAACCGAATACCAAACATTATAAACATAACAATTTATTAATGTGGATAATTTATATTTCAAAGAAATACGACAGGGCCCTGCTAAACGACTGCAATATTTAAATGAAAATTCACAAATTTAAATATAGACCCTATATAATATGACAAAAAAAAGAAATGATGAAAAGAAGTTATTCAGTACCTAAAAATATGAAACATACTGTTAAATTATAATTTGAAACAGATAACAGTATATACTAAGTGTGGGTGTAGAATTCTTAACATTTTACTGGAGCCATTTGCATTTTGCAACTTTTATCGATGTACCTAAACGAGATTTTGCCGCGAAAGGTGAGAATCTGCCCGCTCTCTATATTGCTTACATTTTATCGTATGACCTCGGGTGTTAAAGGGCTAATTGAGAGTTGTACTTCAAAGAATAAATAAATGACCAGCCAGCTTAAAGTTAATTAATTTCTTACTTTATAAATTTAATTCTCTATTTTATTTATCCAGCAATTAGTCTCGGCTTCGCTCTCGTTGCTGTTTGATGTTAGAAATAGCACTGGGCTGGTTTTGTGTTTAAAAGAGTAATTATTACAGTTAAAGAATAATTTATGGAATTTTTCATTGTAAATAGTAAAACAAATAAAAAGTATATAGTTTCCATGTATATTTTTTTATCAAATCAAGTTCACAAATGGGCAAATGGAAGTATTAAATATTCAATTTCCTCGCCCGGGAATGGAACCCACAACCTGTCGCGTTTGCAGTCACACTTCGTGCACATATACATAGCCGATTTAATTATAAATAATTAGTCATATTCTCAATTTATATTGATTTCATTCAGTAGAATAAAATAAGGGAGCACAATACCTAATCCAATTCTCATTATTAAGTATAGAACGCCTAAAGCAAAAGGCCTATGCTATAACGAAAGCAACATAGCTATTGAAAATCTCTGATCAGTACGAACATTGTAAATGTATGTATGTATTAGTTCATTTACTAAACCTATAAGCTTATAATTTAAATGTAGAGCACGGCAGCTGTTATTAAACTATTTATTTATGCGAAGTATAGATACCTTGGGGAAAACGATAATTATATTATAATATTAATAATATAACATTTTTATAGCTCCACGCTGTATTTAGTAGGGTTAGTAGGGCAGGCAATGGGAACCATTAATAAAGATAAAAAAAAGTAATTATTGATTGTCTACGTAGTCACCTCTTCTGGGGTACATATAATATGTGCTGGGAGATTTTTGATTCTAGAAAAAAAAAATGCAAATCAGCTTCACTATATCGGACACAACATGGTAGGCATGGTAACCTAGTGTTAAGACACTCCACTTTATATTTCATTTCACCGAATGGGGATCGGACCCACAACTCACCGCGTTTACAGTAACACTTTGTGCCCCTAAGCCACGACTTGTCTCATAATATATATATGGCTTTATGATTTTATACGATATTTCTTAGTATAACTTACTGTTTAGAGGAAACCAATACCTCTAAATCAAACCTTCAACAACATACCCTAAATACAATTTACCCTAAGAAGATAAATAACATCATTAAAATATACAGAAGCACGAGCCACTGTAAACGAGACCGGTTGCTGGTTAGATTCCCACTTAAAAATTTTATATTTTAAGTTCCTTGCTCTTGTAACGAGGAAAAGCGTGGCGTTGAGCTCCGCCACTTAATGTTCAAAGCCTTGATGGCATCGGACTTTCTTAACACTTGGTTTCGAGGTTCTCTTAAGCACAAAGAGATACTAAAACATATATTTTGTTCTACTTATGTTCACTGTTATGATAAAAGCGCGTACCGTTTCAAAATAATCAATTAACATTTATCAAGTACATCGAGCTTTAAAAGCTGTGCTTTTTCAAAATAAAAACTCTTTATTTAATAACGCTTGAAATCAAGATTGATCTTCATCATCATTTTGAATCATCATCATCATCATCATCATGAAAAAAATGTATAATTAATATTAAAAAAATAAATCAGCTTCACGCTGTATCCCGCACACAGTAGTGTAGGCAGAGGGAACCTAGTGTTAAGACACTCCTTTCTGGTGAATTCTGGAGGCATTGCGGGTTGAGTGGCAGGACTCAACGCCGCGCTTAGCCTTTACACCAGAGCGAAGAAATGGAAATATAAATTTAAGTAAATATTTCATCTCCTCGAGTGGGGATCGAACCCAAAACCAGTCGGTTTTACAGTCACATTTCGTGCCGCTGCGCCACGACCGGCCTCGAAAAAATGTATAATTCTATACAATAAGTCATTAAATCATGTTAAATCGTATCACTTCGGAGGTGTGGCCGGCTATGGAATTAAAATGCAATAATATATCCGGCGTGCCGTAACTCTGGCCTGTCTCTGATCTCTGGAGATATACTAAAGTATTTATTTATCCACGATTCCCTGGGGAGGTTAGATAGCATCGAGGAATCAATTTTGCGCTAAAACGTCGCGGAGGCGTAAAGTTTGCGAGCCCTAACTTACTGGTGGCAGTAATGATCATTTAATAGCTATTGGCAAATACCATCCAAAAAGGTTCAACGTAAATACTGTGCATATCGAATCGTGTTTATTACAATATAAAAATCATATTATATTTATATCTATCGTAAATAAAAAATTATAAAATTTATTCAAATGATATTTTTGATTATTGGATTTTTCTACGTATAGTGTTTATTGTTATTTATAAATATGCTCGAGTTTTTTAAAGTTACAAACTTGACACTTGCTGTATGTAATGTTATGTTATAATTCAAAAGAAATTGTTTTACCTATTAAGCCCTGCGCAATACTATATTCACAGCTATAATTTATAAACAACAGGTGTTTGAAGATCATCAGGTTACTTGCTGCTGCTTGTTTGCTTAACGAAAGGTTTTTATTAACTTTCATAAAATTAATTAATTTAAAAGTGGCCAGTCGTGGCGCAGGGGCACAGAGTGTGACTGTAAAATGGACTGGTTTTAGGTTCGATCCCCACTCGAGCAAATTGATTATTTAATATTTCCATTTGCTCATTTGTGAAACTGATTTAATTTTCGATAAAATATTTACTCTGGTGTCGAGGCAAAGCGCGGCGTTGAATTCCGCCACTTATTGAGTGGTGGAATGCCTCCAGAACTCGGCGGAAAGTGAGGAACGGAGTGTCTTAACACTAGGTTCCCTCTACCTACCCTGTTGTGTGCGTGATACAGCGTGAAGCTGATTTTAATTCATTTAAAATCTAGTGAAACTTAAGTTAATGTTGTAGCGTCAAATAGTCTAAGGAATACTAAACTGCTTACAAGCTTACAGCAGATAGAGCGTGTTTGCTCATATAGTAAGAGTCTCAAACGGAACATGTTACTCAAATATTCGAATTATTATTTCATTAAGAATACAATGGCAAGCGTGAACTGGATGTGAGCTGGATAAAAGTTTAGTTTCAAGTAGCGCGTACACAGTGAATTAACGGACACGATGTCGCTCAAGTAAAGCGACTTTCCACTCTCACGCAACGCGCAGATCCTTAATCTAAACTGGCTTAACTTCTACAATACTACCAACATAAATAAACGACGCCCTGCCAACCCATGCGCACTTGTCTTCCATTCAGCTTATTAAGTTATCGGGCAGCCAGCGTTCTAAATAAATTAATGATATAAGTTCACCATCTAATAAACTCGATAGGTACACTCGACTCCCATCACGCCTTTCCCGATGGTACACAAGTCATATCAGTTATATGAACAACATAATGCATATAGCTAGCGGTACAAGAGCAATATATGTATGACGTACATCAACTTACTAGGAACAGGTTTAGCTTCACGTTGAAGCACACATAGGAGCACAAGGGTCCAGCGGAAGTAGACCTGTGACAATCAGTACTATCTCGCCCCGCGTGGGTTCCACAGAAGGGTATAGGAAGGACGGGTAGGTCCGGTTCGAATGGTAAACGTACACAGAAGTGATAAGAAAGCGAGCACTGTAGTCTGTTGGGGAAAGATCTATTATAATAATTTGATTACAGTTATAAAGATACGTATTTGCAAAATGTGAATATATAACGTTTTGAATAAAAAATAATAACATAACTACAATATAATAAAACATATGTTCGTTTTTTATAAGATGTAGATACGTATGTATTTATATAACATGTATTTATTCATACTAAAATGAATAAAGTCAAGATACTCGCTTTTAGTAATAGGTATGGAATTTACAAAAAAAACTGGTTATTGTAAAATAGCTCTATAAAATGGACGCGATTGGAGAAAAATGTCTTTATATTTTTTATTCTTAGTGAATTGTTAAAAACATTAAGATAAGTAATGGCTATAAAAAGTGTATAATTTTGAATATACACATTATATTAAAATGTTTAACTTGGTGTTTGATCATTTAAATATTGCCTAATCATACAAAATAACTAGTTTTAAATAGAAAACTAACGACGTCCTTTTAGGATTATATAACGGTTATGTATAGAAATGTTCAAAGCTTTGATAATATACATGATTAGTGGTAAATATTTAATGAAAAACAACTATTCGACTGATTGATTTAAAATGTACTTTGTGTGGAGACGAGCATAAGCATAGAATATAAATACAATTTGTTGAATATCGTATAAAATGTAAATATTTTTAATATCATTAGTATATATTCCACAATTAGGGAAAAAAATTTTTTTAGAAACGTATCAAAATTTTAACGTAGAGAGATTTGAACCCGCGTTTCTTGAAAACCGTTGAAATTCTTATAAGCTTATTACGTATTGCTAACAACATAAATAAGTTGTAACAATTTTTATACGTTTAGAAAAAAAATGTAAACATATTTATGAAGTAGACGACGACGACGAGTCTTAGCTTGTAGCAAGATAATTTAACACGTTCATAATCTATGATTTAACTCAAGAAATGTATCTAATTTCAAATTGGAACACATCGTATCAACAGGTCGACTCAATCAACTCTCTAAAGTAATGATTTTCTAACTCGATCCTACAAGCGTTATTTTATAAGAGATATAGTGTTCTTTGTACGCATTAGGAAAACACAAAAAAAAATTTAAAAAAAACATAAAAATACGCTTTTTAGAAAACGTATAATATAAAAGTTTCCAAAAGGTGCGGGTTCAAATCTTCAAAAATTTTTATACGTTTTCTAACTTAGCAACCCATAAATAAATTAACATAATAATTACCAACAAAGCTAACATAATTTTAATGTATTAACACTAATCATACCAACACTTATTAGATACCTAGTTTACCACAGCGGGTCAAATGACCCGAAATTTACGTTTCCTACTTTTATGTATGAAATATGAATGTTGGAAAGGAAATAAAAATATAATGATAATAAAATATGTATTATAATTATATGAAATGGTATTTTCATCAAATGCAAAAAATAACAGTTGTTTTTATACAACACATTTTTTACACATAAGTGTTTCCGTCGCACATTTCCCGCAAACAATTTTTTTACAATTGGAGCAAATTTTATTAGTTTTATTTTCTTTGCATCCTATTTGACACCTCTTACGTTTATTACAATCTGTAGCAGGGTTAGGCAACGATCGTTTAGTATTTGCTTTTTCTTTTGGTTGTTCACGGGCAACTCGAAAATCTTCGGCAAGTTCTATTGCATGCTTGAGTAAAAAATCTTGTCTCGACATATTATCTCCTGTCGTTTGCTTGTATAAAATTCAGGCGTTTATACCAGCTAAATCAAAGATATCGAAAAAAACTTGAAGTGGCCATCTGCAAGACTTAGCCTTTGCAGTGAATTTCTTCGCCATTTGATCGGTCATGTCTACACCAAATTTGTTTTTATTGTATTATGAAACAGTTTCAGGTAAACGCTTATTTTCTATTGATACAAATTTATGTTTAGAACTAAGTAAAAGTACCTTTTATTTGGCTTGCTTTTATAAATTGTAAGAGTACAATTATCAGAAGTAAAAATTTTCGAAGAAAATCTTACCATATCATATTTTTTTTGCTTTGCAATTAGTGGTCATTATATGACGTTTAGCATATCCTGTTGGGCCTACTTCTTGCCTGAAAATGTTATGAAGTGGTGGTCTTCCAGGTGTGCCACCTATTTGTATTTCTTCTCAAACAGATCCATCAATTGCAACATGTTGTTCATTTATTTCTGCTTCACTTTCTTCAGAACTTGAGAGTAATCTTCTTCTTTTTCGTCCACAACCGATATTCACAATATTTTCCTCTTCATTGTCAGTATCTGTAGACTCATTTTCGTTTGTAACCAATATATTTTCGCTTTCAGAAAATTCAATAGGTCATATGAGTACTACGAGTATAAGAATAAGATCTTACTTAATAAGGTTAAATACTCGGAGTAATTAATTATTAACCATTTCTATGAATTATAATTAATTATTTGTTTGATTCTTTTTTTCTGCTCCATACTGGTATCCCGTATATAGTAAAGAAGATGAAACCTAGTGTTAAGACACTCCGTTCTCCACTTTCTGCAAATTTTTCGATTCAAACCTTTTTTGCCTAGGTACCACAGCGAATAAATTAAATTAATATTTAATCTCTGGTACTGGCAAAAAGCTCGGCGTTGAGTTATGCCACTCAACAAAAAAAAAACAATTTAAGTAACAATTTACATAATGTTGTGTTAAACCACGGATACATTTCATGGTAGTAAGTGGGTTTGTCAAAAAAAGGCTAACAAATAAGTCGAAGTGATACTTGTCTACAATTCTTATCCCGCTTGAAGGTACGTAAGTGACTTTATCGTCGATAACGCTTTTAGTGAACGCGCCACCCAAATTCGTTATCATTTGTGTCTCAAAACGCATTAGAAGACGTACCAGGTTAAAATAAACGTATATTTAAAATTCAAAGTCTTTTTTTAACGAACGCATCCATCCTATCCAATAAATTCGTTGATAAGACTGAAACGTTAATATTTTAAAATATAAATACAAGATTTAAGCTTTTGAAGCCACTCTATATGCTAAAATTATCTTTGCATAGTTATTTATACATTCGACAATTCAATATCGAATTGGCTCTATAAAAACGATACATTCGACTAAGGCATATTATGTAGAAAAAGTTTGTATTGATCGTCACGCTGTATCCCGCACCTAGTGTTAAGACACTCCCCATTTTCCGCCGAACTCTGGAGGCATTGTGAGTTGAGTAGCGGAACTCAACGCCCCGCTCTACCACTGCAGCAGATCGAACAAAATGAAAATATTAAATATTCCATTTCCTCGAATGGGAATCGAAATCACAACCTGTCGCGCTTACAGTCACACAAAGTGTGACTGTAAGTGCCATACGCCACGACTGGCCTCCGGCAGAAAAAGTAGTGGATATTTTTTTTGGAATATAAACTATTATGTTAACGTAATTGTACAATAAATGGCACATACATTGCTAGATTAAGCCGACTAAAAAAGAAAGAGGTTATCAATTCGAATGCACATTTAACCGACTTCAAAAAGAAAGAGGTTATCAATTTGACCGTATCTCTCTACACAAAAGCGGCAATTCTAAATGAGCAGTCACAACACTAAGTACAAGCGTGAAATAATGAAAGCTATTTCACAGTATACATAACGTAGCTTGTACGTTCATTAAGGACGGGTGCCCGCGTCCTGTGCCCGTTCGGCAGCGTGTGCATAAATCAGACGAGGGAATGCAGCCTGGCGCCCTAATGCGGTTTCGATGTCAGTTGATAGTCACTCTCATCCTGAATTTACCAAAAAAATATTTAAATTCTCGCAATTATATTTCGATGATTTGATATTCACTAATTGTAAAACTGGTCTAGGGGCACAAAATGTGACTGTAAAACTGACTGGTTGTGGGTTCGATCCCTACTCGAGGAGATGAAATATTTACTTAAATGTATATTTCCATTTCATCGATCTGGTGACGAGGCAAAAGAGCGGCGTTAAGTTCTGCCACTCAACACGCAATGCCTCCAGAATTCGGCAGAAAGTGGGGAACGGAGTGTCTTAACACTGATTTATTTGTTTACAGTGTAAAACTGGGGCTGGTCGTGGCGCAGGGGCTCAGTGTGACTGTAATCGTGACAGGTTGTGGGTTAGATCGTTGTTACTCTAAGAAATCAAATATCTAATATTTTCGTTTCATTGCTCTGGTAACGAGGTATAACGCGACGTTGAGTTCTGTCACTCTACTTCTTAAGTCTTCAGAATTCGACGGAAAGTGGGGAACGGATTCCCTCTGCCTACCCTGTTATGTATAGATTACAGCGTGAAGCTAAATAAAATACAACTAAGTAATATTATGAACAACTAAGATATACATTTATGTGTAAAAAAGACAGTTTAGTTACTGCTCTCACACGTTTTTTTATTTATATTTATTACTCATACATATGCATACACAAATAATTGATTCTATAACAGAATTAAATATAGGATGTTTCATTTTCTGAGAAAAACTAAGATTCCTCAGTGAGGATACTTAAAATACCTTTAGGAGATTTAAAGATGTCTAGCCGACAGGTGCAGGTGGCTGTTACAAGTATCTACAGGTTTACTTAACGACGGTACGTATTGGTGCAATTTTAACACTTAATCATCATTATGGGCAATAAAATAAATATAATATAACATATTATAAAGCTTAATTAAATAAGATGGAACGTTTAATATATTTTTATTTATCGTATAATATTTTCATAACTTATAACAAATATATATTTCTTGAAATAATATGTAAGTATTACAGTTATATTTAAAAATATATATATAAGAACTTGATCAAACATTGAAAATGACAATTTAATATATATTTTTAATAAAATATCAAAATCGAAAACCATAAAATACCTGTTTTTATAAGTCTAAATGTGTGCAAAGCATCAGTATATCAGAATGAAGTGAGTATAAAGAGTGACACTTAGCACTTAACGGTCAACAGCCTTACGATTAAATAAGATATTTGGAATTCGGATTGTGTAAGCGAAAAAACTGGATCTGATGCTTTAAGCTTTATTTAAGCGCTGTGATTTCTGTTACCTATACGACATTTTTGTTATTCTAAAATACGCTTTAGAACTAGTGAATTATTACTAATTTTATTTTCAGCTTCACGCTGTATCCCTACTGTTGCTACATGCGGGTAGATAGAGGGAGCCTTAAGACAATGCACAAAATGAAGGCATTGCGTGTCGAATGGCGCAACTCAACGCTGTTTACTGCGTACACGAAATATGTACTGGATCAAACATGATAACGAAAAATGAAAACAATATATCAGGACTTCGACACGATAGACGAAAGTCTGGCTTAGATAAAGAATATTATGATATTTCATAACAATATTGAGAGATTCCAATTTTTCATAACGTTGCATCTTCTGTAACCAAGCTATTTAGTTAAGAGAAAAAAAGAAGCATGAAGAATTAATTCAACAGTAAATTAAAAAAGAATTATGTACAAATTTTGCAAATATTTTCTTTTTCTTAAAATTGTGTGGCCAGATGTCGGTAACTCTTTAAGATTTAAGATATTTATTACAACACTGTAGTAAGTCACTGTCAGGAAACATTTGTTATTAAATTTAAAAACTATATAGATGTCGATTTGTTAATACATATTTATTTGCTCTATTATTCTCTCTATTTGTTCTATTGATTGAGTAGTTTTTAATGAGAAACTCAGAAAGCTGGTTTTATAGATGGTGGTATCGAACTCTACGTACGTGAGTCCAACTCGGATCTTACTAATTTTTTAAGAAAATTCAGACACTCTGTTCTCTACTTTGCGCCGAGTTTTTGAGGCATTGCGTGTTGTTTACCGGCACTCACCACCGAGCTTTGTCTTGTTACCAGAGCAAGGCAAAACGAAAATTTCGGGTTTTGAGAATCGAGTTCAATTTCCTCCGAGTAGGAATCAAACTAAAAAAAAAGGCAAAAGAACCACGGAGCGTCGAAATAAAAGCTAAATTGGTATGCTTGTGCATTATTTTGCTTTTCTATATATAATCTAAACTGGATCTTAAGGAGTTTTAATAGAAAAGTATTTTAACAATTTTGTTTACTAAAATTTGGATGTCAGCTACTTTTTTTTAGCGATATTGTCCCATATTTCTATTAACTAAATATAAAATGTGAATGCATAAGAGGCATGAAATACACACCATACGTCGAAATTTGGGCAGTGAGTGATGATTATTTATTCCATATTATACGTTCGATCTAGGCTTTAAAGTAAAATTGCTATCTATGATAAGATGGAAGATAGATCAAAACAGATAATTCATTTTCTGTTGTTAAATTAAATTATTTATTTCTAATTATTTGAACCGGGAATGCAATTTGTTTACATAAATTTTATACTAACAAAATTAGGGTAGGAATTAGGGTAAAAACGGAACCCTTATCATCATCATCATTATATATATCCGTCTGTCAAGACTGTTAATCTCGAGGTCGCCTGAAGTTATGAAACTTAAAAATAATATCAAATATTCAAGTCTATGTTTTAATGAAACACAGAAAAAGAAACATATAAGTCTTCCCAATCAAAAGACACGAGCATTTATGCATTGTTTTTGCTGCTTTTTAATCTATTGGGTTCTTCGCGTGGATCTACCATTGTGAAATTTGGCACGAAATGGGAACTTACCGTAGATCTACTACAGTCATGAAATTAGTACGGAATCTTCAATGGATGAATTCGACTCTCGCACCAGACTGGTTTTTTTATTACTTAAAACAAAATAAAATAGTACCGTCAATATTATCCGTATCAATGTCATATACGAGTGCATTTAGGAGATAGGACTGTTACATTCTTCACATTTACTACATAATGTAATATATTGTCATATATAATATAATTTGATAATAAATGTAAATAGTACTGGTAATATGTGTTATATTTAATGATAAAATTACAAATAAAATTAGTGTTTCATTTAATCTTTAGAAGGTTTCAGAACGAATGTTAAGATATCGTTGTGAGACGCAGCTTATCTTTAATTTAGAGTCTTCGATTAGAGTCTACCATCCGACGTACGCTAACGAGCATTCGATTTTAATTTATTTTTATTTTAACAACAGTACGGTGCTGATGTTTTGTCTTCTACCGACGATTGTGCGAAGTTAATTGGATTGCCCGCTTTAAAATAATAAGCAAAGCTTACTCACATTCCAGCCAGTAAATTTGGACCGAGACATATGTATAAGGTCTTCTATTTTTAACTTAACGAAAATTAAAAACCCTGGAATTTTTGTATTATTTGTTTAAGTTTAACTCGGCTATATTCATTATATGGAAATTTAGCATAGTAGCTTAAGTACCTAAGTCTTGAACCATGATCATGGCTCTTAGATCTCATTTCATTTTCTTTCTTAAGAAATATATAAAAAGTCTATATGTATATATTTGTCTTTTTTACAACAAAATAAGTTTAAATTATAAATTTATATGTTTGTTTTGTTTTTTGTTCTTATTTATTTCTCGCTTACATAAAAAATATCAAATACTTTAATATATTTACACCAGTTCCGCTCAATTTATAAAAATAGATCATGCATGCAAAAATTGCTCAACGTTTTGTATTAGCAAAGTTGAAAGATAATTGACTATGTTTACCTTAGTTGTTGTAGACTGCAACGGCGAAGAAGAGGATACAGCACATATTTCTACTTCATATCTATCCACCCCGGCTTCTCTGTCCAATGAAACTGACGTAGACAAAATACCTAACGATGAATCTATGTCAAATAATCTATCTACTTGCTTGTTATCGCCAGTTACATTAACTATGTAATATTCTAAACCAAGTTTAAAGTTATTAGTCATATTTAACACTGCTGTCCCAGCTGGTTCATTTTCTGCCACAGAAACTGATCCGATATTTGTCCATGTAATGCCTTCTAACTCGGTTCCACCCATGATAACCGTCAGATATGTTTCAGTACTTCTTTGCTCACTTAGCACAGCTTCATCTGTCGCTTTTATAACTAGATTCCACCTCGCATCAGGAGTAGCAGGAGGATATCGTAATGTTAAAGCACCATTACTTCTATGCAAGTCAAACATATCATTTCCACCATGAATTAATTTGTAAGTCACAAGTCCATTAGTTCCAGAGTCAAGATCACGAGCCAAGATATTCATTATATATATTCCACGATTAACACTTCTGCCCAATCTGGCAGAGTTTATAACTGCCGCGTTCATAGATACAAAAACAGGTGCATTGTCATTTATATCTTCAACGATCACTGTGACTAGTTTCTCTGCAGAGAGCCTTGAAGATGATGGTTCTGCTCTATCATATGCAACAACAGTTATTCTGAATGTATCAATATTTTCTCTGTCAATTGGTAATAGAGTATGTATAACACCAGTTACATTATTTATTGCAAAATGTCGTTTATTATCTTTCGGATCTTGATGCTTAATCGAGTAATAAACTTTTCCATTCAACCCAGAGTCTGGATCTTCCGCTGTAACTGTCACTATAGGAGTATGTGTCGGAATGCCCTCTCGTATTTGTCTAACTATTGCTGTATTTGTAAAAATAGGTGCGTTATCATTAGCGTCAATAACATTGACGGTAAACGGAATACTTGATGACAAAGTTGGATTTCCATTATCAGTGGCAGTAATATTTAGAATATAAGCAGTTAAGTCTTCATAATCTAAATGTTTATGTAAAAATAGTTCCCCGGAATAACTGTCGATAAAAAAGGTTTCTTTTCTATTCCCTGATGAAATAAAATATTGTACTTCATTATTTATACCTAGATCTGCATCTGTTGCGTGAAACTGCATAATTTTTCTATTTACTGGTTCTGTCTCTAGTACTGAAACTTTCAGTTGGGATTGAGTGAATATAGGAGCATTATCGTTTTCATCAAGAACTTCCACTTCTATTGTTGTCGTTGAAGTGAGTTTTAAGTCTTGGCCTGAATCATGCGCAATAACTGTCAACTGATATCGGTCGGTAGTTTCTCTATCTAAAGCTCTATTAATAAATAACTGTCCTGTCGCTTCATCTAGCATAAATTTACCCATGTCATCACCACCTTTTAGCTTATAGTATATATCTCCATTTAAGCCTTCATCAGCATCTGAAGAGTATACCCTCATAACAGAAGCCCCTACAACAGCTCCTTCAGATACTTCAATTTTATATGGCGTTCTCATAAATACAGGAGCATTATCATTAACATCTGTTATAAAGATAGTAACTCTAACTGAATCAGACAATTTAACTTTACCATTATCACTTACAGTAACTGTTAAAGTTATATAATTTTGACCTGTACTCAGAGCCAAGCTTTCTCTGTCAAAATATTTTAACGTTTTAATAAAGCCATTTCTAGAGTCTATTCTAAAATCGTTTTGTGCAATAGGTAAACTAAAAGTTAATTCGGCGTTACGACCTATATCTTTATCTGTTGCTGTCAATTTTCCTACAAAAGTGTCAGGTGGTTCATTCTCTTTAATTTTAAATATAAAAGTGGTATTTGTAAATTGTGGACTATTATCATTTTCATCTAACACATGAATAACAACTGGCACTTGTGAAGATCTTGGAGGTTTTCCATAATCTGAAGCTACTAATGTTAATGAATAATAATCACGTTCTTCTCTATCTAAAGAACTCTTTACATAAAGATATCCATCTGGAAATATTCCAAACTTTTCATCTGTATTACCTTCAATAATAGAATAAGATATTTTGCCATTTAGTCCTAGATCAGCATCAGAAGCAGATATGGCAAAAAATCTAGTATTAACCAATGTTGATTCTAGCAATGACGTTTCATAAGAAGTATGGTCAAATACTGGAGTGTGATCATTAACATCAGTTACAATCGCGGATATTGTATGCTTTGTAGAAAGGACTGGTTTCCCATTATCTGATGCGGTAACTTCCACAGATAAGACAGTATTCGGTTCACTGACAATTGCTGTATTCAAATATATGACTCCGGTGGTTTCTGATATTCTAAAATAATTTTCTGGATTGTAAGTTAATGTATAAGAAACAGTGCGATTAGACCCAGAATCACGATCTGTTGCTCTAGCAAAATAAACTTCTTGACCAACAGCCATATTTTCTGGGATATAGATATCGTCTTTACCTTCAATAAAATATGGATAATTGTCATTCATATCTAATACTGAAATATTTACAGTCGTGAACCCAAATGCTTGACCACTTTTTGCCATTATTTTAAGGTGATAAGTCATTTTATCTTCACGGTCTATATTCAATTCATTTGTTATAGTGCCGCTTTTTTCATCTATTTTAAAAATATGCTTAGGATCTCCATCCAGAACGAAATAAGATATTGATTCACTTAATGTTTTTGTACTCACTTTCCCAACGAATCGACCTATTTCAGGTTTCAATGTACCTTCATCTTCTACTATTTTGAAATTGTAACCATTGTATCCTTCAAAGTCTAAATTTTTGCGATATGAAGCATTTATTATTTCAACAATTGCATCTTCAGAAGCTCTTCTTTGACCTTTATCTTTACAAGATATACGAAGAGAATAAAGTGGTTTCTGGGCTTTACGAAAATCTTTTTGTAAAATAATATTACCAGTTTGTGGGTCAATTTCAAAATAACCATCACCACCACTTTCAAGCTTGTATGTAATTTTTGCATTGTCTCCCTCGTCAAGGTCTAATGCGGTAACTTGCAGTACTGTAGACCCAAGAGCTGTATCTTCTCGTATACTTTCAAAATATCTTTGAGGATAAAAGCTGGGGTCGTTGTCGTTAATGTCAAGGACCTTCAGATAAATTGTTGCTGTGGATGACTGTGGAGGATATCCTTGATCTTTTGCAATTACTTGAATTTCATATTGAGAATTTTTTTCCCTATCCAGTTCAGTTAACGTACTTAACTGTCCCGTTATTGGATCTAATATAAATGTATTTGGATACTTTCTGTCGACACTGGGAGACAAATAGTACGATACCGATCCATTTGTACCTTGGTCATAGTCTGAAGCTGTCAATATTAATATTTCTTTTACAGGTTGCATATTCTCAAGAACTGTGGCGTTTATTTGAGCTTGAGGAAAAGAGGGCGCCTCATCATTCTCATCAAGTATTGTTATTTTTAATCTTGTATACGCCCATTTTGGGTTTGGACCCCCATCTCGTGCTGACACGTTTAAATCAACAGTTCCTTGAAGTTCTCTATCTAACGTCGACCTTGTTATAACTAAACCTGTCAAGTGATCTATTGAAAACCATTGCTGTTGGTTACCATCGTAAAAATCATAATAAATCTCAGCATTCACCCCAGAATCTTCATCAGAGGCTGTTATACCAGCGACATAAGTTCCTACAGGTGCCAGTTCGCTTAAAACAGCAGAATATTCAGATTTTTCAAATACTGGCTCATGATCATTGACGTCATTAACATGTATTACAAGGAAAGATGTAGCGGTTCTAGCTGGAACTCCTCTATCAGTGGCTACGACTGTCAAATTATATTTACTTATTTCTTCTCTATCTAAAATACCATTAACGTGAACAATATATACACTGCTTGAATTTTCCAATCGAAAATGATTCAACTCGTTGCCTGAAATAATTTTCACACTTGTAATGCCATTAAGACCAGCATCTAAATCAGTTACAGTAATAGCAGCTACAAGAGACCCATTTTTAGCATTTTCATCCACCGTTGCAAAGTTTGCTGTTGGAGGTACGTAAGTAAAAGTAATCACAGGATCATGGTCATTAGCATCTATAAGATTGACTGTTACATATGTGCGTGCGTCCTGACGAGGAGATCCATGATCTTTTGCTATAACTGTAAGGACACAAGTCATATTGCACGCTGTATTACTACAATATTTTGGGCAATTTAATTTTTTGGTGGTAGTTATAACACCTGATTCGGGGTCAACTGCAAATTGTTTTTCTGTATCAGTCACTTCATATGTTATTTTGCTGTTATCACCTAAGTCACTATCTGTAGCTGTAACTTTAAGAACTGTAGTCCCTGGAGGTACACTTTCATTTAGAGATACGGAAAAATCACTTTGATCAAAAATAGGAGGATTGTCATTTACATCTAATATAGAAACATTTACTTGAAGATACCCGTATTTAGATGGGTTACCACCATCACGTGCTGATATATTTAAAATGTAAAAATCTGTAGTTTCTCTGTCCAATTTTCCTGTGGTCTCTAAATGTAAATAAGACGTTTGTCCACTAGGATTAACTGTTACGTTTAATCTGAATTTTCCTTCGTTATCTCCATCCATTATTCTGTAATCGTTAGTAATCCCATTTTCACCTAAATCGTTATCAGTTGCTGCATCAAGCAACAGTTTAGTTCCTGGAGCCGCACTCTCCGAAAACGCAACAGCTATAACAGGTTCTGGAAATTCAGGGTAATTATCATTTACGTCCGTTACTCGAATTCTTACTTCTATAGGATATGTGGGTTGACTCGATAAAACAACGAACGCATAACGATCTACACTTTCACGATCAAGAATCATATTCGTTTTAATCTCACCAGACACTGAATCTAGAATGAACTCTTTTGGTGGTTCATTAAAGCGATATGTAAAACCAGGTTTAATTGGAATTCGTCCAACAATAGTTCCAATAGGCTGAGCTTCTGGCACGCGAAGATCAACGCCGGTGTCCACGGCACGAGATTGCATCTGTTCGGCGGCGGCGCTAGCGCCTGCGCCGGTGAGCAGCGCCAGCGCGACCAGCACCACGTGCCACCGCCCCATCCTGGTCATGAGACTGTAGACAACATCGCCAGCTTAATTCTCCTACAGCAATAATAAGCTTCGACTATGAAGCTTACTGTGTCCCGTTCGCGCAGTGTCGCGCACTCACTCGTTTCAGGTATGCAACATGGCCGCAACAACCTAAGCGAACACAAATATCTCACAGAAAGTGCGACCCGCCGTTGCGCCTACACCGTCACATTTATCCGTAAACACACGTGACACTCACAATGAACACCAGTTAAAGAATTTAAAATTTTCATAAAATATTTAAGACATATATGTATATATTAATGGATTTTGTTTCAACTTGTTTTTGAAAAAAATATCACAGTAAAATTTCACATCAAGTTTTAAGTTTATATCACAATAACGTTTCGAATTCGTAGCAATAACGGCAAGCGTATCGTGTCGCGCTAACCACGTTACTGGCGGGCGGAGGCTTACGGGCCGCCCCGCAACCCCCTCAATCGGTCCCCGCAACTTTATAGCTTCGGCTGGTTGCGGGACGATGATGCAGAGATAATGGCCGCTCAAGGATTGCTCTATCTCTTATTTAAAAATATGAAATTTTATAAAAATACTAAAGTAAAAATATATTTATCAGATCAATTTTAGTTATAATATGTAATTTTATATACAAGTTGTAAATACACTTACAAAAAAAATTATTCTTTTAATTATTATCAATTTAAAAAAATAAAATATACTATATTTACAAATTTCAAAATCAACAATATTTTGCAATGCAAATTAACGCGTTGATGTCTTTTATAAGAGTTATTCGATTTTGTAAAAAAATTGTATTTATACTTGCAAATTGTTAAGATTTTGGAAGAAGATGTATTGCGCTTATTTTAATTAAAGATATTATTCAAATTGTTTATTATTTGATTATATGCCTAAAAAAACATCTCTTGTATATGTTTGTAGCTTTTGTTTGTTTTTACTTACTTACTACATAATGACTAAAGCGCAAAATTGACCTAAAATTTTAAATTTTGATTAATAATAATACAGACTTAGGTTAATAATAATACAGAATAATAATACAGGTTAGGTTTTTATTTTCTGAATTAGGTTAATCGGACTCTACTTAAAAAATAATATTGGGGAAAAATGTTCAGTTCACGCTCGTATTAAGCCTACTCAAGAAACATTAAATTGAATGTAGTTTCCATTACATTACACACAATTTTTGTTAAATTTGTACAACAAAATTTGTAATGGTTTTGTATTAACGGAAATTAAATATATAATATATTGCAGATTATTGTAGATTCCAGATTCCAGTTATATGATTACAAAAAAATTTTTTAAGCTAAACTTATCTTGTGTTAAAAAACGAATTAATATTTTAATCAACGAAAAAACCATAGAGATTCTTAATACGATGCTCCTGGAAAACTCCTCCGAAAACTCCTGGAAAGTGGAGAACAAAGTTTCTTAATACTAGGTTTCATGTGCCTATCCTGCAGTGTGCGGGATGCAGTGTGAAGCTGAAATATAATCTAAACATAATCTATGTGCTATTGCTAGTCGATTAATTTTGATTTCCTATTTAGTGTCAAAATACGAGTTTATATGCGTTATATACAGCTATATCTTTTTTAACTAAATGTAAATGTAAAAAATATGTTTTTTCAGGAAATCATAGGTCCATAGATATGAGTATATGGTTTGAATTTCAACTCGATATCTGTAAGCGTTCCTGAGATAAAGGCTCTTCCCAGACGAGCAAATAGACAACCAATTATCTTATAAGGTTTTTTTTCATAAAAGTTACGGAACGGTGTTGTTCTTTAAATATATATTTTAGTAAATATTTATCTAGTACAAATTAATACACCCGGGACCGTAGCAGGGCAGAAGAAAGCATAGTGAAGGCATAACAAATACATAGGTGTATATTATGATTTTTTGGTTTGTTTAAGTTATATCCAGGAATTTAAATTTTATATACGACTGTAAAGTTCGAGAAGGAGAGGGAGTGGTATAAGCTGAATATCCCATTTGTGTGAGAGATCGCTCACAACATTATTAGATTAACAAGTGCCATAACACTAGGTTCCCTCTGTTTACCATCCTGTGAGCAAGAAATAGCGTGACGCAAAAAAAAGATAATTAAACAAAAATATTATATCAATTCATCTACAGCGGACACTGCGTCCTCGTTGAGTTCATAATGAGAGAATCGCAACTACGCTTCTAAAGTACAATAGAATGCGACGCTTACTGTCGTTTAGTACGCCAGTTTCCAAATATGACACTAAGTGACGCCAAACTCCGCATACCGAATATTATGCACACGACTGTACACAATACTGTTTACAAACTTGATAATATATTTTTCGAGTTATACTTGAATAGATTGATGCCTACATGGTAAGGTAATTATAGGCACAAAAAAAATTAAAAAAAAAAAAAAACGTAAACTTGCAAAATAAAGCGAAAAATAACAAATATCTAAGGTTTTAGGACTTTATTATTGACTAAGTTCTTGATCTAATATATACTTTTTACTCAATCTATAGGTACTTAAGTAATTTTGAGTCAGCGTCAAACAATTAATGATCGACGATCATTCAATTATCTTAAATTGAAATAATGAATGAAATTAACAATGCAACAAAAAATTTCCAATTTAACAAGAATGCAAGCATACAAACGCAAAATTACTTAGATATAATATTAAATTTAAGACTCAGTTGGTAAAATTAATATTTCAAAGGTTCAAATTTCACATTCATACATAATATTTATACTGTTCAGTTTTTTTTATTAAAAAGTTTTATTTTCTTGCATTTTATAAATAATAAAATATAAACACACAGTAAGTAAACACAACATCAAAATAAAAATAAGTTTTTTATGAAAATCTATTAGTACAAATCTTTTGGTACTTCAATCTGAGTTGACTAGATTAGATAAAATATTTGCTTTTGTTCAATGAAGACATTTTAATAAAGATTTATACAAAATATTTTTATTTAAAAGTTCGTACGCGGTACATATTTCTTAAATATATTATATTTTAGGACAAAATATTTAACTCTTTATGTAAAAACCTTATACCTCCATCTTCACTAATAAAATATGAATTAGTAGTATTCTACGCACTCCTTGAGCTTTTATCTACTTGTCTTGTTTCAAGAGAGATGGCGCTGTTCTTTCCAGAAATATATAAACCATTTTTACATAGATAAAAAGTGAAATACACATCGATATTGAATTAAATATAGTAGGTAATTAAATATAGCTATTATGCACAGGTTATGAAATAAATGATTACACCTAATAACGAATCAGGTCAAATATTATTTTTAATTTTTTATGATTTTTTTGTTAATTTCATCATATATTCTACATATAAATATGTCCGTCATAAAACTGTTCATCAATCTATATTTAACTTGAACACAAAATAAATGAACTATTAATATTTCTGTTGCTCTACGCCCTCTAAGCTTTTGTTCTTTTGCAACTTTTAAGAAAGATGGCGCTTTATACTGGCGTTACTATAACCATATTTGAGATTATTTTTATTTAAATTAAAACAAACTACAAAAATGAATGTTTAAATTAGAGAACATTATCTTTTTACATGCTCTACTGATGAATGTGAATGAATGTTACATTAAAATTAAGTAACATATTGTAATTGTTTTAATACAGTGTGATTCAAACAATTTCATAATAAACCGTGTATAAAAGAAATAAATTAGCTTCACGCTGTATCCCGCACACAGCAGGGTAGGCAGAGGGAACCTAGTGTTAAGACACTCCGTTCCCTACTTTCTACCGAATTCTGGAGGCGTGTTGAGTGGCAGAACTCAACGCCGCGCATAGCCTCGACACCAGAGCGAAGAAATGAAAATATAAATTTAAGTAAATATTTCGTGTATAGAAGAAAAGGGAACTAATTAGACATTTTTGACTGAAACAATTAAAATTGATAAAATTAAGATTTACACTTCATCTTTCATTGGTTGAAGTTTTCGTATTACGGTTGAGTGACGGAATAATACTAAAGATGGCACACATTGAAAATATTAAATTTGGAAATAAATATTTAATGATAAAATTTTTAAAATTAAAGATGAAATAAAACGTTTAGAAATTATTTTGTTATGATATCAACAATAAAATAGCAAACAGCTTTATGTAGAGTAACATATAATACAATACAATGCTACTTAAAGTTTATATTAATTAGAAATATCAAAAGAAAAAAAATTGAGATTAATTTGTTGTCTGTCCGTCTGTTGAGACTGAAATTAATATACGTAGAGGCTGAAATTAATATCAAATATCCAGCTTTACAGTCCCGAAAACCATTTTTGCTACATCTTATTTGTAGTTCCCGTAGACCAACAATTATGAAATTTGGCAAGGGGTGAAAATTCAGTCATGCGATGCATATTTCTCAGCGAGACCAACTCGCACTTGAGCGATTTTTAAAAAAAAAACATTTTATTAAAATTTTACGTTAAATAACATTTAGCTTTACAGTATATAATTATATTATATTAAAAAAAAAAAAAAAAAATCAACTTCACGCTGTATCCCGCACACTGCAGGGTAGGCAGAGGGAACGTAGTGAAAGACACTCCGTTCCCCACTTTCTGCCGAATTCCAGAGGCATTGCGTGTTAAGTGGCAGAACTCAACGCCGCGCTTTGCCTCGACACCAGAGCGAAGGAATGGAAATATAAATTTAAGTAAATATTTCATCTCCTCGAGTGGGGATCGAACCCACAACCAGTCGGTTTACAGTCACACCTTGTGGCGCTGCGCCACGACCAGCCTCAATTATATTATATTAAAATATATAATTCCTCTATACATATGTCTGCCACACGATTCCTCCTAAAAGGCTGGATAAACTAACTTACTGGATGGCATGAACAACTTAGTAAATACCTATATGTGTCATTAAACTAAATAAAACAATAAATAAATTTTCTGTGCGTTTTACTTAGAACGTGCTAATCTTTTAATTCATATAAAATGGTTCATCATTTTAATATATAAATTAAAACCAAAAAGTAAATATTTTATCTTCTTTTTATAATGACCATACTATAATAAAAAAAATATGTAATATACAATATATTTTTAGAGGGTAAAGCAATATCATTAAGCACGTTTAGAGCTCATAATTCATGTATTTTAAACGTTCACTACACTACAAATCATTTATAAGAACGAGCCTCTTTCTGTTAAAAATAGCACAGTGTTCGTGCTTACTATATTTTCCATTGGAACACTTGTTGCTAAAGGCTTGACGTCACTCTCTCCTACCACCGTAGCTCTGCGCAGGGTGTCACCCCCACCCGGGACGTGCTGACGTAAGGACCTATACTCATGAATGGATGAGTCCTAAGGTTGGCTAACTTGTTTCTCATACCCAAATGTCACAATTATCGTATTACGTCATTTCAAAAAACATTTCATTGTAAGTATAAATTATAGTAATTTAACTAATAAAACATGTTTTAATAAAAAAAGTGGTAAACATCTTTTAAGTATAGAAATATATAGTATATTTTTTAAATAATAATTAATTATTGTCTGCTAAAGGCGATATATTCTGTTGTTTAATTCAAGTTCTCTTAGATTTCGAACAGTAACAATTAATTAAGCATTATGTTACGCCCACGTCGTTCAACAGCCACTCTTAGCGTCTGTAAAATACAAATTTTTAATGAATAAATATATATATGTATATATACAATGTATATACACTTATATTCATATAAGAACCTTAATTTTAGAATTGTAGTTTTGGTCTAAAATTCGCTCCAAAGTCTGAATGTTTTATCTAAATATAGAAGCAGCTACCACCCACACAATGTGACGCGCAGCTATGGATAATGAATATATACATATGTATATTAGAACATCAAGAGAAAACCGAGTCCTCTCGCCTGAAGCTTCGCTTTTATATAACGGGTACACGAGTAGACTTACTATGAATACCCATTGTTTTCACATCTCTTGCATACAGCTCAGTAGCAACTTACAATCGTTTCTAAAATTAGATTTCTATTTTCATTTTACTGTCCATTGATTCTTTTAAAAAACATAACGTTGATCACGTTCACTTCCGTTAACATAAGATCAACTGTTTTTAAAAATCGATTCTTAAAATTTCTTATTTGTATAGATTTTTATTTTTTATAAATACAGGATCCTATTCAATGTAGTACTCTGATATGTTACGTGAAATATGTTAATATTTTAATCCATCAATTTCTTTATAATTAAAAAAAGACGGGTAAAGGTTATAATATATTCTATAAGAAATTTGTAATATCATTTCAATTCACTGAAAACAGCCGTTTTAGTACGTACTCAATACGGAAATTTATTTACCTCGGCCTATTTTCATTTATAGCACTATAGTAACTAATTATTTAAAGTTTTTTTTAATATAAATTACGAATCTAACTTAATTTAATATAATTATAATTAAAAACTTCACTTGCCTTCCTAGAAATAAATGGACAATCCAACAATTCATTAGATTTTCTCATTTCAAACCAACAATTTCTCGTATTAGTGCGTTCAGCCATACGAACTCTTCACTTATAATAATATTAACAGATAGATCAGTAGTATCAAAATAAAAAAGGGTAATATATGGTAAAAATTAAAAAAAAATGTACTTAAACGTAACACAGGTATCAGTGTTTCTAGATATTGACTTGCAGCGACGACACAAAGGCGCCTAACGGTCGTTCACCTCATATTTGTGACTTCCGCTGGCGAATTTGACGATGCATTTCCATTGCACTGCAATTTCACCCCCCTGACCTACCCTATGTACCTATCACTCTACCTTGTGTTGAGCACTCTCGATCTAGGAAGCCAATGTACGAAATATTGTACTTTTTTTTGATACACGTTTTAGATGAATCGCGAAAGCGAAAAATCTCATTAAAATTTCAATACTGCCCACGTCATATAATTTCTTGAAACTTTGTTATAAATGTATATAAAATACGAATACTAAGAAATTAAATTAATGCTTTATAATAAACTTTTCAATAAAGAAAAATATTCGCACAGAATCTTTGTTAATTGAAATGTGAATTTGAGAATTTGGTAGAGTTCACCTTGGGTATACCATTGCAGATAAGACATTAAAAGTCCTCATTCATACCTTTTGTGCTAAAAAATAATATTCATTGTTGAAGTTGAAACTTTTCAGTTATTGGATATTTTCGTAAAAAGTTATTTCAAAAAAAATTAACATCATAAAATCATCTAAAAACAAAAAAAATGGTAATGTACTTTTTATTCTAAGAATCGCTGATGTAAAGCGATTCTTATCGATGACAACGAATATGCTTACATATTCTACTATTCTAGATGGTGATCATCTCATTTAGTAGTAGGCTCACTGGCGAAATAGACTCCTGGTTATCTAAAAACTAAAAATCCGGCCAAGTGCGAGTCAATCCCGCCCGCAGAATTTCCAATTGTGCTGAAATTTAGGATATAATTTTATCCTACATCGTTCAGGTAGGTCACTGTCGGATTATTAACAGGACATGGTATCTCATAGTACAGCGTCTGACCGTTACCTCGATGGTTGTGTATTTGATCTCTACTCGGGAGAGTGAAATATTTTATATAATTTGTGTTTACAAACTTTAACACGGATTTTTTTCCATATTTATGAATATAATTGAATATTATTTTATTTATTTTTATCTCCTTTCACCAAATTTGATATTTAGAAAAACACTAACGAACCTGTCAAATAAGCCGCACGATACCTTATCTGTTAATAATGTTTTTGTGCCTGATATTTATCCACTAACAATGTGTTAAACATTATCTAGTCTCATACAAACTGTACTGAATTTAATATGAACATGAATATTATATTCTGTTCAAATTTTAATTAAATAGGATCTAGTAGCAATTAGTGCGAATTAGATTACAGTGAATTTCCACTACGTGAACCATTTGTAAACATTTAAAAAAAAGCTGTGTTATAAAATTTTCCACATAAATTTCTTGCAAATTGAAAAAACATAATATAGGAGTACATTCATTATTTCAATTTGAAATAAAAAAAAACTAAATGATTTTTTATTTTTATTGCCTTACTATTATTAGACCTACTATTATTATACAAATAAGATAAGATAACACAAAGCAACGTGAGTGTGCTTGAAGCTTTAACAAGTTGCTTTGAATGAAACAAGCCGGGCTCGTTTCTTATATACAGTCGAAAAGGATGCACTCTACACAACTAGCTATTTTCAGTATGATTTTAATACTCTACGCTTCCCTCAAGTACACAAGTATTAATGGTTAGGTTTATATAATATTGTATTACTTTATGTTAGGTTTATATGACATTTTTGTAGTGTTGTATTGAGTTCTGCCACTGAGCATGCAAAATCTCCAGTTCAAGTGAATTGTAGAACGGTGCTTGACACTCAAGCAATCCAGCGTCACTAAGTAGATTGTCCACCTACTTTGTGGCACTTTGTTGAAATATATACGAGTAGATGGATGCTGAATATCGCTTGGAACTAAAAAAAATTCTGTTTTGAATTTGAATATTAATTACACGAATTGTTCCTAGATATGATGATAGTATTTTTATTTAATTAATTTATAATAATATCTTGAATATTATAAAGTAAAACAGAGATTATAAAAATAAAATAGCGTAACTTAATTCATGACTAATCGTATGTATGTATGTATCAAAATTATTTCTTAATAGCTTTCTATCTTTATATTAATATTTATATAATTTATTTTATTTTTATAATATAAAAATACATTTTTGTAGTGTTGTATTGAGTTCTGCCACTGAGCATGCAAAATCTCCAGTTCAAGTGAATTGTAGAACGGTGCTTGACACTCAAGCAATCCAGCGTTACTAAGTAGATTGTCCACCTACTTTGTGGCACTTTGTTGAAATATATACGAGTAGATGGATGCTGAATATCGCTTGGAACTAAAAAAAATTCTGTTTTGAATTTGAATATTAATTACACGAATTGTTCCTAGATATGATGATAGTATTTTTATTTTTATTTAATTAATTATATAATATCTTGAATATTATAAAGTAAAACAGAGATTATAAAAATAAAATAGCGTAACTTAATTCATGACTAATCGTATGTATGTATGTATCAAAATTATTTCTTAATAGTTTTCTATCTTTTCCTAATAAACATATTAATTTAGAAACAAATAACTAGTTTTATTAAATCGGTATACAAGGCAAGTTTTAAGATTACTGTTGTGTAAGATATTTTATTAATAAATTTTAAATTGACGTAAGCAAAGTAATAGTGCTGTACAGTCAGATGAATAATCTGTGGGTTCGATCGATAACTGAGTAGCATGGAATGGAGACCGGGCTGGCCACCCTCAGCCCACGGGGTGCACGCAGGGTGGTTCATTGAGAACGTGGGCGGCGCGTGGGCGACTAGCTTATAAAGCTCCGCGGCCCGCCCTGTCGTCATAGTTGTGTCCTAAACCTCTTAAGCGACGGATCTCAGTGCAAAATGTGTAATTCAATTTCAGGACTCAGGTAACATTTTTTTGTCACTTATTTCAATTAACATGTACAATACTAACGTATTTTTAGGCAAATATATTAACTTTAAAAAATATTTAAAAATAACATTAATATTTTTTTTTATTTTCATTAATTTATTAAATTGACTTTTTTAAATAATTTTTAATTACAATATTTCAATAATTACATTTAAAGGTCAAAATTTTTAATAAAATGAAATATTTTATAGGGTGTGTGTGGCATTTTTTTGCTACTTAATAGCAGAAGTTAAAACGTACCCCATGCAAGGATGGCCAGTTTATGCTCAAGCACCACGAGAGTATCCTGAAGACGATTATTATTATGCCCCTAAGGTACAGTACTACTATGATGCTCCAGCCCTCAATGCACCTGAAGTATACGGTCAAGTTCCTTACACATATTTTTATGATCCTTATGGTCATTTTGCAAATGAAGCACCAAAACGGCAAGAAGAACGGTTAGCTGCATTGCCCATCGGTCAAGAGACCTGGTATGAAAGCGAGGCATCACCTCGATGGAGGTCTAATAATATTGATGACGTGAACGCCGCTTTTCTAGATAATTTAATTCTTACTCAAATGGCTCAGGATGCACAGAGGCGTCGTGAAAACGCCCGTGCTGCATTTTCAAATATGGATTACGAAGAAAAAGAAAATGAAGATGAAGATGTAAGAGAGTTAAAAGCTTTAGCTGGCAAACCTTTTTATCATGTACCAAAAACTGTTCCAAAAGTTGAAGATGACGATGATGATGATGATGAGGAGTATGTGGATGACGATGCAGATTCTTTTATAAATTGGAATGGAAATAAGCGAAGTTTGACCACAGCAGCGCCTGAAGCCAGCACAGAGCAAGCAAATGATGGTCAAAAAGAAGTGGTAATGCCACGACCGGCTCAAATTACTCACAATCATTTAAGTCATCTATCTGTTCAAGATAAAAGGGGCTCTCCATTCTACAGAACTATTACCCAATTACTAAAAAAGGAAAATAAAGTAAGTTTAAATTTAGTTAACTTATTATTTATTTAACTCAAGCTGAATTACTCAATACCATTTATCTATAAAGAATCAATTTGATCGTATGTATGAAAGTATAGATCGTGAAACTCCGAAGTCTAAAAATAACTTGGCCGGGTTGGGGGGTGGTGGGTGACACGCGCTCTGAGGCCGGGTCAATCGCAGTAGGGCGGGATGAGGGGGGCCAATATCACCTTAAATGATCTACAGACTAACCCAGTTAGAATATTGCATGAATGAAAACTTATATGAGGATTAAATTGTTATTTTTTTGTTTACAGGAAGCTTTAAAGGAGCGAAGAATCGATAAACGTTACGTTGCTGCTGATTCCGATCTGGTAGTCGAGCTTCAAGGACTAAAACATCGTATTGCAACTTAAACAGACGCATCCGATTTTCGCCAACTAATATGAGACTGAGTATTATTTTAGTATAGTAAATAAAACGGCAACTGCGACCTGATAATCTTAATGCGAAACAGGAAATCAAAATATAAAAAAAAATATTAATCTATCTTTTTATCTACATACTGATCACATACATACATTAATTCCTGGTTTGAACAAAATAACTTGTTTGTTATAATTTTCATTTAGGTCGGTTTTATTTAAGTCGTTAATTATATTTTTAAAAGTGTTAAATAGATAGTTGCGGGTAACATTTTTCAAATATAAATGGATTTAATGTGTATGTCATATTATGTATAGTTTTTTCGATTCTTTACTAAACTAGTAGTACTGATAAAAGTAGTAGATTGTAATTGAACGTACAAAATGTGACTATAATGAAAATATAGAGGAGGGTTGTTATTGAATATTATGAGATTGGTAGTTTTTTCAAAAGAATCTTAGAAAGGTTCCCTTCATTTGGCAGCTACTATGTCGCGCGGATAAACGTGCAATTGTAAATATTAGATATCCTCCTTCTAAGACTTAGATAGAAAATAATATATTAATTGATTTACTTTATTTACATAATACGAGTACTCGTATTCTTAACATTATTACAATTCATCGACAAGCTTAAGACTTCATGTTTTTGCACTCAACTATTTATGTAAATAATTCATTCAATTTGAAATAAAATAATCGCGTCCATTTCTATACAACCCCTTTGTGTAACATTAAAGAATTGTTTGAATAATAAGTGTATACGTATTTGACTGTAAAATGACGATCAATGTCTACACGTGGTAGGTTTATTTAAAAAATAATTGTATTTTAAAAAATGTAAGTCTATTATACTTTTTAATATTTGAGTATAAATTTTGTACTTATCTTCTATTAATTAGTATATATCTTTCTCAGGTGCTATTATTTTTCTTTAATTTCTATTCTACGGTCTAAGCAGATACTACCTTTAATCTTTTTGCATAGCAAAAATGAAAGTATAGTATACTTTTATAACTGTATTTAAGAATGAATGATTCTCTCGAAAAGCAGAGGATTAGGTGATATTTTAGCTTTACAGCTTCTTAACGTTTGTATGACAGTTGGTCTAAGAGACCTTTGTTGATAATACATAATTTATATAACAATTTGTGATATAAATCACACGCAGCCCTTATTCAAAGCATATAATCCTCTTCTTAAAAATGTTTTTCCATTACAATCATTACCTATTACCGCTTTTATAATATTTTCAACGCATTCATCCTAAACTAATTAAAATGATCTTTCCAAAGTACATATCTGTGTATAATAATGTCAAATTAGTTCTTTTTGTGTATGTAAAAATAGTATTGGTATCTTCAAATCCTAATCTTAAGTTTGTAATGGTCCGATAATAGTGATCTGTAAAGTATTATTAGCCTACGTTATTGAAATAAACGATGTAAATGTAAATTAATCCCGTTTTGTTACGACTGTTAAAATTACCTTGTATTATTTGTAACAGTTTTATCTGGTATAGAGTATGCCTTAAGATAATTAGAAATATGAAAATTATGCAAATGATGTATCTATACAAGCCTAATGTTTAGATGTCTTTTGCGTGTTTTTGGCTCAAAATATCACTTTACATACACGACTATCCGTATATTATATTTTATAGAGAATGTATTAGTGTATTTTTTAGTTGAACTTAAATTAAATATAACGTGTATATGTAACCAACGGTGGATACAATTAAAATTACTAGAAAACGATTATCTGATTGTATTCCACGAAGCAGAATAATAAAAATATATTCAATACAAGAAGTGTTTTATTTATGAACTAGTTCGCGTCTGCAACGTTCGTGTGCGCGGTCCTAACGACCCTCGCTACTCCCATTTACCACCCGTTGTCACTGAATATGCAATAGATAGGCTTTTGTCAAACATCTTTTGTAAAGGCACTCTGTTGTCGGCTTTTTTTTATGAAAAAGGACAAGGAAAACGAGCGTGCGGGTCACCTGATGGTAAGTGATTACCGCCGCCCACGACCCCGTGCAACACCAGAGGATTTACAGGTGCGTTGCCTGTCTTTGAGATGGGTTGGGCGCTGGGGCCCAGCATTACCTGATGCGAAACGCAGTGGCATAAAGCCACTAATTCACGCCGGTTTAAATGCCGGGGGTGGTAATGATCCGGTCGAGTCTGCCCATGCCTGTTGCCATTGCTGGCGACGTGACTCTACCACACGTACTTTAGTCGCCTCTTACGACATCACCAGTACCAGGATGATCCTAGTCTAGGTCGGCATCACACGGCACAAAACAATTTTGAAAAAAATTCCACCAAAATTCGCGATAGCTCAACGTCACGCCTTATATTGCTGGACCAGGGAAATAAACCAAATTAAATATACACACTTATGTTCCTGAGTGTAGGTCGAACTTATAACTATCAATCAAACGTAGTGCCACTGCGCTACCAAGGCTAATATTTTCAATGATTTTTATTTGTATTTAGGTATATTAATTACGTTTATTATTTTAATATTGTTCTCAATATTTTTATACACTTAAATCTTTTGTGATTTCCGAAAAAAGACGTACGTGTTGCTCCATAACTCTTTCTTTCAGTAAAATTCCCATAAAAATCGGCCCAATTCCAAAGATTTGCCTGTTATCCACAAAAAACAAGACGGACAGACACAAATTTTAAAATAGTTTATTTATTTCTTAGTATCATGTAAAGAACGATCGATACACACTTAAAAATTAAAGAAAAAAATTTTTTTAAAGGTAAGCTTTTATTATTTTTTAATACAATGAACTAAAAAATTAACAATCTCAAATAAAAAAATTACAACTAAAAAATAATAAAAGCGTGTTACATTTTGAAAGCGAGGGGAAAAGAAGGTGTTGAATGAAATTTATACCATCAACTTTTTAGTATTTTTATTTTTTATTTTCGAGGCCAGTCGTGGCGCACGGGCACAAAATGTGACTATCTAACACACAAAATGTGACTATCTAACACATGTGACACAAAATGTAAATCTGACTGGTTGTGGGTTCGATCCCCAATCGAGGATATGAAATATTTATTTACATATATATTTCCATTTCTTCGTTCTGGTATCGAGGCAAAGCGCGGCGTAGAGTTCTGCTACACAACATGCAACATGCTATTTTTAATTCGAGTAATTTGATAGAGTAGTTTGGGTCAAGTGGGCGCACTTTTAAATTAAGAGTCTCACTGTGCAATAGAATAGTGAATTTAAGGGAATACGAACATTATTTCTAAATAAACATTTGTTATTCTATAAATCAAAATAAAAAAAAATCACTATGTTTTTTAGTTTTCTAGGAAACATTTAAGAAGAAACGAAAGTCGGATATATATGCATGGCCGTATTTTGCGGGTATGTCCATAGTGTGGGTGTACTTTAGGGGTTGTAGTAGTAATAGTAAGTATAAGCAATTCGGTAAGTGAACACTTTGGTTGTATTAACAAAATTAAACCTTTTTTTAACTCATATTACCTAAAAGTAATCAATATTTACACATTAATTAAAATAATACCTACATAAATTAAATAATACAACATAAATTAAAATAACACCATAGTTAAAACCATTTCGGCTTGAGATCAACCTTATTAATAACTATATCCAACTTAACAAAGGAAACAAAAACTAAGACTTTTGGACAATTTGTAATAATATTTAAATTTAATGTTCTTTATATTTTTTTTAGCGTCAATCTGTATATCCCGGTCACATCAGTAGGTAGAGACAATCCGTTAACCATTTTCCTCCGAATTCTGAAGGCATTGGGTCTGTCCAACTATCACGTGGGTTAAAAAACTGTAGTGGTAAAAATAATAGTACAGTAGTTAAGTCTGATTGGCGATCGAGCGCAATAAATTGACTAGAAAAGAGATCAGGTGAACAGCGGCGGTAGGAGATGGTTTCTTGCACATTTTTATTATATTTATTATTCAAGTATTGAATAAGTAAGTCATAGACCAATTTAATTTAAGTTAAGACAGACTCTTTTTCCTCTAACATTAATACAATAGTCTTACATATATTTAGGTTTCGTTTCAATTTGTATAATAAACAATTGTACATGTTGTATCTATCTGTACAAATATGTATATTATTAAATTTAATTAAATCAGCTTCACGCTGTATCCCACACGCAGCAGAGTAGGCAGAGGGGACCTAGTGTTAAGACACTCCGTTCCTCACTTTCTGCCGATTTACGGAGGCATTGCGTTGCGTTGAGTGGCAGAACTCAACGCCGATGTTCCTACTATTATACAAATACTCTTACTTTAATACGACAGAAAATAAGATACTAAAAAGATTCACTTTAATAATAAGATATTATTTAATTTAATTTGTAACAAACATAGATTAATAAAACAAATCTCATTACTAAACAGCTTCCAGCTACGTACGAAACGTACATGTATGTAGTCTTGAATAGATATATTATATTCCTCCTTCCGAGTAACAACTGTCAACTGTGTTAAATGTTATTCTTATCATGTGTACTGATTACGTAGCTGATATAATTATTATATGAAACCACCGCCAACGACTTCTTAATTCCCTCCTGTACTGTCCTGGATTCCTGCAGAATGAGTTGACTGTATCTTGCCCTCTGACATGGTGGGTTCGAGACTTCAAAGATTTTACGAGTGGGTCCTAGGTGGTAGAAAGTTTCCAACCATCCTCTCTATACATACTATCTCATACACCCAAAGGAAATTGTCAGTTTTTATAAGTTGCACTTCCTGGTTTGCTTTTCTTGAATTGACTCTTTAGTAACAATGAATTTTAATAACAATATCCTATTTTTCCCTTAAACTTTAACAAAAATTAAATAGTAGTAAATATATTACTAAATTTAATGATAAAAATTTTATTGAGTGCTATTTTTTTATAAATCTATGTAAGTATTGTATGTATTATATATTTATTTGTATGTGGCGTTTTAAACCTCAAACGGCTGTATGTTTGACCAATTCTGATGATTCTTACGCTAATTGATTCGTCTGAACCCTGCAAGTAAAGCATTTTTTCGTGAAAATGGAATAAATATCCATCCTCACAAACATTCACATTTATCGTATTAGTACGATAACTAAATAGGCGTTCACATATTTTTCTAAACTATCTAACAAAAGCTTAGCAATAAATAACAAAAATATTTGATATTATCCTTGGACTTGGTAATTCTAGTACCTACTGTAGATATTCACCATATTAAGAGTAAAATAATATGTTTACCTTTAACCTTTCAACAGAAAGGCAATTTTACAAGAAAATTCGCCCACGTCCTGTCGTACCGTCGTTCTTTAACTTTAGTCAAAAGTTATAAGAAGCTAAATTAACTTTTTAGTAACAACAAATAGGTTGTAACAACAAGTAGGTGTACCGTGAAATCATAATTTATTACTTTTAAGTTCATATCTATATACCTAGTTGTTTGCCTCGAGTATTTTGTCAGTATGAATACGTAATAAATAACCTGAGGCCAGTCGTGGTGCAGGGGCAAAAGCGTGCGTGTAAACGAATGGAAACTGTGGTTTTAGGTTCGATTCCCACTCGAAGAAATGATATTTTCATTTCTTTGCTTTGGTGCTGAGGCAAAGAAAGGCGTACATTTATACTTCTAAAAATGTTTTTCGTGATTTAATCTGCAGATATACTATTTTATTATATTATATAAAAATGTAGGTGCCGCCGCACATACTGATATTTCATTAATCTAGCTTTCATTTTCTTTAATCAGTAAGTATACCTAATCAATACTACGAAAATATAATAACAATTTTAAGAACCGAGTTATATTGTATTTTATTGATGTTACAGGATAATGATTACTTGTTATATATTTTCCTATCTTTCTAACCTACGCATGTATTTTGTGTACGATTACGAATGTGTTTTTTTTTGTAATTGTTAAAAGCATATAAATAAATTTAAAAAATAAATTAGCTTCACGCTGTATCCCGCACACAGCAGGGTAGGCAGAGGGAACCTGGTGTTAAGACACTCCGTTCCCCACTTTCTGCCGAATTCTGGAGGCATTGCTTGTTGAGTTAATTAAGAATTTCGACGTAGCTTGGCAAGAACGTATGGCTCAGTGGTCAGAGCGCCTGGTAGGTTTCCAGGAGGCGCGGGTTCGAGTCCCACTACGTTCAAATTTTTATACGTTTTCTAAATAAGTATTTATCTTTCCTAAGTGTGGATTAACACTTTAAAAAATGTTTAAAAAACAGTTCTTGGTTTATCTGGACACTTACAAGCTTACAAGCTTGCTGATGCGTGCCAAGTGTGAATGCGGTACTAAGCTTGAGTTGTAAGAGCTTGCGAGAGAATTTTTGAAGAAATATGAAAGGAAGATTGTGGCAAGCACTTGCGATGTGTTCACACGTCTACGTTCAGTATTCCGCACATGACAGTAGGTACAGTAGGCAGAGCAAAACCTGGGAATCTAGTGTTTACTTCATTCTCATATGACACATCGGTTTCTCAATTTCCATCGAATTCTGGAGGCATTGCTTGTTAAGTATTGGAACTCAACGCCGTGTTTCGTCTCTATACCAAAGCTGGGAAATGAATTTGTATATATATTATTTTTTCAATATGCAAATTAAATTATTTTCTACATTTACTACAGTAAAATCTATGTATTACTTCTTTCATGCTTTCCTTTGTTGATATTAAGCTGACATTCATCGATTTTTTTTACCAACTCTTTTTTTATAATTAAAAAATATATCGAGCGCAACCGCAAGAGATGAGTTAACTTCGATATTCCCGTCTGACATTTTTGTGTCTGTTCAAAACATATTAAATATTCACAAGCGTGTAAGTGGTATTCAAGAGTCTATGAAGGATTGAGGATCGTGGACGCTTGCGGAGCACCGGCAAGTATGTAAGCGTAACATGAGAGACTAGATGGGGGTTCTCCAAAACGCACAAATTTCCTTGTTCCTTGTTCACTCATTAATAGTACATTATTTTAAAAAGCTGAATACCATATTAGATACTTAACTAAATAATAAACAAGTAGACTAGACAAGTTTAATGATTTAGTGTATACAAAAATATATTTAAAAAAAAACCTTCAAAAAAATTGAATATTTTACGTGGAGATTTGCCGTATTCTTAGTTAATTCCTTTTCAAAAATATTCGTAATTAAACAATTTTTTTTTTGATATTTTTATTAAATAAGTACATACTTAGTTTTTAATAATAAAACGTGCTTACTAGAGCTTGTTAACACTTGCCGAGATTCGGCAAACGTGTAAATGTACCATTAAATACTGTAAAACTGACAAATTGGAAATGTCACAACATTCGATAAATAAAGTAGTATTCAAAATAGAACTTGTAATGTTATATTCTTATTTTTATTTTTATAATAATGTGTAATATATACTTGATCTTTTTACATTAGATGGGTAATTTTACAATTTTATAACGTAACAAAACGTAAATAACAGTAAATAGAAATTTAGAATTCCCGTTATTGTAATATTACATTCCACGTCAGTATAAATTCCGACGATTTATCTAAACATGCGAAGAGCTAAAGGATACCAAGATCTAGATGAAAATGTGGGAGATGTACGTCCATCAGTATCACCAATGCCTCCACCGCAGGAGATTGAAATGGCCTCAGTTTCGGTAGTTCCAGACGGTTTGTATTAAATTTGCCTTACTTAATTCATGTATTAAAATTATTTAACTGAAATATAAATTTTGAAGATGCTATACTTAGTTTTTCATCTTTGTAACTTAATACATATTTTATAGTAATTTTTGTTTATTTTTTTTTTTGTGTTTAGATACATTTACTGTAACACAAGCTGTCAATGCCTTAGGGTTTGGATGGTTTCAAGTAAAATTATCTCTGTATACTGGACTTTGTTGGATGGCTGATTCAATGGAAATGACTATATTAAGCATTTTATCACCTGCATTACATTGTGAATGGAATATTAGCAAGTAAGCGACATTTAAGCAACTACATAACATATAGATTTTATGTTTTATGAAAAACACATTTAAATGAAATTGATAAATATAGTAAGGAACCCCCTTAGAAAAAAATAAATGATTATTATTTTAAATAAAACTATTTAAGTGGATTAATGGCAAAATGCTTAAAACATTGGGAACTAATTTACAATACTAAATAAAATGATACTACAAGTTTGAAGTATGAAGCAAAACTAATTTATTTTCTTAATACCCCCAATACAATTATTAAACATTAATGTCAATCTAGGTACACAATTTACTTACATAATTAATATATAACATATCTTCCCCCCATACCAATACATGTTGAAATAATCATTAGAAGACAATCAAACAGTTACCAAAATAATTAATTCAAAATATTAATCTAATCAGTTCTTGGGATTCCAATTATATCTGGCCACAATTCTGGTGGCGGTATCTCAATAGGCATATCTGGTGTAGCTGTTCCAGATCTTGAGCTGCGAGCAGTACGGTCATCAGCAACCGGGTCCTGATCTATTACTTCTGGTGTTACAGTACGTGATAAGATCTGGTCAGCATGTCTACGGTGCAACTCACCATTCTCCGTTCGCACCCTGTAGGAGCTAGGACCCTCAATCATCTCAACAGTAGCTCTTTGCCACTTCTCACCTGGACCATACATCCGTATTAGCACTGGTTGACCCTCAGCAAATGCGCGAGCGGGTGTTCTGTGGGCCGCTGCCTCCAATTGTATCTCTGTGTTAGAGGGTACTGAGTCCGGGTGGAGAGAAGATACCGCTGTCCTATATCGACGACCGTTCAATAACTCTGCAGGCGTTTTATTTGTTACGCTGTTTGGCACCGTTCGAAGATAGTATAAAGCTTTACTTAATTTCTCACTCCAAGGCATGTCAGAAGATGACATTTTCCTTAATTTATTCTTGAATGTCTGAATGGCACGTTCGATCTGTCCGTTAGTTGCCGGATGATACGGCGGTGAATACAAATGTCTGATTCCATTTTTAGACAAGAATGCATTGAATTCATCAGAGCTAAATGCTCTTCCATTGTCCGACACTAAAACTTCTGGAAGTCCCTGTGCAGCAAATATTTTCCTCAAAACTACGACGACAGTGGACGCACTCATTGAGGGGATGATTTCAGCTTCAAACCATTTGCTGTAACTATCAATCAACACAAGAAAAGTTTTTCCTTGGAATGGTCCCGCAAAATCTATGTGAACACGGTTCCACGCTTTTTCTGAGGTGATCCACGTTTGTGGATCTCCTGGTGGATTATTTCTGACAGCCTGGCATAGTTCACATGCACTCACCGTTCTTTCGATCTGGTTATCCATGCCTACCCACCATACATAACCTCTAGCATATGCCTTTGTCTGGACGATCCCCGCATGTGGAGCATGTAAAAGTTTAAGCACCTGGTCTTGAAGAGCCGCAGGTATAATGACCCTATTGCACCACAATAAACACTCTTTATTGTGTGAAAGAGCCTCTCTCCGCGTCCAGTATGGTTGCAGCACAGGGTCGCTATTACGTGGTGGCCAACCATGTAAAACATGAAACAAAACTCTCCTCAATATCGGATCTTTCTTGGTAAGTTCAGCAATTTTGCGCACGTCCAATTTCCACCCTCTAGGTTGCTCTTCCAAAAGTAAAACGTCTCTGACAACATCTGTAGTCGCTGTTGATGTTTCCGGGGCTGTCCATCGGCTAAGCGCGTCCGCGTTACCAATCAGCTTCCCAGGTCTATATTTAATGTCATAATCGTAACACCCGAGCTTCAAAGACCAGCGCAACATTCTCGGTGAAATTTGATCCGGTATAGGTTTCTCGCGGTTGAACAAACCTATCAACGGCTTATGATCTGTCACAATAGAGAACTTCCGGCCCGCCAGATAATCATGAAATTTAGTCAATCCAAAAATTATAGCCAATGCCTCCTTATCAATTTGGCTATATCTTCGTTCATGCGCTTGCATGGTTCGTGATGCCATCATTATCGGCCTTTCTGAACCGTCGTCCATTACATGTGCTATGATAGCCCCCAGACCATACTCCGACGAATCACATATAAGGAGCAATTCTCTGTTGATGTCGTAGCCAACCAAAGTGCGATCCGACGACAGTAACTCCTTGGCCGTCTCAAATGCTTCCTGTTCCTTTTTACTCCATATCCAAGGCCTCTTAGACTCAAGCAAGCGGTATAATGGTTCTAACACGGTTGCTTTGTTTGGCAAAAATTTTTCATAAAAGTTATACAAGCCTAGAAAAGCCCTTAAAGTTTCTTTGTTAGTTGGAGCCGATTTTTCTTGTATCTCCTTCACCTTTGCAGGGGACGGGTGCAGGCCTTCTGCGTCAATCATATGTCCTAAAAACGTAATACTATCAGCTGCAAACACACATTTCTTTAAGTTAAGACGCAAGCCCATTTTTTGAAGCTTCAATAACACATTTCTTAGACGTTGATTGTGTTCATGTGATGTCTTTCCTGCTATGGCAATGTCATCCAATAAACATGCCACTCCATCCATCCCCGCGAGGGCTGTCGACATAACTCTCTGAAAAATACCCGGGGCTGCACTCACACCGAAAGCTAGCCTATTCACCTTCATCAGACCAATAGGTGTGTTGAGTGTCAAGAGCATAGCAGTTTCTTCATCTACCTTTAATTGAGTATAGGTTTGTTTCAGATCCAATTTAGTAAATACCCGTCCTCCACTAAGTTTAACGAAAGCCTCAGTTGATGTTGGTAGTGGGTAAGTATCCGTGTCTATAGCTGCATTTACCGTCGAACGATAATCCCCACAGATACGTAATGAGCCATCATCTTTCTTGACAATTCTTAAGGGCGTGGCCCATTTCGAAAATCTGACAGGTGATAATACCCCTTCTTTTACCAGGCGTTGCAATTCTTCCTCAACCTGATGCTTCAATGGAAACGGAACAGGGCGTGTTTTCAAGAAACGTGGCGTTATATTTGACTTAACAGTTAACGAAACTTCCGGCCCCTTGTACATCCCTAGACCTTCCTTAAATAAGTCAGGGAATTCTTCTTTATAAGGCCTAACTTGCTCGGCGGACCAACACAGGCCCGAAATATGCAGCCCTAATGCCTGAAACCAGTTTCTCCCCAACAGGCTTGGGCCACGGCCGGAGACCACCACGAGCTCACATTGGGCTGACTTGTCTCCGAGTACTACGCGTACATAAACAGTACCTAACACTTTCAAGGGATCACAAGTCCACGTCATGAGTTTTAAATTGGTAGAATTCAAAGGCGGGGGAGTGAGCCACAACTTACGATACGTCTCCTCAGATATTATTGACCTCGAAGCTCCAGAGTCCACTTCCATTGACAGCTTGACGTCATCTAAAGTAACATCTGCTACTATTGGAGGTCCATAATTATCAGCACAAACGTAAATGCCCATCATGTTTTCCGTTGAAAACTCTTCTCCGCAAATAGCGCCATTCTTTGCCTCATCACTCGCCTGGTGCACCTTGTTAGGTCTCTTATTACAAGCCGCTGCTATGTGTCCAAAACGTTTACAGTAAAAGCATCTCGACTTTGAAAATGTGCAACGCTCGCCCGGCTTGTGCACCCGCGCACAATGTCGACATTCGTTCGATTTAATTCTACCGATTTCCATTGGTACTGTGACGTCAGACAGAGTTTGCTTCAGTCCCGCAGTATTGCCGTATAAATCTGGAAACGTTGCTTGATAGTTCAGACAGGTCTGAACTGCCGTCTCGTACATAAGCTCCTTTGTCTTTAACAAATCCCGCCGCAAGCGTTCGTCTCGTATACCCAATACTAGTCGGTCTCTCAGTTGGCGCTTTAAGTCTGTGAAATTGCATTTAGCGCCCAATAAACTGATCGCAGCCACAAAATCCTGTACGGTTTCATCAGGTGACTGCCGGCGTTTATGAAACTTATCACTTTCTAGTATTTCGTTAACCTCTGGTTCGAAAAATTTGTCCAGTACACTTATAATTTCATTAAATTCCACGCTAGTAGGTCTCGCGGGTGCTAACAATGATGCAATCAACGAGTAAGTATCTTTTCCGCACTGTGATAGAAACAGAGAACGTGCCTTACTATTAAATTCACTTTCGGAAACACCCGCGGCGTCGAGAGCGCATTGCAACTGTTCTTTGTAATCGCACCACTTGTCTGTCTTGGGGTTAAAATGTCCAGGAAATACTATATTAGCGATATTAGTGGCCATTTCCACAAAAATCTATTTAATTTTCCTCGTCGCCAATAAAATGATACTACAAGTTTGAAGTATGAAGCAAAACTAATTTATTTTCTTAATACCCCCAATACAATTATTAAACATTAATGTCAATCTAGGTACACAATTTACTTACATAATTAATATATAACACTAAATATACATATTTAATCTGGTGAAATTTCATTTAAAATGTGTAATAATCAATGAAAATCATAGAACTTAGAATATTTCATTTATAATATTAATATATAAATAGATATATAATATTTTTATGTACAAACTCAAAATTTGTAGATACCAACAAGCTTTAACTACAACAGTTGTATTTATGGGTATGATGCTCAGTTCAACCTTTTGGGGTAACTTAAGTGATCGTTATGGAAGGAAAACTGTAAGTGCTATTTTTTACTATTTTTATTTAATATTATTAGATATGAAAATATGGAATAGCAGCACTAAACACACATATATGTTTATTTATGTAACCCACTGAATTATTTTCACTGATATTTCTCAGGTCTGGGCATTATCTGCTACGGCCTGTTTTTATAAACAGTCAACTCTGAGATCAATCTAGAGTGTTTCCTTATATTTATGTAGCAATATTTATAATGTAATAATATTTTTTGTTGATATTGCTGTTTTTTTTATTACAGGCTCTCAGTATGTGTGGAGTACTGCTTTTCTATTATGGCCTATTAAGTGCTATAGCTCCCAATTTTCTCTGGCTACTATTCTTGAGAGGGCTAGTCGGATTTGCTATAGGATGTGTACCACAATCGTAAGTATGACACATACATATACACAAATAAATATGCTTACATAAACTATATTGTCATTAATATAAAAATAGGGAGGCCATTAAGCCACAGTAGCACAAGCATGACTGTTGTGTTCAGCCATTTAATAGAGAATACCTTGAAAACTTGGTGAAAAGTAGGGAATAAGGTGTAAGCAATGCTAGGTTACTTGTGTCTACCCTGTTGCGTATGTGACAGCGGGAACCTAAAAAATATTGTTAGATGCTGTAGCACTGTTGTGATACAGTGGCACAGCATTTGATTAATTATGTCTATATATCAGTAACAACATGAATGATTTCCATTGCCATGCTTTGGTTGAATTCCACCACTCAATGTGCAATCACTTGAAATTTAGATGGAAAGTGAGGAATTTAGTGTCTTTATACTAGGTTTTTCCGCCTACCCTGATATATGCAGGATATGGCTACAAAAATTACTATATATTATGATCTAATAAAAATGTAAATTCTTTTCATATTTTCCATTACAGTGTTACATTGTATGCTGAATTTCTACCTACAAAGCAGAGAGCTAAATGTGTTGTCTTGTTAGATGTGAGTATATAAGAAATGTTTAACATAGATAACACATGTTATAAAAATATATTTGTTATTTTCTATTCTCCGTATATATTGCATTGAATTAAAAACCAAACATATGATTTATTCAACATTTTATTTACAGTAAAACCTAGTTAAATGGGACGTGAATGAGTGAAAAACCTCTATTATCGAGAATTTATTCCTTGAATTCCTTCATTCATACTTGGTTAAATAAGATTAGATTTTTAAAACTTTTTCCATATGCTTCTGTATCACACTGGATACAGCATGAAGCTTAAAAGTTTTTAGATAATCTATTATTTCAATAAACAATAGTCCGGTAGTGGAAATTTGGCTTAGTTGGTCAGAGTGCTTGGACTGTTTCTAAAGAGGCGTGAGTTCAAATCCCGCGACATTAAATTTTTATGTTTCTTTGATAAGTAATAGTCCCTAGTATATAGGTCCCTACTAGAGAGGTAGTCCAAATACGCAAACCTAGCACTAGATTCCCTCGGCTTACTCTTTTATATACATAATATAGTATAAAAATTGAAAAAAAAAAACATTAAATATTTTTCTTCTCTTCAGTGTTTCTGGGCCCTGGGCGCCTGCTTAGAAGTAGCACTGGCGTTGGTTGTAATGCCAACTCTTGGCGTACATTGGCTATTGGCTCTATCTACTATCCCTCTGCTCATATTTGCTCTTATATGCCCGGTAAGTTATATTAATTAATTATTATTATTAAATTTATATGTACAGTCCGTCATGCCGTAATGGGGCAGTGTCTAATTTCTACTCAGTGGATAAAATTATTTTCTTTTTCTCGCTCTAGTTAGAAGCACGTGTAATATCCCGTAATTGAGTGGACACTGTGGGTCGAAATGTTATTAACCCTAAGTTTAAGCTCTTTCCCTACACCATTACGGAATACACTGTGAAGTGAAAATTAATTAAAATTAAAAAATAAATATATTTTAAATCTATTCTGCCATAATAATGTCAATATTTTTTCAGTATTGCTATGGGTAAATTAGAAAAGGTAAGTAAAAACATTACATGTGTTATAAGTTTTTTAAAATATGATAAGAATCTTTTTGAAAAAATATGAAAGTTTAGTTTTTAATATAAATATTTGAAATCCTATTAAAAACATATTCCCTAATTAGCGACCCGCCGAAGGCATCGTCCGCTTAAGTTGTGTGTATGCATATAAATTGTAGACTGTAGTATTCTGATATATAAGCTATATTACTGCATGATTTATTTTTTTACTGCATAGTTTTATCTAAACTAATAAACAGGTTCAAAATCCATCTATCCTAACATTAATCCATAAATATTAATACGAAATCAATATTGATAAGAAAATTTCCATTTCTTCGCTCTTGTGTCGAGGGAAAGCGCGGCGTAGGGCTCTGCCACTCAACACGCAATGCCTTCAAAATTCGGCAGAAAGTGGGGAACGTAGTGTCTTAACACTAGGTTCCCTCTGCCTACCCTGCTGGGTGCGGGATACAGCGTGAAGCTAATTTAATTTAATAAGAATATATATATAAAGTTGTAAAGACAGTTTGGATGATAGTGTCAACAATTTCTTGAATGGTTTAAATTGAAAAAATCATGATATGTTGTGAATATCAAGATTTTTTCCATTCATTAAGGAAGGCTATAGGGTATACAGGGCACTTAGAATGACATCCTGTGTTGTACACAACTGTTTACTTATTGCCATTTAACTAAGGAGTCGAAGCCGCGGGACAAATTAATCTACATTGAAGCTTGTTATATATATTACATATATATAAATAACTGATATGAAACTAAGACATAATGTGACTGATCGTAATTAATATTTCCAACATAATTTTTTTAACTGAGTTTATTATTTATTTAAATTACCCTCGTTTTGATATACAAATCGCACCGTTGAGTTCTGATACTCAACGTTTCGAAAATCATGCGGAAAGCTGGATAGATTGACTTTTGATTTATTTAATTGACAAGATATTTGAATATAAAAAATCTAAATCTTATCATATACCTTACATATTTTGTACTATTACTGCTTATTTTGAAACAATTAATAATTTAATATTCCTTATTATTTTAGTGGCTTCCAGAGTCTGCTAGGTATCACGTCGCAAGTGGTCAGCCAGACAAAGCTCTGGCAACACTAGAACAGGTAAACACAATCAAGTGAAAATTATAATTGCTTTTGGTTTTCGTACGTCTTAAAACTCTCAAAATCTAATAGGGTATTTTTAAACCTACCTATGTTGCATGTAATCATACCAGTAGGTACATTATATTTTCATTACGAAATTCTACAATAACTCCAACTTCTTAATTTTCTCTGTAGATAATAACTTACATTTCGGTTTTATTTTCAATCATTGATTAACAGTAATAAATTATCATCTTATATTAAAATATATCGTTCTACTTAATATATTAAGCACAGTTTTAAATGCTCATGATCAAATACATGACACTATTATAAAGTTTGTAATTTTACCTAAAATATAAAAGTTCCTCTCCATCCTCTTTTCCAAACAAAATAAATAATAAAACATTACAAAATCATAGTCAATTTTAGATATGACACCTCCGCATGCATACTTAAAATAGTGACGTTGCCGCTCTTTAGTTAACCTGTCAGAGCGGCAACGTCGCTGATTCCAATATAGGTACTTTGTCATTTTGCATTTTATAATAAGCGCTCTTCAAATAATATCTAGCTAAAATTGATTGAGGAGAAATATAAATACTTATAAAACGTCAAAATCTGAACAAATCTATTTAAGACGACAAATGGTTCATGACACGAACATTTTCTACTAATACGTAAGCTAGCCTTATAAAATTATAAAAAAAACATTAGAGCAAAGAAATGAAAATATTAAATATTTCATTTCCTCGAATCGAACCCACAAGCTGACGCGTTTAGAGTCACACGCTAGTGCCTCAGCGCCACGACTGGCCTCGATTGTATGCAACTGTGTGATATGATAGGTATATTATTAAACTATATTGAAAAAAAGAAGGCTTTATAATCCAATTTTCGGCTATAATATGATTTCCTACACGAATTCTTAAATATCTGGTAAACTGCTTTTGATTAAATAGATAGGTGCTCAGATCCCTTACCATAAGACGCCACACCCTGTATATATAAATATTATTTTAAAATTTGTAGATAGCTCAAGATAATGGTCGTCCGATGCTGTTGGGCCGCCTCGTGTGCGACGACTCGGTCGGCATCGGACAGCGCGGCCGCTTGAAGCATTTGCTTATACCGCATTTGAGGATGACCAGTCTCCTGCTTTGGGTTATATGGTGAGTTGTATTATATGTACAGTATTTGTTTTTTTAATCACTTTCAATATAGTCAACTTACAAGATTATTTACATATTTGAATAAAATGACATAACAACAAAAAAGTCAAAATCGTCTAATGTGACGTTTACTAATTGACAAATGACCAGTGTTATGGAATTACATTTATTTGTATGTATGTGTTTGTAAGTTCAGTTCAAGAGTAGAAGATCTCTAAAGCTATCTTTACCTTGTTAAATAAAATGATGCCGTCGTATTAGTGAGGCATAAACTACTTGCATTTCCTTTTTATTTCGTATTTTGCAACAAACAGCCGAGGGCAGTGTCTTAACACTACGTCCTCTCTAAATGCCCTGCATAAGCGGGCTTATATGATTGTTTATTATCTTTTTCATGTTCATGATAAAAACAAAGCGATAATTTTATACTTTATTGAAATAAAAGTTCAATATATTGTGAACGGAGTGTCTTAACACTAGGTTTCCTCTGCCTTCCTTGCTGTTTGCGGAATGCAGAGTAAAACTGATTTATTTTATATATTTAATAGGAATAAAAAATAAGGATACTTCTACACAGTGTGGCTTGTGCCATTTAATACAAAGGCATATGATTGTCAGGATGTCATGCGCGTTTTGCTACTACGGTCTGGTGCTGATGACGACGGAGCTGTTCGAGAGCGGCGCGGGCGGCGGCGCGTGCGCGGCCGACTGCCGCCCGCTGCAGACCACCGACTATATGGACTTGCTGTGGACTACACTGGCTGAGTTCCCTGGTAAGACCACACATAGCTGAACTTAGGGATATTTTCCAGGGGAACATTTTCATTTAATTGAGGTTTCAAAGTGATCTTTATCTGTAGAGTTTTTTGGCTTCACGCTGTGGCCTGCATATAACTAACTAACTAATGTAGGCAAAGGGTTAACAGCAGGTTTATAGACCTACTGTTAAGACCCTTCCGTTCCCCAATGTTCCTTGAGTTCTCGAGGTATTACGTGTTGAGTGGTGGAACTCAACGTCGCGCTTTGCCTCGTTACAAGAGCGATGAAATTAAAATATATAACTTTACATATACATGTATAACTTTAGTGATCATTTTCGTTTCATAAAAATATAGCTTCACGCTATATCCCGCATTCAAAATGATAGACAGAGAGCAGAATTCTGGAGGCAGTCCGTGTTGAATAGCGGAATTCAACGCCGCACTTTGCCTTGATACCCAATAAATAAGAATATTACATTTTAATTTATACACGTTGGAATCGAACCACAACCTGTCGCTTTACAGTCACATTTTGTGCACCTGCGTCACTACTGGCCTACTTTCATTTGGATTATTTTATTTGTTTCATTAACAGTAGAAATTAATTTTTAACTATTAGATATTTATTTTTAACAATATTTGTACAATTCAATATTTATAGTAAGACCGTCTCATGGCGACATATAATTATAAACGCGACAATGTTCGAGTCCTAAAACTCACCATATATTCTTGCACTCGAATAAGAAGTATAAAAACGGAGTGTCCCGTTGTATATATACCTATATACGATAAGGTAATAAAACTAACAACCTGACTTAAAACTAGACCATTCATGTCATATCATATTTCAGGTATTTTCGCCACGATATTTGTAATAGAAAAATTTGGGCGAAAAAAGACTATGGCATCGCAATTTGTTATATTTGCAGTTTGCATCTGCGCTTTGGTTTACAATACAAAGTAAGTACAAAACGAATATTGTATATAATTATTATCATTTAAAATTTTTGAATAATGGTTGGATTTGATAGATCCATATTTTCCTTAAGAAATATTATAATACATTAGTAAAAGTTTATAATACATAAGTAAGTTAGTACAGTTTCGTAACTGTGATCAAACTCTAATAGTATTTATAGAAACAATGTTCAAAGCTTATATGATTTAAACAGCTGTCTTGTAATTCAAAATATATAATAGGAAAAGATATTTGTGCTCCCAATTTATATTTATTAAATTACTAATATATTTAATACATAATCTTACAAAGAATTAGTTTTTTTTTCTTTTAATATAACATATTTAATTACAGCCGTACTTTCCTCACTTGCATTCTGTTCCTGGCTCGCGGTATCATCGCAGGGCTGTTCCAAGCAGCTTATGTATACACACCAGAAGTAAGTTACAAGATATTTTTCACTCGCTAGTTCTGCATAATTCTTTATTTTCTCATCTGAACTACTTTCGTGATTGAAAGCTAAAGTTTCAGACAATTCAATAAAAAAAAATTGTTATATTGTCGCATGCAACTCTTTATATTGGCATAACTTTTTTATTCATAAACCAACTTAAATAATACTAAATGTAGGGAAGTTTCCCGATATACAATAGTGGAAACTGTATTCTGTAAATCGGTTATGTCGTTTCTGAGATTATCATGCACAAACGCTGAGACAAACACACAATTTTTATAAATTATTGTTTTCGGTTCCATAACGTTAAAAAATGCTTACAATAGAAGATAAAATCAGCTTCACGCTGTATCCCGCACACTGCAGGGTAGGCAGAGGGAACGTAGTGAAAGACACTCCGTTCCCCACTTTCTGCCGAATTCCGGAGGCATTGCGTGTTAAGTGGCAGAACTCAACGCCGCGTTTAGCCTCGACACCAGAGCGAAGAAAATGAAAATATAAATTTAAGTAAATATTTCATCTCCTCGAGTGGGGATCGAACCCAAAACCAGTCGGCTTACAGTCACACTTTGCGCCGCTGCGCCACGACCGGCCTCTACAATAGAAGATTTTCTCATATATTTTCCATATATAGACATGGATGAGTTACAGTTTTATTTTATGTATGATGATGGCTTACAAACTTCTGTTTTTATTATGTATAGCGAGTTTCACCATTTTGAACTTTTTTTTGCTGTCTACTTTTGTTTTGTTTTTTTTACCTTCGTTTTTTACATTAAAATGTTCTGTAATAAGTTAGCAACTGAATAATCTCCATATTCTTTATTTACTTTATTTTTTTTGTATTTGATAAAAGAAATAAAGAATCAAGTAATAAAAATAAAATATATAACTATCAAAATTGTTTATATTCAAAAATCTTTTAGGTGTATCCAACGGCACTAAGGTCCACAGCTGTTGGCGCCTGCAGTGGAGTGGCGAGACTTGGCGCCATGATCACTCCATACGTGGCGCAGGTAATATTTTATACAAATAATAACATAAATCCTATTTAAAAATAGCTATCGTGATATAGTCGGCGTGATATGGTCGGCATTTGAATTTAAATGAGATAGTTGTAGATTCGATACCCACTTGGCGAAATGATCATATTTTATTTATATATTATCAGTTCCCCGTTTTGTTTGGGCGAAAAGCGGTGATGTGTTCCGATACACAGCATTTCTCAGATTTGGACGCAGAGACATTATGTATATTTATACAAGCTTTGCTATTTATACAAGCGTGACGGTAAACGGTTGTGGGTTCGATTCCCACTCAGGGGAGTGAAATAGTACCCTTGTTACCAGTTCGAGAAAAAGTAAATATTTTATGATTAATTTCCCACGAATTGGAATTAAAGACACAAGCCTCGCATTTACGCGTCACACGCTACGACGGCAAAAGAATATAAATAAAAAACTTTGACGCCAGTCGTGGCGAAAGGGCTCAAAGTGTGCCTTTAAATCGACTGTTTGAGGATTCGATCCCCACTCGAGGACATGAAATATTTATTTAAAATTTATATTTCCATTTTTTTTGCTCTCGCCCTTTGCCTCGTGGCGAGGCAAATGGCGGCGTTGAGTTTCGTCACTCAACACGCATTGCCTCAAGAATTTCGGCGAAAAATTGAAAACGGAGTGTCTTAACACTAGGTTCCCTCTGCTTAAGGTGACTTGATTTTGATTTATAAAAAACTTTATAGATTCAAATATTATGTTTTTGTATTTTACACATATGTTATTTATAGGTGCTGTTAAAGAATTCCATAATGACAGCAACAGCGGTGTACTCACTGTCAGCGCTGGTCGCTGCGGCGGCGTGCCTCGCCCTGCCCATCGAAACTAAAGGAAGGGAAATGAAAGAAACTATTTCGGCCACTGGATAAATGTCATTTTTATAATAACATCAAATTAAGTATGCGGATATTTATTTATATTTTATAAGATATGTATTTTTTAAGAGAACATATGTATAAAAAAATATGTAGGGAACGGGACTTGAACCTGCGTCTCTTGGACATTGTTTCTAACTCTGGCAATTAAGCCTTGTGTATATTTATAGGTATTTTGTTATTACCTATATATTAGTAATATATTACTTCTACAATTATCACTTTGTAGGCCAAATCCGCCACTGATATATTTTCACATTTTTTTGTACACAAATGGGGCAATAGTAAAAAAAATGAACCCCCTATTAAAAAAAATTAAAATGTAGGTCAAAATAATTTCATCAATATTGATATTTTATTTTCTATCCGATTTGGACCATAGAAACGAATTCGTACGTACACATAAGAATTTTCACGAATTAGTAGAATTTCTCGGTTATCTTATGTTTTATAGTATTCTAATAATTTAAATTTTTAAGTAAAAAGACTTAATATAATTGTCTTTTAGTTCATATAACATGAATATCTATTTATTAAAGAAACTTTTGCTTGGGTATTTTTAATAACACTGACAATCGAATATATAAAGACTGCTGTAACATAATCTCTTTAGAATGACCTTAATTTTATCAATAATTTTCTTTTACTGTCATTAATATAATCATGCATTTAAATATATTAAGAGTTGTTAATTTAGTTTTTATATATATTCAGAATATTACGCAATTTATAACGATGGGCTGACCGATTGTGGAGTAAAGACACTCCGCTCTCCACATTATAGACATCCACTGCTAGTTAGATAACAACCTAAATCCCGCTCTTTTGCTTGACGACCGATCTATACTATACGCAAGCAAATTAGAATTAATACACATAAAGCAAAACAGCGCGTTTATCTTTAGACTGCGTACAATTTGAATACATCGTGAAATCTATTACCTAAAGCTTAACTTCATGTTCCACTGAAGGTCACTTAAGTTCACTATTAGTTTTTCAAATAATAATTATTTATTGAAAATTATGTTATGTTATTTCTTATTTAACAAATGTCACAATTGTAACGCACAAAAAATATTGGATATGGATAAAATATAATAAGTCTCTTACTCATTCTCAGTTATATCGACGAAAAACTACAAGAACGTAATTAACAAGAGCTTAATTTTCAATAGCATTTCAAGAGCTTAGTTGTTCATTACATAAATAAAAGATTTTTTGCGAATAATAAAAAAATGGTGGTTATATCTACAGTTTATTACATTGTTTTTTAGTAGAAAGTGATAAATACATCCTTCACTGTATTTTATTATAAGCATATTATACATGCAACAAGAAGCCTGCAAATGGAACGTGATTGTTTTATACAGGCATGTCTAAAATTAAAAATAACTAATTGATAAGATTAAATATACGGCAGCTATATAATATAAACCAAATAAGCGTCACGGCAAATAAATAAAAAACACCAGACAGATTTCTTAATAAATACAGCCTTTTCTTGGTGAGAACATGAGATTGATGAAGCTACCCAGATGCAAAAAATAACTTAATAGGCTATAAAATATATTTTTACAAAATTGCTACCCTCTTTTGTTTTTTTCCCGTCGATGGGTTTTTGATAAATCCATTTTTTTATATTTTATAGTATATATATATATATATATATATATATATATATATATATATATATATATATATATATATATATATATATATATATATATATATATATATATATATATATATATATATATATATATATATATATGTATACTTTCTGTAATAATCTTCTAGTATCATGTTATCAGTATTAATAGCTGACAGCTAGTGATAATGTTTAAATAACTCAATTGATGATTTTGTAGCTTTTTTAAACTTGAATTTGTATAATTTATTTCTAGGTCTTTTTTTTATGAATAATAATTTAGATTTATTACTTTGTTCCTTGTGTTTTTCACGCATATTTTTTGTATTTTTTTTTTAGATATCTTACTGGATAGATTTAACATGTTTACAATAATCATATACCTACTTACGTTAAATTTATTTAAATAATATTTGCTTAAGTACCTCCCAGACAACAGACCCGATTATAATGATGTTAAAATATACCTAAGATATGCGAATCAGAGGTAAATTATTTTTTTATATAATAAGCTTTTTTTCAATGTTCTGCAACAGAAACATGTTTTTAATGATGTTATACAATCCTAATTTTAATTTGTTACATTTAATTTTGTTTGTTTGTTCTATGATAAATATTTCATTTATCTCAATAAATATTTTTAGTAATTAATACATCGAAAATAGATTTAAGAAATATATTAAAATTGTGATCGTATCCGTCCAATTTTTGACAATTCTGTTTCTTAATTTCTTGTTGTATATATTATTTATATAACAATATAATGTCTTGCTTAATATTGCTTTACTTAATATTATAAAGCTGAAAAATTTGTTCAGTGGAAAGCGTTAATCTCAGGAACAAATGGTTCTAATGTTTTTTTTTCATATCGGACAATCTTTTTATAAAGGAAAGCTAATATCAGTTTCCTCTAAGTCAGTAAGATCAGAAATAAATGGCGTACTTAAAATGTATAATGTATCATAAGGTACATTAGGGGCAGAGTCGTGGACAGGAAAAAAGTTACCCTCAGAGCGACCACGACTTGTTAATCGTACTGTACGTACTATCTACAAGTCTAGTTATTTCCATTTTACCTTGCGGTACGAAAGTAAGACGATTTATGATGGAAGGGTGAAAACTAAATACCAGCACATAATCTATATAAGTATGTATGTTGTTAATGAAATGAGCAAATCGCGCAACTTTCTTTTTTTTATGTAAATGTTGAAATTAATTTTAATAAGAAATTATATACTTAGTATTAAAATATCACGAAATATACAATTTATTTTGTATATGAAAAATAATGTACTTTTAATTTATTTAATACAGGCATCGCTGCTATTCTTAATTTAAATAAAATTGTGCAACAATTTTAAAACCAAATATAATTTATAACACTTGTACTTAATTATTAATATTTATAAGAAAATTTATCTTTACACTTTATAATAAAATGCACAGCTTTCAAAAATATGTTTTATTTCCTGTTTTTTTTTTAAATAATATTATATTAGTACTGGGTACATATAACTCGCTTTGGTAAAAGGTAAAGCGCGGCGTTGAATTCCGTTACTAAACACGCTATTCCCTCTGCCTTCTTTATATGCGCGATGAACGTGAAGCTAAATAAAAAAATATAATAAATGAAGCCATTAAGGTTGTGAAATAAAATAAAACATCACAATCTAAAATTATTTATTGAATTTAAATACACTCTTTTAGGAAGTAATCGTGTCATCCAACACATACATTACTAATACAAAACATGAACACAAACGTCGCTCTAAGTAATATGGATAAATGCCTAAAAGAGTTGAAGCAACGCTCATATTTTTTTATATCTTTTGATAGTCACATTATTTATCGTTATAAGCACTAAGTCAACGAAAATGCAGCCAGCACTTTCAATCAAAATATTCTAATTATATTCATAATATATAAATATTAAGGAATAACATATCAATGGTTGCAATATAAAAAACAAAAATCACATGAAAATTAAATTCACTGGTGGACATTAATTGTATACATATTATAAGTATTTACTATAAGTAATTAATTAAAATTTTTAACTACACATTAATTAAACTGAATTATTTACTCAGTCAAATAATACAATGGCATAAACATTAAACTCCTACTCAAATTGATTTTCAATGACACAAATACATACCTAGTTTTTTTTTACAATAAATAGGAATACTGGCTAAGTATTACTCAAAAATATATATTCCCACAATATATACATCTCATAGCCTCCGATCATAATAAACTTAAGGTACTGTTAATTATTACTAACTTTGAAGTATATAATCTAGCTTATGTATAATAAAGTGCTAAGTGAGATGACCTGCTCTGATAGAAAGCCCTTTAATGCTGTAATTAATTTTATATTTACGACACATAGAAACGCAACAATCTCAATGTAATGTTTAGATATACGGTTAAGTATTTAGAAAAATATTGTAGTGTTTTCTGTATTATAATCTGTTTAGATTAGAAATTTTACAGTTCAATTTAATATATGACAGCTATGTGTGCAGTAAACACATATTAGACTAATTTTATAAGTAACATGAATAAAGCATATTCCACAAGAAGTCATCATTAAATTTAGTACTTCAGTACTTTTTGAGATCAAATATATAAAGCATTCTCAATAGATTTTTAACCACTAAGACAGCATAGTTAATACTTGCTTAATACAATGAAATATAACTAAAACGGTGGGATCTTTATAATTTCCTCCAAAGGAAACATGTCAACCATAATGGAAATATAGAAGGTTAAAGATTTTAGCAATAATCATACTAATAATGAATTCTTGTTAATATCAAAAACAAAGTCAAAAATGTTAAAAAGTAATATATATATAATTGTGATCACTACACTAGGGCTGCCATATTTTGTGATGACACTATATTGTAATGTACCTTAACATCTAGAATCAAACGTACATCTACAATAAAATAATTAATGTGCATTACAGCAGCCATATATTATAGTTAATTAATATTTTTGCTTAAAAAAAATTATTACCTATCATATTCTGTTTTAGTCATTATTCATTTAAGAAACTGTTACGAAGCTACAAACTCAATATTGTATATAGCTGCCAAAATGCAAGTTTAACCTTTTATATTTCTATAAGAGTCTAATAAAATAAAAACAATCAATAAATTTGTACTAGTATCCAGTCATACATATTTTTAATTGAATTAGTCTTCAATCATCATCTAACTCAATAACAATTGGCTCTGCATTGTCTGAGGCTTTAGTAAATTCTGCTTTAAGCTGTGATAATAATGTACATTTTGGTATTTTCAATTCTTCAGCTTCATCTACTAATATTTTTAACTTTTGTAATCTTCCGATATCTGGTGCAGTTGGTAAAAGAATATTTTTAGTTTCTGTCATCCATTTATCAAAACTGTTTACTCTGAAATCAATTGTTTGTAACATGATGTGTAATTCATCCATGTCATATCGATAGAACAGAGTTTTCTTTTCCAGTGCACATGAACAAAATTCTGAAGACATGGCATGCTGTAAGCACGCCATATGCTTACATTCATCACATGAGACTGCTGACAAAAAGCAAGTTGTTTTGCATACTTCACACAGTCTTTCATCATCTCCAAGCAATTCAAAAGCGGTCCTGTTTACATTTTTGAGACCATTTTTTGCAATTAGAGCCCTCATTCTTCCTTCTTCTTCGGTTGCATGCACTAGTTCTTTTTGAGTTTCTAAAGCAGTTTCTAAATCTAACCTGTCTCCTTCCAAAGCCATTTTACATATTAATTCATCATGAGAAAATACACAAAATCGTTTTAAATTCTTATAATGCAAAATACAATCTCTACCAATTTTGAGCCAATCAGGAGGAGCAAAATTGACAGCTTCAGCAAAATTGTATCCTTGATTAAAACCTGCATGATATGCTCTGGGAAATGTAACCACAAACTCCCCAGCGTGTTGATCTGTTCTATATATGGGCACTCCAGCGGCCATAAGAATATTGGGATTCATTATTGTAACTAACTGATGTAATAAATCAGGTTGAGATTTGAAGAGATCCGGAGCTGCAGCTTTCATTGCATTTTCTAAAAGTTCTGCCCCACTTCCTGGTACTCCATACCAAGTTTTTGCTTCACCCCAATGCAAATAGTTTATGGAATAGCTCCAGTGATCTTCATTATGCCAACAAAATGCTGAAAAACACATGCCTACATACATCCATGGCACAGTCATACCTGATATATCTGCATTTATAAATCTTAAAACAGAGCCATCAAGTACTGGCAAGTTATTTAAATTCCAACCTGAATCAACATACTCTTGATCGCTAGGGTATAAGTTAAGAGAAGATTTTGTCGGAAAACCTGATCCATGGTCCATGGAATGTAAATCTGCACCATACTCAACAGTAACATCTTCTTCTACAGAAGATATTATCCTCCAGAATTCTTTTTCTGCTATATTAGTTGGCACTAAATGGCCAGACATGCCAAAGTAATCACACTTAAATTTGTCAGCCATTTCTCCAAATTGTTGTAATGTGTACTCTCTCTCAGCCTGAGCAAAACCAAATGCTTCTGCTGGTTTATGCACCTCCTCAGCAATGCAGCAAGGGCAACGCCAATCACCATCAGGTACAACACTTAATGGCGGCTTGAGACAGAATGTATGATATGTATCAGAACAACCATTACATATTAGAAGTAAATCATCTCTGTGATCTTTCTGGCAGATAGCACAGATATATACAGCCAATGGATCCAAGTCATACCTAGGTCTCTTTCTAGATTTAGTTATATCAAATTCTTCATCATTGAGTCCAGGCATTTTTGGTCCAGGGCCATAACAAGCAAGCCTCCTCAGCTCTCTGCTACGTTTAAGTTCTTCAGAATCAGCTTTACTTCTTGAATACTCAATGCTTGGTTTGATATCTGAACCAGTTTTAGCTTTTTTAATGTTGAGATGAGGTTTTTCTTCTTTAATATCTTCTATACATATTTCTTTAAATATTTGCTTCCCACTGTCATTCTCTTCTTTGTGATCAGCTTTAATTTCCACCTTTTTCACTGCTTTTAAGATGTCTGCTTTACTTTTCTCAAATATTTCATATGGAAGAAGAATCTTCTCATAATTACTTCGAAGAAAATTCATAGTAATTGCGCTTTGGCTATAGCCCATTGCATTTGCGACTTTACGCCATTTTTTAGGCGTATTGCAGTTTTCAAATCCGCCTTCCTCGTCTACCCAAAACTTTAAGCAATAAAGATCTAAAGTTTTATTTTCAATCATGGGTATCTTCAAAGGCGATCCTTGCAAGTCCCAAAATTTCAATATTTTTTCAAGAAACAAAAGTTTTAGTCGAGTAATGGCTTCCAACTCATTTACTTTTTGTATCCGTGGTACAAATTTTAATTTGTCAACATCTAAAGAAAAAGGTGGCTGCCAACGTGCAGGGGGCTTTATTTTACATATTCCAGTTTTTTCTGCGACTGGACGTATTTTGGCTATATATCCTAAAGGATCTGTAAATTCTTCAAGCGTAGGTTCAAATACGGGTGCCTCGGGTGGTGGAGTGAAAGTAAATTCTGCACTCTTCTGCATTGCACTTTTTTGGATAATTTTGCTATCCATGTTTACGATCACTACATCAATAACAAAAACAGAAGAAAATCGTAAGCAATTTTAATATTCACGTTTCAAAAATCACTAATGCCTACGTGACCTCTCGCCATGTGTAAATGGCTCCTAATATTGTAAAGATCGGGGAACTATACACTGGACTGCCGTATTTACATTTAATAGTTGCAAATGTACCATTTTGTCACACGTTGCTTTAACTTAATCGTTTCAAAAAGGTATAATATTGTTCATTGAATTGAAACAGGTATGAATGAAGTCATAAAAACTTGATTACAATTAAATCATCACAACACGATAGACAATACACTAAACACAGCGAATGCAACTGCGAACTGATCAGTGTAACGAGCCGATTAGCGAGCAGCGACGGCGAACAGCGGCGGTCGCACGCACCACAACTCTACAATACAACATTTTATTTTAACCAAGTCTAGGTCTACACTTCACGCCACAGAACACATATACCCAAAGGCTTCACGCTCGGGTCTCGGGCGGTCGCGGGTCGGGCCTCACGCTCGCACACATAGATTTTCATATTGTTACTATTTTGCTACACGAATACGTAGTCGTCGAAAGAAGCGATTGGTTGAATATAATTTTACGAAAATCAAAACTTCCTTCATTAAGTTGGTATTACTAATCAATTATAGTGAAATTATGCAATTCAGATTATAGTTTGTGTAATGTGTAATGAATACGGACCTTAATAAATTATTATTTTATTTAGACTTTTGACAATTTGATGACATCGCCTAAGGCGTTCAATTTATATTTATATTAAATATTTTGTTGGCCTCTTCCTGAAATGTAAAAATGTAAATTGTTTAAGATAATAGAGGTCATTGATATGATCGCAATTATTATGTAAGCTGAATTAAAGTAGTTAATTGAATTTAAATTCTAATATATGTATGATTACTCGAATTATAAATATAGATTCTATTTATCATATATCGTAGTTGATGTTATGTAGGATAGAATGTGTGTACGTGTCAATTCTACTTATATTCATTCTAAATCTATATTTTTATTTAGTACCCTACTGTACAATTACGCCAAAGCTTCTTTTTAACATTTTCATCGATATTTTGTTATCTGTTCTAAGAAAAAGTTATGTCGTTTTATTACCAAAAGTACTGTTTTAAAGGTGCAACGATGATTTATTTCATCGATACGTTTCCATGTCTATCGGTATTCTGTTTAAAATATATCGATAGTTTTTTAACACATGAAATGATTGTTATTAAAGTGAAACTTTTTTTGTATATTTATGTCTAAAATAAACTTAATACATTATTTATTAGATTTTTTAATATTTATTATTACTCAATATATTGTTGTAAAATGGTTGTGATTATTTCAATTCTTGTTAGTGAAATTAGATCAGAAGAAAATCAGAGAAATTTCGTAACACTCTTCTTTTTTAGAGACAGCCTTAAAATAACATAGAGCTTACCAAAAAGAATACAATATTTTTGACAGTATTTTTATATTTTTGAGAAACTTAAAACTAAAACTAGTTTCAATATACAACATAGCATTTTTTGTTTTCACAATCCACAATTACATGTTGAATGGCGAAACTCAACGCCACAGTTAGTTTTGTCGGGGCAATGGAATGAATATAATTCAAGTATTATCATCTTAATATAGGAAATACTCACTATCATCACGCTTTCAATTACAAGCACCCACTTTGTTACTCTTAATAAAATACAAGAAAGGTAATTTTAAGATTTTTTTGTATTCTATTATTTGACATTATAGACATACTTGATCCGGGAATCTAATATTAAGATGCCAAATTTTCGAGACATTTCATGCTTAATGGCAAAATTCAACGCCGTGTTTTGTCTTGCGGCTAATATCGAGAAAATAACGATAATTTGTTTCCTTGAATAGAAAAAGACCAACGAATATAATTAAAATATAGTCAAAAACATGGGGACAACGAAGTCGAATCCACAACTATCACATCTACAACCAGACGTATTACTTCAGTAACCTAACCGATATACAAAAATATATATTTTTTATAGATTTTTTAGGTAATATCGCCTATATATAACAATCACAAAACCGCAACCCTTAACGACCTGTTCATCCCCTGTATGCACAGAAAGGCACGTTTAGAAGTTAGCTTCAACTTCCACTAAGTTGTACCCACATCCATACGTCGGATTACATCGACACGCTCTATATCCTGGATGTACTATTACACAGAGGGATATATTGTATTTGTTTGTATGGTTGTATGTTTGGTTGTATAAAGGCTAGCCGTGGCGCAGAGGATCATTTACAGTCGCTCAGTTTTTACTCTGGTATTTCTGGTGACGTTGAGTTCTGATACTCATCACGCAACGCCTCCAAAATTCAGCAAAAAGGTAGGAACGTAAGTATCTTAATGTGAACGAAGTATCTTAACACTAGATTGCCTTGCCTGTGTGGTAATGTGCGTGATACAGCGTGAAGCAAGAAAAAAAATAAGATAATATTTCTTCAGCAAGCATATTTAGACAGCATGTGATTAAAACCCAATTGTTGCGAGTTCGTTTCCGCTTAAGGAAAATACTTATATTTATTTATTTTTTCATTTCCCTGCTACAGTAATGGCTAACCTGCGGCGTTGAGTTTGGCTCTAGGTTTACTCTACCTATTTTGCTAGATTAGGAAAAATCGCCTTATATTTATTTGGTATTTGCTTGTACAATTACAGCAGCTAGTGGCTTCCACTACTTTGTGGTTACACGTTGCACACTAGCGGTGTACCACAACGGTTAATATGCGAATAGGTTAGAATAGGGGCAGTCAAAGAGAACGGAGTGCCAAACTCTACAAACCTCTTTCGCCTCGTCCATTGTCATCAACATTTTCATACATGCCCTCCGGGGGGTCCTCATGCTTATTACGTGATCTTCCACCAGTATGTTTAATACTGTGTTTTCGAATGGTAATCTACGTCTCCCTCTACCTCCCTTATCACTCACTTTTGAATCATAAATCTTTTTTGCCATTCTTTCTTCACTCAGCTCAAACCAGCTCAACACGTTCTTATGTTACCTGTCAATCTGTGTATCTCTTCATTGCAGATTCGATCAACTAAGTTGACTCCGTATATCCCAAATACTTTCTAAATATACCACTTCATTCTCTTGTACTATCTTGACATTTACACTGATCTTGCATTCCGTCTTTTTACTCCCATGTCGTCTTGTTTTGTTTTTTTGCTTACGAGCTCTTCTTTTTAATTTGGTCATAGTTTAACATTTCGATTTTCTTTATTTAAGTGAAAGTTAATTAGAAATCAATATCAAAATATCGTCTGTAGACGATGTTTCGATAGAATCGAATAGGATAAAATAATCTAAACACGGTGTATCAAATGAACGTCCCTTGTGATCTCTGAAGTGTCAGTGTCACAGTCAAACTGACAGTGAACTATTAAATATATATGTACTTAATTTTTCACATTATTTTTCTTACATTACTCATAACCCCTTTGTCGTATTAAATATTCATTTTGGTAATTTTAAAGCTTTGTTTTTGAATTATTATTACATCAAGAAATACACAGATTTAACAATGAATACGTTTCGCTGCTTTTGGCGAGTCAATACACAATATCAGCAAATACGATTAGGTCATAAGATGAGAGGGAAACCTCCTATTTACTGTCGAACTATAAAAGAAAGATTAGATGAATTGAATTACAAAGACGAATTATACACTACAAGAATTGATATAGGATTTCCACCAGAGAAGTATGTATTTTTTAATATTTATTTTTTTTAATTGATTTTATTACATCCATATCCCTTGTTTACTATATAATTATTGATATTGATTATCATTCTAACTAATTATATTAAAAAAAATAAAAAAATCTTGGATGTGGATATAATAATTTCCTAAATAACATATAAAAATTATCAATATAATTGCTACACAATTGTGCATTTCTAAGTTTAAGTAGAACTAACAAAATTTTAATAAAAAATGTTTGCTTTTATTTAAATTTAGAAAAGTATTACCATCAAGAGATGAACGCTTGGAACAAACAAAAAAGTTAAAGAATAACAAAAATTTAGAGCAATTAGCAAGGAAAGGCCAGCTAGAAATCAATATGGAACAATCAAAGAAAGACTGGTTAGAAACTCTAGGACCATCACATAAAAAACAAATAGCTGATCATTATGGTATATTTGAACATTTGTATGGGGAAGGTTTTTTCTTACCTCACTTAAACTTGGAAATATTTTATGATTTAAATAATGGCAATTGTTTACCTGTTTACTATGGGAATGTTATTAAGCCAAAAGAAGCTAAACACACTCCCATTATCAATTACGAGTCTGCTGGAAATTCTTTATGGACTCTTGCTTTAACTAATCTTGATGGTCATTTAAGTGATAATGATAAGGAATATATACACTGGCTAGTAGCTAACATACCAGGAAATTGTATTGAGAAAGGAGATGTTTTAGCTGAGTACTTGCAGCCCTTTCCATTAAAAGGAACAGGCTACCACAGATATGCCTTTGTTCTTTATAAACAAGATGGACAACTGTCATATGACTTGCCTAAAGGTAATAAAATATATATTTAAATTAAAATATATATGTAATATAGTATGTAATATTTTATTTATATAATTTATTACTTCAAAATACACATTATGAATACTAAAGCAGTATTGTTGTTGAGGCTATAGTGGTGCAGTAGGACATCATCAATAAATCCATACTTGGTGAAATGATTGTTAAATAATTTTCATTTCCGGTAGCAGAACTATGCATTTCATCTTCCAAGAGAAGGGAAGACAAAATGCATAGAGTTCTGCTACTCAACTCAAATGCCTCATTATCAACTACTTAACACTAGGTTCCCTATGTGGGAAAAATTGTTTGATACTGTTAAAATTAGTAATATTCATGGGAAGCTGAATTTGTATTGATTTTCAACTGAAGAAATATTAAATTTGGACTTTGGACAATCTCTATCAGTAGACATTTTTAGTGTAGTTCTAAAAAGTACTGTCTTAAACAATATTCTTATAATCCATTTAATATACACTATATGCTTGTATATTTACTTCTTTTTTATATATGTATGCATGTGTGTATTTGTCGTATACTGAAATATTTTACTACCACAATGTAATAACATTTGTGCCTTACTGTGTTTTCTTATATTAAAACCTGCACTTTTAATGGTTGCCTGTAGGAGATCTCTTGTAGTGACAAGGCTGACATTGCACAAAACATGTTAATCTAAATATCTATATACTTTCTTTTTGTAAATTTTAGACTTATATGTGCAGTAAAGACAAAGAATTTTATTAGTAGGCAATTAGTGGTAATTTTAGAATTTAAATATCAACTTCACACTGTATCCCACAAACAGCAGAGGGAACCTAGTGTTTAGACATTCTGTTCCCCACTTTCCACCGAGCTATGGAAGCATATTAATGCTTTTGCATTAGCAAATAAATATTTAATTTTGTCGAGTGGGGATTGAACCCACAACCAGTCAAATTTACAGTCACACTTTGTGCCCCTGCGTTGCGACTGGCCTGAGAGTAGAATTTAAATAAAATAATTAATAAATATAATAAAGTTACAATACGTGTAATCCATCCATTATCCATAGAAATTATTATAAATATATATTATTTTTCATATTTATTATAATTATAATCTTGAATGCAATCTGAATTAATTATTAAATCTTTTCACATTTTTTTACTTTTACTTAACTGAAATTAAGTTTTAAATACAAGACCAAAGCCAATTAAGTTGATTATTGATGTCTAAAGTGTGAAAACAGTTTTATTTACAATGTGAAAACAGATTATATATCATTTAGGTACTTTTTTAATAATAAAATATTATTTTCGTTTATTTCTAGTTACAAGCTCATCACCATTACAGGACAGAACATTCAATACACGAGAGTGGTATAAGAAATATCAAGATAATATAACTCCTATAGGTCTAGCTTTCTACCAGTCAGACTGGGACTTGACTGTGACTGAGTTCTTTCATTCAATACTAAACCAAAAGGAGCCAGGTAAACATTTCTTTAATTGATAGTATGTAAAATATATACTTTTTACATCAATGAATTCACTTATTAAATTTTTTTTTCAGTATATGAATATGACTTCCCAGAACCATATATCAGACCTCAAGAGTGGTTTCCACTTCGAAAACCCTTTAATCTATACATGGACAAATACAGAGATCCCAAGCAAATTAATAAAGAATATTTGTTGCGGAAACTTAAAACTGAAAATCCATTTAAAACTCCACCACCGCCATTAAAATATCCGAATGCCCAATACCTACCTAAAGAAATGCCGTCTTGGTTGAAATTACATGAGAAAAAAATAAGGCTTCGTTGGGGAAGAGTTAATGATGTGTAAAGATAATTTAGTGAATAAATAAATTTAGATATTGTAAGTTTGTTTTATTCTTTAAATTTGACCACTGTCCTGTGCCCGTATGGGCACAAGGCTGTGACTATAAACGCGACAGAATGTGGGTTCGATAGAGGAAAATAAATATTTAATATTTTTATTTCTTCGCTCTAGTGTTGAGGCAAAGCGCGCCTTTGAGTTTCACCACTCAATTCGCAATGCCTCCTGACTTCGCCCGAAAGCGGGGAGCGGAGTGTCGTAACAGTAGGGTGCACCTGCCTAGATTAATATAGATTTCATTTTCTGGAGGGGGCAATTCTCACTCAAGGATTTGAAATATTTAATCCACCCACCACCTTTCCATTCACACTTTGTGCCTGCGCCAGGACTGGCGAAATAAAAAGAAGTATATCTTTCAGAATTTATTTACTAGCAAAATAAAAATATATTCACCAAACAAAACATTTAAATGCCAAGTTATTTCAATGTAATTATTACTGACAACATTTAGTAAACAGCTAAATACACAAATAAAACAAATGATGAACATAAAGTTCTGCACCATCTATCGTTATATACAGATTATACATAATTAATATAAAAATATCGTTTAAAATGTATGTATGTGTCATAATAGAATAATAGATATGTAATAAAAATTAATATTTTAACTAACTAATAGTCACGCAGAGCTGATTTTTACACCATTATAAATACAAATTATAAATAAATTCTTTCAAATATTCTTTTGAATACAATTTTTTCTTTCAATTTCAACTTTTTAGCATATATATAATCGATGAAGATTTTTAATACTTTATTTATTACATTTCTACCAAATTGCAGTGAGAATTTTTGTTATTTGACAACAACTATTTTTATAGCTAACTTGATCGGACTATTACAATAAAACATATTTAGTGATTAACAATAGTTACTTATTATGTTCCACATTTTGCACGTTTAATTATATTTTTAAAGAAATAGAACGTCGTTGGGATAGAAGGACAATTTCAAAATGGTTATATTCCTACCAATTTCAAATATTATCCACGTCTGTAAAAGTAAGACCAATATTTTTTTTATTGAATATAACACACATTTTGATAAAAGAAATATAGGTAAAAGTTATTTTTTAGTCCAAGCCGACGTCATCGTCTGAGCTCTTAGCTGCGGCTTCAGGTTGAGGGGCGCCGCCGAAACCTGAAATATCATAGAAGCAAAAATATAATGAGGCCCACCGTGGCACTAGGGCATAAGCGTGCGACTGTAATAGGTTGTGTGGTTGTTGTTCCCCACTCGAGATAATTATATATTTATTATTGTCATTTCTACGCTCTGGTGTAGAGGCAAAAGCGCGGCGTTGAGTTCCGCCACTCAAAACGCAATGATTCCAGAATTCAGCGGAAAGTGTGGAGCAGTGTCGTAGCAGTAGGCTCTTTCTGCCTACCCTGCTACTGTAGAATAAAGCGTGTAGCTGAAAAAAACTCTCAGAACATTCTTTGTATTCTAGTGTTAGTTAGGACAGTCCGTTCCCCACTCCGCACAATTTTCAGGAGTTCGCCGCGCTTTGTCTTGTTACTAGATTGAGAAAAAAAATAATCCCCCCGAGTGAGAATCGAACTCACAATCGTCGCGCTTACAGTAACATTCAGTATAATTATGTATATAATTTATAATGGTTTACCTCCAAAACCACCAGCTGACAGGCCAAATTTCTTGTTGAACATCTCTAAGGCAGCAGCTACTTTTGGATTATTTTGATATTTGATAAAATTGGCTGGATTAGATGACACGTCGTAGAAGGCACGAGATACTTCAGGATCCTTTAAAAAAAACAAAAAAAATAGGCAAGGTAATTTTTTAAATAAAAAAGAACATAATTAATATAAAAGATTTTTATAAATAAAAAACTATATAAAAGATTTTTATTTTATCTTCATGCTGTATACTGCACATGGAAGGGTAGGCAGAGGGTTTTCTGGGAATCTAGTGTTTAGACACTCTGTTCCCAATCATGACATTTCTGTTCCTCACTTTCCGCCGAATTCTTGAGGCAATTGCGTGGCGGAATTCAACCGCACTATTCTCGTTACCAAAGCTGGGAAATGAAAATATTAAATATTCATTCCTCCCGAGTGGGAATCAAACCCACAACCGTCACGTAGCGGGTGTTATTCCTAGACAGCCTCGTAAAAGAAGTCTGATTTGCATATTAAGTAAGCTAATACAGTAAATTCAGCTATATACATTTTTTCTCATTCAAAACATTCAAAGCGTTTTGGGTACTTGGCCTCTTTATGAAATCGTCTTAAGCGGATTTTACTGCATTTTCCACGTATGTTATTTAAGAAGTTAAGGTGAGCACTAAAAAGAATGTGAAATATAAATACGGAAATATGTAGGATTTAATATGCATTAGTCGTGCCTAGGGGCACAAGCCTCCGACTGTAGACGCGACAGATCATGGATTCGATTACCACTGGCGGAAATGAAATGTTTAATATTTCCATTTCCTCGCACTAGTAACGAGACAATGCGCGGCGTTGAATTCCGCCATTCAACACGTAATGCCTTCGAATTAGGCGAAGGGTATGCATGGAACGGAAGTGTGGGATACAATGTAAAGCAAAAAAAAAAAAAAGTACCTTAAAAGCAGCCATTATTTCCGGATCGGACAGCAGCTTCATAAAGCCATCGGAATCAAATGCACCGGCCTGAGGCATACCTCCGGGCATCCGAAATTCTGGTTGTGATCCCGCTTGGTCCTTGGCAGCCTTTGCGTGAGCTTCTTGCGCTTTACGCGCCCTGCGGAGTTTTTCACGGTGCTAAAACCAAAAAATATTAAAACAAAATACTATTACAAATAAATTACTTTATTAATTATTCATTAATAATTAAGTAGGTTGAAGTTGCGCAGTTGCACAAACGTGTAACTGTCGACGCGACGGTTGTGGATTCGATTTCCAGTTGGGGAATTTTGATCTTAGTGTTTACATCTAATGATTATACATTGTTTTAACATTTAATGATATATACTCATAGTTTTATATAAATCAAATAACAGTCTCTTTATGTAACTGTAAGCTTATTAAGCAAAGTTAAAAAAATATCAGGTTTACACTGTAAGCCGACAATACCATGTATTATATAGTAACAAATATATTAAAAATAATCTGCTTCACGCGGTATCCCGCACACAGTAGGGTAGGCAGAGGGACCCTAGTGTTAAAACACTCCATTCCCCATTTTCCGCCAAATTCTGAAGGCATTGTGTGTTGAGTGGCGGAACTCAACGCCGCGCTTTCCCTAGACATCAGAGCGAAGAAATAAAAATATAAATGAAAATAAACATTTCATTGCCTCGAATGGCCATCGAACCCACAACTAGTCGATTTTACAGTCACATTTTGTGCTCCTGCGCCACGACTAGCCTCAGAACAATATAGTAGACAACTATATTTATATACATATGTTTTTACATTAAAAAGTTTACTCACATCCCTTTCCTCTTTCTTGCGTTGTTCACTTAACTTATGTTGACGAAGTTTTTCAGCATTAGGTTTCACCTCACTGAGCCATTCATTTGTTTGGTCATCGTAATCAATCTTGAGAGACTCGCAGAGATCATGGGACGCCTCTTCAAATTTGCCCAAAAGTCTAAGGAATAATAAATACAATATTTATGAATAATCTCATTATTAATACTAAGTTTGTGAGGATGTATGTTTGTTACAATTTCACGTTCAGAACTACTAACCAGATTTAGATGAAACTTCACAATAATGTATATTTTGTATAATTTCACAAAACATACGTAAATAAAAAACAATATGTTTAAGTAAGATAGTTTCATTTGCATACCTATAAGCGCGTCCTCTGAATTTATACGCAGCTGCACTGTCACAATTCAACTCCAAGGCGCGGCTGCAGTCTTTGATGCACGCATGTAGCTTATTTTGTTTGAGGAATACCTGAGAAGTGTTTATGAACTCATAATTTTATTTTATATATCAAAGTCGATGTGAGGTCGTCATTGCGCAGTGGCACAATGTGTCACAGTAAATGTGACGGTTGTGGGATCATTTTTCACTCGGAAAAATTCGGTGGAAAATGGGGACGGAAACGTGTCTTGACACTAGGTTCCCTTTGTCGACCCCGCTGTATGATAGACACAGTGTACATAAATAATAATAATAAAGTCAATGTAAATATGACATTTTTTCGTTAGGTTCTTGCAATTTAAGCGTATTTTTCATGGGAATAATGGTTCAGTGACAACTATATAGTTAAATGATTTTCCCCACTCGCGTATGGGTTGAGAGTGGTGTCGAGTTCCGCCACGCATTAACTTAATTTTTTAAAATTAAGATTTATTTCAGTAACAGCAGTTCTTGACTATAACATTGTATTACTAGTAAGATTTCTATAACCTTTGGTTATGGGTAGATTAGTCGATGCCTCTATGTATCCTACTTAAATGTCTTAAGTAGGTTAAAACATTTTTAAGGTGTCTTCAATATAATTCATGTTCATTTTTCTTATTAAAATTCAATTATATATTTCAATTCAATAATTTATGAGTAGTCCATTATTGGAAATCACCTAATTAAATAAATACTATTCAAAATAAAAAGAGTACTATTCAAAATAACAAGTTACATGCTTAATTTTTTGTACGTCAAGTAGGTTACCGCCGGTTCACTTAATTTACTGCCTCAGACATAAAAAAAATAGAGCCAAGAAAGTCAGCGGGATTCTGTTTGACTTACCTGTCCTCTTTTAGCAAAAAGCAAAGCACTCTGGGGGTTCAGTTTTATAGCATCAGTGTACAATACAATCGCTTCATCAAATTGTTGTTCTGAGAACGCCCTCATAGCCTCAGATCGTTTCTCGTCCGACTGATCACGTTCTTCGTCAGATACTTCCTTGGATTCATCACCCATATCTTGATTTGCCTCTGACGAGTCAGATATAACACCTGAAAAGAAGATACAAAAAAAGAAACAATGTTAACTGTAGAAGAGAAAAATACTAACGTAAAGTGTGTTGAATTAACATAACAAAAATATACATGAGCGCCGAATAGAGAAATCGGCACTCTTGACGATATCTATTGATATTTATACTGAACGCGCCAATCCACAAGCTCCTTAATAATAAATATATATAAATATATTTGTTCAAAAGTTTCCGGATAGTATAAACTGCAAGAAAATGACACGATTACAACACAAGCTAGTGCAATTTTTCCGTTCTTATTCTGCTAGATCCTTTGTTAGAACATATAAATTCGTTTTCTCTGGTCTTGTTGTGCTGCACTGGGACAACGGCTAACTATAAGCAGCATGAGTGTGGAACCCTCAGCGGAATCTATTATTTTGTATTAGATTTTATTGTCCCAGTGTTTTGCATGATTATTTTTTAATTTAACTTTTCAAACAGATTACAAAAAATACTTTTAAGTGAGAAGATTCACTTCCTAAGACATTTTTTTGTCTCATTTAGGAGATGATGTAGTTGTAATGCTTATATTATTAGCACACAATGTCTTGAAAATGAATAGCAAAATTGAAGCATATATATATATATATATATATATATATATATATATATATATATCCCGTGAACAATGACAAATGAACAATTTATACATACATTTTGATATAATTTACACATACATATTATAATAGCAATATTAAAATAAAGGGTTATCATAAGCTGTTAAAAAAAGTAGATAAAACTTTGTGGTGATGGTTTTTTTTGTATTGTTAATTACTTAAATATGTAATACACACATATATATATATTGATACTGATAAATAATATTTTATATTATAGTTATATAGATTTACATGGATTAGTGCAAAAGTTCATGTTTCTTTCTTTTGCACAATTTTTTGTTGGCTAAATGTCTGAAATCCATTATGAGATAAAATAAGTAGAAGTTCCGTTGGCATTACATCAGTATTGAAAAAACAAGATGCTACTGTAGATGCTATGGTGAAGGCACAACAGCTCAGCGCACTGAGGCAAAATGGTTCAAGAATATGATTTTATATTCATTAATTGTAATATATTATATAGAATATGATTTTATATTCATTAATTGTAATATATTGTAATATATTCATTATTGTGTGTAAAATTAAATTAAACATGTTTAATAAAATCAAATTGTTTTATAAAAAAACAAAACAATTTAATTTAACCTATGATCAAAATCAAAATGATTTTGCTATCTCAGAAGTTAAAAGTTTAAATTGTACCATATTACATCATGAAAATAATGTGCAGTTGAAGCTACATTTTCGAATCAGTCATATACAATGGTTATCAATTTTACCATGTAATCAAAGCGGAAGATAATAGCTAGTATTACATAGATTAATGTTTAAAAATATATATTTTAATGGCAAAATGTAATTTACCTTCCATATCCAGTTCAACATCAGATTCAGGTTCGGAATCTTCTTCCGAAGAAGCTTCAGCAGGAGGAGCAGCAGCAGCAGAGGCACTACTGAAGTTGCTAAAACATTCAAGAATTAAAGTTATCTATTGAATATTGATTAGTTAATCTTTAATTTAAGGCCAATCACAATTAATTTAGAGGCTGTTGAGGTCAGGAGAAGGTGATGCAGTGAGTGTCTGACCTTAAATGCGATAGTTGTTAGCTTTATCTTCACTTGAGGAAACGATTATATTTAAATTCATACCACTATCCCACTCTGGTAGACAGAGTGCAGTGTTGAGTTCCACCACTCAATTCACAACATCTTAAAAAATTGGTTTGAAAGCCAAGCCGTTTAAGGAAAAGACAATAATTTAAATTCATAAAATATCAAACATACCTGTCTCCGGAGGGTGCAAAATTTTTAGGCTCGAATGTAGCTGAAGGTATCGTTACTCCGAGTGATATTAAATAATCTTTGAAGAAAGATAGCTTTGGATGTTGAAGAATTTGAGGTTGGGACTTGCATAAGTCTACAAATGCCTTGAGCTGCAGTAATTGCTCTTCGTTAAATGGGCAACTCATTGTGGCTAGTTTATGCTACCGGCAAAAAAATAACAATTTCATTTAAAAATACTTTAATCTTACTTTAGTTAATAAAATTTGATAAAAAAATAACTAGATAAGTATATATATTAGGAGAAAAATAATCACAAATACTTACTTTTTCTGGAAAACTAAATAGTCTTGAACTAAGAACGCGATGCGGTATTCCAATCAAACAAGCTTAATGTCAATTTTGACGTTAACTCAAGTATTGCAAATATCTAAATTTTAATATACATTTTAAACTGGGATGATTAAAAATAAAAAATATTTCTTATTTATTATTTTAATAATATTAATTTTAATAATTTTAATTCCACGTAAAAATATTATAACTCAAAATGTTTAAGGTGAATATGATATTAAGTTCTTCGATTTTCACGACTATTACACATTTTAAATGAAACTATTTTACCCGGATTAATTGCGTATATTTTGTATTTTTATACATTTTTGGAAACCTGACGCTTTGCAGTAATCCGCGGTCACGGGTAGACTGAAGTGGCATTCGTCTGTCAGTTGACATAATTACTATATCAAACTACCGCCAACGATTTCTTAATTTCCTCGCGTACTGCCCTGGATTCTTGCAGAATGAGCTAACTGTATCTTGCCCTCTGGTATGGTGTGTTTGAGACTTCAAAGATTCTATGAGTGGGTCCCAGCCGTCCTCTCTATTGCAATTAGGATATTTTTGTATTTCAATAGCCTCGCGGATCATTCACAATCGCACTTCCACCCTACACAGTTATTTACCGTTGGCAAAACTTTGTTTCAGAGAGCCCACCACCTCTGCGACGCTGAACATCTAGGGGACGAGCTTCGACGAGGAGAAGAAACGTAGGGTTTCCAAAAATGTATAAAAATACAAAATCTACGCGATTAATTCGGTTAAAAGAGTTTAATTTAAAATCAATATGATATTGTTACAAGAAATAAAAAAAAGCTAAATTAAGTACGGTACGGTATGACATTACAAAGGCAACAAAACCAATATAAATTATAAAAAAGATATGTCATTATTGTAATAACAAATATTCTATATGTATCGAAGATATATTAGAAAAATAATATTAGGGACATTTATTAGTGAAATAGAGACCAAAACATTTATTATTTTTATTTGTTCTGTTTGTCTGTGAGTTTGTTCACGGTAATCTCAGAATCGCCTTAAACAATTTAAATATAGTTTTTATCATTGGAATCTGGCAAACTTCCCTTAACATACAGTTTTCTTTTCTTACAATTCATAATTAAAAAAGTTAAATTTAAAATATGTTTTCCTTCACACTAAAAAAGTTCTATTACGAAAGATAGAGAACCCCACTGTAAGGCAATTTATAAACTATTTTTTATCCCAATTAGAATTTATGCGAGAAAAAATACGTTACGGTTTACCTAGATAGACGTGAAAGAACTAAACATTCTTCTATTAATTACGACAATTTTTGAGAGCAAAGTCATATAAATTCCCAGAAGATTCAAGATAGAAGATAGATTTAAAAAAATAAAATGAAAATCAGCTTCACGTTGCATCTCGCATATAGCAGGGTAGGTAGAGGAAACCACTAAATCACTCTGTTTCCCACTTTCTGCCGAATTCTGGAGCCATTGCGTATTGAGTGGCGGAACTCGAGACCACTTTGCCTTGAAAGCTAAGAAATACAAATTTAAGACATATTTTGTTGGGATCGAAGCCACAAAAAGTCGCGTTTTGCGTTACACTTATTGCCCATACGCCATGGCTGGCCTTAATTACGATAGTAAAATAAAAGATATTTATAAGCATTTATGCATTGGGCTTGCTTCATATATTATGAAATTTCCCGTAAACCTACAGATTTTACAATACAAATGGAAGGAAAAATAAATCCATAAAGTAAAAAATTATAGATATTTAATTGAAATGTGAAGTGTATGTGCCCACTTAAGGCACTTAAGTTAGTTAAATTTATTCGTCATCAAAACTTATATGGTAATAAAACGTATATACAAGTCCGACTCGCGCGTGGAGAGTTCGACTCGCGCTTGGTCAGTTAGTTGGTCAGTTATTGAAAAAAAAACTATTATAATATATTAGAAATCGTATCGTCACTATAAAATTGATATAATCAGAATTTCATACTTATTAGGAATTACTTTAATTGATACTATAATAAAAAAGTAAAAAAAAAATGGTTTGTACATTGAATATATTTAAGTAAAAATAATGTACGGCGATGTACAAACAGTAATATATTATAATGATTTCGTTTTGTAAGTTGGTACACGCATTTTTGTTATAACTGGAAGGAAGTGTTAAAACACTAATTCCCACTGGGCACACCCGTCTCACTTTTGCGCCGAATTATGGGAGTGTTGTGTGTTGAGTGGCGGAATCCGAGTATTTCATTTCCTCTAACCTCTGGTGAAGTACCATAACAGTCCAACAAACTTTAAGAAATTATTTATAATAAAGTTAATAATAATTGCATTTATAATAAAATTGAAGACCTTGAACATCTGATCAAGAATCATAACAGTCCACATAAATAAATACTGCTTTAGTAAAAAGAAATAAGCGTGGTAGACATTTTTCACTGACATATAAAAATTATAAATGTAGGACATTTGATGGATAATTATTTTAGTTCAGCTAAATAATAAGAAATAATAAAATGCCGCCATAGCATTAGTATGCATAATTTTTGCTAGGGCGGCATTTTAAAAAACCAGGGCAATTCCTTATTTATACAATTCATACATGTAAATAAAATGGATATGTTTGTCTGTGAGTTCAAAATAATTGTATTCCTTCAAATGCATATAGTTACACAATAACCGATATGAAAGTTAGGACAGAGGAATGAATTCCATCTTGGTGCAAATGCACAGTGCCTGACTGCGAGAAGGTTGTAAGTTCGATCTCCACTTGACGTAATGAATTACTTTCATTTCCCCGCTCAAGAGACAAAGCGAGGCGTCGTTTTCCGATAAGTAAAGTGTAATATTTCGAAAAAATTAAATTAGCTTCACGCTGTATCCCGCACACTGCAGGGTAGGCAGAGGGAACCTAGTGTTAAGACACTCCGTTCCCCACTTTCTGCCGAATTTTGGAGGCATTGCGTATTGAGTGGCAGAACTCAATGCCGCGGTTTGCCTCGACACCAGAGCGAAGAAATGGAAATATAATGGTAATATTTAGAATTCGGGCTAAAAACGGAGAACAGAATGTCTTATTATTAAGAGAAGCTAGAAAAACCAAAACCAAATGACGAATATATCATATTATATCTAATGACATGAGTTTTGTGAAATCGCAATCAATGGGAATTTCTTAATAAATTATTAACATTTCGAAGTTATTCTCTTAATGAGTAGAGTTCTTAAATTAGAACTAGTAATGACTGTAATTAATTACAAAGATAATTAAACATTTCCATTAAGCTATGTCACGTTAAAATTATATTAAAAGGGAATATCCGATTTGAGTTCAGTATTCTGTAAATGTCTCATGTCGCTTATAGTCTTGTTCTGGTGATTTTTCATATTTCATTTTAAAAATGGTGTCCAGTATTAATAACATTTTTTATGTAATACTAGGTAATATTTTCTATTGTTAATAGGTAATTTATTTGGAGCTTAAGTTGTATAATATGAAGTATTAAAAATATTAAATGTCAATTTTCAGTGTTTTCACATGTAAGTCGATGTCTTTGCGAACAGATATCGGATAAATTGGAGAAGCATAATGAATTTGATATAGATGGTATTATAAATAGTTTTTTTCCGAATTTCAATCAAGGCGGTGACAATAATAATGGGGGAGAAAATGGTGGCGACTCTCCTAGTAATAATCCAAACCAGGTATCTATTTTTTTTTAATTAATTTTTTTTAAAGTCTTATAATTATTTTAAATTTCATATTTCTATTGTTTAATAGTATAATAAATATGTAAAATTTTTATATTGGCCTCTTTGAAGATAATGATAATAAATTGCGCAAACGTAATATGAAGTGTGAACTCAAAATGAAAACAAAAGGGTGGAGAAGTGGTTATCCTGGAAAAAAAAATAGAAGAAAAATCAGTAACATTTCATATCTTTGAAGTCGTATTACTGCTATAAGTTAGAATTTTGGATCATAAAAATAATGAAAAAAAAGTACAAAAAATATAAATTAACGCAAAATGAACGTTTCAGGCAAATAGTCCCCAAGGAAATTCGTGGAACAATGCAAATGCGAATCCGGGTATAAATTATCCCGGTAATTCACAGCTCTACCCGGGAGAACATTCTCAGGTAATATAATAAGGGCAGTTTATATGACATTTACGTTTGTATTTTTTACTTTAATTATGCTTTTCATAATTGTTTATCGTGAATTTTCTTTTAATATTTTTTTATTTAAATCGTGATTTTTTTAAATTTTTCATAAAGGAAATGTATATCTTGGTAGCTTTTTGTACTTATTTTATAGATCATACATTATATATATTATAATTAATATCCGTGGCAAAAAAAAACTTAGTTGTAGGTTATAAATATAATAAGTATCTAGCAAATTAATATCATTAAAAGTACAGCAGTTTCAGCATGTTGTTTATACATTATTGGTTAGGGATATTATAATCTTATTCTAATTTATTACAGTTGTTAGAAAGTTGAATATATTTATAATTGTTTTTAGGGCAACCGACCACAGTACCCCAGTAATACAGTAATTAATGGTCTTAACCCTGGAAACTCACAGCAGGTATTATTGCCATTTGTATATATTTTATAAATTTAATTTTAAAGTTTTATGGGAAAGTATAAACTTAATTGCAGTTTCAACAAGCGTGTGAGCGTAAATACAATAGGTTATAGGAAAAAATTAAAAATGTAGTATTTTGATGAGTTCCGCCACGCAATGACTATAAAAAATGGTGGAAAGTGCCCATCTCTCGATCTGCCTACCCTGCTTCATGCGGGATACAGCGTGAGGCTTTAAAATAATAGTAATAATAATAATAATAACACTATTGCACATAAGACTTTACAAACTTCCATTTTAACTATCTAGGAATAATTTATCATAATATGCGCAATGACGGCTTTATCACTGCAGTGATTTCTTATAGGCAACTACTAAGTTATAGTAAACCATTATTAGGACGCTTATGTAGGTGCAAAAATAAATTGTCTTTTAAAATACTAGAGATACATTTGTAAATATTTTTAATTAAACAGTATGTAATTAATATCATAAACAATACTCTATTTATTTTTCTTATTATTATTCTTATTATTATTATGTGTGTTACATTTATTGTAATTTATTGAAATCTTTATAACGTTATCTTTAAAACTATTTTTAGGGCAACCAGTTCCAGTATCCCGGTAATGTGGTAAACGATGGCATTTATCCTGGAAACTCACAGCAGGTATCTTTTATATTGTTTAAATATTTCTATTATATAAAAATGTATTTTCACGCCGTAGGTGTTTTTTTTTGTAGTATATAACTAAGACCCGAATATAGTTGCGGCGGTGGGGGCGGCAGGCGATTGCTTTTTAGAGTTGTTCGGCATCGTGGGTATTTTTTTGATGACTATTGATTATTACAAGCCAAAGTCGTAGTTCTTTAGTATTTTAAGATTTTATGTATACACACAAACCTTCTTAAGAGTTGTGTGGTAAAGTGAAAACCTAGTTCAGAATTTTATATAGCCGTATTCTATTCCCATCTATTAAAATGTGACGTAAATTGTAGCCAGTACCTACTGGCCAAATTATCACCATAAACAGTACCTATATATTTTTTTTACTTAACTTTTTTGAAATTTCAATATCATTTATATAATATATTAGATTTCATTAATTAGCATCATCATAAAATTAATTTTTAAAATTACTTTTAGGGCCAGCCTCAGTTTCCTGGTAATATGGTAAACAATGGTAATTACCCTGGAAATCAACAGCAGGTATGATTATTTAAATATCCTTAGATAATGTTGAGTATTGTTTTAAAGCATATTTTGAAGACATAATTAAAGAAATAAAAGGAAAACTAGATTTAGCATTGCATATAGTAGGTTTATACTATGTTAGTTAGTAAAATATTAGGTATTTAGTTACAATATAAATTTAATAGTAACATAAATGTTAAATATTTTTAGGCTAACCGACCACAGTATCCCGGTAATATGGTGAACAACAATGGTATTTATCCCGGAAGCCTTCAGGAGGTAATATTTGCTATTACTTAAATAAATTTTACAAATCTCCAAAAAAAATCAACTTCACATTGTGTCCTGCACATAGCAAGGTAGGCAGCGGAATTCAACATCGCGCTTTACCTCGACACCAGAGCGAAGAAATGAAAATATACATTTAAATAAATATTTCATTTTCTCGAGTGGGGAACGAACCCACAACCAGTTGCGTTTACAGTCACATTTTGTGTCCCTGCGCCACGACTGGCCTCTATAAATCTCTATGTATAAAACTATCCGCTTCTGAGTGACTGACAGATAAGGCACAGTCGAAACTAAGAATAAATTTCTGAAATTCTTTCAGAAACAATAGAATACTGTATATTAAATTTTAAGGTCCAAAGTACGATATATACAAATGGAAATACCTTGGCTTAAGTCATAAAGTCTATGCAAACGATGTTATGGATGATATCTCCTGCTATATTTTTAATACCTACTCGTTATAATTTTATCGGAAATATGAAAGCAATTAATTGTTGGCAATAAAACGTATATTGACTTCCAACAATATTCAATAATGATTATCGTTATATTATTGTAATATTAAATTATCATTTTCTTCGAGGGCTAATAAAAGGGAAAATTGCCCTCCTTACGTCGCCCTCTTTCATAGCTTAACCTTTATTTGAATATCAATGCGGTATATTTTGCAGAGTTTCGCCTACCCAATGATACGAATTATTTATCAACGAATCGTGTTATTTTCTACATTTGTTTCCTTTCACAAGTTTCCGACTTAAGTATAAACGAAATTGTTACCATGTTAAAATAAGGTTTTAATAAATTATATTGTAGGTAAGTTTAAAAATAAGATCTTAATCTTCTTAAAGAAGAATTTTTTTATGAGTATGTCTATCTTGTAGGGAAATATTAATCAACAATATCCAGGAAATGGCAATAATGGAATGTTGGCAAATAACCCAGGATATCCGAATAATATGCAGGTATTTATGAATAAAATTATTCAATTTCGTACACACAAGTATTTATCTCGAAAGTTTATGATAGTTTCTATTTTAGTGATCGCTTCTTTTGAAGTGAGACAGTAAAAAAGAAAAAAAATGTATAACGTAAATTTTAATTATGTTTTAATATATTTATATTTAATTATTTATTTTAATTGTAGTTTGTTAATAATATTTGATTTTAGATTTTAGATCTTAAACAAAAGTAGATTCCCATTGTCTACCCCAAACTGGTAATAATTTAGCAAAAACTTTTAAATAAAGCACATAAGAAAGCAGGAAAGTTTGTTAAATGTCTAATTAAAAAGAAAATTACTACGTTCATAAAATAACCTATAAATATGTAGTTACCAAAAACTAACCCCATAATACCAACCAACCAATAACACGCTTCATTATTATCAGATGATCAGATTAAGAAAAATGATATAGAAATTATTAGTACTACATTGTTTTAATTTAATATGTAGGCATTACAAAAGCTAATAATGTATTTTTTTTCTCAAGGGAAACAATCCACAGTATCCTGGTAACGGTTTAATGAATGGTAATCCAAATTACCACTACCCAGGAAACCAGAACGCTTTCCAGGTACTATATGTTTTTGTAGCTTCATACTTTATTTTGTAACTATATGGCCGGGTACTCAGATAGAATCTAGTGTTAAGACACTCAGTCCTCTGCTTTCTGTCCGAATTCGGGACACTGTGTATTGAGTGGTGGAACTATGGCCAGGGCAGAATAATATAATTCATTGCCCTACGAGTTAAAATCGAACTAGCAACCATTGTGTTTATAGTCAGATATTGTTCTCCTGCGCCAAAATAAATAGTTATTTGCTTATTGCCTAGTTATATATACCTATTTACTTGTAGATTGCTATACGGTCTGCGTCTTATCCGTGATGGAAAACATAAATCACTCAAGTATGCGTAGGAAGCTGTTTACTGTTATACTCTTGTTTAGTTCAATATTTATCTATTGTTAAACTCTAAATATGAGATACGTACTTATATTTAAATTTATGTACTTTTGAAAAATCTAATAAATTTAGTATATAAATTTTGAAATCCATATGGATTTTGCAAAAATTTTAAATCTATCTTTTTATAGCGGCTATCTTGGATTAACAATATTAGTTATATGTAATTTCGTAATCATTAGATCTGAAGTCGTAGTTAAATAGAAGCTTGTAAAAAAAAATTTAAAAGTGTACAAAATAAACACAAATTAAAACGGGATTTGCTTTTCGAACAAGACAAGACTTGATTTAGGTGAACATATATTTAAATTTCAGGGCTATAACCCTCAGTACGCACAAGGCAATGGCTTAAACCACGTTAATACAAGACCAGGTACCAATTATCCTACGTATCCCTCTGATTCGAATCAGGTAAGTTAATTTATTTTTTACTACTACGTTCTTATTATCGTCTCGTTACTCGTTATATATAAAACGACATTAAATGTTTATTACTACAGTTACAAAATTTCTAGTAATTTTTAAAACATTTCTTTTGACAGTTCGTAGCGTCATTACAGATTATATAACTAGCATCATAAACGTTTTGTAAGACATAGCGTTAGCCTATGGCTAGGACAATAGTTACAAATATACGCACACAGTACAAAATGTAGGTTTAATCCGTCTTTGTGCTTTATAATTATAATTTGGTATACGCACTATCTGAGTCTGTTTGTTGCATAGTAGGTTAGGATTGGATCCAGCTGTATTTGTTTAAAAGATGAATAAATTTATTTCGTGTTTGTCTATTCCTATTATCAAGACATACCTACATTAAATTGTTGTATAAGTTACTAGTAAAATACTAGAAATTCTCGTCGCGTTGACTTCGCTCGCCTTTACTTATGTTTATATTATAACAAAAGGATAATATTTTATTTTTTAAATAATATATATTTTTTTTAATGACAAGTATCTTACGTCCTTTCTTATACCTCTAAGAATATGTGTACAAAGTTTCATGATAATCGGATGAGTAGTTTTGGCGTGAAAGCGTTATAAACAAATTTACATTCACATTTACAATTTTAATATAATTGGGTATATTTCTTTATATGTTGAGACGTAAATGATTTTAGCGACAAAACACTTTTTTTTCGTACTTGTTTTTTAATCACCATACCATATCAATACAGTAGAATATTTAAAAGAATAAAGATCATAGAGGAGAACCTCTCTAATAATTATTTATAAATGAATTCTACCATCATAAATACACAATACACTAGCGGGTATCCCGCAGCTCGAAAAATAAATATACGCTTGTACACATAAATCATTGCACCGGCAAGTAATGGATGACTTGCGTCAAATATGTTACGAAAATATATTTATAAGAATCAATTACAATATTTTTAATTATAAAAGTATGCCAAATTAAATAGAAATATATTAAACATTGATTTAAAGCTGTAATATTGTAGTAGTAGTAGTAGTAGAAAACATTGTTCATTTGTATGTGCATTCCATATTTCCCTTCATTTATCCTACAATAATAATTTTATATTGTTCGTAAAATTGTGGTTATCAAACGAAATAACAATAGTTGTAAAATCACCATTTAATGACCTTTAAATTATTTACATTGTAGGGTAACTATGACCGTTATCCGGGAGTGGGTAATAATTGGAATAATAACAGGTATCCTAATAACCATCAAAATCTACAGGTAAATTATAAATTTTATACGAAAAAGGAACTTTAAGTTTTTTTTTTTAGTTAAGATACATACTTTCTTTCCCTACTTTTCGTCGAATGTCGGAGGCGGAAAGGCGGAATTTTGCGGAAATCGAACCCACAACCTGTCGCGTTTACAGTCGTACTTTGTGTGTAATCAAAAATTCTTAATTTTTATATAAAAGCTACAAATTACTATGTCTAGAAATATAATATTAAAATTAACTTGAACTATAAAGAATTATAGTACAGAAATTTTGTAAGCTAAATCTGTTTATTAATCAATTTCTTATAGACTCCATTTACGGGTACAAATTGGAACAACGCAAACGGATTACAAAACAATCCAGATCAAAACGGTTTCGGGAACCAACAAGCACAAGGTTTTAACCGAAACCCAGTAATTCAAGGGCAACCGCTTCGGTACCCTGATGCCTACCAAAATTACCATCCTGGATTACAAAATGGCTTCCCATCCCAAGATGCGAACGGGCTGAACAATCAGTTATTGAATGGCAACTTACAGGATCCTAACGGGCAATACCCGCAATTGGCCGGTATTGTAACCACTGACAAAGCTGACATTCTGAGTAATCCCGTCGTACTGACCACAACGGAGCTTCCGCCATTTACTACCAGGTAGTTATAGTTTAATATATACGAATACTTTAGAAAAATTCTTAAGAGTATATATTATATCAAAAAAAAATAATAGCTTTCCGGCCAAAGATGTAATTACAACTTTATGACTAGATAAGAGCTTGAGCTTAATCGGTACAGCTTTTAAAAATCAAGAGGCTCCCACAATTTTGAAATTGTAATATTTTTTATAATTTTCTTTAGAATATTTATAATAACAGAGTTGACATTTTTATAATTTTATTGGTATTCTTTAAAATAGATTTATCCTATTTATTAAGAAAAAAATCTGTAAATAATATCTAATAAGCAATCTCATGTTGGGGACAACTCTACCTTAGTACCTTCTGTGGCAGGATAGGCAGTGGGAGCCTAGTTTTCAGACATTCCGCTCCCCACTTTTCGTCGAATTCTGGAGGCTTAAATGGCGGAACAATGCGCTTTGCCTCGACATTTCATTCTCTCGAGTGGGAATCGAATACACAAACTCGCGTCGCCTTTACATTCACACGTTTGTACCCTCTGCGCCACGACCTCAACCTTTCTAACAGTAAAACAGCAGATATGTATTTAATTAAGTATTCAAATCGAGAAAAGATATCCATATTGAGCGTATTTCCGTACATTTGTGTAAACCTCTAGAGTCGACGAACCGAACCTCTCGGTTTATATGTAAAAAAGCAGCGTTTTGCACAGCCTTTTAACTTCCTAAACAAAAGCAAAAACCGTCCGGCTCTTCGTCGTCGTGAATACAGTATGAAGACGTATTGTTTACTTTTATTCTGTAAAATATTTTTTTAATTAAATGTATTGTTGTTGATAAAATATTATGCAACAACATCGCTTTTAAAACGAATGTGACCTACTTTTGATTCCTCACATCGAAATTAAAGTTATCTGTATAGTTCTGATGTACGTACTATCTAATTTCAATTTTTATGATACGAATGTAATTTAGTGATGAATGATCGCTTTGTGATTTTTTTGTGTTTTTATCTTCTAGCGACGACGAAAATTATTATTATTACTTACCTGTCTTTGTAGATGTTTTGAAAATTGTAAATTAAATTGCTAAATACGTAGTAATCCTCTGAATAAAGTGAGGCTCTCGCTCTGGTACTGAGGTAAAGCGCGATGTAGAGTTCTGCCACTCAACACTGCTTCAAGCTTCACAATGCCTTAACGATGCGACAGAAAGTGTGAGCAGGATGCATAGAGAAGCTAAAAAAAGAAAAGAAAATTAAATAATAATCACTTGGTAGTGCAAATCTAATAAATTACGTTTCTGTATACATTTTTTATGTGTGTCCACAGCACACTATCATCGAAGAGACAATGTGCACAAGATTGTCCATCGACATCAGAGTACAGTCCACTGTGTGGAAGTGATAATATCACATATTTCAACAAGGGGAAGTTCGACTGCGCTGTCAGATGTGGTATTGGTAAGTCCTCTCTGGAATACTCCGCTTTAATTTTACATATTCCAACATACGAGAATTTAATTTGATTATATTCGCTATAATGAATTATCGCTACTTGCCGTCGTCGGCTTGTTTTATTTATGTTTCGCATTTTCATATTTGCAACTCGGTTTTTTGATTAATTCATGTGGTAGAGTGCTTCGTTGACATATATTGTCGGCTCTCAATATTTACGTAACTTATTATAAGAAATCCACACACTTATACCATCTAGGCTTTCTCTTTGACATTTTATTTCTGCAAGTAAAGCTCAACTGAATTGAATATTGAGGTATATGATATATTTATTATGTTGACCGTTCTGTTGCCTTTAAATTAATTAAAATATTACAACAAAAAATATTTAAAACCTTGTAAAACCTTGTATATCTATTCGTAGGTAGGTACATATATACATACATATATATATATATATATATATATATATATATATATATATATTATATCTAAATATGAAAAGTTAAAAAAATTTAAATGTGTTAGCGAAAACATATTTACGTTTCAGTATTATTCCATTTGAAACACTAACAACACTCGGAGTTTTGCATTTTTAATGTAATCTGCAATTAGTTCGCAGTGTTCCTTATGTACCTTCATATTGCGGTACCATACGAATACGCTTCATAATTATATTAGTATCTTTGCAATGTCCAAATCTATTTAGTTGTATGTTATTTTAACTTTTATTCTCTAAGACATCTAAACATTTTGTTCATATTCAAAATCTTATTTATTGCAAAAAAAAAAACAGAAAAATATTTTAAGTAAGATTTTAGATGATGAGTAGGTAGTGTTATTCCATAATGATTACGTAACCTACAGCGTATGAGACTGATGGATTAACGTGCTCACTGACATGTACCTATCAAAGAATATTTAATCCATAAATGATCTGCTCTCGTCTTCTCTTCGCGAACTTTATAAAGTATATATTTTTAAATTAGAAACCTTTTATAATTAAAAGTGAAAAATAGTTTAAACTCTCATAATTATTCATCATTTTATTACATAGATGAGACCAGCTGTGGTGCAGTGGTAAAAAATGTGACTGTAAAACCGACTAGTTGTGGGTTCGATCCCCACTCGAGGAGTTGAAATATTTACTTAAATTTATATTTCTGTTTCTTTGCTCTGGTGTCGAGGTAAAGCGCGGCGTTGAGTTCTGCCACTCCACACGCAATGCTTCCAAAATTCGGCAGAAAGTGGGGAACAGAGTGTCTTAACACTAGGTTCCCTCTGCCTACCCTGCTGTGTGCGAGCGTGTTTATTGTGGACATAGCGTGAAGCTATTTTTTTTGCATAGGTATGTGTCTTACATACTTACCTACCTAGTACTGTCTACGTGATAAGGATTTTATTATATTATAGGCATATTGTAATTATTTAATGTTTTGTCCAATTTTTTTTGTAAAAATAAATATGTGTCAACCTATAAAAAACAAGGAAATTACAAACCAAGTGGATATAAGAAAATCTTATGATATCCAATTACCGTTTCTTAAAAAGTTAAAGCTTACTTTTGTAAGAGTTCCAAACTTGGTTTTCGATGTATCGTGGAACTTTTTAAGCTACTTGTGTTGGGACCTATATTATGATTTTTCAACATTTAAAGATACGCAGAATAGAATTCCGAAATAATTTCTCGAAAATTGTGTAGAAATTAGAGAACGAAGTGTGTATTTGGGGCCATTGTGATTGTGAAACGTTGTCGTCACAAGAAAGTTGTTTATACTGCTTTTTAACAATAGGAAAAAATATTTTTTTAATATTTTATTTTTGCGGTCGATTTAATAAAAGCGAAAGATAAAATTGCACGATCACTTGACAAGAACGAAATAAAAAGACGAAGTACAAAACAAGAAAATAGGCTCCGCTAAAATTATTATGTTCAAACAATTAAAAAATTAACAAACAACTTACTTACATGTATTATATTTCAACGTATTTTTATACGTCATACTGATAGAGGTATGTACATAATTATTTCAGAGGAGACAATTTTCTTTTACGTTTTTAGTGTTTTAGTAGTAGAGTTTTAGTTTTCAAACTTTCTTTTTAAGCCATTTTCAAGAAAGTTCATTTCTTTTCATTTAATTTATTTTGGAATTATGTGAATTCGTATTAGATATGCTTATTATTCAGAATAGACCTAACATAGCAGTTAAGTTTTTATTGTATTTAACTAATTTAGTGATTTTGTAAATTTTTGCAATTATCAGGTGATTTCAAGCAAAACCGTGAGCAACAGCAAATAATATTTACATATTTGAAACATACGAACTAGCTTTTTAACATAGAACGTTCTTTCATTTAATGCCCCACACGACAACGTAGACACTCAAGTTCAGTTTAATTTCTAATTTATATTGATTTCGTATTCTATATTTTAGATGTTACAATTGTCCGAAGAGGTACGTGTGTTCCAGCTACTGGCATCAAGCGCCACACACAAGCAGGTTTATATGCTTAATTTGTTTAATAAAAGTTTAGATGTTGAAAAAAAATGTTTTTATTTAATAGTCACAAAGCAATTGAATATACTCTAATCCGCCTGTTCAACAGCGTTAAGCTGTTAAATTTCTTCTAATTATATTATTTTGATTAGATCTACTAGAATAAAGTATAATATAATAAATTACCTATAACTAAATAGGATAATCTATTATGTAATAGTTTGAAATTTTGATGTCACTTTATATAAAAAGTAATAAATATATTTATTTTAATTTCATCTAATAAATAATTGTTACATTGTAAGAAATATTATAAGTGGCGGAATGCAATATGGTTTTCCAGTCGTGGCGCCGGGGCCCAAGTGTGTGATTGTAAACGTGACTGGTTGTAGGTTCGATCCCCACTCGATATTACTATATTTATTTAAATGTATATTTTCATCTTCTTCGCTCTGGTGTAGAAGCAAAGCACGGCATTGAGTTCCACCACTCAACACGCAAAGCCAGAATTCGGTGGAAAATGGGCAATCGAGTGTCTTATGTCCTGGGTTTTTTCGTCAAAAAAAAATGTTTCCTCAAATAGAGATCGAAATAGTACTCTTTGCGATTTCAGTATACACTTATAACAACGATGATAAATGTAACGTCAATTAGTGATATTTTTCTGTTTTCCTAATCGAACTATATTTGTTAAAATATAAAAAGTATTAAAATTATATCTTTTTATATTGTTTAATAAAAGCTACTGCCATTTTTACGTTCTATCTTTCATCCATAATCTATATATATATATATATAAAAGGACGTTCTGACTGACTGAGGTAAGACGCACGCACAGCCGTAACCGCTGATGGTAGAATGTGTGTCCAAACGTGAAATTTGGACAGAGGTTTATTTTTATAATCTGGACATCCACTAAGAAGGGATTTTAAAAAATTTTAACCATAAAAGGATGAAATAGAGGTTGAAAATTTGTATGGATTTTTTTTTAAAACAGCACCGATTTTTATAATATTCGAAATTCAAACTCTTTAAAATATTTCATTGAACACGTGTTTCATGGTTTATTAGAATTTACCACCTAAGGGTTCAAATAAGGGGTTGAAAGTTTATATGGAAAAATCTTTAAATCGCCACCGATTTTTATAAAAAATTAAATTCAGACTATTAAAAATATTTATTAGACACCTGTTTCGTGGTTTTTTTAGAATTCCCTCCTAAGGGTGCAAATAAGCGGGCGAAGCCACGCGCGCCCACTAGTTACTCATAAAATTCTAAGGATTTTTTTTACAGCAATTCGTTTGAAACACTAGTTATTAAATAGAAATGTAATGGAACTTTAAACTTTTTATTCAGATGAAGGCTCATTTTTTTGTCAGTTCATCTGATTAACCAACTTTCTGTAATTGTTTTTTCAACTTTACCGTATGAGTTTTGAAATGAAATAATGCATTTGAAACGGCCAAATACATCTGTAGCTGTAGTTAAGTTTTTGATTTGACTGGAAAGAAAAGAAACCGGTGAAGTGCCATTCGGTCTCGCTAACCGAGGGTTCCGTACCAATTTCATGATTGTAGGTCAACAGGAAGTAAGTAGTTTATAGCTTTTCTTTTTTTTAATTTCATAAAAAAACAGCATAAACGCTCAAGTATATTTTGATTGTTGATCAAATTTTCTTTGTGCTTTATGGGACCGTAAACCTGAATATTTGATATAAATTTTAACTCAAGAGATAAAGAGACATACAGATAGACGGACAGCAAAAGGGCCCTATAAGAGTTCCCGTCTTCTTTTCAGGTACGGAACTGTGTAAGATAAGGGTTAATCTTTAAAATGTACCGAAGGGAATAGAAAATATTTTTCTTTTAAATGTTTTATTGGCTGGTAAGATAACAGTCTCAAAGATTTATTTCGCACTTTAATATTCAAATAATTTACATAAAGTTTTAAAGAAACATGAAGTTTCGTAGCGAATATTCATTAATAAATAAATGAATTAAAATAATAATATTAACATATAGAAAATTTCGTTATATGCAAAACGAATAAAGCGTTTGTCACCATATTTCAGTTGTATGGATATTTTTAACGATGCGTACTAAATTACGAACATATTATATTAAGATATTGAAAAGCTCGTTCAGGCTATGATGTGAATATGATTAAAGGCTTTATAGAGATTATTGACACGGTCTTACTCAAGGGAAATTCTAATAAAGCAAAAATAGTGGGTATACATAATAGGGGTAATTTATATAGAAAAAAAAGTAGATTTATAATGTGAATTTTGACAAAAAATACATAGCCCACGCTAGTTTGAACCAGAACGAAATGGTTAAGTGCGAGTCGGACTCGCCCGCCGAAGCTTCCGAACCAATTTTAAGAATGTTAGTCAACGGGAAGTTCAAAAGATTAATAAAAGAGTTTGCCTGCAAACTTAAGTTTGTCATACCATAGTTACACATATACATACATACGCAAACTGATAAACACACTACCTTCCTTCATAATATAGACTTTTTTAACAGGACTTAAGTAAAAGTCAAGTCAACCTTTACTTACAAATAGTTAGCCAGGTATAGCACCAAGCTTGTGATCTAAACTCGCTTTGATCTATAAGGGTGGCACGCGACACAAGTGGTCGGCAATAGATTTCTTGAGTGCTTGCATTTTTATTGGTAAAATTTAAAATGTTATACATCTTACAATATATACGTTTATATAAAAAAAGTATATTCGTTGTCTGGTCTGTACAGTATGAAATATATATGAGAAATACTATTATTCCCTAATAATTTGTTAATGAGATAGAGCCCAAAATAATGATTTTTTGTTTGCAATTTTGTCTGTGCGCTTGTGCTTCTCAAAAATGGCTTAACTGATTTAAACATAGTTTTTACTATTGTATTTAAGTAATCTTCTCTTAACATTAAGTGTCTATTTTATAAAAAAGAAAGTTATATTAAAATAAAGTATTTTAATCAACCAAAATTCTATAAAATAACGGTTTCATAGAATTATCTAAAATTTTAGTTTTCAATGTACAGTTATTGTATTCTAAATTAAAATCTTATTAGAATACAAAACTAATTCAGATTTAGTAAACAAAAATCATGCAAAATATATAGCTGTATATTAAAATGTAAATATTTTTTTCTTAATATGTTAAATTCTGAAATATTTCAAATTCTGCATGACGAATTATTGATTAGGCTCTCTCTGCCTCATGGTGTAAAGTAAAAAAAATCTATTTTTAAATTACGATTTAGTTCTGAACTAAATATATATAACAAAATATGGTATACATAAAAAATATGTTCAATTTTATATTATTATTTCAATATAATATATATTATATTGAAAGAATAATATAAAATTAAACATATTTTATATAATAGTCGGATAAGCGCTGCTTGGGACGGGCTTTCTCGGACGCCCAAGAAAGCGCTGGTTGGATGTCGTGAAGCAGGACATGAGTGCCAATGGTCTAACCACCGAGGATGCTAAAGACCGTGCAAAGTGGAGTAGGTTGAGTAGGAAGGCAGAACCTGGTAAAAGCCGGGACTAATGCCAGGTAGAAGAAGAAGAAGAAGAGACTATTAGCATTATAAATAAATAATTGAATTATATTTGCAATGATATATTTTGTATTGTCACTTTTCACACAATATAGATTTCCTGAGCCCTTAGTGTCTGATATCGGTTAGCTACAATAGCTCGTTCTGTACTGATCATGTAACCGACGACAATCGAGACTGATGGATTAACGTGCTCAATGAAGCGCGTCGGGGATCAATGTTAAATCTACAAACGACCCCTACACTGTGTCTGTATATTGTGCGGATACAATAAACTTTGCCTTGTGTATATAATTGTGTATTTCAATTTATTTAGGTACATATCTAAATCAAAATCAAATCAAATTAGCTTCACGCTGTATCCCGCACACAGCAGGGAACCTAGTGTTAAGACACTCCGTGGCATTGCGTGTTGAGTGGCAGAACTCAACGCCGCGGTTAGCCTCGACACCGCGGCGAAGAAATGGAAATATAAATTTAAGTAAATATTTCATTGGCCTGAATAATTGTAATAAATTAAACCTAAACTGAACTTAACACTGAATTAAATATGAGTATATATACACAATTTTTATTCTACTTTTCAATTCAATTCCCCCTATCTAAAAGCGATAATCAAATTAAACCAATAAATTGTCCACAGCCACTTCGTGTCTGAATTAAGACCATTGCTGTACAAATTAGCATTAACTACGTTTAATTAAATGAATTGGTTGAATAATTCGAATTTCGTCCGTAGGTAGACAGTGTTGCGGTAAATCGCACAGTAGTGATATAAAAGATACTTGCTAATTAATGCGTAAAGCTAATTAAGGAAGGTTTACGCAGATCCGTATGTACATAGTGTGGAGTGCGGAGACCAATCTGTGTATGGCAGTCGTTAGTATTGTTAATTCGTGTTCATTTGAATCATAATATATAATATAAATAAAAATCAGCTGCACGCTGTATCCCGCACACAGTAGGGTAGGCAGAGGGAACCTAGTTTTAAGACACTTCGTTCCCAACTTTCTGCCGAATTCTGGAAGCCTTGCCTATTGAGTGGCAGAACTCAACGCCGCGCTTAGCCACGACACTAGAGAGAAGAAATGGAAATGTACATTTAAGTAAATATTTCATCAACTCGAGTGGGGATCGATCCCACAACAACACACCCAGTCGGTTTTACAGTCATACTTCGTGCCACTGTGCCACGACTGGCCTCAATCATAATATATATACGGTTTAAATGTAATGATGTGGAATTATATTTTTATTTTACAATTATTTTGGAATATCAAGCACAGAAAAGATTGATTTTGGTAATTAAAATTAGCTCCACGCTGTATTCCGCATACAACAGTGTAGGTAGAGGGGAGGAGGGAGTTTGTAGAACGATAACTCTCTTTTTGTACTTTAGGCTGAATTTTTCGAGGTATTGCATGTTGAGTGACGGACCTCAATACCGGGATTTTTGCCTTGATGTCAGAGCGAAGAAATGAAAATATTAATAAAGAATAGTTAATTTTCTTGAGAGTGGATCGAACCCACAATCGTCGCCTTACCCTTGTGTTCCTGCGCCACGGCTTCAACTTTAATAATAATATGTGTATTTTTTATTGAAGCACCCAAAAAGATTACAATGGTAACGGGTTCTACATGAACAAACAATTTATAATAGTTTTCAGATCTTAATAAGTGAGTATGAATACTTCTAAAATGAGCAGAAAGCGTATTACCGTTTCATAAAGCTCTCCATGTACTATCCTAACACCAGGGGACACTATTGTTTTATATCCAACGTTTTGCGGGGTAAGTAAGAATCTAATATTAAGAAACTTTTTATATTAAAAAAATATTTGAACATTTTTTCTAAAGATTGTGTGTTTTTAGCCTCTGGCGAAAACAGAGATACATTTTTTTTTTATGGAAAAGACACGGCAAACGAGCGTGCGGGTCACCTGATGGTAAGTGATTACCGCCGCCCACGACCCCGAGCAACCCCAGAGGAGCTACAGGTGCTCCTCTGGGGTTGCACGGGGTCGTGGGCGGCGGTAATCACTTACCATCAGGTGACCCGCATGCTCGTTTGCCGTGTCTTTTCCATAAAAAAAAAAAAAAAAAGCTACAGGTGCGTTGCCGGCCTTTAAGATTGGTTGGGCGCCGGGGCCCGGCATTACCTAATGCGAAACGCAGTGGCATAAAGCCACTACTTCACGCCGGTTTTAAATGCCGGGGGTGGTAATGATCCGGTCGAGTCTGCCCATGCGTGTTGCCATTGCTGGCGACGTGACTCTACCACACGTACTTTAGTCGACTCTTACGACACCACCAGTACCAGGATGATCCTATTCTAGGCCGGGATCACACGGCAAAAAATTTATAAGTTTGACGTGAGTGAGTGCAACAGAGATTGTATATTGAAGTTTTTTGTAAGAGTAGCGGCTCAGTCTCATTGAAATATATATTATACTATTGGATGTTGAAGTATTATATATATATATATATATATATATATATATATATATATATATATATATATATATATATATATAATACTTCAACATCCAATAGTATAATATATATTTAATATATACTATATTACTCGGACACGCTTGTAGAAATATCAGTTTAGTATTTCTATATCCTACGATAAATATCTAAAATCATGGACTTTCCGAGTAAATACAGATGTACCGATCAAATTAATCCATTATTACACAATTAGATGGATGCCCTACTAATCGTAATATATGACTGGTCGGGTGTGTAAAATTACAGAACTGTTCTAATAACGAGTGAACTTCGACAATGGTAATAAATACTATGAACAATTTATATGATCTTCTTATCTATCTCTATGACTTCGTCATTTTAGGCAATATATCTATTTTATATCGTTCTGCTAATGTAAATTGTAAAGCAATAATAGTGAATCTCACTTCGTTAACCTGCCTTAAGACACTCCGTTCTGGAATCATCACTCCGAATTTGAGACACTCTGCGTGTTGAAGTGCGTAGTGAGCGTCGAAATTAAACTAAATGGAAATAATTCAATTTTTTTTCCATTTTTTACTGATTTTTTTTAGTACATGTTGTGATTGTCTTTAATTGGAAAATCATTTAGTCTATAAATAGAACTCGATGTAATTTGGCCATATTGTTATCTTTCTTCTGTTGACAACCCTAAATAAACAAATAAATAAAATTGATTCCTTCCATTAGGGATCGAACCCACAAACATCGCGTTTGCTGTCAGATGCCGACCTATTTTTACTATATATGAGTTGGTAATACAAAATATGGAAATATAATACGAAAATATAGTAAACATTTACTCTTCCCGCTATCTTTTTAATTACGAATAATATAAGCACCATATTTTTCATTTAAAAATGCTTCTAAAATTATAATGTAAGAATGTATAATTAAGTGTTGAAACAGTTTTATTTTCAACATGCTTTTATTTTTAGAGACTTTCGCTACTACACAATTATAAAGCGATTACAACAGTACAATATGATTGAAAAGATTATTATTCATGCCTTCATCTCCTCACAAACTCAACAACGAGGAACGAGTAGAAGATCTTGTCTTTCACTTTTTATAAACGTCGAGAATAGCTTCAGGGGGTTTTTGAAGTTCATTTGAAAAGTGAGGTGACAAATTGAATAAGAATAGGTTGTAGAGAATCTTCGAGTCTAAGGGCGTTTATATCCATAGTATTAGTACCAAATTGAGTGTGTCTAGTGTAATTGAAAGCTATGTATTGTAATTTCTTTGCTCCGGTGTTGATCAAAGCGCGGCGTTGAGACCCGCCACTTTACACACAATGCCTGCAGAATTCGGAGAAAAATTGGGAACGGAGTGTCTTAACACTAGGTTCCCTCTGTCTACCCTGATGTGGACAGGATACAGCGCTGCTTCTTAAGATAAATAAATTTTGGACATAGGAAAATACTTAAATTGGTTCTGCAAACGTACAGTTATATTTTGAAAAAATATGCTTAAACCGGCTTTCCACTGAAATGTAATCGAAACAATATGTACCTAAATCATGGTTTTACGAATACATATATTCTGTAATCCCTGAAATAATACTTCTGTGCACAACGTTGCTTAATTACAAGAATATTTGATTTATAACCAAAAAAAAAAAATCTGCACTTTATTTTTTAAATTGAGTAAAATTTAAATTACGGTATGGATCTGTACATCAATCTCATATTGGTAGCTATTTCCATTTACCACTCGTTGCGATAGAAACTTGCAGCAAGTAGCAGTGAAAGAGATAACCTAGTATCAATACACTCCGTTCTCTGTCTTTCTCCGAACGTTCTTCTTTCCACGAACATTCAGGTCACTGGATATTAAGTTGTAATTCAACGCTAAACCCTGTGAATCGCGGGAGCAAGAAAAAAAACAGGTCAAATGTGAGTCGGACTCGTCCACCGAGGGTTCCGAATCAATTTCAAGGTAGGCCTTATAGGTCAACGAGAAGTACGACTTATAAAAATTGACAAACTTAAAATTGCCCGAATAATACGCCCGTATTCATTCATTTTATATTAGGTCGTTACATATGAAATTAGCGTTTGGGGCGTGAGGAACAAAAAGTCAAATATTTTTTAATATAATATATTTATTTAATAAAAGTATCTATGCTATCTATGTACTTTTGCTATTTCATAATAAGTAATTTTAACTAAAAAAATAACCTAACTAAAAACGCCATTTCGACGGAAATCTATAAAATATTTGAAGGTAATTTAGACTGCCCCATCGAAGTGGATTTTTCCCTTGCAAGAAATTATCCAAATTTCAAAAAATGGTTATATGCTGCAGCAAGGTCCGGGGAGTACGGTGGATGTCTTAGACATTTCAAGTGAAGTTCTTCAGTTTTGAGAAAGTTGTAATGAGCATTACTGGCACTAGTCATCCAAACGCTTACAAGTATTTTTTTTGGGTCAATTTTCTCTTGGCTGGCTTGCCAGTCGGCCCAGCCATTGCGATGATCGCTTTCGATTATCGTAGAAGATCCACTGTTGATTGGTGATTCGGTTTAAAAAAAACCTTCATCATTGTGCCTTCTAAGTAATGTAACGCAGTAGACGCGCGTTTGTCGGTCTGTTTTATTCAGATCGTGAGATAGAAGAGAAGAAGACCTTTCAAGCTTTTTAATTTTCCCAATTTGCTTAAACTGGATAGGATTAAATCAGCTTTATCACTAACACCACAGCCTGCACCTAACTCGGACGTGGTTTGCAATGGATTCGCTTCCACAATCGCCTACAATTATTCATTATCAACTTGGGTTTCCATCCATTACACGGTGCTTATTCTGTAGGTGCAAAATTTCCAGAACGAAAAAGTTTGAAATAAAAACACACTGTGTTTTCTTTTGCGACACGAACTCCATACACATCATTAACCTTTCGAGACGTTTCCACAGCACTTGTAAATAACGCGATATTTCAGGTTTTACATTTTCTAAGCTGAGTGACGGAAACAGAAGAAAAATGAAGAAAAGAGCAAATTCTTGTCGGTTAACGAAACACAAGTACATGTGTACCTATATAATTGAATTTGGAATTAACCAAAGAGGAAAAAATTGTGATTAAAGTGATAAGTGACAAACCGGCAATTTTATTTAAGGATCTAATATAATTTAATAATATTTTTTTTCAAATATATCTTACATTTCAATTTTTTCGGATTACTTCTTTTGTTTTTATTGTAAGTTGTATGAAAACGTTTCATACAGCAAAGTCTTGTATGTTTAGGTTGCCTTGAATAAAAAGCTTAATTTTGACTTATTGGATTTATTTGATTGTTGATTTTTCCGTAGAAAGGACCGTAGATGCGAATATTGAATATTAATTTCAAATGGACAGCAAAGTAATAGTAGTGACTAATGGTTCCGTTTTTTCCTTTGAGATACGGAACCTTAAAAACTTTTCGTGAGTGGATATCCATTTGAAACCATTTCAACTACAGTGAAAAGAAAATTATGCTATCGTGATTATAATAGCTGTACTATTATACCCCTACAGCATAATTTTTCAATAATTTTACTTATTAATTAAAATTTAATTGAATCATGAAAATGAGACATTTTTTTATTTCTTATAATTAAGCAGGGCTCTCTGTTACTAGCTAGGTGTTATTGTTATGAAATCCATATATAAATACAAATATCTGTTCATATATCGCAATTGCCTTAACACACACACAACAATTATCACTGTTTGTTTGATATGATGAAGATCGTCTGAATATGATATTGTACAATATCTATTATATATATGTACATAGTGCTAGAGAGAAGACGAGAAACAAGGTTGCATTATGCGATTGTGAGATATGAATATTGAGGTATAAATCCCAAATGATGAACAAGTAAATGGGCTTTTGTAAGTCTTTAGATATTTATTTGTATATGTGAAGAGCAATTATTTTTGAAGTCGATTTTTTTTAGATTTGGTTCTGTGCACTCTATGTCCAGTTTTCATGGTAAATATTTCAAATGCCCTCACTTCACGCGTATAACAACGACTTTATCGATGTGTTATTCCTTTTTATCTATTTGTTTATAAATCGTTCGATATCTTTAAATATATTTTTTTAACAATCCAATATGAGTATTAAATAAAGTGGCCGTCGCGACTACAAAAATGCATCAAACTTAAAATTAAAGATTTGTTTTGTTTGTGGACAGTAGGTATATTGTGAAATTAAGGAAGAAAAGTAACAAACCATCGATATCCACAATATTCTTGTGTTTCGTGAAATAAGACATCAATGCCATCTGTCGTTGTATAGTTGAAAAAAAATAATCTATAGAATATGATGACAAAAGCAATGAAGATGCTGAGTTTTTACCTTCTAGAAGTTCTTTGGGCCGGTTACATTTGTTAGTATAAAATGAACTAAATGAGAAACGAGAATTATATTTATTAACTAGGTAAGCTGAATTACTAGGATATAGATAACAAAAGTGAAACTTGTTGGCTTCTAGCAAAAAAGTATCTATGCAACATAAACTAAAACAAATAGCTTCATTTTATTCAAATTTTGAAAATATTTATAACTGTAACGATATAGAAACATCGTTGAATAAGTTGAACATTCCTTGTGTAACACACGACTGGTGTTTATTTATTGATGGTTTTAAAACAAGTCTGAAGGCGGTATTGTAACACAATGGCAACAAGTATGCATCAGTACAGATAGAATATTCAATTGTCTTAAAGGAAAAATGAAAATATTAAATAAATACTATATTTATTGAAATACAAAGATTTGATTTATTTATATTTCCATTTTCTTCGCTCTGGTATCAAGGCAAAGTGCGGCTTTGAGTTCTGCCACTCAACACGCAATGCCTTCAAAATTCAGATTGCAGAAAGTGGGGAACGGAGTGTCTTAACACTAGGTTCCCTCTGCCTACGCTGCTGTGTGCGGGATAAAGCCTGAAGCTAATTTAATTTATTTGTCTGGAAAATATGCGCTGATCTCAAAGTTATAGTTATACTGGCATTACAGGGTGGATCTACTAAATACTGTTGTTTTCTTTGCATGTGGGACAGCAGAGTGAAAAGGTCAGAGTTCACTTGCTCAAAAATCAAGAGTGAAACATGTACCATTGATAGATCCTAAAAATATCATTTTCCCACCACTTCACATAAAACTTGGTTTGATGAAGAATTTTGTCAAGGCTATAAATAAAAAGGGTGCTGGCTTTTTTTTATTTAAGGATAATATTTTTAAAAATTAAGTTTGTGGGGCCACAAATATACACATTGAGATATTTTTCTATGTAATAAATAGAAAAAATCTATTAAAAGGCACATTAACCATAAATAAATAAAACTCTCTGTTGGTGCCCTGATATCATCAAGTTTCTTTACGCCATTTAAACTATAAACAATCATTTGAGATTCAAACTTGTAAAAATTATGAATTCATGACCCACGTGGGTAGACCCCGTAGGAGTAAGTGGAGAGGAAACAAAAGGAAAGTTTAACAATATTCGCCATAATGCATGAAGTATTAAACGAGTATATGAGTAAGTTCCTAACTTATCGCTCTTTAAATATTATTAATTAATAAACTGTAGAACAAGAGTCTAAAGTTAAAACAGAGACATACTAAAACTGGTTAGGTAACACTGCGTTTACATATGTGGACTTTGTGTCTCTTGCCAAATTCATAGCCATCGTAATTACGAGTAAAGTCAAACAATGCGTCCACGACGACGACGACGTTTTGTCTTCTTTCAATCCCTCGAACGGGAAGAGGGGAAACGGTTTCAGGGTGGAACTTTCTGGCTGTGGGTTCACTCTCCGCTCATTGAGCGTGGCATAGGCACTGGGCCCAGATAATGTCTTGGGACCGGAGGGGAGGGGAAAGACGAGTTGGGGGCGGTCAGCTGTAATGTGCGGATACGAGGATGGAACGAGTTGGATGCTATCTGGGCGGTCAGCGGCGGAGGTTCGGTTTATGTTTCGGCCATCGACGGTGGTAGCAGTTCAGGAGTCGGAGTCAGAAGATGCGAGAACATCTTTGGGCAGCCTTCTTTTGGGCAGCCTTCTTTTCTGCGTCCGGATCATGATGAAATTTCGATGCGTCTGCCCGTCGGCACTCACAATATTTTAGGGTTACGACCTAAGACTACGACGGGCTTAAATTAATTGTTTTCATTTTCAACTGAACAACTGAACAAATTTGCTACTATATAACATTTTATTATTTCTTATAAATTAAAGTATTCATCAGATTTTCATGTTGATGGAGAATGCTTATCTCGATGAACTGTAGTTTAGACTGTTATGGTTATTCAGCTGATGTTCCAGATCTTAAATTTCTATATGACAATGGAAAATGTATATTAAGCTAAGGTCAAAAATTGACGTCACGACAAAATAGAGGACTACTAATTTTTGCACCTTCCTAATATGAGTATCAAATGAGAGAAAGGTCTTGATTTGTAAAAACCAATACACAGTGCAAAATTACTTCTAGAGACTTCTGGAAGGTACCTGAAGGGACTTCTGAGCTAAGAAAGGTATAATAATAATAAAGATAGGACGTGTTTCGACTCGTCTGATTTGTCATGGACTATACTCTGGTGTTAAATTTATATCGAGCACGTAAAGATAGAGATTGACCGCAAGACTTTGCAATAATGAAGCATTCATAGTAATGAGAAGAATAAGAAAAAAAATTAAAAAGGAAAAAGTAAAATATTAATTAGTAAAATATTAATATTAAAACCTTTTAAAAAACAAGCCTTTATTCAAAAGGTAAGCTGTACTAAAATAAAAATACTAATTTTATGAAATTGCAAAAGCTCGTAGTGCATATAAAAAACAGAGAATTCAAAGTAAATAAATTTCTGGCACTATACAAGTTTTTGCAATATTTAATATTTTCATTTCCTTGGTCAGGTAACCAGGCAAAGGGCGGCACTGAGTTGCGGGACTCAACATAATTCCTAAGGCCTATATAATTCAGCGGAAAATGTTAAAATGTGTCTTTGTATAATTGATTTTAAAAAAAGTCCCGCTGAGTTTCTTGCGCCAGTTATTCTCAGGTCTGAGGCATTAACTTTACCAAACTGGTGGTAAATTTTTGACGTTCAAAAAATGAAGTATGTAACATCTTATTTTGAATAAAATTATTTGACTTTGACTTTTGACTTTGTCGTAGTACAGAATGGAAGGTAAAATGAGTCCCCCTTATTATGATATGATAGACATGCCCGCAAACTAAAGTTTGTCAATTTCATAAGTTATGGCCTACCTGTGGCAGTGTTTCCGGGTATATACGGCATAGATACCTTTAAAAACCTTAAAGGCCGGCGAAGCACCTGTAGCCCTCTATTGTTACACGGGGTCGAGGGCAGCGGAGTTCATTTACCACCAGGTGACCCGTGAGGGTCCAAAGTTTTTGCTTCACGCATTAATATATAGATACATAATTTATTATATTTGCTGTTATATAAAGAAATTATGACTTAGTTGTCCTTGCGAGTGCAATGACTGTACGTGAAGCATTGTAACCCAGATACGTAATTGGATAAATGGCCGTGACATAAATTTTAATATTAACATGTGAATATTACGATATTGTTCGGTTAAGTAATCCTAGAATATGGATATTTTTATCATAAAATAGACTGTTTTTATGCTAAACTCTAATATTATATTTACATACACACGACTTGTCTGTTTTGAATAGATTCACTATTCAAGAAAAACAAGTCTTTTAATGCATTACAGACTGTATGATATTATTATTATTTTATTATTACAATATAATTTTAGTTGAAGTTTAGAACTTTAAGGAAAGGATCGGAAGCACATGTAAATCTACGAATTATGAAGCTTAATATTTGTGGACTAAAGTCTCAGCAAACACAATTAAAATGGCATCTCTCATGTGGTCGGGATCCGGCAGACTTAGGGTATAATTTCCCGCAGGGAGAGGCTTTGAGCAGGCCTTTCAATATTCTCAGTCGCCCTAAAGGGAATTTTAACGACACTAAGATTCTTCGCATTTAAATTTGTTTACCTTTTGAATAAACGTCCTAATCTACGTAAGCTCTACGATCTATTAAAATAAGCATCTAGTGCTCGGATTTTCTAATCACAAAAGCAATTTTCTTAACATTATTTTAAAATTGCGAGAAAAGTAAGAGATAGCCTATTGTAATATAGTTACTATTGGTTTTAATTTGAATATGGGAAACCATTTTTTTTTTAGTTCTATAAATTTACCGGAGTTATGTGCTGCTATATCGGTTGACACATTCATCGTCTTTGTAATCATTATCTTAGTTATTTATATATAACAACAATCACTTATCTTTTTTAATAAATCGTAACACAGAAAAAAAAAACCGGTCAAGTGCGAACTGGTAAAGAACAATTTAAAAATTAACAAACATGAGTTTAACCTAATGTAATGCCAGACGAACAGACGGACAACAAAATTATCCTATAAGAGTTTTGTTTGTTTCCTTTTGTGGTACGAAGCTCAAAAAAAGATAATAGGCCGAATGTACCCCATATTTTAGACAGTCAAAAACAAAAGAAAAAATAGGATGCTACATACGTGTCGATCGCAGCTCGAAGCACTTTATCATTTCACTCTTCTTAATAACAAATGTAAAGTGTATTGTTTACGGGTCTTGCGTTTTCATATTTACATTATTTGTAAGTTATTATATATTAGATCACAATTTTTACTTCTTAAATAACGATTTAAAAATATGTACTCGACATTATTTCTGCATATTTCTTTTTATAGCTGTAACTATTCATATTCAGAAATTTACAATTCAGTAGAAAATTGTGTGAATGACATAGAGGAAAACTATCTTATATAATAATCCCGGATACGCTGTACGTGTTCGCAAAATTCCATTTATCTCGATGTGTTGAGACGTGAGTCCGATCCAAACTGATTTTTGCTCTCGTACAATAAACTAAATATTATTGAAAGATATTTTTTGTTATAACATTTTTATAATATTGTATTATTATTGAATGAGTTACGTTGGCTGCAATTGGTGGGTCAAGAAAATACGATTTTTATAATTAAACTTATATTAATAAATTTTTAAATTTAAAATACATACATTTTATCTAAAACTAAACTATATCTAAGATTACTGCCTTCAATGTTGGAAGAACAGTAATCTGCTTAAACCTAAATTAATCTAACTTAACCTACGACTTAATTACTCCACGATGGAATAATAAGTGTGGGAAAAGAAGAAATTCCTTTCCCACCGGCGCTGTTCACCCGATCTCTCTGTTGTCAGCATTTTGTGGCGCTCGGCCGCCTATCAGACGGACACATTATAATATTAAATAAGTTTTCCGCCTGTGACACCGAGCGCTATATAACATCTCCCTCCGCAGATCAGCAACTATTCTTGGAGAGAGAGTTGCTGAGAAATTGTCATGTTCTTGAACTGGGGTCTGCAAGGCCAATCTTGAATTGAAAATTGCTAATATATGTGTCTCTTTGATCCGGGGCAATAAATAGTTATATCATGTTAGTGGCATAACTTCCCATCAAATTGTCCTGTTGGTTCATCCTTGAGTATCAGAGGACTGGGTTTACAAGGCATATCGTACAATTTGATAAAATGGCTAATGTAGTTTGGTTTATCTTGAATTATGTATTTAGTTGATACATTTTTACAGAGGTATTTTCTTTTCAAATGATCTTCGGGCATTCAGCCTCTATGTACAAAGAATTCTTACTAGATGTTGCTTAAAGGGATGATTTGGAATAACGAAATACTTTTATTATAAGAAAATTATAGTGCTCAAAGGACTAAGGATAGGAGAACGGCGATATTACCTTTAAAATTATAATTATGTAATTTTAGTAGAGAACAATAACAAGCTGAACACGACATTAACTTTTATTACATCTCAAAAAAATATGCCGTCGCATATTTAGCGAGTGTTCTAATTAATATTAAGAATTTCTATATTTCCTTAACGTTAAGCAAATATAAATGTGATTTTAAGTCTAACAAATGAAAGTACAATTTGGAATTGAGGCGTAGATAATTTCGGTAATATTTAACGTGATAGCCATATTGCAATCGTTATCATACTTAGTTATATGTTCTCTCATTCTGTTACCCAATTTTAACTAATCTAGAGTAAAGTTCAAAGAATGATATAGATGGAAAGTGTGGAATAATTAATTAAAACTAACTTAAAATTTTACTAAAAAAATTATTACTAAAGAACCAAAAAAAAATTAAAACTTTTACTAAAAGGATTATCCTTAAGGATAAAAGGAAAGCAACTCTAGAAAAATTCTAAAGTACTTTTAAAGAAAAAAATCGTACCTCTTATGTATCTATGTCTTGATACGCCTCCACCACTGCACCACGATGTAGTTTCGAGATAGCCGATGTCCTTGATCAATTCAGTGACTTATATTTCGGCTATCCTACCGACTGCGCCAGTTACGTAGGCTGCAATTGGAGGGTCAAGAAAATACGATTTTTATAATTAAACTTATATTAATAAATTTTTAAATTTAAAATACATACATTTTATCTAAAACTAAACTATATCTAAGATTACTGCCTTCAATGTTGGAAGAACAGTAATCTGCTTAAACCTAAATTAATCTAACTTAACCTACGACTTAATTACTCCACGATGGAATAATAAGTGTGGGAAAAGAAGAAATTCCTTTCCCACCGGCGCTGTTCACCCGATCTCTCTGTTGTCAGCATTTTGTGGCGCTCGGCCGCCTATCAGACGGACACATTATAATATTAAATAAGTTTTCCGCCTGTGACACCGAGCGCTATATAACAAATGGGTGTTTCTGTGATGTATTGATAATACAAAAACGTGATTATAGTAAGTTTGTTTTTTATATCAAAAGCACGTAGTCGCTAATAGAAAATCTGTTATTTGGTACAAAAACGAATAGATTAATTAATGCATTTGAGTCATCACTCTCAACATTTATTTCTTGAAATGTGATTATAATGCGATCAAGCGACCGTAGGGAGGGTTCAGTAACAAACTTAAGAAAGTTTCCTTTTCCTCAAAGATATAAGCTTGACGTAAAGTTTCTTGCCAGAGATTTGAGGTCTGTCGCAACAAAGAGTCCTTTTCCGTTTTCGAATTCAAATGTGTCCGTAGTCCAATAGTTAGCGGCTTACGAAGTTTGATACCGCCTAGTATATATAATTCACCTGCTGTGTAAACCTTTTGGATTTTATATATTTTTTCGCAGTATATTGCTTTTTAGCAAAGCAACAAAACGTATTTTAAAGTTATTTTCAACGTTTAATAAAAATAATAAGACAATTTTTTTCGAAGTGAGCGTTAAATTAAAATGAGAATATAATTTTCATACTATACACAATAAAAGTAATAATGTAAAGGTACTGTCAATGGTAGCTATTCAATAGTAGTTCATATATAACGACGGACCATATAATGCATTGTTACACTTTTCAAGAGAACTCGTAACAGTGGATCCCGATTTTATTGCGTAGCGCTTCGTGATGCAATATGCAATTGTATAGTAAAGTTACTCGTTTTGCTTTATAAGTCTCGCGAAAATATTTATTACATTTCTAATAAAGACAGTAATAAGCTTTAAATAAAAAAGCTTCTTGCGGTATCTCGCATTTAGGAAGTAGAGGGAACCTGTAATTAAAACACTGTTCCCCATTTTCGGCCTGATATTTAATAGAAAAATATCTTCTTCCTGTATCCTGCTTTTAGTAAGGTAGACAGAGGGAACCTATAGTTAAGATACTCCGTTCCCCAATTTTCGAGACATAAAACATTTTCGAGACATTTCATATTGAGTATATTTAACTTATATACATTTATTATTTTTATTTGGTTGCCTTATATATAAGGACAATACATAGGTAAAAAAATAATAACATAAGGAACTGAAAAAGTAATTTATTCTATACGGTGTGGCTTTTGTAGTCACATGCTGTGCCATTGCGCCATGACGGCCTTAGGTTTAAATATTCAGTTTCAAACAATATTTACATAAATAGTGACTAGCAAGATTCTTAGCAATAATTATAACACATTAAGTAGTCTCACTGTTCTATTTAAATTTTTAAATGAAATCTTACGTAAATTTTTCATATTTTTTTAATTTATTCAAGAATAACAATCAAAATTTTTAATTTAATTAGATATGCATTTTATGTTCCATAGTACTAAGATAATGTTATATAAAAAAGTTTATGTCCAAACAATGAATAAAATAAAATTAATTTTTATTATGGACATATATAGAGATATTCTCGAGGGCGGCCTTAATGTTAGTTATGATCTTTTTCTGTACTTTTTTCCAATAAAATAAAATATATGATAAGTATTCTAGGGTGGGCACCAGACCATACAGGAGTAGCCATGGACCACCCGGCCCGCCCCATACCCACGCCCATGCTTTTTATTCAACTAAGTTATATTCCATAGTCAAACAACGTTCCTACTTGGTAACTAGATGGGAGAGCTGATTTGATATTCACAGTTGATTTCCTTCAAATTTCGGAGCACGTCTAGGTTATCAGCGCTGACTGTTTTGCTTCTTATAATCTAGATGATTTAGAATGCCTTAAGCATTCATTTTAATGAGATGTAGATTTATAGCGTACGAATCAGCTTGGCTGACTTTTGTTCTAATAATATTTATTAATGTGCTTTAGTTACGTTGTAGAATTATAAAATTTTACTAAGAATTATAAAATTGGGGCCAGTTGGGGCGCGGGCGAAAGCGTGTGTAAACGCAACAGGTTTTGGGTTCAATTCCCACTCAACGAAACGAAATATTTAATATTTTAATGGAACAGTGTCTTAACAACAGGTTCCCAGGTACCGTCTGCCTACCATGTGCGGGATATAGCGTGAAGATAAAACAGTAAATAAACTCATATGTCTGTTTTGACCTACTATCGATTACCACTCGAGGAAATTAAATATTGAATATTTTTATTTGCTCATTCTAGAGGTAAGGTTGAGTTCCGACACTGAACATGCATTGCCTCGAAAATGAATTCCCTTCCTGAATTCAGCTGAAAAATTGGAAAAGGACTAGTAACACTAGGTTCCTCCTGTGTCCTCCGCTGTGTGCGGGATACAAAGTGAAGCTAAAAAATATCAACTAGTTTAAAAAATATATAAATAATTGAATGTCGACAGGTAATTTCCAAATGTAAGAATAATATATTGATCAAATATCAATTATAAATCCATATGTAAGTACTGAAACTCACTGAAAGAAAGCCTTATTGCAGACGCCAGACGTTTCGTAATCATGTAAACGTGAGTTACGTGACCTACTTATTTTGTATAAGCTGCCTACGTTAAACGCTAAAATATTGAAAGTGGAGCTACAACGCGATCCTAATAGACATTTTTGGCACATGTAATAACGAACTGTATAGTCCTGAATAAAATTTTGAATATAAAGTATAGGTACAGTTCATTTTTTTTTTATGGGAAAGACACGGCACACGAGCATGCGGGTCACCTGATGGTAAGTGATTACCACCGCCCATGACCCCGTGCAACCCCAGAGGAGCTACAGGTGCGTTGCGGGCCTTTAAGATGGGTTGGGCGCCGGGGCCCGGCATTACCTGATGCGAAACGGAGTGGCATAAAGCCACTACTTCACGCCGGTTTTAAATGCCGGGGGTGGTAATGATCCGGTCGAGTCTGCCCATGCGTGTTGCCATTGCTGGCGACGTGACTCTACGTACTTTAGTCGCCTCTTACGACACCACCAGTACCAGGATGATCCTATTCTAGGCCGGGGTCACACGGCACAATTTGTTATTATATATTCTTTATTGCACTTTAAAAAAACGTAAGTAATAAAAAATTAAAAGATAAGTTAATAACATAGTGGGCTAATTGCTAAAATAAATCTCTTGCAGCTAACCAACGGAAATGGATATGACTGTCAAACAGCGGGAAGATATTACATTGTTACCAGCGAAGAAATCAAAATATTAAATATTTCATTCCTAGGATTGGGAATCGAATCCATAACTATAGCTTGTACACGCTTGTTCCATTGCGCCACGCCGGCCTCATAAATCTGTAATATAAAAATCAATAACCCTTCGTGTTTTTCCTGAAAAAGTCTACCTGGTGAATAATTATATACAAAAATATGTAAATTTGCTCTGACGCTGAAAGTTTAGTTTTATCAAATAGAGAAACTAAAATTGTGTTGAATCTGTTAGTCATTTTTATGTTTTAGTAAGCAACGAGTTTTAGACCGGCAAGACCACTTAAATATTTAAAAAAAATAATGGAAAATGTAACGTTATATTACGTTGTTACTATTACGTTGTTAATTTCGTATCTTATGGATACTTCAGACTTTAATCTCAGATTAAATGTATCATACAAGCTTATGTTAATTAACTACAGAAGTTTATTTTTTCTTAACGTGTCTATCTTATTTATTGGTATAGAAAAAATCGAATGATAAAAACCGGAATCTAACACAAAGTGAACAAAGGAAGTGGGGAACGGAAGTGTCTAAATAGGAACGGAGTATCTTAATACTAGGTCTTCAGATTCCCTCTGTCTACCCTGTTCTATGTGGGATACAGCGTGAATCTAGAAAAACAATGAAGAAAAAAGAATGATAAATATGATACTACGAGCGTAGTAGAGCCAAACTGATTATAATTCTAATGTTCTCACGATTACCACTTTTACTTTACTTTGACATGATAATAAAATGACACGACATTTGAGACTCTACTATACATAATTCATCAAATATACGAAAGAACAGGTGTCAAACAGACTTTTATATACAGAAACGTCTATATAGTTATCAACTGGTACCCGTAAAAACTAACCACTTCATCGGCTGGGCCACACAATATCGTTTCGACTCGGCTATATCCGCTACACGTCGGCGTGCCTCGTAGCTTTGGGCGGGCGGAACTCAGTCTACGGTGGTCTTCGTAACGGGTGGTTGTGTCGTACACTTAAAAAAAATAACTGTGTAACATCGTCCTATATATATAAAATTATTATTAATAAATAAATAAAAGTGCTAACCTCTTGCGAAGTTTATAAATACATTGAATGTTCTGTGTTTCATGTGATATTTATTATGTGAAAATAAAAGAATTGTGAATCATTTAACTGACTTAAGTACAGCGAAAATGATGTTGGAATGCTTAATTTCAAATACAATATTCAATAAGGTAAGCAGTGAGTAAATATGTGTTCTTATACCGTTAAATATTTAACCAATTTATAGATCATTTACAATGTTAAATAGTTGTATACGTGAATACCAGCAATTCAAAGTCTTCCCGCGTGCGTGCATGTAAGTGATAAAATTTGCATGTTGCTTTGCATTTTGTACTACAGGCCTCTAACCTCGTAACTACCATAGAATTAAGCCTTACTCATAAGTTATTTGTTGCCACGCTCGGGTATTTTTATAGCATTTGTTAAACTGAGGCCAGTTGCGACGCAGGTGCGCAACCGTGCGACGGTACACGCGTCAGATTGTGAGTTCGATTCCGACTCCAGATATATTTAATATTTATATTATATTATAATAGAGAAATATTTAATATTTTCATTTCTTCGCCCTGGTAACAAGGCAAAGCGAGGCGTTGAGTTCTGTCACTCAATGCATTATGAGGTTCAGAACTGCCTTCAGAATTCGGCGAAAAGTGGTGAACGGAAGTATTTTAATTGCAATGGAGAGTTTCAACACTAGGCTCCCAGGTTCTCTCTATGGGATACGTTGTAGACCGCACATCGCATGGTATCTGTGAAAGCGAAAAAAATAAAGATAAACTACGAGATTATTTCAATGAATAAACATTTCATAGTAACAGTTTTTGATTGTTTAGACCGCGGTGTGTCGGAATCCATTTCAAACTAAATAGGTTATCGCATTTAATCTATTAATCACTCTTTTAGTATGGTAAGCGTATTTTATCGTGTCAGTGATAGAGCCAAAACATTGTGGTAAATTGTTGTCCTACATATGACTTATATTAAACCATCTGTTTTGACTTTTTAGGTTTATTTTTTTTACTATACTGTATGTCAACATAATAATAAGTTAAAAGTCAACATATTTAACGTAAAATAATCGATAACTAGAATAATAAACAAGTTTATACTAGAAAATATTTGTTTTACCATTTTAATTTAGTATCATTGATGTTTTTAATTAAATATTTGAATCAACACTTCAATTGATTACAAGACAAAAATTCTTTGTCAAATTATTATTAACTCATTTTAGTTACGTCAAACAACTTCAACGTTAGCTAATATTTTTGTAAAGAAACTGGATTATTCGAATGCTGCCGTATTCTAATCACCATGTGGGATAGTGATTGTATTTTATTATAAATTAACTATTTATACAATATTATCGAGGTATCGAGGCAAAGCGCGGCGTTAAGTTCCGCCACTCAACACGTAATGCCTCCAGAATCTGGTGGAAAGTAGGGAACGGAGCGTTTTAACGCTCGGTTCCCGTTGCCTACCCTGCTGTGTGCAATGAATTTTATATTACTATTTAGGTTTTTTATATTTCAGCTAATCTATTACAGTTCACATAGACTGAAATACTATCTAACGGCACGATTTTTTTTAAAAATACAAAAAAATAATCATCCAAATCGATTCAGTCGTAAAGAAGTATAAACAATATATATAAGATATTCCCTTAATAACAAAGAAATGATTAATTTTCACCTTAGTTCTGCTCAAGTGGAAAACAAATCAATTAGTTTGTGTTATGGTTAATTGGGCGTAAAGCAACACTTATCAGTAATTGGTTGCAGTTGATTAACGGAACCTGAAACATTTGTATTCGATTGTTTTTAATGAAGTCCTTGGAATTACGGCCCGCCAGGCGATTACAGGCAACTAGACAAAAAAAGAATAGCGCGCAGTCTTAATCCAATTCAAAGCTTTCTGGGAAATATTTGGATTGAATTAGGCTTTTGATTTTAAATTGTATTGCAAATTGTTTTCGTGTTTGGCCAATACTATTGAGTATAAACGAAAATTTGTGTTTTATTTAAAAAGAGATTTAGGATTCTTCAATAAAAGAAACCGGTAATAATAGTAACACAGATTAATACAGAATAATAATAATAACACAGATTAAAAAAGAAAATAGGACTATAGCTGGATTAGTAGATAAATTATATTCTGATTTCAATTCATTCGTCCAAGGTTTCCTGCCAATTAAACATGGGCGTACTTCGAGATATTGTTCAGGGGGGCCTGGAACTCAGTGGTATTAAGGAAGTAATGATCATTTTATTATAATCGAGTTAATGTATAATGTACGACTTTTTCCATGAATAACTGTCATGGTCAACTGTTAAATAGAAATTAACTGGTTTCTTTTAATTTAAAATTTTCAATTGAGCAACATTATCGGGTATGCTTACAATTACGCTTTCTACAAATATTTTATATGATTATAATCACATTTACCAAAAATCAAAGCTAATCAACCATTTAAATTAACTTTAAGTTGCGTTTCTTTTGAGCAAACATATATTATACTTTCTCAGGCATAACGTGTTCTTTCAGCTCCTTATTTTGAATGTGGAGCACAGATGATCTGGAAAACCCAACTGCACTCAGTGTCATGTCTGACATATTAAAAGTCAAACACTTACCTATTACTTTAGATAAATCATAGAAATATAATAATAATAAATTATTAAGTGAGGAATTGAGTGCCTTGACACTGTACTAGAAAACTGTGTGCGAAACTGAAGAAAAACAAAACGATATATAACGAAACAGAAACGAATAAAAGTATTCATGATTATGTTATTCGGCGACTGGATAATTTGTATAACTTAAAATTGAAGTAAAATTATTACATAATAATTTTACTTAACTTACTAACCTGAGCTTCACGCTTTGTCCCTGGCGGGGTAGTCAGGGAGAACGGGGCGCCAAACGCTACGGTCTCTACATACCTCGACATACATTACATAATAATTTGACCGAAATCCAAATTTCCAAAATTACAAGCAGAGTCTGAAATAATGAAACACAACACATAATTTTATGATTGTTCTGTTGTTATTACTCCTTGTTATAAGCCATTCTAGTACAAAGTTTATAAGTTTTCTCATGCAAATTTGTATGCAGCGAAGGCGTCTGTAAGATACGCTACGCTAGCGTACAAAGTTTCATACATACCTGAACAAGAAATGCATTATGTTCTTAGTAACGTAGAATAATTAAATAAAGCAATTGTAACTTCACTAGGGCTTTGCGGCTTGTTGTCTCCTAGGCTTGCAGGGACGCGCGGCGGATGCGTCTAGTAATAAATAGTACGTAATTAGAGGTATTTTCAACTACGGTAAATACGTGATATGCATGTTTAACATCATGCATATTAACTAAAATATGTAACATCTATTTTACATTCTAACATCTATTTTACTAGCGAACATTTGGTTAATATGGTTGGATACAATTATATTTGCACTGAATGCAATTTCATAGAGTAATTTGAATGAATATCGTCAAGTTATAAATTTTATACGAGTTAGACGTCGAGCTATTTCTCGGACATTGGAAGAAATATGAAGAAGAATAATGCAGGGGAAAAAAGTGACAGTTGTGTTTATTATCCCATTAAAATCATAAATGTGAAATGGAAGCCAAGTTAAATGTTATTTCTTGAATGCGTCGTTCTCGACTTCACTGACAAAGAATGCAAAGAATGAGTAGATCTATGTGGGTGTGTTCACTCGGGATAAAATTCAAGTTTTGAGGTGACCTAGGAGTGAGTTAGGTTTTTGATAAGTCAATGATTAAGTCACAAAAGGGCCGTGTTTCAAACGGCATAACTCACATGGTTGTAAATAATATCTGTAATCATTTGAGTTATATTGTTGAAATTATAAATATATTATAAACTAGTAAGTTTAAACAAATGTATTACATTAGCTCATATGCATGAAACATATGAGCTAATTGGCTTTACAGTTATTAAGGGCTAAAAAGTAGTTTGAAATGTAAAATCGTGTAAAATACACATTGCGGGTTTCCAGCCTTTGAACTTGGCTGGAAACGCTGACATGTAAATAGATTTGACATATTAATTTACTTATCAGAAGGTATATATAGAAAGGGAATCAATCAAAAGTATTAGAAAACACACTATAGAATAAAATGACATCAATTGGAAAAGATAGGAAAAACATTTCTAGGTCAAAATAGAATACATATTTTAAAAATAATCTGTACCATTATATAGAATACAAATGTTCATCGCCTTCATATTTTTTGTATAGGGTTTTAGAGTAAAATTCTGTACGAATAAATTGAATTTAGTTCCAAGTACCTGTGAGATAGATATAAATACAAGATTCCATCTACAACTTATACGTTTTCTTCGTCCAATCAAATACTGATTAGACAGTTTAATAAATAAAATAATAATTGCTAACGCAGTTCCACCGCTCCATATTATATTCCGTTCTACGTACAACGACACCACTACACCACTGCAGCCGGATTTAATTGGTAAATTGCCACCATAAAATTATTAGCTGGTCACAAAACGTTGCAGCGAATGCAAATTATCAGAAATTCAATACAATCGCCACGTATGTGTTCGGTTTGTACAATAGTTCCGGCCACGTATATTTAACGAGACGCTTTGTTCATCGGATTTCGAGTACTATTTAATTAAGGCGTGAAAAACATTGTTGGCTTAATTTAGCCGCTCATATGCATAAGTGTACAAAAGTAATTACCTATAAATTTTTTCAATAATTTCACAATACATTTGGCATTCGTCCAATTTGAGTGTTGCTTACTTTGACTTTTATTGTTGTGTTACATTTGTGTGATAAAGTTTTATAGTATGTTTAACAATTTTAGGTCGGTCATGTATTGTGCTTTTTGTGAAACTACTGTAAATATATGTATATATGTAAATACAAGTATATCGGATAGGATTTGAATCTGGTCACCTAGCTCTCTGTTCAATCAGGTTATGATCAATAATAATGTTGTCAGCTTTTAATAGGTAATTGAGAGGAATAGGGACATTTACTCCATATCTGCAATCGTAACCTAGCTGTTTCGATTGAATATCTAAACATATCATAGTACAAAAATTATTTCAAAATTGAAATTTGAATTTGACTTTGCATTTTGCACTCTCAATTTTTTTTTGATCTCAAGTCAAAAGATACTGTAGCGGGTACATTCAGTCGCTTTGTAAGCGCTACTTATAAAGTGCATCCTATTTATCTTCAACTAGGCTAACGAGTGAGATTGGTTCATAATTTTGAATTTCAAATATAGGTAGTTTTGTCTCAATATATTATATGTAAGCAAATGTTTTTTTAATAATTATTTGAAAATATCTTATTTTACTATAGATAAATCTTTTGTGGTATAGACAAAAAATATTTTTTTAATTGTCAAATATAAATGCTTTTAGGTTTTTAGTAAAATTATTAATTAAAAACTGTCAGTACAGATTTTTATTTTACCCATGTGGTGGTTCAAGGTTTAAGCACATTCAATGGATTTTTTGTATTTATAATAGCAGTGTACGAATATAAGATTGCATAAAAAAAGGCGGTATTGCCTGTCAGAGTCAGATGTTTCTGGGTTTGTCTATACCTATCACGCAAATTGAATAAAATATATAAAATATTTTTTCTTACGGGATGTAAAATTTCCTGAAGCTATACTTTAGAGTAATTTTCCAAAATAATTTGCAATCCGCTTTAAGTGCCAATTAGAAACTAACGATGAGCTTTTAAAATTTAGCCCCAGGGCAAAGTGCAATGGTTTGTTATCTGGAGTTACCGGGTCAGTTCGTTACCCAGTAAATGGATTAGTGTCGTCCGCCGTCTACCTACTCGTACATGTGACTTGATGTATGTATATATGTATGTACGTACGCTTACATATTCAATATACTCATGTTAAGGAATACGTAACAATATTAACCCTTGTTATTTTCCCTCGCAAATTGGTCTGGCCTGGCTGCTAATTATTATTTTTTTCTTTAGTGCCAGGTTTTTGTAAGGTACTTCTGTCAATTTTTTTTGTCAAGTTTACACATCAAATCTCCTTCCCGCTGTATCCCGCATACAGAAGGGTAGGCAGAGAGAATGTAGTGCTAAGACATTCCGTTCCCCACTTTCTACCGATTTTTTCAAGACATTGTATGATTAGTGGCGGAACTCAACGCCGGGCCAGAGCGAAGAAAAGAAAACATTAATAAATAATAATTAATTCTTTTGAGTGTGAAATTAAAAGTGAAACCCTTGTGCAAATGAACCACGACGGTCTCACTTCGTATATTCAAATAGTTCGTTTTAGTTCGTTTTATGGGTTGTCGCGTTTACATTGGCGGAACTCGACGCACGGCGTTACTGTTAAATTAATAAGTCAGTCGGTCAGTCAGTCATTCGGTAAAGTATTAATACTTTATGTCATAAAAGGTGATCTTGGTGATGTGGAACAGTCCTAAATATTATAATTTATACTTTTGAACCCTACTCATACAAATGATTATACTCGTATTTCAATTGTTTTCTTTTCCTGTGATTTCCCTGGTAACTCCATTCAACTTCCATTTTCAATAAGCAATGTCTTAACTTTGGACGGAAATTAAATTTCGTTTTGTCACTCTCTGGCTCTCTCTTCCCAAATAAATAAAAATAAAATAACTAACAAGAAAAGAAATAAAACAAAATAACTAACAACATCTAAGAATTTTGCACTTCTAAAAATTTTTTTCGGAAAAGGAAAGAAATACACATATGTGTAAATAGCAAGAGCAAAAGCAAATAATGGCAAGAGTGACATTTACTATCAAGAGAATAATTAAATCATTTTATTTTTTTATGAAAAAGAAATCCCAATCAGTCAAATAATTCTAATAGAAAGACCAATCAATTAAAATTAGTTATTTTGTTATTTTAAATAACTTAAATCCGATCTATATAATAATATGTGAAAAACACTTTTACAAACTTCACTTTTTACAAAAATTGTGCGGACAAAGGAGTATGAAATTTAGCACAGTCAAAGTATATATAGAGAATGCAGAATGTTAATATTTCATAAATATAAAATAATACATAAAAGGCTAATTAAATTAATAAAATAATTATAACATTGAGGCCAGTCGTAGCGCAGGGGAACAACGTGTGACTGTAAAACCGACTGGTTGTGTGTTCGATCCCCACTTGAGGAGATGAAATATATATTTCCATTTCTTCGCTCTGGTGTCGAGGCAAAGTGCGGCGTTAAGTTCTGCCACTCAACACGCAATGCTTCCAGCATTCGGCAGAAAGTGGGAAACGGAGTGTCTTAACACTAGGTTCTCTCTGCCAACCCTGCTGTGTAAGCGGGACACAGCGTGAAGCTGATAGGTAGAAGCATACGTACTTCTACGTATTTGACAATGACAATACACTTTTATATTTAAAATTTAAATGTTATACACTTTGCTATGGCAATACACGTAACTATGGCAATAAATATTATAAGCATCAACCAGTCCTCTAGTAATAATAGGTTGTGTATAACACATAATAACATCACAAATTCTAAGTGCCTGAGGCGACTCTAGCCGTTGGTAGTGGTTGGTAGGTAGGAGTATGTCGTACATATATTAAGTATAGATTTTATGGACCAAGTGCCACAAGGGCATTTTTCATAATGCCCGGACATCATTGCCACTCCGATCTAGAGATCGCTTCGATTTGTCAAAGCGCTTGATTTCCTTTTAAAGCCTAGTATCTAGGAGGAAGGAGGAATTATTAACAAATTACCTATATATATTATAATAATTGATAAATGGATCCGATAGATACAAATACATAATGTCCGGGCATTATAAATAATGCCCTATTTAATCACTTTGCCCATAACATAGGTATAGTTTAATTTCCCAATTGTTTGTGTTAAAACAAAATAAACTTTTGTTTAATTTACTTTATACTGTTGTAAATTGCTTACAATTATATTGTTACAACTTGTGCATCTAAAAGATAATATTGAATCCTCAATCCTCAAACTACCTGCAGCACTGAACATCTTGCTATTCATATAAGTTATATTCATAGGCAAGGATGGCGCAAGTTAGTAACAAGTTAGTTTTTAACTCGTCAGTTTGTTCGAGAACTCGTCGCAGTCTGTCGCATACATAGATAGATTGTCAAGCGTCGTGACAGTTTGGACTGAAATAGACATTTCCCATTAAGATTATTTCATATGTATAACTTTTTCTTAATTATTAATATAAACTAATGATATATATATATATATATATATATATATATATATATAACTTTGTAATGATTTTTTCTGTGAATAAAGTATCACTTTTCAGATTTTTCTCTTTATTTTTTTTGTATGTTTTCACATACACACGCGAAGTACCCTATAGATTATCATATAAAATACAACAAAAAATAGAATGATATATGTATATGATGATGAAAATTTTTTGATTGAGTTGACTTAGAAGAGATTTTTTCGTGCCCCAAGCACCATAGACCTGAAGACCATAGTAGTTTGTGAAATTAGGGCATAAAAAAAACAAATTCTTCACCTATATCACATTCATTTAAAATAAATTAAAAGAGTATAAATGTCTAAAAATAATAGAAAAAAAATTATCAAAATATCTTGCAACTGAGACGTCCAAAAATAAATAAATGAAAGATTGTTCTAATTATAATTTTCGATATAATTATATTATGTGCTTCAGTTAAGTAATTGGCTCCCTTCGTCATATTTTATTTCGTTACGCTCGTTATAAATTAATTTTCTTCTCATTCGCCGAACTTAAAAGAAATTAGTCCTTATTGTTTAAGGTCCACTTCGAATGTAATTTACTTCTATGCTGCAGAAACGTTATAAATGTTGTTAAATTTGTTTATCTGTTTTATTAAATAGTATACTTCGATATTTAGATATTACAAGAATAATTATATATAATAAGGATTAAAAAATTAACAATATAATATTTAAAAGGTAAAAAAAAATTTTGTACTACAGAGTAAATACACAACAGAATAAATGTTAGAGGCCGTCGTTACGTAAGGACACAAGCGTGTGACTGCAACGTGACTGTTGTGGGTTCGATGCGGGGTTCTTCCCCGAGCGGTCTGGGAAGTAAATTATTATCTCTTTATATAATAAGACAGTAAAAATATTTTGTCTGTACATTTAGTAATTTTGACTGAAATGGATAGGTGGACACTTAAAAAGAATAATAGAAAGCAAAAACATATTTTTTTAAATTTCTTGTCTGTCTGTCTATCTATACGTATGCTCACATTTTTCTCTGAAAAAACTGAGCCGATTTACTCGAAAGTTTAACCAATTGCTTTGTTTTATCTTTTTTGTCTTTTTCATCAAAATCGGTTCATTAAAAAAAAGATATCATCATTTGAATGAACTCGAGGCATTAGTTTGCCTGCGAATGTTATATAGCAATCGCGCTGGTAAGATTCCTGGCTAAAGAATGACATTCTAAACGTCTTGGTTATATGACTGTTGATAAAAAGATATATTTTTGAAGCACTATTAAACAATATTTTACACAATAAAGAATGATTTTATCTTGAAAGAAATATCAAGTAAATACAAAAATTTTTTGAATCGTTCGTTCGTTTGAAATAAATCTATATAAAAATGTCTAAAAACATGCTTACTAGGTATACACTGTAATAACTACATACTTACCAATTGTACATTTAGCTGATAATTTTTGTAACTAATTTAAAAACTGTACAGGAGTTAATATGCAATCATTACAGTTATTTTACAAAGAATATTATAAATCATCACCCAAACCAATAATTTAACATTTAAGGCTATTTCTGAAGCAAGTAAAGCAAGTAAATACAAAAATTTTTTGAATCGTTCGTTCGCTTGAAATAAATTTATATAAAAATGTCTAAAAACATGCTTACTAGGTATACACTGTAATACATACTTACCAATTGTACATTTAGCTGATAATTTTTGAAACTAATTTAAAAACTATACAGGAGTTAATATGCAATCATTACAGTTATTTTACAAAGAATATTATAAATCATCACCCAAACCAATAATTTAACATTTAAGGCTATTTCTGAAGCAAGTAAAGCAAGTAAATACAAAAATTTTTTGAATCGTTCGTTCGCTTGAAATAAATTTATATAAAAATGTCTAAAAACATGCTTACTAGGTATACACTGTAATACATACTTACCAATTGTACATTTAGCTGATAATTTTTGAAACTAATTTAAAAACTATACAGGAGTTAATATGCAATCATTACAGTTATTTTACAAAGAATATTATAAATCATCACCCAAACCAATAATTTAACATTTAAGGCTATTTCTGAAGCAGTAAATTAAATTATTAACTGAGATCTTACAAAAATATGTACGTATAATAAATAGTTAGCTTATGTATATTTTATAAATCAACTACCAATATTGGTCGTCTTTTTTAGTTTGAACCAATCAAAATTTTTTATAGAAATTACGATAATGTCGTAAAAAAGTCATATTAAAGTAATAAAAAATCATATTAGAAGTCATTTTAGTTGTCAATCAATTCTGCTTTAATAATCAATAATCAATATCAAGGAAAAAGGCGTTGAGTTCCACTACTCAACTCACAATGCCTCAAAAATTGAAGGCAGAGGAAACGGAGTGTCTCAACACTAGGTTTCCTTTGCCTTCCCTGTATCCCGCATACTGCGTGAAGCCAAATAATAGTTTAAATAAGCAAATTCTTCATAATGTAATGTCAAAATTGTTGTAGATATAACAGAACAATTCAGATTTAACCTAAATGGATTCTGCAAAATAATGCACATACATAATCTATGTCTTGAATTATTGATATGGGACGTCCTCTGTTAACACAGGTGACAACGGTTTACGCGAAATATGCCTTTGGCTTAACTTTCTGACATTTTCTTCGAGATGAGAACTGAAAGCAAACTAATAATAAAGTATATATAATTTAAAACATTGATTTACTGATCTTTTTGCAAACATACAAATTACTACATTTATACGCTTATTATACGCTAAAATTGTCTCGCCTTTCGAATATATTGTTATAGAAGCCTGATTTAAAAAAAAAACAAAAAAAAGTCAAATCAGCTTCACGCTGTATCCCGCAAATAGCAGAGTAGACAGAGGAAACTTAGTATTACAACAATCCGTTCACCACTTTCCGCCGGAATTCTGAAGGCATTGCGTGTTGAGTAGCGGAACTCAGCGACGCGCTTTGCATCATCACCAGAGCGAAGAAATGAAAATATAAATTTTAATAAATATTTCATTTTCTCGTATGGGGGTTGAACTCACAATCAGTCACGTTTACAGTATTTTTTTTGCCTCAGCGGCACGACTGACCTAAAAAAATAGCAAGAATCTTCAAATCAATTTTTATTGTAAATATTGTTGATATATGTTATTTGTTTTCTTTTAAATGATACCACAAAGTTATATCGATCTTCTGTCACTAGAGTAAATTGCGATAACTAACAAAAAAGAGATAACTATATTTTTTATTGTAACTTGAAACCAATATTGGTTATTACTTTCTTTGGTGTACGAACGAGTATGTTCGTATAGACTTAAATATCTTGTGGGCTTAGGTACTGTGTAAACTTTTGTTGCAGAGCATATAAAAGTAAAAGCTGTCACTTTGTACATATATATTGGAGAAATAAATATATTATTGTAGTCAACGTAGTTAATTAATATATTGTCAGAAATCGGAAGCGGTTATAGTTTTTAAAAAAAAAAACACGATAAAAAAACACACCGTCCATATGTTTCTAAACTATTTGGAAAGGGATACTACGTAATTGCAATAAGTGACATGTATCACCTAATAACAATACTTCACACTAGTTTCCTTCCAAAAAGGGTCGTTGCCGACAAGCAATAGCCTCCGATTGACACAATTCCACTACTTTATCATCTTTTTCACCTAAATATACCCTCCTTTACACGAGTACGCTAACAATATTTATTTATAACTTTAAATAAATAATAATATGTAAAAAAATTAAATACTTGGACATAATATTGTAAGTGCTGTTTGTTTCCCAATATAAAATAAATAATAATTACTATGCTTTTAGTTTCTCGCTGTAGCCCGCCTATGGCAGGGTAGACAAAGGTAATTTAGTGTTAAGACCCTTCATTACCCATTTTCCGTCCAATTTTCGAGACATTTGACATGTTGAAAATTGGGCTTAACCCAACGCTACGCTTTGTCTTGTTACCAAAGTAGAGAAATGAAAATAGTCCATTCCTAAGCGTTCAAAAAAGAATTTACAAATGTCACAATCAGATTTTGTTAGCTGTTCTGCAGCGCAACAACAGCCTCTATTAAATATCTCCATTATTTTTTGCCTTTGAACTGCTTTCATAAAATGATTTATAAAAGTATATTGCTTTATGTTAGAATGCCCCTTGCAGGTAAATTAATTGCGTTGACATTTACTTTATATGAATGTTAAATATATAAATATAAATGTTATTATTTAAATGTTATGGTAATAATGTTATGTTTTAATCTTGAATAATGAACAAAATATAGACAGATATATTCATGTGGCACTGGTAGCCTTTTTCTGTCAAAAAAATGTTTACTTACGTACTGTTTCAAAATCTTAATGTTTTTTTTCGATTCACATAATAAAAATAAAATATATTCACATGCCTGGGGTGTGTTTTGTATTCCACCAAATAAAGTTCACATTTTTCCCCTGGCACAAAAAGTTTAATACGGCGGAAACATTTCCATACTAAAACAGGATCGTTATGAACATAATAATAGCATTTTGAAATTCAAAGTGTTTTTTCATTCTTGTAATCAAGAAGTTGGTTTTCGTTTCATACAGTCTAGGTAATATTTCTTTGGGAAAAGATGTTTATTCACCGTCATTGTTTTTAAAAGTTTCCGCGCTCTAGGAGAGACCGTTAATTTACTTTTACTTTATATAAAGGAGAAATACAAAGTGATCATTTGCAGTGCATCTGCATTTATTTAAAACTTTTGTATGGCAGGTTTTTGAAAGCGTTTCATTTACATTTTTTATGTTATTTGCTAGGTACTTTTGCAAAGTTTATTATAGAGAGCTGTTAACCGATAAAAAAATTAATAGGGACAGAAAAAAAATCTGAATTTTTTGTTTAAATTTTCCAGCATCAAATCAACTATGAAATTACTTAACAAAAAAGCGTGATTAAAATCAGGCGCTGGCGAATGTATATATATATATATATATATATATATATATATATATATATATATATATATATATATATATATATATATAAAACCTATATAAAATTGGAAAGAATATATAAGGTATTATAAGAAACCGATTAGTTTAATCTATAATTCAGGGGATTTTCTAGTTCAGTTGGATTATTTATTAAATTTTAAATTGTAATTATAATCACTTGTTATTTGAGCTCTATCTACCTTTTTCTTCTTTTTTCCTAGTCTAAATTTATTTGGAGGACAAGAGGTTTTGAAATTAAATTGTGTCTGAAAATTGTACTAGTTTTTACCTACGGAACCTGTGGAACTATTATTACCAATGGAATTTATTTTGTTGTCACGTGTTTATAGCCTAGACTTTGCTTTAAGAATAAGATATTTTACTTATTGTTCTAACAAAACTACACGTTTTGGGTATTTACATTTGAATTAATCTGAAACATACTTATGCCAATAACAATTTACTGTAAGCGAAAGTCTTGTCTCAGTCAGTCTCTCTCTCTGTTAGTCTGTTCATTAAAATATATACCCTTAATGAATATATATTTTAATTTATATTAATTTATATAAAAGCATAAAATTGCATTTCTTTTATTGTAACGAGATCGGAGCGGATCGTAATATCGGAGCGCCGAGGAAAATCAGTGAGGATGCTCTTTATGGAAGTTGACTATTATTAGTCGTCTGAGCGAGTTGAGATGTCCTTACTGAGGATTTCTTTGTTGTTGTGTATATTACTCATACAGAAAGCAAACACGTGTCAGAGGAGAGGACGCTATTTTGATAGGACAAAAGCGGAAACTGGACCGGGATGTTATCTCGGACCTCCTCCCTCGTGTATTTGTGTTATTAGTCCCGCCATTACGAAAAACTTTACCACTGTCTCCTCCGCCGCGCTGTTTGCGGTTAATGTAGAGATTTATTTCTGTGTTTTCGGGCGCGTTTATTGTTACAATACGATGGAACTTGATTATTTTAGCTTCACGATTGTGAGAATAAAGCTTTCTTATTCTTTATATTTCAAGTTTGATAACACTACTTCTAGTTACGCGTGCTCAATAACTTTTGATAAGGCCACATTTTATTATTTCTAATAGCTTCACTAGATCGTTATAGTTGTTCATCAGATGTTCCAGGTCTTCAATTTTTATATATCAATGAAAAGTGCTTATTATGCTCAACAGTTTTTGTATGTGCGCGTTTAATTATTCCCTATAGTTTAACTGGACCACAACAGTTCTAGATCACATGTGAAAGTCCTTAAAATAAATCAAAATCATAAATCAGCTTCACGCTGTATCCCGCACACTGCAGGGTAGGCAGAGGGAACGTAGTGAAAGACACACCGTTCCCCACTTTCTGCCGAATTCCGGAGGCATTGCGTGTTAAGTGGCAGAACTCAACGCCGCGCTTTGCCTCGACACCAGAGCGAAGAAATGGAAATATAAATTTAAATAAATATTTCATCTCCTCGAGTGGGGATCGAACCCACAACCAGTCGGCTTACAGTCACACTATGTGCCGCTGCGCCACGACCGGCCTCAAGTCCTTAAAATATAGCAAATATAGCTTAGGTCAGAGTTAATAGCTAATAAGCAAAAATGCTTGATTCGAATCCATGCAGTAGTCAGATTGGCGTTTATAACCTACAGAAAAAAAAAATAAAAAAACCTAAGTTCGGTTACCATTTTTATATTACATTAAATGATCTTTTTGTTTAATGTACCGACACATTTTTTTATTGTTTTATTATAGTATAGACTAGCAGCCCGCTCGCGGCTTCGCCCGCAGAAACTGAATGATTTAATAAACTAACATGATTATTGATTTAATAAACAGAATTGATTGACAACTATAAAGACGTAGACGTATGTTATTTTCTTACTACATTATCGTAATTTCTATAAGAATTTTTGATTGTTTTGAATTAAAAAATACGACCAATGTTGATATTTAATATTTATAAAATACACATAAAGCAAATTTTTTATTATACGTATATATTCTTGTAACGTTACGTTCTTTTTATCTATGTAATGAAGGTTTCATCATAATTTTAAAACTGTGTTAAATGTGCTGATGTCAGTGAATAATTTAATTTACTGCTTCAGAAACAGCCTTAAATGTTAAATTATTGATTTGGGTAAGGATTCATAATATTCTTTGTTAAATAACTGTAATGATTGCATATTAGCTCCTATACAGTTTTTAAATTAGTTACATATATTATTAGATAAATGTACAATTAGTAAATATGTAGTTATTACAGTATACACGTAGATAGCATGTTTTAGGCATTTTTATTTAGATTTTTTTCAAACGAACGATAGAATCAAAAAATCTACGTATGTGCTTGATATTTCATTGAAGATCAAATCGTTCTTTATCTCTGTGTTAAACTTAACTGTTATGATTTATGAAGGTAATCTCCATTAACAATTCAATTTTGTTTACTTTATTGTATAAAATATTGTATAATAGTGCTTCAATATATATATATATATATATATATATATATATATATGAGAAAAATGTGACCATACATATTGACAGCAGACAGACAGACAAGAAATTTCTCTTTGCTTTCTATTATTCTTTTTAAATGTCCCTCTATCTATTTCAGTAAAAATTACTAAATGTAAAGACAAAATATTTTTACTGTTTTTTTTATATATAGAGAAGAGATAACATGTACCAGAACGTGTTTTAAATGTCGCTTTAAACGGACAATAATAATTGACATTTATAGCATTCCATTCCATAGGTGGTTGGTGGTTCTATAGATGGATATTGGAAAAGTAAAGGATAGTATATATAAAGATAAAAAAAGAGTTATTATTACATTAGTAAACGTCGTAAATAGAGTGAAAAGACGAAACCGTTAAGTTACCTCCTAGTATACAATTTGTTAGGACAGTTATCTTTGGTTAACTAGATCACTGTATATTTAAGATTTATTTAAAAAATATTTATTAGTAAGTTGTACTTGATAATAGTGTATTAGGTGAAGAACAGTCAGATAATATGGGCACATGCATAGGGTTTTCTTATTTAAAATTTGGCTATCTAGTAAAATGACATGTGGTGTATAATAAAAAATCGCTGTATATATATAAATTTCACTGTATTCCAATTTTTGTAGAGCGGCCACATGTTGCCAACAAATACGATTGTATTTTCTGGCAATGGCGACGTGCAGCGAGCTGGGGCTCCCTCAATTGAGCTATTTCTTTCAACATTTCTAATTTTTGTTACAAACCAACATAAATGTATCATGTATTTATTTTAGTAACTAAATTTACATATTTTGATCGGAAATTTTACGTGTAAGAGCCAAATCATGAAATATGAAGTATATAGAGGGGTATTATAAATGTAAAAGTTTTTAAGGATGGGTGTTTGCTCCATTTTCACGTTAGAAACTACTGAAACGATTTAGATTAACTATTAAACTTTATAGTAATAAAGCTAATATATCAGAATTACACATAAGCTACAATTTTTGTAAATGATATTTATAATTTGGCTATAAGAATAAATGTATGAATTGTTTACTTTTCTCCCCTAAAATAAACAAAGTCTCAAAGTCTCTAAAATTCTGATGGAAATTCTGAACACTAGATTCTCCTAGACTACCTAAATCATGGTGGTTTCCTATATAAAGTTTAAATAGGGAATTTAAACTTTATATAGGAAACCATCATGATTATAATAAGAAAGATAAGTAAGAACGATATAGTATAAGACTGTGGTCTGAAATTGTCTTTAGAGTCAGCAAATTTAAAAAGGTACTCTTCTTAAATACACATAGTAATGTGATTTAAAGCCATACATTTCAAAGTACTAAAAGCGAGGTCAGCCTTTTTCACATATAAAGTGAAGTTGCTAGACAGTTCCCTTAAGGCAGACAAGCCAGTACAAGAACGCGTATTATAGTTCTTTAACTGTGGAAAGATTTAAAAACTACAGACGAAAATCTTTAAAGAACCACAAAGGATGACTTTCCATTCAACTTTTCTATCAGTCTTGTGAAAACCTCGTGTGTTTCGGTTGAAACTTTACTTTTGCTTTGTTAAAAATTTTTAATAGTGTAATATTTTATGCACAAAAAGTATCTTTTGGTACATCTTTTTTTACCCTTGCGAAGAAAATTCAGAATGTAAAAGTGCTTTAGAAGCATCAACTTTTTATTATTTAATCATTGTTTTAATTTTTTTTTGTTCTGTGGTAAAAAAATATTCATGTTAATAAAATTAAACAGTATCAGTATGTGTTAGAATCGTCGATCACATTAACTTTCTTTTAAAGTCTAAGTCAAATATTTTTTTTTTAAATAACAAGCTTCATTTTTGCGACGTCAAGTAATTTACCACTGGTTGCTGCCTCAGACGTGAGAGGTCGACAAGAAACTCAGCGGGATTCTTTTTAAAATGGATTATTTACAGGGTCACAGTTATTTATTAGCGACAATGATACCTTTGAAACAGACCGGAGCAGGCATTTCATTCCCAACACTGAAAAGTTTCCTATATAATAAGTTAGGCTTATCTTTGTGTTGGATTTTTTCATTTCCTGTTAAATAATAATACTAACATAGTTTATTTGAACATTTCTACTCAGCAAGATCATCAAACAAAAGTATCTACTCAAATTCTGCAAAAAAGTAGTAATTAGTTATATATGTATGTCATTATAAATTATTTTCTTCGTTTGCATATTTTTAAAGATATAATTGGTTAACTGAAAGGCTACAGCAGTTTGATTTGTGTCTTCATGTCAAGGCAGGCTTTGTTTCAAATATCGGCAAACGAAGCACGTTTTTAGTTCTACGTGTACCGAATGGAAATGTAACGTTTTCAATATTTTTTTCTTATAAAGCGAATGAAATACAGCGTAACTATTAATTTTGTTGACCTGAATATTCCGTTCTGTAGTGGATTCTATTTTTAGTACATGTAATTATCTTGTATATCATCTAACTTAATCAAGCACCATCAAGCATCGTCTAACCTATACATGTATATCATATACCTATAAAATCTTCAAAATTATTAATTTTGATAAGGTAAGGTAGGGTGAAAAGTTATCAATTGTAAAACTTAGGTATACTCCTATTAATATTTGATATTTTGAGGCAGTTAGGTATTTCTTTTAGTTCTAGTTGAATTTTCTTGTAAACCACAGGTACTTGTACTATTTAATTGTGTATTTAGCGATATTTCTTTTTACCGATCGATCTTCTTCGTGTTTTTTCTAAACAACGTGACATTTGCGGAGTAAACTGTACCAACTGGCATCTTCACATACCAAAAGAACTGTGTTTGCAACTTAAATTTTCACCGACAAAAGTGTACATTACATTAAATTACTCAACATTTACAAAATACAGATAGTTATTTTAACATAAGAGTTCTTGTACAATAAAATTACACGGTGATGATTAATTAAAAAGAAGAAACACCGAACACCGAACGTGAATCTGAAATTCTAATTAGCCCTTTAACATTAATTTACACATTTTATTTAGGTCCTATTAACTAATTTAGGTAATTTATTGCTTGTTAAAACTTTGAATTAAAATGACTTATATTTTACTAACTTTGAAATACAAAATTGTCACGCCGTGTGAAGTTTTAAGTGCTACTTTTACATCAGTTGTGATTTTGTAACAAAACATTGGTTTCGATAATGAATCATGTTTCAATTTTTTATACTACTAGGGCTTCTACATTATAATAGATTTTATGGCTTTCTCAAAATGTTAATTATCATTATTGACAGCCATAACCAACAGATGGTCGATAGCTGTGTTATACAATAATCTTGTCATTATTGACAGCTGTCTGTAATAACTTGTACCGTTAGAATACGAACACATAACTTCGTAGTTCGCTGTTCAACTTTAGCGATGAGAAAGTTGTTAGTATCGAAATAAATAGTAAGCACTCGGCCAACATGTGCTATAATTTGCCACTGCATGTATTAATATTTTTTGTTAACAATATTTACATTAATTTTTACGTGGTTTTGGTTAAAAAGGTAATTTATGCGAGTTTAAACAAATTGAATCCGACTCCCTAATGGGCTAACCCAGCTCTCATTTACATTTTTCCCCACAGATAAGAGGCAACGCCTAAATACTAATATAGCTTGTCTACCAAATTGTTTTTATTTTTTTTATATATATTTTTATATATTGCACTTAAAAACATATAAAATATACAAAAATTAAAAAGTTACTTAGCAATGGTGGGCTGACTAAAATTGAAAGTTTTAGTCAAAAAGTGACTTCGGTTTTTGAATTTTCTTGTATTAAGTTGTGTTTATTTATTTCAATGTTAAGATTTTATTTTTATTTCTATCATAATAAACTCTGTTCAGCAATTTATTCAATGTTTCTCATTAACAATATGGTACATCTTGTGACTGTAAAAAAGTAAGGGACGGTTACAAGTTAGATTCTTATTCAGGGAAATGAAGTATTTGATATTTTCATATCTCACTCGTGTAATTCAATTTGTAGTTCATTACCTTTTATTCAGTTTCACGCTATCCAGCCTATAGCAGGGTAGGCAAAGGGTAGCTAAAAAACTCCTTCGTTCTCCACTTTCCGCCGGATGATGCATTGCGTGCTATGTGGCGGAACTCACGACTACGCTTTGCCTTGTTACCAGAGCGAGAAAATGGCAATAATAATAAATAATAAATCATTATGCCGAGTGGAAATTGAATCCATAGCCATCACGTGACATAAAGTGACACGATTGTGTCACGATTGTGTCACTTTATGTCACGTGATGGCTATGGATTCAATTTCCACTCGGCATAATAATTTATTATTTATTATTATTGCCAAATATTTTATTATTTATTATTATCGTCACCTTTGCGCCACGATGATCTCTACAAACTATTATTCACTTATATTTATCACTTATATAACCTTTATCATTGTACGAAATGGCTTTTCAGAGATTTAACTTGAAAAATAGACAACTTTGCGTTTTAGTATAATAAATTAGTAATTTATCATTTTTTTTAAATTTAAAACTGATAATTTGAGATTTAACGTTTTAAATAATTTCTTAATATGATACGTGAACTAAAAGTTTAACCACTGTAATCCCTACGGTCTCATCATTTACGAGAGGTCCCCGGCGCATAATTTATAGATGAAGAGCAAATTACGTATAATTTTACTTAAAGTTTAAAATCAGGGATAAATTTTAAATTTTAATTCAATTCGAACAAATTACTACCTGCATCAGAAAAGATTTCTGCAATGCTATCTGAGATTCTGGTTTTTGATCATTGCTAATTTCAAATATTTTATTAAAAACCAGCGACCCGATCGCGGCTTCGCCCACTTGAACTACATAATTATTAATTTACTAATCTGCATTACTTGCTTTTTCTAATAATGTTATCATTTTAAAAACATCTGTATTGAAAAGAAAACTTTCAGCCAATTCAATAGAACAGTTATTTATATATACAATATATATATATAGCAGTTTTTCCAAATAACATTATTAAAAATGGTATAACTTTTTAATTTAATAACTAATTGAAATAAAGCAAACACTAAGTGTTAAGGGAAACTTGCCAAATTACAATATTGAAAGACAAAAAAGCATTGTTTTTGGTTCGATTGCGTTATATGAATAAAAACCACCAACCACATGTTTTTCTTATATATCACAGACAAATGCAGATCTGTGACAATTGTATAAATATAATCTATAAATATAGATTGACCGCTACATCGAAGTATTCGTTGCTGTTGTTTTTTCTTAAAATGGTAACACAGTCATTGTCATCAGTTTGGTTACCAACAATTAAAAATAAGATACACATCGATAGATTCATAACATTTTGAATTTGCTGATAATATGAAATACAGGAAGAAATTTCAATTCCTTCAATACAATTTGTAGTGAATTCCTTGTTACGCTTCATAGCATAGCATTCAACATTTGTTTTGTCTTTTTGTATAAAAGACAGATCCATTGTAAGCTTCTTCCAGACATAATAGAATGAATCTTTCTTTTCTTTTCATTCGCAATGTATATATATATATATATATATATATATATATATATATATATATATATATATATATATATATATATATATATATATATATATATATATATATATATATATATATATATATATATATATATATATATATATATATATATATATATATATATATAGAAATATATATATACAAGTTGAAATCTGTTTTTTTGTGTGTTAAAATAAAAGTAAAATAAATACGTACACTAAAGTTGCTGTAGCTGAAGTTCTTCTACACAGTTTTTTTAAAACTGTAGGCTTTAGAACTTGAGAACAGTACGTCTTACAATCTTTAATATGAAGTAGTAGAGAGTTTCAACTATTTCTTTATTACATTTACATTTTGTATTTGTATAATACAAGTCTTCACGAAGATTTTACTTTGTTTTGTATAAATACTACTAATATAGTAGAATTAGTTCAATGGGACAGCGCCGGACTGTAAACATCATATTCAACGATTCCCCACACAGAGTAACTAATATTTTTTATTTCCTCGCTCTGTCAAAACAGAGTGCAGCGTTAAGTTCCACCACTGAATACGCAGTGTCTCTAATTCGAAATAGAGATATACTCTGTATATTTTTTTTTTATTTTTTTTTTTATTTTATTTCTTAACACTACAGACACTTGGTCCGTACACTTTTTAAAATACTCTGTATATTATACACAATGTTTTTTTAAGGCACATAAACGCGACAGCTTGTGGATTCGATCTCCACTTGACGAAATTTAATATTTATTAATTTCATTTCTTCGCTTTGGCGTTGAGTTGAGCCACCAAATTTTAGCGAAAAATGGGGAACGGAGTGTCATAACACTAGGTTCACTTTGCCTACCCGGCTGTGTGTGGGATACATTGTGAAGCTATAAAATAAAATTCTCGATCCTGGAAAAACATATTTGCTATGAGAGATGCAGTGCAAAACTAAAACAAGATACAGTAATGAGCTTAAGTTAACCTTCTTATATCTATGTATATATTCTCGTGTGTTATAAAATCTTACCCCAGATATTCGTAGGCCGCAATATGCCAGCAATCAAATACAGATGTAAAACACTGTGATATCAGCATTCGAATACTCTGTCCCCATTTCCTTGACGACCGCCGCCATTTCATCACGAAGCAATTACGTGAAGTTGAAAATGAGCAATATTCACATTAATGTTTAACTACTAAATGGTGACAACGTTAATGTTGTCCGTCTATCTGTCTTTGCGATAAGGGTCTACATTGTAACCTATTTGTTAAAAGGCTTTCGGGCTATTTTAAGCTAGCTTTCGTTCAGACGGCTCTACCATTTTAATATGTCTAAATAAGTTTGTACGCATGCCCTATATGTGCACATACAAGATACGTAAATGCGGCATCTACGAATACTGCAATTAACTGATTACGATGAAAGAAATTTTATGGCTCTTGTCTCAGTGCCGTCAGTAGGGTTTCAGTAAAAAATATTTATGGGTAATTTTGCTCAATTGATATACTAGTTTATATAAATTTAATGTTAATTTTATATTTTTTTGTTATTTACTATACAGGTAAGCGTTTTTAAATAACCTATTATTCATACAGTTCATTTAGTTTGACAGTTACGATCGCTTTAAATTTTACGGGATTCTTTATAAAGATTTAACTAGTTGAAGAATTATTGGTCCAAACCAACGCGTGTTTTCATACAAACTTAAAAATGAATATACTCGTACTCATATTATATAATATTTATAAATTTTAAAAAAGTATTTTCATATAATAATATTTTCAATATCATTTTATAAATTATAATATTACATTTATATGTCGCAGAGTATGAATACGAAACGTCTAGTTGTTGGACTTGGGTGTATTCAGAGGATGGCAACACTGTTAGTTGTCAATGTCAATTATCAGCTTTTAGGGAAGGGAGGTGAATACGCGTCGTTCTTATAATAGTAGGAAAGAGCGAAGCACCACATTGTGCTTGCATTTCTTCAGGGACAGAGAACCCTCTTTTGTTAATTTTACATTCCTCATAAAACATCTTTATGCATGTGTTTTCAGTTAATAGTTAAATCATATTCATCTCTGTATATTAATGGCATGCATTAATATTACCTTTCTTTGTTTTAATAACAAGCTATTAAAAACTTACCTACGAAGTATTCCAAAACAAACAATCGTAAATAGTGATAGACTTAATAGCCTCGAATACTTATATCACTATTAAAATATTCATTATCTTACATGTTTTTTAAATAAAAATTATGAACAATCATTTTTCACAACATGCGTCCGCCATTTTCCTCCCTTTCTTTTCCTTTTCTTTTTTCTTGACTTGACGTTGACAGTAACTTATTCAGCCAACATTATATTTTGTAATATTAATTATATTATTATTTCGTTTAAATTATATAACACAATAATTTTGAACAAATACTAAATTATTTTTTCAATTAATTAAAAATAAATATATTTTATATTTGCATTTTTACCTATGGTATATATAATATTCTTTTTTTGTACTAATAAACATAATAGAAAGGTGGACAAAGGTACAAAGGTGTATCTCGATAAGAGATGTCTTCCAGTCAACCAGTGGAAGTGGATGAGTGAAAAGTCGCGAGTAAAAACAGAGTACAATTCAAGAAATTTAAAGTTATATGCAAGTAACTAAATACAGCTAAAATATAATTTTTAGTGTATAGTATTATAATATATAAATAAAGATCGTATCTATCGTACACTATAAATTAAATTATATTATAAATTATATTTATAATATTGCAGTATATATTTTTTTATTATTAATATTATTCACATACACATTTTATTTATAGTATGGATCGTTACATTCTGCCTACTCTAGTGTGTGCGGAATACGGCGTGAAACTAATAAAAATATTATGTATATAAGTTAAAAGTATTTACTCATTTTACGTGTGGTAGAGTCACGTCGCCAGCAATAGCAACACGCATGGGCAGACTCGATCGGATCATTACCACCCCCGCCATTTAAAACCGGCGTGAAGTAGTGGCTTTATGCCACTGCGTTTCGCATCAGGTAATGCCGGGCCCCGGCGCCCAACTCACCTTAAAGGCCGGCAACGCACCTGTAGCTCCTCTGGGGTTCCATGGGGTCGTGGGCGGCGGTAATCACTTACCATCAGGTGACCCGCACGCTCGTTTGCCGTGTCTTTTCCATAAAAAAAAAACAAAAATGACGGTATTTTGTAACTGTATTACAAATATAATTGTAAAGAATAATAAAATATAATTGTTAATATAATTAATACTTCTTTTGATAGTGGTGGAACTTAACACCGCGCTTTGCCTCGACAAAAGAGCGAAGAAATAAAAATATTAAATATTTCATTTCTTCGAGTGGGAATCAAACGCACACCCTGCCGCGTTTATAGTTACACGCTTGCGCCTCTGCGCCATTCAATTAAGTATATAATATACGAGTTTTTCCTCTTTTATTGACCAGCTCTCGAAGCTTCACCCTCTTGGCTTATAATAATATATTATAATGATATAGTATGCATGAATTATAGATCATGTGAAGTATCTGATACATATACAGAGTGTTTTTATTATCAGCACTTTAAATGAAACCACGGTTTTAACTTCTGTATAAAAATCTAATACAATCAAAACGAACGAAATTTTATTTATTTTTTTTTCGAAAAAGTGATTTTTTTTTCGAAAAAGTGATTTTTTTTTTCGAAAAAGTGATTTTTTCAAACATAATAAATAATAAAATGATCATTGTGAAATAAAACGCAATTTGTAAGAAAATACGCACACAGACACTAACCTATAAGAGCGACGACATCACACACGCATCTTTCAGGAAACCGACTAATAGGTATTTGCGGTAAAGTTGAATGTTATTGAGGTTTATTACAGAAAATAGGTAATTGCGTAAAATAGAACAGGAGATATTCCTTTCTCATTCTAAATATGTTTTGTTTTGAACGAAGAGTGGCAGTTCGGTCGAATAGGTTTAGTAGTATTTTTGTAGTAGTAGGTGTTTACGTTTTTGGTATCTGTCTATATGTAATACAGTATGGATAAAAATCTTGAAATGAAAAAAGAACCCAAGTCTAAACTGTTGACGAATCGAATGTATGGGTTTAAAATATTTAACCCTTTATGCCGCTCCCGTTAAAGGAGCGCAGACGCTTCCTCTTTGTATGTGCCTTCTTTTTGAAGTTCTATTTATTTGTGAAAGACCGCATTAAAATTTGTTGCGTATCTTGAAAGTTCTAGCACATTTTCGAGGCAAGTAACTTTATTTTATACTTTGTGAAGATTTTCTTAATAATTTTGTAAGACAAAAGAATTTTTAGGTAGAAAAAGATCTGTAGGAAGTATACAAACTTAATTTTATTTACTTAAGAAACAACTGTTTGTGGAAAATATATAAAATTGTGTACTTATATGACGATGATCATAATTTTTGCCATCTCCTTTAGTGTAGAATTCTATGAAATATTATGATAGTATGTTGACGCGCAAAATTGAACTCCACAATCTCATCTGTTAATGCTTTACGTCCGTTAAAATGGATCAGTGAATACGAATAGTTGCCAAAGCGATACGACCACGTCCATAGTAATGACGTTTGGTTCAAACAGTATTTTGTTTTCAGAAACACCACATGTGATTCAACGAAGTATTTTTTAATATATTTTGAGAATTAGCACAACTAAAGAAAAAAAATGAAAAGATATTACCTAGAACTAGACTTATGTTATTGTATACATATATACCGTAACGTTTGGCGCTCCGTTCTCTCTGACTATCTCTCTATGGATAAAGCGTGAAGCTTGTTTAGTGTAGTTTTATATGTATATTTCTATATTTATACAATATCAATGTTGATGATGATGGTGATGATGATATCGATGATGTTGTCCTTAAGACAGTCCAGTTATTCATTTCAGTTGCCACTTGTTAAATTAACTATAACACTATAATCTAAATCAACTGTGTCGTGATTTACCATTTGTATTCAAACTATATATACTTTAAAGTGGCGTTGAATATACTCAGTATTAACCGTAAGTAGACCTACATTCTGGAAGATCGTACAGAACCCTCGGTGGGCAGGTCTGACTCGCACTTGATTGGCTTTTTTCATATTATTGCATTGTCATCGGTCTTAATCCAATATTTTAAAATCCGTCAAAATTTTCAATATGTGTAGAAGCTAATAAATAATAAAAGCGTGTTAAAATTATTTAGATTTACGTAAATTGTACATGAAATACCTGAAATATATATATATATATATATATATATATATATATATATATAGATATATATATACATATATATATATATATATATATATATATATATATATATATATATATATTAGATTACATACACTATACCTCCTTTTACCAATAACTACTGAGCGTTGCCGATCTGCGGCTTTTCACACTCAAAAAACATATTAGAGAAAGGGAAATGTCTCGTTCTATTTTACGCGATTTCTACGATTAGCCAAGGGCCGCCATTATCTACGACTCGATTTTTTGAATGAGGTGTTTACGGCGTTATTTCTGTGATAGGTTTGTTTGTTTATAACAAATGGCGGTTTATTTAACAACGATAATTTTATTTATTATTTTATTTGAAAAAATCACTTTTTTATTTTTAGAAAAATCTCTTTAGTTTTATTTGTATTAGGGTTTTATAGAGTAATTAGAACTGTGGTTTCATTTAAAGTGGTAATAACAATAACACTAATAATATAGATTAATACAGATATTACAACAGGAACGTAATTCAGTGTATTAAGTGAATTCAATAGCTTAAGCGGACGAAGCCTTGAGTAGGTCGCTAGTATATAATAAGTTTTTATACAAATATATAAAGGCACGTTTTTCGGTAATAAAAAAACACTTTTTCCATGACATAAAAAGACCTCTGACGCAATTGAAATGCTTCCATACTTAAAGCTCACATTCATAAAAGTAAGCACATAAAAACTATCTTGGGTTACCAACATTAAACTTCTAAAGAAGGTCATAAGGTATAAATGAAACTGTAAGATGTTTATCTGTAATCAAATATTTACATTAAAAAGGATATTTTTTCTTTTCTTATTTCAAAGTTCGTAGATTATTATATAAGCTTTGGTAAATGTTATGAACTAAAAAATTGTAACAGTAACAAAAAAAAATAAACATTGAAAAGATGAGGCCGATCATGGCGCAGGAGTACAAGCGGCTGTAAAAAAATACTTGGCTCCCAGGTTCCTTCTGCCCACCCTGCTATATACGGGATACAGCGTGAGGCTGAAAAGAAATTAAGAAAGATTTTTCAAATTGTCTTATTTAATTGAATTTTGATATATATCTTTTTAAGACCGGTGACATATCGAACACCAGACAGTTATTTTTAATCTGCAATTAACTATTACCTATACAGTTTTTCACATCCACAGTACAAAGTGACAATTAAAATAACACACTTCTTTGAAATGCAATTTGTATATCATTAAAAATCACTATGTGAAAAGAAATATTTAAGGAAATTGGAAACTGAGAACATAATTAGAACAATTATTTCTAAAAAAAGATTAATTTCAATTAATAAATTGTTGATAACATATTACAATACCTAAGTACAAAATTTAAATTATAATGAATAAGTTATCATTGCAATATTATCATTTTTATATTGCAGCCACCGTTTTAGCGTAACCGTTGTAACCGTAACGAGGCAAAACACATTGTTGAGTTCCGCCACTCTTCACGCATTACCTCCAGTATTCGGTGGAAATTTGGGAAAACGGAAATGTCTCGGAAAACACTAGGTTCCCAGGGTTTCTAGCCTGCTATATATAGGATGTAGCGTGAAGCTCGTTGATAGAAATACATGTAGACATACTTTTACGTAATGAGAAACCATGCGGTAGGAACTAAGTGAAATAAACATGATGTCTTATTCAACTTTTCAGAATGAATGACCGTTTTTATAAGCTATTATTAAACTTGTCATGTACTTACGTGAAATATTGCAAGCTCCGTTTGTGCTTCTCAACGTCGGTATTGAGCTAAATTTGGATTATGAATTCCAATGGTTAATCCAAAATGGCACATATTGTGCACAACCCACCTAATACGAGTATCAAATGAAAGGGATTATTTTGTAAAATACGATACAGCATGAAAAAAAAACATGTAGAGATAGATAGATAGACATGGAGAGATTTAATAGATAGGAGATGAAAGATAAAAGAAAAGTAAAAAGTATTAAGTAAGAAAAATCTTGTATATTTAGCTCTAATTCTCTGTTTGTATATGCTTTACAAGTTCATGCAATTTGATATATATTTTTTTCATTTTTGTGCAACTTACCCATTGAAAAAAAGCTTGTTTTTAAAAAGTTATTTTATGTAATATTTAATTTTCTTACAAATATTGGATTGGTACTGTTACCAGGTTTAATGATTCAGTTAAAACATGTGCCCGCGTACCGCAAAGAACACGCGATTGCGTGATGAACTTGCAAATACATACAAGCAGAATGACCCTTACTTATTTCTCACTCACACGCGAATGTGGCTATTAAAATAGGAACCCAAAAGTTATCTTCCAAATGCTTACACAAATTCCTTTAATAATTACTGGCATACACTAGGAAATAATGTTATTTATCAATTATTGTTTTCCAATGCGAATACTTTTTCTTATTATTTATACTTCATTCATTCAGTAACCAAAGAGACTATTTTAGTCAATTTAGATAAAGAAGTTCCAACTGACTGAGGTAAGACGCACGCACGCGCTCCTCCTTCCACAAAATGAAAATATAAATTTAAGTAAATATTTCATCTCCTCGAGTGGGGATCGAACCCAAAACCAGTTGGTTTTACAGTCACACTTTGGGCCCCAGCGCCACGACCTGGCCTCTAGTTTTCAAGCTAACAGTAAATGAATATAATAATATTTATTTTTGTTACAGATAACGCGTAACGATGCGTTCACATAAATCAACGACGATGAAAATTTAAGGTGAGTCAGCAAATTATTATTATCATTAATTATACTTTACAATTTTGAGATGTCTGTAATTAAACATATACACTTACTTAATTTTAAGCATAAAAATATTGTTATTCGGTTTTATTAAAATACGATGACAATAGGGACGTCCATTGCGATAAGATAATCGTAATATCCAGTGATGACTGACCACTGAGATCGCGTCAACTTTTTCGTATGAAAGTATGAATTTTTGTACCTTAATATTAAACGTGGAGGTCAGTTCTGGCGCAAGGGCACAAACGTGTTACTGTTAACGCGAAATGTTGTGGGTTTCATCCTGATGAAATATTTAATATTTTCCTTTGCTCCACGCTGAAATATTTAATATTTTCTTTTGCTCCACGCTGTATACTGCACACTGCAGGGTAGGCAGACGGAACGTAGTGAAAGACACTCCGTTCCCCACTTTCTGCCGAATTCTGGAGGCATTGCGTGTTAAGTGGCAGAACTCAACGCCGCGCTTTGCCTCGATACCAGAGCAAAGAAATGGAAATATAAATTTAAGTAAATATTTCATCTCCTCGAGTGGGGATCGAACCCACAACCAGTCGGTTTACAGTCACACTTTGTGCCGCTGCGCCACGACCGGCCTTTGCTCGCTTCCGCTACTCAACACGCAATGCCGCCAGAATTTGGCCAACAGTAGGGAGCGGAAGGTCTTAATACTCCTTCTGCCTGCCCTGCTACATTCAGGATACAGTTTGAAACTGAAAAAAATAATATGTATATATATATATATATATATATATATATATATATATATATATATATATAGATATATATATATATATATATATATATATATATATATATATATATATATATATATATATATACATATACATATACATATATATGTTACACTTGTAATATAGTGATTGTCTTGAAATACTAATTATTTAATGTTCTTTATTAGAAGTGCCTAATGTTCCTGAATTCTTTTAAGTTTATTTCATCAAATTAACCATATAATATTAATCGTTGTATAATTTTATAAGGCTACGATACGTTCAATTTTTCTTGTTTTATCAAATTCTGTAATTAGTTTTTTATGCTTTATCGCAAATTTCTTTTAAAATATTGATCTAATTACAATTTAAAAACATCATTTATCCTCGTTTGATGCCACTAACCCTCCACCCGTTTGATCTTTGAAAGGCTTTTACAAAAATGTAAGCTATGTACTTTAAAAGTTTTCTTACCAACTTTCCTTTGGTAGCTTTCTAAAAAGAATCACTCTTGACGGTCTCGTCATGGACACTCGGTTTACGCTGACATATCGTTAAATATAGTCTAGGCGCTGAGAGACCTTACGCGACGACTGAAGTAACATTATTTAAGTCGTCGCGTTGGATCTCTCTATTAGAATTATTTTTTTAAATTATATATAAATACGAGCGACGGTCTCTATAAATTTTGAGGTGGTTGGAAGAGTATTATCGTGAAGACGTTTGTGGTAATTTCCAGGATAATGAAGAAGGGAATGTAGGTTTTTTGGAAGAAATTAGTTAGCTAGTGAGCACGAGACTCAGAGCAAATTTATAAATATATATATATATTTAGTAGAAGTATAAAATGTAGTACATAAAATGTTTAAATAATTTAGGTAATTCGAATGAACCGAATTTTTTTTTAAAATAATCTCATATGAACTATGTCGCCATTTATTGCAATCACAAGCAATTAATAAATTTGTCTCGTAAGTTATTTCACTATTTATACTTGCTTTTCAAGATATTCCACATAATACTAATAAATTCTTACATATAAAAAAATGTTGTATTCATTGTCCGAAATGAACAGATAAAAAGATATATATTTAATATTTTTGCAAGAATTAAATAGGTTTGTCCAAATAATAATGTCCAAATAAATGAATTGATGCATCTATTTTCGGGATCAAAACTCTTAATACAAAATCATTCTTTTCAGTTGAATAAGTCAGTTACTTTATCATGCAGATATATATATATATATATATATATATATATATATATATATATATATATATATATATATATATATATATATATATATATATATATATATATATAAATTTAATTTATCGACTTATTGTTAATATATTTTCTATAATTTTGTATTCATTCTTATCATTAAATAAATATAATATTTAGAATTTTTCCTAGATTGGAACTTTGCTGCACATAATTTAATAAATACTTTTGAAGATTCAAAATACCTGCGAGTGAGCACCGTTGTGAGGCTTGGTTACGAAATGACCGACCCGAACGGGCTTAATACACAGAATTACGTTATTTTTTTTAATATATCTGTAATGTATGTTTGCAGCGCACTTAAGATTTCTAATGTGAAAATTATTAAAACATTAGGTTCCATTTTCGTAATTCCCATAAGAATATTCAATTGTTGAATGTTTGCAAAAAAACGACTTATCGATACTTACAATAAAATCGTAATTTATCGTTGTCTATATAGAAATATATGGAAAATATATTAGAAAAAAAATTATTACGGGCATTTAACATTAGTAAGTTTGTCTTTTTGTCTGTACGTTTGTTCACGCTAATCTCAGAAACGGTAAACGGCGAAAAACGAAAGTACACTTTATTATTTAAGCAAACCTCCCATCTTGACATTTAATATTTGTTTTATTTTGACCGTATTTGATCGCAGGCGCGTAATTTATCAGATTTTAGAAGTGGCTGGCATGGGGTTAAAACAAAACTGATTCACACTGGAGATGCAGTGCATTATCGTATATGAACCAATCAACGTTTGTTTTCTGTTTTCTAAACAACTTAATATTCTCTCTGATATCATCTCTAACCCTACTAGAACCTTGAATTTTATAAATATAAATAAAACAGTTATGCGTCTCAACGTCTTTAAATTGTTATTTTCCACGGGTTGAGTGCAAACAACAAAAAGCACATTCCAAAAAAAACATATATTAAAAACTTTTTTTATGTTCAACTGGCACGTTCGAAATACCACAACTTCAGACGTCATAGTTTTTATTTTCACATTTAAGTATTTGATGTCACAACTATTAATTAAACAAAGAAGTGTAAGTTTAACGAGGATAGGTTTTGTAGGGTATGCACAATGTCTGAAAAGGAAAGGCCGTAGTATTTTCTTTGAAAATAATATTTTTTCTTTAAGTAAATCTGCAATCAGCTATGAGGAACATTTTCTTGTAACGCCGATTAATCTGAAGACTCTACTTGTGCTTTGCCATCTTGTATCCAACTCATCAATATTATGAAATTTTAGACGTGCCTTTAATGAATGCTTTAATGATTTGGGTACAAAAACATTTCTTATAGTTGAAAATGAAGAAATATAAAAACTTCTTACGTGCTTGACTGTTAATACAATTTTTTGGTTTTTGGGTGATGGATATGAAAAAGTTACAGATGTTTCCTCATAATGAGGTCCCACGTATCCATACAGAATGTTATGATTTAGCATATAGTAGCTGAGAGTTTAAGGCAAATTAAGAGCTAAAATACATGTTTCTATATGTAATGTTTAGGTCTTTGAGTTTTATTGTAACATTTATTTATTATTTTCATTTCAGTCTTCTATTAAAGTGTATTTCAATATATATTTTACTATCTCCGAGCTACTAGTTGGGACCGGAGTGTCTTAACACTAGGTCTCCCTGCCTACCCTTCTGTGTGCGAGATACAGCGTGAAGCTGATTTGATTGGATTTGATTTAATTCTTGGATGGTTTCCAAGAAGGTAACAATATATTTCTATTCTTAGTGCAGTAAAAATGACTTTAAAAAATTTAAAAATAAAAAGATACATTTTTAATCTGTTTCGTGCAGTATATTAGATTAATGCTCCTTGATTAATATCTGCAATAAATTTCTTATATCCGAAGTTACAGAGGCTGACTATTAAAATAAAACAAAAAAGATTTAGCTTACTCCGAACAAATCTAATTATTTTTGTGACTTATATTTAATCATGAAAACCTCTCCACACATGTTTTACTTGTACTTAGTTTACATCTTAAAAGTATTTTTTAGGGTTCCGCACCTTTTTCGTAAAAAAGGAACCCTTATCACATTACTTTATTGTCCATCTGTCGACCTGTCTGTCTGTCAAGAGTCTTTATCTCAGAAACGCTGGGAGATATCGAGTTGAAATTCAATACTTCTATTTACGGTCCCATGATATCCTGAAAAAATGGTATATCTATATTTACTTAAAAAAATGGTCGTTTCATCTACTATACATTTGCGATCAAAAATGCATATATCTTCACCACAAAGGTAATCAAAACTCAAAGGGTACTCGGTTACTCTGTGTTAGCGAGCCCGACTCACGCTTGTCTGGTTTCTATACGAAACATCCATTATTTTTCTTAAAGCGCTATTTCAATATCTCTTATAGAGTAGATGAGCTGTTCGGGTTTTACATCAGATGTTCTATACTTTCCATTTTCTTATGTCGTCAGAAAGTGTTCATAACGGAGAGTAACTTTTCGTAAGTCACTATATTGATTGATGTTAATTGAAAGTTACCATATCTTTCAATTTTTGTTTAGATGATTAAGATTATTTGACAATGATAACAATTATTTGTGTAATGATTATATGGAGTGTAATAATATTCCGGTATTTTTTTTTAAATTTTATTGGTCTCGGTAAAGGGTATGCGGCTTAAATTAGCAAACCACAAGCCTCAGAAATGCGAAAGATTCTAACCGCCTTCACTCTACCTCTACCCTTAAGTTTTACCTTTAATATCGACTGTTATCGAAACATTATTACAACAATTTATAAAATGTTTATATTTTTGATTAATATGTTGGTTTATACATATGTTTTATATTTATACTTAATACAAAAATAGTTCAGCAGACGGGCTTCCATAATTTAAATGAAAAGATCAGCCAAACTATTATGTAACACATGGAAATGCAGCCTTTAATAAAGTTGATGCGTATTTATATAGGAGTACTCCCATGTGATGAAAAGTGAAAGTTACAATTCAGGCCGTATTACAAATCACCCATCACTCTAGTAAATAAATCGAAAACAGACTATGTGGATTAACCATTTTCTACAATCTAAAACTCATTATTTTCTGTTCAATAGCAAGATATTTAATAACTTTCGGTTTCGTTACCTTTCGTTTTAATTATTCAGTAACTACTGTTCTATTTATTGGATTTGATGTTTACTGGGTAGACGGGATAGATGTCAATTTATGAATAGTTGAGGTATTAATATTGAGATCAATGGAAAGCTTAATTAATTCGTATATGAAAGAAATAAAATAGCAAATCGATTAAACTCACATATATTTCAATTAAAAGTATGGCTACAGAACATATTATATTATATATTATATATAAATTAATAAGATGTACAAACATAATAATAAGATATTACTTCCCTTAAGTAAATAAACAACAATTTCCCTCAATTATTATTTAAGATTCAGAGTGTCGCACACAGGAGCCAGAGATTCGTCCTGGTCGGTGACTGGCTCGCTTCTGAACCAAAGAATGACCAACCGTCGTATTTATGTTGAATGTGACACTAAAGTTGTCAAGTTCGACAACAGAACACTAGCGCCACGAGTCAATTGACTGCATAAATAAAATATTAAAACATCCGTTTTTGCGCTCGCGCCGATATATATACATATTATTTACTTTAGTACTTTGATAAGAAAAATAGATATTGTCCTACTTTAGTCGTTTAAAAAGTATATTTAACATGCTGGAATTCGTTTTATTTTAAAATACAGTAAAATAAAGTCTAATATTTTGCTAATAATATTTATATATATATAAAAAATTAAACTTTTTTTCTTTTCACAGGAACGTGGCTACATATGGAATGACGTGCGGTGAAGAAGACGGCAGGTGTGGCGCAGGTTGATCAGGCGCGTGGCATGTGGCTGCTAATGCTTGCGCTGGCGGTAGCCGTCTCCGCTGAATGTCCCCGTCACTGCGAGTGCAAGTGGCGAAGCGGAAAAGAATCTGCCTTATGTGCTAGAGCTGGTCTCAGCGTTGTTCCTCCTCGGCTAGATCCTACCACTCAACTTCTAGATTTGGCTGAAAATCGGCTAACAACTCTACGTGATGATGCATTTTCATTAGCGGGACTATTAAATCTTCAGCGACTCTATGTTCCATCGTGTAATTTAAAAGTCATCCGACCATATGCATTCCGAGCACTTGTAAATCTCGTCGAACTAGATCTCTCTCGGAATCGTCTTGAATCAATACCATCCCATGCATTTGATTCTATACCTGAGTTAAGAGAACTGCGTCTTGGAGGTAACCCTATAACAAAAATCAAAGACGAAGCTTTTTCAGCCTTACCGCATTTAGTTAGATTAACACTCAGCTCGTGTAAAATTTTGGAAATCGAACCAAGAGGTTTTAAGGGCTTAGAGGGGACACTTGAATATTTGGAGCTTAGTAAAAACAAACTTCACGTTTTGCATGTGGCAGTCCTAGCACCATTACGATCTTTAAAAGGATTAGAACTTGCGAGTAATCCGTGGAATTGCAACTGTGAACTTAGACCCCTGCGAGATTGGATGATAAGAAAAAATGTTCCAGCTACAGTTGTACCTGATTGCGCATTACCACCACGATTATTGACACAGTCATGGGATCGACTAGATTTAGAAGATTTTGCATGTCTCCCGGAAGTAACAGGATCCTCTAATAATTTTAAGGGACTCGAGGGAGAAGAAGTAACGTTGGTCTGCAGGGTAAATGGTGTCCCAGCTCCTAGAGTACGATGGGTAAAAGCAGGGCGTCTTTTGGGAAACACAACTATGACATCTAACTTCAATACAGGACGAAGCTTTACATTGCGAAGTGAAGGACAGACCAGTAATTTAACCATAAGGTCAGCAGATATGCAAGATTCAGGGTTGTACACATGTAATGCAGAAAATAGAGCTGGGAAAGCCGAAGTAGTTCTAAGTTTAACTATTGAAAAGAAACCTCATAGTAAAGGTTTTGGTGGCAAAGCTCTCATGGCTGGGATGGCAGTTTCTGCCGTAATTGTACTTAGTTCTTGCTTAATAGGATTATGTGCATATGAAACTCGTAAAAAGAGACAAATAGATAGGTGGAACGAACAAATAGTTACCACCAACAATCATGATAGTTATGAAAAAATTGAGGCAAATTTAAAAACAAATGCCGAAGTCTCACGTGTTGCTTTGTCTGATATAAATAGGAAAAGAGGAGATTATAGAAATGTTCCTTCACATGATCCTGAAGAAGAAAATAATACTTATAGGAGAGAAGAAATAAGAGACAGAAGGGATCCCTCCACACCTCCTCTTGAAACAAGATGGCGACGACATGATATGGAATCTACATCAAGAAAAGGCGAACATATACAAGATTTACACATACCACGACTAAGTGAATATAATATAAGGTAAAAGTATAAACTGTAGTACTATACCGTATTATACTGTACTAACTGTATTACTTATATAAGCGGAAATTATTATCGTAGTGAGCACTTACATATAAAAGTATGTGTAATCTTTTGTATTTTAATTCGAAGATCAGAATAGCAAATATAAAAAAAATATTATCCATTTTAAAAACATATATTTTTGAATACTTTTCATATTTTTTGCTTTTAACTTATATAATTGTTGTTGCAGAACCGACGCGACACCTGAATCAATACAGAGCTCGAAATCAGCGGGAATATTAAGCGGTCATGTAGAGATTTTATCGGAGAACAATCGTTATAATAATAATTCTCGATCATGTAGTAGACCTCGTCAACGTGATCGTTTGGATAATGATTTATCTGGTAGTGACAGTGAAAAGAATTACCCTGATTTGATAGAGATGAGTGCTTTAGGTACTGCTTCATATTTTCGTAATGATGTGAAACATGATCCGTATTATTTTTATACGATTCCACGAAGAAAAGATGGCGACAGTCGTAGCCCACTTTTAAGTAGTCGTAGAAATAGTTCAGGGGGCGATTCTATTACATTTCTTGACAGAAGCTATGAGAAAAGCAGACACAGAGCCAGTGGACGTCGATCTAATAGTTTCTTAGATCTCTCCGCAAGTGGAAACCGTATGCGTCGTAATCCCAGTTTACCAGCATCACCGTCTAGGGAGCAATCGTCAGTTCCGTCCGCTACTCCACTCCTAGATTTATCTGGTCTCAGAGATTATTCACGTACAGGTCAGCCATTTGATGATTTTGATTTTCGAGCTTCACAATTAGAAAAGTTTTTAGAAGAATACAGAACTCTAAGGGAACAACTTTCTAGAATGAAAGAAACCAGGGAAAACCTACAAAGAACAAGGGCTGTAGAAAATGAAGATTTAAGAGCAATACTCAAAGGGAAGCCTAGTATAGCTGTCACAGAAACATCATCATCTGTAGCTTTGGCAGATGCAGCATCCCCATTGGCTCTAAGTCCTCCGGAGTATAGGTCCCAAGGGTCAAGGCCAGAATGGCTGACCACACTATTATATCGTAACTAATCTCCATTTGTAAATATTGATATTTGAACTGATGTTAATAATAAGCAATTAAATTGTTTGTAAGCAAAGTGATAAATAGTGTCATTCTTTTCAAGTTGAAATAAATTTTGAATCTAAAAATTGTCGTTTTTATTTTGCGCTGTTTCTATTTTCAAAATATTAGTTAAAAAAAAATCGAATCACATTAAAACTATACCTTAAGGCACAAATTAAAAAGTAATCAAATAATATTTTTATAAATGTACTTCAAAGAACTTGAAAAATAACAAATATATATTATTGTCGAATATAGGAACTTGCTCCTTTTTGAAAGTCAGTTTAGAATCAGTATATATATAAAACCTACATACATAGTATTGCCATAAATATCGTTACAATGAAAAACAAGCTGTAGTGTTTACAGTATAAACTATAATGGTCATGGTTTTGTTTCTCAAAATATAGCTCAATTGTAAAAACAATCTTAGTTGTAATTTATTTCTGTGGCCTCCCTTTAAGTACTGCTTAATTAGGTATTTTGATTTTATTACCCTGTACTTTTTTTAAAATATTCAATTAAGAAATGATTAGAGCGCCTCTTATAGTCTGCAAGTTCTAAGTCATCTTTTGAAATATGCAACACGGGTCTAGGTGGCATCTTCATCTCCCAGGAGAAAATCCTTTGCTTTTGGACAAGATTTCTTCGAGTTCTTTACCTTACTGTTTTGATCACCTTTTTTGTACGAATATGACGTGGACGGCCACATACTTTTCTGTCACAAGCAGAGGAAGTTTCATTGTACCTATCCATAAACCGGTACAGAAGCATTTGGCTCCATATCTACTTTATGTAGGGCAATCATACAATGTTTTTGTTCTCTTTAACATTCGTTCTATTTTAGTATCAAAAACTATTTAACAATATATTAGCGCGAAAATAAGAAAACACAATGAATAAAAGTATAAAAATGACAGATTTCAAATTCAAAAGTAATAATTTGTTTATATTTAATTTTAACAATATTTATGGCTAGACTAAGGTTGTATGTATAGTTTTGATACATGGAAAATTTAATTTAAACAGTAACAGTTAACAAAATATCCTTGTGCAAATGGAACAAACACTTTTGAATCGTTTTTTTTAAATAATTGAACTATTAAAGAAAACAATAAATATAAACGATTTATGTAGTTCCTTTATTATATTAAAAATTTAAAAGCCCTCATTGTAGATACTAAAACCTACTTTACGCTGCCAAAACCATCTAACTTTTAAGCGAAGTTACTATAAAACTTAATATTACTGCGGCAACGGCTCCTGTTTGTAAATAGTAATTTTATGTTTAATTATTTCCAAAGAAAATTAATCTATAAAATTAAAAGAAATTATATAAACAAAAGGGAAATCAATAAAAGACATTTAACGAGGAAACGGTACAATTTTTTACCCAATTAGTGATTTGCAGTCGGAACAGTACAAAGTCAGAAATTTTTATTGAAAATAACGATCCTCTTCACATTTTTATTCAAATGAAACAGAAACTTGTTATTCAAGAGGTCGTCTCTGCTGAACCGACTTCTGTTTTACCTGAAACATTGATAAGAAGATACTTTGTTCCATTTACTGCTTAGACTTTACGAATCTGTTATGATTTTTCTTTTCAATAAAATATGTTTGGGTAAAATTTTAAAATAAGATTTGAATGATGTAGAGAGCCTTTTGCATTAAAATATTACAATATTTTAATAGCAACGTTTTAACAATACTTCGCTAATAGGAAAAGAAATGGAATCCTATCAAAATTATTAAAACCTAAAAAATAACTGAATTTTCCATGTTTATTTTTAAAAAAATGTGATGTATTTACGTTACTCATTAATATATCGTCATGACAAATATCTCATGATATTCATAATTTTACTCTTGGTATGATTATATATATTGATACAGCGTTAAGCTGATTTTTTAAGTACCGTATATTATATATGTTTCCATCTCAAATAGTATTTATAAAGTTACCTATTAAATAAGCTATAAATATAAAAATATTTAGAATTTTCACGAAGGTTCTTATTCTTTTTGTATATTATTATTAAAACATTTTATATAATATTACAATATTGAACCCAGTCGTGGTGCAAGGGCACAAAGTGTGACTGTAAAAATGTGAAACGAAGTGTCTTAACACTAGTTTCATTTAGTTACCCTGCTATGTGCGGCATATAGCGTGAAGCTGAAAAAAAATGTAACAATATACCAGTATAAAAATGTAACAATATACCAGTATATTGTTACATTTTTATTACAAAATATTTAAGTATTTTTTTATTTATTTATATATACTTTATTGTACACCACAAATTTAAAGCAAGCAAAGTCACAACTTACATCTAGTTAATGCACATAACAATGTGTGAAGTACAAAAGGCGGTCTTATCGCTAGGAGGAGATATAAAGGAGGGAGGAGATATAAAATTAAAAATATATAGTGGGTGGTGTAAATAAACAGTAAATGTATTTATATAACATAATATTTATAAACTTCAATCGCTAAACATCAATTTTATAAAAAAAAATCCAATGTTAAAATAGCGCGAGTTAAATTGGCGATCCAATAGACAGGCAAGAGTTCGCAATTACAGCTGTCCGAACGAATTGTGTGCTCGACAATAAAAGCGATACTTTTATTATGGCTGTAAATTTCAAAGTCGTTGTCGGCGCGTTGTCGATGTCGTATCGTCCCCGTTCCTTTTTCTGTGATGGGGCTGATTTAATATGTTGCAGCCATGTTGGTACTTTGCGGGCAACCCGGAGCTTCTATTCTAATTACTTTTTAATGTACGCTAGGAAATGTATGCGATGCATTTTAGTCAGCTTATTTTATACTAGAATTTATATTTATCTTACATCCGCTTATTTTAGGAATTTACTTCATAAAATGCATACATTTATATGAATGCAACATGGCTAGTCCAATTAAGAAATTACCTATTTAGGGACTCTTTTAAGTATTTTTGTTTACATATTTTGTACGAAAAAAATTATTAAATGGTGTAAAATTAATACACGTTAAAATAATTCAGTTACAATTTTAAGTTTAGCCTTAGGCCTAGAGTAATTCAAAATTCAAAAAAATTAAAAGATGCAAAAAATGGAATGGTGTGGAAAAAAGCATACGGATCATTTATCTCTGTAGAGCTCTCAAATTTTAAATTTAAAAAATGCTTACAGCTGAATTAAAAACTTGGAGGTTATTGAAATAACGTCACAAGTTCCGTCACTCGAACAAATTATATTATGAATTCACAAATCTGACAACAATTTCATTCTACAAGTACTGAATCCCTTAACACTATCATTTAGAACTAAGAGAATTTTTTTATATTATTTTTAAACATTTTAACTATTATTTTTTTTTTAATTTTTAGAATAAAAAGTAATACATACATAATTATATAATACAAACATAATATTTAAAAATAATAATAATTTGTATATGATATTATAAATCTATTCATTTTACAATTAGAATATTTATCTAATTTAACCGTCAGTCAAGATTTATCTCAAGATCGCGTGGGGGTATTAAACTGAAATTACTTTCAAATGTCCAGGTTTACGATCTTTGCAACACAAAAAAAAAAACTCTAAGTCAACACAATCAACATATATGAGCAGCGAGTTTATGCATCGTTTTCATATTTTCGTAATCAAAATTTGACAAGAAGTGTGATATTTCAATTTAGTATTGCAAAGAAAATGAAACCGGTGCTGCGCGAGATTAGAACCAATTTCAGGATTATGTGTTAACAGGAAGTACAATTTATAAAAGGTAAACTTATCCAAAATACATTTATATAATAGAAAAAAAAAATTATTACAAAGTTTATCAAATTTTATAAGTTGTACTTTCTGTAGACCTATAATCCTGAAATTGATACAGAACCCTCGCTGGGCGAGTCCGATTCGCACTTGATTGGCTTGTTTTATTAATAATGAAATGTATGAAATTGTTTTAATTATCGGATGAAACCAGGCTGAAACGTTAGTTATCTAAAAAAATGCTATTAAATAATTGTAGTTTATTTTATTTTTAATATTCACCAGTTGAAATTACGATTCAAAAGCTTTGTGTATGTCCAAACAGCTTTTAACAGGATTTATTTGATGTCGGCTCGTGCTGGATGCGACGCGAGCTAACTGCAATACGATTAACGCATATTCTGTCAGTGCGGTGGCAACTTGTGATTCATGTGGAAATAAATGCGAATGAAACATCCGGTCTATTTCATTCTCCACCGGATATCGTTCATCCATTCGTTTAATTTCAATTTAGTCCAAGGTTATTGTTTCGTTGTATTTATTACTTTTGTTTTTTTGGTTTCACACTGTATACCGCATATAGCAGTGGACGCAGAGGGAATCTAGTGTTAAGACATTCCGTTCCCCATTTAAAGTTGAAATTTGGCACCAGAGCGTTATAATTAAAAATATTAAATATTTCATTTCCTCGAGTGGGAATTAGGACCTGTCGCGTCTGGAGTCGCACTCTTGATGTTTTGAGTTTCTTCAAGATGTTATCATAAAATTCTATTGTGAAATTTTATATTGCTTATTTACTCCGTATTCTGTTGTTTATCTTCTATTGACATCACTGGCATCGGCACTGGCTCGCCCACAGAGCGTTCCGTACAAATATTGAAGGTCTCTAAGATTTTTTCTGAAATTCAAGGTTAGCTTAGCCAGAGCCCTTTCATCTGATACTTCACTTGAACTAGCGGCTTTAATACCAAATTTGGCCCCCTTTTAAGTCTATTACTTTTTAGGATTTAGCTACAAATATATAGTTTTCCGATTGTTTTCTGAACTAGTACTACCTTTATTTTTTCAGGAAATTATTGAACTATAGGTCTGACTAAATGGTTTGAATTTCAACTCGATCTCTCCAAACGAAAGATAAAGGCTCTTGATAGACAGACGGACAAAAACGTGATCTTGTAAGGGTTTCTTTTTCCTTAAAGAAGGTACGGAACCCTAAAAACATATTATTAGTTCATTCTAAAAGGATAAAATATCCATGTAGGTTCTCAATATTTTTTATCAAGATTATTATGAAAGAGGTGCATTTGTAAAATGTACTCGTGTCTCGTAAATAAAAAGAAGTAGTTCAAATGTCTGTTTTTGTAACTTTGTACATCGCTAATTAGGTACCTCTTAGACCACTATGGATACATACGTTGTATTTTTTTAAATCGTTAGTACCAAAATTTATATTATTAATATAATTTATTTCTTTTGTTATTTTTTTCTATTTACTAAGCTTAAGCAGAAAAAAAATTAATTTTACTTTTCGTTCAGTTTTAATTTAATTTTAACTAAAATAAATATAATATAATATTAACCAAACCGCGTTAAGCGTTTACTTAAATTTTTATTTATATATATTTATTGTTTACAGACCATATTTCAAACAATTATTGATACATAGATACTACATAAATATATTATTTAAAATTTTATAATCATAAAATAGGAAGAATTTACGAAGTCGAAGTTGAAGTACTTAAGCTCGATCCGGATAAACTAGACTATATTGTTCAATAAAGCTCTAGTTTTGCTAAGCTCTGGCAGCGGATGAACGTATAGTAGGTAGCAAGGTATACGTGCCAGTATATAGGTACAGTTCAGTTCTGCTCCTAGAAAACTCGGCGCTGGTAAGACAAGGCTTTTGACCTATAAGGCTCTTTACTTCTAATCAAGTAAAAAGCTTCTCAAGGCTCACTTTTAACTGGCTTCTAACTGACTTTACTAGAACACCTTTTAACTGACTTATTTACTTTGTACTCGAATGTATCGAAACGCATATAATAATTGTAAACGTGCTCTAAATACCAATTTTAACTGTTATTCTAGATTCTATTCTATTGGTATTTGATAATGGCATTTGAATTAATGTAATTATCATTTATAATGTATTGCTCTTAATATTTTTAATATTCTAAAATGTCGTGTATATAGATTTTAAATATTTTATAAGCTCTTATATTGTAAAAAGAACATCAAATCTTTAAGTGTAAAATTACGAACTGTGGCTTTCATCTAAGTTTCGCATTGACTGAAGAAGGTGGAAAGAAAATTGCATTATCGCTCATTTTTGATGCGATTTCCGTTACGTTTGGAGACATGGTGGGTTGAACAGCGAAAGCTAAATTTTTAATAAGGAAGTTCTCCTTTCGACTCGTATATTTTTTAATGCTCAAACACGCGTAACTTTTTACCGACCAGTTCAATTTTGATAATTCTTTTTTAGTCAATAAGATAGGTACCGGATAGCCGACCAGCACCAGCGATCGACCCTTTTTTAACTTTTGAAAATAAGAATGATACATATAAGAAGAAAAATATAAAATTCTTAAATTATAAATTAAATTTCTTAAATTGAACTAAAAGTATATATTTCCTGATTACATTTAGCACAAAGTATTTTTTCCGCCATTTTGTTTAATAATGGCGAATTGAAGCGTACATAGAGCGAGTAAAAAGTTAAGCGAAAGGTATTGTTTATTATGCTATTTTTAAGAGTAAATATATCTTTTAACTATGTTATATAAGCATTGTATACTAATATACTTGTATTAAAGCCGTAGTTTGTTTGTTTGTTCAAACGCTAAGGTCTCTGGTTCTACTGGTCCGATTTTATATATATAAAAAGGCTGTTTATTTGTTTTGTATGAAAGCTCCATTCCTCAGAAGTGCTTTAGTCTATATAACAGTACGGTGCGAGTCTTAGTTAGCCTTAAATAACGAAATTACAATAATAAGGAACGCCATCGAATTGCTTAAAGAGCGTGTGCTGTAAAAATAGTTAAATATATGTCAGTACATTGTATGGCAGAATTATTCTATTTTTTATTAAAAGTTAACTTAAGGTATTCAGCGTCCATATATAACATCTCCATCGAATTAATATTCAATCATCATTCCTGAATCTTGATTACTGGGGGCTTTGATGTCGATAGTTAGTAATTTTCCATATTTTTGGTTAATAGAAATTATATGTAATTTAAATGTAGTTTTAGGTGGCCAAAAAATTATTTATTGTAATTTTTATATTTCTTCAATAAATATAATGTAATTAATAATTTCTTAAAATATCCATTACTGGAGCATCGAAGTCGTTTATGCAATTTAAATATATATTTAGTGGGCAACGGAGTGTCTTATCACTAGATTCATTCTGCCTATGTGCGGGAAACAGCGTGAAGTTGATGGAATATATTTCTGGACTATAAAATATATAATTGTCACTCCTTGATTTTAATTTCGAGTATTCCTGTCGTAACTTCATATAACAACTACATTGAAAAAAAAAACCTAAGCACATAAATGTCAATCGGTACAAAAAATTAAAAGATCGACAAATACAAAGGCAAAATAAAAATATAAATTAAAAAATTTGAGTCGGTGTCAAATAATCAATGATCGAAGATCTTTATACTATGTTCGATCGAAAGAAATAAATGATATATCAAAATTACGAAAACTGAAATACAAAGCTTATATTTTGCTGTTTAGTTTATTGTCAGTTCTATTTAATTTCTATATTCCTTACATACTACATTTCCATTACAAACTTTGAAACCTTTCATAACCTTTTCATTTCAAACTTTCAAATAATGAATGCGTAAAGCTAAGTCTTCAGCGGAGCGGACTCATTAATGACTACGTTTAACTCGCAAGATTAAGCTTGTATTTCCCCCAATAAAAGACAGAAGGAAGGACCGAGCAGCAGAAAAAGTTGAATTGAGCTCGTTCAGATGTAGGAAGGAGAGTGAAGTACCTAATTACTAAATACGAAACCCTGCGTTGGTGGAAATGTAAGCCTATTTCATTTAGCATTACCCGCCCCTATTTCTTTCGCGGTAGAAACCGAGATTAAAGCTTGTCTAAGTGTAATTTTGTTTTTCTTTTTAAATTCGATAATTGATATGTAATAGCTTAAGACGAAAATAAAAAAAATCAAAGGATAATATGCATAATTTGCATGCATTAATTTTTTTATATTCTATAAAATAATACAATGTAAATGTTGAAACATAAAAACGTATTATATATACATTAAATGTAAAGGTATGAAATATTTAAATCGAGTTATCAAAGTACACGTGTAGGAGGCTAGACGTGGCTTATTCCGAGCGAGTTGCACGGAGCTATGTAATAATAGTATCAAATGCTTATTTATTAAACTTACTCAGACGCACAAACTACAGTGTATTTAATACTAGAATTTTATAATACTCCCTTCTTTCAATATGTTTTGAAAAGATTATATAAATACATCGTGGAATACAAATAACTGGCTACTGGCTAACTTGTTGTTTTATTATAATAGCTTATGTGCTATTCTAATATGTAAGCTATATTATTAAATAAATAAAATAAATCAGCTTCACGCTGTATCCCGCACATGCGGGTAAGCAGAGGGAACCTTGTGTTAAGGCACTCCGTTTCCCACTTTCTGCCGAATTCTGGAGGCATTGCGTGTTGAGTGGCAGAACTCAACGCCGCGCTTTGCCTCGACACCAGAGCGAAGAAATGGAAATATAAATTTAAGTAAATATTTCATCTCCTCGAGTGGGGATCGAACCCACAACCAGTCGGTTTTGTCATTTAACACTTCGTGCCACTGCGCCACGACTGGCCTCAATAGCTATATTATTAAAAAGTTTAAATCCGATTAGTAATTTTTGGGTGAAAGTGAAGCAAACTTGCATAATCACATTTCTAATATTAGTAGGATGGAATAGTAGGATATATATGTGTACATGTTATAGAATTTGATTCATTTATAGAGGCCTTACATCACGAGTCACATCAGGATTTTCCCTATGCCTTACTCTATGTATATGCATACCCAGAATGATAGGAGCCCAAATCCTACTGTAAAAAAGGGTTTCTAGTTAAAACTATCGTTTGGAATTGACAGGGGTATCAGTTTTTCAAGACATTCTGGGGAATTCGCACCGCCGGGATTTAACCGCAACTCGTACCTACCACTCGTTTAGCAAAATGACGGACCGACCTTTTTTATCTTACGCCGCAATTTGTTGCCGCTATCTCGTCTACGATACACGAACTTGCTTAGATATATTTTATACTTTTTGGTTTATATTTACAATAATTATGTATATTTTTCTTAGTTTGGCGCTGTTTCCTGCAAAAAGTAGAGTAGGCAGCGGGGCCCAGTGTTAAGGCACTCCATTATCCACCTTCAGCCGAATTCTGAAGGCCACCACCTAACACGCAATAGCGTGTTGGATGGTGCAACTTAACGCCGCGCTTTGCCTCATTAACGGAGCGAAAAAATAAAAACATTAATTACATTATTTCCTCGAGTGGGTATCGAGCTCGCACGCTCTTGCCCTTGATTTTTATTTATTAAAATTAAAAAATTAAATCAGCTTCACACTGTATCCCCACACTGTATTCCCCACTTTCTGCCGAGTTCTGGAGGCACTGCGTATTGAGTGGCGGAATTTAACGCCGAGCTTTGCCTCGACACCAGAGAGAAGAAATCAAAATATAAAAAATAAATAATTAAATTAAATCAGCTTCACGCTATATCCCGCACACAGCAGGGTAGGCAGAAGGAATCTAGTGTTGGGACACTCTGTTCCCCTCTTTTCACCGAGTTCTGGAGGCGTTGCGTTTTGAGCGTTGGAACTTAACGCCGCACTTTACCTCGACACCAGAGCGAAGAAATGAAAATATAAATGTAAATAAATATTTCATTCATTCGCGTGGGGATGGAACCCACAACTAGTCGATTTTACAGTCACACTTTGTGCTCCTGCGCCACGACTGGCCTTTCATTTGTGTACTTATATAGTCGTGTTAACAATAATGACGTACATGGTGTTCATTCTTTATAATGTATAAATATCAATAAATTTATAAGTTTCACTTATACTTAGAACGAAAGTTTCAAAAGAAATGTGTAATATAAGATGATATCTTATAAATAACTTTGCGAGTTGATGAAACCAACAAAGGCGAAATCACGTTTTCTCTTATGTGCCGAGTTAACACTTGTCGAGCTTGAGAACTTCATAAAAGATATAATATGATATTTATTATCTATACAATCCATTTTATTTGCTGATATTTGCTGATATACTGATATACTGATATCAGCAATAATGAAACGCTGCAAAATGTGCTATAAATTATGTGTTGTATGTAATATAATACATTATTTTTGAAAATTTTAATTATACATGTTTAAATTATTTTATGGAAACTGCATCAATTTGGTATATAGAGAATAAAAATTGAGATATTTATAATATAGAAATGTATACTTTTTATTCATCTTGATATCTAGTTAATAGAGTCGAGGCCGTTGTGGCGCAGTGAGGCAGCCGTCAGGCAGTCTGCCTGTAAATATAGCGTATAGTATAGTAAGGATATAACGCGACATTGAGTTCTGCTGCTCAAACTTTAATGTTTCAAATTCTCTCGGAAAGTGGAGAACGGAGTGTCTTGACACTATATTCTTTCTGCCTAGCCTGCCATATTGTGCAGTATGAAGCGTCTGATTAATGGCGGACGACTGATTTTTATATTCATAACATATTACTCATATAGATTTATATGTTAATAAATATATTATTTTAATATATAACAAACTAGTTGTTTGAGATATTTAACCTACAATATTACATTTAAATAAGATTTGAAGTGTAGTTGCTTGAGTATATAGTAAAATGTTCACATTCGAATAAGTTGCAAAACTACAAAAATGTCCTCGTTCTTTTGAAAACATTTTCTGACATGAACTTTTTAGTTCGCGACATGTTTGTTATAATATTTTGACAACCAAAAGTTAATCTTTCGAGCTTACATAGAAATTTCTTAACAGAATAGTTTTAACATTGTTACTGCGATACCTTCAAATAAATAAAATATTACATTATAAAATACATACAATAAATAAAATGGGAATTATTTATACTAATAATATAAAATAGAAAATTGAGATGCTTTTTTACGAGTATGTTTATAATATGACAATAATATGATATATATGTATATATATGTTACGTTTAGTTGTCTGGTTCTAAATCTAAATTAAGTACACAATAACAACATTTGTATCAATTTTGTTATTGTATACCTAATTTAGATATTTGGGTATAAAAATGTAATAAACCAAATTTTACTATTGTAGAGTTTTTGTTTTACATCATTTATTTAGACATGTTTACATGTAAGTATGTAATGAACAATTTTTGGATTATTTGAATGTAAATATATGTTTTATTATTTGATGGTTACCTTTTAAGGAAAAAAGGAACCCTTTTATTCTATATTATAAGCCTCCTCGGGTATTTTAAATAACAGAAAAACAGCTCTTCAGTTCTATCACGTATATATTTGCTTCTTATACACCACTGAATCTTAAGATAGAATTGTACTTGTCAAGGCACAAGCAAAGAATGAATCCACACTGCTAATGTAATGCCTTTTATATTTTTAAAATTAGTCAAATCAAAAACTATCTTGACAAGTACAATTATAACAAAATTGGTGTCATTTGATTTCACAAAATATTATTTAAAAATCAAAAGTCAAAGAGAGAATTATAAAGTTTATCAATAAAATATTAGTGAAACAACTTTACATTATAAAATTACAAACGCTAACAATATATTCTTCTTTAGTAATACCCAGCGAAACGGAGGTATTACAGAAGAAGAATTTAAAAAAGATGAATGCTGTGGATATGCGATCTCTTCGAAGGATATACGGAGTCAGCTTAGCTGATTGAATCCGCACTGAAAGGCAGATACTCGCGAGGATGTCACGGGGAGAATGAAGAAGAACGTTAGCTAGCTCGGGCATGTCAAATGAATGAGAGATGAAAGAATGGCAAAAAAGATTTAGAGTGAAAAAGTGAGTCGTAAAAAAAGTTGGGGGAAGACCTCAGTTGACCTTCGAAAACCAGTATTAAAGATACCGGAGGAAGGTCACGTAAAAAGCATGGAGTACCCCCTGGAGGGCATGTATGAGCAGGTTGATGATAATGGACGCGGCGAAAGAGGTAAGTAGAGACCGTCTTGTTTGGCACTCCATTCTCTCCAACTACCCCGCTAGTGATAAAGTGTGAAGCTAAGTTAAGTTAAGATCACTTTATTCTCCGTCTGTCTATCTGTCTGTCTCCAATTGAAATTTAAATCATATACTCAGGTCTACAGTCCCTTGATTTCCTGAAAAAAATATATTTCTATACACACTTAAAAAAAGATATGCCGTTTATATTGCAAAAAACTTATTTTGATACTGTATAGGGAATCAAAAGTCATAGAGTACTTCCGGTTGACCTAGAATTATTAAATTTGGCACATAGCATCTACAGGTAGTACTAGTTCAGCAAAAAATCAGAAAACTATACTTTTGTGGTTAAGTTCTAAAAATAATAACCCCAAAACGAGGGAAAAATTTGCTAGTTTTCAGTTTTTTTCGCTAGTTCAAGTGAGGTATCGGATCAAAGAGCTTTGGCTAAGCTAAGCTTGAATTTCAGAAAAGGCTCGAGACTTCCAATTTTTGTACGGAATCGTCGATGAGTGAGCGCTTGTTTTTACTTGGACGCTGTATCCTGTACTCTGTAGGCTGTAAGCTTCTGTCTACCCTGAAACCTGGGAACCTAGAGTTAAGGCACTCCGTTCACATTTAAGTACCGTTTCACACATTCCGCCGAATTCTGGAGGCTCAACGCCGCGCTTTGCCTCGTTTTCAGAGCGATGAAATGAAAATATGATATATTGAATTTCTTGGAGTAGGAATTGTACTCACAATCTGTCCTCTTTACAGTCGTATGATTGTGTCCTGCAAGCACTTTATTTTGCCTCTTTATTGTTTGAGTATATTATTTTTAAATGTAATTAAATACGTTATTTTTTTAAAACTACAGGTGCTTCAAAGTCTTATAACTTTGGTATGTGTATATTATTTTTTTATAATATAGGTATATATTTTAAAATAATTACATCAGGAAAATATAAGTTGTACTTTAAAACTTAAAGCATATTTATTCATTTAGTCTTTATCATCTTTTGCCAACGAACACACGCGCCACATAGCTCGACGGCACCCAGGAAATTTTGAAAATAACAACTTCTTGACACAGTAGAGATTAGAAGACCTAGAGGCAGAATACGTGCTGCTTAGCCGATAGTCTGACACTGTCAAAGAGATTACAGAATCTCTCATCACTGGAGCTTTAGGGCTTAAATTTTATTTTCAATTTCATTTAAATATAATTCCTTTTCATATCTATATCTTTTCTTTAAACTGACTTGGACACAATAGGTAACAGTATACAAGTACCTATATAGTTAACATTAATAACAGTGTTTTATTTTTTATAAAAAATACTCCCAACCTTAATAGAACAAAAAGTTTTAACAAATGTAATGGTATACTCCACAACATTTTAAATTGCAGAAGCTCGACGTTAAACTTTTTCCGCTTTTTATACATTTTATGCTTGAAGCAGATATCCGATTAAAACTGACCAAAGTTCAGGCGACTAGAGTACATTTAGTTTTTAGTTAGGAGCTTAAATAAAAAAAAACCATATTTTTTTAATAAACGAAACGCCTTTGTGTAAATTTTTGCCGTGTGATCCCGGCCTAGAATAGGATCATCCTGGTACTGGTGGTGTCGTAAGAGGCGACTAAAATACTTGTGGTAGAGTCACGTCGCCAGCAATGGCCACATGCATGGGCAGACTCGACCGGATCATTACCACCCCCGGCATTTAAAACCGGCGTGAAGTAGTGGCTTTATGCCACTGCGTTTCGCATCAGGTAATGCCGGGCGCCGGCGTCCAACCCCTCTTAAAGGCCGGCAACACACCTGTAGCTCCTCTGGGGTTGCACGGGGTCGTGGGCGGCGGTAATCACTTACCATCAGGTGACCCGCACGCTCGTTTGCCGTGTCTTTTCCATAAATAAAAAAAATGCTGCAAGTTTACTTTGTATAATGATTATGATTGCACGTCACAAAAGTTACTGCTCAAAACACTATTTTCAAATTTTTACAATTTTTTTGCATTTTTTTTTACTGTCTAAGTAATGGTTTTTATAATAAATAAATAAAAAAAAACAGCTTCACGCCGTATCCCGCACACTCAGGGTAGGCAGAGGGAACCTAGTGTTAAGACACTCCATTCCCCACTTTCGGCCGAATTCTGGAGGCATTGCGTGTTGAGTGGCAGAACTCACTCGTCGTGACCACAGCGAGAAGAAATGGAAATATAAATGTAAGTAAATATTTCAACACTTTGAGTGGGGATCGAACCCACAACCAACCACAACCACAATCAATTTGTGCACCTGCGCCACGACTGGCCTCCTTTTTAAAATAGGTATATATTATATTTTTTTATAAATATTACCATATAATAAATCAACTCTCAAAATATAAACTGTGCTGAAAGTTAGGTCACAACATTGTAAAAGAATTTTAAAAAGCATTGCTAAAACTACTAATGTCAGCTCGTAAGAAGAGTCTACGACGAAACTCATTACCGAACTCCTTGAGGTCCTATTTTGGCTGAATAGGCCGTCGGTACTCCGTAGATAGCGTATGCTTATGAACGATATCACGACAAACGAAGTGCCCCCACCAAAACCTCAAATATAGAAGTTGCTTTAAGACCTACAAAAATAGCTTTTATAACTAACTCTGTGCAAAGTTTTTACAATACGGGAACCATGTTTGTAAAATATTGTATTATATTACTCCAACTTGTATATACAAAGTCAAATGGGGGAAGTTCATTAATTTTCCGTCTCTAAACTAAGCTGTTTCAAACGCAGTTCGCTTTCAGATTAATAATCAAGACTGTAACTTTTAGTTGAAGCAAATTTTCTTCGTGAATACGAAAAGTCGAGTATCCGAACAGTTATAAAGGTCTGGAACTACCATATTTCGCTTCATTGTACGGTGTAATAAATTAGTCGTTCATATTTTATGTTCATAAGACAACGATACTCTTACAATACACAATTTTTACAACATAAAACTCATTTAAGTACGAACTTTTAAGGGCTAAGAAAAGGATTAAAAGTTAAAAATCGGATTTTCTCGAGTTTCATACATTTTTGCGCTTAAAATATAGACATTAGTATTGACATCCTTCAGACATGGTGGTTGAGACAAAATAATTAATCTTTTGTCTAATATATCCTATTTTATAAGTCACATGAAATTTAATACATTATAATACATTGTAATACTAGTTGGCGCGCGCGGCTTCGCCCGCTTTGCACCCTTAGGGATGAATTCTAAAAAAACCACGAAACGTGTGTTCAATAAAATATACTAATAGTCTGAATTTCAAATTTTATAATAATCGGTGCTGTTTTAAAAAAAATCCATACAAACTTTCAACCCCTATTTCATCCCTTTAGGGTTAAAATTTTTCAAAATCCCTTCTTAGTGGATGGCCAGATTATAAAAATAAACATCTTTCCAAATTTCACGTTTCTACCATCAGCGGTTACGGCTGTGCGTGCGTCTTACCTCAGTCAGTCAGAACAGGTCCTTTTATATATATAGATAGATTATTTTATTTACATCTACATATATAACGCTATTTACAAATGAATACTTAAAATGGCACAAGTGTGTAAACACGACTTGTTGTAGGTTCGATCCCCACTCGAGAAAATGAAATATTTATTAAACTTTATATTTTTATTTCTTCGCTGTGGTGTTGAGACAAAGCGTGGCGTTGAGTTTCGACACTCATCCCAGAATACCTCCGGAATTCGGCGTAAAGTGGAGAACGGAGTGTCTTAACACTAGGTTCTCTCTACCTATCCTGCTGTATGCGAGTACAGCGATAAGCTGACATAAAATGATATAATTTAAATTGAAAATATGAACGTATTTTATGTATAAAACTGTTGAATATGTGAGTTAAAAGAAAAATGTTGTTAGACGATTCTAGAAAATACAGTAAGTTTCATTTAGCTTCATGGAAGTATATTCAAAGTAACGTCGGTTTGCGGTAGAAAGAAAATAGAGTAGATAACAAATAACAAACCGACTAAGATAAAAAGGACCCGTCATTTTGTTAAACGACTCCCGGTCTCGGTACCAGGCGAAAATAGCCGAGACACAGTCGCTACATCAATATCGTCTGCCTAGAAATACGGTGCACTTCAAATTATTGTCTTTTATTTTGCAGCTTCACGCTTTTTCCCGCATAATAGAGTAGAGTAGAGAACATAGTCAAGCCACACCCTTCTTTCGCACGTTGTTCAGATTCGACTCATTGCATATTAACTTGTAGCCCTTGTTACTTACTGTGTTATTTAAAAGTAGAAACTCAGTCTTAACCTAAGCTTATTTTTATATTATAGGCAAAGGATATATTTTTTTAAATATATACATACATATAATATATATTATATATAATTAAAAAAAGTATATTATATTTTTTCAAATGCCTACAAAAATATGTGTACAAAGTTTCATGATAATTAGTTGAGCAGTTTTGGCATGAAAATGTAACAAACAAACTTATATTCACATTTTTAATGTTAATAATATATGATAGTCACATCAATCAGATAGCTCGCGTGCTATCTATCATCATGTCCCCATTTATATTAAATACATCTTGATGTTGTGTTATGTTATGGTTAGGTTCTAGAATTTCTAAAGAGTGAAAATTCTATTGCAACTATATTTCATAAAAAAAATAATATTTTGTACAGTATTCCACCGTTTATAAAATCATCTGAGCATGATGCTTTTATATTTTATATTGAATAGCGCTGGGTTTTCGTGTGTTCACGTGTTTCTGTACGTTGAGTTTCATGTATAATACAGGCGTAGGTTTGGCCTGTATGTTTGATAAATATATTCAGAACATTCATTTAAAACGAATTTATAAGAGTCCGTTACATATAAACTATAAGTTATAATAGGATATCCTATTTCCTGCGACTATTATAAATGTTAAAGTTAACGAGGATGGATGTTTGTACCACTTTTGTGCAAAAACTATTAAACCAATTACTATAAAACTATACAGGAATTTAATAGTAATTTTTACATTAAAATAACAAATAGGATACAATTTATGTTAAAATTTTATAAAATTTGGCTATAATATAACAATTAACTTAAAAGGACAAACCCGGAAGTGGCACGCTAGTATAATGCATATGTTATACTGTACGTAAGAAAATATATATTATCATATAACTTCCATGAGGCCAGTCGTGGCGCAGCGGCACTAAGTGTGACTGTAAAATCGACTGGTTGTGGGTTCGATCCCCACTCGAGGAAATGAAATATTTACTTGAATTTATATTTACATTTCTTCGCTCTGGTGTGGAGGCAAAGCGAGGCGTTTTAATTCTGCTACTTAACACGTAATGCCTCCAGAATTCATCAGAAAGATGGGAACGGAGAGTGTTAACATTAGGTTCCCTCTTCCTACCATTCTGTGTGCGGGATACAGCGTAAAGCTGATCTATTTATTTGTTTTTATAACTTCCATACAGTTTGTTTGTATAGTAAAATATGTGGTTTCTTTTTAATTAAAACCTATAAATGGAAAAAATATATGAAGCAAAAGTAGGCGTTTTACCAACTGTAAGCAAGGCCCGGCGTAGAAACTCATTCACCGTTTCCTCTTTATCCATTCCCGAATTCATATGCAATATTATATAGGTACAAAAACATAGTTGCCTAGGATCTTTTTGAGGCATGTTTTAACTGTCGGTTTATTTTTATTTGCACAGTCCGTATAAAATTCTGAAATAAAAATTTGTATCAAGTATGGACGTCTTCATAAGCTAAGGAAAAAAATGAGCTTATTTATTGCTTTAGAAGCTTTAAGTTTTAATTTTATTACAACATATTAATCTTAAATGTAATATTTGTATATGAATAGAAATAAAAGCCGAAGTTTTAAATATTTTTCATTTGACAATTAAAATTGCCCGCCATACTAAACGACTTTCGTTAATGCATTTCAGTATTTCTTTTAGTTTATTTATGAGATTACTCTTTTGTATATGACTAAAAATATTGTATTTACTAATATATACTCATATTTTCTTAGACTGGGTATCTCCATGTTGATCGTTGTGTGATACATAGATTATAAATTAAAATAAATATTGAATTAGCTTCACGCTGTATGCCGCACACAGGAGGATAAGCAGAGGGAACCTAGTGTTAAGACACTCCGTAAGTTGAAATATTAAGAATCAAAAGCAAAGAAAGTTAAAATAGCTTACCTATGTACTTTACGCAAAAAAAGACTAGGATCCATAACACGCTGCGCACGGGGATTGGAGCTGAGCGAAGTTATGCGCAAAATTTTGCGAATTTTTTTCGAAAATTTTACGACTTTGTTGTCTTTTGTGTCACGCGTCTTTTGTGTCACGCGCTGGGTTAGATTAATATCACGTGTGTATTTCAAAACGCGGGGATTCAAAACGTTCCACAATCTATCATACATATGCACATCAGACATATTTTGACCATTATTCCACCATCAAAATTTTTAATTACAATAATTACCAAATTACTTACTTCGATGGGATCACCGTGTCGTCTACAACTGTCCTGCAAAATTATTTCAAAGCTGTAGATTTAACGGAAACTAGCGTTCTGTACTCAATTACATGAAATTCTTTGATTTTAACTTTTTTTAGATTCATGCTTAACTAATCATATATATAACAAGATACCGACTGAATTTTCGTTGCGTGTTGAGTGGCGGAACTTAACGCTGCACTATATGTTCTGGAGCGGGGATATATATAAAAATAATCAATTCCTCCAGTTGAACTTCGAATCTACAACACACCACAGTCGGGTGTTTTTTACGTCATTTTGCTAAAAGTCAACAAGCCTCTTCATGTTTATAGGGAGCAAATGTAGTATATTAATAAACTATTTTAATATTTTCTTTTAATAATAATTTATGTTTTACGTGCAATGTGCATTAGTTTGAAAAATAAGTGCGCGTTACGGTTCAACAGAGATGGTTTAATTCAATTTTAAATCATTTTATATAGATTATTTCACATTTAATTTATTTATTTTGGTTATTTTGTGTTTCATATATTAATGAGTACATTTTTACACTGAGTTTTTGTATGCCTATTTTAAAATAATTACTACTATTACTACTATTATACTATTTTTAGTGGCCAGATGTGGATTTAAGTGCAATAGGTGGTGGGTTCGATTCCCAGCGTGAAGTTAATAAAATAAGTATTATTTCATTACTTATATTTTTATCAAATATACCAGTGCCAAAATATATTAATATATTACATATTACCTACATACCTAACAACGTACACTAATGGAATACAGATACAATAATGGAATCATAGTGACACTGATTCAAAATTAATCTGAACATGTGATTTTTAGTCCTTACTGAAATAACAAAATGGGAAACAAAGGTGCTAACTAGATAGCACTCCCCTCACCCTCTGCCTACCCTGCTGTGTGCGGGATACAGCGTGAAAGCGTTTGAAAACGTTTAAGAAAAGTCAGTCGAGTTGCATAGATTGGAATTATGTGGTGGTTCACATGGTGAGTTTTCTGTGCCTAAGGTAGGCTCTACTTACCTTATGCATGAAATATGTAACGTTATATAAAAAAAGCTTCATCCTGTATTCAGTGTTACCACACACGTTGCGTGTTGAGTAGTGGAACTCAAAGCCGCGCTTTGTCCCGTTACCAAAGCGAGAAAACAGTTCATCATTCATCCGTGTGGGAATCGAACACATATAACACATAATATATATATATATACATACATACATATAACAATTAATGTTTATTAACATTTTCCCTACCGTCACAAAAAAAGCTAAGAATGTATGACGCAAAACACATTCTAATTGCCCGAAGTAACTTAGACAGCGGGTATAGTGTATATAGAAACAATTATAATGATGTTCCGCGATAATGAACTATTAATCATTATTATTAAAAGAATATATTGCATCGGGAGTTCCTGAATTCTGTACATTCAAACAAACTTCAGTTTTACAATATAAAAAAGGATATCAAGTAGATAAATATTAGATATAGATATATGAATATTTTGTACGTATAAATTAAGTTTTATAAAAGCACTTTTAGTTCACAAAGTAACCTTTGTGCTACCGCTTCTATTTCTACAATTTCTCGAAAGCCCCGTCAATAGAACAAGCAAAATAGGTCCGCAAGGGATAATCAATTTAACTGTGAGTTATTGGGAGTTATGCTACCACTTATTGATGGGATTCGCAGATTGTTATAATATTCTTTATACATATTAGTATTCTTTACTCGGTATGATTAAGGAACATTTATGAAATCTATTAAATACGCAAAATATTTTAATTCTACATTGATAAAATCAATAGATAATACGGCTTGGATTTCTAACCTTCTACGTATACTATTATTTCATAATCATTTTGGTAATAATATTATTTATTGTTAGTGAACTATAAAAGCAGTAGAATTGTGTCAATCGATTGCAGTTGTTTGTAGGCAACGGCCTTTATCGGAAGGATACTCGTGTGAAGTATTGTTCTTAGGTGATACAAATCACTGTAAGCTATAAAGAATCTCTTTCCGAATAATTTAGAAACATATAGACGATATGTGATTTTATCATGTTTTTTTTTTAAAAAACTTTAACCGCTTCCGATTTCTAACACTATATTTATTACTAGAGGCCGCCCGTTCGTTGTCGTGAACTGTATGGCCCCTATCACACTACTACAGTATATCACCCGTAGTGATTGACAACAAGTAGCAGACAAAGAGTACCTAATATGAGGATACTCATATTCTCGGCTTTCCAACAGAATTCTAGTCACTGAGTGTTCAGTCCAGCTCTACGCCACAGTTTGTTCTACGAAAGCGGTGAATTTAATTAAAAAAAAAAACCACATATAAAAAATTATAAGGCGAGATAAATATCATATCTATCGCAATTACAATTAAACGCTGTCATGCTACACGCCACGACGCATAGTGGAAAAATTTTCCACCTATCCACTTATTTAATTTTATTTTCTAGTTATAGTTACTGATCAGATATTCTAGATAGACGAGATACGAGGTGGATATGGAAAGGCGTATTGCTGCCGGTAACAAAGTTAACGGTGCCTTTGCTGCATTGACGAGACGGCGAAACGTCAGCACAGTTGCCCGTTTGGCCGTACACAATGCAGTTTTATACGGCAGCGAAACGGTATTACAGAAGAAGAATGAAAGAAAGATGAATGCTGTGGAGATGCGATCTCTTCGTAGGACGTGTGAAGAGGTACACAGAATGCCAGGAACTAGCGAGGTTGTCACGGTGAGAAGGAAGAAGAACGTGCTCAGCTGGTTTGGGCACGTCGAACGAATGAGTGATGAAAGAATGGCAAAAAAGATTTATGGAGAAAAAGTGAGCGGTAAGAGAGGGGGAGACCTCGATTCACCTTTGAAAATACAGTATTAAAGATACTCTAGGACAGTCACATAAAAAGCATGAGGACCCCCCGAGGGCATGTATGAAGAGGTTGATGACAGTGGACGAGGCGAAAGAGGTATGTAGACCGTTGCGTTTGGCGCTCCGTTCTCTCTGACTACCTCGCTAGGGATAAAGCATGAAGCTAGTTATTGTTATAGTTTATAGTCAGATATTTTAGATTTAACTTGTATATGTCAAAGAAAACTAAACGACTTTTGTTAAGAACGCATTTAATTATTTCATTACTATAGATGTACAACAGGTGTGCCAGTTTTCAAAATTAAATATAGCCTAAATTTTGCGCATTTCTAATAACTGTACCCATAATAAGCTCGAATTAAATCGAATCCATCCAGTAGTTCGGAAGATATGCGTGTACAAACATACAAACAAGCATTTATTTTACTATAAAATAGTAACAAGTGTATTTGCGTGTTTTGTGTTCGATTCTAAGTCTGTGGTATAAAAAAAAAATATTTCCATTTCCGCTCTTGGCTCTTTTTCTTTGCTTTCCAAGGCATAATGAAGTTAAAACAAAAATAAAACAAACAAAATTAGTCTACATTATCGTCCAAAGCGAAAAAAACAGCTTTAAATCCTATTACGTCACCGACGGTCCCGTGATACATTGTAATAACGACATTGGAATTTGATCATACATTCCCACTAGCCGCACGCTGAACCACATATTATCAAGTTCCCCTGTAATAGAGTAGATGCCTTGCATATGTCACGGTAGAATCTGTGTACTAGCGTTGGTTATGAAGTCTGGTTTTTTGTGGGGTGGGTATAAAAGAATTGTTTCTTCTTGGTTGTTTTGTATTAAGTACTATAGTATTATCTTATTATTATAATTTTAGCTTGATATCTCGGAACTCTTAAGAAATCCTAAAAAAGTACTAAAATGTACAGGATACTCGTGTGAAGTATTGTTCTTAGGTGATACAAATCACTGTAAACTATATAGAATCTCTTTCCGAATAATTTAGAAATATATAGACGATTGTGATTTTATCACTTAAAAAAAGTAAAATGAACATAATATATTAAATAATAAGTATATATCAATCATAAAAAAAATATGTATTCTTCCACACCAGACCCGCATCCTCATTTTGACCCTCTTCTTCTTGTGTTGGTTGTGTTAATAATGAATAGTTCTGTTATATCATCAAAAACAGCGTAACTACAATTTTTTTATTTTACTACTTGGTCACATGAATTTTCCTATTCTTGTACTGTAATTGTGGTAACTTTTTTTAAGATAAATGATGTATTAATAGAACAAAAAGAAATATTAAGATTTTAAGATGACGTCAAAAAGTATAGTTACCTAAAAAAAGGAATGCACAACTTCTCAGGCCGGCAGAAAAACAGGCAGAATTAACAGGTTTAAGCCAACAAGGGATTCGCCACGCTTCAAGCTGTCGTCACATCTACACTATGTGTGTATACTCACTTTTTTTTAATTTTAAAAGGTTTAAAATTAATATGCTTATTCACATTTTGTGACCGCTCATTCCAAGAATGATAGTTACACATGACTTGTGTTGACACTAGGGTATTTCTACCTGTCCTACTTTTGTATAGGTGGGACAAAATATTAAGCGGCGAACGCCGATATTGCTCTTATATCTCATAGAAATTTAAAGAAAATATTTTTGTGATATTTTTTTAAAATTTCCTAATAAAATTAATATGTAAACTAGCAGCGAATTGTAAGATAATCGTTTAATGAAGTATACTCCTTTCTATTCTTACTTCCTGACTCATGTAATCTTTTCTCTAAAGGTTTCAAATATTAATATTCTATTAATGTAGTATCTTTCTTTTTGTTTTTTCATAAAATTTTCAACATTTACGTTATTCCTAATGACAAAACGGGACTTTTAAGATTTCCTTATTAGGAGTGTATAAATTAGGCGGTGACTTAAGTTATGATAATTCGTAGGACGTAATTAAACGTCAAGCTTAGGCTTAACAAATTAAACTTTTTTTATTTCACCCACGAGATTTAAACAGTTTTAAGAGGAATAATATTTATAATATTAAAACATTCATTTTGCCCTGAATATATTTCATTTTATTGCATGCACATACTAGTATGTATTCGTCTGTACATATAATATGTAGATATGAAATTACTTTGTTTTTTATAGATAAATAGTGTTATACATATTCATCATAATTTTGAGCAAATATACAACATTCATAAGATATTTGTGCGATTTTCCATTTTTGAAAGAAGATGATACACATGATTCATTGGACCTGCTCGCTCTGTCGTTTAAAGAAGAATTTACATAAAACTCCACAAATAAAACTTCTCCTCCTTACTGCAAAAACAGTTAAAATATGTCATCACCAGTTGCAATGGAGCGTATGCATTTACTTGCACTTGCAGTTTCGTAAATTGTCATTCGTAAAGTACACTGGAAAGTGAGACTTTTGATGTCTTTTACCAAAATAATGAAATATATAATTTTTTTATTAAATTTTATATTATTAGTTAATTGTCGCTAAAATATTATGTACTGTTTATAACAACGTACCAGATGAGTGAGAAGTTGTCTGGTCAAGACACGACAACCTACTTTGATTTTCTTAACTTAACAAAACTAAGGCAACCAAGTCGGTGCCAAGTTAGACAAACCGGCTTAGTAATTTGATATGTAGCATATGTAACACTTTACTACATAAGCAAGCATTAGCTTAAGTTAAGTAAATTTATTTTTAACTTTTAAGTTTATTGTTTGAGGTTTTTTTGTTAAAAAATATAATTTAATAATAAGCAATACATATATAATTATTTCTTTAAATAATATTTCATAAATGTAAAACATTTAAATAACGGCCCTGTTGGCAGTTGACATTCGTTTACGATTTGGTTACAATAAATAGTGGTGTTCAAGTATGGTAGCTCTTTTCTCTTGTCGTCAGCTCTGAACCGGAAATTATAAAGCGAAGAACCAATTGGTAACTTTTTAAGTATTAGGATATGGTATGTTCGTGTTGGCTAGTTAAATAAATAATAAAATGGTTGATATCATAAACTTATTTTCTTATAATTTTGTGTTGTATTACGCTCTATAGTAATAAATATAATAAATGTATAAATTTATAACTTCTTTTTCTTCTAGAAACTTAAATTACTATTTCAATTCTTTATAATTAAATTTCTAAACTCTATATTAACTTTAATTCTCACACATGCAATAGGAACTAATACAATAAATACTATTTAGTAATAAATTGCTTGTGTAATATTTTCTTATCTTAATGGCGAGAGCATAGCAAATTGCGGCAAAAATCTTCGGTTAGTAGAATTTTTGGTTCAAATTCCTCCATCATTACTGCGGCGTACCACTTGTAGCTCGATCTTGAGCTGTCGATAAGATAATAAGAATTTACAGCCATTTAGTGTTCTCACTTATCCTGAATAGAATTCTATTCATTGTTGAACATAAATGCTATTTCCTTGTGCTATTTTAAATTAAGTTTCAGTATGCTTTGCAATAATTAACTATAAATTTACAGTTAATATTTGTTTATTTGTTGATATTTAACTGTTTTTCCTTATACTTGTAGACGTCCTAGCGTCATGCAGCGCCAACAATATTCTTATAACAGGTAAAGGGAAAAAAAGGAACAGTTAATTTTCGTATGTTCATTGGATTCCATTTCATTTGTAAGCTTTTTTTTGTAGGGTAAAAGGTAAAGACGGGACTTATAGAATCACTTTGTCCGTCTACTAGTCTGTCAAGACAATTCATCTGACGTGGAGGATGACGTGACTCCAGATGACGTGGAGGTATCAAGCTGAAATTAATATTAAATAAATAGGTCTACTTCCCTTGGAGCATAGAAAAAATTAGCTTTTAAGTCAACGCAATCAAAAGATACGACCGTTAATGCAGCGTTTTTGCTGCAATTTGTATAAAATTCTCCGCTTAATCAAAACCTACGGGGTACTTCCCGCGGACCTACAAAAAAGAAATTTGGTAGCAAGTCAGACAGAATTTTTAGTACAAATAAAGGAAAAAACTTAAAAGTAAAGATTTATAAGTATTTAATAGAAAAAAATCATTAGAAACATATATTTGTAGTTCATTTCATTTTAATGCGTTTGCCGTGCGTGCGTACATAAATACTCTATGAAAATACAATTTTTTTTTCTTTATTAAATACGATAACTTTTGCGAGTAATAATCAAATAAAATTGACAAAGACTAAAATTACGATTTATTAAGTGGTTCATAACGGTATAGATAACCGAATTGAGATAACCAACCATTCTTTCCTATATACACTTAAATATCTATCTTTTGTGCCGTGTGATCCCGGCCTAGAATAGGATCATCCTGGTACTGGTGGTGTCGTAAGAGGCGACTAAAGTACGTGTGGTAGAGTCACGTCGCCAGCAATGGCAACACGCATGGGCAGACTCGACCGGATCATTACCACCCCCGGCATTTAAAACCGGCGTGAAGTAGTGGCTTTATGCCACTGCGTTTCGCATCAGGTAATGCCGGGCCCCGGCGCCCAACTCATCTTAAAGGCCGGCAACGCACCTGTAGCTCCTCTGGGGCTGCACGGGGCCGTGGGCGGCGGTACTCACTTACCATCAGGTGACCCGCACGCTCGTTTGCCGTGTCTTTTCCATAAAAAAAAAAAAAAAAATCTAACATTAAATAAAAAGTAGCGATACCGCGCAGGGCCAAAACTCACACCACACCAAGAAATTTTAAAAGATCTAACTAATCTACTAATTGAATAAGCTAAAAATATATAAAACAATTATAAACAGCAAATAATTACATAAAAAATTACAGTATATCGAAAATGTATGAAATTCACAAAATTGAAAATTCGTTGAAATTCGTCTGTCCATTCGGGTCGGTCATACTGTGCGGTTTATTTTGTATCACTGATATTTCCTTAATTATTTATAAGAATATTGTACTAATGCTAAAAGGTGACTATTATATTTATTTTGATAAGGATGAATACCAAATTATAGAAAATACATTAACAATAAGAAGATTAAATTTAAATTAAATATATTAAAATAGTTACTGCAGTAAAATAGTTATTTTAAAGGACAATATTTTTGTAAAACATTATTTTTATGTATCTCATAAGATTGACATCAGCGCTCGTCATGTAAACGTTCAGGGAGCTCATTTTAGGCGACTTTTTCTGTTTCTATTACTTGAATAACAAAATTCCTTGTTGCCTAGCAACAGTTTCTCAGAGACGGATAAAAGAAAAGGGCAAAATAAATTACATGTTGAATTGAAAGATATTGTTATATATTAGTATTTATCAAGAATATTAAAAATATGAGAAACAATAAGTAACCTATGACCATCCCAAGACCCTCAAGTATCTCTGTATGAAATTTTATCACAATCGGATCAGCGGTTGAGCTGATTGCTATACAGACAGACAGACTGACAGAGTTACTTTCCAATTTATAATATAGGTATGGATTGTGAACAAAAATGTGAATTTCTAAATGTTATTCGGAATATATCCCCTGAGAAAAGAATCGAAGAAGGGAAGCTTCTAAGAGATTTTATTTTTTTTTGTATTTGAGCCTCACATTCTTATTCTCTTGTGAATCTTAAATTGACATTTGCTGTGTCTGTATTAGCCGGGGATGAAGACAGGATTTTGACAGTCTTACTATTATGGTATAAATTTCATTGTAAGCGATTGGTTGAAAGAATAAAAAAATTAATGTTATATAACACTATTTTTCAGGATGCTGATAGTTTTGTATCTTTTTTAAATTTGGCGTTTTAAGCGTTTTAAATATATCATATACTAATGATAACATAGATAGAACAATATTTTTTAATAATATTATTTAATAAGATTTTTCAATAAAAAACCAAAGCTAGAACGTTTTGTTAACTACATTTACTTTCAGGTTCACTAGTTTGTTTTAAAATATAGATAATAGTTTTTAAGTATTTGACTAATATCAAAGACGTTTAAAGCATTATTAAAATTCGTTTTAAAAAGTAAAACTTGAGTTGTTGTTTTTTATCAATACTATTTTTCATTATTTTAGTTTACGAGTGAACAATTTCTTTTTACTATCCTGCTTCAGTTAACTCGTGTTTGCTAATTAACAATAATAGTATTTATAGGAAAACGCAGATCTCGCTAGTAGAATGAGATACTATAAGAGTTGGCATCCACCAACGGATCAATTAGCGTTGTCTACAAAAGTATACGAAATGGAGAATGAAGATAAAACTGGCTGAAAATCATAGACGAATCTGTCAGAGTAATAATGCTTCACAAATAACAATAACTTGGAAAATGAAAACTGTCGGAAACTAAGTAATATTAAACGGCTAACGAAAATAAATAATGAGTTTCTTTATAATAAATATTGTTAAAAGAAATATGAGATAACAAACAGTATATATAAATATAAATAGTAAACAAAAATCCACATTAATCTTTATAACATAATAAATACAAAGATTTTTGGATTTACTCCCTGAGGTCCTTCCCTTAATAATTACAGATTATCTATGTGTACATCATAAACAAATCATTAATAAGTATGTAACTATGTGAACAACACTAGGATAAAAAAAGATTTTGCTTGTTATAAGAAATAAATCTAAGTAAAAGAATAAGCTTTTATACATTAAAGCACAAGACTATATAACACTAGGGGCTTCGCTTGCTTATTTGCACCCTTAGGGGTGAATTCTAAAAAAACCACGAAACACGTGTTGAATAAAATATTTTTAACAGTCTGAATTTAATTTTTTATATAAATCGGTGGCGATTTAAAAAAAACCATACAAACTTTCAAACCCTATTTCATCCCTCTAGGGTTAACATTTTTCAAAATTTCTTCTTAGTGGATGTCTAGATTATAAAAAATTCTATAAATGCTACTTCATATGAAATTTTAATTAACTCGTTAGATCTATGCTTGATAGATAACTCTCTCTCTAATAATATACTTTTTACTTTAAGTGTTTCAAGTGGTAAGTTTGGAATCATTTGTGAAAATTTATTATACATACGTTTACCATTTTCCGTAAATTATTTAGTAGTTATTATTTTCTGAAGACGAAAAGTAACAGTGATCAGCTTGTTTTTATTTCTTGTATTAATATCGTGATCTATCACTGATCTTTAAATAAATGGAGATATTTTTGCGAAGAAATATATTATTCGCGTTCATTGAGTGGCAGAACTCAACGGCGCGGTTTGTCTGAACAATAGTTCGAAGACAATGAAAATGACAATTAGGAATCGAACCTACAACCTGTCTCACTTGTGCCCCTGCGCCTCGACTGGCTTCATATACCTATATTATTTATAATAATATATATTTATTTTAACATTTACTTGACAATAACTACTTAGAATATATATTCTATAAGTAACAGTAGGAAATAAATAAGTACTGCTGCCTTATAAATGACCGTCGTAGCTCTCAGACAGTGTTAAACAAATAACTATATTTTTTTCAAAGTAGGTTAAAATGTGAATGCAATTTGAAGACTATACACAATAAAGATGTCCAGTTAGCGTAGCAAAAAAAGGAATTCACATTGTTTCTAAAAGCAATATTTGAAAAAACCAATCGTGCCTGTAAGACTAGTAAACCGAACTAGAGCTCGACCAAAACAGAGTTGTGCAGTGTGCAGCTTCTAAATGGTTTTGTGAAATTTACAAAACTAAAATATTAACAACTTTGTGGCATTCAAAATACTAAATATTACCAGGATATCGGGTGAATTTACTGTTTTCAAACATTATCATCAGCTTCACGCTGTATCCCGCACACTGCAGGGTAGGCAGAGGGAACCTAGTGTTAAGACACTCCGTTCCCCACTTTCTGCCGTATACTAGTGGCATTGTGTGTTGAGTGGCGGAACTCGACGCCGCGCTTGTTCTCGATACCAAAGCGAAGAAATGGAAATATAAATTTAAGTAAATATTTCATCTCCTCGAGTGGGGATCGAACCCACAACCAGTCGGTTTGCAGTCACACTTTGTGCCCCTGCGCCATGACTGGCCTTTATTGTTTTAATTTGATAAAAAAGGCAAACACGATTTATAAGTACTCGTACGAGTATAGTAATTTCAGCTTGATACTTTTACACGATATAGAGATAAATGATCTTGACGGGCGGACAGACCGACAGCAAAATAGTCCTATAAGTGTTCCGTTTTTACCTTTTGAGGAACTCTAAATTATATTTATAATAAAATGATTTAAATATGCATAGTAACTACAAATAATTTACACTGTTAATTATACAGAGCATTTTTAACATCACCGCTTTAAATAAAACCACAGTTTTAACTATTTTAACTCTATAAAAACCGAATATCATAAAAAAAGAGATTTTCCAAAAAAAATTGTCAGTGTTTTATTATTGCTGAATGTATAATTCTGGGGCTGTTAAATAGGCGTTTTACCTCTTTGCTGTGATTTTAATCCCATTTTTTGCTATTGGGGTCGAGGAAGATATCTACTACTCAAGGAAGATAGAGCCTTTGGCTATCTACCAATAATATCAGTAGGATTGGAATTTCCAGGTTGATATTAGAGTGAGTTTCCAGGCTCAGGCCGGTTGAAGAGAACCGAGGACAGTCCAGTATCTATATCTCCAATAGATCTTACATGACGGTAACAGCAATAAAAAACTATATCAAGTTACAAATTATTGTAACATATATAATCGAACAATTCAACCGGGTGGAACCATTAGTATTTAAATGAAAAAACTGTTTGATAAATATACTTGCAAGCGTATTAAGTAATGGTGCTATAAACAATTAAGTGAAAAGCTCAGTTGTAAGCGAGGGAACACTTAGGAGTTTTATTTCATTTGCGAAAAAGAAAAAAATCTGCGTGATACATTACTTAGTGAAGCATAAAGAATAGCTTTAATGCAACTTCTACTTTCCTTTTATATTGTGTAAGCTAAGCTGAAACTTGATTGCGTATTTGTTGCTAAGAACTACTAAGTGAGTTTAATTATATTATTTTTTTAAAGTGTATTATGTCCTTTTAGAGTAAAATTAAATTATAATACTTTTAGGCCGTGGCATAATGGTACTAGCATGTTACTATAGCGACGCGCGGTATACGCGACGGTTGTGGGTTCGATTCACACTTAGGAAATGAAATATTTAATATTTTCGTTTCTTCCCAGGCTAACCTAACCCAGCGTGTGCGGACAAAACAGAAAATTTCGCAAAAAATTGCGCATACAAAGCTTGTAGCGCATAAAATACAGAGAAATTAAGCGACAAGCAAGTTCTTGCTCGTAAGAAGCTTTTACAATTATTATTTTCATTTTCATTCAATAGACCTTTTGGATGAAAGCTTATTATCCGACTGTGGCGAAGCTCAAAAGAAGTTATGTTTAGTGCGTAGTCGTGTATGTCTGTTCTTTTGTTCCTTGATGTTGATGCTGTGTTACTCTAAATTATATTACATTAGTATATGCAGTCGGCTCTTTCGTTTTGTTTATTTTTTTAAATTGTATTTTTAATTAAAAATTGAACTTTATAACTATTTTTTATTATATGTAAATAATTAATTTCTTTTAATAGATACTTTTTATTGCTTACTTATACACAAAAATGTTCCTAAAATTTATTTGTATCATGTAAAGAATAACAAAATTCATATTTCTATAATGATAAAACGAAATCGTAGATGTCAAATACGTATATGTAGGAGGCAAAAAATGTCTGTCACTCCTTTATTTACTTTGTACCGCGGCGCAATCTAACATCGCACTCCGAATCCGGAACGTTGCAACTTTATTTTTAAGCAAAATTTTCCATAGCACCCGTTCGCTATGTTTAGTTAAAACCCAACATACTAGCTTAATTATGCTAGCTTGTTCCAATTATAAAACCTTGTCATGGCGTAAAGTGTAGAAATTCACATTAAAATTAACGTTGTTAATTAATACTTTTATATGCCACGAGTGAAACGTTAAAAGATGTTCGCGGCGAACTCCGCCGTAATATAAATTAATTACGGGAATGAATGCATAAATAGTTTTAGACCGTGTTCCATACAAACGATGGCTGTTAAATGAATTTCTTCATTAACTAGATTTGTCTTTTGCAATCGTTAAACGTTGGTCCGTGCCAACTCGTGTGTTTGAATTGCCCCGCAGTATGGTAATTATTATTGTTCAGCGTCGCGTACTTACTAAAACGAATCGTATAATTTATTTGTAATTGTAAATACTTTATCAGCTTTACGCTGTATCCCACACACAGCAGGGTAGGCAGAGTTCCCTCTGCCTAGTGTTAAGACACTCCGTTCCCCACTATCTGCCGAATTCTGGAGGAATTGCGTGTTGAGTAGCAGAACTCAACGCCGCGCTTAGCCTCGACACCAGAGCGAAGAAATGGAACTATATATTTAAGTAAATATTTCATCTCCTCGAGTGGGGATTGAACACACAACCAGTCAGTTTTACAGTCCAAATTCGTGCGCCGCTGTGCCACGAAATGTAAATATTTTATACCGTTCCGTACCTCAAAAGGAAATAAACGGAACCCTTATAGGATCACATGTTTGCCCGTCTGTCAAGACCATTTCACTTAAGATGACGTAGAGGTATCAAGATGAAGCTAGCAGAAAATATTTAAGAACTTGATTACTTGTATGTTCCAAACTCCCTTGGGGCATAGAAGTAATCAAGCTAGCGCAATAGCAATTTTGTTAACAATTTCTTCTTTCTTTCTTCTTTGCTTCCTTTCTTTATCATTATAACTGTATCTCACCGCAAGTAACCTCTTCATGGTTTCCTACAAAAAATATGAACTATGTAAACCTTCTCTCAACCTGTCCTATGCTGTACGATTAACTTTAGTTTTAATTGCATCGTAGTCATCGACAGGACTACACGCGCTCGACGTCGGGTGTAGAATTTTTTTTGCACTATTTTGAACCAAATTAGTTTCTTGTTTGTATTAAAAAAAACTGGTTAAGCGCGAGCGGGATTTAAAAATATTAGTGATTGTTTGTCAAATTTTATAAATTATTCTTCCCGTTGACATCCAATTCTGAAACTGGTACGGAACCCTGTGTATGGCAAGTACAACTCGCATTTGACTAGTTTTTCTTATTAAAATAAACACGTTATATAAGTAAAAAAATAATTTTAACTTAAAATTATAATAATACTTATTTTTAATTTAAATTGTTCTACAGATTTTCGAAATAAGTAGGTACGTTTAATTAACATTTATAATGATTTCGCTTAAATAGACGCTTCAATGAATTTACAAAAGTATAAAAAAACGTATATATTTTCCGCCTTAATTTGCATATAAAACGGTAGATTTAGCTTTCGTATACGTAATTCACATGAAGGAATATCGGGAACAGCTTCATAAAAATCGGCCAAGTGTATTTTACGCGATGCGCGTATACTACTAGTGTGTACAATTTTTGTTTAAATTTTAATTACATAATAAGAAAAAATCTGATCATCATTTCTCAAACTCCTAATAAAATTATAAATAAAAGTTTTCCTTTTTCCTTTTTTTATAATTTTATTATTAAGTTGGTGTAATAAAGTATTAAATAAATAAATAAATTATAAAAGTATGCCTGTATTTTGAATATATACCTATAAAATATTTTTGCTTTTTTTTTATGGAAAAGAAACGGCAAACGAGCGTTCGGGTCACCTGATGGTAAGTGACTACCGCTGCCCATGACCCCGTGCAACAAACACCAGAGGAATTACAGGTGCGTTGCCGGCCTTAAAGGTGGATTGGGTGCCGGGGCCCGGCATTACCTGATGCTAAGCGCAGTGGCATAAAGCCACTACTTCACGCCGGTTTTAAATGCCGGAGGGTGGTAATGATCCGGTCGAGTCTGCCCATGCGTGTTGCCATTGCTGGCGACGTGACTCTACCACACGTACTTTAGTCGCCTCTTACGATACCAACAGTACCAGGATGATCCTATTCTAGGCCGGGATCACACGGCACAAAAAATTGCTATCACATTGTTATGCTATTATTTTTATTTTTTTATTGATTTTTAGCTTTTTGGTTGTTTGTGCGCTACTGCTAACCTCTGAACTATATATAAATATTAGATTAATATTGGATTTCGTCTGTAGTAGTATAGCTAGTAGTCTTCATGATAACGGAGAGTCTTACTAGATTCCCAGGCGAAATATGCTATGTGTGTGATGAAACAGCGTGAAATAAAGAGATGGTGCCTCAGCAAAAACAAAAGTTCAACAAAAGCAACATTTTTTGTTTACACACAAGAACATTCAAGTTCTGGTACATATAATATGAGCCGAAATTACGGGTAACAATTAGGTAATATTACATTTTATTTTAAGTTTTCTCTATTTGCGTCAAATATACTTGCTGTGTTGTAATTAAATTGCTTATACCTTAATTCCTGGTTGATTATGGTATCCCTTTTCTGAATCTGATGTTACTGATATTAGCGCTATACGATTATACGATACACGATACGATTATACGATACGATACCACGGGCTTACAGTATTAAATTTAATATTTAGTACTTCTTATGTAATTAGTTTTCATTATTGTTATGAAATGGTGTGCTGTAAATAAATAAAATAATGAACTATAAATAAATAAAATGATAATTGTCCAACGCTCCAATTCTAAATAAAAATGTTTCAAAATAAAAGTGTCTATTTCGAATGCAAATCTGCGTCGTTGTAATGAGGCTGGTGTCCTGAAAATAAGCAGTGAGTTGGCGAGATTGTCGCTTCTTGCGATCGTTGACTTGGAAACTTTTCAAGAACTCACTTTCGAGCTCTCCGTAAGCTGCGAGTTCATATTTCTCTCGATGATTGAAAAAGTTAAACAATACACGACATAAGTTACGGTAACAATGTTACCTCACTAAATCCTAATAGGTACAGAGTGATCACTAAAAGAATTCCGAAAAAAAAAAACACTTATTGTTAAAATTAAATATCTAACTTCTATACCGACCATTGCATTGTCATAATTTTCACTTTTGTTGTTATGATTAGGAATTAGGAACAGCCACGTTTTTTCCTTTTTTTTAGACAAACATTTTTCCATTCCTGTGCAGTGATAGTACCAATAAATTTTTAGCATTTAACCATTAAGTTCAAAATAAGTGTCAATACATGTTTCACTTTAATAAGAAAATACTATATATTCTTCTTTGTTATATTCTGCATTGCTGAGAGTTGGTCCGCTCTGGGACGCCCTGCCCTGGTGGAGGAGCTGACTAGCTACTTCCATGCCATAACCATCTTTCTAGACACCTTTCTAGACACCATATACTAGATACCTAGTATCATCTGTGCCTTGATCCCTATCCTCCTCCGAGCAATGATCAAAAAATCACGACGACGAAACACATTTTATATAAAGAAAAATCTAAAATTTTTCATAATCATAATAAAGAAAAATCTAAAATTTTAATCTTCAAGAGTTGACACACAGAAATAGGTAAATAATATACTACACATTTAAATACATTGGAGTACAACGATCACTTGCTCCTAACTTTCGTAGTAAATGTGCTCAAATTTTGATTGTTATATGATCGTGTGCTCAAATGAGTTTGTAACGAGTTGTCGTGCAAATCTGTAAGATAAATATAACCTGCCTATTTTGACAGCGATTGATTGGAAAAGTTTCGTTTCATTCGATAAACAAAGCAAATATCTGAATTATAATAGATTGCAAAGAGCTTTCAAAATCGTAAAAGTTTCTTTTGAATTATTGTAAATATATAAATATGTTGTATATATAAATCGATAAAACTTCAAAAATCTTGTAAATAGTTTGTTGATATGAGAAATAAATAATTTAGAATATATTTTGTTAATATTTTAAAGTTGTACATATTTATTATATTTATTTATTTTTCACTTAAATCTTTGAGGCCAGTTGTGGTGCGGGGGCACAAAGTGTTACTGTAAAATCGACTGATTGTGGGTTCGATCCTCACTCGAGGATATTGTATATTTAATTACATTTATATTTTATTTCTTTCGCTCTGGTGTCGAGGCAAAGCGTGGCGTTGAGTTCCAACCACTCAATACGCAATGTCTCCAGAACTCGGCGGAAAGTATATGGGTATGTATATGACCCTACCTACCCTATGGATGCACAGTGAAGCTGATTTACTTAAATCTATACTAAATTTTATATTTTATTAATTTGCACGTGCTAATCCCAAGAACTACTGGTTTAAATTGAAAAAAAATATTTTTATGATAAAAAGTGCCTCTGCCACTATTGTACCAGTGGTGAGTTACCTCCCAGCACTTAGGATTTGTCATGTGTCACACAACGCGTAGGTATTTTCATTTGATGAGGCCACAGAACCTCTAGGAATAAGGCTTCACGCCATCTGTACACGGTGGAAATTCCTAACGAACGAACGAAACGCTCAGACTACATTTTTCTTTCGAATCGAGAGAATGGGATGCATTGCTGGCGTCTGTATTCCCTATAAAAATGCAACATGGGAACTATGACAACAAATGGGGTAGGTACTACTACTATTAAGTTATAATATCACTGTACAAACACACAGTATAAAAACAATAGAAAAAAATTATTTTTTTTCTTTTTAAACGTATTTATTTTTTTCTATTTCGAAATATACAGAAATCAATTACAGTGTTAATGCGCAAAGTATCAAGTTAACGCTTACTGGGGCGTTATACTGGTTCCCGATAGATAAGTCTCTGGAATAGTTATCGGACCACAAGGGCAGTAAAAGCTAATTGGCGGGCTGGCACTTACGGACTTAACGCTAGCTCTGATAATATTAGAAATAGCATATGTTAAAATAAATATTATATGTATACAATTTATTTTAAGATAACTTAATAAAAATTATATCTAATAAATCAATGTTTAGATTTTGAACTTTAATTATCGTGGCGCAAGAGTACAGTATCTGATTATAAATGCGACGGTTGTGGGTTCGATTCGAACTCAGTTAATTATTATTTTTTCTCTGTTCTAGTAATCTATAACGTAACTTCTAAAAAGTAATTTTATTCATGTAGATTTTTTACTTAACAAAATTGAGCAATATTATGTGTTGTAATCAAATACCTAAATATTTTATAACATTTTATTTCATTAGATAATACATGAACATATTTATTATACTACATGAACATATTTATTAATAAAAAAAAATATATCCTTTCTGCTAGAATCTGTGTCGTGTTGGCAGTAAACGCCACGGCGAGATTGGGAAAATTAACCTCTTCCGAGCGACCCAATTGGTGGACTATGATTAGTTTGTAATTTGTGACAAACCTTTGTGAATTGCGGTTGGTTTATACTAAGGCTGTGGAGCTTTGACTCTCACAGATTACAAGATTAAATTTAATTGACAAAATATTTACTATATACACATGAAAAATGCAAACATTTGAAATGTGTCACAGATAGACACATTTCAAATGTTTGCATTTTTCAAGTGCACATAATTATTTGCACAATACAATTTTTTTTTAATTTTTAATTTTGCCTTGAATGATGAACTGATTTTTATGAGACTTCCACTGGAAGATAAAGGAAGTTGAGGAGCAACATATAGGCCACTTTTTGTCCATGGGATGAGAATTTACGTAGAAAAAACTTCATATATTACGCAGGAAAACCTCATACATTGAAAAAGTCCGATGTAACTATTGGTTACATTAGTTTCATTTAAAATCTGATGTAACTCATTTTACTAACTATGCTGTCGGGCTTGCTTTGTTTTAAAATGATAATAAAATATCAAATGAAAGAGTTTCATTATTATTAAACACTTGCTTCTTTGACAATAAATAAAATAAAAAATAATAATAAAATAAAAACAGCTTTATTCACAAAATAAAAACAGCTTTATTCACAAAAAAATTTTTTACAAGTTGAGTCGCTGAGTCTTCCCAGTAAGTAATCGAAGATACTTGTGTTGGGAATGACTCGCTTCTTCGTTTGGTACATTTAAACTTAAAAAATAAAATAATTAAATAATATTAAAATAAATAAAAACTAAAAACTAAAAATAATAATGAATTCATTCAAGAGCCTTCTTTCAAATAAAGTAAGAAACATTATTTTCTTGAAAAGTTTTGTAAATAATTACCTAAATAAGTATTTGTGATTTTTTTTTCAGCCAACTAGTTGGCTGATATAATGGACGTTATTCATTTAATATTTTTGTTATTTTAATAACGACAGCAACTTAACGAACTACTTCTAAATCGTGTGTTTTACTAAATTTCAGCAGTTATAGAAAAATATTTTAGCAGCAAAAGTTAGGTAATGCAGAAGTCTCAAATATTTCGTAGAGATTATTCGTTATTCATTATAAAAAACGTTCAAAGTAGGCCATAGTCCAAATAAGAATTACGTGATTCCTCTGCTTTTAGATTGAAAATTATATTTTTTTCTGTTATATTGTTTATAGTACTAGTAGCTTTTTAAGATGAATAATAAAAAAAACACTAGTGCAAATTTTTTTTTCTATATCCCAGGAAGTTGCACATAAAGTAACACCCAAGTGCATTACTGAAAAGTGAGTGAGTGAAAGTATTTTAATACTGTTAAGTAAAAATACCTTTATAATATCAAAATATTTTCACTTTCACTTTCCTCAAGCATTGGCCGACTACGTTTCTTAAAATCTGAACAAATTGATTTTAAGGTGGTCAGTCCCTGTGATTTGAATATTAAGAGTATAATATTTTTTCATGACTCAAGTACATTATTTATCATGTTTCAGTGATTTTTCTAAACAAATACTTGTAGCTTTTGAAATTACTATTGGAAAAAGTGACAAGTTAATTTTTTTTCGCTACAATCCCTGAAAAAATATTGTTAATATGTAGCTTTCTCTAATATATATTTTTTTGTTTCGATGTTTCCAAGATTTATAAATTTAATCTACTGTACATTATGGTAGGCCCATTATAGCTATATTGAGGAAAAAAAATAATAAGCACAGATTCAAAATCTTACATTTTACATTCGAACAAACGCTCCTAAATTTCCTTTTGGACATCTATTGTCTCTATTGTCTTACGCTCTCTGCAATATGGATACTTGTGTCGTTCTATTTGGTCTTAGTCTGATTTTTTTTAATAGTGTTATCATTGTGAGCACCGTAACTTATATTATATAGGAGTATTCGTTTACATTTAATGTCAGATTATACAAATGATGACTGGAATAGGTTTAGGCATAATGTCTTTATAATTTCCAATTAGTTACTGTTTCGTATAGGCATTTTGAGATTAAAAAAATGTAATTTACGTACTCATTTGTAAAAATCAACAAAACACAAAAGTAATAAGTTTAATGATAAGTTATATCGATATATACCTAATTACGTGTGTATTAAACATAGGTCACGTAACATAACTTAAAAAACCCACTTGAGACCTCATTCGGGCGGCGTATCCATAAAAAGATTTTCTGACAATGAAAAAATAAGCTTACGTCAGAAACTTTTACTGTCGCAGGGAAATGCGCTTACGAAACCATCCATGCGTAGAACAGATTGGCTCTACAATGGATGGTTCTGGACTCATCGGAATAGCCTTACACTATCCACTAAAATCCAGCAGGACACTACCACCCTCTCCACCTATATGAGATTACGCAGGATTGCTAACGCATGCTACTACGACTGCTCGGTGGAAGTTCTATTATAAGCTGCCGGATTTGGAGTTGCGCATAGCGCCTTGTCCTACTTCCTTTACGGCGGGAATAGCATCTCTGTATTAGCGCCAGACTTGTGCGCAGAAGGAGACCTTAGCAGACTAGTTCCTCTCACTGTTTACCATGGTATACTTACAGTAGGACAGTAGATCCCTACCCTACTACAGCCATCATAGCATGGCGTTGTGGGACCCAACCGGGGCAGTGGGCTAAGGTGTAACGCACCGAATCAACGGAAGCATCACACTCGTGATACCTCTGCGTCTGTTTTCGACGTGCAATTTGATGTAGGTACTTGCCTAAGCAACCGCGTCCCGTCAGTACCTACGACAGCCTGGACGTCAGGAACTTAAAACCCTATTTAACGCAGCGTTGAAAGTAGGACCAGACTGTCTCCACTGGGAGGACTGCCGTCGATGACCCCAGGTCGTCTTTCCATCACCGGATCAGGACTTCATTCGCTCTCCACCTAACTCGCGTGACCTCCTTCTGCGATGGTTGCGCGCCTCGCGATCGTTTGATTGCACCGAATGCGTGACCTCTGCACTTGCGCCTGTAGCTTCCAAGGTGGATCGCTTGCCAAGAGAGTTGCCACCGTCCATGAAAACGTCCGGTATCTCAGAATCGCACTCACCGCTATGACTCTTATTTTGTTAAAAGCGAAGAGACCCAAACAGGTGCAACGTACAGTGCTATGGCTCGCAATATACCAACATAAAGACGTTGGCATGGAGAATCCAGCCATCTAATATCCTTTTACCTGCAGCCTTAGCTGAGCGAAATTTAAACTAACCTGACCTAACCTGTACTTTAAAACCACCACAAATCTGTAGATTATGCGACATTTGGATTTCTAGTTGTCTCGTTGCTGGATGGAATGGATTGACGAAGTTTACAAAACTACGAATTATGTATTGATTTTCTTATAAGCATCGCCAAAGCTGCACTTAAAAATCTTATCAAATATGTAACTGCTGTGGCGTTATAATAAGTCACCGCCGTGGGATCCCGGCCTAGAATAGGATCATCCTGGTACTGGTGATGTCGTAAGAGGCGACTAAAATACGTGTGGTAGAGTTACGTCGCCAGCAATGGCAACACGCATGGGCAGACTCGACCGGATAATGACCACCCCCAGCATGTAAAACCGGCGTGAAGTAGTTAGTGGCTTTATGCCACTGCGTTTCGCATCAGGTAATGCCGGGGCCCAGCAAATTTATTTTTCTTTTAAATGTAATTTGTTATTTAGCTCTAATATTTTAAAAACCTAGATACGTTTAAGGGTTCCGCACTCAAGGGATACAACGGTATTGTATTATTAAGATTTCGCTGTTTTCCTGCCTGTCTATATGTCAATAGGCTATATCTCTATATTATGAAAAAAAATAAATGTCTATCTAGTGATAGACATTTAATTTTTTTCAGAGATAAAGGATTTCTGTTGTTACTATAACAACAAACACTTAAAATAATTATAAAATATTTATTCTTATTATTATTTTATTTTATAACGAACGTAATATTATTGCCGTTTCAAAAAATAATGGTAGCTTTAGAGCGCATGTCAGACTCGCTCTTTAAATTTCTTTAATTGTACTCTGTTCTTACCCGCTGATTGTCACTCATCCACTTCCACTGATTTGCTGGATCTCTTATTAAACTACATAGTTTGTATGTTTTTATTTCTTTTGTATTATTATATAAATTCAGAAAAAGAAAAACGCTTCCGTAATATACTTTACAGTACATTTAAAGTGATTGTAATTTTTTTTTATTTCATCTTCAAGCTGTATCCCGCATATTGAAGGGTGGGCTAAGAGAACCTAGATTTAAGACATTTCATTCCCCACATTCCACCGAATTTTTGATGCATTGCGTGTTGATTAAAAAAAGAAAATATTAATAATGAATAAATTAATGGAATAGAACTCACAACCGTCACGTTTACAGTCACAACCATCCGCTACGACGGTTTAACTACTGCAAAGAGCCACACAGCCAGTAAGCGGCCATACATAACACGCATTCTTTTAAAATTCATTAACATAATATATTCCTATTTAAATTTAAAAAGGTTTTCTTAAAGTGTCTGTCACTTCAATGGAACGGGAAATAGTTATTTGATGCAATCATGCCTGGCAAGTTACCTAGCTGTCCAATTATTTTGTTGGTAAGAATTTTAATTTAAAACACGTTTTAGTTTAACATTGTAGGGTAGGTAGAGGGAATCTGGTAACGTAGCGTTAAAACACTCCGCTCCTATTGAAATTTCCATTCCTCAATTTACGGCGAATTCTAGAGGCATATCGTGTTGAGTTGTAACTCAACGCCGCGCTTTGCCTCGTCACCAGAGAGAATCAATGAAATATTTAATATTTCATTTCCTCTAGTGTGAATCAAATCCACAATTTGTTGCGGTTACAGTACGCTTATGCACCTGTGCCAGGGCTGTTTAATAATATAAAACAATAACAAGAAAACAAATGAGTATTTAAAGTTATAAAATGAATTTGGCAAACAATGAACAACCGGAATTACGTGGCGTAGAACGCTGAATACAACCTTAGGTCCAGGACAGTAATAAGATGGTATAAAGATTTGATAGTCAAAGCAATTGAAGTTGTGGGCTACTACTCGCATAAAATAAAATAAGAATATTCAGGACGATAAAAGTATAGTGATGTTATTTACGTGTAATATGCCTCTATAATATCGCACACATGTTGCCATCTTTGAGTAGTCTTGCATAAAAATTTTTCAATCACAGAGAATTTATATAGAAATAATCTTGTATAACAAAAATAGGTTTATATTGGATTCAACTGAAATTTGATCAAAATTATAGACAACCATATTAATATAACCAATTAATTTTCTCTGATATACATTTAAATAATGATAAATACAAAAAAGAAACAGAAGGAGCCGTGCAGAGGTTGCTGGTTTATAATATATTTCTTCAAAATATGTAATGCAACAAAAATGATTAATAAAGGCAATGCGTTGAGTATCATTGCGATAGTAAAAAATATATTTATAATTCATTGACTGTGAATCAGTCATAGCCCTTGCAATATTTCTTCCAATGATAAGAAATAATAAAATGTCGCCATATACAAGGCGACATTTTATTATTTCTTATCATTTAGCTGCGCTATTACGGTTCCTCAATATATATTCCAGACATTTAATATTTACATAGTAATGGAAAATAACGCGTTGGATATCTTTCACTAAGGCGGCATTATTTCTTATAGTTTAGCTGGACTGTTATGGTTATTCATCACATGTTAGATATTTAATTTTGTACATTGAACGAGGTGCCCATCACACTCATCAATTTTTGTTAATGTTTTTTTTTATGGAAAAGACACGGTAAACGAGCGTGCGGGTCACCTGATGGTAAGTGATTACCGCCGCCAACGACCCCGTGCAACCCCAAAGGAGCTACAGGTGCGTTGCCGGCCTTTAAGATGGGTTGGGCGCCCCGGGGCCCGGCATTACCTGATGCGAAACGCAGTGGCATAAAGCCACTACTTCACGCCGGTTTTAAATGCCGGGGGTGGTAATGATTCGGTCGAGTATGCCCATGCGTGTTGCCATTGCTTGCGACGTGACCTACGTGACGTGACCACACGTACTTTAGTCGCCTCTTACGACACCACCAGTACCAGGATGATCCTATTCAAGGCCGGAATCAAATGTCGCATTAAATTAATTCAGTTAAATTAGATGGGCTATTATGATTCTACATCAGTTGTGGCAACCTTTAAATATATGCAGCCTATACTTTGACCAGGTCTAACAATTATGCAACAAGAAAAACTACATTCAAACACGTCCAGTAGCTTAAAATTACTTTTCTTGTTACTACTGGACGGACTGTGTGAGTACAAACGGACAGACAACCAAAAATATTAAAAATTATACATAGATTCATATTATTACATCTCCCTACATTGTTTTTTCTCAAAACAATATATTCAAAGAACAGACACAATTTTTTTATTGTTTTATTAATAGAAGAAACAAGAAACATCTAGCAATAACAATAACTGTAGGTTTTAGTAAAATTGATAAATAAAACAATAAACATATCAAAATAATATAAATATTATCCTTTATGTAAAATGATAGAAATTAATATAAATAATATATCACGGTTCCATATTCACTTTGCTAACTGATATATAGGCAACATACGTTAACTGTTAGTTACGTCTCGGAGGATTTTAACTTAATATGAAGTTTCTTAGTATATTATCTTCGGCTTCCACGAGAAAGTGAAAATACATAAGAACATAACTTATAATATATTTAGGTCAGTCGTGGCACAGGGGCACAAGCGTGTGACTGTAAATACCACAGGCGGTGAGTTCGGTTCCCACTCGAGAAAATAAAATAAAAATTATTATTTTCCTTCGCTTGAGGCATAGCGCCGCGTTGAGTTGCGCCACTCAACACTCAATGCTTCCAGAATTCGAGTGGAGAGCAGAGTGTCTTAACACTAGGCTCGCTCTACCTATTTTGCTACATGCGGGATACAGCATAGAAGCTGAAATGAATTTTGTAATAATATACATTAAAATATTTTAGAAAATTATAATTTAAAAATAAATATTTTGATTTTAATTTTGCTTAGTTGGATGAATTTGAAGTGTAATAATGTAAATGTGAAGTTGAAAAGTATGAATCTGAAGATTAAAACGTTACGTGTGGTAGAGTCACGTCGCCAGCAATGGCAACACGCATAGGCAGACTCGACCGGATCATTACCACCCCCGGCATTTAAAACCGGCGTGAAGTAGTGGCTTTATGCCACTGCATTTCGCATGAGGTAATGCCGGGCCCCGGCGCCCAACCCATCTTAAAGGCCGGCAACGCACCTGTACCTCCTCTGGGGTTGCACTGGGTCGTGGGCGGTGGTAGTCACTTACCATCAGGTGACCCGCACGCTCGTTTGCCGTGTCTTTTCCATAAAAAAAAAAAGATTAAAAGAGACGGAAACTTGAAGCTTCAAAAGGGCTCAAATTACACATAAATTGGAGCTCACAACTTATATCTCGTAAGGCTTATCTAGCCATTGTAATGTCACAAAAATGTGATTTTTACGACACAACGTTACAAATCTTTTATATTCTCAGCTTTATTCTGATATCTAAGTCGCTTTCTTCAAATCACTAATACACACTAGTGAATGTAGCATTAAAATCTGCCGCGTCGTTTAGAAGTCACATGCGAGCATCGCTAGGAATCGATTTTTATTTTATTCATACTATATGAAGAAGTTATTAGTTATTGTACAATTTAAAGTCTAACCATTAACTCATACCGTTATGAAACTGAAAAACAAAGTAAAGTTGTATGACTTCTGGTGCTTTCTTTTCTATTACCAAAAGAATAGAATAATTCAGGAGAAGCTGGAGTTGAGGGTCTCGAACGCAACGACTTCATTGTGAAGCACAGTAAGTTTCGACGGACGCACCCTCCGTAGGGTTTTACGGTCTTTATTATTGAGCTATAAACCATAAAGGCACCCCGCTTTATAAACGCTAAAACAAAACACGAGCGGACGCATATTTTCTACTTTATACACTCCTGCCGACTTTATATTATACAATCAAAGGAAGTTGTGATTTTTTATCTATTCGAAGATTTAGAAGCATGGTATAAAGACCGTCGTGGTGCAGGGGCACAAGGTTACTGTAATGTGACGGTTGTGAGTTCGATTCCTACTCGATGAAATAGTTTATTATTTATTAATATTTTTATTTCTTCGTTGTAGTGTTGCTGCGGAAAAATTCGGCGGTAATTCGAGAACGGCATGTTTTAACACTAACTTCGATGGAACCTACCCTGTTGTATGCGGGATACAGCGTAAAGCTGATTTTAGAAGCGGGATAATAAAATAATAATAGCTTAATAATCTTGTCTTTATTGACACAAGAGGAATGTACAAGCAAAAGGGGCTGAAATTACTATTTTACCAAGGGAAACAACCATTCTATAGGATATTGTGTAATATTTTACGATGAAGCCATAGGCCATTATACTTGTTTAATGTAGAAATTTATGTGGTACTCTCATATAAAATTATGTGTATGTAAATACAATGTATAGGATATGTAAATGTCATGCTGTAACATAGTATTCTGTATTATAATTCTGCATATTCTGCATTATAAGAAACACATTTCAACAACATAACATAACTATTTTTGGACCTGGCCATGATATTTATATTAAATGATGTAACAAATATAAAAATTTAAAATTTTAATAAATAAATTGAGTAAGTAATAGATAGATAGAGGTAATATGTTTTGCATGTAATGTATTTAAAAATGATTGCATCTTATGTAGACGTGTCTCAGACACGTCTTCTTGTATAAAAAAAATTGTTCAGTAGAACTTAATATACTATACTACGAAATAATTTTTATTCTTTGAGTAAGAACAATATTTAGTTAATCTATTCTTATAAATTTGTAGAAAAGTCGTTTCTGTACTTTGAAAATATTTATAAAAAAAACAGCTTCTTACCTGTGTTATGTACCTATGTAGATGTAGGAAAAAAATAATGTAGGTAATATTACAAAAAAATATCTATATTCATCAATGCTTTGAGCATTAACTTTTAAATTTAATTAAGTACATAATTATAATATTAACCAAACAAACTCTTCGGCTTTGCAGTAATAATATTTTAAAAGTATTAATTTATAACGATCTACATCAGGTAGATAGTTAATACTTTTAAAATATTATGACACTTCAAGGATAGAAACATATTTTACATAACCTATAAAAAAATCGAACGTAGCGGGATTGGAACCCGCGTCTGCTGGAATCCGTCCAAGCACTCTGACCACTAAGTCATACGTTCTTATCAAGTTGCATAAAAAATCTCATAAAAGAAAAGGGCTTTTAGGTAGAGGAAACTTAATGTCAATACACTACGATTCCACTTTTTACCGTATTTTATAATACCGTATTCTATAATACTACATACACATATATTTTTCCTAAAAAATAATAATGTGTTAATAATATAGCTAAATCATTGGTTTGGTAAATGTGCCAAAGTTAATTAATACACTATCTACTTACCGTTGTAATTACTCTGCACTATTCTGTATATTAAATTAGCATTTGCATATTATATGTACTTTTTTTTTCTCCGTATATCACATGTAGCAATGTAAGCAAAGGAAGCCTGTGTAACACTTTCCGCTTAATTCTGGAGGCATCGCGTGTTGAGTGGCGAAACTCAACGCCGTGCTTTGCCTCGATATCAGAAGCAAGGAATTAACATTTTAAATATTTCATTTCCTCGAGTGGAAATCGAACTCACAACCTGTCGCGTTTATAGTCACGCCTCTGCTGGCCTTAATATTTAATGTTATATATAAAAAATAAAAAATAGTACTAGAAATATTTCCTTAAATTTATATTTCCATTTTTTCGCAAGGACAAGCGCGGCGTTGAGTTCTGCCACTCAACACGCAACGCCTCCAGAATTCGGCAGAAAGTGGGGAACGGAGTGTCTTAACACTACGTTCCCTCTGTCTACCCTGCAGTGTGCGGGATACAGCGTGAAGCTGATTATTTTGATTATATCTTTTAGTATATGTAGTATGTCTGTCTGTTAGCATATTTATTGTCTACTGAATTAAGATGATCCCTCGACATTTATATAACTCGTACCATGAACCACTTGTGCCACTGTGCCACGACTGGCCTGTATTGTTATTATATCAACATATTAGTATATATTAAAAAATACAGCAAGTGATAAGTTAAATTTCCATCAATTTCGTGAACGTTAGAAAATATTGTAATGAAGTCCGCATTAAACCTTGCCGTGCTTGGGACAGTACGCTTTGTGATGCAAACCACGTGTTGGGGATGTACGGCTTATATTCCGTTTTGTTTTAAGTGAATACAGCTTTTGTTGGATTCTATGGAACAATGAAAGATTCATGAGCGCCATCTATCGTCTTTTCATATATGTATAAAGAATAACAGTTATTTAATAATAGAATAAAACGGTTGGAATGAAAGGTATGTGAATATTTTTTTTACAAGTTAGAATAATGAAGCACTTTCACTCTGAATCTCTAATCTTGTCTCGAACCTAATCCTTGGACCCCCTGTTTCACTATTGGCAATTTTTCTAACTATTGGCGTTTCAAACTTTTAACGACACACTTTATATTGTTACGAAAAATAGGAAAATTAAAAAGTTCCCCCAAGTGGAAATAGAACTCAAAATCGTTCTATCTAACCTTTTTCAGCCACACATCCTACCCCAGCTCTGTCCGATCTCTTGAATCAAATTTTATATATATAATTTTTCACTTATTTTATTACAGTAAATTAACAAAAAGTTTTATTTTCGGGGTTGGATTTTCGTTGGTAATTGTTCTTATAATTCAGAATACATCTATTGCTATTGAAAGTGTAATAAAATGGAAAAAGCAATCAACGGTTTTATTACGTTGTAAATCTGAACATTTATTGTTTTGTTGGTAACGTAAACGGTTTAGCGGTTATATTCTTCGCAATTACACTTCACTTTATATGAAACCAATGTTAAATATAATTATATTAAAATATCCAAATAAACAAGAGGTTGTTTTTGTGAACATATACAACTAACATAATTATATCTGCTGTCCATATAAAACATTTTACTCATTAATTATTGTTTCTGTTCGTTTGAATCAGCTTAATTTAAATGAATATGTACTATATTTTATTTTTTTAAATAAATTTAATTTATTTTAACTTTTATGTTGATGCCGTTTTGGCGCAGTACAAGCGAGCGACGACTGTGAGTTCGATTCTCACTCGGAGGAATAAAATATTTATTATTTTCATTTCTCCGCTCTGGTCACGAGGCGAAGCGCATCGTTATGTTCTACCACTCATTACGCAATGCCTCAAGAATACGGCGGAGAGTGGGGAACGCAGTGTCCTAACACTGAATTCCCAGATTTCTTTTGTCTATCTAAAACTGTATGTATAAAGATGCCATGTATATATATCATTAAACTTTTAATATATGCAAAAGAACTTTTCAAATTATAGTTAAATTTATATAAATAATATAAGAATTGATTGCCAAATATCAATATTATTCATTTATTTTGAAACAAAAAAGTTAGCGAGCAAGTATTCCAAATTGATGATTCCAAACAGATTGAACACAATCCGGGTTAAAGTTGTCGGCAGCGGCTTACCAAGAGAGTGGTTAATTGTGTCTAAAAACCACAGAGACTAACTTTCATCTATAATTCATCAACATTTCGCTAATAATAGTAATTATTTATTAATCAATATCATTAAATGCTATTCCAGTAGTGGTTTCAATATAGAAATAACAAAACGAACAGCGTCACGTTCCAATTATTGTATAGAATTATTTAAATGTTTTTACAGAACATTTTGGAGGATGGAGCTGCAAGCAGCCACGTGGATTGTAAGAGGAATTATGGAAGAAAAGATGAATAAAATGAATGACAGGGATTTGGATGTCGTCTTCGTGACTGAGACCAAGCGCAAGGGCAAAAAAGCGCAAGGCAGTTGGGAGAGTGTGAGGGAACTTTGTAGGTAGTGTTAGAGGGATTGAAAAAATAATAATGTGATGATATGAACAGATGGATCGGAATCGGATGGAAGGGAGTCCTAGGTCAGTATGGTGATAAGAGAATAAATGAAGCTGGAAAGCTTATATTGGAAATTTGTAAGGAAAGGAATTTGCTTGTAGCAAACACGTTTGACCCCAAGCAAATTCACATGTATACAAGGAGCGAGCGGTAATGAAAATTATGATCGATTCATTCCTATTGGATCAGCGTATTCGAAGCCAACTTATGGAGACGCGAGTGCTTAGGGGTTCTGAGCTAGGAACCACTATTAAGTCTGGGGTCTGTTCTCAGATTGGCACGGCTCGATCCCGGTCAAATTAGCTATAAGCTCCCGTAGCTTATGGATAATTTGACTTTGGTATGTGGTAAAGGGAAAAGAGGATATGGGAAGGGGAAGCACGGATGTGGATACAACATTAATTTGGGTGAAGTCGAAAATATTTAAATTATTTCAATTTCCCGCTCTGGTAAACAAATCGTAGCTTTGAGTTCCGTCACTCACCCTACCAACCCTGTTGTGAGGGTAAGAGAAGAGAAGCTGTTTTTGTTTAGGTATAAATAATAAATAACATTATATATAGATAAGTCATATTGATACGAATATATGTAAAATTTAAAATATTTCTTAGAATAGGTTCCTTTAAACCTAAAAAAAATAAGAACTCAACAAATAGTAAGACTCCAAGGCGAAGCTTTTAGTTCGACCCGAATCATTTATTTATAGTCGTATTTGCGGCGACGCGACAACAGTGGAGTAAATAGATTTTATCTTTTTGTTAAACACCCTGTAGTGGTCGTGGGTCACAGATGGTCCAACTGCGCTCTGACAGTTTTGTGTACTGTAGCGACAATTTAAGCATCCTCCACGAACTTCCTCACTTCTTTACACTGAAATAATGTGAAAACTTCGGCATCTTTTTACCTAATGCTTGGTTCCAGAGGCAGTTTTAAATTTAATGTATATTTATTTTCTGAGAATGTATAATAAGATTGGGAGTTTGTAAATACGTACGTATTTAATATTGATAAATAGAGATTTCATATTGCTGTTTATGTACTTCGTAAATCAAACATCGAATTTGAAATTTAAGGCCGTAGTAGCGCAATGGCACGAGCGGAACTATTATTTATTAATATTTTAATTTTCATAATCTTGTAACAAGATAAAGAGCGGCGTTGAGTTCTGCAACTCAACACGCAATGCCTTATTCGCCGGTTAATGAGGAACGGGGAGCTCTAACACTTGGTTCCCTATGCCTACCTTGCTATAGACGGGATACACCGCGAAGCTGAAAAAAAAATGAAAGTTTAGAAATATCAATTTGTAAAGTAATGAATAATTTGATTTTTAAATTTAAAATTTTATTTCGAGTTTTGTTTCCCCTGGTCAACTCTTAAAAAGTCCGGTTCTGTTTTTATATATTGTTATTTCGTATGACCCTAATCTAAGGCTCATAATATTAATATGTAGTATTATATACAGATAGATTAATGTCATAGGTATGGAGTTCATTACAATTATTTAGTAATACATGTATGTATAAAGGCTTAATTCAGCAGTATCGCTTTGATAGTAGGAATCGTTGGATTATAAAGGGATTACATGATTAATATCGAATATTAATTGGTAACTAGAACCAGTGTTCTCGTATATCATTAATACAACTAGCTACATTTTAGGTTTCGAGATTAATATTCTTTCTTCTCTAGTCGTTGACTTTAAATTTGATTAGTTTTTTTGAGCTTCACGCTAGATAACTGGTTCCCAACTAGTGGTCCACTGACCATTAGTGGTCCGCAGAAGCGTAAATATGGTATACGATTTTAATTTTATGACTGAGGATGGTGAGGCGATGGTGATGGTGAGGTGGAAAAAGATACTTTTATCTTTTTAATTATTACAGTAAATTTTTGTTATACCTACATGCATAGTGGTCCCTGCTACCAAGAACGATATAAAAGTGGTCCTTGATCAAGAAAAGGTTGGGTAGGCAGCCTATAACCAGTACCAGCCACAAGCAATATGCAGCCAGTACCTGGGAACCTAGTATTAAGACACTTCGTTCCCATTACGACACTTCCGTTCCCAACTTTCCGCCGATTCTGGAGGCATTGCGTTTTGAGTGGTGGATCTCAATGCCATTACCAAGGTAGAGCTCTGAATAGATTCCGTAATAAACTTCGTTGAGCGCGTATGTCACGTCCAGTGGACATCTATATGATCTCGCTAGCTCTTGACTGATGGCCGTCACGAGATTTGGGCCGATATAGTGCATTTGGAAGAGGTTTAATCTATCGATAAAGGGTAGTTTAGGTCCCCGATAAGTATAAGTGTCTTGGCCTTCGATAATATGGCAGCCATAACGATTGCCCAAAATGGTTCATTAGGGCCTTTTCCGGGCTGAGGTGCCTCAGTAGTTGTAGTTGTGTTGTATCAGATCACTATCAGGGATGAAATTGTTGAGTAATAAAGTTTTATAGAATGGTACTTCTTATAAGATAGTTATTAACACACAGTAATCCAAACCTAGCTATTGAGACAATAATATATGAACGCCGAGAACAAGTTATCTTGTACTAAAAACAAATAACTGCTAATTTAAATAGCTTTTTAATCGGTATTACATTCATATATATAAAAAAAATCTTTATTGCATTCAACATATAATTGTTTACATTTCACAGTAAAAAAGTTATTAGATAAGGTCCAATAATATGAATATAATTTTACTACTATGACGGAATTTATACGTTAGCTTCACGCTGTATCCCGCACACAGCAGGGTAGGCAGAGGAAACCTAGTGTTAAGACACTCCTTTCCCCACTTTCTGCCGAATTCTGGAGGCATTGCGTGTTGAGTGGCAGAACTCAACGCCGCGCTTAGCCTCGACACCAGAGCGAAGAAATGGAAATTATAAATTTAAGTAAATATTTCATCTCCTCGAGTGGGGATCGAACCCTCAACCAGTCGATTTTGCAGTCACACCTCGTGTTATTAAAAATTTATTAACAGTAAAAATTGTTTGCGTTTTAGTTATGACCGAGGCCACTACTAAAGTTGTATGTAGAAAGAGTAAAAATAAATATCATGAAATTTAATAAGATATATCGGCGTATCAATAAAATTAATAGTTACATGGTATTATAATTTTTAAATACGGATATGGAGAGCACCACGCACGAATGTTAATAGTTATTTTATACATTAATATTGTGCCGTGTGATCCCGGCCTAGAATAGGATCATCCTGGTACTGGTGGTGTCGTAAGAGACGACTAAAGTACGTGTGGTAGAGTCACGTCGCCAGCAATGGCAACACGCATGGGCAGACTCGACCGGATCATTACCACCCCCGACATTTAAAACCGGCGTGAAGTAGTGGCTTTATACCACTGCGTTTCGCATCAGGTAATGCCGGGCCCCGGCGCCCAACCCATCTTAAAGGCCGGCAACGCACCTGTAGCTCCTCTGGGGTTGCACGGGGTCGTGGGCGGCGGTAATCACTTACCATCAGGTGACCCGCACGCTCGTTTGCCGTGTCTTTTCCTTAAAAAAAAAAAAGACATTAATATTATAAGCTTTATTTAATTTGGCATTTAAAATATGCGGTATAACGATGTAGACGTGTAAAGTAGCTTATCACGCCCATTGAATTCACGCCCAAATTTGAGAATAAAATGACGTCCGAACATCGTCATATCCTATTCGTACTTAAAAAAGTCTACCGCAACGACGTAAGATATTTTTATATAAAATAAAGATATTAACTTTTTAGAATATAAATTATGATGCAATTGAAAATTCTCTTCTTAATCTTTATGCTATTTGCAGCGTAAGCAATATGTGTTTTGATATGTTCGCGATACTCCGTTCCCCATTTTCCGCTCATTTCTGGAGACATTACGTGTTGAGTGGCGGAACTAAGCGCCACGCTTTACCTCGACACCAGAACGTAGAAATGAAAATATTAAGTATTTCATTTCCTCGAGTAGGAATTGAACTCACAACCTGTCGCGTTTACAGACACGTCCTTGTGCCACGACGACCTCAAAATAATGTTATTTCTATAATTAGCTTAAGAGAGTTCCAGATTATAAGTTTTGTACATTCTATCCATGCATATGTTAATACTATATAATTAATATACTATATAATATATGTTAATATATTATATAGTATATTAATTATATAGTATGGTGTTAAATTTAAACTAAATGCTTCTTGTAACAGTTACTCAGAATGCACCCAAATTCGAAATCCCAGTTGAACTTGCCGGTAGCGGTTTACCGATCGAGTGGCTAGTCGTGTCTAAAACCCGCAACGAACTAACTTTGCTTAAATTTCAAATTCTGTCAACAAATAACAGTAAGTAGCTCTGCACGTTTTCATTGCAAATTGCTCTCGATAAAATAAAATTGGTAATTTATTATAGTCTTGACTTTATTTTGCCTTAGTTGAACTATAATTTAAAATTATAACAAATATTTTCTGTACAAATTTGTACGAAATATGAAAATCTGCACCATCTACGATATGCAATGCAATTACACCAATGGGCATAATAAATATATTGATGACAATTTTAAAGTTCAACATATGTTGCGACTATCCAGGTAATAGCTACAGTATCGCGCATAAGAGTAACCAACGAAAATCAATCAGAGAACGGCTGTATCGAGTGTAATCCCGGAATAATTTGAGCTCGTCCGTAAGCCTCATCGCACTCGAAGCGTTCGTTTCCTCCATAAAAAATATTTCCAAGCACGCAAATTTTATATTATGTATAAAGAAATAAATATTTCTGTATTTCAAGAAATATAGGTCAACAAATTTTCTGGCACCCAATAGTTACTTTAAATCCAGACTCTGATTTTCAGAAATTTTCACTGAAATTTCAGTGAGTGTTTTTATTGCAAATATTTTATTTATATTATAAGTATGTTTTTATTTTTATTTTTAACAATGTTTATACATCTGTGTGTCTGTACATAAGTATGTGCAGATACAAAAATTGTATGAAGTTTAATGACTTTCATTATTATTACTATTGGAAATAAACAATAAATAAAATAGCGTGTTATAGAATTTCCTAATAGTTTCGCAAATTTAAAATCTCGAAGTCTAGAAACAAAGAACGTTTAGTTTTAATATTTATGTATCATAACTTGAGCTATGATTTTGTATAATTAGCTCTTCGAGTTAGATTAATGTAATTGTGTAAAAAACGAGTGTGATAGATTAATAATTATAAATATACAACATTGAAATATTCAATTATACTAATATATTGAAAGTACTTCATTTGACTAACGGCGATAATGACAGTTGATATTTGTCTAAGATTTGCTCCATATATATTATGATGGTGTTGAAACGACACGGTCACCAGCCTGGTTAACGACTGCAAGTCGAGGTTTGAGTGGTTTCATATAATTTACAAATTTATTATGTGGTTTAAAAAAGTTTATATTATAAACTTATTTTCTTGTAATCGTCTTCAAAATTAAATATAGCCTAGAGGTTAAAAAAACAATTAAAAACAAAAAAAGACAAACAAACAAATATATGGATGATCGAATCGACTTACAGATACAGAAAAGACAAACAGTCAGACAAAAAATATATAAGCCTTGATTGGCGTTCTGTCTCTGTTTATATTATGTTAATCTAAATTATTTTTTCCAAACAATATTTAATGTACCCTCTTACTTAATGTACCTCTTATTTAATGTACCTGTCTTGGAATCTCTACCTTTTTTGAAGTCGGTTGAAAATGAGCACATCCTCTTCTCTGAAGGTGATTGAAAAGAAATGCAACGGAGGAATATTACTTCTCACACCAATTTTAACAATGTTTTCCTTGTAACTATTACAAACTGTAATAGAAATTATATTTTCAGAACCTAACCAAACTTTTACCAAACTATCCTTGAGGTATATTCTTTCAATAAAAAAAAGAAAATCGGAATTGGTTGGCGTGAAGAAACAGAAAGAAAATTGAAAATTGAAATTGAGTTTTACGTCCGTTTGTCCGTTTTACCTAGTGAAAATTTAAGACTTATGTGATTTTCTCATAGGGTGAAATTGAAAAGAATTAAGAAAACTTTGGGATGTGGGAACACCCCGAGTGGTCCCAAATTAAAAAAATATTTTTTAAATAAAATCACTTCCAACACTAGCATTCAAATAAAAAAGAAAACCTCAAAATCGGTTCACCCAGCCAAAAGTTCTGAAGTAACAAACATAAAAAAAATAAAGTCAAATTGATAACCTGCATTTCTTACAGAAGTCGGTTAAAAAGAAAAAGTCTCTTCCAGAATTAAAGCAATCCCCAGAAGACAATAAAAGTATTTTAATCCGTCGGACTCAATCTCTACTTATTGGATGGACAGAGAAAATAAATTCTTCTATTAAAGCTTTTTATTTCTTTTCTGTTTTTTTGTCGATGTAAACAGAAAAGGCATTTTAGTCGTGTGACACTAAAATATTCTGGCATTCGTATGGTAGATAAATAAATACACATGTATGTGGTATGTGTGGTGTTTTCTTTAGACTCCAATAAAAAATAGAATAGTTAGGTGAAACTAATTGTTTTTATGTTACCTATTTTAATTTTGTCTTCTTAATGGGTGTACAATAAAGTATATAATTATCATTATTAAATAATACAAATGAATTTATTTTATATGTTTGTAAATTATATTCATGCGCGCGAGCGGCGTTGAGTTCTGCCACATAACACGTAATGCCTCAAAAATTCAGCAGAAAGTGAGGAACGGAGTGTCTTAACACTAGGTTCCCTCTTCCTACTCTGCCGTGTGCGGGATACAGCGTGAAACTGATATTCATAGGTAAACAATAAATAACAAAGAGTAAAATACAAGATGAAAACTTATAAAAAAATCCTGCAAATTTGTAATAATTTTTTTCCTGTGATATATCTATAAGTTTCCACTTTTTTTATTTTTTCCTTTATACTGTAATTTCTTGTTGTGTAAGTTCTCGTAGTGGCAAAAATGAAGCGTAAACGTTCATATGTTGACTTGAATTTCTTGAATTTTCTGTGGCTGAAGTGACTGTAAATATTAATTAATATTTGATATTCATTCCTGCATCCATGGCGGTATGCGATCTTAAGGAACATGATCTTGATAAATGGACAGACGCACAGACGGACAACTAAGTGATCATAAAAAGGTATGTTTATGATCATACAAGCATTCTACAAAAATAAAAAAAGTTATTTTTTTCTGGACATTCTATAGATCTGAAATTGAAATCAGTGGTAAGTTTAATAATAATAATAAAAATTATATATATATTTTTTTTATATTTATATTCTTTTATTTTTTTCTAATGTGCTAACTTGTCATGTCATAAATGGACGACATAATTGAAAGTATTTCGTTTTTTTATATTTTTTTGGGACAATTAATTAAAAGTTATTTGAAAGCTTTCAAAGTACGTTAGATAAATGCAACTTAGTTTTATAGTATGTAAAGAAAGCAGAGTAGCTTATAAAATGTAAAAAAAAACAAAATAGTAGGTAATTTATATTTACGTGACGCTTTTTTATATAATAAACAAAAATACATCAATATCTTAATAATCCTAACATATAATGTTACTAGAAATTAACATGTGATAATAAAATTTTACTTATCTAGGTTAATAGATATTTAATTATCGATTAATTTAGTTACCAAAGAAATAAGTGACCAGCAGATTTTCATAATCTGTAAAGAAAATTCCAACATTATAAAAAAGAAGCGTAAACATTTACTTATATTATACATAAATATATTTTTATATTTTATACATTTATACAAATAAAATATATTTTAAAGTAGCGAATTTGAAATTCAGCTGCAAAAATATTTATTTACTAATCTGATTTACTTTCCTATTCCAATGACTATCATATTGAAGTTAATATCCATACATTGAAAACTAAACTTTCAGCCAATTCAATAAGGCTTCATCGGTTTTTTTAAACACTTGTCGTACCAAATAATTTATTGATAGAACCGATTTAAATAATACAAACACTAAATGTTAAGAGAAGAATAAAAATAATTCTTTTAGGTTCTACTACATTGATACATTAATAATTCCCCTGTCACAGATATTATCATATATCTCCCATGAGGCCATTCTTAGCGCAGGGACACAAGCATGTGAAACGCCACAGGTTGTGGGTTCGATTGCCGCTTCTTGCTCTGTTACCGATAAATAAACGATTTGAATTTTTTGTGTCGGAATAGCTCTTAGTATCATTTCTGCAGCGCTCATTTCACTTCAGCGCGCAGCAGAGATCTTAGCGTTTAAATAAACAAAGTCTTCCGCTTTATTATATTAGTATAGATAAAAATGTAGTAAAAGTTAGTTTAGAATATAATATATCGTTACATTTTTTTTAAAAAATCATGCCAACTTACCTTTGTAAACGTATTCAAAGATATTTCAGTAAAACTCGTAGAACGAATGTAAGCAGCTCGTTGTGACCTAAAAAATAAATGTGTGTGAAAATTTACTGCTTTTTAACGTTACCTTAAGAGTAAGAGTTATTTTTTTAGGGTTAGTAAAGCAAAAATTTTACAAAATTGTGTTTTGTTTATTATTTTTATATATTTCAAGTATCTTTCCAAGTGAAAATAACGCAATTATAGATACCGTAAGTATTTTTGAAAATGGTATGCCTGAAGTATAAATTGAGACTAGTTGTGGCGCAGAGGCGCAAAGTGTGACTGTAAAGCCGACTGGTTGCGGGTTTGATCCCCACTCGAGGATATGAAGGATTTACTTAAATTAATATTTCCATTTCTTCGCTCTGATGTCGAAGCTAAGCGCGGCGTTGAGTTCTGCCACACAACACTCAATGCCTCCAGAATTCGGCACAAAGTAGAAAACGGAATGTTTTAACACTAGTTTCCCTATGCCTATCCTGCTATATATGGGATATAGCGTGTAACTGCAAAAACTTACCATCTTTCAAATTCAAGTTACCTCATAATAGTAAATATAAGCATTCTTTTATTTTTAACAGACAGCTCCTCCCAGGGGCTATTATACACCACGACCGCTATATCTAGCGCCTGTGATTAAAATTAAATTAAAAATAGTACTGGCACCAATCATCGACACTACTTTTGCTTTAGAAAATATTTTTTGTACTATTTATATTTTATGTTTCTGTAAAACTATAATTGATCAAATACACTTAACAGCTACTATAGAAATAATGAGCAAGAAACATATGAAAATGTTTACTACCGCGTCAGTGACAAGTTGGCCACACAAGGCGACATAAAAAAATATTCCTACAATTATAAGTGATATAGCCAAGTCCGCAAAGTCCTCCGGTCTACAGTTGATCTAAAACATAGAAAATAAAATAAAATTTTCATATTTTGTTAACAACTTGTACTTATAGAGCAAAGCATTGAAATATCACTCACTCTCGCAGCAATCCCATAAAAACAAACCGTGACCGACAAAAACAAAGTACGTATCGCAAAGATACCTCCATACGCTTCACCGATTTCATTTAATAATCTAAAATTATAGACAGTTTATAATTAATTCAATATATTATTGGCTAAACGGCACTGAGCCACGATGGCAAATACTAAAAACATATATAAAAAGTGTACATTCTACAGTAATTATATATACATGTTAATTATTTACTAAATTTAAAGGTAAAAAACACTTGCTTACTCAGATAGAGAGGAATGTCTTTGAATTGCCTTTTTTAACGTAATATCTATATCGTTGCAATTCGACTCAATTATTTCTTTGAAGTCTTTTTGTAGTAGCAAGAATAAAATTCGCAATTGGTTCAAACTGATAGCGAGAATATACATACAACAATGCAAAGTGAAAGCTAGGCTGTATGCTGAAAATAAAAAAAAAACGATCAAGTGCGAGTCGTACTCGCTCACCTAAGCTTTTGTACCAATTTCAGGATTGTAGTTCAACGAAAAGTATTTATAAAAGCTTAAAAGTTTGAGTTTGCAGTGTATACAGCCACACTCATTTTGTACACAATAAACTAAAATTTTAATATTTTTAATCTCTATATATAATAAGACAGTAAAAATATTTGGTCTGTACATTAAGTTAATTTTGACTGAAATGGATAGAGGGACATTTAAAAAAAATAATAGAAAGCAATTTTTTTTTTTGACAGACAGACAGACTGTCTGTCAGACAGACTGTCAGACAGACTGTCTGTCTGTCTGTCTGTCGATATGTAGGTCCACATTTTTCTCTGAAAGTACTGAACAGATTTACTTGCAAATTTCACCAATTGCTTTGTTACTCAACGTAACTACTAAAGTTTGGTTCATCAAAATCAGTTCATTAAAAAAAATATCGACATTTGAATAAACTCAAGGCATTACTTTGCATACGAATGTTATATAGCAATCCCGCTGGTAAGATTCTTGGCTAAAGAATGACATTCGAAACGTCTTAGTTATATGACTATTGATAAAGTATATATTTTTGAAGCACTATTAAACAATATTTTAGACAATAAAGTAAACAAAATTGAATTGTTACTGGAGACTACCTCCATAAATCATAACAGTTAAGTTTAAGTCGTAATTAATTCAACACAGAAATAAAGAACGATTTGATCTTCAAAGAAAGATCAAGTACATACATAGAATTTTTGTTTCCTTCGTTCGTTTGAAATAAATCTATATAAAAATGCCTCAAAACATCCTTTCTACGTGTACTCTGTAATAACTATATACTTACCAATGGTACATTTATCTAATAATATATGTAATAAATTTAAAAACTGTACAGGAGTTAATATGCAATCATTACAGTTATTTTACAAGGAATATTATGAATCCTTACCCAAATCAATAATTTAACATTTAAGGCTGTTTCTGAAGCAGTAAATTACATTATTCACTGACATCAGCACATTTAACAGAGTTTTCAAAAATATAACACAGGTAAAAAGACCGTAATGTTTCAAAAATATATATGTATAATGAATAATTAGCCTTTTGTATATTTTATAAATATCTAATATCAACATTGGTCGTATTTTTTAGTTCATAACATTAAAAAAAATCCTATAGAAATGATAATGTAGTAAGATAATCGTATTGGGATATTACAGATTAAAGTAATAAAAAATCATATCAGATTTTTTTTTATTTGTCAATTAATTTTGTATATTAGTATCATGTAGTTTAAGCGGGCGAAGCCGCAGGCGGGCCGCTAGTCTGTAATATAAACATAAATTTCCATTTCCGGCTATTTTCCTTTATTTATGTACGTTGTCACTTCTTGCCAAATTTCATGCAAACTTAAGTTTGCATTTAAGTTTGCAGTTTGCAATAATTTTGTGTGAAATTAACTACAAATATAAACTTGCAATGATTTTTTACTTTATTTGTATTATAAATTCTCACTTCGTGCTAAATATAATAACTGTAAGTACACGGGATTGTACCCTATAGGTGATTGATTGCGCGACGATTTTTCATACAAAAAGCAGTAAAAACGATTCGTAAGTGCACGTATCTCTTAATTGAAGTGACTAAGAAGCTTGATTTTTTTTGTACCATAAGAGACCGTAAACTTGAGCATTTGATATTAGTTCCAACTGGATACTTGAACGTGATCTCGAGATAAATGGTATAAGGGTTCCGTTTATTCGTTTTGAGGTATGAAACTCAAAAAAGGCGACAAAAAATATATTTACATAATAGTTGCATGTACATACTTCTTTATGGCCTAATTCGAGTTACTTATATATACTTTACAACATTTATTAAACCTACCTATACATGTTAGTATGAACTAATTGTATGAAAAGCTTTACATAATTTAATAGATCAATTTACTATTAATAATGACTATGAATGAGGTTTCAGATGAGATAAGCTTAATGTAAATTGTAGTGAATAATTTGAGTTTGTGAATATTAAATTATTTACTATAAAGTTGATGTTATTATGCCCAATATAGTTATATATTATTATTTTTTCGCTTCATCCTGTATCCGGCACATAGTAGGATAAGCAAAAGGAACCTGTTCAATTATACCTGAACCTGGACAGTTCGTTCCCATTAAGGCACTTCTGTTCCGCACTTCACGCCGAACGCTAGAGGCATTACGTGTTAAGTGGCGGGCATCAAAGCCGCGCTTTGGTTCGTCACCAAAGCAAGGAAATGAAAATTTTAAATATTTCATTTCCTTGGGTGAGAATCGAACCCACAATCTTTCGTAGTGCTATATTCATTCCTCTATATAAAATCTTTTGCTTTCGAATTCGGCATTTCTTCGAATTCATCATTCATCCCGTACTGCTTTAATCGTTTCTTTTATACGATTACTACGTGGGTGGCCAGATCCTTTTCTGTCACATTCAGAGAAGATTTCAAGAGATTGTACCTTTCAATAGCCCGATACAAAATATTTTTTGATATTGGTTTTTTAACTAATAAAATTGGAGGCCAATCGTGGCTCAGGGGCACAAACGTGTGACTGCAAACGCGATAGGTTGTAGGTTCGATTCTCACTCGCGGAAATGATTTATTTAATATTCAATATTTTCATTTCTCTGGTATTGAGGCAAAGTGCGGTGTTGAGTTCCGCTACTCAGCACGCAATGCGTCCAGAATTCGGAAAGTACGGAGCGGAGTGTCTTGCCTACAGAGATGAAGAGACAATATAAATATTACATAATCAACATGATCGACGACCACAAAACAGAACATTCAAAATACAAATATACACATCACATTTTAAAAAGAAACTATTTACAAAAACTTTAATAATCAGGAATTAAAAAAGCACGAAAGACAAGAGTCTGTGGCGCCAAACAATTTATAAAAAAAAATACTAGGTTCCCACCGCCTTCCCAGCTACATGCGAGATGCAGCGTCATGTTAAAAAAATAATTATTTGAGTACCTAAAATAAATATTACTGTAGCCATTGAATAAGTCAAAATTCTTACAACTCATTGCATCCACAGAGTAAGCGATCAAATATTTTATAAAACTGTCTCTGTAATCGAATGGTAACTTAATTTCCCATATTGTAGCATAAACCACGTCGTCATAGTTGAGAACAAATTTTTTAACAATAACTAATAATAACGGGGTCGATATATAAAAAACAGCATACGATGTCAGTCCCACGCAGTAAGCTGAAAAAAAATGATTTATTTTATTCTTTTATAATTTTTCTCATCTCATAATGGTAGACAATGGAAATCTTGCTTTTTTTTCTCTAAAAAACATGTACTGTAAGCATTTGTGAACATCTACTGTAAGCACTGGAGAATTTGATACTTTGGACATTTATTAGTGTAGTATAGAACCCAAAACAATAATTTAAAAAACTTGTCTGTTTGTCTGTGTGTTTGTTTACGCTAATCTCCGAAAAGTCTTAGCCGATTTAAGTTCAGTTTCTACTGTAGCTTGCCAATGACAGCATTGGCAAGCTACAGCTAAGCTAGCTGTAGCTAAGCTTAATATTTAGTCTTATATTACAATCGGTTCATAAACCAAAACTTATTTCAATTTATAGTATATTGTTCGACCGTTCGATTTATAGTATTTTATACAACTGTTTTATTAAATTGGCTAAATAGTTTATTTTCGATGTTTTTTCTTTCTCGATATTATTTGAAAAATTATTATTTGTATGATGACAAAAAATGAGAAAAAAATGAGTTTGTATGATGATAAGATGCATCGATATTTCAAGATTTAGGCTTCTCCAATGTACGATTATATTGTACTTAATATATATATTTGTGATATGACTAAAAACTTTTTTAAAAAATGCCAATAAATTACCAAAAGAAATAAATGCTTACTTACTAATACTTAGTGCATTGCAGATAGATAACCATCTATGCAATTTTATTTTCTTAAATACACTTAAATAAATGTGCGTATAGTTCAAAAGGAAGAAAGAGGCCCAGTTCCTCTAATATAATATATATAAAAAGTCTTACTAGAATTGTATAAATTTAGTTTTTTAACTTGATATCGTTTTAATAGCACAGCATCTGTACTCAGGGTGTCGTCGGTGCGCCACTGTGTTTCAAGTTTTACTACAAAATTTTCAATTCTTTTTCTTATTAAATATAAATGCAGGAATAGCGTAGAAACTAGAAAAGAAAAGTTTTATATAATAGTATATTTATGAATATTACAAGGCAGCTTCATTTTTAATTATGAAAACTGCCATTAACTGGTATATCTGGAAAACTATTAATTATAATAGACAGATCGTATATAATCGTGGTGCAGGAGTTGTAAACGCAACAAGTTTTAAGTTTGATGCCCACTCGAGAAAATAAAATCTTTAATAAAGCAACGTTGAGTTCCGCCACTCAACACGCAATGTCTACAAAATTCAGTGGAAAATGGGCAGTGTCTTAGCATTAGGCTCCCTCCGCCTACCCCGCTAGGTACATGATACAGCGTGAAGCTAGAAAAATAAATTTTAGTAGCTAATTGCTAAAAAGTATTGAACAAAACAGAAATAATATATTTATGTTTTGTTCAGCACTTTGTTTATCTTAACCTGGTTTCTAACCTTCTATTAAATTATATGCATAAGAGAAGTCTGTGGACATATCCAAAAAATCGACTCCATCATTAAATGCTTCTATAACACTACACCACCTACTAATTGCATTCAATATATGAAACATGAATACAATATAAGGAATACATTTTATTTTATATATTATTATATTTTTTTCATCAAAAATATCAATGCCAGTATATTTTGAAAATATCAATACAAATTTATACGGTTTCGAAAATTCATCGTTCAGTAGACTTAAGTTTGTCATTTTTATTATTTTCTATTAACAGAATAGAAATATGAACAGCTTAATGCGCTTTATAAACCAAACTAAACCAAACCAAGAAGCTATAAAATCTACCAAAACAAAGACGACACAATATTTCAATTAATTTAATTTGAGTAAAAAATAAAGTTTATATAATAATTTGAGTAAAAAATTAAGTTTAAGTTTATGTTAAATTTAAAAGAGATATTGACTCTATGAATTATTTAGTTGTTGATTTTAAATATCTTTAATTTATGAAACACTATTGAAGTAAGAAATGAATCTTTCTATTAAAAAAAAATATTTATGTTGTGTAAGAAACGAGTCCATATTATTTTGTTAGTAATGTTTGAAGAACGGGTCATAGTGGAATTATGTATTTATGAAGAAATTATATATTTTTTAGCATTTCATATGCAATGCAAATGTTGGTGTCCACAAAAGTAACAATTGTAGTAAACACACGTAAAGATAGAGCATTCTTATAATAAATGATAGAGCTATGAAATAATAGACGGCGACGGACACGTGCATATTAAATTCATATATACGACTTTTAAAATTAAATTTAATCAGCTTCACGCTGTATCCCCCATGCAGCAGGGTAGACAGAGGGAACCTAGTGTTAAAACACTCCGCTCCCCACTTTTCGCCGAGCTTTGGAGGCATTGCGTGTTGAGTGGCGGAACTCAACGACGCGTTTTGCCTGTTTATAAGACATTTTTAATGTATAATATATTATAAATAATTAGCCCCCAGAATTCCGCGGAAAGTGGGGAACGGAGTGTCTTAACACTAGGTTCTCTCCACCTGCTCTGCTATGTGTGGGATACAGCGTGAAGCTGATTTAATTTATTTTATTTAAATATAATAATATAAAATATGAAATATCTCATTTATAATACGCCGAAAAGCATCACGTCTCAAGAGGGTAGGTCTGAAATAAAGCCACAGTGCTCACGCATGGCTCGCCATGAAGTATTCCAGCTGTTGCCTGAACGTCTAGAATTTAGCTTTATTTTGTAGAAAATATTCCGCATAGTCCCTGTCATGAAACTCTATGATATTATTATATTTTTTACTTTGTTATAATAATAATTGAACGTTGTTATATTTTAATATTTCTTCCTGTTCTTTTTTATAGGTTCACGCTGCAGAGCCTAGTATTAACACACTCCGTCTCCCACTTTCCTTGTTCTCGTTTTTTCACTTGTTACCAGAGCGTCGAAATGAAAATATTAAATATTTAATTTCCTCGAGTGGGCATGGGAAACTACATACTGTCGCGTTTCCGCACGCTTAGTCGCACGCTTGGGCTCCAGCGCCACGGTTTGCCTCCAAAAAGTAATTCATATTAGTAAATAAAATAATTGTGTACTGCAATCAGTTCGTCAAAATAGACTATAACTTTGCTAAATTTCATATCAATCATGCAATCGTACGCACCATTATGGTAAAAAGGATACCACATTTTGCTTTAGTAATCGATATATAGATTTCTGCAAAAAAATGATATGTTTGTACGTAGATAACAATCAACTAACTAGTGCATTCGTTTCATCAAAAAATATAGATATCAATTTCAATAAAAACACTTTTGAAAAGTGAGAACAAGTGATCGTTTTATTTAGTTTTAAATCGAATAACATTTGTCGAACGATCAGTCGAGCGGATTTGTTTTAAATTTTTACTATTCTATTTATTCCCAAGCATGCTGATCTGTTTCGCTTTTCGGTCGCTCTATTTTATAAAACTCCACATATTCATGTATACAACATTTTTTGGATTAATTAGAGGAAAGTTGAGGCCGTTATGTAGCAGTAGTAGTAGTGTCTGAATGTAAACGCGATGTTTGGAGATTCGATACCAACGAAAAAGAGTGAAGTAAAGAGAACTTGTATAGGTTTCATACACTGGTATATTAATTAACGATATTTTGAGTTGCGCAAAAGCCACAGATTAGAGAATTAACTAGAACTTAACTAGGAATAAAATAAAAAAGAAATAATAATGAAGAGGATTTAAATGTCAATTTAAAACAATGCACTATATACATTTTAACATTTCAGTTCTTTATTTGATAAAATATATTTTTAAATGAATGTATATTGTACATGAATTTAATATCAAAGAACATGTTAACCTATTCTCATAGTCTACGACTATATTACGTAACTTTGTAACTAATGTTTCTTGCAGAAGTTGTTACACAGTATGCAGCTGATTTCTAAAACCTAGTCTATTTGGGCGGTAGCGGGCTTATCCACCCAGTGGCAGTTATATCAAAAGCCCACAAACGAACTAATATTTTTTGCATTTCAGAGTCAATCAATGATAGTAATTTAGCTGCAATAAAAAATCATGAAATTGTTGATTTTCATATTTTTTAAAAAGCTTTAAATTAAAATGAAAACGTGAAGATTTTTATTGCGCGAAGAATATGATAAAAATATTTTAGTATTTTATAACTCGACTTCATAAAATATTTGTAAAAAATATTATTTTGCAATCATATAAAAAAATTGAATATAGGGACTCGAACCCGCGCCTATTGGAAATCATCCAACCGTACAACGTTTCGTACCAATTTGTATTCGTTTTCTAAAAATATTTTTCGATGTTTACTATGGAATGTCAAAAATATTTTTAACCTTATTTTTTTTGATATAGTTGAACATCCGTCACTCCCCAAGCCCCAACATACAATATTTCGAAATATGCGGAAATTTATGCCTTCTTTTTCCAGTATAGACCCGCCAAGTGCAGGAAAAGGGTGAAGAAAAAAATTACATTATTAATAAAGTGAGGCCGCTGCGCCACAGCGGCCTCACTTTATTAATAATGTAATGCTGCAACTTTCTGTAAGCGACGTATGTGGATTTGATTCGTACTATTCGTGCGAATAAAATATTTTGAAGTTACTTGCTTGAGATAAAATACAACATTACCCCTGCCACCTTTTTCGGGAACGTTATTTAATTTTCCATACATATCATACACAAGCACTATTACAATTTCTATTTACTTATACTTTTCGTTATAAGGTATAAGCTATTAGTGGCTATTACACAAATAACCCGTGTGATCCCGGCCTAGAATAGGATCATCCTGGTACTGGTGGTGTCGTAAGAGGCGACTAAAGTACGTGTGGTAGAGTCACGTCGCCAGCAATGGCAACACGCATGGGCAGACTCCACCGGATCATTACCACCCCCGGCATTTAAAACCGGCGTGAAGTAGTGGCTTTATGCCACTGCGTTTCGCATCAGGTAATGCCGGGCCCCGGCGCCCAACCCATCGTAAAGGCCGGCAACGCACCTGTAACTCCTCTGGGGTTGCACGGGGTCGTGGGCGGCGGTAGTCACTTACCATCAGGTGACCCGCACGCTCGTTTGCCGTGTCTTTTCCATAAAAAAAAAAAAAAAAAAAACTGTTATTTCACTGTTACAATAAAAGAAAATCCAAACAGAATTTTCTTTTTGATAAAATAGAATAAAGAGTATTTAAAAATCAAGAACAGATATGCTGGCGGATCGCCAGCCTAATCGTCGTTGGATGTGTACCAGTATTTGCAGAACATTGTATTATTGCCAACTGGAGATGATATTAACGCAGATGAGATTGTGTTCTAATGAGAGCCTGAGAAAAATGATACTTTAATGCGGTTGTGGTAATTTTATATTAAGGGTAAATACACACTTATACATTTGCTTTACAAACGGCATTTTATAGTAAAATTATATATGACTACACGGATAATATAGTAAATCTGTTTAAATTAAACTATTAAATTAGCTTCACGCTGTATCCCGCACACAGCAGGGCAGGCAGAGGGAACCTAGTGTTAAGATACTCCATTCTCCGCTTTCTGCTGAATTTTGGACGCATTGCGTGTTGAGTGGCAAACCTCAACGCCCGTGTTTTGCCTCGACACCAGAGCGAAGAAATGGAAATATAAATTTAAGTAAATATTTCATCTCCTCGAGTGGGGATCGAACGCACAACCGGTCGGTTTTACAGTCACACTTTGTGCCACTGCGCTACGACTGGCCTCTAAATTAAACTATTCAACCGGAATAATCGCGTATATGAATATAATATAATATAATATAAAATATGCGTCGGGTTTCCAAAAATGTATAATACTTCAGTATTATTCGAACACTTTGCAGTAGTCCGTGGTCACGGGTAGACTGAGGTGGCATTCGTCTGTCAGTTGATATAATTATTATATCAAATTAACACAGATTTCTCCGATTAATGTGGTTAAGTAGTTTAATTAAAAATATATAATAATCGGGAATATTAAAAATCTTACTATAATCATCTGATAAAAGATCTTACTATAGTAAGCCTTTAGGCAAATTAATATTGTATTGTGCATTTTTTTTCCTCGCTCTGGTAACAAGACAAATCATGGTGTTAAGTTGCGCCACTCACCACGCAATGTGGCAGACATTTTACGTATTGCTTGGCCTTGTCGGAACTCAGTGTCTATACAATAGGTTCCATTTGCTTTCCCTGCTATGCGTGAAGGAATAAAAAGTATATGTTATTAAGCAATTTAGTTAGTTTTCATTGAAAGGACAAAGATGCGTGAGAGTACCAGCAAATTCTCTGTATAATTATAATACTGAAATACCGGAACGCAATGAGCGCTCACAACGGGGATTACATAAGTATTTAACCGACCAGTTGTAATGTTCCTATATTAACAATCGCCATCAAACGTTCGCTTTAATATTGCACTCGGCAGCCCTCTCATGATAACGGCCATAACTGATTAATGTTAGCCGATTTACATAATTGAAACAGGTTTATTTTGAAATTTGTGCTGAAATTAATCATATAATTAATAATGATACCGTATTTGTCTAATTTACGATGTGATATTTACTACAGTTGGCTATCATTTCAATGGTGAATTCTGATTTATACAAGACCTAACCTTATCCAAAGTTAGCTATAGTAATAAAAAGCAAAAAGCTCTCTTAGCGATCCTAACCAGCTGATTAAATAGTCTTTACCTTTACGTAAATTGACATTTGCTGCAAAGATCTAAATTTAACTTTTTTAAATACTTAACTATATATGAATGTAGTGGTTTTATCCACGGGCGTACGAATAGGAGCTGGGATGTGCCCATCACAGAATAGTATTGAGGTCCGACCCAGAAATCCTGACACGAAATGAACCATGAAAATTTACACGAATAGATAAATTCAAAAGTTACTTCCAGACTTGTTGGACTGGAATTTTATATAAAAAGTGGATACGCCCGCAAGCTTAAATTTGATAGCTTTTATAAGTTGTATTTGCTGTAACCTATAATCCCTGATTTACACACGATCGGTTTTATTTTCTACTACGATTGATAAATATTTTTTGCTGAATTCTACTCCAAAAGTCTCACTTTCTTATTGATGGCCATTCTGGTGGAAGCAATCGATTTATCTCTCATTTGCAACGTAAAGGGCAGCTGCCAAAGGAAAACGGCGTTTTCAATATTGAACTAAGTATACCTGTGCGCTGCTTAAAAACGGCATACATTATGTACTTTGTTTTATATGGAGTTCACTAAGGTTAAAAAAAATTAATTATCCTTAATCATAACGGATCAGCTTCACGCTTTATCCCTGCACACAGCAGGGTAGGCAGAGGGAACCTAGTGTTAAGACACTCCATTCTCCACTTTCCGCCGAATTTTCGAGGCATTGCGTGCTGAGCGGCGGAACTCAACGCAGCGCTTTGCCTCGACACCAAAGCGAAGAAATGGAAATATACATTTAAATAAATATTTCATTTCCTCGAGTGGAAGATCGAATACACAGCCAGTCACGTTTACAGTCACACTTTATGACTGTAGGCCACGACCGGCCTTTATTTTTTAATATTTTTTAACTATAACGGAAAATTGAGCTATTGAAACACGCTCGTCAATAACGATTTAAAAAAAATATATAATTATAATTCAAATAAATTATAATCATCGTTATATGCAATTTACTTTTCTGTATATGTAATCGTGGACAAAAAACATAGTGAGAAACTCTTTTTGACGAAAGGATCTCATACAATAACAACCATGTCCAAAATGAGGTACTTTCATTTTGTTATTTAGCTATTATTATATTTTTAAGACTTTTTTCTTTTTGGACTTCACATTTGATATTTAATAGTAGGTAAGCCAGATTAAACAAGACTTAAGTTTTCTGTCCTTATTCGGAATATTATGTATTGAGTAGCGGAACTCAACACCGTGTATTATCTTATTACTTCTATATATTCTTGTGAAGGTTTAATATAAATTTCATATTATAGGAAGACTATTTTAAGGAAATTTAAATGTGAAATATAGTAGAGCGACCTACGTGAAGATGACAAGTCCATTTAGAACTGATATAGAACATTTTATTTGCTGTATTTATCGATTAATGTAAACGGAAAAGTATTTTGAAGAAAGATCCGTGACAGATATATTCATATGTGGTAAAGGTCGTGGTAAGCCTTTTTTAAATGTATTCGTGTAGATCCTTACTTTAACTTTGAATGGGTGTTCTTAATTCTATTGAAAGTTTTTATCGCACATTTCAACTTTCTGCTTTTTATGCCGACATAAAATGGGGTTAATAGAAAGTTTTGTATTATAATATATTTTATTGTAAATTATTTAAGTATATATTTCATTTTGCTAGAAACTCTTGTTATATTTAATAGAAAGGAAACGTGCGCAAGAACATCACGTTTTTCCCGCGTAAATTCCGAATCCGCAGGAATTCCAGAATAAAAACCCATATGTTGGTCCAGAACCTCCTCTATCTTTCAGTGAAAGTCGCATATAAATCGGTTCAACTATTCCAGAGATTAGCCGCGATAATCAAAAAGACAGACAGACAGATACAAATTTATGTATGTAAGTGACTATGTGCACCGAAAAAAATACTGTTTTGTTTTTAAATGATAGACAGACACTTCAATATTATTTATATGTATATGTAAAAAATAATGTAATAAAGAAAATATTTTATTTCTATTCATATTAACCGATATTATATAGCCTTAAGATGTAAGGCTCGAAAGTTACTTACTTTGTCTTTTTAAAGCTTTTTCTTTTCACAAAAGTCAGTGAATGAATGAATATACTTATACATATGCTATCCTCAATCCTTTTATCAACATATCAACATAATATACATCGTGGATATCTAAAGTTGAAAATTAAACTCGAAATATTTTTTATTTATATTTATGAAAAGCAATTCTACTTTTGAGCAATCCTTAAAAATATATTTATAAAAAATATTAACCTAAACTTATAATAAAATTGTAAGGGATCTGCGTCTGTACTTGAAACATAAATAAGAAAAAATGTTATTGGGGACCTGCATTAATCTAGTAGAACCCAAGACAATGATTTAAAAATGTTTGTCTGTATGTTTTCATCGCTAATATCAAAATTGGCTTCACCGATTCTAATGCGGTTTTCACTATTGGATTTTAGCAAGTTTTCATTAGCATTAGCATATAGCATTTAATTCGGCAGAAAGTGGGGAACGGAGTGTCTACACTAGGTTCCCTCTGCCTACCCTGCGGTGTGCGGGTTACAGCGTGAAGTTGAATTTTTTTATTTTTTTTTTTTCATTAGCATATGGGGTTTGTTTTTTACAATCGGTTCATAAATAAAAAAGTTACGTCAATTTGAAGTACGTACGCCATATTTGCTAATTGCTATAACAGTTATTTTATAAAACTGTTTTACTGAATTGGCGATTCACTTTAATCTTAGCTTTTAATTTGTATGATGTTACAAATACCAAGATTTCAAGATTTAGGATCGGAATCGGCGCTTACGCAGGAAAAACTGCGCTTACCGTACACGCGTACCCGTTCTTAAAGTTTTCGCTCGTGTCACACAAGCGTGTGACTTTAAACAGGATAGTTGTGGATTCTGTTCCCACTGGGGAAAATGAATTATGATTTATTAACGTTATGTTTTTTTTTACATCTTGAGGCCAGTCGCAGGCGCAGGGGCATTAAGGTCCGCCACTAAACACGTAATGCTTCCAGAATTCAGCGGAAAGTGAAGAACGGTGTGTCTTGAATATTTACATTTTTTCGCTTTGGTAGCAACGCAATGCCTCGAACATTGCGAAGAAAGTGTTGAAAACAGTGTTATTTGCGTATTTATTATAAGTATAATATATATATATATATATATATATATATATATATATATATATATATATATACATACATACATACATACATACATACATAGTAAGTAAGGGTACTGATTGAGGGCGTTACCACAAACTTAATCAGAGCCTATGCTCCCCAGGCGGGATATAGCGCGTCCGAAACATTATGTCAGTTCGAGACATTCTGGGAGCAGTATGAAGAAGTGCTACTTGCTATACCGTCTATCGAAGTGGTCTTAGTCGGGGGGACTTGAATGGTCACGTCGGTAAGGGTGCTGAGCCGTATGAACGTGTTCACGGGTGTTTTGGGCACGGTCTTCGCAATACAGAGGGAAAAAACATTCTAAGAATCTGTATTGCGTCAGATCTGGCCAGGCAGGGTAACTAACTGTAAGGTCATTCCAGGCGAAAGCCTAACGGCCCAACATCGTCTTCTTGTCATGGACTTTACCGTCACTCCGAAGAAGAAAATAGCCGAAACGTAGGCCTCGGATCAAGTGGTGGTTGCTGAATGGACCGATGCAAACTGACTTCCTGGCAGAGGTGAAAAGTCATAATCTTTCGACCAACACCGAGACTGCTCAGGACACTTGGGATCGAGCTCAGTCGGCAATCATTGCGGCGGACAAGAGAGTTCTTGGCCTTTCTAGGGGAGGACGAATCATGGACAGGGAGACATGGTGGTGGAATGACAAGGAGGTGACTCGTGAAAAGAAGGATGCCTTTAAGAAGTGGCAGCAATCCAACTCACCTGAAGACAGACTGCAGTACATAGTAGCTAAACGTGCCTGTAAAAGAGTTGTAGCCAGAGCCCGCAGTGAGAGTTTGTCACCATTGTTTAATAAACTTGAAACTGTGGAGGGGCAGAAGTTCATTTACAAACTGGCACGTTCCTGGGATAAAGCGACGCAAGATATCGCAAAATGTCTTTACGTCAGAGATTCCCAGGGCACACTGCTCTGTAGTCATGCCTCTGTGAAGGAGAGGTGGAGAAGCTACTTCCAGGAGTTGCTGAATACTCAGCACCCATGCAGTCTTCATCACGACCCACCCCCTAACCTCGGACTTATTGCCCCGATAACCCTTGACGAAACTCGTAATTGCCTTCGACGCATGAAGAACGGAAAAGCAGTGGGACCTGACGACATTCCGATCGAAGCGTGGAAATCGTTGGGCTCTCTTGGTGTGCTCATGCTTACTACCCTTTTTAACCATATCTTGAACACTGGAAAGACGCTACACCAGTGGCGGCTTAGCTTTATTACCCCTATTTACGAGGGAAGGGGCAGTGTTCAAGATTGTGGTAGCTATAGGGGCATTAAGCTTATGAGTCATACCATGAAGCTCTTCGAGCGCATGATCGACCTCAGACTCCGTCGCGAGTATACTATCTCTGAGTCTCAATATGGATTTCAGCCAGGATCGGGCACTTTGGACGGCGTTTTCGCCCTCAGAACATTGATGGAGGCATACAGGGAAAAAAGGAGAGCTCTGCATGTGGCCTTTTTAGGCAGACATACAGATACAAATTTATGTGTGTAAGTGACTATGTGCACCGAAAAAATACTGTTTTGTTTTTAAATGATAGACAGACACTTCAATATTATTTATATGTATATGTAAAAAATAATATAATAAAGAAAATATTTTATTTCTATTCATATTAACCGATATTATATAGCCTTAAGATGTAAGGCTCGGAAGTTACTTACTTTGTCTTTTTAAAGCTTTTTCTTTTCACAAAAGTCAGTGAATGAATGAATATACTTATACATATGCTATCCTCGATCCTTTTATCAACATATCAACATAATATACATCGTGGATATCTAAAGTTGAAAATTAAACTCGAAATATTTCTTATTTATATTTATGAAAAGCAATTCTACTTTTGAGCAATCCTTAAAAATATATTTATAAAAAATATTAACCTACAGGTACTTATAATAAAACTGTAAGAGATCGGCGTCTGTACTTGAAACATAAATAAGAAAAAATGTTATTGGGGACCTGCATTAATCTAGTAGAACCCAAGACAATGATTTAAAAAATTTTGTCTGTATGTTTTTATCGCTAATATCAAAAATGACTTAACCGATTCTAATGCGGTTTTCACTATTGGATTTTAGCAAGTTTCCATTAAAATATAGGGTTTGTTTCAAACAATCGGTTCATAAATAAAAAAGCTACGTCAATTTGAAGTACTTAGGTCGCCATATTTGCTAATTGTTAATTTTTTTTTAATTGTTATTTTATAAAACTGTTTTACTGAATTGGCTGAATCTTTAGCTTTTAATTTGTATGATGTTACAAATACCAAGATTTCAAGATTTAGGATCGGAATCGGCGCTTACGCAGGAAAAACTGCGCTTGCCGTGCACGCGTACTCGTAGTTAAAGTTTACGCTCGTGTCACACAAGCGTGTGACTTTAAACATGATAGTTGTAAGTTCTGTTCCCACTGGGGGAAATGAATTATAATTTATTAACGTTATGTTTTTTTTTCCATTTTGAGGCCAGTCGTAGCGCAAGGGCATTTTCTTGGCTCTGATATCGAGGCAAAGCGCTGCGTTGAGTTCCGCCACTAAACACGTAATGCTTCCAAAATTCAGCGGAAAGTGAAGAACGGTGTGTCTTGACACTAGTTTCTTTCTGCCTATCCTGCTGTGTGAAATTTTTTTAAATTTAGTATTTACATTTTTTCGCTTTGGTAACAAGGCAAAGCGTGGCGTTGAGTTCCGTCACTCAATACGCAATACCTCGAAAATTGCGAAGAAGGTATCGAAAACAGCTTCATTTGCGCAAAATTAGATATAGCATAACGCTAAAAAAATATAAAAAAAATTGAAGGATCTGTCTTTGATGTCAACATAACTATATTTTCTCATATTACACGATACTGAAACACAATTAAACAATTATGGGACTAACGATAAAATAAAGAGGGGGGTTATGGGGGTAAAAACATAAGAACTATTTTGATACAATAAAAAAAATTATATAAATTAAAAGTATATTGTTCGACAAAATATACTTTCTAAAAGAGTTATTTTATGCAACTATGTTGAATTGGCCAAATCTTTAATTGTTTGTAAATTATTATTTATATGATGACAGAAAACACTCGAGATTATATAATTATAATATGGGCAGAGATTTCAAGATTTAGAATTCTCCAATGTAAGTTCTCAAGCAGCCACGTAGTGCTTACAATTTCTTAATGATAAATTTGTGGAGCAATATATAATCTATATTTTAACCTGGATTTTTTGAGAAATCGGTATTTATGCGTTAAAAACAACGTTTGCAGTGTGCGTGCAGTTACGGTTTACCTAGAAAGATGTGAAATAACTAAATATTTTTCTATTAAATACGATTCATTAATATGAATTGTTAAATAATATGTTTTTTATTATTATTGTTTAACTACTTAATACGAATTAAAATGGAAATACTTCGAAGGATAAATGTGATATACCAATCGCGCTTTCGAATTTCCGTTGTGAATAAAATTTTTATGTGCATATCTACTACCTGGCATGAGTTCTGGTACTTGTTGCCTGAGTCTACCTTTTGATTCAAGCTGTAGCAATTTGTATAGCCTTCAACATCCTCAGTGGTTAGGGGCCGTTCAAGTATACGTAAGCAGTTTTTTGCAATTATTGACCACCACCTCCACCCCTTCCCTATGTCATCAAAAATAAGCAATCCTCTTAAAAATATTACATTGAACACGTCAAAAATATGCAAACCCAAGACCTCCCGCCCCTCTACAGTGCATACGTGATACTTGAACGGTCCCTTATTTCATTGGCTCTCATGTAACGGAAGCTGTAATAGAGTCATCGCGACATGGCTTTCTTGGGTGCTCGGGAGGTGCAATTCCACTTTCATCAGACATAGTGACCCTCGTGGGCTTATCTACTCCCCCATGGACCCTTGAATGTGTTGTGTCTGTAGTCAGATCGGGTTATACCTCATATCCACCTCAACATCTACGTTTTCGTAACGTGAACTTCCTGAGTGTGCCGAAATAGTGCTGGTAATTTTTTAAAGTTTATTTAAGCAGTGATATATTTTAAAAATCCATACACATTTTTATTTGGTTTTTCATAAAAAAAATTTTAATTTTATTTTTTATATAAAGTATAAAATTTTGAAAAAAAAGAACTGACAATATTCATTTTATCAGATTTTAAAATTAACAAAATGCTATCACGTTTCATTGAAAATCAAATATTTGATTCAAAATAAAAATAAAAAATATACTATCCTATATTTAATAATAAACAAACCCAGTTTCACCTTAATGTTAAAATGTTTTAATGTAATCTCGTCTTGTCAGTGGCAAGCACGATGGTTGTTGGTTCAGTCCCCATTGTGGGAATGAATTATTTTTACTGTCCCCTCAAGACGCAGTATTTCATATGGGTGCTGAAACCGGAGAAATGAGTGTCTTAATATTCCAGTCTTCTTACTTGAGCTGCTATATGCGGAAAAAAAATTCTAGCTAAAAGGAACAAAAAGTTTGCATTTTAATTTTATAAATATTCATAGTATATTTTGTTCAATTATTATCAAAAACAAAAAAGTATTTAAAAAAAATAAGACTACTTATTTATGCAAGGTACGGCTACAATTATTCAAAAAATTGTTTATAAAACATAAGCACCTCGTTGTGACCTAAAAAATAAACGTATGAAAAAATTAACAGCTTCTCAACGTAATCTTAGGAGTAAGAGTCGTTTTCCTGAAACACTTAAGCTATATAAAATTTCCGACAGCTCATATAAATTTTTATGAAATTATTCCTCATTTATATTATTCTATAAATTTGGGAAATAAAAGTTTTTATATTTTCATTTCCTCACTCTGGTAAAGAGGCAAAAACGCGGCGTTGAGTTTCACCACTCAACTCGCAATCCTTTAAGAATACAGGTTCCCTCCGCGTACCCTCCTAAGTGCAGCATCACCATGAAAAAATACAATATAATTATAAAATCCATAAACGAATATCCTAATTAAAAATATGTCAAAAGGAGTAAAATAAATGAAAACCGATTGTAAATTTATGGGAGTTAAGTGGGTACAATTTGTTGCTCGTTAGCGAGGCCGTCGAGAGCGAATCTCGAAAACGAACTTACTTTCGTCGCGAACAGCGGATATAACACAGAAAGAGTTTAGGAAATTGAAAATTGTGCCGCGGAATATAACCCCATTACTAAGGAAATGAGCTACGTGAGTATGTTGTAGAATTTCTTCGCCGTACTCGAAATACGATTGCGAGGCAAATGACGAAAAATACTACCTGGATATTATATAATTTTGTGCGCGAAACTTAATATTCAAAATATTTTTTGTGTTTGTGTAACTGTAGCAAAAATTTTTGAACTTAGTAAAATTTGATTATTGTACTTTTATTAATTTTAGATAATGGCACAAGTAATTGACACTTATAGGAAATCGTTACAAATATTAAATAAAATATAAAGCTTAAAATCAAAGAAAAATAAAAACTTATGGGTGCCAAATACAACATAATTATCTATATATATAAATTAATTTTCTTAATTTATATGTATAGATAATTAGTTTGTATTCGGCACCCAAAACAAATAAATATAGCTGTCATTAAAATGTTTTATGTAATCTCGTCTTGTCAGTGGCAAGCACGATGGTTGTGGTTCAGTCCCCATTGTGGGAATGAATTATTTTTATGTCCCCTCAGACCGTATTCATATGGGTGCTGAAATCGGAGAAATGAATGTCTTAAATATTCCAGTCTTCTTACTTGAGCTGCTATATGCGGAAAAAAAATTCTAGCTAAAAGGAACAAAAAGTTTGCATTTTATTTTAAAAATATACATAGTATATTTTGTTCAATTATTATCAAAAACAAAAAAGTATTTAAAAAAAATAAGACTACTTATTTATGCAAGGTACGGCTACAATTATTCAAAAAATTATTTATAAAACATAAGCACCTCATTGTGACCTAAAAAATAAATGTATGAAAAAATTAACAGCTACTCAACGTAATCTTAGGAGTAAGAGTCGTTTTCCTGAAACACTTAAGCTATATAAAATTTCCGACAGCTCATATAAATTTTTATGAAATTATTTCTCATTTATATTATTCTATAAATTTGGGAAATAAAAGTTTTTATATTTTCATTTCCTCACTCTGGTAAAGAGGCAAAAACGCGGCGTTGAGTTTCACCACTCAACTCGCAATCCTCCAAGAATACAGGTTCCCTCCGCCTACCCTCCTAAGTGCAGCATCACCATGAAAAATTACAATATAATTATAAAATCCATAAACGAATATCCTAATTAAAAATATGTCAAAAGGAGTAAAATAAATGAAAACCGATTGTAAATTTATGGGAGTTAAGTGGGTACAATTTGTTGCTCGTTAGCGAGGCCGTCGAGAGCGAATCTCGAAAACGAACTTACTTTCGTCGCGAACAGCGGATATAACACAGAAAGAGTTTAGGAAATTGAAAATTGTGCCGCGGAATATAACCCCATTACTAAGGAAATGAGCTACGTGAGTATGTTGTAGAATTTCTTCGCCGTACTCGAAATACGATTGCGAGGCAAATGACGAAAAATACTACCTGGATATTGTATAATTTTGTGCGCGAAACTTAATATTCAAAATATTTTTTGTGTTTGTGTAACTGTAGCAAAAATTTTTGAATTGAAATTTTCAATTTCATTATTGTACTTTTATTAATTTTGGACAATGGTACAACTAATTGACACTTAGGAAATCGTTACAAAAATTAAATAAAATATAAAGCTAAAATCAAAGAAAAATAAAAACTTATGGGTGCCAAATACAACATAATTATCTATATATATAAATTAATTTTCTTAATTTATATGTATAGATAATTAGTTTGTATTCGGCACCCAAAACAAATAAATATAGCTGTCACGGTGAAAAAATAAGCAATAAGCAATACCTTACGCTTAACCTCTTCACTTAAGAGCTTAAAAAATGCAGGTATTTTCATCAAAGCACTCGCTCTATACATGTTTCAAATTTTCAATTCGCTATCTCTAAACTATATTTAAACCTTATATTGTGCCGAATATCAGCAGGGAGTACATATGCATTTAGGTTATTGCTGACAATTTAAGATATTTATATTTACATCCTTATATTCTGAAATTGAAATAAGTGTCGATTATTGGTGCTTATCGTGGTACTAAAATGTTATTTATTGTAAGATAGAATTAATAATGAATTGATCTGTTCTATACTTATTTGGAACGTAGCGGGACTCGAACCCGCGCCTCCTGAAAACCGACCAGGCGCTCTGACCACTAAGCCATGCGTTCTCGTTCTCTAGCTACGTGAAAATCGTAATTTCGGAGTAACACTTAAAAAAAATGTTGAAAATATTTAATAAATAGCATTTTCTCTTGCCAGACGATAATTCTTAGTAATTATCTTTGGGTAGCGGAAATTTTTAAAAATCTTCCTACAAAGATACTAACAACATAAATAAGTTGTAACCAGCGAAAAAGCTCTCATAATTTTTCTAAAATGTGTGCATACGAGCACAATCTTTAATTTATCAACTTCATTCACCGCTAAATCAGAATCTATGGGATATTTTCATAATGAAATTAAATGGAACCTTCGGTGGGCAAGATTTTTTTAAACTCCAGAATTTTAAGATTTAACTTCGTTAGACTAGACTAGACACTCCGTTTTTACTTTTTATCTATCATAAAAATATTGAGTGTGAATAGGAAAGTTAAAAATCACTGATAAATCTATAGAATGTACAAATTCAGTCAATTCAAAATTCATTCAATTCACAGGGATCTAACTATGCCAATTTTCTGAATCAAAACCTTAAAATGATATTCTAGTCAATGGTACTGAAACTTCCCTCAAGAGACTCAAACAGAAGCTTCATTGCACTATAAAATCCAACGAAAGTTGCAAAAGCTTTTAATTTTCAACATGGGTAGCTTATTTTGTTATAAATGAGCTTTATGCTTAGCAAGCGAATTAAAATTTTGAAATGCAAAATATTCATAGTTTCATATTTTCGAAGCCAGGTTAGTAATCATTTGAACTTCATACATTTGACGCTAAATTTCGCTTCGCTTAAAGCAGTTTTCGCTTAAGTTATACAAGATTGTTTGATAAATATTCCAAGTATAGTATTAAGGCCATTTTACAAATCTTTATTGTTTTTCTACTTTGAAAATAAGCTTTATAAAATATATAAAGCTTATTTTCAGGCAGAACTCAACGCCGCGCTTAGCCTCGACACCAGAGCGAAGAAATGGAAATATAAATTAAGTAAATATTTCATCTCCTCGAGTGGGGATCGAACCCACAATCAGTCGATTTTACAGTCACACTTCGTGCCACTGTGCCACGACTGGCCTCATTTGTATTGTAAATTGAATATTTTTCATGTAGAAAACATGCTATGGTTCTTAGCCTTCAATATATATTTTTTATAACGCGGAATACAGCCTTAAATATATACTGAAAAATTAATCACACAGCAGAGTAGGCAGAGAGAACCTAGTGTTAAGACATTCCATTTCCCGCTTTTCGCCGAGATTTCAACGTCGCGTTTTGCTTTTCATTTCTGCGAGTGGGGATCGAACCCACAACCAGTCGATTTTACAGTCACACTGTGCCACTGCGCCACGACTTGCCACTGACTGGTATATATTAAGTTATATTTTTTTATTTTCATACATTATTTAAAACACTTAATAGCTCATTTATTTAAGGTTTTACCAAAATATTCTTAAAAAGTATCTACTAGCCACAAATATTTATTTATTTATGCATGTACCTAATACAATAATATATCTTATTTATGCAATTAAAATGTTAAGTTTTGATTTAAAATATAAACTGCACATTTAAAATTTTAAATATAAAACTTTTAAGCGAACACTTTCCACATCACAATCCCGCATAGCTTCCTTTTATTTCTTTATTTAAATTTGATAAAACATAGAGTGGCAGAAACTCATAAAGCTAGCATAAATTTAAAATTATAATTTTTTGCTTCAGCTTCACACTGTGTCCCGCATACAGCGGGGTGTGTGGGAAAGTGGGAAACGGAATATCTTAACACTAGGTACCTAGTGTTAAGATATTCCGTTTCCCACTTTCCGCCGAATTCTCGAGGCATTGAGTGCTGAGTGGCGAAACTCAACGCCGCGGTTTTACTTACAACACAAGAGCGAATATGGTAATATAATTTAAATAAATATTTAATTTCCTCGAGTGGGGATCGAAGCTACAATTAGCCGCGTTTACAGTCACACTTTGTGCCCTTGCACTGGCCTGTCTGGCCTCATTATTTTTTTTTGCTTATTTTAAAATATATAAAAATGTTACATTGTATATATTTACATATATTGTATTTTTTTAGCTTCATGTTATATCTGGGATTGTTGATTGGATACCTATTGTTAAGACACTCCCCATTACACTTCCGTTGTTGGGGCATCCCATTACACTTCCGTTCTCCACTTTACGCCGAATTCTTGAAGCATCCCGTGTTGAGTGGCGGAACTGAACGCCGCGTCTTGCGTCAAACCTAACTATGTAAAGCATAAAAGGAATATAATTTTAATTAAATACAATGTTTGACTAACTTGCGTCTCTTTTATTTAAGCCTGTAATTTCGTGATTTTTCTATGTAATAAATCCCATCGTGGACAAAGCTAAGGATGATTATCAGAAGCCTGAGGCCACTTAACAATTTTTACACAATTTAGTTTACGAAAACCAGCTGATATTATCTGATGTATGAGTATATAGTATGCTGTCAAAATACATTATAAAAAAGCATATGTTTCAGTAAATACTCAATTTTTTTGTTAATATCAAATCAGATCAGCTTCACGCTGTATCCCGCACACAGTAGGGTAGGCAGAGGGAACCTAGTGTAAAACACTCCAATATATAAATATTAGTAAATATTTCATCTCCCCGAATGGGGATCGAACCCACAACCAGTCGGTTTTATAGTGACACTTTGTACCCCTGTGCCACGTCTGGCCTCATAATATGCTTGTATAAATTACTTTTTTATTATTAGTTTTATTCCTATTTCTATACTGGTAAGTAAGCTGAAAACATTATTTGATTGAACTGTGCTAATCTCAGGAACCACTGATGTTTTTTTGTGAAAAAAGACAAGGCAAACTATTTTTTTTTTTTATGGAAAAGACACGGCAAACTAGCGTTCGGGTCACCTGATGGTAAGTGATTACCGCCGCCTACATTCTAATTGATAAAATATTTATGTATTGGATAGTGATAGTCATTAATGGAGGAATGCTGTAATATATAGAGTGAATCGTTTTGATAACTCTTTGTTACCTCTGGTATATGGAATACTATACATAATTATGTCTTAAAAAATCTTAATTATTTCTATTTGAGCAAGCAAAGAAAAGCTAATGTATCTTCATGCATTTACCATAAAGATGTGGAGTAATCGGACAAAAGTCGGGCATAAGTCGCTCCGCTCACCTCTCTCCATTTATTTGAAAATAGTATGATTTCTGATGAAATATAATATTCTGTAACGGTTTTGGAATTGATATTTCCTAATGGGACTATGATGGTTTCGTGAATTAATTTATGGCTACTTAGTTCGATCTAATTTGCTGTTTACTCCTTTTAGAAATATATAAAATAATTATAAAATTATAATTGTTCTCTCAGAGTATAAGTTCATAGATCCAACTATAAGTAAATATTTTTTCCTTTTATAACCTCAGTAACAAATCAGATAAAAGATTATTTTTCTAAAAAATGCAATTTTTCCTCAAAATATAAATAAATTAATATGAAAATTTAGTGTTGTTATACATTTCTAACGCTAACATAATCTTAGCCTCTTAAGACTTTATAAAGTTGGCGGAATTGTTCAATCTCCTAACAATATATTTTGGCTTTGGAAGTTAATAATTATTTTTAAATTCATAACTTTTAATACAATCACTTTCATTGTTTATGAGGCACCCCTGAAATATTGTAAGCGTTTCGATCGCGTCGTAACAGATCGCTCTAATGAGAAAAGTTGATAGAGTTTGTGAAACTCAGAAACAATGCCGACGCCGACAATTTTCCGACACTGGACAATCAATTCAAAAGCTTTTTGCAGCTCGTGTCTAAGTTCTCGTGACGTTTCACTTTTCTATCACTCATTCTTCGCCCAAATTATTCTCGAATGTTTTCTTTTTGTACTAGCCGCTTGTATTCGTGTTAAGCCAAATTCACAGTAACATTTCTGAGTCGGGTCAAATCTTACTTAAGTCAATACATGTCTGTATAAGCAAGTTATATATTATGTAAGTGGCATACCCATATATTTTGCCTTAGAACGCTTGTGTTGCTGTGGCTACAAAGGTCAACCGCAAATTGACTCTCCTTATAGTGTTTCTTGAATTGAATGAAAATAGAAAATTAAATTAAAAATTGAAATTGCCATTTAAATACAATTTGTGAAGTTATTGCTTTATTCGATTTTTTCCATTATATGTTCGTAAGGCGAGTATTAGGGGACTTTGTTTTCATTTGTTTACAAAAGGCTATAACTGAGCGACGTGTTTGCCTTTGTTCGCGTAATTACATTGTTACTCGCACCCCCCGCACCTGTCACTGTCAAATGTGGTTGAAGATATTTTTGTTTACTGTGCTTCAAATACTTTAAAAAGCATTTTCAAAAGTATTTTTTATAAACATAGGCTTTGTAATTATTATTGTTTTTTTAAATAAATTATCTATAGGTGTTTATAAATTAAAAAAATACATAAATAGTCACACATCCTTATGATAATTACTTAAAGCCTGAAGTCGTTTATTGGTGTCTGTATTATAAAACGAAAAATTAAAAATCTCGCTGTTTCCGTTCCCGTTGTCCACATTTCCTGTTGAATTTTGAGTTGAGTGGCAGAAACGCCACGCGGCGTAATAGCTCCAGAATTCTGCGGAAACTGGGGAGTGGAGTCTCCTTACACTAGGCTCCCTCTTTCTACCCTACTACATGCGGGATACAGCGTGAAGCTGTTATTTTATCAAATTGCTGCTTATATACGCTGAACTGTTATCGTATTGAGAAGTCAATCTATGTCCTTGTGGAAAGCGGATCCCTCTCATTAGGAGCCCTTAGTCATTAATAGGCTACTTTACATAAGGTTTTGTTTGAGGGTCCTCTATAACGATATACAAATGTACGGCCTGTCATAATTAAAGTAAGGCAGCGTTTTGACTATGTGAAAAATTAATATTGAATTTAATGTATTTTATATTTTTTTATATAAATATAAATTCGGTTTTGTCTATTTGCAGATTCAATAAATTCCTATTAATTTAGACGTCGACAAAAAAGGACGTATAGCAAGGCAGTGAATTAAAATAAATAGATGTACGTACATTACGCGGCAAAGAGTTCCGCCACTTAAAAGACTGTAAATTCGGGACGAAAGCGAAAAAAGGCTAATGGACTGTCTGAACACTGGGCTCTCGAATTAAGGATATTTCTCATACGTTAGTAATAAATATTTGCATTCTATATGTGATTGAGGTGTCAGTAGAAACCCGATCCTTCTAATCGGGGATCTCAATCACATAAAAAAAATAAATTCGTCGAAAACCTTCCCTGGTGGTATACGTCTCAACAGATTAAGTGTTTTTTTAATTAATCTAATCTAATCCAATCTAGCTTCACGTTTTATCCCTAGCGGGGTAGTCAGAGAGAAAGGAGCGGCAAACGCTACGGTATCTACATACTTCTTTCGCCTCGTCCACTGTCATCAATCTCTTCATACATGCCCTCTGGGGGGTCCTCATGCTTTTTACGTGACCTTCCTCCAGTATCTTCGATACTGTATTTTCGAAGGTCAATCGAGGTCTCCCAGGAAAGTGGGGAATGGAGTGTCTTAACACTAGGCTGCTCTCTGCTCTGCCTACCCTGCTGTGTGCGGGATACAGCGCGAAGCTGACATCCAGCCACGATGCCAGCCATCCAGAGCTCTTCGAAAGAGATATAGATAGCCAAATCTACCTCAAGGGGGGTTTGCAATCTCAGATATTCCCAAGAAATTATTTAGGCGGAGATACAAACCTACGAGACTACACGACTCATTATTATAATCTAATCTTAGGGAACTTTTTAGGTTGAGGAGGAGGATTCGATACTAGTTCAAATTAATAAATGTATTATATTTAAAGACTTATTTATAATTATACGTAGTTGTGGTTCGTAATTTATATATGATAATCTAGTTATCGGCTTTTTATTTTCGATGTCCGACTACTTTATTTTTTTCATTTATTATCTTTTCACGTTATGCGCCATACATAGCACAGCTTCACATTATATGCCATACATAGCAGAGTAGATATAGGCAGAGGGATCCTGGGAACTGAAGGCATTGCGTGTTGAATGCCGGAACTCAACGCCAAGTTTTGCCTCGTTATCAAAGCGAGCAAATGAAAATATTAAATGACAAATCGAACCGACACCCATCACGTGTTTAAATAGTATACGGCATTCTCTAGTAAAAAAAAGACCCAGTGTAGCCTTTTTTCTTTTAAAATCAATGTAATGATAGTTTTTCCTTGATTATTTTCTAAATTGGTGCTTTTGTCAATATCTCAGCAATAAAGTAGGCTATATAGGTGAATGATATTAGATTGTACTCTAATAGCCTTTACCTTTATAGACGACTAAAGGAAAATGCACATCGAGCGCAATAGAGCTAACGTAATTAGAAAATAACTAGTCGTTGAAGCTCGCAATGGTAGCGATTTCGAAAGTCATATCTAGTGTTACATATAGATTGTACGAAATGCTGTTTAGATGAGAAATGGGCACAGACTTTAGCATAAAACATATCACTTTTTTGGAGTGAAGTAAATTACATGTCAACAAAGTACTATGTTTTAATTGGAACTCTTTAAGCTAATTAATTGACGGTTCAAACATATTGCCGTTGTCCGTGGTCAAGGATAGACTGAGGTAGATCTGTCTGATGCCGGTTAAAGAGTTTAATATTTTTTTTCAGCTTTATGCTGAATCCCGCAGGTAGCAGGGTAGGCAGGGGTAGCCTAGAGTTAAGGAGGAGCCTAGAGCCCAAAACCCAACGCCACGTTTTGCCTTGACACATAAGCGCAAAAATGAAAATATTAAATATTTAATTTCATAAAACAGAGATCGAACCCACAACCTGTCACGTTTACGACACGCTTGTGCCCCAGCCCCACGTCTGGCATCAAGAGACTTTAAAATCTCAAATGTAATATAATAATTATCAATGTGCTATGCGCGTTAATTAACGTTTGCAATTTTCACTGGGTTTGAAAATATCCCGTTTTTATTTCGAAGCCAATTTGTAATCCAATTAACGTTGAAATCAAAGAAAACACAGTATGGAGTTTGAACGTAATGTTTCGCTTAACGTAACTTTTTGACGACATTCTGAAAACAGTTTTTTTTTATTAAAAAAAATACATTATAAACTTGATCCATTCATAGTATTTGAAAAAACAGTGCATTATGCAAAGTCCACGAATGGTTTTGCTTCGTCTTGTTCATAGAATTTTTGGTCATAATATTTTAAGTTTTCATTTTGTGCATGTTTTTGCAAGTCTTTTTTCTTTTCAAGTATTGAATGTGCTGCATATTGTCTTTTATTATGTTGTTATATAAATCAACTTAAGCTTCACGCTGTATCACATATATTTATATGTGTACAGGGTAGTCAGAGGGAACGTAGTGTTTAGACACTCCATTCCACTTTCCTCAACTACACAACGCCGCGTTTCGTCTTCGTACAGGAGCGATGAAAAGAAAATATTAATAAATAAACGCTCATTCTGCCGTCTAAGAATCGAACCTACAACGCTTGTGCACCTGCGCCACGACGGCATCGGAACATAAAATATGAAGACATGAAAAAATTTATTTCATAACCAAAATCCTATTTAAATTTTGTAAATTTTATTCTTAGTTTTTACTTAGTTCAAAGCAATTTTACTTTTTATATTTGAATAGGCGAAAATACTCAAAAGTACGACGGGCTATTAATACATACTGGATTAATTTTAAGTTTCGAAAAGTTTTTGCCGAGTTCTATCGAATACTATTCTCGTTTTATGAACGAGGTTTTTCAGCTCTGCACTAGAATTTGGCCGATGTTTTATTGAAACAGTTAATTTCAATGTCGTCATGAATATTGACGTTCTTTCATGTTGTGAATGGTTTTAAGGTCTTTTGAGAATACCTACTATTAGTACTTAGGTTGACAACTACTTACATTATTATCGAAGCGAACGAATGAATGAATGAATATTTTAAATGTAAATAACAGGAAGTTTTATTTATTCAATGAAATATATAAAATGTATATGTAATAAAACTGAAGGGTCTATCTGTGATTTGAAAATGACAGTGAGTGGATATAGTTGTTTACACGTTACTAAAACATAATCAAAGAATTTAAATGTATGCGTATGTGTGTGCATGTGTGTGTGTATGTGTATGGTTAATTTATTAATACTACAATTCATTAATGGTTGTCTCTTTATCATTTAAGTGTATTAAGAACTAAATGATATTAAATAAATATTCTTAAAGAAAAAAACGTCTGGAAACTAGGTTCCCATATTTCATCTGAAAAAAATAATAAAAGAAATTAGAGATTAACACTTGGAGTTTCTTATCAAATATTTTAGATGTTACATCATATTATGTATTTACTCGTATGACAACGAAAAATAACCAATATATGCACGAATTGCTATTTCAGAAATGGCCTCTGTTTCCTTCATCATAATCAATCAATCGAAGTCATCTGCCAAATGTATTAAATATATTCAAAGGTCAAGCAGTTTCCGAGCGAGCGAGTGAGCTGCCATTAAAAATAGATTTAGAAAAATTATCAATGAACACACTATATTTCTAGCTATATATATATTACACAGAATAAATTGTATAAGTTTAAAGCATCACAATAAAACTTTCATTGACGAGATTTCATTATAACTTAAAAAAAAATTATATTACATTATAACTTATATATTACATACATTATAACTTGCTTATTAAAATTAAGTTTAAGCTGTTTTCGGCACACAGCAAAGGAAACCTAAGTTAGGACACTCCGTTTAGCTCATAAAAAATCCGCAGAAAGTGGACTTCCACTGAACTTTTGAGCCATTGCATGTAGAGTGGCCAAGTAAATCCCGATTCCGCGGGAATTTTGGGATAAAAAATAGCCTGTATCATGCACTTTTATAAAATCGGTTCAGCTGTTCTGGAGATTACCCTGAACAAACGGAGAAATAGATAGACATATTTTTATTATATTTTAGTATCGTGTAAATACCTACATAAACATGAGCTTGAAAAAATAACAAAACATTACTTACTATACAGTATGTTTACTTTATAAGAACGATAATATCATGAGTAAAAACAGTACTTCCTATAAGAAACATATGTTATCGTATTTAGTTTATGAAATAATTCAGAGGATAATTTCTTATTATTGTTTAATATAGTTTTACTTATTTATTTAACTTTACTATAATATGCTATCTACACACACGTTTTAACGATCAGCTATTAATATAAAGTTAAATTAAAATAACTTTTATATATTTTACTGTAAATACCTTATTGACTTCACGGCGTTGAGTTCCGCCATTCAACACACAATGTCTCCAGAATTTGGCGGAAAATGGCGAGGGAAATGTTAAGTAATTAGGAACGGAGTGTCTTAAAACTAAGAGTGCCAGGTTATCTCTCACTACTTTGCTATACTCGGTATACAGGTGCAGCTTAAAAAAAATATTATTTACTGTTAAGGAATTACGTAGATAATTAACGAAATTTCCAAAAAAGGTGTCAAGTCTACGGTCTTCAAATTATGTGGGCAGCCGCATCGAGCACTGTTAATGTAAAAAGGCTTTGTTTTGTTAATTACTGGGGCCCGGCCGCCCGCACCTGCTTTCACCACACCAGAATAAATTGTGCGCCTAAATTTCCTGTGTTTCAATTAAAAGATATTCTCGTAACCAATAGTTACTTCCTGCCCAAAATGAATCCATGCGTCAATTTTTATCCAGAAGGATCTTTTGTAAATTATATATTATATTTTTTAATTAAGAGTTCTTTGATATCAACTAAACAATTTTCGATTATTTTTAATTAGACGTAAAAGAAAACACAAATGTTAATTAATAAAAAACTAAGGTTGTCATGGCGCAGCGACACGGCGACTCTAAAGGCTTTAGTTGTGAATTCGATTCTTACTTGGAGAAACTTTTAATTTTTTCGCTCTGATAAAGTGCGGCGTTAACTTAAACCACCCAACCGACAGTGCCTCGAAAATTAAGTGGTGCTCGTAGGGTAAGGGAATGTCTTAAAATTTGGTTCGCGTGAAGTTAGAAATGAAATTAAATGCAAGGACGCGGAATAAATCCTACTACTTGACTATTAATAAACTAATAATTATATTAACTACATTTTGAGACGAAACATTACCAAAACGTATATTAATAACACGTTAAATAATAATGCTATTGTTGTACAGGTGAGAGAAACAATTTACATCTAACGTATTTTACAATGGATATGGACGTCGTACTTTGCTTGAATAGATTAATTATGATGCTATTTTAAGATTGAACTTGAGGTTAGTCGTGGCGCAGGTTGGTAGTTCGAACTACCCACCCGAAGAAATGAAATATTTTATATTTTCATACCCTCGCTCTGGTGTTGAGACAAAGAGCAGCAATAAATCCAGACACTTAATGCGCAAAACTTCCATAATACGGGATACCCCAGTTTCTTCTGCCCCCCTACTGGGTATATAACATGAAGCAAAAAATTAACTAATAACGTACTGTCAGACACGTTGCATATACACAGTGACATTATTACAAGTAAAAATAAATACCTAACCTGTGTCAATTCAGAAGTAGCTATACATGGCTAGGGAGTATAATCAAATTAAGTACTCGAGAGCGTTGAGGCGCGTGCGCTATCAGGCCGCAGGCGGAAGGCGCTAAGAGGGACCCTGACGCCCCTTTATCAAACTACCTAGTTAAAAACTCTCCAAGGACAAAAGGAAATATTGTTGGCTATAATTGTTCACAAGCACGAGACGTAATATTTTTTAAAAATAATATCTTTGTATAATGATTATTATCTGTTGGTAGAAAGTACAAAGTTACTACTATAGATTTTGAACACTTCAACTACAATTAAAAATAATAAGCCGAATAGATTGTATTTAGTCTTGTTTTTATACTTTGTCGTGTAAATTATTTCTCTAGGAATATAGTCAAAGATTTTATTTAGTCTTTATTTTTATTGATAAATAATTTATCAAATATTTTATAATAATTTACTATAAGCAGGTTCATTTATCTATAGTCAGTTTCACGGGTAGGCAGGGGGAACTAGAGTTTATACGCTCCGTTCCCCATTTTGCACCGAATTCTGGAGGCATTGCGTGCTGAGTGCCGGAACTCAACGCCGGGCTTTGCCTCGACACAAGAGCGAAGAAATGGAAAAATAAATTTAAATAAATATTTCATTTCCTCGAGTAGGGATCGAATACACAACCAGTCGCGTTTACAGTCACACTATGTAAAATAAATGTATTTTCCAATTCTATTTATTTATTTTCCATTTAAAATTGTGAAGGATTTAAATATTTTATTAATATTACATATCCCTAACGCCAAATGCAGAGTTTCTAATATAACAATTGTCTTACATTAATAAAAACCAACATGCAAATGTTTTATAAAATAATAACAGATTTAATTTCCCAGTATATTCTACAGTACATATAGAAAGGTAGTCTAAGTCGTTGATTAATACAGGGGGAGCAAAAAACAATAGCAGGACGAGTGCACGACGTATCCAGCATATGAGGCGACGTCGAGTGTACTAAGTGTAAGCGTGAATAATAGCTTCATGTTAGACGCATTGCACAACATTTTTCTGGTTTTGTAACTACATGCACGTTCAATACCGTGTACGCGGAGATAAGATCCGTTGAACCGTACGCAATTTAATTATATAGTTATATGTATGAACTAGGTTTATATTTTTTAGTAGTTTATTAATTAAAAAAAATTGAGGTCAGTCGTGGCGCAGGCGTGTCGCTATAAACGCATAAGGTTGAGCGTTCGTTTCCCACTCGAGGAATTGATATATTTAATATTTTCATTTTCTCGCTCTGGTAACGAGACAAAACGCGGCGATGAGTTCCGTCACGTAACACGGAACGCCTCCAGAGTTCGGCGGAAAATAGAAAAGAAAAGTCTTCTAATGGGAACGTAGGGTCTTAGCACTAGGTACCCTGGTTCCCTCTGCCTGCTTAATCATACCTAGGATAGCGAGAAACCAAAAAAAAAATTGCAAAAAGCACTTTGTAAAGTGAAAGCTTTAAAGGCCTTTCTTGAACATTAAATTGAAGACCAAATTATTTAAGAAAAGCACTTCTGACCTCGAGAATGTTTAATGATAATTCAATTTTCAGATGGAATCGTAACAAAGTAATGGCGAGTCAGATCTTGCTCTCATCTCATAATAAAATATCCGATTTTAATTTTTAACAACCTTACCTTAACACGCAATGCCTCCGGAATTCGGCAGAAAGTGGGGAACGAAGTGTCTTTCACTACGTTCCCTCTGCCTACCCTGCAGTGTGCGGGATACAGCGTGAAGCTGATTTTATTTTTTTTGTAAAATCTGATTTGTTTTTGGGACCAAGAAAAATTAAAGTAAGACTTACAGGATATCCTTCTGTCTGTCTGTCAAAATCATTTAGCTCAAGATCACGTGGAGGTGTCAATCTGAAACTAACTGATTAAATATAAAAAAAATGAAGTGTAGAAAAAATTGATATAATATTTCACGGTGAATTACATACAAAATGCAGCAAAAATGTGCAAAAAAAATGTTCTGATTGCATTGACTTAGAAGCTTTTCTTTGTACTCTAAGCACTGTAACCATATTTGATAATAATTGCTGCTTGATACCTCAACGCGATCTTGAGATGTATGTATGTATGTATCTCGGTCTTGTAAACGGTCTTGACAGATGAATAGACAGTGATATACAAATTAGATAGAGTCAGTGACAGTGAGTTGTCCTAAAAGAGTTCCCTTTTTATCTTTCCAGAAACGGAACCCTAAAAACATATTTTAGTTAACCATTCAATTTTATCGGCAAATAAACAAATGCGCTACGCCGTTGAACAAAACGAGGACAAACAGTAGAGTTGTGGACTGATAGAACTATTTCTGTGCAAGTACACAGGGTATAAAGTTTTATCAATCGTCGCTTGACGATTCCCCGTAATGGACACACACTCAATTAGCTTTTATTGCGGCGGCGTCGTTCAATTTAACGCGTAACTGCGGCCGCACTTGACTGCCCCGCCTATTTGTTTTTGTATATATCCAGTTTTTTTTTGTAGAATCCTTTGATAAATTAGACTTTCATTTTAAATTCTGGCTCGCTGTTTAAGTTGGAGTGCCAATTCAAACGTTACTGTTGCTGTTATTAAAAGTAAAATTTAAAACGATTTTTCAGACGAGTTGTTAAATACATTTTTGAAGTTTTCGCTAAAATAAGTGGAAAATGTATATAACAATCACACTATACAATTTCATTTGTATCAATTTTAACATTGTTTTTACTAATTTCCTATAAGCCTTAACCTTAACCTTTTCGCGAAAATTCAATAATAATTCATAGCCGAGTGTAATTATTCGTACAGTAAAAACCAAAGCGGGCGTCTATTTCCACCACTCACCACTCAGTGTCTCAAATTTGGACAACAAGTGGATTATGGATTGTTTCGATACTAGATTTTCTCTCTTCCCACTTAGCTCAGCTCAGCTCGGCTATACGTGAAAAGGGAAAAGACATGAATGTGCCATAGTAATAAAATAGTAGTTTATTAGATGCATTCATACAATTTACGGTACGGTTATTTTCATATACAGATACACACATAAAAAAAGAAACGGTAAAAGCCAATCTTAGCAGATGCTTCAATTGCTATAGTGTATAGAAAAACTTGAGTCAGGTATATCAGTACGAGTATAACAGCGAGTATTGCGTCTGCATCAATGAGCATGATTCAAAGTTCAAACGCTGGCTATATTAGTCTCGTTCAACTATTTCACTCAACTTCTGGGGTTCAAGTTATGAAATCTATAAAAATGATCGTACTTCATTCAATGTCTGCGGAAAACTTGTGTTTTGAAAATATATTTTTTAGTGTTCCTTACCTTAAAAGGAGGAACGGAACCCTCATTATATCCCTCGTTATAGGCTCGTTTTGTTTTCCGTCTGTCCATCTGTCAATACCATCTCTAGATTTCGTGAAGGTATCAGCTAAATTTAATAAAAAAACATTCAAGTCTACGGTGCCTTAGAGCACGATAAAATTAAACCTCAAAGTTTACACTATCAATAGATACGAGCATCGTTTATGGCGTATAATAAGACATTTTTCATCGTATTTGTAGCATTTTACCTATATAAAATTTGTTACCTAATCACAACCGTAATAGGGTAACTGCCCGTAGACCTAAGACTATGACATTGGCACGAGGTGAGCGTGTTGCTTTCAATTATATGTAATGCATACGAGTATATTATATAAATTTAAGTTTTTTAACTTTATTTGCCGCGTAATCAAAACCTATAGGATATTTCTATTATAAAATTTGACAATAGTTAAACCTTGCAATAGAAATAAAGAAAATATCCGAAAGTATCTATCCGAAAATTTACATTTATACTACAACTTATGATAAATTTATGATTGTAGTTTATTTCATACAAAATGAATACAAATTGAAGTTTGTTAAATTTATTAGTTTTACCTCGTAACCTACAATCCTGACATCAGTACAGAACGGTAGGCGAAAGAGTCCGACTCACATTTAACCGGCTGTTTAATATGTTATAAGCTTTTCAAAATGTCATGTCATGTCACCGGGCTTTATTTGACTTATGAAATCTGAAAACTTATAGTTGATTATTTAATAAGCTTTTTTAAATAATGTTAAAATATGTTACAAGCATATCAAATTGTTAGACTCCGTGCTTTATGAGATGTATGTTACCGTCGGGTTAGTCCCATCTTTGTGCTCCTGCCTCATGACGACCACCGTGGTTTTATTTAAGCATATCATCAAATTTAATATAATTAAATATAAAATTTTGCCACAAATGTCTATCGACGAGCTTAACAATGAATCTAAAATGAAATACATTCAATACGAATACAGATTGGCAAAAGTCATTTAACTAATTATTTTGTTTGCTAATAGAAAATATAAATAAGCCGCGTCAATTTTCGTTCTTCTTCTTCGTATTCTGTTATAGGTGTATAAATTCGATATTTCTTTTTATTGAATTTAGTTTTTATATTTAAATTACTTAACCCTTTTTTAGTTTTACGCTGTATATTGCACTTAACAGGGTAGACATACAGACAATCCGTTGCCCTCTCAACGCCTTATTTTCCTAACATTTTGTGTTAAGTGGTAGAAGTCTACACCGTGTTTTGTCAATCACGCGCGTTGGTAACAACCAGATTGAGCAAATGAAAATAATTTTTACCCCCAAGTGGGAATCGAACCCACAACAGTCATGTTTAGAGTCAGACGCTATGCTGAAGCACAGCGCGACTGCTTCCTTACTTATTTTGTCTTTGGAAATCAAAAATAAAAATAAATTAAAATTGCAATACCCTGTAGTAGTATCCGATTTTCTTCGTACACTGAATTGGTTTCGTGTTCGTTTGCATCGCAACGTTCAAACCTTCACAATTCTTTTAAATATTTTAAAAGTATCTCCTTATTTTTGAGAGTATTTTCAGTTGGCGTTTCATAGTGACAGGCTGGTATTCACTCAAAGAAAACTTGTTTTTCTTATCTTTTCGCCAAATTATTAAGATGATGCGTGCGGCGGAACTAAACGCTGCTCTTTGTCTACCAGAGCGAGAAAATATGGCACCTTCATGGTCATGGTCTAACTGTACACTCGAAGGTTATAACTTTAACTCTCACTCAGTTAAATATTTTATATCGATAACTTTATACTGAGAATATAATATACATATAAATAATAGGTGTAGTTACCCAAATCGCTTCTTTTCTTATTAAGCTTTTTCGTATTCAAGAGGTTCTTGCATATAGATATCTCTTAGATATAAGTTTTCTTATATACAATTTTCTATTATTACATATTTTTCTATCATTGTATATTTTGAGGCCACTCGTGGCACAGGAGCACAAGTGTGCGACCGTATATGCTACTAGTTGTTGGTTTTTTTCCCACTAAAGAGAATGAAATATTTAATATTTTAATGTTAATTGTAATGTTGATTTTTAAACGATCTGGTAAAAACGCAAAACGCGGCATTAAGTTCTGCCACTCAACACGTGCAGAACGGAGATATTTTAATGGAAACGGTGTATCTTCACACAAGGTTACCAGGTTCTCTGCCTACCCAGCTGTGTGGGATACAGCGTGAAGATAAAAAAAAATGCTGTATCATCCCATCTCGTATGTAATGTTGTATACAATTTTTGTTTCATATTTCAAGCATCTACATACAGTACCATAAGCGTTCAAGTCCCCTTTGAACCTTATTTAGAGTACTCTAGGTGAAAAATCGTTTTACATTGTCAACAATTCCGTCGGTGACATCTAGAGCGGAATGACGTCATATAGATGTCGAGACGTGACGTTTTTTTACGTCAATGTAAGGCTTGCGAGTTGAGAGCAAGCCCTTTAGCTCAGCTAGGATGAAATGCTTTTTTAAAAGAGTCATTGGATAAGTGCCGTCTCCATCTACACCACGTTTGTTGCGTACTTCAGAATATTTTTTTGGATATGTAGATTTAACATTAAGAGGGATGTGAAGAGGTAATAATATATGAAAGAAAAATAATCTTCGTTATCGTGTTATATATTTTTTATAAGTTTATTTATGAATGTTTGCATATCAAATTTTAAAACAGATATTTTCACTTGATACGTTGATACGTTTAGTTTTGAGCGACAATGCGTGGTAGTTGTATGTCGTTATGGCGAAATATTTTTTTCCAATGCATTCCCACTTAAAAACGCAATAAAATTACATATAAAATATTTTTTTCCTTTAAAACTTTTACTAACAACTTATTCCGTCATTAGACAATTTATATGGCTTAAAAGCTTGTCGCGAGACTAAATAAATAAAAAATATATATAAGCGCTTAATAATAAATTTAAATATTGTTTTATACTTTTATTAAGCGCATTTAAATAAGAGCTCGTTAAGGTGTTTTTTTTTATTTTTTTTACTTTATTTATAGAAAACAACTTCAGACTAAACTTAACCGCACATTTCTAGAATTCTTTTATAAATGCCTCCCTGGAGTAAAATTCCCTGATTTCAAATTCAAATTCACCTGAACCCTACCCATTTCAAGTCGCTGACAAAACCTAATTTTATCGGCTTATACGTTTAATAAAAAAGTAACCTTTGAAATATTTTTAATTACGTATATAAGTAATACTTATAAGATTTATATATACAAACATCTAAAACATGTAAATTATTGAATTTTTTTCACGAGTATTTTCTCAATTCTATATTCCATTAAATAAGATTATTTATATATATATATATATATATATATATATATATATATATATATATATATATATATATATATATATATATATATATATATAGGTATAGGTATAGAAGCTTCTATACTTAACAGTATTTATTCAGCTGGTCGATATATTGTGAGCAAAATTCGTACCATTTTACTTTGTCAAGTCCAATTGCCGAATAAATAAAACCTGAAAGAAGCGACTTCTTTATAAATTACTTTGTGTTGGAAGATAGGACCTTTTTAAATTTGTACATCAATGACAACTCAGCAGATATACGATTGAGGAGATGGGGAGGATGAAAAAATGGGTAAATATTTTTTTCTTTTGTAAAAATGAAAAATTTTGTATGTACGGCCAAATTTATTATATAAATATAGTTAATTTATAGTTGAAGTATTTGGTTTACAATGGTATATTCCACACCTACGAAATTCCTGCGTTTCCATGGAGGTAAATGGAAGGCAGAACTTTGTAATTTTTTCTACGTATTATACTTCTCATCCGATGATGTCTAATTTAAAATATATACATGTGTTTAAAGCTACAATACTTCAGCTTCACGCTTTATCCCGCACATAGCAGAGTAGGCAGAGGGAACCTAGTGTTAAGTCACTCCGTTCCTCACTTTCTGCCGAATTTAAAGTTAGAATATAATAAAGTTACAATAATACTGTTTTTTCAGTTCTTATTGTACCACTTATGTTCTTATTTATCAAAGGATTTTATGCCCACTTTTGGAAAGTGTCTCTAAGTAATATATAAGGATATTAGGATTCGATCCTAATATCCTTATATATTACTGTATGTACTATAGCATACTATAGGTACCATATATACTAAATACTATTGTTTTTATTCAATTAAATGCTATAATAACGCATTAACATTTATATTTATTTCTATATCGTCATGTATTATGCTCTGACGTCAGTTGGTCTTCTAAGCAAATGCATTGATTATGGACTAAAAATAAAAACTGCTTAGATCAGTAGACATCTTGTTTACAAGACCTTCTTATTTCGGCGACTGCTGTTTCGCACATATAAATAAAACATAAAAATACAAATACTTTACTATTTTAATAAACTACAAGTTAACAAATGAAACTAAATCAGTTTTAAATATTCAATCCAATTACATTTACCGTACCTGAGTTTAAAAACAGATTAAAATGAAAAGAGTTCAAAAATATAACTGAAAGCATCATCAACGTACAAAGTTAATGTCGTTTTTAAATATTATTCCAATAAAATATTTATATTTTGTGTATTTTTTATTAATATTTTTAGAAATTATATATATATATATATATATATATATATATATATATATATATATATATATATATATATATATATATATATATATATATATATATATATATATATATATATATATATATATATAATGAAAGTGTAACTCCACACTAAAGCTAGAAAAATATTTTTAGAAAACATACACAAATTGAACGTACTGGGACTATAATATTATAACCCGAAATATAATATTGAACTGGTGTAAGGCCCGATATTTATAACTTTCTCACTCCAGTACCAAGGTAAAGGGTCGTCTTAAGTTCCAACACTCATCATGTGATGCTTCCAGAATTGGGCGGAGAGTGGGAAACGGAACTGTTAATGGGAACAGCGCTTCTACACACTCAATTCTCAAGTTCTCCCGTCTACCTTGTTATGTGCAGGATACAGTGTGAACCTACAAAAAATTTACTAAAACAAATATGTTAAGCCATTTTTATTTTATATTTAAAATACGATCTGGTTTTTTTTATATTTTGTAAAAAAATATATAAGTCTAAATTCATGAACAAATAGCTACTTTTAAAACCTATATAAATTGACTATTTTATTTTATTTGCAAGAGATTAATAATCTCTTCTCTATGTATATTATATATAATAAGACAGTAAAAATATTTTGTCTGTACATTTAGTAATTTTGACTGTAATGGATAGAGGGGCACTTAAAAAGTATAATAGAAAGTAAAAATATTTTTTTTGAATTTCTTGTCTGTCTGTCGATATTTTTGTCCACATTTTTCTCTAAAAGTACTGAACCGATTTACTTAAGAGTTTCACCAATGGCTTTGTTTTAACTCAACTTAATTGCTAAAGTTTGGTTGATCAAAATCGGTTCATTAAAAAAAATGTCATTTGAATGAATTCAAGGCATTAGTTGGCCAGCGAATGTTATATAGCAATCGCGCTGGTAAGATTCCTGGCTAAAGAATGACATTCTAAACGTCGTGGGGAACGGAGTGTCTTGACACTAGGTTCCCTCTGCCTACCTTGCTGTGTGCGGGATACAGCGTGAAGCTGATTTATTACACAATATTTTATACAATAAAGTAAACAAAATTGAATTGTTAATGAAGATTACCTTTATAAATCATAACAGCTAAGTTTAACTCGTAATTAATTCACACAGAGACAAAGAACGATTTGATCTTAAAGGAAATATCAAAGAAATACATAATTATTTGGTTTATTCGTTCGTTTAAAATAAATATATATAAAATGCCTAAAACATCCTAATTACGTGTACTCTGTAATAACTACGTATTTACCAATTGTACATTTAACTAATTTAAAAACTGTACAGTATTTAATATGCAATCATTATAGTTATTTTACAAAGAATATTATGCATCCTTCAAATCAATAATTAAAAATTTAAGGCTGTTTCTGAAGGAGTAAATTAAATTATTCACTGACATCAGCACATTTAACAGAGTTTTAAAATTATGTTGAGACGTACATTACATACGTAAAAAGAACATAATGTTACAAAAATAAAAATTCGCTTTATGTATATTTTATAAATATCTGATTATTATCTATTTTGAGGCCGGCCGTGGCGCAGTGGCACAAAGTGTGACTGTAAAACCGACTGGTTGTGGGTTCGATCCCCACTCGAGGAGATGAAATATTTACTTAAATTTATATTTCCATTTCTTCGCTCTGGTGTTAAGGCAAAGCGCGGCGTTGAATTCTGCCACTCAACACGCAAGGCCTTCAAAATCGGCAGAAAAGTGGGGAACGGAGTGTCTTAACACTAGGTTCCCTCTGCCTACTCTGCTGTGTGCGGGATATAGCGTGAAGCTAATTTTAATTTAATTTTTTAATTTTTTAATTTATAAATATCGAATATCAACATTGGTCGTATTTTTTAATTCAAAACAATAAAAAGTTCTTATAGAAATTAAGATAAAGTAGTAAAAAAATCATATTAGATCTCATTATAGTTGTCAATCAATTCTGTTTATTAAGTCAATAATCATGTATTTTTCTAGTATTCGATATGGGGAACCTAATCTGATAACTTTTCCGCCACGAATAGAAATCTCGACTTCTGTAATTACATTGTTAGCGGGACTAAGCTTTATTTAATTCAATAGTTGCTTTTCCGATAAAATTATTTATAAAATTCAGATTCAAATCTCAGAAAGGGCTTAAACGATTTAAGTGCAGTTTTGTAATTTGGCTAACTTCCTTTAAATATTAAGTATTAGTTTTATTTTAATTGGTTCACATAAAATTAAAACCACGAACCAGATTCACGCTGTATCCAGCCTATAGCAGGGCAGGTAGAGGGAACTTAAGTGTTAAGATACTGCGTATGATATATTGACCTTGACGTGCGAACTAAAAATTATGATTTAAATTACAATTCATCCTCCACGTGGACATCGAACCCATACGTCCGAACGTACAGGCACAGTTTTTTGCTGCCCACTACGCCACGACGGCCCTTCCAATATTCATACCAGAATGAAGCTGTTCAGTTTGCTTCTTTATACGGGGACAGTATATAGGAATAAAATACTTTAAACCCATACCTAAATTGAAAATTAAGCAAAGATACCTCAACAGTTTAGACGTAGGATTTTTACTCATAGATACAATAACGTTACCCACATACAGCTTACAAAATATTACTAATGGCTAAGCAATTTTGAACTTTGCCGCCAATACCTACGACTCGTATGCGGTTTCCCTTTGATAGGCCTATGTCTGTTTGCGTCTTTAATGACAAATAGCGTTTTATTTTAATATCAACGATAATATATAATTTATTTTGTATAAAAAATAACTTTTCATTTTTGGGATTTTTTAAATTATGTTAGGCTTTAATAGAGTAGTTAAAACTATGATTTCATTTAAAGTGGTGCTGACAAAAATACTATATAATTGAGCATATTTAATATCTATAGTGATTTTTTTATTGAATACAACCAATAGTTATTACAACACTTGCAAAGAAAGCATATTTCAGGCATTTTTTAAATTCTTATACCTTTTGAGAAACTACCAACATTCTTATCGTTAATAATTTATTTTTTTTTCAAAATAATTTTTTTTTTGAATATTTTGAATATTTTCGCGCCATTATGACGAAAAAATTAGACAAAATAGTCTAAATTTTTCGTTCAATTCAAAATGTTCAAAATTAAAAAATGTTGAGCGAAAATAATTATAGTGTAGGAGAATTATATATCCTGTTAAAACTTGTTTTTTTATGATATTATGTAGAATAATATATTCTATAGAGAAATCACACATTCCTCTTCACACTTTTACTCTTTAACTATAATACGTAATATATATTTTAGAGGTTACTCTGTACTAAGATGGCAGCTCTGTTCCCGCATTTACGTCCCTGATATATCGATATAAATAGTAGAAATATAAATCATTGGAAAGAAAAGGAGAAACGCAATTATATTGCATTTTTTCTTTTTTTCATACTGAAATGTATTAAAAATTTACATATAATTCATTTGTTTTGAATATAACATTAAGGTTGATTCATAAAATATATTTGGTACTTCCTTAACATGATTAATTCATGTATTTTTTTTATATACAAAGTTTTGATAAGGTTCTCTTGAGAAATATATGTACTGTAAATGAATGTAACGTATCTACGTGCCAATGATTAAAATGTATTGATATCCCCACGTGATCCATCTAAACCCAATATAAACTATAGCAACCAGCTCGCGGCTTCACCCGCTTAAATTTGTAAATTATTTGATTGTTTTCGTACAGGGAATTACGTTCCTGTTTTAATAAAAAATGTATGCTTGCAGCGCACTTATGATGTCTAATGTTAAAATTATTAAAACCATGGTCGCATTTTAGATTTTCATTAGAAAAATTATTATTGGGGGCAATTAACAAAGTAATAGAATCAGAAACAATAATATTTATAAATTTTACTTGTTTGTTGGTTTTTCTGTTAGTCGACGCTTATCTCAGAAACGATTTAAGCGATTTAAAGAGCTAAGACGTGAGCGCGGTGCGGGAGCGGTAAAATCGGTGTAATTGTTTTTATTGTAATATTCGTCATGTATGAATGGTGTAATGATTAAAAAATTGACCTTTATAACTATTTAATTGTATCCTCATAGAGAAATAATAGCTTTTTTAGGCACTGTTAATTTTTTAAGAAAATAAATTTGATCAAAATACATTTATTTATCTATATATATAAAAAGACATGTACCTGACTGACTGAGGTAAGACGCGCGCGCAGCCGTAACCGCTGATGGGAGAAACGTGAAGATTGGACAGATGTTTATTTTAATAATTTGGACATCCACTAATAAGGGATTTTGAAAATTTTTTACCCTAAACGGATGAAATATGGGTTGAAAGTTTGTATGGATTTTTTTTTAAAACAGCACCGATTTTCATAAAATTTGAAAGTGAGCAGACTCTGTAAAATATTTCATTGAACACGTGTTTCATAGTTTTTAGAATTCATCCTCTTAAGGATGAATTCTAAAACAATGGACAGGGTTGAAGAAAATTTATTTGAAAAAATCTTTAAATCGCCACCGATTTTTATAAAACATTAAATTCAGACTGTTAAAAATATTTTATTGAACACGCTTTTCGTGGTTTTTTTTAGAATTCACCCCTAAGGGTGCTAATAAGCAGGCGAAGTAGCGCGCCCGCTAGTGTTAAGATAAAAATTGAAATAATATATAATATCTTATTCTTATACTGTAATAACATAAAATATATTTATCAAAATGAGAATGTATTGTTTTGTTTAATAGCTCCTGATAGTTATTACAACACATGCAAGGAAAGATTATTTTATAAAGTTGTTTAATTATATTAGAATTATAAAAACTACTAACATTTTTATGGTGAATAAAATATTGTCTGTGTTTTCCACCTGAAAAACACGTAAGGGGGGAAAAATATTAAATATATATAAAAATATAGATACCACATTAGTATCGATACTGTTGTACTGGTAATAAATGAAAAAAATTATATACTACGTACGGGATACCTTTGTATGCAAAATTTAAAGCTATTCATTATGACAGAATATAAAATATATATATTTTAGATGTCCCTCTGTACTACCTTACCTTTGATAATTAGTTATTGTATCATAACTCTAACAGTTACCTGGTATCGTATACTTTTTGTAGATATAGATGTCTTCTATGAAATTATAGTACATCACTTTGCTCTATTGTCAATACACAGCGTACGCGATATAAGGTTTTTTGTGGTATTATTTTACACTTTAATCGTCTAATTGTAAAAGAATTTTCCAAATTGGTCTCGTAGTTTCGGGGCCTTTTCAAATCAAATATGGAAACAAAAAATCTTATCGATTATCTTAATAATTTTAGTGGTATCGATGAACCTCCTCCTCACCCCCGCAGAGTTACTCGCCACGGTGCGCGAGGCCACACGACACACACTCTGCATTTTATATTATTACATGATTTTCTTTAGATTGTTATTTTGAAATTCGTTATATCTTTTGAACGGGATATCCGATTTTATTAATTTAAAAAGTAATTTACAGGTATTGAAATAATCTTTAATAAAATATCATTTAATAGGATAAGGATTGATGCAGAGGTATGAATAATATGGTTTGATTATTGTCGGCACTTTTGTTAACTTATAAAATATAAAAAAATGGTTATATTGTCATAACTACAGTAGTTGGACATATGCTATTGCGGACTTTTATATAGATATTGATCTACATCTCTGTAGATCTCTGTAGAGATATTGATCTACAATACTGTAGAACATTGTTTTATTCTATCATCAATAGTTTTCGCAGCGCACGCGATGATAGAATTATTAAGATCAATTTCTTCTCGCCTTGGGTTACATTATTGCATTTTTATTAGGGATCTCCATTTTTTTGGAAATGTTATATAGCCTATGCTGGTCAGTGAAGATGCAGCTTTCTAATAGTGAAAACAATATTGAAATCGGTCCAGTACTTTTTGTGTGAAAACTCTACAAACATACACACATACATACATACATACAAAAATACAAATCTTACCTCTTTATAATATTAGTATAGACAACTAGTACCTTATTCTATTAAACAACTAAATATTATATATTATTTTATACATATATTAAATAATTATGAAGATGATTAGCTTCACGCTGTATACCGCACACAGCAAGCGTAGGCAGCGGTAAGCTGGTGTTAAGACACTCCGTTCCCCACATTCCGCTAAATTGTGTAGGCATTACGTGTTCAGTGGAGGAACTCAACGCTGCGCTTTGCTTCGACATCAGAACTTTTTAGAAAAGACATTTTTAGAAAAACTTTAAATATTATCTATACTTAAGTACATATACAGAGTGTAACGTGATCGACGGATCAATGGTTGTCTATGAGTAGGGAACCTAGTACCTACCCATTTCACCCCCTTGTACGCTTAGCGTTTTTTATTGGTTCTGCAGATATTTGGAAATTTGTGATTTTTTGCCAGCCTGTGAAAGTAATATTAACAACTACCCAAGTGCATTAGCCATTTCACGGCCTGTGCTAGGATAGTTTTACAATATCAAAATATTTGAAATCTATAAGCGTCGTCTGGTGAAATTGCAAACACTTGTGTAAATATCTAAAGAAATCAATTTAAATATAATCAGTTCTCGTAATAAGGCCAACAATTATTTACTGTTTCATGATCCGAGTACATTTTAAGCACGTTATCTTTGAGCCAGACTTAAGAAATTTTCAAAGATCCACAAACACCAGTAGTTTTTAAAATTTCTTTTCGCTCCCTTGAAAGCTTTTGATAAAATTTAATAAAAATATTTTTGTATCAATGTTATTTCCAATATTTATAAATCAATACTTTTAAACTATTAAATGATACAAAAGGTCTACTATTGAGGTCTGTGGAGAAAAATAATACGAGCGCAGCATCTCAAAATAACGTAGATCTGGGAGCCCAGAGATCTTGGGCTCTAATAATTATAATTGAATTGCCAACCAACTTCTATTAATCATGATGTTTACCAATTATCATAAGTATTATTACAAACAGAACAATGATTAAGAATGATCTAATCAAGGCTAAATCAACCGTGATGATTTTTTAATTTTTATTTATTTTATAAAGAAAAAAAAAAAAGTCCATGAAAAAAAATAAAAAATACTGCCTTTTTACAAGCACAAAAGACTTCAGAATACAAATACAGATTATATTTTGACAAAGAAAGAAATTAATGCGAATAGATGTCACTTTTGTGCTGGATGTATCGTTCACGTTTAGTTGGCCGTTGAAGCGCCATTGTTGTGCCGTGCGTGCTCCTGACGAACGTTTGCCGGATTCAATAAGGCTATGACTGTGCATTAATAACGTGACTTGACTTATTACAAGTACTAAATAAGTTCAATGATTAAAAATTCAAATGAATAGAAAGATCTATTCTTATATGAAATCTCTGTATAGCCGTCGTGGCGCCGTAAAACAGTAGGACTAAAGTCTGACTGTACACGTGAAAGTTTTGGGTTAAATTGTTGCTCGGCACAATTAATATTGTTTTCAGTCTGAAAGTCTGTCAAAACAAAAGGACAAAATGTGACGTTGAATTCAACGTGCTGAGTGACGTGATTATGTCACTCAGCACGTAATGTCGTGATTCAGATGGAAAACGGAATGGTTTAACACTAGATTCTTTGTACCTACCTGCCCTGTTTTGTGCGCGAAATACCACATAGCTTAGTCTATAGCAATAGTATTGGAAAAAAGTGCCTATAATATAAACATTAAACTGTTTACTATTTGAACCCATTTTCCTCAGATTCAGTAACATGCGACGTAACCGCGCCTCGATTGCATGAATAAACATTAGTGCAGACGGTATTTACTTACTATAGAAGTATAGACAATAAATAGGTATAGGATTCAAATCTCACTTGAGCGCAAATTAATTAACATAGACACATATATAGAAATTTCACTTTAAATATTAGTAGCTAGTTTATTTTTAGAATAATCTAAAATATAAGGTAAATCAGGAAGGCAAATATGGCGCAGGGGTACATGCGTGCACCTGTAAACTCGACAGATTGTGGGTTCAAATCCCACTCGAGTAAGTAATCGCTATGGTAACGAGGCAAAGCGTGACGTTAAGTGTTGTCACTCAACACGAATTCTCTCCAGAGTTCGGCAGAAAGCGGGAAATAGAAAGTGTGTCAATGAGAACCGAGCGTTAAACGGATACTAGGTTCCCATGTTTCCCTCTGCCTATCCTTACCTTTACTATGCTGAAAAGCAGCGTGAAAAAGTAATGCAAGCCACGAGATATATTAAAATGAAAATATTAATACATGTACATTTCAACATGATATGTTTGTTGAAGTGATTCTAAAGAATGAATGAAATGGTTGAAAGTAGGACAACAAAGGAAACATAAAATAAATGTATTTTACACTATTATGTACGAGTATACTTATATTTTTTTTATAAGTTTCTCATATCGTCATCATTTATTCCTTATTAATTATTTATGTTTGCCGACATGTTATTATAAGGCCTATAAGGTCAAAGGTAATTTGATCTCGCCAATATTTTTATCTTATATCTTTGGATATCTTTAATCTATATCATTTTCGATTTACAGCAAGTGACAAGACGGTTTGTAATGTCCGTATGTTTAAAGCTTTTCCAAAGGAAACCGATGATAAATGGTGGCATCGAATACGACTTAAGAATATTGGATAGTGGTCGCTCTGAAGAAGTGAATGCAATTTATTTGCGTTCTTGAATCGCCCCGGAGACATTTTCTCATTCATGAATTGACTCAATACTTGATAGAGTAGATATTTTTTTTAAAATTAAATTGTACAACTTTTTAAAGTTTTCAATACAATATGAATAGTTCGAAAACAGAACCTTTATTATTTCTTAAATTCTCGTACTATATATACATTTTATGTCGAGTAAAAATAATCCAACATCACAATTCACAACGTTGCAAAATAATTAATTCGTTCCGAGTGAATTAAACTTCCATTCCTCGTATAGCCTTTTGTAAAAAAAGAAATAAATGTTTGGTCAATCTTGATTGGAATGCCAATCAAATTTATTGATCGTCGTGAAATATGGCGTTCTCTAGTAATTGAGATTTTATAAAGTCGCACGTTATTGATGCGAAAACGATAATGTCTGTCGTTACCAAAATGGCGGCGGTCGTCATTAAGTCGGAGTGCCCTCATTTAGGTCCGCGTCGCGTGAACGGAAGGAAGTAAGCAGGTCTAAAGCCTCGGGTGCTGCTGCAGCGAACAAATTAGCCACACTCGCTGCCTGTTTCCTCTAACGCGCCAAGACACCTAAGAGTACGTTATTCCGCAAAACAAAACTACCTACCCACACACGTCAACATATTAGCAATGGTATATTATTTTAATAAGATTATTTACTCTACCTGTGATTAATTAGGATTACGTTAGTACTACTAAACAACGTATTTCTGATTTTTTTCTACCATGTCCTACTGTGAAATATGAAAAATTGGAATAGAATCAAATTTTTAGTGTCCGTCCACTCTATTTATACCGAATTTTATAGCATCACTTCTTGGGCTCCACCTTGATAGATTGGTGAATAGTCAGCTCAGCAGCTTTCGCGGTTTAAAAAAATCAGAGTATATTAACTGCTGTAAAAACGGCTCGCTTTGTTCTTCATGTCCTGGTTTACTTTCATAGTATTATGTCCTGTGGCATTCTACTCTGTGGTAATGAAGTCGATATTAACTATTTTTTGTGTCTTGCAGGCACCTAATCTGTAACTAGGCCCCTAGTTACACATTGGCCGAATTCAAAAAGTGAATATACAGTTAATACAGTACATTTTTGAAAATGTTCAGAAAAATATGAATGATTTTACCAAAATTGGTGATGTACATAATATGAACACAAGAAATAGGAGTAAACTTATCGCACCTGTAACCCGAATCCGTGAGTCTTTTATGGGATCCTAGAAAACGTCCAAGAACGTTCTATATCACAATTTAAAACTGAAAACACATTTGTGTGTTAAAGGTTATTAGCGATTTAATGATTTTATAATTAGTAGCACATCTTGGAAATGACATGCTCGCTCCAGTCTGAGACTGTATAATAGATAACATTATCACAAATAACTAAATGTCTCTTGGTATATAAGTGATTTAAAAAAATACTGCCTAGATTTTCGCGGTGGTTCTTCTCGGTGTGAGGAATTAACTTTAGTGAGCTGGTGGTAAATTATTCAATGTTCAAAGCATGACCACAAGTTACACTTTTTGTCTTCTCGTTTTGACTTCGTTTGAATGTACAAAAAAAGGAAAAAATCCGAATAATACGTATAATGAGTTATGAAATGTCATACTAAATGAATGCATACGCCTTCAATGTTAAGTTTGTCATGTTTTATAACATATAATTCCCGTTGACTAAAATTGATACGAAACTTTCGATCGGCGAGTCCGAGTCGCCCTCACCCCTTTTTTTTCTTGATTTCAATATTTTCTGCGGACTAGAAATGTAAAACCGAGTACTTTTGGGCAGTGCTTTGTGGGCTTTGCGTTACTAAATTACAGATTTCTCTTGCCGATACTTCGATAACTATTTATATTGAAATTGTGTAAAAAAATTACAACGTAAATAAACGCAGTAAACGCAGCTAATAATAGACTGCTCAAATGTCAAATGTCGAGTGGTATCGTTGTTTGATACCTGCCATTCAATAGGTATTCAAACAGATTGTAGATTCTTTTATGCAGTCGATTTATGAGTTTCGTTTTTATATTTTATTTATTTTTATTTTTTCGTTTCAAAAAAGTTTATATTACCATAAAAAGTTTCTATAATTTGTACTGTCATAAAAAAATTATTTATACGAGCTTATGAGAAGAAACAAAGCACTATAGTAACAAAATAGGCTTAGAAAGCAATATAAGTCGGAATGCAAACTGTGACTTACTACCAACCGTACCAAGAGTTTTGCTGTCAGTGTAAAACAAGACCTTAGGGCCCTATGTAGTTTACAATTTATCGCGGCCAATTTTCCCTTTATCCGTCTCTCTCGAGGATTTTGAAACAGCCTATCTATCACGTTTAAACAGCAATATAAGACGCTGTATTTCGATGCTCTAAGCATTAAAAAGTATCTTGTATTTCTTTAACTTCACTCTGTACTTCGTTGAATATAATTGGGTAGGCAATAATAATTTAGTGCCAAGACACTCCGTTCTAATTATTTTTTTGGTTCATTTCAGTGACGAAATTCGACTTTCGTTCGCCGCGCTTTGTAATACCATAGTGGAGTAACAAAAATAATTAATTTCCCCTGACTGTGAATCGAGACTAAAACTATTGCGTCAAAAGCCGACCCACTACGCTACGATACCATGTTTATATTACGTCCCACAATATTTCCTATATGAGACAAATGAACGAATGAATTTCCGAATGAATGCAATTAAACCTGATTGTGTAACATTCTACCTACAGCGTAGTACATATCTCTTACTTACCTACGCAGCTGCAATTAGGTCGTGACCTCTAACAGGGCGTAAAATTGAAGTGGTCATGGAAGCACTCCTAAAAGTTTACCTTACTGTCGCAACTACTATGTTAGAACTCTTAAAGAGTCCAAGTTTCGAATACGATTGATGTTTTAAATTGATCAATGGTAATTTTTGAAAAAAAAATACCTTAATGCAAACTGAGCTTAACACTCTTGTATTAGCTTCACTTGTATGTATCTACTTAACGATCGATTAATAAACAAAGCCAATAATAGTTCACTAGAATTAGCAGTCGGGATGCATTTGCATTTAAATTTAACAGAGTGAAGTCTCCTTGTGAAGATTTAATTGGTTATTGACCTTATTTTTTAGAGTTCCGTACCTTTTAAGGAAAACAGTATACAGTACTATAAGATCACATTGTTGTCCGTCTGTCTGTCTGTCAAAAAGCTTTTATCTCAGGAACGCTTGGAAATATCAAATTGAAATTCAAACCACATACCTAGATGATTTCCTGATGAACCCATGATTTCTTGAAAAACTTATATATACATTTACTTAAAAAAATATATCGCCATTTACATAGTATTAGCTCAGGAAAAAATCTGAAGACTGTACATTTGTGGTTAAATCCTGAAAAATAATAGCCTTAAAAGGGGGGCAAAATTTGTTATTAAAGCCGATACTTCAAGCGAGGCATCAGATGAAAGGGCTAAGCTAAACCTAAATTTCAGAAAAAGATGGAGACTTCCAAATTTTGTACGGAACCCTCGCTTTTTTTCTTTTTAGTTTTTATTCAGTCTGGTGCTTTTATACCTAGTATTTTTTTTATTTCACTTTTTTTTCTGACTTGCGTCGTTATTCGGTCCACTAACAGTAGGCTATTTCACTGTTACTATACTTCTCGTACCTGAATTTAGCGAATTTGCAACATAATGTTAATAAAATATTATTTTAATAAACTTTTTGAAAACAAGCTTTTCTTCTAAAGGAAAGTTGTACTAAAAAGAAAAACTATTATTATAGTGAATGGACGTGTTAACAAATGACCAGGGATGATCTCTCGTCATGTCTTGGTGGCAATCACAAACGAAGATCACTTGCAAACAGAAAATATTCAATTAAACCCATACAAATATATGTATGATGACGAAAGTCGTCTTAGTTACAAATGGATTTTTTTTTAAGACTTAGATGCTAAAATCTCATTTGCTTAATTATCTTGTTAATGGGTTCGTTTAAGTACGTCATTCCTTCGACGATATGGATTATTTCGCAAGGGTCTTTACAAATAAACAAATCAGCTTCACGCTATTTCCCGCACACGGTAGAATAGGCAGAGGGAACCTAGTGTTAAGGCACTCCGTTCCCCACTTCCCACTAAGTTTTGGAAGGATTGTGTGTTGAGTAAACTCACGAGGAACTCAACGCCGCGCTTTGCCTCGACACCACAGCGAAAAAATTTAAATATGAATATAAATAAATATTTCATTTACACGAGTGTGGATCGAACCCACAATCATTTCTACAATACCACACAACATGTTGATTTTACAGTCACACTGTGCACTTACGCCACGACTGGCCTCATATTCTGGTCATATTCCTAATGGTTGGTGTGTTCATATACCTAATGGTGAAATAATTAAAGAGAACCTTAATTATTTCACCTTATATTCGTTTTAAAGATTACTTTTATTTACTAACAATATTAATTTACACATACATTTACATAAAATTAGAATAGAAAACACCTTGTAAAATACTACTACTACTTAGCAATTAGTACTGCGTTTTTCACGTGGAAAAAAGGTTTTTAAAACCACAAGAATATTCATATCAACTAATAGGCGGAACTCTTACAAGGATTAAGTGTATTGTAAAGTTAGTTACTCATACGTAACAAAATATTCAATAAGCGTTTTCAAGACAGTATCTATGTTGGAATGAAATATTTTTGTGCTACAGAAAATTCATCATACGTTGATCAATAATAATGCGCTCCTTTTTACTAAAAGTAAATTAAGAATACTTTCTTAATTGATATGTATATTTTTTTAATTTAATTTTTAGTTTCTATGAAGTTCATAGTAAGTGCTTTTAAAATTTAAAATTTTTCCTCAATTTTCCCGAGATTCCATCATCAGATCCTGAATTAGTGATAATAAGAGTAATGGAAAAATACATCTTAAATTAAAAAAATATATTTTTGAAGTCAGTTTGCAAATAACAAAGAAATTGATAGAGACACATAAAATTCATTGATAAATCTTTAAATATTAATTTTAAAAAACATTATAAATACTAAATAAATATTACTATAACTTAACTTCAATAATCTTTTTCATTCATACTTTTATGAATATCGTCATTTTAAAAGCTTAAAGTGTTCGGTTTTGACCTATTTAAAGAAAATCTTTTACAAAGACAAATAAAATCGATGTTGAGTATTACGCTTTAAATAACGCTTGCTATTTTGGCAGTCTTCCAAGTGCTTGTTAAGGAAGCTAGGGCTTTACGTAGAGTCGCATCGCCGTTGCTTCTTGTTGTATACATAAGACTGCTTTCCGACCTATACTCAGATTGAACAGAAAATTGTTTTTATGTGGATATGGGTCGGCTTATAGACATTTTTCAATAAACAACTTTGCAGGAATGTACTGTTATGTATTGTTTTCTACTAAAATCGATGAAGAATATATTTTTTATGTAACTAATATAAGCTTACTTTACATGTGGATAAATATATTTTAAGGTGTTTTTAATAATCCATTAAGCATTTAAATTGTTCTATTTACAATGAACGGAACAACTTTAAAATATAAAACCTTCAAATGAAATTGGAAAAAATTGCCAACTTTCGTTTTGTTAATCGTTAGAAATCCTCTGAAAATGAAGTAAGGAATTCAATTACTTTTCGTTCTAAAGCCCTGCTTGCGAAATATTAAGCTTCAATCTCAGTTATAGTGTTCGTGTTACCGTCCTTTTTCCCAAGGTAAGAAAAGTTGTTGGAAAGAAATATAAATTCTCTTAAATTTTAGTTATTTCTAAAGTTATAGTATTCTGTATAAAGATTTTTAATTCAACCCATTTTTTTTATTTATAGTCATATTTGAAAAAAATTTTTGTATTTTTTAAAATTGTCACTTTATTGAAGTAATATTAATTGTTCTAGACGCAAAATCGGAGGCTTTTTAATTTTTTTTTTCATTTACTCATTTTATAAGACGTCAGTGAAGAAAATTTAACATAAATACAAGAATTTAATGTCGACTAAGATGTCTCTTAGTACTTAAGGAAGAATGCCTTAATAAATCTTTTTTGCCAGAACTTGCCATTCTGTGTAGCTCTTCATTGCGGGCCCGATTACGAAAGAAACACAGTTATCTAAAACTCCAAAAAAAAAAGTCTATTAAATAAACAAAATTATTTGTAAAATATTATAATCAAAAAACAAGCCTTAACCCAGCCTTCCTTTATTATAAAACCCTATTGAAACAAAACATTGTAATAATGTAATTAAATTGCAAAAAGGTTTTACGGCTCGTTCGTTCATTTATACAAATGAGGCGATGCCACAATCGAATCCCCACTTGATTGAATCTCCGCGAGCAGCTCGTATCACCCGACTCGAATTTGAATTTTATTTGAGTAAAATGAATACGATTTCATTGAAATATACACGGTTAGAAAAAATCTTGAAGATATATAAACTCAAACAATTCTGTAAGCCAACAAAATCATGTATTCAATTTGTGTAGAGGATTACTTCGTTTTTAACTTACAAAGATCTCGTAAGCGCTGTCTTTTCTTTATTCGTATGTACGTTTAAGATGTCAAGAGATTTCCCTATTTTATTTTATGTGACTCTACATGCAGCCTTTTCTTTTTATAATGATACATTTATGTTTTGTAAATACAATATAAATGATACATATATTTATTACATTTATATTAATAAAATTAAAATTAAATTGAATTAGCTTCACGCTGTATCCCGCTCCCACCAGGGTAGACAGAGAGAACCTAGTGTTAAGACACTTCGTTCTTCACATTTCTGCCGAATTTTTGGAGGCATTACGTCTTGAGTGGCAGAATTCAACGCCGCGCTTAGCCTCAAAATGAAATATGAAATATTTACTTAAATATAAATGAAAATATTTAAGTAAATATTTCATCTCTTCGAGTTGGGATCGAGCCCAACAACCAGTCAGTTTTACAGTCATACTTTATGCCACTGCGCCACGACTGTCCTCTTTATATTTATATTATTGATACATTTATATTGTGTTACAGAGAATTAATTCATGATAACAATGAATAAACTTTATTATTTACTCTTTTGTTTTGAAGCTTCATTCTGTATCCCGCATCATCAATCTGTTATGTAGTCTGTTATTTATAAAAATCCAGTTAAGTGCGAGTCGGAATAGCTTACCGTAACTTAAGTACATTTTTTGGGATTATAGGCCAACAGGAAATATAAAAAATGACAAATCTAATTATTACAAACATATATTTGTAGTTCAATTAACATTAAATATGCTCACATTTTGTATGAAATGGACTACAAATATAAGTTTATAATGATTTTTTTTTTCAGTATGTCAGTATCAGTTTCTATAAACTTTCATTTTTAGGATTTTCTCCTATGTTTATATTGAAAGTTCTTCGTGCCAATTTTGATACCGATAGGTCTACGATAAATATACCTTTAAGGTTTTGATTAAGAGACAACTGTCATATAAAATAAAGTAAAATCAAAGCGTAAACATTATTATTTTTTTATTGCGTTAACATAGAAGCTTGATTTATTCTGTATTTCAAGACTGTAATATTTGATATTATTTTCTGCCTATACCTTACACGCAATCTTGAAATCTCGAAAGACGGACAACAAAATGACTGCTTTACCTGAAAAAGCAAAACCTTCTGAGTTAAATTCTAGTAATTAAAATAATCAATTGTTTCAATAAAAGAAAGAATACTTTTTCCGACCCTCTACAGCACTACACTCATAAACGAAATATCTTTATGGATAAAAAAAACTGTTTAAGCACTGTCTCCAATACAAGGCACATGTGTGAAGGTTGATGTGCACAATTGATCTTCACATTTCAATTGCAATAACAGCAGAAATTCCAATTTTCACTTTTCTGAAAGTTTGTTAATTAAGCTTTTCCAAAGCTTCATAACCATGCTCGTATTACATTGGAGGAAATTTAATATTTGAAAATCGTATATCATCTCTATGCAGGCCAATTTGCCATTATACAATAAATAGATTAAGACTATTCGAAACATTTTTTTTTTGTATTTTCACGCCGTGTCCCGCACATAGCAGAGTAGGCAACGAGAACCTGGGAAATTAATGTTAAAATACTCATCACTCATGCCCCATTAAGACCCTTCCGTGCAACAAGTTTCTTGAGGCATCGTGTGTTAGGTGGCGGAACTTAACGCCACGCTTTGTCTCACTACCAGAGCGAGGAAATGAAAACATTAAATATTAAATTCCCCGAGTGAGAATCGAACCCACAACAGTCGCGCTTACGGTACGCTTCAATCGAACCGGACCACGAATCAATCGAAACGAATCATATATAATTTATTTTAATTTTATTTTTTTTAATTTTCTGATAGAATTAGCTACAGTGCAACGTTAGATGTGCCCCTGCCTATCCGTCTGTCCATTGATGTGTATGTATTTATTCTCATTTATCATCCTGTTATTTAGAGTCCGCTTGGCTCAGAGGCATTGTGTGTGACTGTAAATGCAATGGTCGGTAGGTTCGTTGTTATATGTTACATTTGTACAATGCTAATTCGCCACTTACAAATAATATGTCATTAATCTGTTTGGTTATATAAAAATAAAAAGTACACAATAGAAAATAGAACGATTCTATACAATTTGGTAGTACTATTTAACAATTTTTTATATTATGTTAAGTTTATGAAATATATGAACTCATTCACAATTTACAAATTAAACTGTCATTATCTATTATTAAATTAATTATAACATACTCCGTTAATGTATTAAACTAATAGTTAAAATAATAAATAGAATGATTCTATACACTATTGCTAGTGTTCTTTGTCCTAAACAAACAATGTCTCGAAAATTGTACCGTTCTGCAGAGAACGGAGTGTCTCAACACTCTGTTTCCTCTTCCTACTCTCGTTTACGCGAGGTACAGCTTGAATCTAAAAAAATGTATAATTTATAACGGTTATAGAAGACATATTTGTAAATATTTTCTTTTATATTATACTCGTACCTTTTATCTTATTCTTACCATCACATCCCCAACTATTATTTATCTTTTAAATAAATATATTCTATATTTGTATAAATTTTCACTATACATTTACTTTTGGCAAGTGTACGAGATATTTCTTCCACGCCCCGCCCTATCCGCCTCGCCCTCACTGGTTTTGTCATCACACAGCACTAAATCTTGCTGGCTTTACCCATTTCCTTCCGCAAATTTCTTTGAAGGATTTTTATAAAAATATCCAAAAAATCTTACCACACAAATTGAGATTTTTTTGCTGGACTTATTTATGAACGTACAATTTTTTTTTTTATTTTTATTTCTTGAAAAGTCACAAAGATATTTTATATAATTTCATAATATGAGCAAAATAAAATATTTGTTTGGCGTTGTTGACAGAGCCACGACGCATTTAAAACAAACTAAAGAGTTCAGAAAATATTTTTAAATGGTAGGCAGGGGAAACCTTGTAACGTATAGTTAAGACACCTCGTTCCACTTTCGATTCCCACTTTCCACTGAATTCTGGGGCCATTGCGTATTAATTGGCGGGACACAACGCCGTTCTTTGTCTCAAAAAGCAAACTGTCAAGTCAAGGTATCGCCATCTGTCAAGTGACGACAATCGATTAACTTATTTAGAATAGAATTGACGATATAATATTTTTTTATTTTCAAAATTGTGTTAAAAATATGTATGTTTTTTTTTTTATTGCGTAACATATCTTTTTGAGTTGTCCGAGGTTGTTTGAAAACTAAGAATGGCGTTGAAAAATATGCTTCCTTATTGGGGATATTTTCTTATAGTATATTGCTGTAATTATATTGTGTACTAGAGACCCGCCTGCGGCTTTGTTCGTTTGAAGTACATAATTATTACACAATATATTTAATATATAGTAAATTGCCATTCAAACATAAGCTGTATTTAATTTATTAAACATAAAGCATATTCAATCAAAACAGAATTAGAACCCGCCCATTTTTCTAGAAAACTATTTATTTTAGCCACATTTCCTATTTCACTTCCTCTGGGAACAAAAGTAATTACAAATGTCATATTAAACTCGTCTCAATTTCTCTCTACCCACAAAATTTTAATGAGATTCGGGCCAAAACACAGAATTGAACATATTTTCATATATGAAATGTCTACATATTATGGGTGTATACTTACATTGTACCCCTTATACATTATGTTTGATGAGTTGAAAGGAACATAATTAAAAATTATTCTTGTTCAGAAGGCTTACAAGGACTATTCTGATCGTCACATATTATTAAGATATTATTGAATACTTAGAATAATACTAAATATATCCTTTATTTTAAAACGTCACTGAGAAAGTGAAGCTGAGGAAAGGGAGGGAGAAAGAAGAACAGAGAAAAGAGAAAGGATCTTCCCCATCCCCCCCAAGCAGCTATTACGGCAGGATGCCGCTGTAATGCTTAAGAAGTCAACATCGCAAGCTGCTTAAGCAGAAATCAACATCACTTGTCTTGAAGCAAAAGAAGAATATCGAAGATTAAACCTATGACCATTGCGCTTACATTTAAACACCATCCGACCCACACCGCTATGAGAATAGGCGAATTATACACACTTAATACAAATTATACTTTGTATTATTCTAATCTTGTTCTAAAGTTTTACAAAAGGAACAAACGTCTACCTTCATAAACTTTCACATTTATACTTTCTCGAAGCATTGCGTGTTGAGTGGCGGAGCTCAACTACGCGCTTTGCCTTTGCCTTCTTGATGACAATGTGGTACATTGAAGAAATAAAAATATTGTATATTTTAATCCCATAAATGTGATTCGAACCCACAACGGTCACGCTTGCTCCCCTGCGCCAAGACGACCTCAACAACAATATGCATTTATTAACTGACTTTAAAAAAAAACAACAAGGTTCTCAATTCGTCAGAATCTTTTTTTATATATATACCACAATTGGAGACACAACTGAAGATTCTCTGGTATCATATCATAAGATTTCCTTCAATAGCTCTAGAATATAATTACGACGACGCGACGCCAAAAATGTTCTTTCTCTTATCCAATAATATTTTTCCGCTAATGCGTCGTACAAGTTCGTCGGTACGTCCTCGACTTTGTCGTACCGAGTAGCGATAATTTTGCGTAAATGGGCGACTTGTCGACGGCAGAGCCTCTGGTACGAGCTCAGCTGAAATAATAACTACATTATGACTTTAGACGGCCCTCTAAAAGTGTTTAAAGGTGACGCAGAATAAAAGCCACGGCCAAGACTTTCGAAGCTAAATGTTTGAGATTTGCGAGTTTTTATATCATTTTTTATTCAATTTTTTATACTATAATATATGTATAATGTATGTATGTAGAGACCAGTCGTGGTGCAGGAGCACAAGAGTGTGACTATAATGCAACAGGTCGTGGGTTCGATTCCCACATCAGAAATTAAATTTTTCATTTTTTTGCTCCGGAGTCGAAGCAGAGCGTGGCGTTGTGTTGCGCCACTCAACACGCAATGCCACCAGAAATCTGTAGAAAAAAGAGAGTGTCTTAACACTAAATTCCCCATGCCTAGCTGCTACACGATAGCGTGAAACTGGGAGAAAGAAAGTAGATATATATTTTTTTATACTTCAATATACAAACAAACATAAAACATCTTCTACCTACACATCGCAACAATGTAATACATATCGACGTTGTTAGAGTACAAAGAAATTAATTTTCCTCGTCTTGGCTTTCACAAGTAATTATTTTGAAAACAGATTGCGCCTGTCATTCGAAACGGCTATGAAAATCTATAGTACTTGTAACGCCTGGTTGTAAAATGTTCCTGAACAAAATATATTTTTGACTAAATAATATAAAGATTGTATTTATTTTCTACGATTTTAATTATCCGTACGTATTTATCATAAATTATATTTTAAATTGTACGTTAATAAAGGCACAAATGTAATCCATCAACAATATTTCTTTGATTTTGTTGTTGTAATACGTAGTATTAAATTTATAAGCAAAATGTGTTTGTATGAACAATAGGCATAGATAATTAAGTTAAACAAAAGCTTTAAAAGGTATAAAGGGATGTTATTTATTATCTTTATAATTGACAAGTATATAGTAATAATTGACATAGTTTTAATGATAGTGGAGAAAAATATACTTATATTATAAATTTTTTGTAAAGAATTCTGTGAAAAAAAACATCAAAGTACACTACATTTTTAAATACAAGTATATCCACCTGAAGCAATTAGTACAAACCGCCATTATAGTCTAATCTGAAGATCATTTTCAGATTTAGCTGTAAGACGCATAAGCTGGATTTTCTCATAAGCTGAAAGAAAATTAAAAGAGCTGAGCAAACTGCAGGACAATATATTTTGATATTAACTTTATTATTTATATCGATAATGAAACTAGAAAAATACCAATGGACTTTTCTTTATCCTTACTTATTATGATCGAAATATATTTAAAAAAAATACCTTTGCCGGTGAATAAAATAGTGATATAAAATTTTACTTTTATAATAAACGAATTCATTTACATAAAAAAAAAATGTTATCTGTATAAATTTAAAAAATATAAGATACATAGTATAGAAACTTTTAAAATGAGAATAAGGAGTAGGTACTTATCATTGATGTATACGTCACCTACCCAAAACTTTGCTTTTACTAACAAAGACAACGGAAGGAGCTCTCGTGTTGCTGTAACAAAATTAATTATTAAGTATATGGCTCCGTACTGACAGCCTGTTCCATGTGATCTTCCATTGCGGTAAGCCTCTAATGAATCCACTTGTTACGAGCACCTCCGTAATATAATGAGTAAAGAAAGTTGTGTAAATATATTTAGCAAATTAGAAATGAAGCTATTACAACTATTAATAATATCTTTTTAATATATTTTATTAGTATTAGATTTTTTAATGTTCTAAACTTTGTAATGCTCACTATTTATAGTAGTTTAAGTGGTGCCACTATTAAAATGACATTATTTTCGAATGAATTAAATATTGTTTTTAGGGTACTGTACCTCAAGAGGTAAAGACGGAACCATTATGGGATCACTTTGTTGCCTGTCTCTCTGTCTGTGAAGAAAATTTATCTCGAGATCGCGTGCAGGTCAATCAAGTTGAAATAATATCAAAAATTTAAGTGTTCAATTTTTCTGCCGGGTAATCAAAATCTGTATGCACTTGCCGTGGACTTACAGTTATGAAATTTGACATAAACTGAGAATGAAGAACAGCTTCACGCTGTGTCTCACACACGGCAGGGTAGGCAGAGGGAACCTAGAGTTAAGAGACTCCGTTCCCCACTTTCCTCGGCGGAAAGTTCTGGAGGCATTGCGTGCTGAGTGGCGAAACTCAACGCCACGATTTGCCTGCGAAGAAATAAAAATATAAATGTAAATAAATATTTAATTTCCTTGAGTGGGGATAGAACTCATAACCAGTCGATTTTACAGTCACACTTGTGCCCCTGCGCTACGACTGGTATCAAATATAAATAAAATAGGTAAATTTTATTAGGTTTCTAAAATATGTTATCAAACGAATTTATCTGAAATGAGGTTGAATTATTATTGCCACTTCATTATACATATTTTAATAACTTCGTGATAACTTCACAAAGCAGCGTCCGTTATTTTTTAATTTTAAAGATAGCACAACTAGAAACAGTTTTAGAAGCACATCACCGTTGACTATGGAGTGAAATGTGTTTATTTAAAATAATTGTATGCTGATTTTTTTGTCTTTCTGCCGTGTGATCCCGGCCTAGAATAGGATCATCCTGGTACTGGTGGTGTCGTAAGAGGCGACTAAAGTACGTGTGGTAGAGTCACGTCGCCAGCAATGGCAACACACATGGGCAGACTCGACCGGATCATTACCACCCTCGGCATTTAAAACCGGCGTGAAGTAGTGGCTTTATGCCACTGCGTTTCGCATCAGGTACTGCCGGGCCCCGGCGCCCAACCCATCTTAAAGGTCGGCAACGCACCTGTAGCTCCTCTGGGGTTGCACGGGGTCGTGGGCGGCGGTAATCACTTACCATCAGGTGACCCGCACGCTCGTTTGCCGTGTCTTTTCCATAAAAAAAAAAAAAAGACAGTTACATAAAGATTGATCTAAAATTTCCATGATTAAATGTATCTCCGCTTTTGCAAAGTGAACTATTTTACTAATAATGTCATCGCATCAACGACGCAGCGAATTATGACCGGAAACTGATGAATATGGGTATTTCTCAATCGGACATAGACGGGACCGGAAATATGAATACGGGTGTTTTTCAATCGGAAATAGACAAGACCGGAAACTGACTGTCTATTTATTGTCATTACCGTGGCGATTAATGCAGTGTTAGTGTTAAGTGAAATAAGTATCAGCATCAGTGCTTTCAAAAAGATGTGTTCTATAAGTATTCGCGATGTTACTATTTGTAAAAATAATTTTCAAAAGTATTAAATGTATGTAATTGAAAAATGACGGAAACTGGTTATGTGTTCAGTCCCCACTCGAGGAAATGAAATATTTATTAAAATTTATATTTTCATTTCTTCGTCCTGATGTACAATACACAATCAGACATAAAGCAAAGCGTGGTGTTGAGTTCCGCCACTCAACACACAACGCTTTAAAAAATTCGGCGAAAAGTGAGGAACTGAGTGTTTTAATAGTAGGTTCCCTGCGCCTACTTTGCTGTATGCGGGATACAACTGTGTGAATATAATTTGAAAATATTTAGCCATTAGTAGTACTAGTATTCAGGTATATAAATGCCCAACGCAATACATGTGAACTTGGATGAAACTACCTTTCCCATTTTATTTACTGTCAACTCCAAACTCGGACATGCACACCGATCTATACATGTAGTATACTCAACTCCGGCATAAAATGGATCTCTCAAATTACTTTCACATATGACATCGCTTAATTGAAAAGTATGTACCAGGAAGGGCTTAAACAATCTTTAATGAATTGTAGAAATATTAATAAAACTTAAAAAAATATCTTCATAAAAATAACTTATATTAAAATCAAACTTAATCTTATAATCTAACTCAAAATCAAATTTATATAAAAATAAATAATAACTTATAAATCCTAACTTGATCTAACATAATATCACAATGCATTGTACGTATAATTTGCAAATAAAATCATATTAGTAAAGCGAAGAAATTAAAAAAGGCGTAAAAGTAAATAAAATAAAGGAGGTAATTTGTTTCCCACATTTTGCAAAATAAAAGCTCACATAAAAATGCGTAGTTAAGCAACACACAGGTCACGTAATATTAATATTAATATTTTAAATAACACGCTCGGGTTTTATTTATGAAAGGGGAAAAGTAAGATACGTATTTTATTTTACATTTAACCTTCTCGAATGCGACGCGTTGTTGCGACAACGCTAGCTATATTTTGAAGCTGTGGTCGAGCGTATTGGCGGGAAAATGAAGTAATTGTGTCATGCTCTTCTCTTAAAATAGAACAGTACATGTAACATAATGTAAATAAAGTAAACTTATAAAAGGTCTGTCTAAAAGTAAATTAATATATATCACAGTTCTGCTAGTGTCGTACAAACATAAATATATTAAAGACTTTGAGGGTGGAATATAAGTAAGTTAATGACATTTCTTAAGTTAATTTTATTATAATTTCTTGTTTGCTTCTTTAAATTATTAACTTTTATATCTTTTATACTTTTGCTATTACCAATCATTTTATAATTATGTAATTATTAAAATTGAGACGCAGAGGCACAAGGGTGCGACTGTAATCGCCACGGCTATAGGTTCGATTCCCAGCACAGTGTTCTGTATACTGCCTAAAGTACTGGAAGTACTGCCTAAGTGTTTATTATTTAAAGTGTTTCTGTTATTAATAAAAACCATTTGTGGATGATTTTGGTTGATATATTTAAAAAAAAACACAGATGTTACCTGTCTAAAAATTTAATAAGAGAATTAAAAAAATAGATAGTAGCCGTTTCTTGTCTTAGAATATAATAACAATCTTTAAATATAAAAAATAAATATTCACTTAAATACGAACCAGCCAAATCTTTAGGCATAGGTTAGAAAATGAGCAATCTGTTGCGATATACACACTATCTTTCTTTTGAGTACTCTGTAAATGAATGCAATAAACATTAGCTGAGAAAGAATTTCTTTTGTGATTGCCCATCATTATTTAACATAATTTGGTCTTAAGGAATTTATTTATACAGTGTTACCTCAAACGCGACTGGTTGTGGGTTCAATTCGCACTCAAGGAATACAGCACGAAGGCTGATTTATTTATACACTAGCGGCCCGCCCGCGGCTTCACCCGCTTATGTAATTGTATTTAGGGTAAATTGGTTAGGTACTTTGAATGGTTATTTATACTGGTGTATGAACTAAAGTCCGGATACTTGCGTGTTTAGTGTTTCAAAGAAGTAGTATAATACAAATGTTAGCATTTATTAAGAATGTTGCGGCATGTAAATGAAAACATCTTCTATCTATAAGTAAACAAAAACTATAAGCTTTTTACTACTAAGCCATACGTTTCCACCAAGCTACCTCGAAATTTGTGTTGTTAACATCTCTGTAGGGAGATTTTTATAAATATGTCTGGCAAGAGAAAATTAATTATTAAGCATTTTTATTATAAAATATTATCAAGTTTAATATAAAAAATATAAATTTTCTTAGTTTGGATGCACCTTTATCCCACGTATATAGAATCCAATCTGATTTCCATTTAGTAAAATTGTTATTCTCTAAGCAAGCTATGTATTTTATTTTTAAGATTTATATGTGCAAAAGTGTCTTATTATATTCACTGTTGTAAAGCTTATGTTGTAAGTAAGAACGAGGAAATAAAAAGAAAAGAAATAAAGAAGTTTTCACTTTAGGAAGAATTAATAATTATGGATAGCTTGCCCCGGGGCGACTGTCTGTTTTGATAGGGATCCTTGCTCATTTTAATTGTAAAATAAATAAAAACGATTTAACAAGGAAACATAATAAATACTGTAATAAGAATAATAATGCAAAAAATAGCTGACGAATATACTGTCAACGCCTTTCGAAGTTTTTTTTTAGTTATTTTCACGCGCAATGGCAAAACCTTTGTGTTTCTTAAGGTACTTAGGTGTATAAGAAAGTATGCTTATAATAATAGTAAAGCGCTATCGCCACTAGCGTCCTTAGCACATTGTGATCAAAATCGAGGCAACTATCCCTTGCACTGAATAAATATGTTGTAATTTAATCCTTTTGGTATTTTATTTCTATTCACTCACGTAAATCTGTATTCCGTGGAGTTTCAAGGATAAAAAGCCTACATGTTTTTCCGTAACTACTTTTAACTTCCAATGAAAGTACCATCAAAATCGATTCAGCTGTTCCAAAGATCATCTCGAACAACAGATTGATTTTTTAAATCGTCTATATATAGATATTTTAGTATCATCAATTACACACAGTCATTTTAAAATCACTGACAGAGACTATACTACTACATTAATAAAAAAAAAAAAAAAATAAAAACATAAATGTAAATATGAGTAATTTTTTTTTTATTTTGTTTTGTTACCTATATTATAAATTTATTATTTTTTTTTACCTATATTATAAATTCGAAAGTAACTGTCTGTCTGTCTTTCGGTCTGTCTTTTACGCAATCAGGACAAAACCCCTAATTCAATTGTGATAAAATACACATATAGAGATTCTTGAGGGTCTCGGGATGAACATAGGTAACTTTATTTTTGTCATAATTGTAATTTTCTCGATATATTATAATATATTAAATTATATTACAATTTGACAAGCAATTTATTCTGCCATATTAATAACAACCGTCGCTAAGCAACAAGAAACTTTGTTGTTTTAATGCTTACGTGCGCTGACTCCACCTTAAGAGACATAATATAAAAATAATGTTTTATAAAAATACTGTCCTTAAAAAAGCTATTGAAAAAGTCTGCGATAATATTTGTTTATCCCTGAAGGTTGAGCTACAGGAACCATTTTAATATATTTTATTCAAATTTATCGGATTATTGTTAATGTGTTTTATATAATTTGGTATTCATCCTTATCAAAATAAATATAATAGTCACCTTTAGCATTTTACCTAGATTAAAATTATATTTTACTATACACCATTCTAATAAATACTTAAGGAGATATCACTGATTTAAAATGAGCTCGCCTCCGAGCCGCACGGTATGACCGACTCGAACAGGCAGACGGCGTTAACGGTTTTGTAAATTTTCATATGTTTTGGATATACTGTTAATTTTTATGTGGCTATTTGCTGTTTATTATTAATTTATATTTTTCTTTGGTTCTTCGCTTATTCGAGTAGTAGATTGGTCAGATTTTTTTTATTTTCTTCGTGTGGTGTAAGTTTCGGCTCTGGGCGGCATCGGCATAATATTATTTAAGTATTGAGGAAAGTATGGGGTGTTATTTCAGTTCGGTTATCTATACCGTTGTTATACACTTTATGAATCGTAATTTAAATTTTTAGGTTATTACTGATTGAGGTGATTTTTTTTGTTATTGATCGCAACAATTTCGTATTTAATGTAGAAGTGTTTAGTAATTCCGGAATAAATAATAGTATTTTTACTGTATATATATAAGAAAGATTATAGAGTACAATACGTGTTACTTTTAATTTAAATACTTTTAAATATTTATTTTACGTTGACAATATTAATAGTGTAGCTGATTTTATTTAGTTTCTTTTATTAATATTTTTCTTTGGTTACGTTTACATTTTAATTAGTTACGTATTTTTTCTAATAATAGAAATTTTCTCTACTAAATATTCTTTTTCGGTTTATTTTGATTATTTAGACTTATATTTTCTTACCAATCCTATTGAAGACTGAAAATCATTTCATAAATACATTTTGATAAATATTCGTATAGTTTAAGGGAGCGAAGCCGCGTCCGGGTCCGCTAGTCCATGAATAAAGAATAAACAAATTATTTTAAAAAGTGGAACAGAATTAAAATTAATATATAAAAAGTAAATACTATGAATATCTTGTATTTAACATTTGACACTGATTTCAAAAACGCCCACGAAATTAAATAGAAACTCCTTCAACTGACTTTTGAATTTATTAACTGAAACGTAAGAAATTATTGTGATTCATATCCTGATGAATATGCAAGAATATTCATGACCAGATCGTTAGCAGAGAGAGAGAAACGCATTTGTGTAAAGTATGGCATTAAGAGTGTTGTTATTAGACTTAAAGCTCAAAATTAAGTGAAGAAGTGAATGATTTTGTTCAATTTGTTGCTCATTAAACTGTTATAAATGACATTATTTACATTTTTAAATATGTAACAAAATATAAACCAATTAGAGTAACTAATTGCATTATTTTCGATCAGCTTCACGCTGTATCCCGCCATACAGCAGCGGGTAGGCACAAGGAGTATGTGACACTCCGTTCTCCACTTTCCGCCGAATTTTTCAGTGGCAGTGCGTGTTGAGTGGCGGTATACAACGCCGGGCCTTGGTGCCAGAGCGAAGAAATGAAAATATTAATGAAGAAATGAAATAATTCTATCCCTCGAGTGGGATCGAACCCACCACCGTTACAGTCACACACTTGTGCCCATGCACCAATTATCTGGCGATTTATCAAATTATTTCTAAACTAAATTGCCTTGCTCCAACAAGCAAGAAGCAGTATATATAAAAAGTTTATATGTGGTTGTATGAAGGTCCTCAATATCCTTCTGTATTAATAAAACTTGTAAAAATACTTCTCAGTATTAATAAAATGGCTTTCAGTATTATTTCAGTGGAGTCGTAACTAAGTAACTTTTAAAAGAGTCGTAGATTATATTTTTAAGTTAACATAACTTACTTTTACACCGTGCACACTACATCAGAATGGAGCATTTTCCAACAAAATTATTCTTTGTAAAAACTTTGCAAGACTAGCTCGCCTTTGCTGGTCGGGAAACATTGTGCTTGAATTTGAAAAATACTTTTATGTATTCCTTTTACGATTCAGGGATGGGATGTACGTACGACCCGTCGTCCTAATCAACCCGAATATCGTCAGTCATTGTAAGGATATCCTTACTTGAATAGACCTTCTATAATCCATATTGACCGAAATATACATATAGGTATGGAATACATATAACAAGTATTTTAGAATGTGATCCTAACTTTACATACGATTCAAAAATTTTCTCATATTATAAATTACAAAAAACTTTAAGATTAGTATGGAGTGCGCTTTTGTATTACAACCCGTAAATAATACACCTATCAAAATTACATATATTATGTAGATATCAATTAGGTATCTGTGCTATAAGTTACAAGAAAATTGGACTAGTGGAATATTTACGACTAGATAGCTACGTTCAATTAAAATTTAATAAAACTATATTTAACTTTGTGGTAATAACAGGATATTCAAATGTAACACGGACGAGTACATAATAAAACTTTTTAATTTTAATAAATTACGATACTTACAATAATAATATACGGTTTCATACACCACATCGATTTTATTTGGTCGATTTCTTATATTACGCATTGCCTCGCGTTTTGCAAAGTACGTAAATATTATTATTATCAGCTTCATCCCGCACCCAACAGGGTAGGCATAGGGAACCTACTGTTAAGACACTCCGTTCCCCACTTTCTGCCGAATTCTGGAGGCATTGTGTGTTAAGTTGCAGAACTCAACGCCGTAAATTTGGTGTTGCGCTATTTAAGATAAAAACAATACCATCATAGTATAAACAATTAATAAGTAGCAAGCCAGTGAAGCTTTCTAATGCTTATCCTGCTAGATCCATCCAAATTATTTAAACAGTTGAACAGCTTCTACCTTTTTAAACATTTTTAAAATGTTATTCCACACTTAGGAAAGAAAAATACTTATTTATAAAACGTATAAAAAATTGAACGTAGCGGGACTCGAACCCGCGCCTCCTGGAAACCGAGTCCTGGTCATCAATATCAAATAATGTAAAGCTACTTATTTAGAAATAAGTAGCTTTTACATTATTTGATACTTTGGTCGTGTTCTTACTAGTTTAAGTTTCGGGAAATAAAAAACGAACACAAAAAGAAAAGCCAAAATGTATGTTTTAACGATAACGTTGAATTTGTGATCTTTAGGCGCTCGTAATAAGATTTATTTAATATTCGCATATAGATTTGTAGAGATGTTGCGGTTTCCATTTGGACGCAGAAAGGTCATGCACTTAAATTCAAAGATACAAGATATCAAGCGAGTAGAAGCAAATAAAACTTACATTATGATGATCTCTTTGGTTTATTTTATTTTTATTTTATTCGTTTTATTTATCCCGTAGTTAAGAGATACCTATATGTTACTAAGCCTCTTTGCTAGCTAATTATAATTTAAAAACATCAGAAATTGTTAATTTACTTATATTTGTTATTTAAACACTTTGTCATATCTTTTGTCTGATATACGTAAATACGTTTTTAAATATATTTTTTCGTAATACAAAAACAATAATATATTAATATAAAAAAGCTTGGAATGTTAGATATTTCCAATTTTTTTCTAAGATTTTTTCAATTATGAAAGCATCAAACCATTCTAGCGTTGCCAATAAATTACGTTGAATGATGTATTGGTACGATAAATTGGTAAATTTAAGATATTTTTGCCTCGGTAGGTTACTCCCCGAATTTAATATTTATTTAGATATTAGATATCAATTTTCAGCATATTACTCATTTGGCTATTAAGAATAACCTAAGTACCTACATATTTTACACTTTATTGAACGAGAATAAATTTCATATTAATATGATAAAGAAATCTATATAAATATGTATGTATGTCTGTATGTATGTATTTAAAATTCTTCTTTTACTAAGTGACTGGCGGAGACCGCACACGGCACAACCAAAACTACTGGATTTAGTATATTGAAGAGAAAAGAAATGTTGTATGTAGGCAGGTTAGGAAATGGGAGGGAGCGTTCAGAGAAAATTTCTTGAAATTTCTAAGGATACAAAGGATATTCCAATTTAACACAAACGAGTACATAGTAAAACTTCTTAATAAGTTACGATGTATAAGTTACAATAATAAAATACGATTTCATATACCACATTGATTTGAACAATTTCTTATCCTCCTTTCTCAACCTCGCGTTTTGTAAAGTACATATTTATACAATATAGAGAATCTAGTAATGAGTAGCTCGTCCTCCACTCCCTACTCTGTCCCTTTGTCCGTAACAAAGATGTTGGGTAGTAGGATCTTACATCGCGCTTTGTTCAATCATACTCAAGAATCATTCGCATTATTAATACACATAGATTATCATGAAAGGAAATATTTAATATTTTAATTTTATAGCTCTGATAAAACGGCAAGCCAAGGCGCCTCGTGGATTCGGTGGTAATTAATAAATGGAGTGTCGTACGTCTAAGTTCCTATGTTCCCCGTGCCTAGCCGGCTATGTACAGGATGCAGTGTGAAGCTAAAAAAGTCTCAACTGGAATCTAAATCGACAAGTATTAGGTAAAATCAGATAATCCCTCTTTGGTAATTTATCTGTTTAACTTAATATTTCTAATGGAAATTCGTGATTACGTCGCAATAGCGTCAAATGAAATTATATTTTTTTAACTATAGCTATTGTGTGACGTATTGCCTGACTATAGATAGGTAAACGCGATCTTACTCTTACTATTTACTTAAAGACAAAAATTGGTTTTCCATCACAGAACTGAAAGTGAGAACGTAGTGTCTTAACACTAAGTTATTTTATCTATTCATGATAAATGTACTAGGTGCCTGAAATTCAAATAATACTATTTTTGCCGCTGTATCTCGCATGGAGCATAGTAGGCAGAAGAAGCCTAGTGCTAAGACACTTCACTCTCCGCTGAATTCTGGAGGCATTGAGTGTTGAGTGGGGGAAATAATACTGTAATATAATAAAACAGTTATATATAACAGTAACTGTAAATATAATAATAAAACATATTACTTGGTTCTCGACGTACGCGAAGCTAATTAACTTTTCCAAGCTCCAAACAGCAAAAACTAGGGTTTAATATTCAGAAACTCATATCCTACTAATATTATAAATGTAAAAGTTTGTGAGGATGAATGTTTGTACCACTTTCACCTAAAAACTACTGAACAAATTTGGTTGAAACTCTACTTTAATATAGTTTGATTGACGTATCAGAATCAGAATAACACATAGGCTATAATTTATATAAACATATTGTATAAATAGGTTATAATAAAATAATAAGTTTTAGCGGATTAAGACGTGTTTGGATCGCTAGTAAAATCGTAAACAAGTTTTATTATTAAAACGCAAGTATAGAATACCATTTGAAAAGAGATATATTACAAGAGCGATATAAAGGAGCACATATTCAACCAGCGACAAGGCGTGAAGACGACGCATCACCTACTTCTAAAGGAATGTAAATAAACGCACCTTTATGAGTAGCTCTAAATCGACACAGTATATACTGTGTACTCTTACGATATCAGGATTTGTACGGAAGGATGTCATTATTCTGGGAAAATAAGTGCGTAGTATACATCATTTTCAAGCTTTTTGATTATTTTTTACTATACTACTATATATGTAAGTAAAATCTGATGTTAATTACACAAAACAGTTATTAAAAGTAGCTTTATATTTTATATATTTTTTAATAATTACTAGTAATTACTAGTAATATAATTATTACAATGAGTGCGAAAGATAAAGTCATCGGTTTAGTTATTGTAAATTGAATGACTGAACTGGACTAAATAACAGTTAACTATTGTTAAAATATAAAATACTCAATATAAAAAAAAAACATATTAATAATATAATACGTTATGTTTTATTCTTCTGTTGTTAACATTAAAATTATTATGTCTATATAAAGTATAAATACCCAAAAAGGAAAGAAATTAATATAAAAAAAAATACAGAATAATACTGGACTTTAGTTAGCACTCACGCCGTTTCTAATTACCACAACTGCGTGGCGTTTGTAATCGCACCATCAAAGGCATTGCCAGGACTTACAGCCACAAGCTCTTTTTTTCACTTTTTTTCCTTTGAAAAACATCTAGTGATTTTATCTGCTTCGGAGAACTGATTTCCCAAAGGAAAATATCAATGACTATTTTCTTCTCAGAAGCTACCAATATCAATTGCAATTCGCAAATAATTAAAATGTCTATTGAAATTTTCATATTTTTCAGCTCCTACCGAAGAGAATTATTTATAAATTTAAATATTCTAGTGGGAGAGGAAAATAGGCTAACAGCGGCACGTTTTATTCTGCATAGTAGGAAAGTAGAGAAAAGGTAGTGTTAAAACACTCCGTTCTAATCTTTATGCCCAAATATCAGTGACATTGCGTGTGGAGTGGTGTAACCCAACGCCGCTACTTCTCTTTGAGGGAATCGAATCTACGACTATAGTGTTGATACTTAAACGCTGCTCTATACTACAACGATGATTTTAAAATAAAATAAGATAACATATTTTAAGAATTCATTAACTTCATTAATTAACCGTAACAGTAATATTTTAATAATAGTAAAAAACGTAAAAGTCCATATTTACAAAATTTTATTTGAAATACTTTATTATAGATATATAAAGGAAGCATTTTCTATGTTTCAAGCATATTTAATAGAAAATCATTAGTGGAGTTTTTAGAGCCTTTATTACTGCAATTAGCCATTAAAAATATATAGTATAATTTAATGGCAACTGTTCCACTACTAGCTTCTTATTTAAATAAACCTAACCTTATACATTATATTTTTGTTTGTTCCGAAACCCAATCAGAACGACGGACAAAGGACAAACAAATCGAATTTGTCTACATAAATCAAATGTTGTAGAACGAAGTTGGTAGAACGTTGTAAATCGTTGCTGAACTACGTAGCATTAATCGTGAACGTGAATGAACTAGTTTCTGTAATTATTTCCTCGCTCGGGTCTCTTGTTTTGTCTCTCAATTGTATCCTTGTAATGACGTCTTTAATCTGTATATTAAGTGAACTGTGAAGTGGAAGAAATCTATTGTAATATTATTTTTATCCATTTTTTTTATATTGTATTAATATGTATATTTAGGCCAGTATGGTGCAGGGACACAAAATGTGAACAATCACACAGAGGGTATACACAAACGGGACAGTTTGTGAGTTCAATTCCCACTCGAGGAAATGAAATATTTCATATTTCCATTCCTTCTCTTTTGTGCAAGCACGTCATTGAATTCTGTCACTCAATACAAGAAGAAGAAATTTCAAGATTCGGTGAAAAATGGGGAACATAGTGTTACACTTGTTTCCCTCTGCCTACACTGATGTGTGACGGATATAGCGTGACGCTAAAAAATATATTTATGTAAAATAAATATATCAACTATAAATGTACATATTATGACGACCAACTTATTGATTTAATGTCAAGAGGCTGTGTATGACGAGTTATGCTGTCCTTTCACGCATATGCGTTATGTATATCCGGTATGCAACGAACTGACCGTAAATTACTACATGTCTTATGCATAGTACTAGAGTCATCAAGAGACTCCAGTCTTTTTTTTAGCTTCACGCTGTATTCAGCGCACAGAAGGGTAGACAGAGGGAACCTAGTGTTAAGTCACTCCGTTCCCCACTGTCTGCAGAATTCTGGAGGTGTTGGGTGTCGAGTGGGAGAACTCAACGCCGCGCTTTGCCTCGACATACAACTAGTCGATTTTACAGTCACACTTTGTACCCGTGCGTCACGATTGGCCTCCAGTTTCAGCTTCAGTTTTTTTATAGAGGATAAAATTCACCATAATAGTAGTCATAGTGAACTCTAGTAAAATGCCTCGTAAAAATATCTGATGTATTAGATAAATAAAATGTCTACTACGTTATGGAAGTAAAATTTTATATATTTTTTAATGAAGGAGGGTAGACAGAGAGAACCTAGTGTTAAGACACTCCGTTCCCCACTTCCCAACCATTTTTCGGGAAATTGCATATTGAGTAGCAGAACTCAATGTCTGGCGTAGAAAATATAAAAAAAATAATAATTCATACCCTCGAGCGAGAATCGAACCATCGCGATACAGTCACACCCCTGTGCTTATGCGCCACGATGTCCTAATTTAAGTATATAGTAGTAGTTGTTTCGATCAGTATTTTAATCTTACAAAATAACGTTTCGTTAACTACCTATAAATTAGTTCTATTTTACACATCGACACCAGATTGACTTAGTGATTGAAAGACGAATCGATTTCTAAAGCTACCGTTACCTATACAAGCGTTCAATGTTCAATTTGAAGTTCAAAATGAAATATTCATCGAAACGTATGTAAATGTAGACAGTAAAAGGTGATGTGTACGGTATAAATTCCTGCAATCACGGATAGTATTTGCACTAGGACCGGTTGTATTTATTTGCAAAACTCTCGAGAGGTCGTCTGGTAACGCCGGCCTAATTTTCGAATGAAAGCTGAATAAGCATTCGATAGCGGATTGGGTAAACATTTATACTGGCAATTATTGACGTTGTGACAAGGAGGAAATCGCTGATTTATTTAACTTCGTAATCTATTGGAGTTTAATTGCTCTGAAACCGTTTTAACTTTCGGCCTTTCAAATTATGCAATTCAAAAAATTGTTTAATACGGTAAGGATACACAACAACGCTATCGACCAGTGCACTGATAGTTGAAGTTAATGGAACTATTAGAATATTTTATTTTCATATTAGTAAAGGATTAAAAAGGATTTAAATATTAAGGGTTAAGGTTTTTTTCTTTTCCTTATATGTCTTATTATATATTAAACACAGCATGGTAACCTAAATTTCTAAAACATCACAAAAAATAATATATACATACATCCTTAATATCTTTATTAATTTGAAAGTTTAGATGAACAGGAGAGTGGTCTAAAATGCGACGCAATCACGAAATAGCAGTTGTAATCAATGACAAAAAAAATTACAAGATTCTTAATAAAATTTCCAGGTCAAAGCTTTTAGGCGGACTTCAATAGCAATGGAGCTTTATAAAGGCTAAGCATATTGAATATAATTTTCCTTTTTTGTTGAAAACGTGTAATTGATCAAAGCGCAAAACTGTCATAATTCAGATTTTGGTACATGACAAAGCTTCACGCTGTATCCCGCACACAGCAGGGTAGGCAGAGGGAACCTAGTGTTAAGACACTGCGTTCCCCACTTTCTGCCGAATTCTGGAGGCATTGCGTGTTGAGTGGCAGAACTCAACGCCGCGCTTAGCCTCGACACCAGAGCGAAAAAATGGAAATATAAATTTAAGTAAATATTTCATCTCCGCGAGTGGGGATCGAAGCCACAACCAGTCGGTTTTACAGTCACACTTCGTGCCGCTGCGCCACGACCGGCCTCTACATGACAAAGGCATCCATTTATTCAAATCATGCAGATTAAACTCCAGCAAAGATATAAACTATATGTGATTTGTGACCAACTCTGCTCGGTAGGAGTATATCGAAGTTTAACCAAAACCAGTTTGCAATATTAATGTACAGTACGTGGCAATCTTACTGATGTTGATGGCGCACTTTAACCGAATTTGAACGCCGTCTTTCTGTTTTCCAATAATCTTGATAGAGTTCTAGTATACCATCTATAATATTATTATTGCCCTCATCTTATTATACGTATAACAGGAAATTCTTATCAGATTCTATGAAATATATGAAATTAAAATGATATCATATACTTATCAAGGTTTATATTATTCCTTAAGTAATTTTATTACAACATTTTCATAATTCCATTTACAACTTTTCGACAATTTCGGAAAAATATACTGTTCAATATTTTCTACAAAGGAATTAATTTTAGTGAAGAGAGGTAACTCTAGTTTTCAGATATATTTTAACTTATATAATATAGTTACATGATTTTTAAGGTTCCGTACCTTTTAAGGAAAAAAGGAACCCTTATAATATCACTTTGTTGCCCGTCTGTCTGTATGCCAAGAGCCTTTGTTTCAGGAATGCTTGGAGATAAAGAGTTGAATTTCAAAGCATATACCCAGATCTACGGCCCCATGATTTTAAAAAAAAAAAATATTTCTACATTTACTTAAAACAAGACATGGCCGTATATATACCAAAACCGTGTTTTTGACATAAAGAGAATCAAAATTAATACAGTACTTCCGATTCCGACGAACCTAGAATTTAAAAAAATTGGCATAATTTGGTCTAGCATCTACAGGTATAGTAAATGGTTTAGGAAAAAAAAAACTGCAAACTAAATTTGTAAGTTAAATCCTAAAAAATAATAGCCTTAAAAGCTGGGAAAAATTTGGTATTAAAGCCGCTAGTTCAAGTGAAGTATCACTACGCAGGGTAGGCAGAGGGAACCTAGTGTTAAGACACTGCGTTCCCCACTTTCTGCCGAATTCTGGAGGCATTGCGTGTTGAGTGGCAGAACTCAACGCCGCGGCTTAGCCTCGACCACCAGAGCGAAAAAATGGAAATATAAATTTAAGTAAATATTTCATCTCCGCGAGTGGGGATCGAAGCCACAACCAGTCGGTTTTACAGTCACACTTCGTGCCGCTGCGCCACGACCGGCCTCTACATGACAAAGGCATCCATTTATTCAAATCATGCAGATTAAACTCCAGCAAAGATATAAACTATATGTGATTTGTGACCAACTCTGCTCGGTAGGAGTATATCGAAGTTTAACCAAAACCAGTTTGCAATATTAATGTACAGTACGTGGCAATCTTACTGATGTTGATGGCGCACTTTAACCGAATTTGAACGCCGTCTTTCTGTTTTCCAATAATCTTGATAGAGTTCTAGTATACCATCTATAATATTATTATTGCCCTCATCTTATTATACGTATAACAGGAAATTCTTATCAGATTCTATGAAATATATGAAATTAAAATGATATCATATACTTATCAAGGTTTATATTATTCCTTAAGTAATTTTATTACAACATTTTCATAATTCCATTTACAACTTTTCGACAATTTCGGAAAAATATACTGTTCAATATTTTCTACAAAGGAATTAATTTTAGTGAAGAGAGGTAACTCTAGTTTTCAGATATATTTTAACTTATATAATATAGTTACATGATTTTTAAGGTTCCGTACCTTTTAAGGAAAAAAGGAACCCTTATAATATCACTTTGTTGCCCGTCTGTCTGTATGCCAAGAGCCTTTGTTTCAGGAATGCTTGGAGATAAAGAGTTGAATTTCAAAGCATATACCCAGATCTACGGCCCCATGATTTTAAAAAAAAAAATATTTCTACATTTACTTAAAACAAGACATGGCCGTATATATACCAAAACCGTGTTTTTGACATAAAGAGAATCAAAATTAATACAGTACTTCCGATTCCGACGAACCTAGAATTAAAAAAATTGGCATAATTTGGTCTAGCATCTACAGGTATAGTAATGGTTTAGGAAAAAAACTGCAAACTAAATTTGTAGTTAAATCCTAAAAAATAATAGCCTTAAAAGCTGGGAAAAATTTGGTATTAAAGCCGCTAGTTCAAGTGAAGTATCAGGTGAAAGGGCACTGCCTGCTAAGCTAAGCCTGAATTTGGGAAAAGTTCGAGATCTGTTTCCTACAGAAGCCAAAAACACGTAATCTTTCTAGAACCAACTTTTTCTTGATCAAGGACCACTTTTGTACCATTCTAGGTAGCAGAGACCATTATGCACTATGCATTATGCATGTAAAAATTAAAATTAAATTAGCTTCACGCTGTATCCCGCACACAGCAGGGTAGGCAGAGGGAACCTAGTGTTAAGACACTCCGTTCCCCACTTTATGCCGATTTTGAAGGCCTTGCGTGTTGAGTGGCAGAATTCAACGCCGCGCTTTGCCTTGACACCAGAGCGAAGAAATGGAAATATAAATGTAAGTAAATATTTCATCTCCTCGACTGGGGATCGAACCCACAACCAGTCGGTTTTACAGTCACACTTTGTGCCACTGCGCCACGGCCGGCCTCATTATGCATGTAGTTATAATGAAATTGAACTGTGATAGTCATACAGGAACTTCGCTTCACCATCCATAGTCATAAAATGAAAATCGTTCGCGGACCATATTTAAGCTTCTGCGGAACACTAATGGTCCGCAGACCACTGGTTGGGAACCAGTGTTCTAGAATATATAGTTCCATGGGAAACAAATATTCTGAAAAATCATAATTTTAAAGAAAATAAGTGAATTGATGGCCTAAAGTTAATTTTTACATAGTTGGCGTAGTTTGTTCTCTTCGAAGCATTCATTAAAAATCTTTACGTAACAATTCTTACTATATCATAAACTTAAATACACAAATAACCGAAAATGTAAAAAATTAAAAAGATCCAAGCTTCATAAATGTGCAATAAAGCAACATAAAGCGAATCACAAGAAAATAAGATCTTAGTTAATGTATGTAATATACCTACTTTATTTTATCCTTCGGTCACCGTAAAACGACGCTCAGCGAATATATTAAGCCACTAAAAGGAGTTTATGCAGCTGTTTCATTTTTATATACGAATACCAAAAACAAGATACCACATACGGAGCAGGGGCACAAGCATGCGACTGTAAACTCAGGTTGTGGGTTCGATTCCTACTCGAGGTAATTCAATATTTAATATTTCCATTTCATATACATTGTACTACTTAGCAAATCGTGGTACGTTACTGCTGTTTATCTATAATATTATAAAACAAATTCTACTACTAAAATACACAAAATATATAGTAAAAACTCATAGTTGTAGGTTCCATTTCAATTTGGAGAATGTTTTCATTATATTTATTTCTCCGCTTTGTTGGTACAGAAGAGAGTTATCATCAACGCGGCTACACAAAGGTACATGATTCAACACTACCAATTTTCATGCTGATGGTATACTTATATTATTATATTTTATTAATTTTTCGAAACGAAACGAAAATAATTCTTTTATAATAATAACCAAGAACGCTTTTATGAAATAAATTGAAAGAAAAATAAAACATCTACTCTAATGTAATTCCGAAAAGATATCAGATAGCAAGTCGAAGTAACGCCAGCAGTACAGTAAATAAGAAAAAGATTGATGATGCGCTTACCGTGATGAATATATGGCTATTGCAGGCCATTCATCTTATTTATTATCGTTATTTTAGTTCCCATAACGCGCAATTAGTTATTACGCGAAAAC